>CM029654.1:18662359-20050164 GCA_017311315.1 Dendrocalamus latiflorus | reverse complement strand
TCATGTCAAGGAAAGTTTCGCGCCGACTCGAACGGATTCGAAAAGCATGCCGACAGGTCCTAGGTGCATATGATGTCCATTCGGGGTGTTGGCACTCAGTTCCATACTGTGCATTGAGTTCGTACGCTTGGATTGCTATCGAAACCCGTAGTGAAGGAAAGTTTCACGACTGACTCGGACGGATTCGAAATGCGTGCTGAAATAGCTTGGGCGCATAATAAAGTCCATTCGAGGTGCTGGGCACTAAGGTTTCGTTTCGTGCGGCGATTTCTTTGCATTGATGCATAGCACGCATTGCAACCCATCTTGGAGGAAAGTTTCACGCTGACTTGGACGGATTCTAACAGCATGCCGAAATGAGCTAGTCACATGTGAAGTCCATTCTTGTTGTTTGGCACTCAGTTTCACGACTTGATTTCCTACGCATGGATCTTACGATGTCTCGATCACGTCACGGAGGAAAGATCCGCACTAACAAGGACGGATACAGAGTGTGTGCCAAAGTGAGCATGGCTGCATATGGAGTCCATTCGATGCATTTGGAACTAAGTTTCAATTCGTGGCTCGATTTCGAATGCACCAATGTGTAGTACCCGTTCCAACCCATTGTGGATGAAAGTTTCTTACCGACTCGGATGAATTCAAAATGCATTCTAAAATGAGGAAGGGCACACACTAAGTCCATTCAGGTTGTTTGGCACTCATTTTCATTCCATGCCTCGATTTCATATGCAAGGATATTATGATTCCTTTGGAACCCGTCGTTGCGCAAAGTTTCACACCGACTCGAACGAATCCGAAATTCATGCCGAAGTGAGGTAGGACGCATACCAAAGACGTCCAGGGCGTTGGCACTGAGTTTCGTTTTGTGCCTCGATTTCATACGAATAGATGTTTGGATGCCGTTGGAACATGTCGTCGAGCAAAGTATCACACCGGACTCCAACGGATTCAAAAAACATACCGAAATGTGCTTGGCGCATATGAAGTCCATTCGACGGGTTTGGCTCTCAGTCTTTTTTCGTGCATCAGTTTCACACACATGGATCTTATGCTGCCACCAGATCTCAACGTGATTCAAAGTTTCACTCCGTTTCAGACGGATTCAAAATGCAGGCCAAAATGAGTAAGGGCAAGTCCATTTGCCCTGTTGGAACTCAGTTTCGTTTCGTGCCTCCATTTCATGCGCACGGACCTTATGATGCCTTTGAAACCTGTCGTGGAGGGAACTTACACATCAACTTAGACGGATTCGAAATGCATAGCAAAATGTGCCAAGGTGAATATGAAGTCCATCTGTAGTGCTGGCACTAAGTTTCGTTTCATGCATCGATTTCTCACGCACGGGTCTGATGATGTCGTCGATTTCACACCAACTCGGATGGATTGAAATGCACACTGAAATGGGCTAGAGCACTTTGTAGTCAATTCGGGTTGTTTGCTATTGCGTTTCGTTTCGTGCGTCGATTTCTTACTCATGGATGTACGGTATCTATCGAAACACATTATCGGGGAAGGTTTCGCACCAACTCAAATGAATTTGGAATGCATACTTTAATGAGCTAGGGCGCTTAGGAAGTACATTCGGGGTGTTGGCTCTTAGTCTCATTTTGCGATTCGATTTCGTAGGCATGGATCTCACGATGCCATCGGCACATGTCAAGGAAAGTTTCGCGCCGACTCGAACGGATTCGAAAAGCATGCCGACAGGTCCTAGGTGCATACGATGTCCATTCGTTGTGTTGGCACTCAGTTCCATACTGTGCCTTGACTTCGTACGCTTGGATTGCTATCGAAACCCGTAGTGAATGAAAGTTTCACACTGACTCGGACGGATTCGAAATGCGTGCTGAAATGAGCTTGGGCGCATATAAAGTCCATTCGAGGTGCTGGGCACTAAGTTTCGTTTCGTGCGGCGATTTCTTATGCATTGATGCATAGCACGCATTGCAACCCATCTTGGAGGAAAGTTTCACGCTGACTTGGACGGATTCTAACAGCATGCCGAAATGAGCTAGTCACATGTGAAGTCCATTCTTGTTGTTTGGCACTCAGTTTCACGACTTGATTTCCGTACGCATGGATCTTACGATGTCTCGATCACGTCACGGAGGAAAGATCCGCACTAACAAGGACGGATACAGAGTGTGTGCCAAAGTGAGCATGGCTGCATATGGAGTCCATTCGATGCATTTGGAACTAAGTTTCAATTCGTGGCTCGATTTCGAATGCACCAATGTGTAGTACCCGTTCCAACCCATTGTGGATGAAAGTTTCTTACCGACTCGGATGAATTCAAAATGCATTCTAAAATGAGGAAGGGCACACACTAAGTCCATTCAGGTTGTTTGGCACTCATTTTCATTCCATGCCTCGATTTCATATGCAAGGATATTATGATTCCTTTGGAACCCGTCGTTGCGCAAAGTTTCACACCGACTCGAACGAATCCGAAATTCATGCCGAAGTGAGGTAGGACGCATACCAAAGACGTCCAGGGCGTTGGCACTGAGTTTCGTTTTGTGCCTCGATTTCATACGAATAGATGTTTGGATGCCGTTGGAACATGTCGTCGAGCAAAGTATCACACTGACTCCAACGGATTCAAAAAACATACCGAAATGTGCTTGGCGCATATGAAGTCCATTCGACGGGTTTGGCTCTCAGTCTTTTTTCGTGCATCAGTTTCACACACATGGATCTTATGCTGCCACCAGATCTCAACGTGATTCAAAGTTTCACACCGTTTCAGACGGATTCAAAATGCAGGCCAAAATGAGTAAGGGCAAGTCCATTTGCCCTGTTGGAACTCAGTTTCGTTTCGTGCCTCCATTTCATGCGCACGGACCTTATGATGCCTTTGAAACCTGTCGTGGAGGGAACTTACACATCAACTTAGACGGATTCGAAATGCATAGCAAAATGTGCCAAGGTGAATATGAAGTCCATCTGTAGTGCTGGCACTAAGTTTCGTTTCATGCATCGATTTCTCACGCACGGGTCTGATGATGTCGTCGATTTCACACCAACTCGGATGGATTGAAATGCACACTGAAATGGGCTAGAGCACTTTGTAGTCAATTCGGGTTGTTTGCTATTGCGTTTCGTTTCGTGCGTCGATTTCTTACTCATGGATGTACGGTATCTATCGAAACACATTATCGGGGAAGGTTTCGCACCAACTCAAATGAATTTGGAATGCATACTTTAATGAGCTAGGGCGCTTAGGAAGTACATTCGGGGTGTTGGCTCTTAGTCTCATTTTGCGATTCGATTTCGTAGGCATGGATCTCACGATGCCATCGGCACATGTCAAGGAAAGTTTCGCGCCGACTCGAACGGATTCGAAAAGCATGCCGACAGGTCCTAGGTGCATACGATGTCCATTCGGGGTGTTGGCACTCAGTTCCATACTGTGCCTTGACTTCGTACGCTTGGATTGCTATCGAAACCCGTAGTGAAGGAAAGTTTCACACTGACTCGGACGGATTCGAAATGCGTGCTGAAATGAGCTTGGGCGCATATAAAGTCCATTCGAGGTGCTGGGCACTAAGTTTCGTTTCGTGCGGCGATTTCTTATGCATTGATGCATAGCACGCATTGCAACCCATCTTGGAGGAAAGTTTCACGCTGACTTGGACGGATTCTAACAGCATGCCGAAATGAGCTAGTCACATGTGAAGTCCATTCTTGTTGTTTGGCACTCAGTTTCACGACTTGATTTCCTACGCATGGATCTTACGATGTCTCGATCACGTCACGGAGGAAAGATCCGCACTAACAAGGACGGATACAGAGTGTGTGCCAAAGTGAGCATGGCTGCATATGGAGTCCATTCGATGCATTTGGAACTAAGTTTCAATTCGTGGCTCGATTTCGAATGCACCAATGTGTAGTACCCGTTCCAACCCATTGTGGATGAAAGTTTCTTACCGACTCGGATGAATTCAAAATGCATTCTAAAATGAGGAAGGGCACACACTAAGTCCATTCAGGTTGTTTGGCACTCATTTTCATTCCATGCCTCGATTTCATATGCAAGGATATTATGATTCCTTTGGAACCCGTCGTTGCGCAAAGTTTCACACCGACTCGAACGAATCCGAAATTCATGCCGAAGTGAGGTAGGACGCATACCAAAGACGTCCAGGGCGTTGGCACTGAGTTTCGTTTTGTGCCTCGATTTCATACGAATAGATGTTTGGATGCCGTTGGAACATGTCGTCGAGCAAAGTATCACACTGACTCCAACGGATTCAAAAAACATACCGAAATGTGCTTGGCGCATATGAAGTCCATTCGACGGGTTTGGCTCTCAGTCTTTTTTCGTGCATCAGTTTCACACACATGGATCTTATGCTGCCACCAGATCTCAACGTGATTCAAAGTTTCACTACCGTTTCAGACGGATTCAAAATGCAGGCCAAAATGAGTAAGGGCAAGTCCATTTGCCCTGTTGGAACTCAGTTTCGTTTCGTGCCTCCATTTCATGCGCACGGACCTTATGATGCCTTTGAAACCTGTCGTGGAGGGAACTTACACATCAACTTAGACGGATTCGAAATGCATAGCAAAATGTGCCAAGGTGAATATGAAGTCCATCTGTAGTGCTGGCACTAAGTTTCGTTTCATGCATCGATTTCTCACGGACGGGTCTGATGATGTCGTCGATTTCACACCAACTCGGATGGATTGAAATGCACACTGAAATGGGCTAGAGCACTTTGTAGTCAATTCGGGTTGTTTGCTATTGCGTTTCGTTTCGTGCGTCGATTTCTTACTCATGGATGTACGGTATCTATCGAAACACATTATCGGGGAAGGTTTCGCACCAACTCAAATGAATTTGGAATGCATACTTTAATGAGCTAGGGCGCTTAGGAAGTACATTCGGGGTGTTGGCTCTTAGTCTCATTTTGCGATTCGATTTCGTAGGCATGGATCTCACGATGCCATCGGCACATGTCAAGGAAAGTTTCGCGCCGACTCGAACGGATTCGAAAAGCATGCCGACAGGTCCTAGGTGCATACGATGTCCATTCGGTGTGTTGGCACTCAGTTCCATACTGTGCCTTGACTTCGTACGCTTGGATTGCTATCGAAACCCGTAGTGAATGAAAGTTTCACACTGACTCGGACGGATTCGAAATGCGTGCTGAAATGAGCTTGGGCGCATATAAAGTCCATTCGAGGTGCTGGGCACTAAGTTTCGTTTCGTGCGGCGATTTCTTTTGCATTGATGCATAGCACGCATTGCAACCCATCTTGGAGGAAAGTTTCACGCTGACTTGGACGGATTCTAACAGCATGCCGAAATGAGCTAGTCACATGTGAAGTCCATTCTTGTTGTTTGGCACTCAGTTTCACGACTTGATTTCGTACGCATGGATCTTACGATGTCTCGATCACGTCACGGAGGAAAGATCCGCACTAACAAGGACGGATACAGAGTGTGTGCCAAAGTGAGCATGGCTGCATATGGAGTCCATTCGATGCATTTGGAACTAAGTTTCAATTCGTGGCTCGATTTCGAATGCACCAATGTGTAGTACCCGTTCCAACCCATTGTGGATGAAAGTTTCTTACCGACTCGGATGAATTCAAAATGCATTCTAAAATGAGGAAGGGCACACACTAAGTCCATTCAGGTTGTTTGGCACTCATTTTCATTCCATGCCTCGATTTCATATGCAAGGATATTATGATTCCTTTGGAACCCGTCGTTGCGCAAAGTTTCACACCGACTCGAACGAATCCGAAATTCATGCCGAAGTGAGGTAGGACGCATACCAAAGACGTCCAGGGCGTTGGCACTGAGTTTCGTTTTGTGCCTCGATTTCATACGAATAGATGTTTGGATGCCGTTGGAACATGTCGTCGAGCAAAGTATCACACCTGACTCCAACGGATTCAAAAAACATACCGAAATGTGCTTGGCGCATATGAAGTCCATTCGACGGGTTTGGCTCTCAGTCTTTTTTCGTGCATCAGTTTCACACACATGGATCTTATGCTGCCACCAGATCTCAACGTGATTCAAAGTTTCACATCCGTTTCAGACGGATTCAAAATGCAGGCCAAAATGAGTAAGGGCAAGTCCATTTGCCCTGTTGGAACTCAGTTTCGTTTCGTGCCTCCATTTCATGCGCACGGACCTTATGATGCCTTTGAAACCTGTCGTGGAGGGAACTTACACATCAACTTAGACGGATTCGAAATGCATAGCAAAATGTGCCAAGGTGAATATGAAGTCCATCTGTAGTGCTGGCACTAAGTTTCGTTTCATGCATCGATTTCTCACGCACGGGTCTGATGATGTCGTCGATTTCACACCAACTCGGATGGATTGAAATGCACACTGAAATGGGCTAGAGCACTTTGTAGTCAATTCGGGTTGTTTGCTATTGCGTTTCGTTTCGTGCGTCGATTTCTTACTCATGGATGTACGGTATCTATCGAAACACATTATCGGGGAAGGTTTCGCACCAACTCAAATGAATTTGGAATGCATACTTTAATGAGCTAGGGCGCTTAGGAAGTACATTCGGGGTGTTGGCTCTTAGTCTCATTTTGCGATTCGATTTCGTAGGCATGGATCTCACGATGCCATCGGCACATGTCAAGGAAAGTTTCGCGCCGACTCGAACGGATTCGAAAAGCATGCCGACAGGTCCTAGGTGCATACGATGTCCATTCGGGGTGTTGGCACTCAGTTCCATACTGTGCCTTGACTTCGTACGCTTGGATTGCTATCGAAACCCGTAGTGAATGAAAGTTTCACACTGACTCGGACGGATTCGAAATGCGTGCTGAAATGAGCTTGGGCGCATATAAAGTCCATTCGAGGTGCTGGGCACTAAGTTTCGTTTCGTGCGGCGATTTCTTTTGCATTGATGCATAGCACGCATTGCAACCCATCTTGGAGGAAAGTTTCACGCTGACTTGGACGGATTCTAACAGCATGCCGAAATGAGCTAGTCACATGTGAAGTCCATTCTTGTTGTTTGGCACTCAGTTTCACGACTTGATTTCCTACGCATGGATCTTACGATGTCTCGATCACGTCACGGAGGAAAGATCCGCACTAACAAGGACGGATACAGAGTGTGTGCCAAAGTGAGCATGGCTGCATATGGAGTCCATTCGATGCATTTGGAACTAAGTTTCAATTCGTGGCTCGATTTCGAATGCACCAATGTGTAGTACCCGTTCCAACCCATTGTGGATGAAAGTTTCTTACCGACTCGGATGAATTCAAAATGCATTCTAAAATGAGGAAGGGCACACACTAAGTCCATTCAGGTTGTTTGGCACTCATTTTCATTCCATGCCTCGATTTCATATGCAAGGATATTATGATTCCTTTGGAACCCGTCGTTGCGCAAAGTTTCACACCGACTCGAACGAATCCGAAATTCATGCCGAAGTGAGGTAGGACGCATACCAAAGACGTCCAGGGCGTTGGCACTGAGTTTCGTTTTGTGCCTCGATTTCATACGAATAGATGTTTGGATGCCGTTGGAACATGTCGTCGAGCAAAGTATCACACCTGACTCCAACGGATTCAAAAAACATACCGAAATGTGCTTGGCGCATATGAAGTCCATTCGACGGGTTTGGCTCTCAGTCTTTTTTCGTGCATCAGTTTCACACACATGGATCTTATGCTGCCACCAGATCTCAACGTGATTCAAAGTTTCACATCCGTTTCAGACGGATTCAAAATGCAGGCCAAAATGAGTAAGGGCAAGTCCATTTGCCCTGTTGGAACTCAGTTTCGTTTCGTGCCTCCATTTCATGCGCACGGACCTTATGATGCCTTTGAAACCTGTCGTGGAGGGAACTTACACATCAACTTAGACGGATTCGAAATGCATAGCAAAATGTGCCAAGGTGAATATGAAGTCCATCTGTAGTGCTGGCACTAAGTTTCGTTTCATGCATCGATTTCTCACGCACGGGTCTGATGATGTCGTCGATTTCACACCAACTCGGATGGATTGAAATGCACACTGAAATGGGCTAGAGCACTTTGTAGTCAATTCGGGTTGTTTGCTATTGCGTTTCGTTTCGTGCGTCGATTTCTTACTCATGGATGTACGGTATCTATCGAAACACATTATCGGGGAAGGTTTCGCACCAACTCAAATGAATTTGGAATGCATACTTTAATGAGCTAGGGCGCTTAGGAAGTACATTCGGGGTGTTGGCTCTTAGTCTCATTTTGCGATTCGATTTCGTAGGCATGGATCTCACGATGCCATCGGCACATGTCAAGGAAAGTTTCGCGCCGACTCGAACGGATTCGAAAAGCATGCCGACAGGTCCTAGGTGCATACGATGTCCATTCGGGGTGTTGGCACTCAGTTCCATACTGTGCCTTGACTTCGTACGCTTGGATTGCTATCGAAACCCGTAGTGAATGAAAGTTTCACACTGACTCGGACGGATTCGAAATGCGTGCTGAAATGAGCTTGGGCGCATATAAAGTCCATTCGAGGTGCTGGGCACTAAGTTTCGTTTCGTGCGGCGATTTCTTTTGCATTGATGCATAGCACGCATTGCAACCCATCTTGGAGGAAAGTTTCACGCTGACTTGGACGGATTCTAACAGCATGCCGAAATGAGCTAGTCACATGTGAAGTCCATTCTTGTTGTTTGGCACTCAGTTTCACGACTTGATTTCGTACGCATGGATCTTACGATGTCTCGATCACGTCACGGAGGAAAGATCCGCACTAACAAGGACGGATACAGAGTGTGTGCCAAAGTGAGCATGGCTGCATATGGAGTCCATTCGATGCATTTGGAACTAAGTTTCAATTCGTGGCTCGATTTCGAATGCACCAATGTGTAGTACCCGTTCCAACCCATTGTGGATGAAAGTTTCTTACCGACTCGGATGAATTCAAAATGCATTCTAAAATGAGGAAGGGCACACACTAAGTCCATTCAGGTTGTTTGGCACTCATTTTCATTCCATGCCTCGATTTCATATGCAAGGATATTATGATTCCTTTGGAACCCGTCGTTGCGCAAAGTTTCACACCGACTCGAACGAATCCGAAATTCATGCCGAAGTGAGGTAGGACGCATACCAAAGACGTCCAGGGCGTTGGCACTGAGTTTCGTTTTGTGCCTCGATTTCATACGAATAGATGTTTGGATGCCGTTGGAACATGTCGTCGAGCAAAGTATCACACCTGACTCCAACGGATTCAAAAAACATACCGAAATGTGCTTGGCGCATATGAAGTCCATTCGACGGGTTTGGCTCTCAGTCTTTTTTCGTGCATCAGTTTCACACACATGGATCTTATGCTGCCACCAGATCTCAACGTGATTCAAAGTTTCACTACCGTTTCAGACGGATTCAAAATGCAGGCCAAAATGAGTAAGGGCAAGTCCATTTGCCCTGTTGGAACTCAGTTTCGTTTCGTGCCTCCATTTCATGCGCACGGACCTTATGATGCCTTTGAAACCTGTCGTGGAGGGAACTTACACATCAACTTAGACGGATTCGAAATGCATAGCAAAATGTGCCAAGGTGAATATGAAGTCCATCTGTAGTGCTGGCACTAAGTTTCGTTTCATGCATCGATTTCTCACGCACGGGTCTGATGATGTCGTCGATTTCACACCAACTCGGATGGATTGAAATGCACACTGAAATGGGCTAGAGCACTTTGTAGTCAATTCGGGTTGTTTGCTATTGCGTTTCGTTTCGTGCGTCGATTTCTTACTCATGGATGTACGGTATCTATCGAAACACATTATCGGGGAAGGTTTCGCACCAACTCAAATGAATTTGGAATGCATACTTTAATGAGCTAGGGCGCTTAGGAAGTACATTCGGGGTGTTGGCTCTTAGTCTCATTTTGCGATTCGATTTCGTAGGCATGGATCTCACGATGCCATCGGCACATGTCAAGGAAAGTTTCGCGCCGACTCGAACGGATTCGAAAAGCATGCCGACAGGTCCTAGGTGCATACGATGTCCATTCGGTGTGTTGGCACTCAGTTCCATACTGTGCCTTGACTTCGTACGCTTGGATTGCTATCGAAACCCGTAGTGAATGAAAGTTTCACACTGACTCGGACGGATTCGAAATGCGTGCTGAAATGAGCTTGGGCGCATATAAAGTCCATTCGAGGTGCTGGGCACTAAGTTTCGTTTCGTGCGGCGATTTCTTTTGCATTGATGCATAGCACGCATTGCAACCCATCTTGGAGGAAAGTTTCACGCTGACTTGGACGGATTCTAACAGCATGCCGAAATGAGCTAGTCACATGTGAAGTCCATTCTTGTTGTTTGGCACTCAGTTTCACGACTTGATTTCCTACGCATGGATCTTACGATGTCTCGATCACGTCACGGAGGAAAGATCCGCACTAACAAGGACGGATACAGAGTGTGTGCCAAAGTGAGCATGGCTGCATATGGAGTCCATTCGATGCATTTGGAACTAAGTTTCAATTCGTGGCTCGATTTCGAATGCACCAATGTGTAGTACCCGTTCCAACCCATTGTGGATGAAAGTTTCTTACCGACTCGGATGAATTCAAAATGCATTCTAAAATGAGGAAGGGCACACACTAAGTCCATTCAGGTTGTTTGGCACTCATTTTCATTCCATGCCTCGATTTCATATGCAAGGATATTATGATTCCTTTGGAACCCGTCGTTGCGCAAAGTTTCACACCGACTCGAACGAATCCGAAATTCATGCCGAAGTGAGGTAGGACGCATACCAAAGACGTCCAGGGCGTTGGCACTGAGTTTCGTTTTGTGCCTCGATTTCATACGAATAGATGTTTGGATGCCGTTGGAACATGTCGTCGAGCAAAGTATCACACCGGACTCCAACGGATTCAAAAAACATACCGAAATGTGCTTGGCGCATATGAAGTCCATTCGACGGGTTTGGCTCTCAGTCTTTTTTCGTGCATCAGTTTCACACACATGGATCTTATGCTGCCACCAGATCTCAACGTGATTCAAAGTTTCACTACCGTTTCAGACGGATTCAAAATGCAGGCCAAAATGAGTAAGGGCAAGTCCATTTGCCCTGTTGGAACTCAGTTTCGTTTCGTGCCTCCATTTCATGCGCACGGACCTTATGATGCCTTTGAAACCTGTCGTGGAGGGAACTTACACATCAACTTAGACGGATTCGAAATGCATAGCAAAATGTGCCAAGGTGAATATGAAGTCCATCTGTAGTGCTGGCACTAAGTTTCGTTTCATGCATCGATTTCTCACGCACGGGTCTGATGATGTCGTCGATTTCACACCAACTCGGATGGATTGAAATGCACACTGAAATGGGCTAGAGCACTTTGTAGTCAATTCGGGTTGTTTGCTATTGCGTTTCGTTTCGTGCGTCGATTTCTTACTCATGGATGTACGGTATCTATCGAAACACATTATCGGGGAAGGTTTCGCACCAACTCAAATGAATTTGGAATGCATACTTTAATGAGCTAGGGCGCTTAGGAAGTACATTCGGGGTGTTGGCTCTTAGTCTCATTTTGCGATTCGATTTCGTAGGCATGGATCTCACGATGCCATCGGCACATGTCAAGGAAAGTTTCGCGCCGACTCGAACGGATTCGAAAAGCATGCCGACAGGTCCTAGGTGCATATGATGTCCATTCGGGGTGTTGGCACTCAGTTCCATACTGTGCATTGAGTTCGTACGCTTGGATTGCTATCGAAACCCGTAGTGAAGAAAGTTTCACACTGACTCGGACGGATTCGAAATGCGTGCTGAAATGAGCTTGGGCGCATATAAAGTCCATTCGAGGTGCTGGGCACTAAGTTTCATTTCGTGCGGCGATTTCTTGTGCATTGATGCATAGTACGCATTGCAACCCATCTTGGAGGAAAGTTTCACGCTGACTTGTACGGATTCTAACAGCATGCCGAAATGAGCTAGTCACATGTGAAGTCCATTCTTGTTGTTTGGCACTCAGTTTCACGACTTGATTTCTACGCATGGATCTTACGACTGTCTCGATCACGTCACTGGAGGAAAGATCCGCACTAACAAGGACGGATACAGAGTGTGTGCCAAAGTGAGCATGGCTGCATATGAAGTCCATTCGATGCATTTGGAACTAAGTTTCAATTCGTGGCTCGATTTCGAATGCACCAATGTGTAGTACCCGTTCCAACCCATTGTGGATGAAAGTTTCTTACCGACTCGGATGAATTCAAAATGCATTCTAAAATGAGGAAGGGCACACACTAAGTCCATTCAGGCTGTTTGGCACTCATTTTCATTCCATGCCTCGATTTCATATGCAAGGATATTATGATTCCTTTGGAACCCGTCGTTGCGCAAAGTTTCACATCGGCCCGAACGAATCCGAAATTCATGCCGAAGTGAGGCAGGACGCATACCAAAGACGTCCAGGGCATTGGCAGTGAGTTTCATTTTGTGCCTCGATTTCACACGAGTAGATGTTTTGATACCATTAGAACATGTCGTCGAGCAAAGTATCACACTGACTCCAACGGATTCAAAAAACATACCGCAATGTGCTTGGCGCATATGAAGTCCATTCAACGGGTTTGGCTCTCAGTCTCTTTTCGTGCATCAAGTTTCACACACATGGATCTTATGCTGCCGACCAGATCTCAACGTGATTCAAAGTTTCACACCGCTTTCAGACGGATTCAAAATGCAGGCCAAAATGAGTTAGGGCAAGTCCATTTGCCCTGTTGGAACTCAGTTTCGTTTCGTGCCTCCATTTCATGCGCACGAACCTTATGATGCCTTTGAAACCTGTCGTGCAGGGAACTTACACATCAACTTAGACGGATTCGAAATGCATAGCAAAATGTGCCAAGGTGAATATGAAGTCCATCTGTAGTGCTGGCACTAAGTTTCGTTTCATGCGTCGATTTCACATCAACTCGAATGGATTGAAATGCACACTGAAATGGGCTAGAGCACTTTGTAGTCAATTCAGGTTGTTTGCTACTGCGTTTTGTTTCGTGCGTCGATTTCTTACTCATGGATGTACAGTATCTATCGTAACACATTATCGGGGAAGCTTACGCACCAACTGAAATGAAATTTGGAATGCATACTTTAATGAGCTAGGGCGCTTAGGAAGTACATTCGGGGTGTTGGCTCTTAGTTTCATTTTGCGACTCGATTTCGTAGGCATGGATCTCGTGATGCCATCGGCACATGTCAAGGAAAGTTTCGCGCCGACTCGAACGGATTCGAAAAGCTTGCCGGCAGGTCCTAGGTGCATATGATGTCCATTCGGGGTGTTGGCACTCAGTTCCATACTGTGCATTGACTTCGTTCGCTTGGATTGCTATCGAAACCCGTAGTGAAGAAAAGTTTCACACTGACTCGGACGGATTCGAAATGCGTGCTGAAATGAGCTTGGGTGCATATAAAGTCCATTCGAGGTGCTGGGCACTAAGTTTCATTTCGTGCGGCGATTTCTTGTGCATTGACGCATAGTACGCATTGCAACCCATCTTGGAGGAAAGTTTCACGCTGACTTGTACGGATTCTAACAGCATGCCGAAATGAGCTAGTCACATGTGAAGTCCATTCTTGTTGTTTGGCACTCAGTTTCACGACTTGATTTCCTACGCGTGGATCTTACGACGTCTCGATCACGTCATGGAGGAAAGATCCGCACTAACAAGGACGGATACAGAGTGTGTGCCAAAGTGAGCATGGCTGCATATGAAGTCCATTCGATGCATGTGGAACTAAGTTTCAATTCGTGGCTCGATTTCGAATGCACCAATGTGTAGTACCCGTTCCAACCCATTGTGGATGAAAGTTTCTTACCGACTCGGATGAATTCAAAATGCATTCTAAAATGAGGAAGGGCACACACTAAGTCCATTCAGGTTGTTTGGCACTCATTTTCATTCCATACCTCGATTTCATATGCAAGGATATTATGATTCCGTTGGAACCCGTCGTTGCGCAAAGTTTCACGTCGGCTCGAACGAATCCGAAATTCATGCCGAAGTGAGGCAGGACGCATACCAAAGACGTCCAGGGCGTTGGCAGTGAGTTTCATTTTGTGCCTCGATTTCACACGAGTAGATGTTTGGATGCCGTTAGAACATGTCGTCGAGCAAAGTATCACACTGACTCCAACGGATTCAAAAAACATACCGCAATGTGCTTGGCGCATATGAAGTCCATTCGACGGGTTTGGTTCTCAGTCTCTTTTCGTGCATCAATTTCACACACGTGGATCTTATGCTGCCACCAGATCTCAACGTGATTCAAAGTTTCACACCGCTTCAGACGGATTCAAAATGCAGGCCAAAATGAGTTCGGGCAAGTCCATTTGCCCTGTTGGAACTCAGTTTCGTTTCGTGCCTCCATTTCATGCGCACGGACCTTATGACGCCTTTGAAACCTGTCATAGAGGGAACTTACACATCAACTTAGACGGATTCGAAATGCATAGCAAAATGTGCCAAGGTGAATATGAAGTCCATCTGTAGTGCTGGCACTAAGTTTCGTTTCATGCGTCGATTTCTCACGCATGGATCTTATGATGTCGTCGATTTCACATCAACTCGGATGGATTGAAATGCACACTGAAATGGGCTAGAGCACTTTGTAGTCAATTCAGCTTGTTTGCTACTGCGTTTCGTTTCGTGCGTCGATTTCTTACTCATGGATGTACAGTACTATCGTAACACATTATCGGGAAAGCTTACGCACCAACTCAAATGAAATTTGGAATGCATACTTTAATGAGCTAGGGCGCTTAGGAAGTACATTCGGGGTGTTGGCTCTTAGTTTCATTTTGCGACTCGATTTTGTAGGCACGGATCTCGTGATGCCATCGGCACATGTCAAGGAAAGTTTCGCGCCGACTCGAACGGATTCGAAAAGCATGAGGGCAGGTCCTAGGTGCATATGATGTCCATTCGGGGTGTTGGCACTCAGTTCCATACTGTGCATTGACTTCGTTCGCTTGGATTGCTATCGAAACCCGTAGTGAAGAAAAGTTTCACACTGACTCGGACGGATTCGAAATGCGTGCTGAAATGAGCTTGGGCGCATATAAAGTCCATTCGAGGTGCTGGGCACTAAGTTTCATTTCGTGCGGCGATTTCTTGTGCATTGATGCATAGTACGCATTGCAACCCATCTTGGTGGAAAGTTTCACGCTGACTTGTACGGATTCTAACAGCATGCCGAAATGAGCTAGTCACATGTGAAGTCCATTCTTGTTGTTTGGCACTCAGTTTCACGACTTGATTTCCTACGTGTGGATCTTACGACATCTCGATCACGTCATGGAGGAATGATCCGCACTAACAAGGACGGATAAAGAGTGTGTGCCAAAGTGAGCATAGCTGCATATGAAGTTGATTCGATGCATTTGGAACTAAGTTTCAATTCGTGGCTCGATTTCGAATGCACCAATGTGTAGTACCCGTTCCAACCCATTGTGGATGAAAGTTTCTTATCGACTCGGATGAATTCAAAATGCATTCTAAAATGAGGAAGGGCACACACTAAGTCCATTCAGGTTGTTTGGCACTCATTTTCATTCCATGCCTCGATTTCATATGCAAGGATATTATCATTCCTTTGGAACCCGTCGTTGCGCAAAGTTTCACGTCGGCTCGAACGAATCCGAAATTCATGCCGAAGTGAGGCAGGACGCATACCAAAGACGTCCAGGGCGTTGGCACTGAGTTTCATTTTGTGCCTCAATTTCATACGAACAGATGTTTGGATGCTGTTAGAACATGTCGTCGAGCAAAGTATCATGCTGACTCCAACGGATTCAAAAAACATACCGCAATGTGCTTGGCGCATATGAAGTCCATTCGACGGGTTTGGCTCTCAGTCTCTTTTCGTGCATCAATTTCACACACATGGATCTTATGCTGCCACCAGATCTCAACGTGATTCAAAGTTTCACACCGCTTCAGACGGATTCAAAATCTAGGCCAAAATGAGTTTGGGCAAGTCCATTTGCCCTGTTGGAACTCAGTTTCGTTTCGTGCCTCCATTTCATGCGCACAGACCTTATGATGCCTTTGAAACCTGTCGTGGAGGCAACTTACACATCAACTTAGACGGATTCGAAATGCGCAGCAAAATGTGCCAAAGTGAATATGAAGTCCATCTGTAGTGCTCGCACTAAGTTTCGTTTCATGCGTCGATTTCTCGCGCATGGATCTTATGATGTCGTCGATTTCACACCAACTCGGATGGATTGAAATGCACACTGAAATAGGCTAGAGCACTTTGTAGTCAATTCAGGTTGTTTGCTATTGCGTTTCGTTTCGATTTCTTACTCATGGATGTACAGTATCTATCGAAAAACATTATCGGGGAAGCTTTCGCACCAACTCAAATGAATCTGGAATGCTTACTTTAATGAGCTAGGGGGCTTAGGAAGTACATTCGGGGTGTTGGCTCTTAGTTTCATTTTGCGACTCGATTTCGTAGGCACGGATCTCCTGATGCCATCGGCACATGTCAAGGAAAGTTTCGCGCCGACTCGAACGGATTCGAAAAGCATGCCGACAGCTCATAGGTGCATATGATGTCCATTCGGGGTGTTGGCACTCAGTTCCATACAGTGCATTGACTTCGTACGCTTGGATTGCTATCGAAACCCGTAGTCCATTCGAGGTGCTGGGCACTAAGTTTCATTTTGATAAGAACATGTACCCTATGGATATAATCATATTTGCTATACTTGTTGTTCGAATTACAAGAGCTCCTACGCACCACTTAAATTATCCGGTGAGTTCGTTTCAAACAGTTTTCACTTTGTTTGACAAAGAACTTATGATATTACATAATGAGAGTTTGTTGCGTTTGTTATCATGTACCGAGATTTATGATCAAGATCATACAATACGTGAGGCTATACAAATGTTAAAACTGAGGACGGTTTTCTGTCAAGAAGGGGAGGATGATGTGACCACGCCACAAATACACACGACAATAGCGCCCAACACTACTACAGAAAAGGTCATCACAGACGGTTCAAAAACATCATCACAGACGGTTTTGTGAACCGTCTGAAATTATGGGTCAGTGATAATACGAGGTCATCATAGACGGTTTTCGAACCGTCTGTGATGCAAATATCACAGACGGTTTTTAGTTAAAAACCGTCTGTGATATATAGTTATCACAGACGGTTTTTAGTTAAAAACCGTCTGTGATATTTACATATCACAGACGGTTTTTAACTAAAAACCGTCTGTGATATTTATAAATCACAGACGATTTTTAACTAAAAACCGTCTGTGATTATAACTATTGTAACATCCTGAAAATTTGAATTTAAAAATTTCAAGCTTTTGAATTATTTTGCCATGAATTTTATTTGAATTTGGAGTTTATGGGATTTTCTTGAAAAATTTGATGAAGGTTCCAAAAATTGGAGGAGAAATAAACATATTTAAATATGAGAGAATTAAAAATCTGAAATAAGAATCTGAAAAAATGATCCACCAAATGAAAATTTTCTGGAATTGAAAATATACTTGTGTACATATTCCAATACATACCTTAAAATAAAAAGGGAAGAGCAAAAAGAAAAGAAAAGAAAAAAATAATAATAACCCAGCCGGGCCGGCCATCACCCGGCCCAGCCTTCTCTCCACGCACGGCCTGCGTGCGCGCGCACCCGCGCTCCGCAGCCCAGCCTAGCGCGCGCTCGCCCCGCTGACGAGCGGACCTGCCCCTCGCGCGCGTTGTCTCCCTGGCCAGTGGACCCCGCGCCTGCGTTGTCTTCTTCCTCTTTTCCCCGTCTTTTTCCCCGCGCGGACGAGCCCTCTCCACCTCTCGTTCGGTCCAAAAGCCGGGAAACCCGGAGGGGAGCACGGGCGACGTGCGAGCGACTGCCCTGTACCGCGCAACGTCACCGCTACAGTCCGCTGTCACCGCTGTCGCCGCTGACGCGCCGTCTGACACCGCCATACCCCGGTCACGCCGCTGTCCCGAGCGTGCGCACGTCTTGCGCCGCAATCGACCGCGATTCCGTAGCTATAAAACCCGGGGGAGTCCCTCATCCGCGTCGCCACACTCTCCGTAGCTTCTCCGCGAAGGTAATTGCACTGCCACCCACAAAATCGCCGGCGGGGACATCACCTTCCCCAACTCCGGCGACCACCCGATCCACTAACCCGAGCCATTAGAGTTCGATTCACCGTCACCACACCACCTTCGGCTCACCGCGAAGCCATCCCTGGCCTCGCCTGAGCTCCTCATCGCCTGTACACCGCCGGCATCGACGACCCTCCCCGAACCGCCGCCACCTCTCGCCGCCGGCCCTCCACCGTACCCCTTCGTCTCCGCCGACCTCACCAGCAGCTTCGCCATCACCTGGGGGCTGCATTTCACGCAACTCCCGAACCGCTCCGGCCATCCCTCGCCGCCGTCGCCACCGCCATCTTCTTCCTCTATTCGGCTCCCTCCCAGAGCTACTTCAAAAGAATTACTTAACCATACAGGGTAAGATAAGCTCGAGCGGTCACCTGGCTAGCCGCGCTCTCCCCCCCCCCCTCTCCTGCTGCTGCGGCGCGCGTTCGAGCCCCGGCTCCGCGCGTTGCGGTCGAGCATTTCTCTATTTTTCTCTTCACTGACAAGCGGGCCCCGCCCGTCAGCCGCTGTCGGTCAGTGGGCCGACTGACCACTGGGCCCCACTGGCCATAGACACAGTAACAAACAAATAAAGAAAGAAATAAAAATTAAAAATCTGACATATGGGACCCACTGGCAGAAATTTATTAATTTTTGAAATTATCTGGACTGAAATATTCAAATGGTCATAACTTATTCATTTTAACTCCAAATTGAGTGGGACAAATTTCTAAATACCTCTAAAATCAAGATCTATCCAATGGGGCTAAAATCATAATTTTTAGATTTCATTTGAATTTCTGGTGTATTTGGTTTGATTTGTTGCTTTTCTTTTATTTCAAATTTGGCGCATGCTAAACTAGCTTACGAGGCACAAGAGGAGGAGATCGAGGCAGCAACTCTAGAAGCACCAGAGAATCCGGATCCCGACCACTGTGACCAAGGCGAGTCAATACTTTGATCATGATGAACCTACATTTCCTGCAAATTACTTTGTTTTAAATTAACAAAATGCATGCTGTTATTTTTATGCAAATACATGCTAAACTTGATATTCTAATTAAATGCCAATGTTTACCTTGAATAATATTACCCCTCCTTTGGAATGATTGAATGTGTAAACCTTGTCGCCCTAGCAAAAATATAATATTAATATTTCGAAAATAAGTCCCTAATGATATGTTATGCTTAGTGTTGCATTTATACTCAGGGGGCGCTGAAATGCCCCATACATCATGATGGCTTTTAATGATGAGAAAATTGGTTGGGCAGTCATGGTGGGAATGACTGGTATATTTGACATGGCTATTTTATACCCTCAAAATCCCCAACTTGCTTAAATATCTGGGCGGATTGGTTGGATGGTGTGAGTGTGGTGCAGTGGATGCACAAAATGGGTTAGTGATAGACCGCCCAGATACCACTAAGGACTGAATCTTGTCATGACCTCCCGGGTAAAACAGTACAACCACAAGTCTGTAAATTACAACTTGGCTAAGTACATTTATCGAATCCTCGGACTCATTTCACGGGTTGGGGTTCGAAGGGGTTATGCTATGGCAAGGGGGCCTGAAGGGACACCAGTGGGGGGTGAAGTTTCCCAGCTGTCCTACGTTGCGGAAAGACAGAAGGTCCGGCTGCGTAGTGGCTGTGGGAAACATCCCGCGCACAGATGGGACCCACCGCAAGTGGGCAGTCTCCCATAAAAGTGAAATGAGAAAAGGGACTCGATAATTTGAAAAGTCACTGTGATAGTCTGCTCAACCACACGTCTAAGGAATCGTGTGGGGCAACGAGTTGATTGTCTCTTGTGGTGAAAGTGTACAAACTCTGCAGAGTCTAAAACTATTCGAATAGCCGTGCCCACGGTCAAGGGCGGACATGGGAACTTAACCAGATATAGTTCTATTTCAAAATGCTTTATGATGGGTTGGAAAAGTGGAAGGGCAGTGTAAGGCCCTAGTTTGGAATTGTCCTGGGTGTCGTCCCAGTGGTAAGTTAAGCGGCTATAACGCTGAAGAATTGCTATATGGTGCAGATGCCATGTAACGGTGGATGGAATCTGGATCGCTATTATTATTGCATGTTCTTGAACAATATGCTTTTGTTCAAAATGCTAGGTCTCAGGAATTTTTAAGTAATTGTATTCAAAAGCACTCTTCGCAGAATAAAATAAACTTAAGCCACCCTTGATTAGCCATACATGTTATATACTGCATTCTGTGTGTTGATTCGCTGAGCACGGGGTCGGAGTGCTCACGCTCGCTTTTGCGGCAAATTCAGAAGCAGGAATCGGATCACTACGCTTCAATAATACTATTGGGGCACGATGGCGAAGAGGATGAAGATGTCGAGAACTAGGTCGCGAACCTCCAGTTGGCTGCCTGTGGGCATGTCCTGAAGGTCCCACCTGTGTGCTTCGTTCTTCCGCTGCTGCAATTTATTGATTTCGGCCTAATCGGCCCATGAGTAAGTTTATTATTTTAATTATGTTTCCGCATGATATGTACTTTGATATTCAGAACTGTAACTGTGTGCACTATCTACTGATCCAGGGAATAGTGCAATTAAACACAGAGGAATCCGGATGTTAATATCTGGGTCCTTACAGGCATGGTATCAGAGCATATCGACTGCAGGTCGTGACCTAGTTAGTCTGGCCGTTAGTTCATAATTAGAACTATTTCCTCAATATCTATTTTCACAAATGTAAGTTATAATGCTCATTCTCATCTCTCTTAGACGATTCCCCCTCATCTATATGCTACCCTAGCCATTTTACTTCTAAAGCTCCCTTACCTCGAAGTTCAAAACGTGATAAAAATCCAGTACTCCTCTTGTAAATGTTCTATGAAAACACACTTGGGCCAAGAATCATGATGCTTACCCTTGAAACTTAATTGTTTTATCTTTGGAGGAAACAATAGTGTGAATTTTGGGATAAATGAATTGGTGGAGCTTAAATGAATAGATTAACCAGACAGATGAATTAAATGATTCCTGGAGAAATAGAAAGTATGAAACTAATTAAAGGATTGCAACACTGATAAATTGTGTAATTCCTGGAAGATTTCTACAATAATGGAAAAAAAAGGGGTAGGATCGATTGCCAAATGAATTAATAGAGTTTTAAGAAATTGGAGATATGATAACAGCTATCGGAGTACCGCTTGATTACTAACATTATTCCTGGAAGATGTTCGTGATAATGAATTAATTCGGAGGTTGTCACTGAAGATTTAGGCGGTTACTAGAGGAGCAACTATGATCTTGAATACCATCTTGGATTATTAGGAAGTCCTGATACACATGACACTGGTGAATGTAAAAGTAATAATGATGAGTAATCATTATAATTCAGAATTGAAGAGTAGATAGACAATAAAGATTTAGGTTAATCATTGAAGAAGCAAACTATGAATTTGAATCAATGACACCAGACTAGATTATTAGGATGTCACAATATGAAAGTTATCGAGGGATCTAAATAATGAATACGAGATCTTCGTTGGATTGGAAAGCTGATTAAATTGGCAATTGACGAACCTGAGATTGGATTTATAAAGATGTGGTGGACATTCAGATTCATATAAGAATTTGGTGATCCCGATTGGACAAAAATTTGGGAGATGCAGTAAAAATTATTTGATTGGTGGGTTCAGAGTAAGGGTATTGGATTTTCAATAGACTTTAAAGATGAGAAGTTTACCAATAATGAATCGAAGATTGGGATTATACATACATAGTGAAATACGAGATTTAATTCACAAATTTATGTTGGAAGTACAGAGTTAGGCGAGAATTAGATAACGATGGCTGGATGGATTAACTGAAATGTTTAGAAGTTGAAGATGTGATCACAACTACCGGAGTATAGATTTGATTAATAACACAACTCTCGGAGGATGTATGTAAAAATGAAACAAATTGGGGATAGTGAAGACTTAGGTTAATCACTGGAGAAGCAAATTAAGGATTTAAATTAATAACACCAGACTGGATTATTAGGGAGTCTCGCTACAAATATCATCGGTAGATCTAAGGTAAAGAATACTAGACTTTCATTGGATTCAAAAACTGATCAAGTTGGCAAATAATCGGTTTGAGATTGGGATTATATGGCCCTAATGAAATAAGAGAATTGAATTATAAATCTATGGTGGAAGATAAAGATTAGGTGAAGATTAGATACCCATAGCAAGATTAATGAAATTGAGAAGACACAACAGGAAGTGTACGATTGGTGGATCGAATGAATAAAGATACCCGCAGATTGGAGTTTCAGACGACGATAAAACTATGACTAAATAATGAAGGGAGATAGTCTAGATACAATCTACAAAAATGGAAGTTATAATTATCAAGGCCGTAGGATTCTAGGCCTTATGTATGAAGATCATATGGGAGTGAATCAAAACATTGATGGATAGGGATTCGTATTTCCAAAACAATTACAAGGATGAGTACTAGTCACCTCCCGATACTTCCTCTTCCTTCTATGGATTTCAAGAGAAAATTTTATTCACCTTTCTCTTACCCCTGCTCCAAAATTTAAGATTAGGATCGTCGGAACTGGTCATGAAGATAAGGTGGTCTTGTCCTAAATGGACTATGTAGATGAACCCTGTGCCTCATGTGTGTGCTTTCTCGAGTAGACGTTGTATTGTCGCAAGGTTTTCGTTGGTCCCTGTGCACTGTCTTCTTGCCCTCGGGCGTCCTATTTCGCAGTCACAGGAAAAGATTGCTTTTAAAAGATTGTGTGGCTCAGTATCACTCCAGCTCCCTGGATGTGCTCTTTTAAAGTTAAAATGGGTTTGGATTACCTTATCCCCACGATTCTATCTTTACCTCATGCTATTCTCTCTCACCGTTTGCTGAAAACCCCATTGGATCCAAAGGAACGGAATAACGAGTGACCCAAAACCAGAGCAATCAAGAAGAAGCGAAGACTTTCGATCTCAAAGTATTTAAGGAAAACAACATCACTATGAAGAAGACCACCCGCCAGGAGAGAGCCATAGAGCAGAGTCACCTGTTTCTGTGGAGGACAAGACCCTTGACCCACGAAGTGCTTCTCAAATCTGTTGTTGACCAAGATAGCCAGAGTACAATGGATAAATAATGACAAACGTCATTTATTTAAGGGGGGTAGCACTATGAGACAAAAACGTCGAAAGGCTACGGCAAAGTCAAGGAGCAAGCACCTTGAAGTCTACGACCTATCTAGGAGGACAAGATATCATTCTCCTCTTTTTACTTTTCAAGTTCTAATCCCTATTGTGCAGCTTTTCGTCTCTCTGTGAAGCTAAGGAACATACGTCAAGCAACACCCTAAAACCTATTGCTAGCCAATATAACTCATCTCCATTCTTTCTGCTTTACCGGAATCTCGGGGTCGAGATTCTTTTTAAGGGGGGTAGATTTGTAACATCCTGAAAATTTGAATTTAAAAATTTTCAAGCTTTTGAATTATTTGGCCATGAATTTTATTTGAATTTGGAGTTTATGGGATTTTCTTGAAAAATTTGATGAAGGTTCCAAAAATTGGAGGAGAAATAAACATATTTAAATATGAGAGAATTAAAAATCTGAAATAAGAATCTGAAAAGATGATCCACCAAATGAAAATTTTCTGGAATTGAAAATATACTTGTGTACATATTCCAATACATACCTTAAAATAAAAAGGGAAGAGCAAAAAGAAAAGAAAAGAAAATAATAATAATAACCCAGCCGGGCCGGCCATCACCCGGCCCAGCCTTCTCTCCACGCACGGCCTGCGTGCGCGCGCACCCGCGCTCCGCAGCCCAGCCTAGCGCGCGCTCGCCCCGCTGACGAGCGGACCTGCCCCTCGCGCGCGTTGTCTCCCTGGCCAGTGGACCCCGCGCCTGCGTTGTCTTCTTCCTCTTTTCCCCGTCTTTTTCCCCGCGCGGACGAGCCCTCTCCACCTCTCGTTCGGTTCAAAAGCCGGGAAACCCGGAGGGGAGCACGGGCAACGTGCGAGCGATTGCCCTGTACCGCGCAACGTCACCGCTACAGTCCGCTGTCACCGCTGTCGCCGCTGACGCGCCGTCTGACACCGCCATACCCCGGTCATGCCGCTGTCCCGAGCGTGCGCACGTCTTGCACCGCAATCGACCGCGATTCCGCAGCTATAAAACCCGGGGGAGTCCCTCATCCGCGTCGCCACACTCTCCGCAGCTTCTCCGCGAAGGTAATTGCACTGCCACCCACAAAATCGCCGGCGGGGACATCACCTTCCCCAACTCCGGCGACCACCCGATCCACTAACCCGAGCCATTAGAGTTCGATTCACCGTCACCACACCACCTTCGGCTCACCGCGAAGCCATCCCTGGCCTCGCCTGAGCTCCTCATCGCCTGTACACCGCCGGCATCGACGACCCTCCCCGAACCGCCGCCACCTCTCGCCGCCGGCCCTCCACCGTACCCCTTCGTCTCCGCCGACCTCACCAGCAGCTTCGCCATCACCTGGGGGCTGCATTTCACGCAACTCCCGAACCGCTCCGGCCATCCCTCGCCGCCGTCGCCACCGCCATCTTCTTCCTCTATTCGGCTCCCTCCCAGAGCTACTTCAAAAGAATTACTTAACCATACAGGGTAAGATAAGCTCGAGCGGTCACCTGGCTAGCCGCGCTCTCCCCCCCCCCCTCTCCTGCTGCCGCGGCGCGCGTTCGAGCCCCGGCTCCGCGCGTTGCGGTCGAGCATTTCTCTATTTTTCTCTTCACTGACAAGCGGGCCCCGCCCGTCAGCCGCTGTCGGTCAGTGGGCCGACTGACCACTGGGCCCCACTAGCCATAGACACAGCAACAAACAAATAAAGAAAGAAATAAAAATTAAAAATCTGACATATGGGACCCACTGGCAGAAATTTATTAATTTTTGAAATTATCTGGACTGAAATATTCAAATGGTCATAACTTATTCATTTTAACTCCAAATTGAGTGGGACAAATTTCTAAATACCTCTAAAATCAAGATCTATCCAATGGGGCTAAAATCATAATTTTTAGATTTCATTTGAATTTCTGGTGTATTTGGTTTGATTTGTTGCTTTTCTTTTATTTCAAATTTGGCGCACGCTAAACTAGCTTACGAGGCACAAGAGGAGGAGATCGAGGCAGCAACTCTAGAAGCACCAGAGAATCCGGATCCCGACCACTGTGACCAAGGCGAGTCAATACTTTGATCATGATGAACCTACATTTCCTACAAATTACTTTGTTTTAAATTAACAAAATGCATGCTGTTATTTTTATGCAAATACATGCTAAACTTGATATTCTAGTTAAATGCCAATGTTTACCTTGAATAATATTACCCCTCCTTTGGAATGATTGAATGTGTAAACCTTGTCGCCCTAGCAAAAATATAATATTAATATTTCAAAAATAAGTCCCTAATGATATGTTATGCTTAGTGTTGCATTTATACTCAGGGGGCGCTGAAATGCCCCATACATCATGATCGCTTTTAATGATGAGAAAATTGGTTGGGCAGTCATGGTGGGAATGACTGGTATATTTGACATGGCTATTTTATACCCTCAAAATCCCCAACTTGCTTAAATATCTGGGCGGATTGGTTGGATGGTGTGAGTGTGGTGCAGTGGATGCACAAAATGGGTTAGTGATAGACCGCCCAGATACCACTAAGGACTGAATCTTGTCATGACCTCCCGGGTAAAACAGTACAACCACAAGTCTGTAAATTACAACTTGGCTAAGTACATTTATCGAATCCTCGGACTCATTTCACGGGTTGGGGTTCGAAGGGGTTATGCTATGGCAAGGGGGCCTGAAGGGACACCAATGGGGGGTGAAGTTTCCCAGCTGTCCTACGTTGCGGAAAGAGAGAAGGTTCGGCTGCGTAGTGGCTGTGGGAAACATCCCGCGCACAGATGGGCCCACCGCAAGTGGGCAGTCTCCCATAAAAGTGAAATGAGAAAAGGGACTCGATAATTTGAAAAGTCACTGTGATAGTCTGCTCAACCACACGTCTAAGGAATCGTGTGGGGCAACGAGTTGATTGTCTCTTGTGGTGAAAGTGTACAAACTCTGCAGAGTCTAAAACTATTCGAATAGCCGTGCCCACGGTCAAGGGCGGACATGGGAACTTAACCAGATATAGTTCTATTTCAAAATGCTTTATGATGGGTTGGAAAAGTGGAAGGGCAGTGTAAGGCCCTAGTTTGGAATTGTCCTGGGTGTCGTCCCAGTGGTAAGTTAAGCGGCTATAACGCTGAAGAATTGCTATATGGTGCAGATGCCATGTAACGGTGGATGGAATCTGGATCGCTATTATTATTGCATGTTCTTGAACAATATGCTTTTGTTCAAAATGCTAGGTCTCAGGAATTTTTAAGTAATTGTATTCAAAAGCACTCTTCGCAGAATAAAATAAACTTAAGCCACCCTTGATTAGCCATACATGTTATATACTGCATGCTGTGTGTTGATTCGCTGAGCACGGGGTCGGAGTGCTCACGCTCGCTTTTGCGGCAAATTCAGAAGCAGGAATCGGATCACTACGCTTCAATAATACTATTGGGGCACGATGGCGAAGAGGATGAAGATGTCGAGAACTAGGTCGCGAACCTCCAGTTGGCTGCCTGTGGGCATGTCCTGAAGGTCCCACCTGTGTGCTTCGTTCTTCCGCTGCTGCAATTTATTGATTTCGGCCTAATCGGCCCATGAGTAAGTTTATTATTTTAATTATGTTTCCGCATGATATGTACTTTGATATTCAGAACTGTAACTGTGTGCACTATCTACTGATCCAGGGAATAGTGCAATTAAACACAGAGGAATCCGGATGTTAATATCTGGGTCCTTACAGGCATGGTATCAGAGCATATCGACTGCAGGTCGTGACCTAGTTAGTCTGGCCGTTAGTTCATAATTAGAACTATTTCCTCAATATCTATTTTCACAAATGTAAGTTATAATGCTCATTCTCATCTCTCTTAGACGATTCCCCCTCATCTATATGCTACCCTAGCCATTTTACTTCTAAAGCTCCCTTACCTCGAAGTTCAAAACGTGATAAAAATCCAGTACTCCTCTTGTAAATGTTCTATGAAAACACACTTGGGCCAAGAATCATGATGCTTACCCTTGAAACTTAATTGTTTTATCTTTGGAGGAAACAATAGTGTGAATTTTGGGATAAATGAATTGGTGGAGCTTAAATGAATAGATTAACCAGACAGATGAATTAAATGATTCCTGGAGAAATAGAAAGTATGAAACTAATTAAAGGATTGCAACACTGATAAATTGTGTAATTCCTGGAAGATTTCTACAATAATGGAAAAAAAAGGGGTAGGATCGATTGCCAAATGAATTAATAGAGTTTTAAGAAATTGGAGATATGATAACAGCTATCGGAGTACCGCTTGATTACTAACATTATTCCTGGAAGATGTTCGTGATAATGAATTAATTCGGAGGTTGTCACTGAAGATTTAGGCGGTTACTAGAGGAGCAACTATGATCTTGAATACCATCTTGGATTATTAGGAAGTCCTGATACACATGACACTGGTGAATGTAAAAGTAATAATGATGAGTAATCATTATAATTCAGAATTGAAGAGTAGATAGACAATAAAGATTTAGGTTAATCATTGAAGAAGCAAACTATGAATTTGAATCAATGACACCAGACTAGATTATTAGGATGTCACAATATGAAAGTTATCGAGGGATCTAAATAATGAATACGAGATCTTCGTTGGATTGGAAAGCTGATTAAATTGGCAATTGACGAACCTGAGATTGGATTTATAAAGATGTGGTGGACATTCAGATTCATATAAGAATTTGGTGATCCCGATTGGACAAAAATTTGGGAGATGCAGTAAAAATTATTTGATTGGTGGGTTCAGAGTAAGGGTATTGGATTTTCAATAGACTTTAAAGATGAGAAGTTTACCAATAATGAATCGAAGATTGGGATTATACATACATAGTGAAATACGAGATTTAATTCACAAATTTATGTTGGAAGTACAGAGTTAGGCGAGAATTAGATAACGATGGTTGGATGGATTAACTGAAATGTTTAGAAGTTGAAGATGTGATCACAACTACCGGAGTATAGATTTGATTAATAACACAACTCTCGGAGGATGTATGTAAAAATGAAACAAATTGGGGATAGTGAAGACTTAGGTTAATCACTGGAGAAGCAAATTAAGGATTTAAATTAATAACACCAGACTGGATTATTAGGGAGTCTCGCTACAAATATCATCGGTAGATCTAAGGTAAAGAATACTAGACTTTCATTGGATTCAAAAACTGATCAAGTTGGCAAATAATCGGTTTGAGATTGGGATTATATGGCCCTAATGAAATAAGAGAATTGAATTATAAATCTATGGTGGAAGATAAAGATTAGGTGAAGATTAGATACCCATAGCAAGATTAATGAAATTGAGAAGACACAACAGGAAGTGTACGATTGGTGGATCGAATGAATAAAGATACCCGCAGATTGGAGTTTCAGACGACGATAAAACTATGACTAAATAATGAAGGGAGATAGTCTAGATACAATCTACAAAAATGGAAGTTATAATTATCAAGGCCGTAGGATTCTAGGCCTTATGTATGAAGATCATATGGGAGTGAATCAAAACATTGATGGATAGGGATTCGTATTTCCAAAACAATTACAAGGATGAGTACTAGTCACCTCCCGATACTTCCTCTTCCTTCTATGGATTTCAAGAGAAAATTTTATTCACCTTTCTCTTACCCCTGCTCCAAAATTTAAGATTAGGATCGTCGGAACTGGTCATGAAGATAAGGTGGTCTTGTCCTAAATGGACTATGTAGATGAACCCTGTGCCTCATGTGTGTGCTTTCTCGAGTAGACGTTGTATTGTCGCAAGGTTTTCGTTGGTCCCTGTGCACTGTCTTCTTGCCCTCGGGCGTCCTATTTCGCAGTCACAGGAAAAGATTGCTTTTAAAAGATTGTGTGGCTCAGTATCACTCCAGCTCCCTGGATGTGCTCTTTTAAAGTTAAAATGGGTTTGGATTACCTTATCCCCACGATTCTATCTTTACCTCATGCTATTCTCTCTCACCTTTTGCTGAAAACCCCATTGGATCCAAAGGAACGGAATAACGAGTGACCCAAAACCAGAGCAATCAAGAAGAAGCGAAGACTTTCGATCTCAAAGTATTTAAGGAAAACAACATCACTATGAAGAAGACCACCCGCCAGGAGAGAGCCATAGAGCAGAGTCACCTGTTTCTGTGGAGGACAAGACCCTTGACCCACGAAGTGCTTCTCAAATCTGTTGTTGACCAAGATAGCCAGAGTACAATGGATAAATAATGACAAACGTCATTTATTTAAGGGGGGTAGCACTATGAGACAAAAACGTCGAAAGGCTACGGCAAAGTCAAGGAGCAAGCACCTTGAAGTCTACGACCTATCTAGGAGGACAAGATATCATTCTCCTCTTTTTACTTTTCAAGTTCTAATCCCTATTGTGCAGCTTTTCGTCTCTCTGTGAAGCTAAGGAACATACGTCAAGCAACACCCTAAAACCTATTGCTAGCCAATATAACTCATCTCCATTCTTTCTGCTTTACCGGAATCTCGGGGTCGAGATTCTTTTTAAGGGGGGTAGATTTGTAACATCCTGAAAATTTGAATTTAAAAATTTTCAAGCTTTTGAATTATTTGGCCATGAATTTTATTTGAATTTGGAGTTTATGGGATTTTCTTGAAAAATTTGATGAAGGTTCCAAAAATTGGAGGAGAAATAAACATATTTAAATATGAGAGAATTAAAAATCTGAAATAAGAATCTGAAAAGATGATCCACCAAATGAAAATTTTCTGGAATTGAAAATATACTTGTGTACATATTCCAATACATACCTTAAAATAAAAAGGGAAGAGCAAAAAGAAAAGAAAAGAAAATAATAATAATAACCCAGCCGGGCCGGCCATCACCCGGCCCAGCCTTCTCTCCACGCACGGCCTGCGTGCGCGCGCACCCGCGCTCCGCAGCCCAGCCTAGCGCGCGCTCGCCCCGCTGACGAGCGGACCTGCCCCTCGCGCGCGTTGTCTCCCTGGCCAGTGGACCCCGCGCCTGCGTTGTCTTCTTCCTCTTTTCCCCGTCTTTTTCCCCGCGCGGACGAGCCCTCTCCACCTCTCGTTCGGTTCAAAAGCCGGGAAACCCGGAGGGGAGCACGGGCAACGTGCGAGCGATTGCCCTGTACCGCGCAACGTCACCGCTACAGTCCGCTGTCACCGCTGTCGCCGCTGACGCGCCGTCTGACACCGCCATACCCCGGTCATGCCGCTGTCCCGAGCGTGCGCACGTCTTGCACCGCAATCGACCGCGATTCCGCAGCTATAAAACCCGGGGGAGTCCCTCATCCGCGTCGCCACACTCTCCGCAGCTTCTCCGCGAAGGTAATTGCACTGCCACCCACAAAATCGCCGGCGGGGACATCACCTTCCCCAACTCCGGCGACCACCCGATCCACTAACCCGAGCCATTAGAGTTCGATTCACCGTCACCACACCACCTTCGGCTCACCGCGAAGCCATCCCTGGCCTCGCCTGAGCTCCTCATCGCCTGTACACCGCCGGCATCGACGACCCTCCCCGAACCGCCGCCACCTCTCGCCGCCGGCCCTCCACCGTACCCCTTCGTCTCCGCCGACCTCACCAGCAGCTTCGCCATCACCTGGGGGCTGCATTTCACGCAACTCCCGAACCGCTCCGGCCATCCCTCGCCGCCGTCGCCACCGCCATCTTCTTCCTCTATTCGGCTCCCTCCCAGAGCTACTTCAAAAGAATTACTTAACCATACAGGGTAAGATAAGCTCGAGCGGTCACCTGGCTAGCCGCGCTCTCCCCCCCCCCCCTCTCCTGCTGCCGCGGCGCGCGTTCGAGCCCCGGCTCCGCGCGTTGCGGTCGAGCATTTCTCTATTTTTCTCTTCACTGACAAGCGGGCCCCGCCCGTCAGCCGCTGTCGGTCAGTGGGCCGACTGACCACTGGGCCCCACTAGCCATAGACACAGCAACAAACAAATAAAGAAAGAAATAAAAATTAAAAATCTGACATATGGGACCCACTGGCAGAAATTTATTAATTTTTGAAATTATCTGGACTGAAATATTCAAATGGTCATAACTTATTCATTTTAACTCCAAATTGAGTGGGACAAATTTCTAAATACCTCTAAAATCAAGATCTATCCAATGGGGCTAAAATCATAATTTTTAGATTTCATTTGAATTTCTGGTGTATTTGGTTTGATTTGTTGCTTTTCTTTTATTTCAAATTTGGCGCACGCTAAACTAGCTTACGAGGCACAAGAGGAGGAGATCGAGGCAGCAACTCTAGAAGCACCAGAGAATCCGGATCCCGACCACTGTGACCAAGGCGAGTCAATACTTTGATCATGATGAACCTACATTTCCTACAAATTACTTTGTTTTAAATTAACAAAATGCATGCTGTTATTTTTATGCAAATACATGCTAAACTTGATATTCTAGTTAAATGCCAATGTTTACCTTGAATAATATTACCCCTCCTTTGGAATGATTGAATGTGTAAACCTTGTCGCCCTAGCAAAAATATAATATTAATATTTCAAAAATAAGTCCCTAATGATATGTTATGCTTAGTGTTGCATTTATACTCAGGGGGCGCTGAAATGCCCCATACATCATGATCGCTTTTAATGATGAGAAAATTGGTTGGGCAGTCATGGTGGGAATGACTGGTATATTTGACATGACTATTTTATACCCTCAAAATCCCCAACTTGCTTAAATATCTGGGCGGATTGGTTGGATGGTGTGAGTGTGGTGCAGTGGATGCACAAAATGGGTTAGTGATAGACCGCCCAGATACCACTAAGGACTGAATCTTGTCATGACCTCCCGGGTAAAACAGTACAACCACAAGTCTGTAAATTACAACTTGGCTAAGTACATTTATCGAATCCTCGGACTCATTTCACGGGTTGGGGTTCGAAGGGGTTATGCTATGGCAAGGGGGCCTGAAGGGACACCAATGGGGGGTGAAGTTTCCCAGCTGTCCTACGTTGCGGAAAGAGAGAAGGTTCGGCTGCGTAGTGGCTGTGGGAAACATCCCGCGCACAGATGGGCCCACCGCAAGTGGGCAGTCTCCCATAAAAGTGAAATGAGAAAAGGGACTCGATAATTTGAAAAGTCACTGTGATAGTCTGCTCAACCACACGTCTAAGGAATCGTGTGGGGCAACGAGTTGATTGTCTCTTGTGGTGAAAGTGTACAAACTCTGCAGAGTCTAAAACTATTCGAATAGCCGTGCCCACGGTCAAGGGCGGACATGGGAACTTAACCAGATATAGTTCTATTTCAAAATGCTTTATGATGGGTTGGAAAAGTGGAAGGGCAGTGTAAGGCCCTAGTTTGGAATTGTCCTGGGTGTCGTCCCAGTGGTAAGTTAAGCGGCTATAACGCTGAAGAATTGCTATATGGTGCAGATGCCATGTAACGGTGGATGGAATCTGGATCGCTATTATTATTGCATGTTCTTGAACAATATGCTTTTGTTCAAAATGCTAGGTCTCAGGAATTTTTAAGTAATTGTATTCAAAAGCACTCTTCGCAGAATAAAATAAACTTAAGCCACCCTTGATTAGCCATACATGTTATATACTGCATGCTGTGTGTTGATTCGCTGAGCACGGGGTCGGAGTGCTCACGCTCGCTTTTGCGGCAAATTCAGAAGCAGGAATCGGATCACTACGCTTCAATAATACTATTGGGGCACGATGGCGAAGAGGATGAAGATGTCGAGAACTAGGTCGCGAACCTCCAGCTGGCTGCCTGTGGGCATGTCCTGAAGGTCCCACCTGTGTGCTTCGTTCTTCCGCTGCTGCAATTTATTGATTTCGGCCTAATCGGCCCATGAGTAAGTTTATTATTTTAATTATGTTTCCGCATGATATGTACTTTGATATTCAGAACTGTAACTGTGTGCACTATCTACTGATCCAGGGAATAGTGCAATTAAACACAGAGGAATCCGGATGTTAATATCTGGGTCCTTACAACTATCACAGACGGTTTTTAGTTAAAAACCGTCTGTGATATTCCCTTCTATTTCTAAACCTATTTCTGTTTATTCGCTAGCCTCTGGAAATGCTAGCCATGCCCTCTGAAACAAGCAGATCAACATGTACATGTATACATCCAATTCACATCTCAATTCATTTCACAAACATAAAACGTCAATTTTTATTAAGATTAGAGTATACCATTACAATATCTCAAAACAACGAGCAGGTTACACAACAAGAACAACGAGCAGGTTACACAACAAGAACAACGAGCAGGTTACACAACAAGAACAACGAGCAAGTTCTACAACAAGAACAACAAGAACAACGAGCAGGTTACATAACAAGAACAACGAGCAGGTTACACAACAAGAACAACGAGCAGGTTACACAACAAGCAAAGATCATCTATGCCTTCTCGCCCCTGATGCAACGCATGAGCTGAATGTCTTTGATGACCACCATCGTCGGCGTTGATTGAGCGTCTGCCCGGTTGGCGCGAGCTAGATGCTTCTGCGTCGTCTGCAAGGAGGAGGACAGCAAGGAGGAGGAGAACAACAAGGAAGAGGACAGCAAGGAGGAGGACAGCAAGGAAGAGGAGAACAACAAGGAAGAGGACAGCAAGGAGGAGGACAACAAGGAAGAGGAGACCAGTAAAGAGGCTGGATTTTGGGTATATTTATAGGGAAGGGAGAGGGAGGGAGAAGCGGGAATTCGAAATTTTTGGCGCGGGAACGGAAAGGCGGAGCTACGATTCGTGGGGCTGAGGATCGATAGGCCCAGCGGTCAGATTATCACAGACGGTTCTATATATAGAACCGTCTGTGAATTGGAGCACAAATTTTATATACCGATGCAATATAAACAACTAGTCTGAAAAGAAAAAATAGCAAAGGTTTATATAGTTTATATATACTCATTTGAAAGGTTTCGACGAGATCTACAACTTTGCAGTTGAAGAAAAATCCAAATTCCGAAAATAAAACCAAGAAAAAGGGCAAAAACAGAAACCAAAAACTTGCGACGCAGGTTTAGGTCCAAAGATGGCCGATTTTCGGGGTCTTGGAGGTCGACCGGCATAAGCTGGTGACTTTTTTTGGATCGGGCTCGTCGTTAGCTTTCCAACGAGTACAAGAAAGTCGAAAACGGACACCGTATGCAAAAGTTATGCCCGTTTTACTGAAGGTGTCTCAAAACTGAACCATACTCGGAGTTAAGCGGGAAAATATGAAATTTTGAGGGATTGCAAGGCGGGAAATGTATCACAAACGGTTTTTATTATAAAACCGTCTGTGATACTAGAATATCACAGACGGTTTTATAATAAAAACCGTCTGTGATATTCCAGATTATCACAGACGGTTTTTATTATAAAACCGTCTGTGATATTCTAGTATCACAGACGGTTTTATAATAAAAATCGTCTGTGATAATCTGGAATATCACAGACGGTTTTTATTATAAAACCGTCTGTGATATTCTAGTATCACAGACGGTTAATCGTTAAGAACCGTCTGTGATACTCATTTTTCCCGCCACAAATACTACAGATGGCCTCCAAATTAAAACCGTCTGTAATAGTGTAAATCACAGACGGTTTCACAAAACCGTCTGTGATTTGGCGTCTACTATTAGGCTTTTTGTAGTAGTGCAATATCAAGATTGAACTAAAGGTGAATTCGTTTCTTCAGCTTAAACATATTTTAAATGAGAATATGATGCTACCTAATGATGAAAATATATATTTTGACAGCACCACGTTATTTTTACATCAATTCAAGCAAGAGTTCAAGTTGGACACGTTTTGGAATCCAATTCGGCCTCCAGATTAATTCGGATTCAGCCTGACAAGCCCAACTTCAAATGTGCATAACTTTCACATACGAAGTCCGTTTGAGGTCCATGAGTACTTGTTGGAAAGATTTGCTTATCCTCTTTCGAATGGATCTGGTATTACCTCTAAATTCTTTCTGTGCACACCGCAATCATCAAAAGAGTTCGTGTTGGACACGTACTGCAATCGGATTCGGACTGCTGCAATGGTGCAAGTTTAAATGGGCATAACTTCTTCATACGGACTCCGTTTGGGACGTTCTTATACTTCATGGAAAGATTATCAAGTCTACTTTCCAATGGATCTAACCTGATCTTTAAATTCCATCTGAGCCGGCCGAAATCATCAAAACAATCCATGTAAGTTTCTGAGTCCGAGTCAAAAGGGTGCTGCGCCCCCTCCACTTGGGCCCGTGGGCCTTGTAACCCTAGGGTGTACCCTTTGGGACGCCTCCCCTGGTTGTTTTCACTATATAGGAGCCGCCGCCTCCCTTTCTAGGACTTAGGTTTTGTTTAGATTAGTTTAGCCCCATGTGCAAACTCCACGTTGTCTCTTGTGTCGGCTAGACCAACAGATTCGTGTTACAGAACCTCAACTCCCTGTGCGACTTTTATATCTAGCAAATTTCAGGTTGCTCACTATCCTTGTTCTTGCGTGTTCTTCGGTTGCATGTAGGAATTGACCTTCGTGGTCAGGTCAACCGCGTTCTTGGCACGGTTGATAACATTTTGGGGTTGGTTCAGCGATTGCTAAGGCGCAAGCGTCATCGTACGGTTGTAGTCGGATCGTGAGAGTCACCTCCACCAAAATCGAAGTTATCATTCTATCGGAAGATCGGGACCCCATCGCCTCATCAGTTCGTATCAGAGCTTCAGTTGACCGGTAGGAATTTCTTGTATCCCTAGTTAGTAGATTGGTTTTTATTTCCTATAGTCCAGAAAAATTGCTCCACAAAAAGAGTTAATTCCCGCTGTCCAAACCTCGTTGTGCCTTTCAATCTATTAGTTTTGGTTTGCTAAATTGAATTTGTGTCCGTTTTAGCTTTGTCTAGTTGCTGGTCATATCTTTGTTCCTATAAAAATCCAAACAAAAAAAAATTTCCCCCACCCCAAACCCTAATTCCAATTTCGGCTGATTTTTCCTTTCTCTGTAGCCGTCACCAAAAAAGCCATAACTTTTGATTCCGAGATTATTTTTGAGTGAGACCACCGCCATTGGATTAAAAATTTCATTGTCCATCTATCTGTAAAATTTCACATCATTCCAGCAAGACGGTTAAGAGATAGCTGCGGTGGAAGTTGACCTAAATTTCCAGATTGAATCTGCAACAGTCGGCACTTGTGAATTTTGTGAGAATTTTTCGGTTAGTTTCCAGAACTTGGTCCCAAAACAAAAGTTATGAAAAAGCCGACAGAAAACTGAAAAAAAGAATCATTGAAAAAAAGGCAACTGACAAAAAGTTACGGCCGAAATACCGACGTGCTGTCCAGTGGACAGAAATCTTCAGTTTCCAAGTTTTGGGTCAATCCTTGTGTTCTTCAATTCCAGATTGCATTCAATTGAATTATCTTGTATTTACCACTCCCATACATTGCCATACATATATTTTAGCCTTCTTCCATCCTTGGTTGATCAGCAACATAGGCTAAGTGCTAAATACGAACTATAGTTCAATTCTGTGCAATTTCTGAAATTAATTGATTGTTTTCCTTTGCTACAAAATACATAGCCTATCCAAGCTCCACTTTTCTACAAACCGAACAGATCTCGCTGCACCTTGCAATCACTTTACTCATCACTTGAGTTAGATTTATCATGAACCAGCCACCGGTTGCACTACCTGTTTGCTTTGGCAAGAACTTGTAAGAATTTGGTAAGAGCTTGAGAGATGCGTGACTTGATTTGAGCCTCCATATCCTAGTAGTTGATAGGAACATTTACTTGTGAATTGTTTCTGTTGTAGGGGTGACCCCCACCTAAACCCAGCAGGCCCGGTAGGAGATTATAAGGCCCAGAATAGGCCATGTGTAATGACATGAGTGCCCCCAGAGGGGATAACCAGATGTAAGGGTATAACTGTAAAAGCACTCCTCATGTGTACATATATATGAATACAGGCCATGGGGAGGCCAGAACACTCCCACCTCTCCACTACCATCTCTCTCTCTGTTTGGTTTGTAACCACAACAGTTGGCGCCGTCCGTGGGGAGGACAAGGACAAGCCCAAAGACCGAAGAAGAAGGATGGCACCGAAAAAAGCTTCATCAGCGGCGGCGAAGGGAAAGAAGACGGCTGGGTCGGAGCGGCGCGTGAATACCAGGGCTTCGGCATCGGCCGCCGAAGGAGCTGGCAGCAGCGCAGGCGCCGTGGTCGTGGACGTCGACGCTGGCACCACAGCGACCGACCCCGCCAGCGCCGCTACAACGACACCCAACCCCGTCGCTGGCACCACAGCGACCGACCCCGCCAGCGCCGCTACAACGACACCAACCCCGTCGCTGGCACTGCAACGACAGCCCCCGCCACCCTCGCCGGCAGCGCGGATCAGGCAGCCGGGGGTAGCCGCAATGAAGCATCCGGCGGATCTGGAGATCGTGAAGCGATGGTCCCTGCACCGACCCGTCCGCTGGGTGTTCCGGCGGCCCCGACAGCGCCTGCGGTGGAAAGCGCCATACTAGCAGCCCTCAACGCGTTCCAACGGGAGCTAGGGGACCTTCGCGGAGCCGTCCGCGATATGCAAGAGGCTCGGAGCCAGCAGGCCGCGCCAGTAATCGCGCCCGAGCCCACGCCGGAGAGGGCGGACAGTCGCGAAGCCCCCACGTCTAGCCGTGCGCCGCTGCGGCGCGTAGATCCGGAGTCCCCGCTTTCGGCAGGGCTGCAGCAGGCGGCATGGCCTGAAGACTTCAAGTTTCCTAGCGCCATCGACCCGTAAAAGGGCGACACAGACGCCCGTGAGTTCGTGCGCGTGTACAAAACCGCGATCGAAGCCGCGGGCGGAGACGACACCACGAAGGCGAAGGGACTCCCCCTCGCGCTGCAAGGGGTGGCGCTCTCTTGGTTCTTTACCATAGAGCCAGGCTCCATCTACGCGTGGGAGCAGCTTCGCGACCACCTTCACAACAACTTCCAAGGAAACTATGTCGAGCGAGTCGACGCGGACCAACTATTCGCTGTGAAGCAAAAACCCTCGGAGAAGCTCCGGGACTACTTCAAACGCTTTGCCAAGACTCGATGCCAAGTGAAGGACGTTAATGAAACCACCATCGTTAATGCAGCCATACAGGGCCTTCGTCCGGGCCCGATGGCCGAGTACAATGCGCGAAAGCCAATCAAGACGGTGGCGAAGCTCTTCGACAAAATGGAGGAAAACGCCAAGGCGGAAGAGGACGCGCGGCGAAGGCAAGGTGACGACTCCGACACCAACCAGGCCGGAGCCTCGGCAAAACCCGAAGATCCGCCGAAGGACGGTTCTTCGAAAGGAAAACGTAAGCAAGAGTCGTCCAGGGATACGCCTGACCGCAGGGACGCCTCGCACAAGGAGTCGTCCGATCGGCCCAAGCGTGGCCAACAGAGGTCGAGGCGAAACCGGTACGTCCTCGACATCGAAGGCGGTTCCGACGAAGGCGCTCCCGCGGGCCGAGGCGGTCGGGGGTGCCGTGGCCGGGGGCACGGCCGTGGCCGGGGCCGCGACGATAAAAGTCGTGGAGATTACGACGATCAGCACCAGGGACTCTGGTGCGTAGTCCACGGCCGTGGCAACCACGATACCCGCACCTGGCGCTCCGCGATAGCGTCGCTAGGGACAGGAACCCGGAGACACGTCCGCCTGCGGTGGCCCACGTCCAATTCCCGTACGAGGCCCCCATGTAGCTACAAGCGCAAGGGATGCAACCCCAGGAAGGCCCCTTACGGATCCAAGCTCACATACAGCAGCCTCGGGAGGGCCTCCTGTCGCTGTAGGCCCCGGAGGCAACCCACCGCAGGGTCATTAACATCATATCCGGAGGCTCTGCGCTGGAATTCGCCTCAGCACAGCAGCAGAAGGCCTATGCGCGAAGACTACATCACGTGGCGGCGTACCCAGCGCAAGCACCGCCGGACTGGGTGCAGCACGAAGTCACATTCACACCCGACGACGCCCAAGGCGTGGACTTCCCTCATCAGGACCCCCTAGTCATCCGGGTCACTATCGCGGGATGCGATGTGGGGCGTGCCTTGGTGGACGGCGGTAGCTCCGCGAACATATTGTTTGCGGCGGCCTTCGACCAGATGGGGATCCCTCGAAGCCGCCTAGGGCCCTCAGGAATCCCACTGCAGGGCTTCGGGGGACAGCCCTTGCGGGCGTTGGGCCAAATAGGTCTTCAAGTCTCCTTCGGCCAAGATAACAATGTGCGGGCCGAAGATGCCACCTTCGACGTGGTCGACCTTCCGTACCCCTACAATGCCATATTAGGGCGCCCAATCCTCAACTCCTTCGGCGCGGTACCACATCACGGCTATCTATGCATGAAGATCCCGGGTCCCCGGACCATCATCACCGTCCGAGCCAGGTACCAGGTACCTGCGTCGCGAAGCCCAGCGGCGCTCTTAGAGCTGGGGTCACAGCGCGGGGATCCGCAGGGCCATTCAGAGGCGCCTTGGCGGGCCCTGCAGATGTCTAGCGACTAGAGGCTTCGGCCGCACCACGGATAAACGGTTAGTATATCCACCCCCTGTAATTGCTTACCCGCGCAAACGGGGATGTAATGAAGATCGCCGTTTGCCAACAACCTTTCTTCATCACGCGCAAGTATGCGGCGGAGGCGCGCGCAGGCTTGGCCAGCGCGCGCGTTCCCGCAGTATAAATCGAAGTCGCACGTTCGCGTGTGCACTCGCCGTAGCCAAAGGTGACGGGCCTGAGTATAAACAAAGACGCACGTTCGCGTGTGCACTCGCCGTAGCCAGGGGTACGGGACTGAGTATAAATCGAGGTCGCACGTCCGCGTGTGCACTCGCCGCAGCCAAGGGTGACGGGCCTGAGTGTAAACCAAAGACGCAACGGGGGAACGCCCTCGCGCGCACCAGTCCACGGACTTTAAATAAGACATAGCGTCGAGGTCCGCCTCCGCACGCACCAGTCTACGGACTTTAAATAAGACGTAGCGTCGAGGTCCGCCTCCTCGCGCACTAGTCTACGGACTTTAAATAAGACGTAGCGTCGAGGTCCGCCTCCGCACGCACGAGTCCCGGACTATAAAGGAAGTCGTAGCGTCGAGGTCCGCCTCCGCACGCACTAGTCTACGGACTCTAAATAAGACGTAGCGTCGAGGGCTGCCTCCGCACGCGCGAGTCTCCGGACTATAAAAGAAGTCGTCGCATCGAGGTCCGCCTCCGCACGCGCTAGTCCACGGACTCTAAATAAGACGTAGCGTCGAGGTCTGCCTCCGCACGCGCGAGTCTCCGGACTATAAAGGAAGTCGTAGCGTCGAGGTCCGCCTCCGCACGCGCTAGTCCAAGGACTCTAAATAAGACGTAGCGTCGAGGCCTGCCTCCGCACGCACGAGTCTCCGGACTATAAAGGAAGTCGTAGCGTCGAGGTCCGCCTCCGCACGCACTAGTCCACATACTCTAAATAAGACGCGAATGTTCTCCCTGCGCACTCTACGGAGTCTAAACAAGACGCGGATTCCGCGCATGCCGGGAACCTCGTCCCTGTGCATGCTCTGCGGAGCATAAATAAGGCTGCGGAGGCCTCCCACACGTTCGCAGCGCGCGTTGACGAAGACACAGCGCGCCAGAGGCTACCCCCGCCAGGAGGAGCAAGAGGAACGGAATGTGCGTGCACTTCCACCCTCGCCCGCGCCAGTCTACGGACTATAAAAAGGCGAAGCGTCGAGGTCCGCCTCCGCACACGCCAGTCTACGGACTATAAAAGGCGAAGTGCCGAGGTCCGCCTCCGCACGCGCCAGTCTACGGACTATAAAAAGGCGAAGTGTCGAGGTCCGCCTCCGCACACGCCAGTCTACGGACTATAAAAAGGCGAAGCGTCGAGGTCCGCCTCCGCACGCGCCAGTCTACGGACCATAAAAAGGCAAAGTGCCGAGGTCCGCCTCCGCGCACGCTAGTCTACGGACTATAAAAAGGCGAAGCGTCGAGGTCCGCCTCCGCACCCGCCTGTCTATGGACGGTAAAAAGGTGAGACGCCAAGGACTGCCCCCGCAAGCGCCGTTCTAAGGAACCCTTGCGCGACTACTTCGCCAACGGCGCACGTCGAACGTGGAGAGCCCGTCCCCGCGCAGCATGTGGCGTACCGGTGAACCCAAAGCGGCATCAACACGCAGCGCATATCTTAAGATGACAGAAAGTTTGCATGTCGGAAAAATCACACAAGTACAAAGGTCCGGCAGCATCCTTGCCGTTCTAAGCCGCTATCCCGCGGGCTCGTCCATAACGCGCGCTAAAGCTGGGGCCTCACTCGAAGAAGGCCGGCTTGCCCAAAAGTTCAACGACTCCTCGGCCCTTTGCCAGCGTCGAAGGCGCCGTCGGGTCGCAAGGCCAGACGCGAGCAGTCGCCCCCAGCAAGAAAGCTGCCCGGGATAAAGGCAAGTAATCAGTTCATGAAGCAAACACGCACTTTATTCATTCAATTAAGGGGCAGACGCTACAACGCACGCCCACACCTAGCCACGTTGGCGCCGCACCTGTGAACCTTCGGCATCTTCGGAGGCCTCTGCGACACCCTCGGTGCGCCGCGGGACCTCAGCGCCGCCCTCGTCGCGCCGCCGGACTTCATCCAGAAATTGGCCGAGGCTCCCCCCACCACGAAGGGACTTCCGAAGCTCGACCTCCGTGGGAGCTATCCCGATGTAGTCCCAGATGCGCTCGTAGAAGAATTTGACGGGGCTGCGAACGGCACGGACTTCACCGGACATCACTCCGGCCCTGCCGGGCATCTCCAGCTGAGGGTTCTCCAGCTCGGCGATGTGCGTGCAACCACGGTGCTGAAGGAGGGCGCACACCAGGCACGACGCCACATAGGCACAGTGGTCACCAAAGTTCGTCGCAGCTGCGCGCGCAACTCCGGCGGCGTGATGGATCCAGCGAAGAGCCCACAGCAACTCCTCCGGGCCGAAGGCGTGGTCCGGCACTCCAGCCGCAAGCCGTTCGAGGTGGACTTCCAGCATCTGCAGGGCGTCCCACGCAACCACCGAGGCGTCACCAAGCGTCTGGTCACGCTCCGCTAGAGTCAAGGCAAGCTCGCCTTTTTCCTTCTCTAGTGAGGCGACCTGTTCCAGGAGCCCGTGCCGCTCCGCCGCAAACTTCTGTTGCGCAGCCTTCGCGGCCGACTCCCGCGCCGACGCCACAAGTCCCTCGGCGTGTGCCCTCGCTTCGGCGCATTCCGCTTCCAGCTGGCGGATGTGGGCATCCTGGGCAGAGCGGGCTCCAGAGGCTTCGCGTAGCTCCTCCTTGGCGGCCCGCAGCCTATCCTCGAGCGCCTTTCGGCCACGAGTATAGGCCATTTGCAAAGCCTGCCCCAGCACAAGTGTCTGCAGAAGGGAAAGACTTAGCAAGCTCATACAGCATAGGCGTCATCGCATGAGTACTTACCCTCACCCCAGACACCTCGAAGGCGTCTTCGAGGTGCCCTGCCCCATAGGCCTGCAGCACTTGCGGGTCGACGCTGGTGGCTACGTCATTCACAATCCCGCGCCACGCGCTCAGCGTCTCCGGGGGCGACACGAAGTCCGCGGGGCTTACGCGCGCGGAGGTCCCGTGTTCCGCCGAGTGCTCCCCCTTCGGAATGAGCAGCGCTGCAAACAAGGCTGCAGGTGAGCACCGCAGGACATGAAAGAATACACCAGAATAAGCTAAGCCACCCTACCTTCGGTAGCAGAAGGAGGGCCTCGGGGACTCGCCCCCTCATCCCCGGGCGGGGCGGCGGTGGCGTAAGCCCCCGTAGAAGCAATGGTCCCGCCGCGGGCAGAAGCCTCCGCGTTCGGGGCGGGTGGCGGCTGTCCCTGCGCGACGGGCGGCTTGGCCAGAGGGGCGGAAGGCGCATATGCCGAAGGGTCTCCGACATTTGCACTGGAGTCCCACAAGCTTCTGACGCCCATGGATACGACGAATCCCCGCGGTGTCCGGTGGAGCTCCGGCCGCACACACGGCCGTTTAGCCGGGGCAGCCGGCAGCGATACTACCCCCGCAGTCGCGGCTGGGGAAGCCCCCGCGGTTGCAGCGCCCGGGGGCGATGGTTCCGCGGTGGCAATTGTCGCAGGGGCACCTCGGTTTCTGCCGCTGTCGGTAAAGGCAGCATGGCTCCGTGTGCCCCCGTGGAGGGCGCCTTCGGCACCACAGCGGCCACGGCCGGAGGCTCCACCTCAGCATCGCCGGTCCGCACGCGTTCTGCCTCGGTAACTTTGGTGGGCGGCGAGACTTCCCCCCTCCGGCGATACCTCACCTTCGGCGTCCGCGCCACCCAAACCTGAATCGGCATACCTTGCCGAGTCTGACTCCGCATCCGCCGCGCCCTCGGGAGCACTAGCAGCAGCAGTAGCAGCTGCCGCGCCAAGCCCGGCAGGCGCCCCGCTGCGGCCCCTCTTCCGAGACGGCGCCTTCTTCTTCTTCTTCTTCTTCTTCGCTGCACCGTCGTCTGGAGCAACACGGTCCGGCACAGCCAGGCCTAGGGCCTCGCACACGCGATTTATTCGCCCCAGCCCTGCCTCGGCGATAGCAGACGTGTGCTGCTCATGCTCCCTGCCGGTGTACGGCCCTAGGAATGCGCGCGTGGCTTGCTCCGCCTCCTCCAAGCGAATCTCTGAAGCAAAGGAGATAGCGTCAGCATATAGCGCATTTCGCGTGAACAAAGCAGAGACGCGGTCGAGGCTTACGAAGACAGGAGAGCGCCGGCAGCGAGCAGATTGATGGCGAAACGTTGTCGTCTCGACGCCTCTCGGCGGCAAGACGCCAGTCGCGGGCAAGCGGTGCCACGCCGTACATCACGTACTCTTCGGCGAGGTCGCGCATGTTGAAGCGGGCGGCCACGCCTATGAGCCGCCGGGCCCTCCGCCTGTCCTCATCATCGAGCGTCCGGCCGGGCGAGGGCTTGAATGCGATCGGTCGGCCTGTGCACTCAAGGCCGCTCCCGCTCTCCACACGGTGGTAGAACCACCGCTTCATCCAGTAAGACTCCCACTTCCCGCGAGTTGAGTTCGCAGGGAAGAGCTTCTTGCACGATGGACGAAGAATAAAGGTGACGCTACCGAAGCTCGACAGCGTCCCGTCCTTCCGGTCCTTGGGCTGGCACCGTGCCTCGTGAAGGTAGGCGAACAATGAGGCGCTGGGCCAACATGCCCCCGAGCGCAAGGCCCAGCTGTACACGGTGAGCCCGAAGGTCCACAGCGCGTCGCCCACGATATTCGCCGCTGGGATGCGGAGCCCCGCGTCGAAAAAGGCAACGAACACGACTGCCTCCGACCTCTCGGGATGCGGTTCCGTCTCGTTGGCGCCGGGCAATAAGGAAGGCGGCGTACAACTGCGGGGGCGCGGTCGCGGGGGCTACTTTAAGCCACCTCGCCCCAGTACCGAAGCGTCATGACGGTCCGCGTGCGGGACGCGATCGCAGTCGTACAAACGCCCGTCCAGCGCTGTTCCCCATACCCAAAGCTGAAAAGCCATGACCACAAGCGCCAAGGGCCGGCACAGCACGACCCTCCCTAGCCGCTATTAAAGGCGCACTAATGGGCCAGGGGATCACAACAGCATCCGCCCGCCATTCGTCGCCCGCCCCGTGTCCCCCTTGCCTAGGGAAGGGGCGAGCGGCCGCGAACACGCAACCGTCCACATCCCGGCGCGCACCAGTCATAAGCCGCCGCGTGCCCCGTGCGCGCCAAGGCGGGTCGCACAGTACAGGAACCTTTACGGCGTAAGACCGCATCGCGAGATCTCAAGTCACCGCACGCGTGGCGATGTCCGCGACGCAAAGGCGCCAGCTCCGCTGCCACCCGTTCAGAGGGTAGGGGACGGAGCGCGCGCGTCTACTCCGGCTGGACGCCAGCTCCGCTGCCACCCGTTCGAAGGGTAGGGGACGGAGCGCGCGCGTCTACTCCGGCTGGTTGTTTTCACTATATAGGAGCCCTGGTTCCCCTGGTTGTTTTCACTATATAGGAGCCACCGCCTCCCTTTCTAGGACTTAGGTTTTGTTTTGATTAGTTTAGCCCCATGTGCAAACTCCACATTGTCTCTTGTGTCGGCTAGACCAACAGATTCGTGTTACAGAACCTCAACTCCTTGTGCGACTTTTATATCTAGCAAATTTCAGGTTGCTCACTATCCTTGTTCTTGCGTGTTCTTCGGTTGCATGCAGGAATAGACCTTCGTGGTCAGGTCAACCGCGTTCTTGGCACGGTTGATAACATCTTGGGGTTGGTTCAGCGATTGCTAAGGCGCAAGCGTCGTCGTACGGTTGTAGCCGGATCGTGAGAGTCACCTCCACCAAAATCGAAGTTATCATTCTATCGGAAGATCGGGACCCCATCGCCTCATCAGTTGGTATCAGAGCTTCAGTTGACCGGTAGGAATTTCTTGTATCCCTAGTTAGTAGATTGGTTTTTATTTCCTATAGTCCAGAAAAATTGCCCCACAAAAAGAGTTAATTCCCGCTGTCCAAACCCCGTTGTGCCTTTCAATCTATTAGTTTTGGTTTGCTAAATTGAATTTGTGTCCATTCTAGCTTTGTCTAGTTGCTGGTCATATCTTTGTTCCTATAAAAATCCAAACAAAAAAAAATTTCCCCCACCCCAAACCCTAATTCCAATTTCGGCTGATTTTTCCTTTCTCTGCAGCCGTCACCAAAAAAGCCAAAACTTTTGATTCCGAGATTATTTTTGAGTGAGACCACCGCCATTGGATTCAAACTTTCATTGTCCATCGATCTGTAAAATTTTACATCATTCCAGCAAGACAGTTAAGAGATAGCAGCGGTGGAAGTTGACCTAAATTTCCAGATTGAATCTGCAACAGTCGGCACTTGTGAATTTTGTGAGAATTTTTCGGTCGGTTTCCAGAACTTGGTCCCAAAACAAAAGTTGTAGAAAAAGCCAACAGAAAACTGAAAAAAAAAATCATTGAAAAAAAAGGCAACTGAAAAAAAGTTACGGCCGAAATACCGACGTGCTGTCACTAAGTCCATCTGTAGTGCTGGCACTAAGTTTCGTTTCATGCGTCGATTTCTCACGCATGGATCTTATGATGTCGTCGATTTCACACCAACTCGGACGGATTGAAATGCACACCGAAATGGGCTAGAGCACTTTGTAGTCAATTCAGGTTGTTTGCTACTGCGTTTTGTTTCGTGCGTCGATTTCTTACTCATGGATGTACAGTATCTATCGAAACACATTATCAGGGAAGCTTACGCACCAACTCAAATGAAATTTGGAATGCATACTTTAATGAGCTAGGGCGCTTAGGAAGTACATTCGAGGTGTTGGCTCTTAGTTTCATTTTGCGACTCGATTTCGTAGGCACGGATCTCGTGATGCCATCGGCACATGTCAAGGAAAGTTTCGCGCCGACTCGAACGGATTCGAAAAGCATGCCGGAAGGTCCTAGGTGCATATGATGTGCATTCGGGGTGTTGGCACTCAGTTCCATACTGTGCATTGACTTCGTACGCTTGGATTGCTATCGAAACCCGTAGTGAAGAAAAGTTTCACACTGACTCGGACGGATTCGAAATGCGTGCTGAAATGAGCTTGGGCACATATAAAGTCCATTCGAGGTGCTGGGCACTAAGTTTCATTTCGTGCGGCGATTTCTTGTGCATTGATGCATAGTACGCATTGCAACCCATCTTGGAGGAAAGTTTCACGCTGACTTGGATGGATTCTAACAGCATGCCGAAATGAGCTAGTCAAATGTGAAGTCCTTTCTTGTTGTTTGCCACTCAGTTTCACGACTTGATTTCCTACGCGTGGATCTTACGACGTCTCGATCACGTCGTGGAGGAAAGATCCGCACTAACAAGGACGGATACAGAGTGTGTGCCAAAGTGAGCATGGCTGCATATGAAGTCCATTCGATGCATTTGGAACTAAGTTTCAATTCGTGGCTCGATTTCGAATGCACCAATGTGTAGTACCCGTTCCAAACCATTGTGGATGAAAGTTTCTTACCGACTCGGATGAATTCAAAATGCATTCTAAAATGAGGAAGGGCACACACTAAGTCCATTCAGGTTGTTTGGCACTCATTTTCATTCCATGCCTCGATTTCATATGCAAGGATGTTATGATTCCTTTGGAACCCGTCATTGCGCAAAGTTTCACGTCGGCTCGAACGAATCCGAAATTCATGCCGAAGTGAGACAGGACGCATACCAAAGATGTCCAGGGCGTTGGCACTGAGTTTCCTTTTGTGCCTCGATTTCATACGAATAGATGTTTGGATGCCGTTAGAACATGTTGTCGAGCAAAGTATCAGACTGACTCCAACGGATTCAAAAAACATACCGCAATGTGCTTGGCGCATATGAAGTCCATTTGACGGGTTTGGCTCTCAGGCTCTTTTCGTGCATCAATTTCACACACATGGATCTTATGCTGCCACCAGATCTCAACGTGATTCAAAGTTTCACACCGCTTCAGACGGATTCAAAATGCAGGCCAAAATGAGTTTGGGCAAGTCCATTTGCCCTGTTGGAACTCAGTTTCGTTTCTGTTGTAGGGGTGGCCCCCACCTAAGCCCAGCAGGCCTGTTAGGAGGTTATAAGAACCAGAGTAACATGTGTAATGACTCAAATGCCCCTAAGGGGGATGTACGGATGAAAGGGCATAGTTGTAAAAGTATACTCCATATGAATATATATCAGGAAGAGGGGGAGGGTGAGGCAGAACACTCCCACCTCTCCACTACCATCTCTCTCTCCGTTTGGTCAGTAACCACAACAGTTGGCGCCGTCCGTGGGGAGGACAGGGACAAGCCTGAAGACCGAAGAAGAAGGATGGCACCAAAAAAAGCTTCATCAGCGGCGGCGGCGGGAAGAAAGACGGCTGGGTCGGAGCGGCGCGGGAATACCGGGGCTTCGGCGTTGGCTGTCGAAGGAGCTGGTGACGGCATAGGCATAATGGTCGCGGGCGTCGACGCCCGCGCTACAACGACCGACCCCGCCAGCGCCGCTACAACGACATCCAACCCCGTCGCCGGCGCTGCAGCGACAGTCCCCGCCACCCTCGCCGGCAGCGCGAATCAGGCGGCCGGGGGTAGCCGCAATGAAGCATCTGGCGGATCTGGAGATCGTGAGGCGATGGTCCCTGCACCGACCCGTCCGCTGGGTGTTCCGGCGGCCCCGACAGCACCTGCGGTGGAAAGCGCCCTACTAGCAGCCCTCAACGCGTTCCAGCGGGAACTAGGGGACCTTTGCGGAGCCGTCCGAGATATGCAAGAGGCTCGGGGCCAGCAGGCCGCACCAGTAATCGCACCCGAGCCCAGGCCGGAGAGGGCGGACAGTCGCGAAGCCCCCACGTCTAGCCGCGTGCCGCGACGGCGCCTAGATCCGGAGTCCCCGCTTTCGGTGGGGCTACAGCAGGCGGCATGGCCCGAAGACTTCAAGTTTCCTAGCGTCATCGACCCGTACAAAGGCGACACGGACCCCCGCGAGTTCGTGTGCGTGTACGAAACCACGGTCGAGGATGCGGGCGGAGACGACACCACGAAGGCGAAGGGACTCCCCCTCGCGCTGCAAGGAGTGGCGCTCTCTTGGTTCTTTACCATAGAGCCGGGCTCCATCTACGCGTGGGAGCAGCTTCGTGACCGCCTTCACAACAACTACCAAGGAAACTATGTCGAGCGAGTCGACGCGGACCAACTATTCGCTGTGAAGCAAAAACCCTCGGAGAAGCTCCGGGACTACTTCAAATGCTTTGCCAAGATTCGATGCCAAGTGAAGGACGTTAATGAAACCACCATCGTTAATGCAGCCATACAGGGCCTTCGTCCGGGCCCAATGGCCGAGTACCACGCGCGGAGGCCAATCAAGACAGTCGCCAAGCTCTTCGACAAAATGGACGAGTATGCGCGGGCGGAGGAGGATGCGCGAAGACGCAGCATTACCGCCCTCGACCTCGCCCATAAGGAGCGCCCCCCGCGCGAGGTGAGGGCGGGTGGTCCCTCCTCGAAGCAGGGCCGTAGCCGAGAGCCCCGAGGAGGCCCTTACCGAGGCAGCGATACCGGGGTACAGGAAGGCTCTTCAGGGAGCAGGCACAAACCTCGGCGCCACCAGCGCAGGTCACAGGCGGCCCATCATGTCCTCGACACCGGGAGCGCCCGCCAAGGACCCGACCCCGCCTCATGGAAGGGAGACCGGGGATCGGAAGGCGGACTTGGTTGCGGCGGCCAACCCCACGCAGAACAAGAGCTCCTACATTATGGCAAGTGGTGCGAGGTGCACGGCTACGGTGATCATTACACAAGGGCATGCACCGCAGTTATGGAGCTGCGGGGGGTGACGGCCGGCTCTCGGGCTCTGCCTCCTCGGCCCCTCGCCGGAGCCCACGTGGGGCACCCAAGGGGTAGCCCCCTGCGAGCCACCGCAGCGGAGGGCGCGCAGCATCGCACCATCAGCATCATCACCGGAGGTTCCTCTTCAAGGGCCCCCGGGGAGCAGCCGCAATCGTGGATGCCGCCCTGCAACATCACCTTCGACTTGAGTGATGCCAGGGGTGTGGAGTACCCTCACCAAGACCCTCTGGTCATCCAGGCCCTCATAGAACGCTGTGACATCAAGCGCGTCCTTGTCGACGGGGAAAGCTCCGCGAATATCCTGTTCGCAGAGGCCCTCGACCATATGGGGATCCCCCGCAGCCGGCTACAGCAGCCAGGAGCTCCACTTCAAGGCCTCGGAGGTCAACCGCTGCAGGCCCTGGGGCACGTGTCCCTTCCGGTCACTTTCCGTCAGGAGGACAACAAGGGTAACATCCGGACCGAGCATGTCATCTTCGACGTCGTGGATATCCCACATCCCTACAACGCCATACTGGGGCGGCCCGCCATCAACTCCTTCGAGGCGGTCCCACACTACGCGTTTTTATGTGTGAAGCTCCCGGGCCCGGAGGGTGTTATCACTGTCTTCGGCGATCAGGACCTGGCCAGACGTGTTGAGGTCGGCAGCCGAGTTCCGCATCGTCCGGTGCACGCCCTCTCCGACACGCTCGGCAATGGGCCCTCCGCCCCCGGGTGGACGCCCAAGCCTCGGCTTGACGGCGGAGTCAAGAAGGTGCCGCTCCAGGCGAAGGGACAGTTTGTGTCCATCGGCGAGGGGCTCCCCCCGGGGGTCGAACGGGATCTGCTCCGAGTGCTTCAGAACAACGTTGACATTTTCGCATGGTCCCCGGAGGACATCAAGGGCGTAGACCGAGCGGTAATCAAGCATCGCTTGGCGGTCCGCCCCGACGCCAAGCCGGTCAAGCAAAGGCTTCGGCGTATGTCGATGGACCGGCAGCAGGCGGCCAAAACAGAGATGGCGAAGCTTCTTCGGGCCGGGGTCATTCGCGAGGTCCACCATCCAAAGTGGCTCGCTAACCCGGTACTAGTCAAAAAGGCCAGCGGGGCCTGGCGTATGTGCATCGATCATTAATTCTCTAGTGAGTTTCCTGGATGCCTATTCACGGCGCTAAACAAGGCGTGCCCAAAGGACAATTACCCCTTGCCGCGCATCGATCAGCTGGTCGACGCCACCGCTGGGTGCGAACTAATGAGTTTCCTGGACGCCTATTCCGGCTACCACCAGGTATACATGGCCAAAGATGACGAGGAGAAGACCAGTTTCATCACACCACTTGGGACGTTCTGCTTCGTGTCGGGCCCCCGGATTACCAAACCCGGACCCTTTGTGTATTACTGCACTAGTCCCAGATCAAAGCTAGTGCACACAGTTAAACAGAATGGAAAACATCACCAACAACGATTTATTTCAATAATTAAGAGTACTGACCGAAAGGTCTCATTATTACAACTGAGGTTTCATTGACCTCGCACACATTAAATAAAGCGGAAGCAAAAGATAAAATCGATGACGACCCATCAATACGCCACAGGCAATTGATTGGGGAAGCGTGACCTAGTCCTCCGGGAAAAATCCATCACAGCCACAAGCGAAGCAGTAGTCGTAGTCACCTTCTTGAGCTTCGACTTCCTCTGAGTATTATTTTTGAGTGCAGCATGTGAGTACATAAAGTACTCTGCAAGTCTTGGGAAAAATGCAATAGATGCAAGGCTTGACAAAGGAAGGCTATATGGTTCTTTTGCACAAAGCAATATTTTAAATTCAATTACTACTAATTATTTTCGAAGGCATCATGTTAATAAAGTAAATGTTTTAACAGAAACTATCATTAATTCTCTAGTGAAGGTTCCATCCACCAACACTAGTTTAATCAATCCTAACTGATCAAGTTTAAAACCGCGGGTTCCATCCACCCTCTCTGGCTCCATCTGCCAGGATACCCTTCCGAGAGTTCCCTCCACTCTCGGAATACAAAACTTTTGATTTTTAAAACCAAAACCAGAAATCTACCATGTGAATGCATTCCTTGCCCGCCCTTGACCGTGGGCACGGCTATTCGAATAGTTTGACACTCTGCAGAGGTTGTACAACTTTACCCACAAGAGATAAATTACCCTAAAAGTCAACACGCTTCCTTTGGCATGAGACCCAGATAAAATATCACAAAACCTTTACCTTACTCTAATCTAGCTAGATACCACCCGCTGAGGTTTCACCGCAGGTAGGCTAACTGCCCGAACCGAAGCCCCCTCTTGCGCCATATGAGTACAGTAAATCCCTGTCCCTCACTGTGGATAACCAGTCCATCCCTGGCACCCACTTTCCACTGGTGGCACCTAAACTAGACTATCATAAGTTAATCAGCTAGGTCGAAACCATATAGACTTGTGGTTGTACGGTTAATGCTCAGTCTGGACAAACACAAGCGTCGGTCCTTATTTGACTAGGGTGGAACATACACTTAACAAGTTCTCGTGCTAACTGCACCAAGCCAAACCAACCATCCACCCTAATCTAAACCAACTTTCACATTTTATTTTATTTTAAAAGAACAGTGGCAACTCCAATTACCACTAATTTTCATAAACACAGGGGTTCTATAAATCATAAATTCCCATTTTCAAGATTTCTAAAGTATTGAATAGCAGGACTAAGCATTATACTACCATACTAACATCAACAAGTAATTAAATACTCTCATTAATGAGACAAAGGGAGTTCTATGGTGACAAGAGTACATGGCATTCAATTTCAATGGAGGGCATAGCAAGTTGGAATAACTAGTTCCTAAAGATTTGAACTAATACTTTATGTAAATAGCAATGCACATAATTTAAAATAATTTGAAAACATTTCAAATCATGGGTTCAAGATGATCAAAGGAGACTTGCCTTCTTGCAGATTTTCTGGGTCTTCTTGCTGTTGGGTGGAGTGATCGTCGACAACGTTGGAATCTACACGATAAAAGACGAAGTAAACAAAGCAAATAAATACAAACAAAAGTCAAATAAACTCAAAAATTCAAATGGAGGCCATGGTTGGATAGATCATGATTTTAGATGAATTTAGAAATTTGAATGGCTGAATTTGGAGTTAGAATGAGAAAGTTATGCTTGTTTGAAGTTTTCAGTTTGAATAAATCCAGAAATTAAGAAATTTCTGACAGGTGGGGCCCACTGGAATATTTAAATTTTCAATCTTTATTTTTAATTCCGAGAGCCTGACAGGTGGGACCCACTGACAGAGGCTGACGCAGACAGATGGGACCCAGGTGGCAGTGGCCCGCACAGACGGCTGCCGCTGACGGGTGGGACCCACTTGTCAGCGCGAGAAATAAACGAAAAACTCAACCCAGCGCGCGGAGCCGAGGGCTCGAACGCGCACCGAGGAGTTGAGGGAGTGCGCTGCTAACCAGATGGGCGGGGGAGGCTTTGCCTACCTATATAGGGCAGCAAATCCTTTTGAGGGGTACCTTCGGGAGGGGCCGGGCAGAGGCGGTCGGAGGCGACAGCGCCGGCGGCGAGGGGAAGCCGGACGTGTTCGGGTGATGCGTAGATTGTAATCCTGGAGTGAAGAGGGTTCTGTTGGAGGAGTCGACGAGGTCTGCAGATGAACGGAGACGGCCGGCGGCGAGGAAGGGGCGGAGCTGCCTCGGGTGCTCCGGTGCGACGGTGCTCCGGCGGCGAGGAAGGACGACCGAGGTGCTGGGGAGGTTCGCCGACGCACAAGGAGGCTGTAGGTGGCGGCTATGGGCTCCGGGGAGGTCCGAGGCGGCGGGGAAGGCTCGCTGGAGTTGGGCGGGGCTCGGAGAGAGAGAAGCTCGGTTGCGGGCGTCTCAGGGCTCCGGAGGAAAGGTGGAGGGTGCTGGGAGGTGGTGCGGGGAGAGGTGGAGGTCGAGGGGCTATTTATAGAGCTCGGGGAGGTCCGAGGCGGCGGAAATTCCTCGCCGAAGTCGCGGTCGGGGTTCGGTTTGAATTGGGGATAAGCCGACGGAGGCGACGCGGAGTCCGGATTCTCAGGGGATAAGGGGCTTATCTCCCCGGGAATTCAAATCCGCGTTCAATTCGAAGAAAGAGGCCGAGTGCAGGTAGGATTTGATCGCCGGTTTCTTCGGAAGAGAGAGAAAGGAGGGAGAGTCCGGCGTCCGCGCGGGGACGAAGGACCTGACGAGCGGGGCCCGCGGAACAGCGAGGGAGAGGGGAGGTGCGGCCGGGATGGGCCGAGGCGGAGGAGAGTTGAATCCGGTCCGCACACGTGGCGCGCGGGGAGATGGCGAAGGCGGGATGGCGGGGCGACATGGACGACATCCGTCCGTACAAGTGTCAGCCGAAGGGAGGGGTTGGATTTTTATTTTTGATTTTACAATTTCAGAAAAGGCTAGGAAATTATTTAGGCCTCAGAAAAATATGAAAATACCTCCAAAAATTCCAGAAAAATTCACAGAAGCTTCTGGACATATTTTGGACTAAGCAAAATTATTTCCAACTACTGTTGGTATTTTATTTTCATAGTTTGAATTACCTTTTAATTTTTAAAATAGGTTTTAAATTCCAGAAAATTCAGGAAAACCAAATAAAATCCAATTACTTTAAAATACTTTATTTGAATTTATTTTTTTTTCCAAAAAGCAAATTTTGGGATGTGACACTTCCTCAGGATGCCCTTTGGCTTGAAGAACGCAGGCGCTACCTTTACCCGCCTCGTCGCTATTGCCCTGGCCGCCCAGCTCGGGAGGAACGTCGAAGCTTACATCGATGACGTGGTGGTCAAAACCCGGCAGCTTGCTCTGCATGGCCGGGACCTCCAGGAGACCTTCGACAACCTCCGGAAGGCGGGCATCAAGCTCAACCCCGACAAATGTGTCTTCGAGGAGCAGGCAGGCAAACTCCTAGGTTTCCTCGTGTCCGGACGGGGAATCCAGGCGAACCCCGACAAAGTAGACACCATCCTGGGTATGGAGCCGCCCAAGACAACGAGGGAGGTCCAGAGGCTGGCGGGCCGCATGGCAGCACTAAGCCGCTTCCTATCCAGGGCGGCGGAATGGGGCCTGGCATTCTTCAAGACACTTCGCGGGTGCGACGGATTTCGTTGGGACGGTGATTGCGTGAAGGCCTTCAACGAGCTCAAGGAGCACCTGGCAAGCCTCCCCACTCTGGTCGCCCCAGCACCAGAGGCTCCCCTCCTGCTCTATCTGGCCGCGTCAGCCACTGCGATCAGCGCCGTCCTCGTCTTATAGGAAGGCGCCAGGCAGCGGCCCGTATACTTTGTCTCTGAAGCTCTCCAAGGCGCCAAGACAAGATACACAGAGCTTGAGAAGCTCGCCTACGCGCTGGTCATGGCCTCCAGGAAACTTCGGCATTACATTCTGGCTCACCCAATTACAGTGCCTTCCTCATTCCCCTGGCAGAGATGTTACACAACAAGGAGTCCACAGGGCGCATCGGCAAATGGGCCGCCGAGATCGCTCCCTTCTCCTTGACATATGCCTCACGAACGGCAATCAAATCCAAAGTCCTTGCGGATTTTCTCGCCGAATGGACCCCGCCGGCCCAGCCCGTCCAGACGCACGATGACCCCGTCTGGACGCTCACCATCGACGGAGCCTACGGCGTCGCGGGCGCGGGCGTAGGTGCGGTGATCGTCATGCCCGAAGGACAGCGCTTGCTATACTCGGTGCGCCTTGCCTTCCCCGCTACCAACAACACGGCTGAGTACGAGGCGCTGCTCTTTGGCCTGACGAAGCTCAAGGCAGTCGGCGCGAGACGGGTGCTAGTCCGCACCGACTAGCGCTTGGTGGCTGGTCATGTGGACAAGTCATATCAAGCCAAGGACCCTGAGTTGGCCAAGTACCTCGCGGCTGTGAGAGCGAGGGAAAGGCAGTTTTTGGGCGTCATCGTCAAGGCCATCCCCCGCGCGGAGAACGAGCAGGCCGACGCCCTCGCTAAGGCGGCCAGCCAGCAACTGCCCCCCCCCCCCGATGGGGCGTTTTACGAAATATTATTGCAAGCGGCCATCGCGCAGGACAACCGGGACGCGGCACTTGTCCATCACATCGACCGGCCAGGTGACTGGCGCGAGCCCATCTTCAATTTTTTGCAAGGCATCGCTGAGCCGGAGAACCCCGCCGAGCTTCGGCGTTTGCAGCACCGCGCAAGATCCTTCCAGGTGTTCGAAGGGAGACTCTACAAGAGAGGGGTTTGCGCACCGCTCCTGCGCTACCTCTCGACTGAGGGGGAAAAGAGCTCCTTGCGGAGATCCACGCGGGCGCGTGCGGGTCCCACCTGGCACCGAGGTCGTTAGTCGGCAAGGCGTTCAGGCAAGGCTTCTACTGGCCAACTGCCATCACCGACGCCCAGGACCTCGTCCGTCGGTGCCAAGGGTGCCAATGGATGGCGCGCATCGTCCGCAGGCCCCCGACGAGCCTCAACCCCATTCCTCTGGTGTGGCCACTAGCACGCTGGGGCGTCGACATAGTAGGACCACTGGCCCGAGCTCCGGGGGACCTGCGGTTCGTGGTAGTCGCGCTGGAGTATTTCTCCAGATGGCCGGAAGCGGTCGCCCTGGCTAAAGTAACCTCTTCGGCCGTACAACGCTTCCTCTGGCAAAACATCATATGTCGCTTCGGCGTGCCCCGGGAGCTCACGATCGACAACGGCCTGCAGTTCGACGCCACCCTTTTCAAAGAATATTGTGGCAGCATGGGCATCACCCTTTGATTCGCCTCGGTAGGGCATCCCCAGTCCAACGGGGCGGTCGAATGGCGCCATCTCCGCCGCCATCAAAAAGCGCCTGGTCGGGTTGCCGAAGGGCAAGTGGCCAAGCGAGCTTCACAATGTTCTTTGGTCGCTTCGCACAACGGTAACGCGTCCAACGGGATTCACGCCGTTCAAACTCCTCTTCGGTGACGAAGCAGTGACACCAGAGGAAATCAAGGCCGGCTCGCGAAGGGTCCTCGTCCAAGCACCCGAAGAGGAACGCCGTGTGTCCTTGGACCTCCTCGACGGGCTACGGGCAGATGCAGCCCACCATGTCGAGAAGTATGCGCGGCAACAAAGCGTACTCGGGACCGCTCTATATGCCCGCGGGGATTCAAGCCTGGGGATCTCGTTCTCAGAGTGGCGCTCCAGGCGGAGACCGCTGGCAAGCTGGAGTCCAAATGGGAAGGCCCGTACATCGTAACGGAAGCATTGCCGAAGGGGGCGTACCGCCTCGCCACGCTCGAAGGACAAGCCCTCCGGCACACATGGAATGCGGACAGGTTGCGGCGATACTACGCCTAGAAGCAGGACGACAAGCGTAGAGCCACCAGCCCCTTGTTGTACAATGCTTGCCCGCGCAAACGGGAGTTCAATAAAGATTGATGTTCCCAGAGCATTGTCTGTCCGCGCTGCGCAGAACAAAGTCAATGGACTCTAAATAAGACGTAGCGTCGAGGTCCGCCTCCGCACGCGCGAGTCTCCGGACTATAAAGGAAGTCGTAGCGTCGAGGTTCACCTCCGCACGCGCCAGTCTGCGGACTCTAAATAAGACGTAGCGTCGAGGTCCGCCTCCGCACGCGCGAGTCCCCGGACTATAAAGGAAGTCGTAGCGTCGAGGTTCACCTCCGCACGCGCCAGTCTGCGGACTCTAAATAAGACGTAGCGTCGAGGTCCGCCTCCGCACGCGCGAGTCTCCGGACTATAATGGAAGTCGTAGCGTCGAGGTTCACCTCCGCACGCGCCAGTCTGCGGACTCTAAATAAGACGTAGCGTCGAGGTCCGCCTCCGCACGCGCGAGTCTCCGGACTATAAAGGAAGTCGTAGCATCGAGGTTCGCCTCCACACGCGCCAGTCCACGGACTCTAAATAAGATGCAATGGGGGGACGCCCTCGCGCGCACCAATCTATGCACTCTAAATGAAGTCGTAGAGTCGAGGTTCACCTCCGCACGCGCCAGTCCACGGATTCTAAATAAGACGTAGCATCGAGGTCCGCCTCCGCACGCGCGAGTCTCCGGACTATAAAGGAAGCCGTAGCGTCGAGGTTCACCTCCGCATGCGCCAGTCCGCAGACTCTAAATAAGACGTAGCGTCGAGGTCCGCCTTTGCACGCGTGAGTCTCCGGACTATAAAGGAAGTCGTAGCATCGAGGTTCGCCTCCACACGCGCCAGTCCACGGACTCTAAATAAGATGCAATGGGGGGACGCCCTCGCGCGCACCAGTCTATGCACTCTAAATGAAGTCGTAGAGTCGAGGTTCACCTCCGCACGAACCAGTCCACGGATTCTAAATAAGACGTAGCGTCGAGGTTCGCCTTCGCACGCGCCAGTCTACGGACTCTAAGCACGACACAGTGGGGAATGCCCTCGCGCCCGCTAAAAGGCGGAGGTCTTCCCCTCGCACTTGGCGGCAGGTAACACCAAGAATAAAGTGCTACTTGGTTTCATTGCAAAAGCAAGGGGGGTTACATGGTTACAAGCATGAGAACCAATACATCACCCCCCCCCCCGCCCTACCCGACCAACAGCTCAGTCTTGGCGCAGTGCGGACAAACCTGTGCCGACGTCGTCGTGGTGTTGAACGACTCCTTCGAGCCACCGGAGGAGATCCCCCTCCCCATGCAGCGTCTGCTGCACGGCGACCCTCGCTGCATCTTCCCCGAAGCAGCCCCAGATCCATTGGTGGAAGTTCTGCAGGCTAGGCCCGATGGAGCGAATGGCATCCGACATAACTTGTGGTTGGCCGGGAAGATCCAGTTGAGGATTCGCTAGCTCATGGGTATGTCTACACCCACGAGTGTGAAGCATGGCTAGGGCGAAGCACGCACCAAGATAGCCGCAGTGCTCACCAAAGGTTCTGGCGCCATGAAGAGCAACGCCCGCCCCCTCCTCGATCAACCCGAGTGTCTCCGATAGGTCCTCCGGCCCGTGCATAGTGTCCGGCACTCTGACGCATAGGTCTCGGAGGGCCTGGTTCAGAGACTCCATGGCCCACCACGCCGACGTGGACGCATTTTCCAAGACGCGGCTATTCCCTGCAGCAGACTCCGCCAGTTGGGCTTTCTCCCCTTCTAGGACGGCGATCTGCTGCAGGAAGGCGGCGCGCTCCTCAGCCACGGCGCACTTGGCTTCCGTGGCTTCGAGTTGCGCTGCCGCCATGGCCCCCTCCAGCGCGCGAAGCTCTTCATCCTTCACCACGAAAGCATTGTTTGCTTCGCGAAGGCTGGCTTCCAGAACCCTACGCTCCCGAACACGAGCCTCGTCAAAGTCCCGACTGAGGGCAAGCGTCTGGCAAAAACAACAAGTCAGCAGGCACCCAGCCGTACCTTACAAACTGAAGCGCACATATTTACCCTCATCTCGAAGGCCTGCAGCGCAAGCGCTAGGAGTTCCCCCTCGCACGACGACAACATCTCTCGGTCAAGGCCGTTATCGGCACGCTCTGCGGCTGCGGTGAGGACGCGAAGTGTCTCCAGGCGAGGGAGGAAGTCCTAGCGAGCGAGCCCCGGCCCCAACGCGCCAGGATTTACCGAGGCCGCGGCCACATCAACAGCAACGAACACCTGCGGGGCACCCTGCACAAGGCTTTGGACTTCGCACACACCTCCGTTGCTCGATCCTTCACCACGTCCGGGAGACTTCATCTCGCCTGATGTTGGCAGAATGAGCGAGCAGATCGGAGAGAGTCTCGCGAAGTCATGCGAAGAGAGGGACTCACGCCTACCTCCTGCGCCTCTCGTCACGGTAGGAAGTGGCGCAGGTTCGACTGCCAAGTGGGAGGCGGGCGCCTCGGTGGTCGGCGAGGAGGTCTTCTCGGCCGCGCCAGACGCCGTAATCCCGCGACAAGGCCCCGCAACGGCGTATCGACCCCTCGCTGGCGGCGGGGACTGCGTCCGAGGGCGTTTCGCCTGCGGCGGCACAAGCGAGTCTTCCGCGGCAACACCAGCTACAGTTCCCGTCGCCCCCACGGTTTCCTCGGTAGGGGGCGCGCCCGCGGCGGCCGCTGCGGTTGATAACGCACCATCAACCGTGGTTTTCTCGCCGGGAACGGTGCTCCCCCCCGGGTTGGCGAGTTCCAGCTCGACGATGGCCGCGAGCACGGGTTCACTGGCATCGGCAGAGGGTGCCGGGGGACTCGAGGCGGCGCGCTCTTCTGAAGCAGTGTGGCCGGGCCCTCCGCCGGTCGCACGCCTTGTCTCAGCTGTGCTAGCCGCCGAGGGGCCTGCGGGGTCGCATACGGCAGCCGGGGAGCGGGCCCGGCGTCGCGAAGATAACACCCTCGTAGGGCTATCACCGTCCTGAGCGCCCGGAGTCCCGGCGGGAAGCTCCCCCGGCACAGCGCGCTCGGGCACAGTAAGGCCCAGAGCCTCGCATGTGCGGTTTACCCGCCCTTGCTTAGCAGCCTTGACTGCGGCCTCATGAGCCTGGTGCTCCATAAGCGTGTACGGGCCGAGAAGCGCCGCAACCGCGCGCTCCGCGTCTTCTAGCCGAGCCACTGCGCAGAAGATCACGTTAGTCAGGCGGAGACCAAACAGATACAATGGCGTGTGTACAACGTGCTGGGCGACTTACAAGGAGCGGAAGGTGGAAGCAGGCGAGATACGGATGGGCTGAGCTCGTCCTCGCGGGGGCCGTCCTGTGCAACATACTTCCCCCGGGATCGGCCCACCTCGGCTAGGTCGCGCAGGCTCATTCGACGGGCGACACCGACAAGACTTTGTAGCCTTTGCGTATCATCAATCTCCGCCTTCAGACTCGATGTACTGTTAAGCGAGATCGGCCCACCTCGGCAGTGCATTCCGCTCTTGTCGGTCACGGTGTAGTAGAACCACTGCCGAGTCCAGCCGGACTCCCATTGCCTCGGCGAGGCTGGCGCGGGGAACAACGTCACGCACGACACCTGGAGCACGAAGTCCACACCGCCGAAGTTGGACACCGCCCCGTCAACTTTTCTGGGTCGACAGCGTGCGTCGTGCAGTGTGGCGAATAAGCTCGCGCTGGGATGCCGCCCCTCTGTCCGCATCGCCGACGTGAAGACAGCTAGGCGGAGTATTTCGTGGGGCGTCAGTTGGGCTAGCTCCAACTTGTAGGCCCGCAGGACTTCACCCAAGAACAACGTGGACGGCATTCGAAGGCCAGCGTCGAAGAACACGACAAAAACAATCGCCTCTATGGCCCGGGGCTTCGGCTCCGCCTTGTCCCGACGGGGTAGGCGAGCCCCATCGCGATCCGCCATCTTCCCCTCCTCCACGAGTCGCTGCAGCGTCCCTTCGGTCACGCGGCTCCTCCCCAACACACAGGAACAGCAGCCTCCCGAGTGCTCCATGGCGTCCCACCACTTGTTGGCGCGCGAGCTCCCCCGCGGCACCAGGTCGTACTCCCGGGAAGGATGGGACATCTCGCCCTGGCTAGGCAAGCAACCGCTGCGGGGAGGGGGGGTGGCGTCGTCATGGCTAGCCATCGCTCTTCGCGACCAGGGAGAAAGAAGCAGGGGAAGGAGCAACTGGCGTTACAGTTAGCACGGGCGGAAGCAAAGCGGCAGATCACAAAAAAACACAAGGGTGCTTCCGCCTCAATGCTGGCACCTTATAAAGGCCGCTCGCCTCTCATGTGGCTCGAAGCGCAGACAGATCAAACTTGCAGCGATTCGGTTGCCCACGATTTGGAAAGAAGAACCGCCGGGGCTTAGAGGGCCGTGCCCGGTAGGTGACCAAACAGCGCACAACGCCTCCACGCCCTCAACACGCACCCAACTTCCCTGGGAAAGAGGCGAACGGCCGCGGTCACGCAACCGCTCACATCCCACGACGCACCTGTCGCGAGTCGCCGCATGTCCCACACACAGGATGGCAGACTGCACGACACGACAGCCTGGCCTCTGCCAGGCCAGGTGTCGGCGTGATTCCAGCCGCCATTAAAAGCGCACTACCAGACTACAAGGCCACAACAGCCTCCAATCTTAGCACGAGGGCGGAGCGCGCGTGCGCATCAACTTCGAGCTAGGCGCCAACCTCCGCTGCCACCCGTTCGAAGGGTAGGGGACGGAGCGCGCGCGCGTCTACTTCGAACCAGGCGCCAGCCTCCGCTGCCACCTGTTCGAAGGGTAGGGGACGGAGCGCGCGCGCCTCGGCTTCGACTTAGGCGCCAGCTTCCCCTGCCACCCGTTTGAAGGGTAGGGGACGGAGCGCGCGCGCCTCGGCTTCGACTTAGGCGCCAGCTTCCGCTGCCACCTGTTGGAAGGGTAGGGGACGGAGCGCGCGCGCCTCGGCTTCGACTTAGGCGCCAGCTTCCGCTGCCACCCGTTGGAAGGGTAGGGGACGGAGCGCGCGCGCCTCGGCTTGGACTTAGGCGCCAGCGTCCGCTGCCACCCGTTCGAAGGGTAGGGGACGGAGCGCGCACGCATCTACTTCGAGCTAGGCGCCAGCCTCTGCTGCCACCCGTTCGAAGGGTAGAAGACGGAGCGCGCGCGTGTCCACTTCGAGCTAGGCACCAGCCTCCGCTGCCACCCGTTCGAAGGGTAGGGGACGGAGCGCGCGCGCGACTACTTCGAACCAGGCGCCAGCCTCCGCTGCCACCCGTTCGAAGGGTAGGGGATGGAGCGCGCGCGCCTCGGCTTCGACTTAGGCGCCAGCCTCCGCTGCTACCCGTTCGAAAGGTAGGGGACGGAGCGCGCGCACCTCAGCTTCGACTTAGGCGCCAGCTTCCACTGCCACCCGTTCGAAGGGTAGGGGACAGAGCGCGCGCGCCTCGGCTTCGACTTAGGCGCCAGCTTCCGCTGCCACCCGTTCGAAGGGTAGGGGACGGAGCGCGCACGCGTCTACTTCGAGCTAGGCGCCAGCCTCCGCTGCCACCCGTTCGAAGGGTAGGGGACGGAGCGCGTGTGCGTCTACTTCGAGCTAGGCACCAGCCTCCGCTGCCACCCGTTCGAAGGGTAGGGGACGGAGCGCGCGCGCGACTACTTCGACCTAGGCGCCAGCCTCCGCTGCCACCCGTTCGAAGGGTAGGGGACGGAGCGCGCGCGCCTCGGCTTCGACTTAGGCGCCAGCCTCCGCTGCCACCCGTTCGAAAGGTAGGGGACAGAGCGCGCGCGCCTCGGCTTCGACTTAGGCGCCAGCTTCCACTGCCACCCGTTCGAAGGGTACGGGATGAAGCGCGCGCGCCTCGGCTTCGACTTGGGCGCCAGCTTCCGCTGCCACCCGTTCGAAGGGTAGGGGACAGAGCGCGCGCGCCTCGGCTTCGACTTAGGCGCCAGCTTGCGCTGCCACCCGTTCGAAGGGTAGGGGACGGAGTGCGCGCGCCTCGGCTTCGACATAGGCGCCAGCCTCTGCTGCCACCCGTTCGGAGCATAGGGGACGGAGCGCGCGCGCGTCGCGCCTCCGCTGTACTTTGACATCACCTTCCATCCCACACCTCGAGCTCGCCAACTGCAAGTTTGGAGAAATTCACAGGCCGCAGGGGACAGAGGGGGCCAAAGGACTCGGCGACATGGCTTCGGCCCTGTGAAGCCCTTCACCATGAGAGGCTCCTGTTGTAGGGGTGGCCCCCACCAAAGCCCAGCAGGCCTGTTAGGAGGTTATAAGAACCAGAGTAACATGTGTAATGACTCAAATGCCCCTAAGGGGGATGTACGGATGAATGGGCATAGTTGTAAAAGTATACTCCATATGAATATATATATCAGGAAGAGGGGGAGGGTGAGGCAGAACACTCCCACCTCTCCACTACCATCTCTCTCTCTGTTTGGTCAGTAACCACAACAGTTTCGTGCCTCCATTTCATGCGCACGGACCTTATGATGCCTTTGAAACCTGTCGTGGAGGGAACTTACACATCAACTTAGACGGATTCAAAATGCATAGCAAAATGTGCCAAGGTGAATATGAAGTCCATATGTAGTGCTGGCACTAAGTTTCGTTTCATGCGTCGATTTCTCACGCATGGATCTTATGATGTCGTCGATTTCACACCAACTCGGACGGATTGAAATGCACACTGAAATGGGCTAGAGCACTTTGTAGTCAATTCAGGTTGTTTGCTACTGCGTTTCGTTTCGTGCGTCGATTTCTTACTCATGGATGTACAGTATCTATCGAAACACATTACCGGGGAAGCTTACGTACCAACTCAAATGAAATTTGGAATGCATACTTTAATGAGCTAGGGCACTTAGGAAGTACATTCGGGGTGTTGGCTCTTAGTTTCATTTTGCGACTCGATTTCGTAGGCACGGATCTCGTGATGCCATCGGCACATGTCAAGGAAAGTTTCGCGCCGACTCGAACGGATTCGAAAAGCATGCCGGCAGGTCCTAGGTGCATATGATGTGCATTCGGGGTGTTGGCACTCAGTTCCATACTGTGCACTGACTTCGTACGCTTGGATTGCTATCGAAACCCGTAGTGAAGAAAAGTTTCACACTGACTCGGACGGATTCGAAATGCGTGCTGAAATGAGCTTGGGCGCATATAAAGTCCATTCGAGGTGCTGGGCACTAGGTTTCATTTCGTGCGGCGATTTCTTGTGCATTGATGCATAGTACGCATTGCAACCCATCTTGGAGGAAAGTTTCACGCTGACTTGGATGGATTTTAAAAGCATGCCGAAATGAGCTAGTCAAATGTGAAGTCCTTTCTTGTTGTTTGCCACTCAGTTTCACGACTTGATTTCCTACGTGTGGATCTTACGACGTCTCGATCACGTCGTGGAGGAAAGATCCGCACTAACAAGGATGGATACAGAGTGTGTGCCAAAGTGAGCATGGCTGCATATGAAGTCCATTCGATGCATTTGGAACTAAGTTTCAATTCGTGGCTCGATTTCGAATGCACCAATGTGTAGTACCCGTTCCAACCCATTGTGGATGAAAGTTTCTTACCGACTCGAATGAATTCAAAATGCATTCTAAAATGAGGAAGGGCACACACTAAGTCCATTCAGGTTGTTTGGCACTCATTTTCATTCCGTGCTTCGATTTCATATGCAAGGATATTATGATTCATTTGGAACCCGTCGTTGCGCAAAGTTTCACGTCGGCTCGAACGAATCCGAAATTCATGCCGAAGTGAGGCAGGACGCATACCAAAGACGTCCAGGGGCGTTGGCACTGGGTTTCATTTTGTGCCTCAATTTCATACGAATAGATGTTTGGATGCAGTTAGAACATGTCGTCGAGCAAAGTATCACACTGACTCCAACGGATTCAAAAAACATACCGCAATGTGCTTGGCGCATATGAAGTCCATTCGACGGGTTTGGCTCTCAGGCACTTTTCGTGCATCAATTTCACACACATGGATCTTACGCTGCCACCAGATCTCAACATGATTCAAAGTTTCACACCGCTTCAGACGGATTCAAAATGCATGCCAAAATGAGTTTGGGCTAGTCCATTTGCCCTGTTGGAACTCAGTTTCGTTTCGTGCCTCCATTTCATGCGCACGGACCTTATGATGCCTTTGAAACCTGTCGTGGACGGAACTTACACATCAACTTAGACGGATTCGAAATGCATAGCAAAATGTGCCAAGGTGAATATGAAGTCCATCTGTAGTGCTGGCACTAAGTTCCGTTTCATGCGTCGATTTCTCATGCATGGATCTTATGATGTCGTCGATTTCACACCAACTCGGACGGATTGAAATGCACACTGAAATGGGCTAGAGCACTTTGTAGTCAATTCAGGTTGTTTGATTTTGCGTTTCGTTTTGTGCGTCGATTTCTTACTCATGGATGTACAGTATCTATCGAAACACATTATCGGGGAAGCTTACGCACCAACTCAAATGAAATTTGGAGTGCATACTTTATTGAGCTAGGGCGCTTAGGAGGTACATTCGGGGTGTTGGCTCTTAGTTTCATTTTGCGACTCGATTTCGTAGGCACGGATCTCGTGATGCCACGGCACATGTCAAGGAAAGTTTCGCGCCGACTCGAACGGATTCGAAAAGCATGCCGGCAGGTCCTAGGTGCATATGATGTCCACTCGGGGTGTTGCCACTCAGTTCCATACCGTGCATTGACTTCGTACGCTTCGATTGCTATCGAAACACGTAGTGAAGAAAAGTTTTACACTGACTCGGACGGATTTGAAATGCGTGCTGAAATGAGCTTGGGCGCATATAAAGTCCATTCGAGGTGCTGGGAACTAAGTTTCATTTCGTGCGGCGATTTCTTGTGCATTGATGCATAGTACGCATTGCAACCCATCTTGAAGGAAAGTTCCACGCTGACTTGGACGTATTGTAAAAGCATGCCGAAATGAGCTAGTCAAATGTGAAGTCCTTTCTTGTTGTTTGCCACTCAGTTTCTCGACTTGATTTCCTACGCGTGGATCTTACGACGTCTCGATCACGTCGTGGAGGAAAGATCCGCACTAACAAGGACGGATACAGAGTGTGTGCCAAAGTGAGCATGGCTGCATATGAAGTCCATTCGATGCATTTGGAACTAAGTTTCAATTCGTGGTTCGATTTCGAATGCACCAATGTGTAGTACCCGTTCCAACCCATTGTGGATGAAAGTTTCTTACCGACTCGGATGAATTCAAAATGCATTCTAAAATGAGGAGGAGCACACACTAAGTCCATTCAGGTTGTTTGGCACTCATTTTCATTCCATGCCTCGATTTCATATGCAAGGATATTATGATTCCTTTGGAACCCGTCGTTGCGCAAAGTTTCACATCGGCTCGAACGAATCCGAAATTCTTGCCGAAGTGAGGTAGGACGCATACCAAAGACTCTAGGGCGTTGGCACTGAGTTTCATTTTGTGCCTCGATTTCATACGAATAGATGTTTGGATGCCGTTAGAACATGTCGTCGAGCAAAGTATCACACTAACTCCAACGGATTCAAAAACCATACCGCAATGTGCTTGGCGCATATGAAGTCCATTCGACGGGTTTGGCTCTCAGTCTTTTTTCGTGCATCAATTTCACACACATGGATCTTATGCTGCCACCAGATCTCAACGTGATTCAAAGTTTCACACCGCTTCAGACGGATTCAAAATGCAGGCCAAAATGAGTTTGGGCAAGTCCATTTGCCATGTTGGAACTCAGTTTCGTTTCGTGCCTCCATTTCATGCGCACGGACCTTATGATGCCATAGAAACCAGTCGTGGAGGGAACTTACACATCACCTTAGACGGATTCGAAATGCATAGCAAAATGTGCCAAGGCGAATATGAAGTCCATCTGTAGTGCTGGCACTAAGTTTCGTTTCATGCGTCTATTTCTCACGCGTGGATCTTATGATGTCGTCGATTTCACACCAACTCGGATGGATTGAAATGCACACTGAAATGGGCTAGAGCACTTTGTAGTCAATTCTGGTTATTTGCTAAAGCGTTTCATTTCGTGCGTCGATTTCTTACTCATGGATGTACAGTATCTATCGAAACACATTATCGGGGAAGCTTTCGCACCAACTCAAATGAATTTGGAATGCATACTTTAATGAGCTAGGGCGCTTGGGAAGTACATTCGGGGTGTTGGCTCTTAGTTTCATTTTGCGACTCGATTTCGTAGGCACGGATCTCGTGATGCCATCGGCACATGTCAAGGAAAGTTTCGCGCCGACTCGAACGTATTAGAAAAGCATGCCGGCAGGTCCTTGGTGCATATGATGTCCATTCGGGGTGTTGGCACTCAGTTCCATACTGTGCATTGACTTCGTACGCTTGGATTGCTATCAAAACCCGTAGTGAAGAAAAGTTTCACACTGACTCGGACGGATTCGAAATGCGTGCTGAAATGAGCTTGGGCGCATATAAAGTCCATTCGAGGTGCTGGGCACTAATTTCATTTCGTGCGGCAATTTCTAACAGCATGCCGAAATGAGCTAGTCAAATGTGAAGTCCTTTCTTGTTGTTTGCCACTCAGTTTCCCGACTTGATTTCCTACGCGTGGATCTTACGACGTCTCGATCACGTCGTGGAGGAAAGATCCACACTAACAAGGACGGATACAGAGTGTGTGCCAAAGTGAGCATGGCTGCATATGAAGTCCATTCGATGCATTTGGAACTAAGTTTCAATTCGTGGCTCGATTTCGAATGCACCAACGTGTAGTACCCTTTCCAACCCATTGTGGATGAAAGTTTCTTACTGACTCGGATGAATTCAAAATGCATTCTGAAATGAGGAAGGGCACACACTAAGTCCATTCAGGTTGTTTGGCACTCATTTTCATTCCATGCCTCGATTTCATATGCAAGGATATTATGATTCCTTTGGAACCCATCGTTGCGCAGAGTTTCACAACGGCTCGAACGAATCCGAAATTCATGCCGAAGTGAGGCAAGACGCATACCAAAGACGTCCAGGGCGTTGGCACTGAGTTTCATTTTGTGCCTCGATTTCATACGAATAGATGTTTGGATGCCGTTAGAACATGTCGTCGAGCAAAGTATCGCACTGACTCCAACGGATTCAAAAAGCATACCGCAATGTGCTTGGCGCATATGAAGTCCATTCGACGGGTTTGGCTCTCAGTCTTTTTTCGTGCATCAATTTCACACGCATGGATCTTATGCTGCCACCAGATCTCAACGTGATTCAAAGTTTCACACCGCTTCAAACGGATTCAAAATGCTGGCCAAAATGAGTTAGGGCAAGTCCATTTGCCCTGTTGGAACTCAGTTTCGTTTCGTGCCTCCATTTCATGTGCACGGACCTTATGATGCCTTTGAAACCTGTCGTGGAGGGAACTTACACATCAACTTAGACGGATTCAAAACGCATAGCAAAATGTGCCCAGGTGAATATGAAGTCCATCTGTAGTGCTGGCACTAAGTTTCGCTTCATGCGTCGATTTCTCACGCGTGGATCTTGTGATGTCGTCGATTTCACACCAACTCGGATGGATTCAAATGCACACTGAAATGGGCTAGGGCACTTTGTAGTCAATTCAGGTTGTTTGATTTTGCGTTTCGTTTCGTGCGTCGATTTCTTACTCGTGGATGTACAGTATCTATCGAAACACATTATCGGGGAAGCTTTCGCACCAACTCAAATGAATATGGAAAGCATACTTTAATGAGCTAGGGCGCTTAGGAAGTACATTCAGGGTGTTGGCTCTTAGTTTCATATTGCGACTCGATTTCGTAGGCACGGATCTCATGGTGCCATCGGCACATGCCATGGAAAGTTTCGCGCCGACTCGAACGGATTCGAAAAGCATGTCGGTAGGTCATAGGTGCATATGATGTACATTCGGGGTGTTGCCACTCAGTTCCGTACTGTGCATTGACTTCGTACACTTGGATTGCTATCGAAACCCGTAGTGAAGAAAAGTTTCACACTGACTCGGACGGATTCGAAATGCGTGCTGAAATGAGCTTGGGCGCATATAAAGTCCATTCGAGGTGCTGGGCACTAAGTTTCGTTTCGTGCGGCGATTTCTTGTGCATTGATGCATAGTACACATTGCAACCCATCTTGGAGGAAAGTTCCACGCTGACTTGGACGGATTCTAACAGCATGCCGAAATGAGCTAGTCAAATGTGACGTCCTTTCTTGTTGTTTGCCACTCAGTTTCCCGACTTGATTTCCTACGCGTGGATCTTACGACGTCTCGATCACGTCATGGTGGAAAGATCCGCACTAACAAGGACGGATACAGAGTGTGTGCCAAAGTGAGCATGGCTGCATATAAAATCCATTCGATGCATTTGGAACTAAGTTTCAATTCGTGGCTCGATTTCGAATGCACCAATGTGTAGTACCCGTTCCAACCCATTGTGGATGAAAGTTTCTTACCGACTCAGATGAATTAAAAATGCATTCTGAAATGAGGAAGGGCACACACTAATCCATTCAGGTTGTTTGGCACTCATTTTCATTCCATGCCTCGATTTCATATGCAAGGATATTATGATTCCTTTGGAACCCGTCGTTGCGCAGAGTTTCACAATGGCTCGAACGAATCCGAAATTCATGCCGAAGTGAGGCAGGACGCATACCAAACACGTCCAGGGCGTTGGCACTGAGTTTTATTTTGTGCCTCGATTTCATACGAATAGATGTTTGGATGCCGCTAGAACATGTCGTCGAGCAAAGTATCACACTGACTCCAACGGATTCAAAAAGCATATCGCAATGTGCTTGGCGCATATGAAGTCCATTCGACGGGTTTGGCTCTCAGTCTTTTTTCGTGCATCAATTTCCAACACATGGATCTTATGCTGCCACCAGATCTCAACGTGATTCAAAGATTCACACCGCTTCAGACGGATTCAATATGCAGGCCAAAATGAGTAAGGGCAAGTCCATTTGCCATGTTGGAACTCAGTTTCGTTTCGTGCCTCCATTTCATGCGCACGGACCTTATGATGCCTTTGAAACCTGTCGTGGAGGGAACTTACACATCAACTTAGACGGATTCGAAACGCATAGCAAAATGTGCCCAGGTGAATATGAAGTCCATCTGTAGTGCTGGCACTAAGTTTCGCTTCATGCGTCCATTTCTCACGCGTGGATCTTATGATGTCGTCGATTTCACACCAACTCGGATGGATTGAAATGCACACTGAAATGGGCTAGGGCACTTTGTAGTCAATTCAGGTCGTTTGATATTGCGTTTCGTTTCGTGCGTCGATTTCTTACTCGGGGATGTAAAGTATCTATCGAAACACATTATCGGGGAAGCATTCGCACCAACTCAAATGAATTGTGAATGCATACTTTAATGAGCTAAGGCGCTTAGGAAGTACATTCGGGGTGTTGGCTCTTAGTTTCATTTTGCGACTCGATTTCGTAGGCACGGATCTCATGGTGCCATCGGCACATGTCATGGAAAGTTTCGCGCCGACTCGAACGGATTCGAAAAGCATGTCGGCAGGTCCTAGGTGCATATGATGTCCATTCGGGGTGTTGCCACTCAGTTCCGTACTGTGCATTGACTTCGTATGCTTGGATTGCTATCGAAACCCGTAGTGAAGAAAAGTTTCACACTGACTCGGACGGATTCGAAATGCGTGCTGAAATGAGCTTGGGCGCATATAAAGTCCATTCGAGGTGCTGGGCACTAAGTTTCATTTCGTGCGGCGATTTCTTGTGCATTGATGCATAGTACGCATTGCAACCCATCTTGGAGAAAAGTTCCACGCTGACTTGGACGGATTCTAACAGCATGCCGAAATGAGCTAGTCAAATGTGAAGTCCTTTCTTGTTGTTTGCCACTCAGTTTCCCGACTTGATTTCTTACGTGTGGATCTTACGACGTCTCGATCACGTCATGGAGGAAAGATCCGCACTAACAAGGACGGGTACAGAGTGTGTACCAAAGTGAGCATGGCTGCATATGAAGTCCATTCGATGCATTTGGAACTAAGTTTCAATTCGTGGCTCGATTTCGAATGCACCAATGTGTTGTACCCGTTCCAACCCATTGTGGATGAAAGTTTCTTACCGACTCGGATGAATTCAAAATGCATTCTGAAATGAGGAAGGGCACACACTAAGTCCATTCAGGTTGTTTGGCACTCATTTTCATTCCATGCCTCGATTTCATATGCAAGGATATTATGATTCCTTTGGAACCCGTCGTTGCGCAAAGTTTCACATCGGCTCGAACGAATCCGAAATTCATGCTGAAGTGAGGCAATACGCATACCAAAGACGTCCGGCGCGTTGGCACTGAGTTTCATTTTGTGCCTCGATTTCATACGAATAGATGTTTGGATGCCGTTAGAACATGTCGTCGAGCAAAGTATCACACTGACTCCCACGGATTCAAAAAGCATACCGCAATGTGCTTGGCGCATATTAAGTCCATTCGACGGGTTTGGCTCTCAGTCTTTTTTCGTGCATCAATTTCACACACATGGATCTTATGCTGCCACCAGATCTCAACGTGATTCAAAGTTTCACACCGCTTCAGATGGATTCAATATGCAGGCCAAAATGAGTAAGGGCAAGTCCATTTGCCCTGTTGGAACTCAGTTTCGTTTCATGCCTCCATTTCATGCGCACGGACCTTATGATGCCTTTGAAACCTGTCGTGGAGGGAACTTACACATCAACTTAGACGGATTCGAAACGCATAGCAAAATGTGCCCAGGTGAATATGAAGTCCATCTGTAGTGCTGGCACTAAGTTTCGCTTCATGCGTCCATTTCTCACGCGTGGATCTTATGATGTCGTCGATTTCACACCAACTCGGATGGATTGAAATGCACATTGAAATGGGCTATGGCACTTTGTAGTCAATTCAGGTTGTTTGATATTGCATTTAGTTTCGTGCGTCGATTTCTTACTCGGGGATGTACAGTATCTATCGAAACACATTATCGGGGAAGCATTCGCACCAACTCAAATGAATTGGGAATGCATACTTTAATGAGCTAGGGCGCTTAGGAAGTACATTCGGGGTGTTGGCTCTTAGTTTCATTTTGCGACTCGATTTCGTAGGCATGGATCTCATGGTGCCATCGGCACATGTCATGGAAAGTTTCGCGCCGACTCGAACGGATTCGAAAAGCATGTCGGCAGGTCCTAGGTGCATATGATGTCCATTCGGGGTGTTGCCACTCAGTTCCGTACTGTGCATTGACTTCGTACGCTTGGATTGCTATCAAAACCCGTAGTGAAGAAAAGTTTCACACTGACTCGGACGGATTCGAAATGCGTGCTGAAATGAGCTTGGGCGCATATAAAGTCCATTCGAGGTGCTAGGCACTAAGTTTCATTTCGTGCGGTGATTTCTTGTGCATTGATGCATAGTACGCATTGCAACCCATCATGGAGGAAAGTTCCACGCTGACTTGGACGGATTCTAACAGCATGCCGAAATGTGCTAGTCAAATGTGAAGTCCTTTCTTGTTGTTTGCCACTCAGTTTCCCGACTTGATTTCCTACGCGTGGATCTTACGACGTCCCGATCACGTCATGGTGGAAAGATCCGCACTAACAAGGACGGATACAGAGTGTGTGCCAAAGTGAGCATGGCTGCATATGAAGTCCATTCGATGCATTTGGAACTAAGTTTCAATTCGTGGCTCGATTTCGAATGCACCAATGTGTAGTACCCGTTCCAACCCATTGTGGATGAAAGTTTCTTACCGACTCGGATGAATTCAAAATGCATTCTGAAATGAGGAAGGGCACACACTAAGTCCATTCAGGTTGTTTGGCACTCATTTTGATTCCATGCCTCGATTTCATATGCAAGGATATTATGATTCCATTGGAACCCGTCGTTGCGCAAAGTTTCACATTGGCTCGAACGAATCCGAAATTCATGCCGAAGTGAGGCAGGACGCATACCAAAGACGTCCAGGGCGTTGGCACTGAGTTTCATTTTGTGCCTCGATTTCATACGAATAGATGTTTGGATGCCGTTAGAACATGTCGTCGAGCAAAGTATCACACTGACTCCAACGGAATCAAAAAGCATACCGCAATGTGCTTGGCGCATATGAAGTCCATTCGACGGGTTTGGCTCTCAGTCTTTTTTCGTGCATCAATTTCACACACATGGATCTTATGCTGCCACCAGATCTCAACGTGATTCAAAGTTTCACACCGCTTCAGACGGATTCAAAATGTAGGCCAAAATGAGTTAGGGCAAGTCCATTTGCCCTGTTGGAACTCAGTTTCGTTTCGTGCCTCCGTTTCATGCGCACGAACCTTATGATGCCTTTGAAACCTGTCGTGGAGGGAGCTTACACATCAACTTAGACGGATTCAAAACGCATAGCAAAATGTGCCCAGGTGAATATGAAGTCGATCTGTAGTGCTGCCACTAAGTTTCGCTTCATGCGTCGATTTCTCACGCGTGGATCTTGTGATGTCGTCGATTTCACACCAACTCGGATGGATTGAAATGCACACTGAAATGGCCTAGGGCACTTTGTAGTCAATTCAGGTTGTTTGATATTGTGTTTCGTTTCGTGCGTCGATTTCTTACTCGTGGATGTACAGTATCTATCGAAACACATTATCGGGGAAGCTTTCGCACCAACTCAAATGAATTTGGAATGCATACTTTAATGAGCTAGGGCGCTTAGGAAGTACATTCGGGGTGTTGGCTCTTAGTTTCATTTTGCGACTCAATTTCGTAGGCACGGATCTCATGGTGCCATCGGTACGTGTCATGGAAAGTTTCGCGCCGACTCGAACGGATTCGAAAATCATGTCGGCAGGTCCTAGGTGCATATGATGTCCATTCGGGGTGTTGCCACTCTGTTCCGTACTGTGCATTGACTTCGTACGCTTGGATTGCTATCGAAACCCGTAGTGAAGAAAAGTTTCACACTGACTCGGACGGATTCGAAATGCGTGCTGAAATGAGCTTGGGCGCATATAAAGTCCATTCGAGGTGCTGGGCACTTAGTTTGATTTCGTGCGGCGATTTCTTGTGCATTGATGCATAGTACGCATTGCAACCCATCATGGAGGAAAGTTCCACGCTGACTTGGACGGATTCTAACAGCATGCCGAAATGAGCTAGTCAAATGTGAAGTCCTTTCTTGTTGTTTGCCACTCAGTTTCCCGACTTGATTTCCTACGCGTGGATCTTACGACGTCTCGATCACGTCATGGAGGAAAGATCCGCACTAACAAGGATGGATACAGAGTGTGTGCCAAAGTGAGCATGGCTGCATATGAAGTCCATTCGATGCATTTGGAACTAAGTTTCAATTCATGGCTCGATTTCGAATGCACCAATGTGTAGTACCCGTTCCAACCCATTGTGGATGAAAGTTTCTTACCGACTCCGGTGAATTCTGTTGTAGGGGTGGCCCCCACCTAAACCCAGCAGGCCCGGTAGGAGATTATAAGGCCCAGAATAGGCCATGTGTAATGACATGAGTGCCCCAGAGGGGATAACCAGATGTAAGGGTATAACTGTAAAAGCACTCCTTATGTGTACATATATATGAATACAAGCCATGGGGAAGCCAGAACACTCCCACCTCTCCACTACCATCTCTCTCTCTCTGTTTGGTCTGTAACCACAACAGTTGGCGCCGTCCGTGGGGAGGACAAGGACAAGCCCGAAGACCGAAGAAGAAGGATGGCACCGAAAAAAGCTTCATCAGCGGCGGCGAAGGGAAAGAATGATGAGGACATCACTTCGTCAGATACACACAACACTTCTCCACTTGACATTTAAGGACCAATCACTAGAGCTCGCGCCCGACAATTAAATTTACAGGTGAGCTCGTTCCTAAGTACTTCTTTTTGTTCATTTGAGAATCGATTGCTACCTAATGATTTAATTATGATTAGGAACCATGGAGAGGACCTAGAAGTACTTGGAGAAGGGCTACGAGGCGCACAAGTCCAGCAAGGGTGGTCGAATCATGATGGAGGTCCAACTCAAGCCAACTTCGAATCCAATTCGGAGTCCAGGACCAGGCCGCACTAAAATGGACGCCCAGATCGTATCCGGACTCCGTTTTGGACGTTCCACATATGTATGGAAAGCTGAAAAGACTACCTTTCTAATGGCTCTGGTCCCATGTCAAAATTCCTTCTGAGTCAACGGGAATCGTCGAAACAATTAGGCATTCAGAATCTGTCAGGGTGCTGCGCCACCGTCTTTGGGCCGTTCGGCTTTGTATCGTGTTGGAGCCCATTAGGGGCGCATCCAGGGGTTTTGCACGCCCCTAACTCCTTTATATTCAGCCACCACCCCCACCATTAGGGTTGGGTTTTGCTTAGATTAATTCTGTCTTGAACAGTTTCACCGTTCATCGGTTTGTGAGACCCCAACTTTCGAGTGCTAAATCAATACATCTGCAATTCAGTTGTGTTCTTCCTTGTTCTTACTTGTGTTCTTCGATTCGCAGGCGAGGATTAGCCTTCTTGGCGAGGTCAACCGGGCCGCGCACGGTTGATAACCTGAGGAGACGTGGTGCTGCGATTGCGGGGTTCGGGACGTGTTGTTCGGAAGCCGAATCGATTTGTGTCGCGCCTCCACCAAATCGAACATATCCAGAACCTGTTGGAAGATCGGGACCCCGTTCCCATCAAAGAAGACGGCTGGGTCGGAGCGGCGCGTGAATACCAGGGCTTCGGCATCGGCCGCCGAAGGAGCTGGCGGCAGCGCAGGCGCCGTGGTCGCGGACGTCGACGCTGGCACCACAGCGACCGACCCCGCCAGCGCCGCTACAACGACACCCAACCCCGTCGCTGGCACCACAGCAACCGACCCCGCCAGCGCCGCTACAACGACACCCAACCCCGTCGCTGGCACTGCAACGACAGCCCCCGCCACCCTCGCCGGCAGCGCGGATCAGGCGGCCGGGGGTAGCCGCAATGAAGCATCCGGCGGATCTGGAGATCGTGAAGCGATGGTCCCTGCACCGACCCGTCCGCTGGGTGTTCCGACGGGCCCGACAGCGCCTGCGGTGGAAAGCGCCATACTAGCAGCCCTCAACGCGTTCCAGCGGGAGCTAGGGGACCTTCGCGGAGCCGTCCGCGATATGCAAGAGGCTCGGAGCCAGCAGGCCGCGCCAGTAATCGCGCCCGAGCCCACGCCGGAGAGGGCGGACAGTCGCGAAGCCCCCACGTCTAGCCGTGCGCCGCTGCGGCGCGTAGATCCGGAGTCCCTGCTTTCGGCAGGGCTGCAGCAGGCGGCATGGCCTGAAGACTTCAAGTTTCCTAGCGCCATCGACCTGTACAAGGGCGACACGGACCCCCGCGAGTTCGTGCGCGTGTACGAAACCGCGATCGAAGCCGCGGGCGGAGACGACACCACGAAGGCGAAGGGACTCCCCCTCGCACTGCAAGGGGTGGCGCTCTCTTGGTTCTTTACCATAGAGCCAGGCTCCATCTACGCGTGGGAGCAGCTTCGTGACCGCCTTCACAACAACTACCAAGGAAACTATGTCGAGCGAGTCGACGCGGACCAACTATTCGCTGTGAAGCAAAAACCCTCGGAGAAGCTCCGGGACTACTTCAAATGCTTTGCCAAGATTCGATGCCAAGTGAAGGACGTTAATGAAACCACCATCGTTAATGCAGCCATACAGGGCCTTCGTCCGGGCCCGATGGCCGAGTACAACGCGCGAAAGCCAATCAAGACGGTGGCGAAGCTCTTCGACAAAATGGAGGAATACGCCAGGGCGGAAGAGGACGCGCGGCGAAGGCAAGGTGACGACTCCGACACCAACCAGGCCGGAGCCTCGGCAAAAGCCGAAGATCCGCCGAAGGACGGTTCTTCGAAGGGAAAACGTAAGTAGGAGTCGTCCAGGGATACGCCCGACAACAGGGACGCCTCGCACAAGGAGTCGTCCGATCGGCCCAAGCGCGGCCAACAGAGGTCGAGGCGAAACCGGTACGTCCTCGACATCGAAGGCGGTTCCGACGAAGGTGCTCCCGCGGGCCGAGGCGGTCGGGGGCGCCGTGGCTGGGGCCGCGATGATAAAAGTCGTGGAGATTACGACGATCAGCACCAGGGACTCTGGTGCGTAGTCCACGGCCGCGGCAACCACGATACCCGCACCTGCACCTCCATCGCGGCGCTCCGCGATAGCGTCACTAGGGACAGGAACCTGGAGACACGTCCGCCTGCGGTGGCCCACGTCCAATTCCCGTACGAGGCCCCCATGCAGGTACAAGCGCAAGGGATGCAACCCCAGGAAGGCCCCTTACGTATCCAAGCTCACGTACAGCAGCCTCGGGAGGGCTTCCTGTCGCTGCAGGCCCCGGAGGCAACCCACCGTAGGGTCATTAATGTCATATCCGGAGGCTCTGCGCTGGAATTCGCCTCAGCACGGCAGCAGAAGGCCTATGCGCGAAGACTACATCACGTGGCGGCGTACCCAGCGCAAGCACCGCCGGACTGGGTGCAGCACGAAGTCACATTCACACCCGACGACGCCCAAGGCGTGGACTTCCCTCATCAGGACCCCCTAGTCATCCGGGTCACTATCGCGGGATGCGATGTGGGGCGTGCCTTGGTGGACGGCGGTAGCTCCGCGAACATATTGTTTGCGGCGGCCTTCGACCAGATGGGGATCCCTCGAAGCCGCCTAGGGCCCTCAGGAATCCCACTGCAGGGCTTCGGGGGACAGCCCTTGCGGGCGTTGGGCCAAATAGGTCTTAGAGTCTCCTTCGGCCAAGATAACAATGTGCGGGCCGAAGATGCCACCTTCGACGTGGTCGACCTTCCGTACCCCTACAATGCCATATTAGGGCGCCCAATCCTCAACTCCTTCGGCGCGGTACCACATCACGGCTATCTATGCATCAAGATCCCGGGTCCCCGGACCATCATCACCGTCCGAGGCGACCAGGATATGGCCCGGCGCATCGAGCCAGGTACCAGGTACCCGCGTCGCGAAGTCCAGCGGCGCTCTTAGAGTTGGCGTCACAGCGCGAGGATCCGCGGGGCCATTCAGAGGCGCCTTGGCAGGCCCTGCAGATGTCTAGCGACTAGAGGCTTCGGCCGCACCACGGACAAACGGTTAGTATATCCACCCCCTGTAATTGCTTACCCGCGCAAACGGGGATGCAATGAAGATCGCCGTTTGCCAATAACCTTTCTTCATCACGCGCAAGTATGCGGCGGAGGTGCGCGCAGGCTTTGCCAGCGCGCGCGTTCCCGCAGTATAAATCGAAGTCGCGCGTTCGCGTGTGCATTCGCCGTAGCCAAAGGTGACGGGCCTGAGTATAAACAAAGATGCACGTTCGCGTGTGCACTCGCCGTAGCCAGGGGTACGGGATTGAGTATAAATTGAAGTCGCACGTTCGCGTGTGCACTCGCCGTAGCCAAAGGTGACGGGCCTGAGTATAAACAAAGACGCACGTTCGCGTGTGCACTCGCCGTAGCCAGGGGTACGGGACTGAGTATAAATCGAAGTCGCACGTCCGCGTGTGCACTCGCCGTAGCCAAGGGTGACGGGCCTAAGTATAAAGAAAAGATGCAACGGGGGGACGCCCTCGCGCGCACCAGTCTACGGACTTTAAATAAGACGTAGCGTCGAGGTCCGCCTCCGCACGCACCAGTCTACGGACTTTAAATAAGACGTAGCGTCGAGGTCCGCCTCCGCACGCACCAGTCTACGGACTTTAAATAAGACGTAGGGTCGAGGTCAGCCTCTGCACGCACTAGTCTACGGACTTTAAATAAGACGTAGCGTCGAGGTCCGCCTCCGCACGCACGAGTCTCCGGACTATAAAGGAAGTCGTAGCGTCGAGGTCCGCCTCCGCACGCACTAGTCTACGGACTTTAAATAAGACGTAGCGTCGAGGTCCGCCTCCGCACGCGCGAGTCTCCGGACTATAAAGGAAGTCGTAGCGTCGAGGTCCGCCTCCGCACGCACTAGTCTACGGACTTTAAATAACACGTAGCGTCGAGGTCCACCTCTGCACGCGTGAGTCTCCGGACTATAAAGGAAGTCGTAGCGTCGAGGTCCGCCTCCGCACGCACTAGTCTACGGACTTTAAATAAGACGTAGCGTCGAGGTCCGCCTCCGCACGCGCGAGTCTCCGGACTATAAAGGAAGCCGTAGCGTCGAGGTCTGCCTCCGCACGCACTAGTCTACGGACTTTAAATAAGACGTAGCGTCGAGGTCTGCCTCCGCACGCGCGAGTCTCCGGACTATAAAAGAAGTCGTCGCGTCGAGGTTCGTCTCCGCACGCGCTAGTCCACGGACTCTAAATAAGACGTAGCGTTGAGGTCTGCCTCCACACGCGCGAGTCTCCGGACTATAAAGGAAGTCGTAGCGTCGAGGTCCGCCTCCGCACGCACTAGTCTACGGACTTTAAATAAGACGTAGCGTCGAGGTCCGCCTCCGCACGCGCGAGTCTCCGGACTATAAAGGAAGTCGTAGCGTCGAGGTCCGCCTCCGCACGCACTAGTCTACGGACTTTAAATAACACGTAGCGTCGAGGTCCACCTCTGCACGCGTGAGTCTCCGGACTATAAAGGAAGTCGTAGCGTCGAGGTCCGCCTCCGCACGCACTAGTCTACGGACTTTAAATAAGACGTAGCGTCGAGGTCCGCCTCCGCACGCGCGAGTCTCCGGACTATAAAGGAAGCCGTAGCGTCGAGGTCTGCCTCCGCACGCACTAGTCTACGGACTTTAAATAAGACGTAGCGTCGAGGTCTGCCTCCGCACGCGCGAGTCTCCGGACTATAAAAGAAGTCGTCGCGTCGAGGTTCGTCTCCGCACGCGCTAGTCCACGGACTCTAAATAAGACGTAGCGTTGAGGTCTGCCTCCACACGCGCGAGTCTCCGGACTATAAAGGAAGTCGTAGCGTCGAGGTCCGCCTCCGCACGCGCTAGTCCACGGACTCTAAATAAGACGTAGCGTCGAGGCCTGCCTCCGCACGCGCGAGTCTCCGAACTATAAAGGAAGTCGTAGCGTCGAGGTCCGCCTCCGCACGCGCTAGTCCACGGACTCTAAATAAGACGTAGCGTAGAGGCCTGCCTCCGCACGCGCGAGTCTCCGGACTATAAAGGAAGTCGTAGCGTCGAGGTCCGCCTCTGCACGCACTAGTCCACGGACTCTAAATAAGACGCGGATGTTCTCCCTGCGCACTCTACGGAGTCTAAATAAGACGCGGATTCCGCGCATGCCGGGAACCTCGTCCCTGTGCATACTCTGCGGAGCATAAATAAGGCTGCGAAGGCCTCCCACACGTTCGCAGCGCGCGTTGACGAAGACACAGCGCGCCAGAGGCTACCCCCGCCAGGAGGAGCAAGAGGAACGGAACGTGCGCGCACTTCCACCCTCGCCCGCGCCAGTCTACGGACTATAAAAAGGCGAAGCATCGAGGTCCGCCTCCGCACACGCCAGTCTACAGACTATAAAAGGCGAAGCGCCGAGGTCCGCCTCCGCACGCGCCAGTCTGCGGACTATAAAAAGGCGAAGTGCCGAGGTCCGCCTCCGCACACGCCAGTCTACGGACTATAAAAAGGCGAAGCGTCGAGGTCCGCCTCCGCACACGCCAGTCTACGGACTATAAAAAGGCGAAGCGTCGAGGTCCGCCTCCGCACGCGCCAGTCTACGGACTATAAAAAGGCGAAGTGCCGAGGTCCGCCTCCGCACACGCCAGGCTACGGACTATAAAAGGGCGAAGCGGCGAGGTCCGCCTCCGCACCCGCCCGTCTATGGACGGTAAAAAGGTGAGGTGCCAAGCACTGCCCCCGCAAGCGCCGTTCTATGGAACCCTTGCGAGACTACTTCGCCAACGGCGCGCGTCGAATGTGGAGAGCCCGTCCCCACGCAGCATGTGGCGTACCGGTGAACCCGAAGCGGCATCAACACGCTGTGCATATCTTAAGATGACAGAAAGTTTGCATGTCGGAAAAATCATGCAAGTACAAAGGTCCGGCAGCATCCTTGCCGTTCTAAGCCGCTATCCCGCGGGCTCGTCCTTAACGCGCGCTAAAGCTGGGGCCTCACTCGAAGAAGGCCGGCTTGCCCAAAAGTTCAACGACTCCTCGGCCCTTTGCCAGCGTCGAAGGCGCCGCCGGGTCGCAAGGCCAGACGCGAGCAGTCGCCCCCAGCAAGGAAGCTGCCCGGGATAAAGGCAAGTAATCAGTTCGTGAAGCAAACATGCACTTTATTCATTCAATTAAGGGGCAGACGCTACAACGCACGCCCACAACTAGCCACGTTGGCGCCGCACCTGTGAACCTTCGGCATCTTCAGAGGCCTCTACGACACCCTCGTCGCGCCGCGGGACCTCAGCGCCGCCCTCGTCGCGCCGCCGGACTTCGTCCAGAAATTGGCCGAGGCTCCCCCCACCACGAAGGGACTTCCGAAGATCGACCTCCGTGGCGGCTATCCCGATGTAGTCCCAGATGCGGTCGTAGAAGAATTTGACGGGGCCGCGAACGGCACAGACTTCACCGGACATCACTCCGGCCCCGCCGGGCATCTCCAGCTGAGGGTTCTCCAGCTCGGCGATGTGCGCGCAACCACGGTGCCGAAGGAGGGCGCACACCAGGCACGACGCCACATAGGCACAGTGGTCGCCAAAGTTCGTCGCAGCCGCCCGCGCAACTCCGGCGGCGTCATGGATCCAGCGAAGGGCCCGCAGCAACTCCTCCGGGCCGAAGGCGTGGTCCGGCACTCCAGCCGCAAGCCTTTCGAGGTGGACTTCCAGCATCTGCAGGGCGTCCCACGCAACCACCGAGGCGTCGCCAAGCGTCTGGTCATGCTCTGCTAGAGTCAAGGCAAGCTCGTCTTTTTCGTTCTCTAGAGAGGCGACCTGTTCCAGGAGCCCGTCCCGCTCTGCCGCAAACTTCTGTTGCGCAGCCTCCGCGGTCGACTCCCGCGCCGACGCCACAAGTCCCTCGGCGCGTGCCCTCGCTTCGGCGCATTCCGGTTCCAGCTGGCGGATGCGGGCATCCTGGGCAGAGCGGGCTCCAGAGGCTTCGCGTAGCTCCTCCTCGGCGGCCCGCAGCCTATCCTCTAGCGCCTTTCGACCACGAGTATACACTACAAGAGATGTGCCATTTTTGACATTTCATTTCTGTCATAATATATGGAATTTATGTCATAGTTCACCATTTATGACATCTGCATGACAAAAATGCTCACGTCAAAAAATGCGCGTCACGAATGACATTTTTTGACGTTTGTATTTTTTCGCGTCACAAATCTATGACATCGGTTTTTACGTCACAAAGATTTATGACATTTGTTTTTACGTCACGAATACTTGGACCCTACCACATAGGCAAATGCCACGTAGGATCGAATGGTAACGTGGCGCTGAGTTGGCAGATCATGAAAACGTCATAAAATTATTTTTTTCAACCCATTATTCAATACAGTCCAGCCCACTCAACAATCAGCCCACGGCACAATTTTTGTGGGCTAGGCCACACATTTTGTTTCCCAGCCATGAACCAATTTAAGCTGGACCAGATTGCACTTTGGTCAGCCCAAACACAAACAATTGCATTATGAAACAAAAATCAGATTCTAATCATCCAACAACATATAGATACACATTGCAATATCATCCAACAACATATGATTGCAATTTTATAACCATTACAGCAAGTCTCACATGTCATCCATCACCAAATTCAGCATAAATACAGACCAAGTATGAAATGAACAAGTCTCAGCCATCCATCACCAAATTCAACATAAATGTAAAATAAGTCTCAAATGTTAGCTTGCTATTGGAGCTTGCCAATTTCACAACATGCAGTCACAGCTCACAGTCACCACTCACCGGAATAGTATCAAGAACTTCGATCACCAAAATTGCACCCAAAAAGCCTAACACTCACCAAAATTGCACCAAGAGTAAGTTTGAGAACTTACTGCGGACCAGGAGATGGTGCAAAACTGCCACCAAACAAAGAAGTGAACGACCGAAGGAAACCTTGGATCTCACTTCCTTGCTTCTTTAGCTTCTCAGTTTCTTCTTCCTGCTTCCTTGCTGCATCTTCCTGATCCTGAAATTTCTTCTCCAGAACATCCAACTTCACTCGAAGTTCTGCTGATCCTTGCTTCTCAGCATGCAGCTCACTCTCAAGCTCTTGTACACGGACATTCACTGCAGCAGGTTTGGCACTTTTCTTCAATGCTGCATCTCGCATGCCAACATTTTCAAGAAAGTTTGATTTTGGCAGCACTTGAGCTACAGCTTGGGTAGGGGTCTTCGGATCTTGCCCATCTTGTGGTGGTTCAGCAACAATGGCCTCCATTTGAGCCTAGCAATAGCAAAAAAGCAATTAGTTTCTTGTATCCCAACTGTTCATCATAATTAAAAAGAGAAGATGAACAGGTACTCACAATAGCATTCCGTGTGTTCTCAGAAAATCCTGTCTTGCTCCTGCAGTGGGTGTCCTTGAAAAGATCAATTGCAGTTGGTAGCGAATCCTTATATTTAGTTTGCTTCTGAAATCACACAAACAGCCAATTAAACAACTGAAATGTCCGAGGTTACCCATGGTGAGAAAGCAGCAAATGTGTCTCATACGTCATCTTCAATTCATATTGGTTATCTCAGCTTGATTTATATCAAATTGTTCATGTTTTCCTAGAAGTTTTCAATAAGGTCCCATTTGGAAAGGAAACATCCACTCTCACTAGATGTTTGGTTTCTTATGAAATTCTATGAGAATCCTACATTGCAAACAGGCCCTATTTTATGTCATGGCTTTATTCTTATATACAGTTCACACTAGTATGTTTAAGCACCATGAAGCATACAGATTTGTTTACTATTTTTAATCTTTCTATGTATGTACCATCTCGTAATTTATCCTGCGTCCACATAATTATGTTAGGTACAAATGGAGCAGCAAACAGGAGAACCCAGACAGGAATGGTCTTGCCATTCCAGCCTCTTTCACTTTCTTTCAACCACATGAACTACTATGTCGACATGCCTGCTGTAAGTTGATATTCTACAAAGATATACTAACTTTTTAACATAACCAAATTGTGCAAAGTTGATGAGACACATCATAGCTGGAGTTGAAATTAGCTTGACTTGATTCCTCTTATAGATAAGTATTTGCCCCTTATGGCCTTATCTATCTGGGACATTACTAATTGGAGTCATGTAATAATCATTGTTGAATTAAGCTAGTAGCAATTACTGCTTGAATCAAGGAATACAGTTCAGATACGGACTTGAAATGCTAAATCTTGTTTTGTAGGAAATGAAGGCACAAGGATTCGCAGAAAGTCGCCTCCAGCTACTATCTGATATTAGTGGTGCATTCAGACCTGGTGTTTTGACTGCATTAGTTGGTGTCAGTGGAGCTGGAAAGACCACTCTAATGGATGTACTGGCAGGAAGAAAGACAAGTGGAACCATTGAGGGAGATATCAAGCTTTCTGGTTACCCCAAAAAACAAGACACTTTTGCCTGTATCAGTGGTTACTGTGAGCAAACTGATATCCATTCGCATGTAATTAAAGGCATGTGATTAAAATATCATAGCAGCAGCATCTCAGGACAATGCTTGTTCATATATTAAAATCTTGATTCATGACAGAAAAGGACACCTCTTGATCACAAAACATGTAATTGAGCTTGTTCATATATTTAAATCTTGATTCATCACAGAAATGGACATTTTTTATCACGAAACATGCCATTGAGAAATGGACATATTCAAGAACAATATAGTAAAGTCGTAGAGGAAGAAAAGAAAGAAGAGAAAGAACTGGTACCGTGACATAGCATTGAGCAACGTAGCACCGAGATCCCGTCTTCTATTGGTACTGAACTAGCTCACGGCTATCTTTGTTTTTCAGGCATTTTTCCTATATAAAGGCAAACATACATTAGTGGGACAGCTAATTCATTTTCTTTAAGGCAACATGTGTGAGAGATATTTAGGACGGATACCTTGTGCTTTGGGGTAGACCACATGTCCACGAGTATCTTCCACTGCATGTCAGTCATAGTGGGCAATGGTGACGTTGTTCTCACTTGGTTTGCTGGTATCCCATTGAAGTATTTCTTCTTCAGTAGGTATCTCATCTGCCGCTGTCCTTTTTTGAGCAGATCGGTGCATGCATCTTTCACCGGCTTAGTGGTTGTGTCAATGGTGAGTTGACTCTGGTCAAGAGCATGAACAAATGGTTAAAAGGCGCTCAAAGCATGTTCTGGGAGTGTGCAGCAGCAGCAAGCAACAAGTAGAGACCCACCATGTAACAAGACAAAATAAATATCATAGGAAAAACAGTAAACCTGCAGTAGCAAGTTCTAGGAGTGTAGAAACCAATTAACAACTCATTAGCCTATTTGACTAAATAAGGAGTAGACTTGTATGAGCAGGAAGGAAAATGCAAGTAGCAATTAAAATACACCAATTGAATCAAGTTCTAGGTTCATCAGCTTACAGGTTCTAGGTTCACATGCCAGATTGTATGAACAGCAAGGAAAAAATACACCAATTGAACCAAGATCACTAAAATAATTGACAAAGGACGGACACCAATTAAATTTCTAAAAATGCAAGTAGCTATAGCCGCACAATCATCTTGCCATCTTTTAGTTCTTAAATCTAGAAAGAGCCATAAAAACATCAAGATAGAAATCTAACTGTTAGTGGGGTACTTACAGCAATTTTTCCCACATAGTCTGTAACAAGAGCCTTATCCTTCTTATAGTCCTTCCAGTGAGGGAGAACTGGGATTTTGTCCCGTAGAATAATACCAGCTTCTGATGCTAGTTTTGCAGCTTGCAAAGGTGCCTCTGGCCGTAGGTTTCCTTCAGCTATGTGTATTGGGATCTTGCTGCTTAACCCTCTAGAAAGCCTGTCCAAACCTCTGCCTACATGTGTTTTGCTGGTACATTGATCTATCATGCAATTTGGGAAGCAATTAGATGCAAATCGTAGACCAAAAATGAGAATATTTGAATCATTAATAGTGGAGAGGAGCTACAATCACTTGCCTTCATTAGACATGTTGTCCTGGTCGTTGGATTGGATATGAGCATTGGCAGCTAGCGATGCATCTTCTGTGGAACCATCTTGTGGGTCTACTGTTGGCACATGGCCATCTTCATGAGCTGAAGATAATTCCCTTGTCCTCTGCCTAGTCAATCTTGTTGGTCGGTCTTGCTCCTGAAGTGCCATCACTCTCTTTGATGTTACTGATCCTCCGGCAGGGATGGAGACGTTCTGTGCCAAACTCTTGCTAAGTTCAGGTTCCAAGTCCTGCATGGCCTCCTACATGATAAAGAAATTAGAACCAAACAAATAATTCTGCATAATTAACACAAATGAGTAATCATCATGGAACATTGCATATACCTTATCAACTACTCCTTGTTCAATGTCGTCCTCATCTCCAGGTTGATACAGTGAGCCGGAGTCTTCACGAGCAGCAACTGTGGGCTTTGTTCTTGTGACGTTCATAATTGAAGTTAACGGTCCTAATCCAAGAGCACGGAACTTCCGATTGTTTAGCATCAAGTTTTGCATCCTCGACCTCTCATATTCAGTCATTGGTTGTTCTGTACTCACGAGAAAAAGAAACCACACATCAGTGAAAATGGTGTTTAAGTATCGAACAACAATAATAAGATATCAGTTGTTGACTGTTGAGTAGATAGAAGCAACAAAATGAAAACAGTTCACTAAATAGCAGATGTAGTACCACTATAGATAAAGAGTAATGAAGCAGCAGGGATATAATTTTTGGTGCGTCAGTACTGGAGAACAGCTCACTAAATTATATGAACAATGCACTTAGAACCCACAGTAGTACTGGAGAAACAAAAATGTACCACCTAAATACCAGCTATACAATCATGCGGCTCAAACTGAAAGCCACTAACAGTATTTTAAGAAATGATGGGGAAAAAAGAAATCTGAGACATGTGACTAATCCAGTGTCATGTAACAAGCATACAACTGGTATTCTGGATAGCGTCTATGACTTACGATTAAATAAACTACGAGACAGGCTGGCTAACATGCTAAACATTCAGTCCAAATATGGCTCAATATCTATCGCCTCCTTTAATTTCTCCAAACTGCCAATCACTTCTCAGCAAACCTGTTCATTTGCGGGGACGCCGAATAGGAACGGCCGGCTAGCCACAGTGCTCAGAGAGACAGAGACCAGCTCAAATCAAGAGGGGGCAGTGAACGTGAGTTACCTTCTGGTTGTTGACGGCTGGTTGAGGGCCGGTTCGCCACCTTCTGACCAGGAGCCATCTTCACGAGCTTCTCCGCGCTTGACAACAGGACAAGCACACGACACAAACTCTAGACAGCACTGATCACAAACTGAACATAAGCACAGTGCATACATCTCAGTGAGCACATCACAATCTCAGATCACAGATTAACATTGTCAGTTCACAAGTTGACATTAACAGTGCAATAGAAATTAACAATCACAAAGAGTAATTTAGTAGAACAGTAATTGAGTAATTGAGAACAGCATGAAGAGAAAGGAAGAAGGGTTTGGGATTAACCGAAGTGAAGAGGAAGCAGGGGAAACCGAAGAGGGGTTGAAGAAGAAGAAGCCTCGGTGTAGAGGTGATGAAGCCGTCTGTGAGATAGAGAGGTCGCCGGTGAAGTAGATCGTCGGTGAAGAAGGCCACGGCACCGTGGTGGTGGAGATGTCGCCGGAGGTGTCGGTGGAGACGCCGGTGGTGAAGAGGAAGAAGTCGGGGTGGCGGCGCTTGGTGAGCGAGGAAAGGTGTCGCGCCGGTGGTGGAGCAGTGGGAGTAGCGTCGGCGGTGGATGGAGTAGCGTCGGCGGTGTGGGAGGATTGCGGCGCCCCGGTCTGGGTTTTGGATCTGGGGCGGCGAGTGGCGGAGGAGCTGCGGGGTACACCGGAGAAGCAAAGAGGAGGAGGTGCGGCGGCTCACTGGACTAGGGCTGCGCGGGTGAGGAAGCAGGAAGAGGGGCGGCGCGGTTGGTGTGGCTAGTGGAGAAGGGAGGCGAGGTCGGTGAGGAAGGGGGAGATGGTGGCGGCGCGGTGGAGCAGGGAGGCGGCCGAGAGCGGAGGGGAGAGCTGCCGGAGAAGCGGCGGAGATGGCGGCGGTGAGGGGAGGCGAAAAGAGGAGCGGCGGTGAGGTAGAGGAAGGTGGAGTAGAGTGGGCGGCCGAGAGCGGAGGGGAGTGAATAGGTCTTGAGACATGCGACTTTACTATAGTACCCTTTGTTTGGCGGAGGAAGTTCTATAATATGTGTGGATGAAAATGACATTTTCTCCTAAAATATTGGTGCGCGCGGGTTAGATGGCACCTAGCACCGCGCCCAATTTTTTTCCGCGCCCAGCACATACGCATTCGCAGATGGAATTTTTGGTACAAATAATCTATTTTTTATTCAAAATTACAGAAATATACCCGCGAAATTTTATAGTATATGGAGAAAAAATTACAGAAATATACCCAGCACATACGAAATTTTATCCAAGACCACGTGGGGAAAAAATGGTATATGGGCCCATCCGGCCACGTGGCAGTGGGATCTGCCAACATGGACAACAATATTTAAAAAAATTCAATAAAATATTGTGACGCACAATCTCTGTCATAGATTTATGACATTTGTAAATTAGACTTCATGACATAGCAATATCGTCACTGGATGAGATTGGGCTAGTTGCATGACATTTTTTGTGACATGTAATTTTTTTTGTCACTAAGTAGAAATGCTCATAAAAAACGTCATAAACTGGATGATTTAGTGGCGTTTTGACCTTTTGTCATGTAATATATGTCACAAAATGCCATAATTTTTTTTGTCACTAAGTAGAAATGCTCATAAAAAACGTCATAAACTGGATGATTTAGTGGCGTTTTGACCTTTTGTCATGTAATATATGTCACAAAATGCCACATCTTTTGTAGTGATAGGCCGTTTGCAAAGCCTGCCCCAGCACAAGTGTCTGCAGAAGGGAAAGACTTAGCAAGCTCAGACAGCACAGGCGTCGTCGCATGAGTACTTACCCTCACCCCAGACACCTCGAAGGCGTCTTCGAGGTGCCCCGCCCCGTAGGCCTGCAGCACTTGCGGGTCGACGCTGGTGGCCGCGTCATTCACAATCCCGCGCCACGCCCTCAGCGTCTCCGGGGGCGGCACGAAGTCCGCGGGGCTTACGCGCGCGAAGGTCCCGTGTTCCGCTGAGTGCTCCCCCTCCGGAATGAGCAGCGTTGCAAACAAGGCTGCAGGTGAGCACCGCAGGACATGAAAGAATACACCAGAATAAGCTAAGCCGCCCTACCTTCGGTAGCAGAAGGAGGGCCTCGGGGACTCGCCCCCTCATCCCCGGGCGGGGCGGCAGTGGCGTAAGCCCCCGTAGAAGCAATGGTCCCGCCGCGGGCAGAAGCCTCCGCGTTCGGGGCGGGTGGCGGCTGTCCCTGCGCGACGGGCGGCGTGGCCAGAGGGGCGGAAGGCGCATATGCCGAAGGGTCTCCGACATTTGCACTTGAGTCCCACAAGCTTCTGACGCCCGTGGCCATGACGAATCCCCGCGGTGTTCGGTGGAGCTCCGGCCGCACACACGACCGTTTAGCCGGGGCAGCCGGCAGCGATACTGCCCCCGCAGTCGCGGCTGGGGAAGCCCCCGCGGTTGCAGCGCCCGGGGGCGAAGGTTCCGCGGTGGCAATTGTCGCAGGGGGCACCTCGGTTTCTGCCGCTATCGGTAAAGGCAGCATGGCTCCGTGCGCCCCCGTGGAGGGCGCCTTCGGCACCACAGCGGCCACGGCCGGAGGCTCCACCTCAGCATCGCCGGTCCGCACGCGTTCCGCCTCGGCAACTTCGGTGGGCGGCGAGATTTCCCCCCTCCGGCTGCTCGTGGCAAACCCACCGTCCGGGGCGCTCGCCGAAGATACCTCGCCTTCGGCGTCTGCGCCACCCAAGCCTGAATTGGCATACCTTGGGCTGGCACCGTGCCTCGTGAAGGTAGGCGAACAACGAGGCGCTGGGCCAACACGCCCCCGAGCGCAAGGCCCAGCTGCCGCCCGTTCGAAGGGTAGGGGACGGAGCGCGCGCGTCTACTCCAGCTGGGCGCCAGCCCCGCTGCCACCCGTTCGAAGGGTAGGGGACGGAGCGCCCGCGTCTACTTCGGCTGGGCGCCAGTTCCGCTACCACCCGTTCGAAGGGTAGGGGACGGAGCGCGCGCGTCTACTTCGGTTGGGCGCCAGCTCCGCTGCCACCCGTTCGAAGGGTAGGGGACGGAGCGCGCGCGTCTACTTCGGCTGGGCACCAGCTCCGTTGCCACCCGTTCGGAGGGTAGGGGACGGAGCGCGCGCGTCTACTTTGGCTGGGCGCCAGCTCCGCTGCCACCCGTTCGCAGGGTAGGGGACGGAGCGCGTGCGTCTACTTCGGCTGGGCACCAGCTCCGCTGCCACCCGTTCGGAGGGTAGGGGACGGAGCGCGCTCATCTACTCCGGCTGGGCGCCAGCTCTGCTGCCACCCGTTCGAAGGGTAGGGGATGGAGCGCGCGCGTCTACTCCGGCTGGGCGCCAGCTCCGCTGCCACCCGTTCGAAGGGTAGGGGACGGAGCGCGCGCGTCTACTTCGGCTGGGCGCCGCAAAGGCGGGGGTCTTGTCCCACAAAGTCTGCCTCGTTTTCCTTAACAGACCACCTACAGTGCATCAACATAAAAGGTGATGCCGGTGGGCTCCATCAGGAACGCCGACTATAGGAAGGCCTGTTAAGAAAAACAGGGCAGACCTTGCTGTCGCCTGCGGAAGCACGGTGCGGGGGCAGGAAGCGTCGCTGGCTGTCGATAACTGGCGCTGATCAAGCTCCCAAGAAAAATGGACCTCCTTCTGTGCATCAACATTCCCCAAGCCGTTCAGCGTCACCCAGGAATGTTGATGCACGGCAGGGGCCCATTTTAGGGGAGCAGCTTCTATCACAATATACGCAGGAGCAACGCCGCACCTGCGCCATATATATACCCCATCAGCAGGGGAGCCAATCGGCAGAAGTCCAACTGTCGGGAGTCCGCCGCCATATTAATGGTCACGACGCCTCAAACGCCCACACCGCGCCAAGCACGCTTCACCACGTGGACGGCCGGTAGACCAAGAGTCGCGGCACGCCCCTTATCACTTAAGGCTCATGCGACGGATCAGGGGCCCGCTACGCTGTCCTGTGCCGGTGCAACGCCCCCGGCGCGCGTCTACTTCGGCTGCAGCCCAGCCCCGGGTCAAGTTTGGAAAAGTTCACAGGCCGCGGGGACGGAGGGGGCCAAAGGACTCGGCTACAATGCTTCGGCCCCGTGAAGCCCTTTACCATGAGAGGCTCCTGTTGTAGGGGTGGCCCCCACCTAAACCCAGCAGGCCCGGTAGGAGATTATGAGGCCCAGAATAGGCCATGTGTAATGATATGAGTGCCCCAGAGGGGATAACCAGATGTAAGGGTATAACTGTAAAAGCACTCCTCATGTGTACATATATATGAATACAGGCCATGGGGAGGCCAGAACACTCCCACCTCACCACTACCATCTCTATCTCTGTTTGGTCTGTAACCACAACAAATTCAAAATGCATTCTGAAATGAGGAAGGGCACACACTAAGTCCGTTCAGGTTGTTTGGCACTCATTTTCATTCCATGCCTCGATTTCATATGCAAGGATATTATGATTCCTTTGGAACCCGTCGTTGCGCAAAGTTTCACATCGGCTCGAACGAATCCGAAATTCATGCCGAAGTGAGGCAGGACGCATACCAAAGACGTCCAGGGCGTTGGCACTGTGTTTCATTTTGTGCCTCGATTTTATACGAACAGATGTTTGGATGCCATTAGAACATGTCGTCGAGCAAAGTATCACACTGACTCCAACGGATTCAAAAAGCATACCGCAATGTGCTTGGCGCATATGAAGTCCATTCGACGGGTTTGGCTCTCAGTCTTTTTTCGTGCATCAATTTCACACACATGGATCTTATGCTGCCACCAGATCTCAACGTGATTCAAAGTTTCACACCGCTTCAGACGGATTCAAAATGCAGGCCAAAATGAGTTAGGGCAAGTCCATTTGCCCTGTTGGAACTCAGTTTTGTTTCGTGCCTCCATTTCATGCGCACGGACCTTATGATGCCTTTGAAACCTGTCGTGGAGGGAACTTACACATCAACTTAGATGGATTCGAAACGCATAGCAAAATGTGCCCAGGTGAATATGAAGTCCATCTGTAGTGCTGGCACTATGTTTCGCTCCATGCGTCAATTTCTCACGTGTGGATCTTGCGATGTCGTCGATTTCACACCAACTTGGATGGATTGAAATGCACACTGAAATGGGCTAGGGCACTTTTTAGTCAATTCAGGTTGTTTGATATTGCGTTTCATTTCGTGCGTTGATTTCTTACTCGTGGATGTACAATATCTATCGAAACACATTATCGGGGAAGCTTTCGCACCAACTCAAATGAATTTGGAATGCATACTTTAATGAGCTAGGGCGCTTAGGAAGTACATTCGGGGTGTTGGCTCCTAGTTTCATTTTGCGACTCGATTTCGTAGGCACAGATCTAATGATGCCATCGGCACATGTCAAGGAATGTTTCACGCCGACTCAAACGGATTAGAAAAGCATGCCGACAGGTCCTAGGTTCATACGATGTCCATTCGGGGCTTTGGCACTCTGTTCCATACTGCGCCTTGGCTTCGCACGCTTGGATTGCTATCGAAACCCGTAGTGAAGAAAAGTTTCACACTGACTCGGACGGATTCGAAATGCGTGCTGAAATGAGCTTGGGCTCATATGAAGTCCAATCGAGGTGCTGGCCACTAAGTTTCATTTCGTGCGGCGATTTCTTGTGCATTGATGCATAGTACGCATTGCAACCCATCTTCGAGGAAAGTTCCACGCTGACTTGGACGGATTCTAACAGCATGCCGAAATGAGCTAGTCAAATGTGAAGTCCTTTCTTGTTGTTTGCCACTCAGTTTCCCGACTTGATTTCCTACGCGTGGATCTTACGACGTCTCGATCACGTCATGGTGGAAAGATCCGCACTAACCAGGACGTATACAGAGTGTGTGCCAAAGTGAGCATGGCTGCATATGGAGTCCACTCGTGGCTCGATTACGAATGCACTAATGTGTAGTACCCGTTCCAACCCATTGTGGATGAAAGTTTCTTACCGACTCGGATGAATTCAAAATGCATTCTGAAATGAGGAAGGGCACACACTAAGTCCATTCAGGTTGTTTGGCACTCATTTTCATTCCATGCCTCGATTTCATATGCAAGGATATTATGATTCCTTTGGAACCTGTCGTTGCGCAAAGTTTCAACTCGTGGCTCGATTACGAATGCACCAATGTGTAGTACCCGTTCCAACCCATTGTGGATGAAAGTTTCTTACCGACTCGGATGAATTCAAAATGCATTCTGAAATGAGGAAGGGCACACACTAAGTCCATTTAGGTTGTTTGGCACTCATTTTCATTCCATGCCTCGATTTCATATGCAAGGATATTATGATTCCTTTGGAACCTGTCGTTGCGCAAAGTTTCACATCGGCTCGAACGAATCCAAAATTCATGCCGAAGTGAGGCAGGACGCATACCAAAGACGTCCAGGGCGTTGGCACTGAGTTTCATTTTGTGCCTCGATTTCATACGAATAGATGTTTGGATGCCGTTAGAACATGTCGTCGAGCAAAGTATCACACTGACTCCAACGGATTCAAAAAGCATACCGCAATGTGCTTAGCGCATATGAAGTCCATTCGACGGGTTTGGCTCTCAGTCTTTTTTCGTGCATCAATTTCACACACATGGATCTTATGCTGCCACCAGATCTCAACGTGATTCAAAGTTTCACACCGCTTCAGACGGATTCAAAATGCAGGCCAAAATGAGTTAGGGCAAGTCCATTTGCCCTGTTGGAACTTAGTTTCGTTTCGTGCCTCCATTTCATGCGCACGGACCTTATGATGCCTTTGAAACCTGTCGTGGAGGGAACTTACACATCAACTTAGACGGATTCGAAACGAATAGCAAAATGTGCCCAGGTGAATATGAAGTCCATCTGTAGTGCTGGCACTAAGTTTCGCTTCATGCATCGATTTCTCATGCGTGGATCTTGTGATGTCGTCGATTTCACACCAACTCGGATGGATTGAAATGCGCACTGAAATTGGCTAGGGCACTTTGTAGTCAATTCAGGTTGTTTGATATTGCGTTTCATTTCGTGCGTCGATTTCTTACTCGTGGATGTACAGTATCTATCGAAACACATTATCGGGGAAGCTTTCGCACCAACCCAAATGAATTTGGAAAGCATACTTTAATGAGCTAGGGCGCTTAGGAAGTACATTCGGGGTGTTGGCTCTTAGTTTCATTTTGCGGCTCGATTTCGTAGGCACGGATCTCCTGATGCCATCGGCACATGTCAAGGAAAGTTTCGCGCCGACTCGAACGGATTCGAAAAGCATGCTGGCAGGTCCTAGGTGCATATGATGTCCATTCGGGGTGTTGCCACTCAGTTCCATACTGTGCATTGACTTCGTACGCTTGGATTGCTATCGAAACCCGTAGTGAAGAAAAGTTTCACACTGACTCGGACGGATTCGAAATGCGTGCTGAAATGAGTTTGGGCGCATATAAAGTCCATTCGAGGTGCTGGGCACTAAGTTTCATTTCGTGCGGCGATTTCTTGTGCATTGATGCATAGTACGCATTGCAACCCATCTTGGAGGAAAGTTCCACGCTGACTTGGGCGGATTCTAACAGCATGCCGAAATGAGCTAGTCAAATGTGAAGTCCTTTCTTGTTGTTTGCCACTCAGTTTCCCGACTTGATTTCCTACGCGTGAATCTTACGACGTCTCGATCACGTCATGGAGGAAAGATCCGCGCTAACAAGGACGGATACAGAGTGTGTGCCAAAGTGAGCATGGCTGCATATGAAGTCCATTCGATGCATTTGGTACTAAGTTTCAATTCGTGGCTCAATTTCGAATCCACCAATGTGTAGTACCCGTTCCAACCCGTTGTGGATGAAAGTTTCTTACCGACTCGGATGAATTCAAAATGCATTCTGAAATGAGGAAGGGCATACTAAGTCCATTCAGGTTGTTTGGCACTCATTTTCATTCCATGCCTCGATTTCATATGCAAGGATATTATGATTCCTTTGGAACCCGTCGTTGCGCAAAGTTTCACATCGGCTCGAACGAATCCGAAATTCATCCGAAGTGAGGCAGGACGCATACCAAAGACGTCCAGGGCGTTGGCACTGTGTTTCATTTTGTGCCTCGATTTCATACGAATAGATGTTTGGATTCCGTTAGAACATGTCGTCGAGCAAAGTATCACACTGACTCCAACGGATTCAAAAAGCATACCGCAATGTGCTTGGCGCATATGAAGTCCATTCGACGAGTTTGGCTCTCAGTCTTTTTTCGTGCATCAATTTCACACACATGGATCTTATGCTGCCACCAGATCTCAACGTGATTCAAAGTTTCACACCGCTTCAGACGGATTCAAAATGCAGGCCAAAATGAGTTAGGGCAAGTCCATTTGCCCTGTTGGAACTCAGTTTCGTTTCGTGCCTCCATTTCATGCGCACGGACCTTATGATGCCTTTGAAACCTGTCGTGGAGGGAACTTACACATCAACTTAGACGGATTCGAAACGCATAGCAAAATGTGCCCAGGTGAATATGAAGTCCATCTGTAGTGCTGGCTCTAAGTTTCGCTTCATGCGTCGATTTCTCACGCGTGGATCTTGTGATGTCGTCGATTTCACACCAACTCGGATGGATTGAAATGCACACTGAAATGGGCTAGGGCACTTTGTAGTCAATTCAGGTTGTTTGATATTGCGTTTCGTTTCGTGCGTCGATTTCTTACTCGTGGATGTACAGTATCTATCGAAACACATTATCGGGGAAGCTTTCGCACCAACTCAAATGAATTTGGAATGCATACTTTAATGAGCTAGGGCGCTTAGGAAGTACATTCGGGGTGTTGGCTCTTAGTTTCATTTTGCGACTCGATTTCGTAGGCACGGATCTCATGGTGCCATCGGCACATGTCATGGAAAGTTTCGCGCCGACTCGAACGTATTCGAAAAGCATGCCGGCAGGTCCTAGGTGCATATGATGTCCATTCGGGGTGTTGCCACTCAGTTCCATACTGTGCATTGACTTCGTACGCTTGGATTGCTATCGAAACCCGTAGTGAAGAAAAGTTTCACACTGACTCGGACGGATTCGAAATGCGTGCTGAAATGAGCTTGGGCGCATATAAAGTCCATTCGAGGTGCTGGGCACTAAGTTTCATTCACTACAACAAATATGCAAACTAATGACGAATACTATATGTCAATTGCATTATCCATCATAGATTTATGACATTTTTTCTAGAAAGTGTCATAAGTATTATCAAGGGGTTTTAACTTTGCATTTTTAGTGACGGATTAGGAAAGCGTCACAAAAGATGTCACTAAGGCCACACAAAAAACGTCATAGCCCGATTACCAAATTTTTATGACGAAACATTTTGTCATAAAAGTTTGGTTAGCACATGTGACAAATTAAAAACCGTCATAGACCAATATATCAATTCTTGTGACAAAATACTTTTGTCATAAGAATTCTTATGGCTATCACATGTGACAAAGTTCTATTGTCACAAAATGATTGGATAATTAAAATCAGCCACCATAGTTCTAAGGCCCAATCTAATCTCTTGGACCAAGTCCTCAGCATTTTATCTCTAATTTGGGCCTCTAGTTCGGGCCGAGGCCCAATACTCCTGGTAGCTAGATGTGTAATAAAAACTGCATCAATAGGGGTTTGAACCCGTGACCTAGCACACATGAAAGCACAGCCCTACCACTGAGCTACAAAGGGAATCTTGTGGATCTTTGTCAAACAGCATCTATATAATATCTATCCTGCAGGGCGGAATTGGGCCCATGGCAAAGTAGGCTTTAGCCTGGGGTGTAAAGTCTAGTCCAGCCCGAGGTAGTATTTTAAGAATTTAGCCCAGGTAGCCATGACAGCAGCCCAGCCCAGCCGGCCAGCCCAGGTAGCCCAGTCCATTTCATGAGTGCGCTGGGCCGAGTCGCCGACGCCCTGACGGCCCACTTCGCGAAGAAAGCAACGCGCGGCCGCGGCGCGACCGGGCCGAAGAAAACCACGCGGCATGCGCGGCGCGACCGGGAGGCATCCAACCCTAGCTCCACGCCTCCACAGAGCACAGGCGACTTCGCGACGGTGCGACGCCCGTCTCCCGACATCGCCCCTGCCTCCCGGCCAGTGCCGCTCGACTCTCGCGTCCCGGGCTCTCGGCGGTCGGCGGCCTGGTGAGGTCCGTCCTCGTCCGGCCCTCGGCCCTCCCGACATCACCCGCCTCCCGGGCTCCCGGCCAGCGCGCTCATCCGCTCGACTCCCGGTCGGCCGGCCCGCTCCCGTCCCGGCGCCGCCCTGCTCCCGTCCCGGTGACGCCCTGCCTCCCGCGTCCCAGCCGGCGGCCCCCCACTGGCCCTCCCGGTCAGCATCGCCGCGGCACTGCGCCGCCCGCCTCCCCGCCTGCGCCGCCCCGAGGTGAGCAGCCGCAGCCCACAAGCATCCCCAATTGCCAATTGGCGCAAAATACAAATGCCCAATTAATCTTTTTGGTTGTGATTTTGCATGATTGCATCGTTGGTGTGTATACAAGTTTTTGTTTCTTGATGGGGAAGTGGGGACATGGGGTTGATCTGCTGACTGCTGGTACTTGGACTGAGGCTCTCCCCGTCAGAAAGAATCAAAGAGGAGAGGATCAGAGAACTAAGCAGTGTGAAGTGAAACACTGAAACAGTGAAACTGGATGTGATCAGAAATTCAGAATGTGTGGACAGTGGACAGTGTGGTTGCTGTCTTACTGAATTTCTTCTGAGATGTCATGGATGTTTCATGGACAGAATGTGTGGACAGTGGCATAATTGGATGTTTAATGTTTTTGTACGCGGATAATTGGATATAGACATATAGTATCTATAGCAGGGTAATTGGATGTTTCATGTTAGTTTTGTATGCGGATAATTGGATATAGTCATATAGTATCCATAGCAGGGTAATTGGAATATTGGATGTTTCATGTTTTTCATGTTGATAGTGATGACGAGTAGCTTTGGATGTGGTATTCTGTTCAGGGTATGCATTCGCATTTTTGTTGTCCTCAATTTATTTTTGAATGTTAGTTTGTTTTTGAATGTTTATCAAACTTACTCTAATTCAGATAGTGCCACCAGAAATGTCTCACGTCCTTCATCTCTTGACACAACTGGATCTTTACATAAGTTCTTATTTTGTGTTTCAGAGATAAAGGTTGTCATGGAACTATCCAAGAAAATGAGGCTCGATCTCAGTGCCACCTCTGAAGCTGTGAAACCATCACAGAAGCCTTTAGCTGGAGCTGTCAAGGATGGGTCTGCTGAGCCAACTCAATCTGGACAAAAGAGTCGAGTTCTTCAGCAAGGGGCTTATGTGACTGATGGTAGAGTTTCGGGCACGTCAAGCTGCAAATTAATATGTTGTGTTCACATTCAAACATTCTGACGGGTGCTGTATGAATTGTCGGAGGATGATTTAGTTATGGTTGCTCGGTTCCAGAAATGGGTATACTGGGAGTATGTTGAACTCTGGGAGGACGGGTGCATGCTGCTGCTCTGACCATGATACATTGTTGGACTTTGTTGTGCTGTGCTTCTTTCGTAGCAATCCGTACAGTTCATTAACCCAGTATATATTCTCATCTCTATAGGGAATAATCTACTGAAAACATGTTAATAGTTAGAATTGCTGGGGCTCAACAGAGACTACTCAAGTTTCCTCTCAGGGGAAAAAGTAGAGTGCGCAGGTAAAAAGAACAGGCACCTGGAATAAATTTTAAAAAAATCAACAAATAATCCATCGTAATTAATGGACGTACGCAAAACACAAGTTCACCTTTCAGGATTTTTTGTGTGTGCTATATATAACAATCGAGTGGCGAATTTCTATGGTATGTTTGTCGCGCAAGAGAAAGTCGCATGTTTAATGTTAAGCTCATTCGGAGAACATATGCTCACTCAAATAGGATAATACAGTCAGATGACGTACGCAAAGCACAAGTCCACCTTCCAGGATTTTTTTGTGTGCTACATATCACAATCGAGTGGCGAATTTCTATGGCATGTTTGTCGTGCAAGTGAAAGTCACATGTTTAATGTTAAGCTCATTCGGAGAACATATACTCACTCAAATAGGATAATACGGCCAGATGACGTACGCAAAGCACAAGTCCACCTTCCAGGATTTTTTGTGTGTGCTACATATCACAATCGAGTGGCAAATTTCTATGGCAAGTTTGTCGTGCAAGTGAAAATCGCATATTTAATGTTAAGCTCATTCGGAGAACATATGCTCACTCAAATAGGATAATACGGCCAGATGACGTACGCAAAACACAAGTCCACCTTCCAGGATTTTTTGTGTGTGCTACATATCACAATCGAGTGGCGAATTTCTATGGCATGTTTGTCGTGCAAGTGAAAGTCGCATGTTTAATGTTAAGCTCATGCGGAGAACATATGCTCACTAAAATTGGATAATACAGCCAGATGACGTACACAAAGCACAAGTCCACCTTCCAGGATTTTTTGTGTGTGCTACATATCACAATCGAGTGGCGAATTTCTATGGCATGTTTGTCGTGCAAGTGAAAGTCGCATGTTTAATGTTAAACTCATTCGGAGAACATATGCTCACTCAAATAGCATAATACGGCCAGATGACGTACGCAAAGCACAAATCCACCCTCCAGGATTTTTTGTGTGTGCTACATATCACAATCGAGTGGCGAATTTCTATGGCATGTTTGTCGTGCAAGTGAAAGTCGCATGTTTAATGTTAAGCTCATTCGGAGAACATATGCTCACTCAAATAGGATAATACGGCCAGATGACGTACGCAAAGCACAAGTCCACCCTCCAGGATTTTTTGTGAGTGCTACATATCACAATCGAGTGGCGAATTTCTATGGCATGTTTGTCGTGCAAGTGAAAGTCGCATGTTTAATGTTAAGCTCATTCGGAGAACATATGCTCACTCAAATAGGATAATACGGCCAGATGACGTACGCAAAGCACAAGTCCACCTTCCAAGATTTTTTGTGTGTGCTACATATCACAATCGAGTGGCGAATTTCTATGGCATGTTTGTCGTGCAAGTGAAAGTCGCATGTTTAATGTTTAGCTCATTCGGAGAACATATGCTCACTCAAATAGGATAATACGGCCAGATGACGTACGTAAAGCACAAGTCCACCTTCCAGGATTTTTTTGTGTGTGCTACATATCACAATCGAGTGGCGAATTTCTATGGCATGTTTGTCGTGCAAGTGAAAGTCGCATGTTTAATGTTTAGCTCATTCGGAGAACATATGCTCACTCAAATAGGATAATACGGCCAGATGACGTACGCAAAGCACAAGTCCACCTTCCAGGATTTTTTGTGTTACTTGTAAGTGCATCAAAGTAACAGACAATTAAATAATTTAGGATGACTACTTACCAAAGTAATATTTCCTACAGATTATATATGTTTTGAACGAGGAATGTCAAAAGAATAGGATATGTTATTTGTACAACACCTGCTCTATAGGTGAGTTGGTAGAGTGGATACGCGCTGAGAGAGAGGTGCTGAGTTCAACTCCTATAAACCGCACGCGCGAAAAACGCGTGACTTGCGACTTGCGACGTGCGGCCGCGTATGTGGGCCAAATGGGGTTAATTTTTTTTTCCAGTTTTTTGGTACTAGATAATTAAAAGACCGCCATAAAAATTAATTTGATGTGTGCCTTGCCATACATATTTTATCATCATATATACACCTTTAAACATTAATTCATCAATTTAACTATATTTGAAGTTGAAACAAATGTGCATCATGCCTAATTGATCGGGTGAACCCGCCATGCAGCTAAAATTTGGGTGCCGTACCGCCACTCGCAACAGGCGCCCCGCCAGCATTTTGACCTCAAATGACTACTTTGTCCAATAGCCTGCTACACCACAATCATGGGCACTTCGGTAAATGCTCATGTGCACTTATTTTATCCTGGCATAGTGGCATCCAAGAAACCCTAGCCGATTTTATCCCCATTCCCCTTGTGGCTCTCCACTTCCTAATCGCCCCCACCGCCGCCTCAGTGTTTCCCCTCGTCGCCGATTTTATCCCCATTCCCCTTGTCGCTCTCCACTTCCTAATCGCCCCCGCCGCCGCCTCAGTGTTTCCCCTCGTCGCCTCCTCCTGCTTGCCCACTGCTGTGTTCTCCCTCCCAACAGGCCACGATGCCGCCTGGGCGGAACGCACCATCAAGCTCCCGAAAATTGGCAGGTAATTTCTACATCTTCCTTACTGCCTTCTTGGACTTGGCCTATGCTTATCGGAGCACACCAGAGACGACGGTGGGAGAAGAGCCGGCGTGAACTTCCAGCCGCGCGCCGTGCGCCGCTCGGAACTCGTGCACCGGCAGTCCCGGGCGACACTGCCTCCTACTGGCTGTCTAGAGTTCTGATTCAAATTATAAAATCTGCAAGTTTAGGTTTTAATTTGTTCTAGTTAGTCTGAACCAGGACTCTAGGAGGAGCCTTATTCTGTTCTTTTGCTGCAGCAAAATACCGGATAACTATTGATTTTCTACTCATAATGTGGTTGCTTGCATTTATCTTCTCTAATCTATAAATATGTTCACTAATGTGCCAAGTTTAACATTATTTGCATTGTGAAGGGTGGATATTATGAAGGCTCGATATTTCCATTCACTCTATCTTTGTCTATTTTTTCTGATTACGTTTTTGAAGGGTCAATATTGTGCATGCTACTGCTGTTATATTTCTGGATGACTGTACACAAATAGTAGTGGTAGTGCTATATACCTGGATGCTTATTACTAGAATTGGCTTGCTTTTATACGCAATTCAAACAAACAATTAGTCTTACATATTTTTTAATTGAATGTACAGAAGCACCACTAACAGAATATGACAAAACAAGGGCGCAAACTATGATAAGGAACAATCAAGTCTTGCAAAGACTTGGTGTCAGTGCATTGGCATCAATACTTAACAATACATCTACAAAGAGTAAGGGTGGGAGTCCTGAAGATTCAGGATCTTTGTATGATGCTCATGATAGTGAGGACTCTGAACATGAGGAAGTCGATAAGGTATCAATTCTTCTCTACATTAGATTGTCTGTGCTACCAATGTTGCTATGTTATTTCTCATTAGCTTTGGTTGTGCAATTTGATCACATGTTTCTAATCATTGTATTCTATCTATTGAGGCCTCACAGGTTCCTAAAGATGTACCTGACAAGAGTTCCAAGAAGATTGAAATGATCTCTGCTACAGCACGAGCATCAAAGAGAGTGGTGGCACCTGAGCAACAAGAGCAATGTACTAGAGTCACTAGGCAGAAGACAAGAGTTTCTCATGGTACGAGCCCAGATTCACTAGAAGTGCCCACCCAACATGAGGATGACGCATTAATTTCTGCTAATTCTCCACACCAACATGAGGACCAGACCCAAGTTAGCAATGAAGGCAAGTGATTGTAACTCTTTTTAGCAACTAAATGATTTACACTAACTTTGAATGTAATTTTATTAGGTGCAATAACTGCTAGTACACAACATGGGCAAAAGGGTATGGGTGGAGATCTTGATAGGCTATGCAGAAGTTTATGCACTAAAATGCCAATCCATATTTCCGAAGGGAAGAGATGACCAGAGGTACCTATTCAAGCTGCAAAGCTTGCAACAGAGGGTGGAATCATAATTAGGCATCATATACCAATTCTTCCACACTGGAAGGAGTACAAGAAGAATGAGTCCCATCTTGCAAACTATATTGGCAAAGTTGCTGTAAGTATTTGAACTTTTGGCCAAAAGTGAAGTCAATTTTTATTTAACTTGTTCCATCAATTTTTTATTGTGTCCTTCACATTAAAAAAATTCTGATGTTCATGCTCTTACAGGGTCAATTCACCATAGACACCAATAGTAAGGCTGTGAAACATGCATGTGCTGATCTGCTTAAGGGTGGACAACGGCAGATGAGGTACAGGCTGAAAAAAAGTACTTCGATGGTGTACCGGCAAATCAAGTGAGAACCACATCACCTATAAATAGTATGACTGACACCCAATGGAGAGAACTGGTTGAGATGTGGTCAAGTTCAAAGCATAAGGTATGACCTTTGTATTCCTATAATAGTAGTACTACGTTGCCTAATTTCATCATTTGTATTAGTTGTTACTGTTGTTCATCTTTTGCATTGAAAAATTACCAGATCTTTTGAAGAAGTTTTTCCTTTTGTACCATATAATTGAATTGTTTGATTAGAGGCTTTCAATCTAGAGATGAGGGGTTTTCCCCCTAGCAAATAAAAATACAACAGGATAGAATAGATCCTACCCATTATCATTACATGAATGCTATCTCTATTGAGGAATGAAATAATATGGGGAAAATATAACCATACTTATGTAGGTTAAAGATGTTGTTCCTGGTCTGAAATTGATTTCATGTGACCTGAAACTATATCTGCCATAGATTGTGTATCATCTTTCTCCAACAGACTTTGCTGCTGAATAATACTTTTGATGTGTAATGCATGTGAATGAGTTGTAATAGACTTTGCTGCATGTGAATGAGCTGTAATAGACTATTTAGCGTTAGAAGGCAGATTGGCAGAGGTATATATATCCATCTGTTTTATGACTTGTTACAAAGTTATTGGTCAGTTTAAGAACATTGAAACTAGCAGACTGCAATGAGTGTACCATGATGGTTCTTTCTTTTCCAAAGTCCTGTACAAACTACTCAATGGTGCATGTGCTTTCTTTTAATTGAACAACTATTTGCTGTCCACTTCAAGTTTCTTAAACATGCTGAGTATGATTCTTCTAGCTTATTTACTCAATGGTGCATGTGCTTTTGCGATGGATGTTTGATTTGAAATCTGGTAGCATATCTGTGATATTATCAATTATCTTACACAAATAAATCATCTGCAGGACAAGTGCCTCAAAAACCAATTGAATCGTGAGAAAGTACAGTTTCAACAGCGGACAGGCTCTCGGTCCTATATTGCACAGGCCCATGTTGTGGTAAGAAACTAACAAATGAAATAATTTCAAGTTATAAAAATTGTGGACTGACTATAATCTTATTTCTGTAATTGATCTATGAAATGTTTGTTTAGAACAATCTTGAGTTAGAACAAGTTCAAACAATCAGGTTTAGTTCTTTCATGATTGTGTGTGGAAAAACTCATGCTCATGCTAACACCTTGAAATTGTTTGCATATCATTTTAGAAGCAAGAAAAATATAAAGATGTGGAGCCGACTGCGATTGAACTTTTTAAGGACTTCCATTGCAGCAACAAAAATGGTTTCAGCGAGCTAGTAAGGAAAGCTATTGTAAGTATTTTTTTTCCATTTTTTTGGTTTTTACATGAAGTTCACCTGAACAATATGTGTATAAGATTGATGTCCGTTGTCAGGCTGATATGGAGGGAATCATGGCTGAACCAGTACAGGAAGGACATGAACCAAAGTCTGCTACTGAAGTTGTTTCTCAAGTTCTCCCATCATCAAGTACATTTCTGCAAAATGTGGGCCTACAATTAGCCTCCAACAAGAGCACTAGAGGTGGCGTTTCCTTGCAGGTACAAGAGCTTCAAGCTGAACTTGAGACAGAGAAACAAGAAGTAGCAGAACTTCGACAACAAATCGATGTTCAGCAGCAAGAGTTGGAAAACTTGAAGAGGCAGGCAGAAGAATCGGAGACAGCAATGGCAAAACAATCAGATGAGATTGAGAGTCTAAAGAAGACAGCACAAGAAACTAATGCCCTCCTTCGTCAACTCCTAAGTTTTAGTCAAGTTCAGGTCAATCCTACTCCCTAAAATTCTAACTCTTGCTTATCAGCTTGATGGAGCTCCAACAGTTGGTGAAATCAGTTATTTTTGTTTACTGTTGGTGAATTCTATGATTTTGGTTTACTAGTGCTGAGTTGGGAGTTGTTTTGGTCTACCTTGTTGCTACTGTAGCACAAGCAACAGTGGGTGTTTTATTTTGTGGCCGTGAATGGTCTGTGAACAATGTATGGTTGTGAATGGTCTGTGAACAATTTATGGTTGTGAATGGCATGTGAACATTGTATCAACTCTATGATCTATGCATATGTATGAGATGAATATGATAAAATGTGAGTGTTTTGTGAATAATTTTATTATATATACATTCTGCCCACTTTTGGAATGGGCTTGGCCCATAGTTTATGGGGCTTAAAAATAAATATGCTGTGTAAAATGAGATAGACCTACATGACAACGAAGTTTGTCACAAATTTTTGCCACCTCAGATCCATGATTCGTCATAACATTTTACCACGTCATATCCATGTCATTAATTTGCAGAATTTTATGACGAATGTCATCTACATGGCAGCACCACATCCACCAGTTAGTGACGATTTGAGTGACGTTTGTTGTCGTCATAGAATTAGTGACGAAACTTAATCGTCATGAATTCTGTGACAAAAAATTTCAAGAACGTCACCAATTCGATGACGCATGATTGGTGACAAAGGGTTTTTCGTCATCTGAACGTCATAAATAACACACAGTGACAAATATTGCATGACCTATGATAGAAGTAGATCGTCATTGTTCATCAAATCTCTTGTAGCGATTTCGTGCGGCGATTTCTTGTGCATTGATGCATAGTACGCATTGCAACCCATCTTGGAGGAAAGTTCCACGCTGACTTGGACGGATTCTAACAGCATGCCGAAATGAGCTAGTCAAATGTGAAGTCCTTTCTTGTTGTTTGCCACTCAGTTTCCCAACTTGATTTCCTACGCGTGGATCTTACGACGTCTCGATCACGTCATGGAGGAAAGATCCGCACTAACAAGGACGGATACAGAGTGTGTGCCAAAGTGAGCATGGCTGCATATGAAGTCCATTCGATGCATTTGGAACTAAGTTTGAATTCGTGGCTCGATTTCGAATCCACCAATGTGTAGTACCCGTTCCAACCCATTGTGGATGAAAGTTTCTTACCGACTCGGATGAATTCAAAATGCATTCTGAAATGAGGAAGGGCACACTAAGTCCATTCAGGTTGTTTGGCACTCATTTTCATTCCATGCCTCGATTTCATATGCAAGGATATTATGATTCCTTTGGAACCCGTCGTTACGCAAAGTTTCACATCGGCTCGAACAAATCCGAAATTCATGCCGAAGTGAGGCTGGACGCATACCAAAGACGTCCAGGGCAATGGCACTGTGTTTCATTTTGTGCCTCGATTTCATACGAATAGATGTTTGGATGCCGTTAGAACATGTCGTCGAGCAAAGTATCACACTGACTCCAACGGATTCAAAAAGCATACCGCAATGTGCTTGGCGCATATGAAGTCCATTCGACGGGTTTGGCTCTCAGTCTTTTTTCGTGCATCAATTTCACACACATGGATCTTATGCTGCCACCAGATCTCAACGTGATTCAAAGTTTCACAACGATTCAGACGGATTCAAAATGCAGGCCAAAATGAGTTAGGGCAAGTCCATTTGCCCTGTTGGAACTCAGTTTCGTTTCGTGCCTCCATTTCATAAGCACGGACCTTATGATGCCTTTGAAACCTGTCGTGGAGGGAACTTACACATCAACTTAGACGGATTCGAAACGCATAGCAAAATGTGCCCAGGTGAATATGAAGTCCATCTGTAGTGCTGGCACTAAGTCTCGCTTCGTGCGTCGATTTGTCACGCGTGGATCTTGTGATGTCGTCGATTTCACACCAACTCGGATGGATTGAAATGCACACTGAAATGGGCTAGGGCACTTTGTAGTCAATTCAGGTTGTTTGATATTGCGTTTCATTTTGTGCGTCAATTTCTTACTCGTGGATGTACAGTATCTATCGAAACACATTATCGGGGAAGCTTTCGCACCAACTCAAATGAATTTGGAATGCATACTTTAATGAGCTAGGGCGCTTAGAAAGAACATTCGGGGTGTTGGCTCTTAGTTTCATTTTGCGACTCGATTTCGTAGGCATGGATCTCATGGTGCCATCGGCACATGTCATGGAAAGTTTCGCGACGACTCGAACGTATTCGAAAAGCATGCCGGCAGGTCCTAGGTGCATATGATGTCCATTCGGGGTGTTGCCACTCAGTTCCATACTGTGCATTGACTTCGTACGCTTGGATTGCTATCGAAACCCGTAGTGAAGAAAAGTTTCACACTGACTCGGACGGATTCGAAATGCGTGCTGAAATGAGCTTGGGCGCATATAAAGTCCATTCGAGGTGATGGGCACTAAGTTTCATTTTGTGCGGCGATTTCTTGTGCATTGATGCATAGTACGCATTGCAACCCATCTTGGAGGAAAGTTCCACGCTGACTTGGACGGATTCTAACAGCATGCCGAAATGAGCTAGTCAAATGTGAAGTCCTTTCTTGTTGTTTGCCACTCAGTTTCCCGACTTGATTTCCTACGTGTGGATCTTACGACGTCTCGATCACGTCATGGAGGAAAGATCCGCACTAACAAGGACGGATACAGAGTGTGTGCCAAAGTGAGCATGGCTGCATATGAAGTCCATTCGATGCATTTGGAACTAAGTTTCAATTCGTGGCTCGATTTCGAATCCACCAATGTGTAGTACCCGTTCCAACCCATTGTGGATGAAAGTTTCTTACCGACCCGGATGAATTCAAAATGCATTCTGAAATGAGGAAGGGCACAGTAAGTCCATTCAGGTTGTTTGGCACTCATTTTCATTCCATGCCTCGATTTCATATGCAAGGATATTATGATTCCTTTGGAACCCGTCGTTGCGCAAAGTTTCACATCGGCTCGAACGAATCCGAAATTCATGCCGAAGTGAGGCAGGACGTATACCAAAGACGTCCAGGGCGTTGGCACTGTGTTTCATTTTGTGCCTCGATTTCATACGAATAGATGTTTGGATGCCGTTAGAACATGTCGTCGAGCAAAGTATCACACTGACTCCAACGGATTCAAAAAGCATACCGCAATGTGCTTGGCGCATATGCAGTCCATTCGACTAGTTTGGCTCTCAGTCTTTTTTCGTGCATCAATTTCACACACATGGATCTTATGCTGCCACCAGATCTCAACGTGATTCAAAGTTTCACAACGCTTCAGACGGATTCAAAATGCAGGCCAAAATGAGTTAGGGCAAGTCCATTTGCCCTGTTGGAACTCAGTTTTGTTTCGTGCCTCCATTTCATGCGCACGGACCTTATGATGCCTTTGAAACCTGTCGTGGAGGGAACTAACACATCAACTTAGACGGATTCGAAACGCATAGCAAAATGTGCCCAGGTGAATATGAAGTCCATCTGTAGTGCTGGCACTAAGTCTCGCTTCGTGCGTCGATTTCTCACGCGTGGATCTTGTGATGTCGTCGATTTCACACCAACTCGGATGGATTGAAGTGCACACTGAAATGGGCTAAGGCACTTTGTAGTCAATTCAGGTTGTTTGATATTGCGTTTCGTTTCGTGCGTCGATTTCTTACACGTTGATGTACAGTATCTATCGAAACACATTATCGGGGAAGCTTTCGCACCAACTCAAATGAATTTGGAATGCATACTTTAATGAGCTAGGGCGCTTAGGAAGTACATTCGGGGTGTTGGCTCTTAGTTTCATTTTGCGACTCGATTTCGTAGGCACGGATCTCATGGTGCCATCAACACATGCCATGGAAAGTTTCGCGCCGACTCGAACGTATTCGAAAAGCATGCCGGCAGGTCCTAGGTGCATATGATGTCCATTCGGGGTGTTTCCACTCAGTTCCATACTGTGCATTGACTTCGTACGCTTGGATTGCTATCTAAACCCGTAGTGAAGAAAAGTTTCACACTGACTCGGACGGATTCGAAATGCGTGCTAAAATGAGCTTGGGCGCATATAAAGTCCATTCGAGGTGCTGGGCACTAAGTTTCATTTCGTGCGGCGATTTCTTGTGCATTGATGCATAGTACGCATTGCAACCCATCTTGGAGGAAAGTTCCACGCTGGCTTGGACGGATTCTAACAGCATGCCGAAATGAGCTAGTCAAATGCGAAGTCCTTTCTTGTTGTTTGCCACTCAGTTTCCCGACTTGATTTCCTACGCGTGGATCTTACGACGTCTCGATCACGTCATGGAGGAAAGATCCGCACTAACAAGGACGGATACAGAGTGTGTGCCAAAGTGAACATGGCTGCATATGAAGTCCATTCGATGCATTTGGAACTAAGTTTCAATTCGTGGCTCGCTTTCGAATCCACCAATGTGTAGTACCCGTTCCAACCCATTGTGGATGAAAGTTTCGTACCGACTCGGATGAATTCAAAATGCATTCTGAAATGAGGAAGGGCACACTAAGTCCATTCAGGTTGTTTGGCACTCATTTTCATTCCATGCCTTGATTTCATATGCAAGGATATTATGATTCCTTTGGAACCCGTCGTTGCGCAAAGCTTCACACCGACTCGAACGAATCCGAAATTCATGCCGAAGTGAGGTAGGACGCATACCAAAGACGTCCAGGGCGTTGGCACTGAGTTTCGTTTTGTGCCTCGATTTCATACGAATAGATGTTTGGATGCCGTTGGAACATGTCGTCGAGCAAAGTATCACACTGACTCCAACGGATTCAAAAAGCATACCGCAATGTGCTTGGCGCATATGAAGTCCATTCGACGGGTTTGGCTCTCAGTCTTTTTTCGTGCATCAATTTCACACACATGGATCTTATGCTGCCACCAGATCTCAACGTGATTCAAAGTTTGACACCGCTTCAGACGGATTCAAAATGCAGGCCAAAATGAGTTAGGGCAAGTCCATTTGCCCTGTTGGAACTCAGTTTCATTTCGTGCCTCCATTTCATGCGCACGGACCTTATGATGCCTTTGAAACCTGTCGTGGAGGGAACTTACACATCAACTTAGACGGATTCGAAACGCATAGCAAAATGTGCCCAGGTGAATATGAAGTCCATCTGTAGTGCTGGCACTAAGTTTCGCTTCATGCGTCGATTTCTCACGCGTGGATCTTGTGATGTCGTTGATTTCACACCAACTCGGATGGATTGAAATGCACACTGAAATGGGCTAGGGCACTTTGTAGTCAATTCAGGTTGTTTGATATTGCGTTTCGTTTCGTGCGTCGATTTCTTACTCGTGGATGTACAGTATCTATCGAAACACATTATCGGGGAAGCTTTCGCACCAACTCAAATGAATTTGGAATGCATACTTTAATGAGCTAGGGCGCTTAGGGAGTACATTCGGGGTGTTGGCTCTTACTTTCATTTTGCGACTCGATTTCGTAGGCACGGATCTCATGATGCCATCGGCACATGTCAAGGAAAGTTTCGCGCCGACTCGAACGGATTCGAATAGCATGCCGGCAGGTCCTAGGTGCATATGATGTCCATTCGGGGTGTTGCCACTCAGTTCCATACTGTGCATTGACTTCGTACGCTTGGATTGCTATCGAAACCCGTAGTGAAGAAAAGTTTCACACTGACTCGGACGGATTCGAAATGCGTGCTGAAATGAGCTTGGGCACATATAAAGTCCATTCGAGGTGCTGGGCACTAAGTTTCATTTCGTGCGGCGATTTCTTGTGCATTGATGCATAGTACGCATTGCAACCCATCTTGGAGGAAAGTTTCACGCTGACTTGGACGGATTCTAACAGCATGCCGAAATGAGCTAGTCAAATGTGAAGTCCTTTCTAGTAGTTTGCCACGCAGTTTGCCGACTTGATTTCCTACGCGTGGATCTTACGACGTCTCGATCACGTCATGGAGGAAAGATCCTCACTAACAAGGACGGATACAGAGTGTGTGCCAAAGTGAGCATGGCTGCATATGAAGTCCATTCGATGCATTTGGAACTAAGTTTCAATTCGTGGCTCGATTTCGAATGCACCAATGTGTAGTACCCGTTCAAACCCATTGTGGACGAAAGTTTCTTACCGACTCGGATGAATTCAAAATGCTTTCTAAAATGAGGAAGGGCACACACTAATTCCATTCAGGTTGTTTGGCACTCATTTTCATTCCATGCCTCGATTTCATATGCAAGGATATTATGATTCCTTTGGAACCCGTCGTTGCGCAAAGTTTCACATCGGCTCGAACGAATCCGAAATTCATGCCGAAGTGAGGCAGGACGCATACCAAAGACGTCCAGGGCGTTGGCACTGAGTTTCATTTTGTGCCTCGATTTCATACGAATAGATGTTTGGATGCCGTTAGAACATGTCGTCGAGCAAAGTATCACACTGACTCCAACGGATTCAAAAAACATACCGAAATCTGCTTGGTGCATATCAAGTCCATTCGACGGGTTTGGCTCTCAGTCTTTTTTCGTGCATCAATTTCACACACATTGATCTTATGCTGCCACCAGATCTCAACGTGATTCAAAGTTTCAGACCGTTTCAGACGGATTCAAAATGCAGGCCAAAATGAGTTAGGGCAAGTCCATTTGCCCTGTTGGAATTCAGTTTCGTTTTGTGCCTCCATTTCACGCGCACGGACCTTATGATGCCTTTGAAACCTGTCGTGGAGGGAACCTACACATCAACTTAGACGGATTCGAAATGCAAAGCAAAATGTGCCAAGGTGAATATGAAGTTCATCTGTAGTGCTGCCACTAAGTTTCGTTTCATGCGTCGATTTCTCACGCATGGATCTTATGATGTCGTCGATTTCACACCAACTCGGATGGATTGAAATGCACGATGAAATGGGCTAGGGCACATTGTAGTCAATTCAGGTTGTTTGCTATTGCGTTTCGTTTCGTGCGTCGATTTCTTACTCATGGATGTACAGTATCTATCGAAACACATTATCGGAGAAGCTTTCGCACCAACTCAAATGAATTTGGAATGCATACTTTAATGAGCTAGGGCGCTTAGGAAGTACATTCGGGGTGTTGGCTCTTACTTTCATTTTGCGACTCGATTTCGTAGGCACGGATCTCATGATGCCATCGGCACATGTCATGGAAAGTTTCGCGCCGACTCGAATGGATTCGAAAAGCATGCCGACAGGTCCTAGGTGCATATGATGTCCATTCGGGGTGTTGCCACTCAGTTCCATACTGTGCATTGACTTCGTACGCTTAGATTGCTATCGAAACCCGTAGTGAAGAAAAGTTTCACACTGACTCGGACGGATTCGAAATGCGTGCTGAAATGAGCTTGGGCGCATATAAAGTCCATTCGAGGTGCTGGGCTCTAAGTTTCATTTCGTGCGGCGATTTCTTGTGCATTGATGCATAGTACGCATTGGAACCCATCTTGGAGGAAAGTTTCACGCCGACTTGGACGGATTCCAACAGCATGCCGAAATGAGCTAGTCAAATGTGAAGTCCATTCTTGTTGTTTGCCACTCAGTTTCCCGACTTGATTTCTTACGCGTGGATCTTACGATGTCTCGATCACGTCATGGAGGAAAGATCCGCACTAACAAGGACGGATACAGAGTGTGTGCCAATGTGAGCATGGCTGCATATGAAGTCCATTCGATGCATTTGGAACTAAGTTTCAATTCGTGGCTCGATTTTGAATGAACCAATGTGTAGTACCCGTTCCAACCCATTGTGGATGAAAGTTTCTTACCGACTCGGATGAATTCAAAATGCATTCTAAAATGAGGAAGGGCACACACTAAGTCCATTCAGGTTGTTTGGCACTCATTTTCATTCCATGCCTCGATTTCATATGCAAGGATATCGTGATTCCTTTGGAACCCGTCGTTGCGCAAAGTTTCACATCGGCTCGAACGAATCCGAAATTCATGCCGAAGTGAGGCAGGACGCATACCCAAGACGTCCAGGGCGTTGGCATTGAGTTTCGTTTTGTGCCTCGATTTCATACGAATAGATGTTTGGATGCCGTTAGAACATGTCGTCGAGCAAAGTATCACACTGACTCCAACGCATTCAAAAAACATACCGAAATGTGCTTGGCGCATATGAAGTCCATTCGACGGGTTTGGCTCTCAGTCTTTTTTCGTGCATCAATTTCACACACATTGATCTTATGCTGCCACCAGATCTCAACGTGATTCAAAGTTTCACACCGTTTCAGACGGATTCAAAATGCAGGCCAAAATGAGTTAGGGCAAGTCCATTTGCCCTGTTGGAACTCAGTTTCGTTTCGTGCCTCCATTTCACGCGCGCGGACCTTATGATGCCTTTGAAACCTGTCGTGGAGGGAACTTACACATCAACTTAGACAGATTTGAAATGCAAAGCAAAATGTGCCAAGGTGAATATGAAGTCCATCTGTAGTGCTGCCACTAAGTTTCGTTTCATGCGTCGATTTCTCACGCATGGATCTTATGATGTCGTCGATTTCACACCAACTCGGATGGATTGAAATGCATGATGAAATGGGCTAGGGCACATTGTAGTCAATTCAGGTTGTTTGCTATTGCGTTTCGTTTCGTGCGTCGATTTCTTACTCATGGACGTACAGTATCTATCGAAACACATTATCGGGAAGCTTTCGCACCAACTCAAATGAATTTGGAATGCATACTTTAATGAGCTAGGGTGCTTAGGAAGTACATTCGGGGTGTTGGCTCTTAGTTTCATTTTGCGACTCGATTTCGTAGGCACGGATCTCGTGATGCCATCGCACTACTAGGGATGTGAACAGTAATGATGAACCAGTGTCGTCACTGAAGATGCCACATTCGTCATAGATTATAATTTGTGACGAATTTGTGACGAAATTCATTTCGTCATGGAACGCGCGTCACATTTGTCGTACCGCGACGAAATTATATTTTTTGTCATAGAACTGCTTTTGTTCAATGACGAAAGGGTCCCCGTCATAAAACACACTATGTTTTATGACGATCGGTTTTTGTCATGGATAGGGCTGTTTTTTGTCATAAACAGCCGGCACCTGCTGTAGGCCAGCGTGGCGGCTGACGTGACTGGTCCACGTGGCGGCTGACGTGGCTTGTCCACGTGGCGGATGGCGTGGCAGCTGACGTGGCTGGTCCACGTGGTAGCTAACGTGGCTGTTACCGTGGCAGCTGACGTGGCTGGACCACGTGGCGCGATTTTATTGGACCGCTTGGCGCGATTTGGTTCTGCCACGTGCCTCCTTTTTATTGGACCACGTGGCTTAAGTTCGTCACTTGCAAATTCGTCACAGAAAGCACTTGCAAATTCGTCACAGAAAGCACTTGCAAATTCGTCACAGAGACCCATATGGTTATTTCATCACAGACATCACAATTTTCAAATATTCAAATGACCCACAATTCCATAACTAAATAGATCCAGTATTCCAGTGACCATACAACTCAATGAACAATACTCAACTCAGTCATCATCACATTCCAACTAGTTCACAGAAACAACTCAGTTCATAGACTTGAACCAACTCAGTTCACAGAACAAATTCACAGCACAGAATAAACTTAAGTTCTCGACCACAAAACAACCACCAGCAAGGACCAGCAACCACCACCAGCTCACATGCCTAAGAAGAGTTACCATTGTTCAAGGCCAAGATACGGCGAAGGAGCGCATTGTTCTCCTCCATTGCCTGGTTATTTTTCTCTGTTAGCTTCTTGTACTCCTCCAACTCCTTTTGGGTCCTCGCCAGCTTTTCCTCAGCTTCTTCGCTTTTCTTCTTGAGGTCCTCGAGTTCTCCTTGTAGAGCAGCCGAAGCTTGTTTTTCAGCTGCTAGTTCTTCCTGAAGCTCGCTTTCATTCGATGAAGATGATTTTGAGGGGGCGGCCGTTTTGATTCCAACATTCTTCAAGAAAGTGTTGTTGTTGCTATTGTGGGAGAGCACCTTGGAGACCACCTGTGCACAGGTAACTGGTGTCTCACCTTCAGCAGCAGGTTCTACCCTCAAAGCTTCCATATCAGACTGAAAATGTCCCAGGAACAATCATTAGTTGGACAGACATGAGAAAAAGCAAACAGATGTAACAAACAGATGAATCACTGTCAAGAAGTCTAGATATGAGCTTACTGAAAGACAAACAGATGTATGGTTTTGATTATGGTGTCAAGGGTTTAATGATTTGGTTCAGATTATGAGCTTACTGAAAGATGTATAAGTCTAGATATGAGCTTACTGAAAGACAAACAGTTGTAACCGGGTTCAGATATTTTGCTTTGGTTCAGATTCTACCTCGAATTTTCCAGGTTCAAAATCTTAACAACCTTACAAAGATTATTCTTGGCATGCTAAACAAAATTAAATCCTAGACCAGCTCATATCTAGACTTATACATCTGATTATGGTCTGAACCCGGTTACAACAGATGTATGGTTTTGATTATGGTGTCAGGGGTTTAATGATTTGGTCAGGGGTTTAAAGACAAACAGATGTTCAGATGAATAACAAACAGATGTAGAATCTGAACCCGGTTACAACAACACACACACCCGTCACACACATGTGATCTGCAGTAAGAAGGAAAGGTTGCATGTGTTACTATCATTGCTTGAGAGGGATGCACCAAAATCGGGGATTATATTTGTCGCTGAACAGGTACTGGTATACATGAATTCCTTTTATGCCATGCCATGTTGATTGTAATATCTCTAGGATCATGAGATATTGTTTCACCTATTTTCGGAGGTGCTAACTTAGGAACTTAGAGGGGCCAGCTGGCCAAGTGATCTTATGATGGGCCAGCAATACAAAATACAAATGATATAGAATAATTTACATTTTTGGTATGATCAAAGGGATTAAAAATCTGATATTCTGTTTCTCAAGGGAAGCACCATCAAGTCCGTTAGTTATATAAATGCATGCTGCAGTTATGCATAATGGTGCCATGCACAAGTAGGTAACTTGCAGTCTAGAACATACATGTGATGAGTCAATTTCAAGAGGACAACTGTGTTTTAGCGAACTTCTTTCTTAATTTTTTTCTCTTACAAATGACTGGCAATGATCCATTTTAAATTAAATCCAGTAGATTATTGCAAAACCAAGATCCCAACTATCGATGTAAACCACACACACAAAAAAACATAAGAGAAAATCAGGGTCAGTGATGACCTATTGGCATTATTTGGGGCTGGGTCCACCGAATTCAGTGGCACCCATGATTTCATGTTGGAAATAGCACAAGCATCTTAAAGGCACAAGGAAACAGATGTAGGGACTTACAACTGCTTCTCTTGCCAGTTCACTCAGACCATGTTTGGAGCTGGTATGGCAGGTCTTGAAGGCCTCCACCGCATCAAGTTCTTCAATTTGTTGTGTGCTCGGTTCTGCATTGTTCCTCTTCTCCTTCTGTTAGGTAGGTAATCATTTACAACAAAGTTCTGTCAGACAAATACAAAAGAATTTTTTGGATGAAATAAATAGGTATAGTACAAGGTAATCTTTACTTACATATGCATGTAAGTGTGCGACATAGCTGCGAGAACCCGTAGCTTGATGATACTTGACATTACTGCGATTCTGCTTGTTCTTTTCACATGATTGCTACAAGAGAAGGAACTTGTTAGATAAGATCATATGTTTACAATGAGAAGAGCCTCTGCAAACTGAATATGAAAGAAGAATCTATGATAAGATACCCATACCATGTTCTTTGGATCAGACCACTTTGCAACAAGTGCCCTCCACTGTTCATCAGTCATACTAGCAACAGGAGAAGTAGTCCTAATCTCATTTGCAGGTACACCATTGAAGTATTTCTGCTTCAGCCGATAATGCATTTGTCGCACCCCCGACCGCAATACATCGGTGCATGCTTCCTCTGTTGGCTTGTGTTTTATGTTAATGGCCAATCGCCCCTAGTGATATGAAATTTGCATCGTTAGTGAGTCAATTCAGGTCATGTGATATCATAGTGTAGCATAGAAAGAGTAATGCACTTACAGATAGCTTTCCCACAAGTCTTTGTAATATTGTTCCTCTTTCTTGTACTCTTTCCAATGAGTTAGGACAGGAACCTTATCTCGAATGATGACACCAGCCTCTGATGCGAACTTGGCAGCTTGAACAGGTTCTTGTGGCCTTTTTTTGCCTTCAGCAACAGCTATGGGCATTCTCCTTCCCATAGATCTTGTCATCCTTTCCAGCAGTATTCCCTTGGTTGGTGGCCTAGGTCTCCTTGGGGGTCGCTGTGCGGGAGCTACAGAATAGAATTTTTATTTAGATGGTTAAGTTTCATGCAAAACAGCAAAAGTGATGTCATATTTGAATGTCAAAGAAACTATAACTTGCCTTCAGTGGATTGGGTTTGATCCCCAGTCTGGTCTTCACCACCAGCTACATTGTTTTCACCAGCAGCTACATTGTCTTCACCACCAGCTACATTGTCTTCACCAGCAGCTACATTGTCTTCACCACCAGGTACATTGTCTTCAACACTAGCATCATTGTCTTCAACACCAGCATCACCATCTTGAGGCAACTCTTCATCTTGCACATGTCTCTGTGAAGTTAGTTGCCTTTTGTATGCTCTTGTTGAGACCCCAGGAGTTATCTCCTCTGCTCGTTGAACTGCCCTCACTCTCTTTGGTTGCCTGACTCCTGGCGCCATGTTGGGATTTTTCTTCTTCCTCTTAGTACAGAGGGTTTTCCGTCTAGTTCCTTGAGGAAACTGATAAAAAAACAACTTGTTAGTGAGCTGCATCTATAAGCAAGAGCATATATTAAAGAACAGATATGCAGGAAACAACATAAAAATGCAATGCAAATATCCTCCCTCCCCACACAAGATAGAAGAAGCACCTCGATTGCGAGGGGTTGTGGCTGCTCAAAAGATTCAGTGTCATCATCATCACTATCTCCTTGAACATCATCTTCAAGGAGATACTCCGATGAGTCAGAATATTCAGAATTTGATTTCTTGTTTGCTGATTTTTTTCCCCTTCATTCTTGCAGGTTGTGTACACGATTTATTAAAAGAGGAAGCTAGATCATTGATCCCAAGTTCTTGCAACTTCCTTAAATTCTTCAACACTTGTTTATCCCGGCTTCTTTCGTATTCAGTTTGCGGAGGTTCTTACAGGAACAGCCAAATTGTAACTATTAGAAAAAATAGGGAGTGAACTAAGAGCTAAGAGCTACTACTACTTGCAAGCTAGGTAAGAGGTAAGAGCTACTACTACTTGCAAGCTAGGTATGACTACTTCCACAGATAATATTAAATGTTGCGTCTGCCTGCTAAGATATGTTCAGGGACTATTTCAGAGCAACAAAAAGGTACAACAGACTAATACACATGAAAATGCAACAACAGAACAGTTGCACAGACAACTACTACTTGAACAAACAACATACTACATGCACAGAGAAAATAGAGAAGAGTTTTGCTTACCTTGTGATGGCGGTTGTCCAGATCGTTTCCTACCTTGTCCCCTTGTTGCCACCATCGCGGTTGTGGCTACGCTGCGGTACTCGTCGGCGGCGGTGGTCGTAGATGGGGAAGTAGAACCGGTGGTCGTCTGTTGGAAATATGCCCTAGAGGCAATCATAGAGATGATGATATTTCGTTGTATCCATGATTTAATAAATGTTCCTTGAATATTGCCTTTGTATTGATTAACAAGTATGTGACTTGTTTGTGAAACTCTTTACTTGTATGGTTATTCTAAAGTTGTCCCTAGTCGAAGTTCATATGTGGTCACACGTGAATAATGGATTAGCACATGTATCGGTTGATGACCATGTTTCACAGGTCATAGACATGGAGATGTCAAACCAATAATGTGGACACATGTTTAGAACATGGGGTTGGACCGACCCAACATGAGACATAACAATTATACTTATGGTTCTCTCTCTACACAATGTGTACGCCTTGTCCTTAGACCTGAGATTGTCGCATGTACTTGAGATGTGAATCGACCTACTTAGGGGCTATCAAACGCTGCTCCGTAACTGGGTAGTTATAAAGGTAGCTTTCGGGTTTGTCATGAAGCATGCTGCGAGGCATGGTCAGTCGAGATGGGATTTGCCCCTCTCTACCTGAGAGAGATATCTCTGGGCCCCTCGAGTGATCGGATCCAGAAATGCATGGCCATGCTACTTAAGGTTAAGAGTTAACCTAGTAAGGGATTCCGGATCACAGGATCGAGAAAGAGTGGTCAGCTTGGAGCTCGACCAAATATCGTGAGGCAAAGGGATTGGCATGTACATAAAGTTGTGATGGTTCGTTCGATATGATCTTTATGTATGTTTAGGAGTTGGCACGTCTTGCTAGAGGCCGCTACCAACTATTGACCGAGTAGGTAAACTCGTGTCATGTCTAAACATACGTGAACCCATAGGGTCACACACTTAAGGGCTGAAGCCTAATTCGGATTGGATCCGGGTTGGACTGGGTATTGAGTCCTAATGGGCCTCCATTCGCTGAAGCCCATTATAAGGACGTCTATAAAAGGAGGGCTAGGGCGCACAGGGTTGGGAGAATTTTTTTTCGTGACCTCCTCAAACCCTGGCCGCCACCCCTCCCACGCCCTGGGCGTTCGCTCGGATCTAGTAATCCGGCGTGCGTCGCTTCCTCCCGTACGTGTGGATACCTTTTGGCGGCGCTGCATCTGTAGCGTTTGGACGAACCGCAAGAGAGGAGTTGTACGTTGGACGCCGCGACGAGGACGAGGAAGTAGTACGACTACTCTGCCCCGACGTGCTGCATCGACGTAGTACGACTACTCTGCCCCGACGTGCTGCATCAATTCCGCACCTGCGCGTCTAGTGGTAATTCCGTGATCTATAACTGCAGTGATCTTGGTTTACGGGCATAATTTTTATTAATTTGCGCTAGCGTAGCCTACCCGTAGTCCTTCAGTGGTATCAGAGCCATTGCTGTCATGTTATAGGTTCGGGTGATTTGCATATGGCGATATGTAAGTCGTTATGATCGATGTGATCGATTGTATAGTTCTGGTAATGGATAGATCTGGTTTCCGTGATCATTCTGCTAAGGTCGTGCCACAACATACCCCTACCGGTCGGTATCACCATCGGGGTAGACAGTGACACGTAAAACCGATTGCGGAATGCGAAGATCAATATGATTGGTCGAATCGGAACCTAGATTAATAATCGATATTCCGTGATTGTGCTGCTAAGGTCGTGCCACAACATACCCCTACCGGTCGGTATCACCATCGGGGTAGACAGTGACACGTAAAACCGGTTGCGGTACGCGAAGATCAATGCAAATTGGTCGAATCGGAACAATAGTCGATTTGGGGTAAATATGATTTGCCGATCAAAATCCTAAGTAAAAATTGCATAGATACCGCGAGGGGCGCTGCCCCTTCGAACCCCGCGGGGGGAAACCCCCTCGACCCCCTTATCCGGTAGATTGCGAATCTATGCATAACTTGTTTTTGCAGGATGTATGTGACCAGTATGGCCTAATGTGTATGTGATGCATTTTATAATATTTTCATGACCTGCGTGTCGTGGGTTCGGCAACACGGCTGGAGCCATAGTGTTGTCAAAGTATTGTATTAACGGCCTGCGTGCCGACTTGTGATGATTCCTTGTATCCATGTATTTGATTACTAGCTGTTATGAGTAATAGCTTATATTAGTACTCGGAGGACACATCACTTGGAGGGATGGCACACATTAACCATGGAGATGGAGATCATCATGGTGGACAGATTCTATGGCGATGGAGATCACCATGAGAAAATGGGCCATACTGAGTCACAACTGTGTGAATGCTATTCCTGTTTGTTTTACTCCTATGCATGTTTGAATGGTAGAAGTATAACGATCCCTCACAAAATGTTAAGTTAAACATATGCCCTCCCAACTAAACCCTGCACCATCCCATGTCTTGTAAATTGATGGTGGGTCTATAAAATTAGGGCACCATCGACTTTCCTTGACTAGATGGGTTTGTATCGGATACATACATGCATAAGGGTTGGTGAACTTAACAAGGTTATCATAAAGGTTATGGGCCTTGGGGCATAAAGGTTGGGCGCCGAGGCATAGAGATGTCACCCAACAACAAGAGTCATATAGAGATATGATTAGTAAGGTGTTACTTACCGAATTACCTTGTCTCCTAGCGGTGATGCAAAAGCTCACTAGTAGACTAGTTAATTGCGGATCTTGAATTGCTAAGAATCAATAGAGGGATATTGATTTTAGTGGGAGTACATTCTATTAAATTTGTTTAATACAGTTTACTCTATCATGGTTCTATTTGTCTTAGTATTTTGCATTTTCTGTTGTAGATCAATGGCATCTAACAACCGCGCACACCCTTTTGCTTTGCGATCGATTCTTGAGAAAGAGAAATTAAATGGAACAAACTATTCGGACTGGGTCCGTAACCTGAGAATTGTTCTCAGGGCAGATAAAAAGGAACACGTTCTAGACACCCAAATCCCAGAAGAACCTGCTGACAATGCGACTGCTGCTGTTAAAAATGCCTACAAGAAAGCATGTGATGACTCTCTTGAGATTAGCTGTCTTATGCTTGCATGCATGGAACCTGACCTTCAAAAGCAGTTTGAGGATCAGGAAGCGTATGATATGATCATGGCGCTTAAGGACATGTTCCAGACACAGGCCAGGACTGAAAGGTTCAATGTGTCTAAGGCTTTTCTGGAATGCAAGTTAACAGAAGGTGCACCCGTAGGCCCACATGTGATCAAAATGGTTGGTTACAGTCAGACTTTGGATAAACTTGGTTTTCCAATTAGCCAAGAGTTGGCAACTGATTTCATTTTGGCGTCTCTACCACCTAGCTATGGACATTTCATTTCGAACTACCATATGCATGGGGTGGAAAAGGGCCTTAATGAGCTTTGTGGGATGCTCAAAACAGCAGAGAGTGACATTAAGAAGTGTGCAGGGCCTAGCCATGTGATGGCTGTGCAGAACAAGTCTAGCTTCAAGAAAAAGGGTAAGAAGCCATGGGCAAAGAATAAGGGCAAGGCTAAAGATATGATCTCAAAGCCAACGCCTAAGCCTAAAGCTGGACCTGGAGCTGAGACAGTATGCTACTATTGTAAAGAGACTGGCCACTGGAAGAGAAACTGCAAGAAGTACATGGATTCTGAGGAATGCAAGAAGAATGCTGGAAGTAAGACTTCCACCCATGGTACACTTGTCATAAATGTTTTAGACATTTTTCTTGCTGATTCTCCTATTAACTCTTGGGTATTTGATACCGGATCAGTTGCTCACATTTGCAACTCGATGCAGGGGCTAATAAGAAGTAGAGGAGTCGCAAGAGGTGAAGTTGATTTTCGCGTCGGAAATAAAGCAAGGGTTGCTGCGTTGACCGTCGGCACCATGCAACTTCAGCTTCCTTCAAGATTTATTATGGAATTGAATAATTGTTATTATGTTCCTAGTATGAGTCGAAACATTTTATCTCCCTCATGTTTGATGAGAGATGGTTATTCATTTGCAAGTAAAGACAATGGTTGTTTGATCTCTAAAAATGAAATGTTTGTGGCTTTTGCGCCCATTGTGAATGGGTTATTTATTTTAAATCTTGATGATGCGCCCATCTTTAACATAAATGCTAAAAGACTTCGACCTAATGATTTGAATCCCACCTATGTTTGGCATTGTCGTTTGGGTCACATAAGTGAAAAGCGCATGAAGAAGCTCCATGATGATGGTCTTCTAACTTCGTTTGATTTTGAATCATACGAGACATGTGAAGCTTGTTTGCTTGGTAAGATGACCAAGTCACCTTTCAAAGGTTCTTTTGAGAGGGCTTCAGACTTGTTGGAAATCATACATACTGATGTATGTGGACCAATGAGCACGACTGCTAGAGGTGGATTTCATTACTTCATAACTTTCACTGATGATTTTAGTAGATATGGCTATGTCTACTTAATGAAGCATAAGTCTGAAACTTTTGAAAAGTTCAAAGAGTTCCAGAATGAGGTTGAAAATCAACGTGCCAAGAAAATTAAGGCTCTGCGATCTGATCGTGGTGGCGAGTATTTGAGTCATGAATTTAGCAATCATCTGAAGAGTTGCGGAATTGTTCCACAGCTAACACCGCCCGGAACGCCTCAAAGAAATGGGGTATCCGAGCGGCGTAATCGGACCTTGTTGGACATGGTTCGATCGATGATGAGCCAGTCAGATCTACCATTATCATTTTGGGGTTACGCTCTAGAAACAGCAGCTTTCACACTTAATAGGGTACCGTCTAAATCCGTAGTTAAGACACCATATGAGATATGGACTGGGAAGAGTCACAGTTTGTCTTTTCTAAAGATTTGGGGATGTGAGGCGTTTGTCAAGCGACTACAGTCGGACAAGCTCACACCCAAGTCGGATAAATGCATTTTCGTGGGATATCCGAAGGAAACCTTTGGATATTACTTCTACAACCGACTAGAGGGCAAAGTGTTTGTCGCTCGAAGTGGTGTTTTCCTAGAGAAAGAGTTTCTCAACAGGGAGACAAGTGGAAGAACGGTGCAACTTGAAGAGGTTCAAGATGAACCAATCGGGGAAGACTCGACGAATGATGCCCACGTGGCAGAACAAGTTGAGGAACCCATGGCAAAGGAAGCACCACCACCACGAAGGTCGGAAAGGCTCCGCAATGCGCGAGATATGTTATTGTTAGACAATGATGAGCCTACGACCTATGCGGAAGCAATGATGGACCCAGACTCTGAGAAATGGCAAAGTGCCATGAGATCCGAGATAGCATCCATGGGAGACAATCAAGTTTGGAACTTGGTTGACCCGCCTGATGGTGTTAAAACCATAGAGTGCAAATGGATCTATAAAAAGAAGATTGATATGGATGGAAATGTTCATATCCATAAAGCTCGACTTGTCGCAAAAGGTTTTCGGCAAGTTCAAGGAGTTGACTACGATGAGACCTTCTCGCCTGTAGCGATGCTTAAATCTATACGGATCATTCTAGCTATTGCTGCATATTTCGACTATGAGATATGGCAGATGGATGTCAAAACGGCTTTCCTTAATGGAAATTTAACCGAGGACGTGTATATGATACAGCCCGAGGGTTTTGTCGATCCAATCAATGCTAGAAAAGTATGCAAACTTCAAAAATCCATTTACGGATTGAAACAAGCATCTCGGAGTTGGAACATTCGTTTTGATGAAGTGGTCAAAGGGTTTGGCTTCATCAAAAACGAAGAAGAATCTTGCGTTTACAAGAAGGCAAGTGGGAGCTCGCTCGTATTTCTAATCTTATATGTAGATGACATATTACTGATTGGAAATGATATTCCTATGCTCGAGTCCGTTAAGACCTCACTGAAAAATAGTTTTTCAATGAAGGACTTAGGGGAAGCGGCATATATTTTGGGTATTAAGATCTATAGAGATAGATCAAAAAGGCTAATAGGATTAAGCCAGAGTACTTACATTGACAAAGTGTTGAAACGGTTCAACATGGAGGAGGCAAAGAAAGGGTTCTTGCCCATGTCTCATGGCATAAATCTTGGCAAGACTCAGTGTCCTTCGACAACTGATGAGCGAGATCGCATGAGTAAGATTCCATATGCTTCGGCCATTGGATCTATCATGTATGCTATGATATGTACTCGCCCAGATGTTTCCTATGCTCTAAGTGTTACGAGCAGATACCAGGCTGATCCCGGTGAGAGTCACTGGACAGCGGTTAAAAACATCCTCAAGTATTTGAGAAGAACTAAGGATGTGTTCCTAGTCTACGGAGGTGAGGAAGAGCTCGTTGTAAATGGTTACACCGATGCAAGCTTCCAAACCGACAAAGACGATTACAAGTCGCAATCGGGTTTTGTGTTCATTTTGAACGGTGGTGCGGTCAGTTGGAAGAGTTCCAAGCAGGAGACTGTTGCTGACTCTACAACGGAGGCCGAGTACATTGCAGCTTCTGAAGCAGCAAAGGAAGGTGTTTGGATAAGGAAGTTCATATCTGAACTAGGTGTGGTTCCTAGTGCATGCAGTCCTCTGGATCTTTACTGTGATAACAGTGGGGCCATTGCGCAAGCCAAGGAGCCAAGGAATCACCAAAAGAACAAACACATACTGCGGCGGTTTCATCTCATTCGAGAGATCCTCAATCGAGGAGATTTAAAGATATGCAAAATACATACGGATTTGAATATTTCAGATCCTTTGACGAAGCCTCTCCCACAGCCTAAGCATGAGGCGCACACAAGAGTTATGGGTATTAGATATCTTCTAGATTGACTCTAGTGCAAGTGGGAGACTGTTGGAAATATGCCCTAGAGGCAATCATAGAGATGATGATATTTCGTTGTATCCATGATTTAATAAATGTTCCTTGAATATTGCCTTTGTATTGATTAACAAGTATGTGACTTGTTTGTGAAACTCTTTACTTGTATGGTTATTCTAAAGTTGTCCCTAGTCGAAGTTCATATGTGGTCACACGTGAATAATGGATTAGCACATGTATCGGTTGATGACCATGTTTCACAGGTCATAGACATGGAGATGTCAAACCAATAATGTGGACACATGTTTAGAACATGGGGTTGGACCGACCCAACATGAGACATAACAATTATACTTATGGTTCTCTCTCTACACAATGTGTACGCCTTGTCCTTAGACCTGAGATTGTCGCATGTACTTGAGATGTGAATCGACCTACTTAGGGGCTATCAAACGCTGCTCCGTAACTGGGTAGTTATAAAGGTAGCTTTCGGGTTTGTCATGAAGCATGCTGCGAGGCATGGTCAGTCGAGATGGGATTTGCCCCTCTCTACCTGAGAGAGATATCTCTGGGCCCCTCGAGTGATCGGATCCAGAAATGCATGGCCATGCTACTTAAGGTTAAGAGTTAACCTAGTAAGGGATTCCGGATCACAGGATCGAGAAAGAGTGGTCAGCTTGGAGCTCGACCAAATATCGTGAGGCAAAGGGATTGGCATGTACATAAAGTTGTGATGGTTCGTTCGATATGATCTTTATGTATGTTTAGGAGTTGGCACGTCTTGCTAGAGGCCGCTACCAACTATTGACCGAGTAGGTAAACTCGTGTCATGTCTAAACATACGTGAACCCATAGGGTCACACACTTAAGGGCTGAAGCCTAATTCGGATTGGATCCGGGTTGGACTGGGTATTGAGTCCTAATGGGCCTCCATTCGCTGAAGCCCATTATAAGGACGTCTATAAAAGGAGGGCTAGGGCGCACAGGGTTGGGAGAATTTTTTTTCGTGACCTCCTCAAACCCTGGCCGCCACCCCTCCCACGCCCTGGGCGTTCGCTCGGATCTAGTAATCCGGCGTGCGTCGCTTCCTCCCGTACGTGTGGATACCTTTTGGCGGCGCTGCATCTGTAGCGTTTGGACGAACCGCAAGAGAGGAGTTGTACGTTGGACGCCGCGACGAGGACGAGGAAGTAGTACGACTACTCTGCCCCGACGTGCTGCATCGACGTAGTACGACTACTCTGCCCCGACGTGCTGCATCAATTCCGCACCTGCGCGTCTAGTGGTAATTCCGTGATCTATAACTGCAGTGATCTTGGTTTACGGGCATAATTTTTATTAATTTGCGCTAGCGTAGCCTACCCGTAGTCCTTCACGTCGTCGGTGGTCGTGGAAGGGGAAGCAGGCCCGGTGCGGTGAACGACGTCGAAGGGGAACCAGATCCGTGCGACGACGGTCGGCGGTGGGGAAGTAGACTCGATGCAGCGGCAGACGTCGGCGTAGACCCGAATCCGGCGCGGCGGCTAGGGTTTCATGGGGGCGAGAGAGAGGGGTACGGGGCGACGAGAGAGGGGGGGGGGGGTGGCGGCGAATGTCGTCAGCGAGGAAGCAGCTCCTGCGCCGGCGGTGGTGCTCCGGCGGCGGCGGCTAGGGTTCGGTGGGGGCGAGAGAGAGGTGGATGGGGCCAGAGAGAGAGGTGGAGGGGCGACGAGAGAGGGGGGGTGGCGGCGAATGTCGTCAGCGAGGAAGCAGCTCCTGCGCCGGCGGTGGTGCCCCGGCGGCGGCTAGGGTTCGGTGGGGGCGAGAGAGAGGTGGATGGGGCCAGAGAGAGAGAGGTGGAGGGGCGACGAGAGAGGGGGAGGTGGATAAATGGGTTGGAATTTTTTTTGGCGCCCGAATATAGACCGCGCTCGGGAAAATGGCGCCCCTGAAATTTTTTTAGCGCCCTTGAATACAGAGGGGCGGGGGCAATTTTTAGATTTTTAATTAGGGAGTTTGTCCAATTGAAATCACTTTCCGGATTTTTTTTCAAAATGTCCAATTTAAATTTTATATTATATGGCCCTGCAATTTAACCCACTTTTTCAAAATATCCAAATTAAATTTTGGATTTTTTGGCCCTGCAAATTAAACCACTTTCTAAAAATCAACAATTTTAACCAGTACATGGGATTTGAACGAGCTTCTCTAAATCCGCATTTTAGAAGTGATAGTAAGATATTCAAAATTGTAGGATACTTATTTCAAATAAATGCCACTTTCGTTCTTACATGTTATAGTTGGTAAAGTACTCAATCTAATTCAGCAGCAGCAGTAGTGGTAGTAGTAGTGGTAGTAGTAGTAGTAGTAGTAGTAGTAGTAGTAGTAGTAGTAGTAGTAGTAGTAAGTGTCATCTTGAACCAAGTATTAAGTAGTAGTATAGTAGTAGTACTTACTACTCGTACTACTACACCTGAACAATGTAGTAGGAGAGTTGTAAGTACACAAACTACTTATAAATTGCCACCATCAGCAGTATTTCCAGCAGTAGGTAGTGCACACAGGAACATTGCTGAATCATTTACATACATCGCATAAGTCCATTAAATGACAAACCATAATTGTCTTACATCCCGACGGGGAAATGGTCCTTATAAGGGCCACACAGGCCAAAAGTTATATTACAATAAAATCAGCGGAAATATCAACAAAAGTAGAACCAATAGCACAGGCAAGTGACTGGGGGTTCTACCACAAACCACACTCTCGTGCACCCCTGCACCATACCCCCGATCCATCCGCCCAGATAAATAAGCATGTTTTGAGAGTTTTTGGTAACATACATTTATTCTCGAAATTCCACCATGTTCCCATCACATCCTCCCAAAACAGTTCTTTCAGTTCAAGACAGAGTAGTTGGAGTATCGATGATACCCCAAGCATCTAATATTTCTAAGCAGAGCATATCAATAGGGACTTAATTTGAAAAGTCTTAATGTTATAGTTTCACTAGGGTGACAAGGCTCACATAACCAATGTAGGGCAAGAAGAATAGTGTATGCAGATTTATATAGCAAGGTATAACTAACATTCTGAATTTGAACATAGCATATCACGTGAAATAATAGTGTTGTAGCTACGGGCTAAACAGGAAGAGAGGGGGATCGATAGATGAGGAAGAGAACTAGATCTGGAGAGGTAGTGATAATGAGAGGATGTCCCCCTTTGCCCCTCCTGGGGGCTTATATATATGTGAGTGGGGTAGAATGGGAAATCCCCATTCTACCCCTTAGTATTTACAAAGGATGGGGGTATACTGGTATATTTACACTGTTATATTCCTCTACACTATTGGGCCTATTACATGTTGGACTAGTTGCACGGCCCAGTCACGGGGGGTTGGGCCAGCCCTACAACAGTACTCCCTCGACAGCAAGCGCTGAGGTCCCGATGGGCGAGCTGGCGCGATCAACCACCCCAGCCCCCCGTTCCCTGACAGCAAGCACAAGGGTGCCGATGCAACTGATAGCTCGCAGACCCTAGAGGCAACGCTTATGAAGGAACCGGTGAAGCGCCGAAGACGTCGTCGAGCGTCGAAGACGTGCCGTCTCGCCGAGATGATGCCTACAAGGCGGACGACGGAGTCGAGTGCCGAAGACGTGCCGTCCCACCGAGGCGATGCCTACGAGGCGGACGGCAGAGTCGAGCGCCGAAGACGTGTCGTCGAACGCCGAAGACGTGCCGTGCCGCCGAGGCGATGCCTCCAAGGCGGACGACGGAGTCGAGCGCCGAAGACGTGCCGTCCCACCGAGGCGATGCCTACAAGGCGGACGGCGGAGTCGAGGCCGGAGGCGTGTAGTCGAGCGCCGAAGACGTGCCGTCTCGCCGAGGCGATGCCTACGAGGCAGACGGCGGAGTCGAGGCCAAAGGCGTGTCGTCAAACGCCGAAGACGTGCCGTCTCGCCGAGGCCATGCCTACAAGGCGGACGGCGGAGTCGAGCGCCGAAGACGTGCTGTTCCACCGAGGCGAGGCCTACGAGGCGGACGGCGGAGTCGAGGCCGAAGGCGTGTCGTCGAACGCCGAAGACGTGTCGTCGAACGCCGAAGACGTGCCGTCCCGCCGAGATGATGCCTACAAGGCGGACGACGGAGTCGAGCGCCGAAGACGTGCTGTCCCACCGAGGCGATGCCTACGAGGCGGACGGCGGAGTCGAGCGCCGAAGACGTGTCGTCGAACGCCGAAGACGTGCTGTCCCACCGAGGCGATGCCTACGAGGCGACGGCGGAGTTGAGGCCGAAGGCGTGTCGTCGAACGCCGAAGACGTGCCGTCCGCCGAGGTGATGCCTCCAAGGCGGACGACGGAGTCGAGTGCCGAAGACGTGCCGTCCCACCGAGGCGATGCCTACAAGGTGGACGGCGGAGTCGAGGCCGGAGGCGTGTCGTTGAGCGCCGAAGATGTGCCGTCTCGCCGAGGCGATGCCTACAAGGCGGACGGTGGAGTCGAGGCCGAAGGCGTGTCGTCGAACGTCGAAGACGTGTCGTCGAGCGCCGAAGACGCGCCGTCCAGCCGAGGCGATGCCTACGAGGCGGACGGCGGAGTCGAGCGCCGAAGACGCGCCGTCGAGTGCCCATGACATGCCGTCCCGCCGAGGCGATGCCTAGGAGGCGGACGGCGGAGTCGAGCGCCGAAGACGTGCCGTCCCACCGAGGCGATGCCTACAAGGCGGACAGCGGAGTCGAGGCCAGAGGCGTGTCGTCGAGCACCGAAGACGTGCCGTCTCGCCGAGGCGATGCCTACCAGGCGGACGGCGGAGTCGAGGCCGAAGGCGTGTCGTCGAGCGCCGAAGACGTGTCGTCGAGTGCCGAAGACGCGCCGTCCCGCCGAGGCGATGCCTATGAGGCAGACGGCGGAGTCGAGCGCCGAAGACGCGCCGTCGAGCGCCCAAGACGTGCCGTCCCGCCGAGGCGATGCCTACGAGGCGGACGGCGGAGTCGAGCGCCGAAGACGTGTCGTCGAGCGCCGAAGACGTGCCGTCCCGCCGAGGCGATGCCTACAAGGCGGACGGCGGAGTCGAGCGCCGAAGACGCGCCGACACTGTTGTTCTCCTACCTTCGAAAAGAGTGCCCGCTGAGGGCGGGCGCTTGGAGCGTAGGCCGAAGGCACTACGCCCGCCGAGGTAGGGAGGCGAGACCACCGTTCCCCTACCTTCAAAAAGAAGTGCCCGCGGGGAGCGAGCGCTTGGAGCGTAGGCCGAAGGCACTACGCACGCCGAGGTAGGGAGGCGAGACCGCCGTTCCCCTACCTTCAAAAAGAAGTGCCCGTGGGGAGCGGGCGCTTGGAGCGTAGGCCCAAGGCACTACGCACGCCGAGGTAGGGAGGCGAGACCGCCGTTCCCCTACCTTCAAAAAGGAGTGCCCGCGGGGAGCGGGCGCTTGGAGCGTAGGCCGAAGGCACTACGCACGCCGAGGTAGGGAGGCGAGTCCGCCGTTCCCCTACCTTCAAAAAGGAGTGCCCGCGGGGAGCGGGCGCTTGGAGCGTAGGCCGAAGGCACTACGCTCGCCGAGGTAGGGAGGCGAGACCGCCGTTCCCCTACCTTCAAAAAGGAGTGCCCGCGGGGAGCGGGCAATTGGAGCGTAGGCCGAAGGCACTACGCACGCCGAGGTAGGGAGGCGAGACCGCCGTTCCCCTACCTTCAAAAAGGAGTGCCCGCGGGGAGCGGGCGCTTGGAGCGTAGGCCGAAGGCACTACGCACGCCGAGGTAGGGAGGCGAGACCGCCGTTCCCCTACCTTCAAAAAGCAGTGCCCGCGGGGAGCGGGCGCTTGGAGCGTAGGCCGAAGGCACTACGCACGCCGAGGAAGGGAGGCGAGACCGCCGTTCCCCTACCTTCAAAAAGGAGTGCCCGCGGGGAGCGGGCGCTTGGAGCGTAGGCCGAAGGCACTACGCACGCCGAGGTAGGGAGGCGAGACCGCCGTTACCCTACCTTCAAAAAGCAGTGCCCGCGGGAAGCGGGCGCTTGGAGCGTAGGCCGAAGGCACTACGCTCGCCGAGGTAGGGAGGCGAGACCGCCGTTCCCCTACCTTCAAAAAGGAGTGCCCGCGGGGAGCGGGCGCTTGGAGCGTAGGCCGAAGGCACTAGGCACGCCGAGGTAGGGAGGCGAGACCGCCGTTCCCCTACCTTCAAAAAGGAGTGCCCGCGGGGAGCGGGCGCTTGGAGCGTAGGCCGAAGGCACTACGCTCGCCGAGGTAGGGAGGCGAGACCGCCGTTCCCCTACCTTCAAAAAGGAGTGCCCGCGGGGAGCGGGCGATTGGAGCGTAGGCCGAAGGCACTACGCACGCCGAGGTAGGGAGGCGAGACCGCCGTTCCCCTACCTTCAAAAAGGAGTGCCCGTGGGGAGCGGGCGCTTGGAGCGTAGGCCGAAGGCACTACGCACGCCGAGGTAGGGAGGCGAGACCGCCGTTCCCCTACCTTCAAAAAGGAGTGCCCGCGGGGAGCGGGCGCTTGGTGCGTAGGCCGAAGGCACTACGCTCGCCGAGGTAGGGAGGCGAGACCGCCGTTCCCCTACCTTCAAAAAGGAGTGCCCGCGGGCAGCGGGCGATTGGAGCGTAGGCCGAAGGCACTACGCACGCCGAGGTAGGGAGGCGAGACCGCCGTTCCCCTACCTTCAAAAAGAAGTGCCCGCGGGGAGCGGGCGCTTGGAGCGTAGGCCGAAGGCACTACGCACGCCGAGGAAGGGAGGCGAGACCGCCGTTCCCCTACCTTCAAAAAGGAGTGCCCGCGGGGAGCGGGCGCTTGGAGCGTAGGCCGAAGGCACTACGCACGCCGAGGTAGGGAGGCGAGACCGCCGTTCCCCTACCTTCAAAAAGGAGTGCCCGCGGGGAGCGGGCGCTTGGAGCGTAGGCCGAAGGCACTACGCACGCCGAGGTAGGGAGGCGAGACCGCCGTCCCCCTACCTTCAAAAAGGAGTGCCCGCGGGGAGCGGGCGCTTGGAGCGTAGGCCGAAGGCACTACGCTCGCCGAGGTAGGGAGGCGAGACCGCCGTTCCCCTACCTTCAAAAAGGAGTGCCCGCGGGGAGCGGGCGATTGGAGCGTAGGCCGAAGGCACTACGCACGCCGAGGTAGGGAGGCGAGACCGCCGTTCCCCTACCTTCAAAAAGGAGTGCCCGCGGGGAGCGGGCGATTGGAGCGTAGGCCGAAGGCACTACGCACGCCGAGGTAGGGAGGCGAGACCGCCGTTCCCCTACCTTCAAAAAGAAGTGCCCGCGGGCAGCGGGCGCTTGGAGCGTAGGCCGAAGGCACTACGCACGCCGAGGAAGGGAGGCGAGACCGCCGTTCCCCTACCTTCAAAAAGGAGTGCCCGCGGGGAGCGGGCGCTTGGAGCGTAGGCCGAAGGCACTACGCACGCCGAGGTAGGGAGGCGAGACCGCCGTTCCCCTACCTTCAAAAAGGAGTGCCCGCGGGGAGCGGGCGCTTGGAGCGTAGGCCGAAGGCACTACGCACGCCGAGGTAGGGAGGCGAGACCGCCGTTCCCCTACCTTCAAAAAGCAGTGCTCGCGGGGAGCGGGCGCTTGGAGCGTAGGCCGAAGGCACTTCGCACGCCGACGTAGGGAGGCGAGACCGCCGTTCCCCTACCTTCAAAAAGGAGTGCCAGCGGGGAGCGGGCGCTTGGAGCGTTGATACGTCACGGGGTCCCGATCTTCACGACGTAGGATGATCACCAGATAACTAGCTTCAAAGAAGCCAAGATAATTTGCTGCAAGCAGCGATAACTAGTGCAACCTGACAAATAAAACTCGAAGCCAACCACCGTCTTTAACCGGCAACCTGAATCGAGGATTCGCCCAACCACACTCTCAAGGAACCAACCAACACAGCCTACAATCAATCGAGAAACCTCGAAGGGAGTAGGAGCACCAATTGTTCGCAGCAACATTGATAATGTTCGATTCACCACTTCAGTTTGTCCATCGGTTTGAGGGTGACAAGTGGTGGAGAATAGGAGCTTGGTTCCAAGTTTGGCCCATAATGTTTTCCAAAAATAGCTCACGAACTTGACATCTCGATCAGACACAATTGTCCTAGGCATCCCATGTAGCCTCACAATTTCCCTGAAAAATAAATTAGCAATATGTGAAGCATCGTCGGTCTTGTTGCAAGGGACAAAATGAGCCATCTTTGAAAATCTATCAACCACAACAAAAATAGAATCCTTTCCTTTCTGAGTTCTAGGTAATCCCAAAATAAAGTCCATGCTTATGTCTTCCCAAGGGATATTAGAAACAGGTAAAGGAGTGTATAAGCCATGAGGGTTCAGTTTTGACTTAGCTTTGTGACAGGTCACGCATCACTCCACAAATCGGATGACTTCTCTCCTCATCTTGGGCCAATAGAAATGATCACCTAGCAGTTCATAAGTTTTCTTTTGTCCAAAATGACATGTTAGTCCTCCTCCATGTGATTCCTGTAACAAAAGCAATCTAACCGAAGAATTTGGAACACAAAGCTTGTTAGCTCTAAACAGAAATCCATCATGTATGTGATATTTTTCCCAACCTTTTCCATCTTTACAATTATTATATGGTGCTGAAAATTCAGGATCATTATTATACATACCTGTCAAACTTTCAAGACCCAAAACCTTTACCTCGAGTTGGTTCAACAACACACTCTTTCGAGACAAAGCATCGGCAACAACATTGTCCTTACCTTTCTTATATTTCACAATGTATGGAAATGTTTCGATGAACTCAACCCATTTGGCATGGCGACGGTTCAGCTTGGCTTGACCTTTCAAGTACTTAAAAGCTTCATGATCGGAATGAATAACAAACTCTTTCGGCCATAAATAGTGCTGCCAGGTTTCAAGCACACGCACCAAAGCATACAATTCTTTGTCATACACAGAATAATTCAATTGAGCACCTCCCAGTTTTTCACTAAAATATGCTACTGGTTTTCCTTGTTGCATTAAAACTCCTCCTATCCCAATTCCACTAGCATCACATTCTACTTCAAAAGTTTTAGTGAAATCAGGAAGAACAAGTACGGGTGCTTCAGTCAAACGTTTCTTTAATTCTTGAAAAGCATTTTCCTGTGAGTTTCCCCACTTAAAATCAACCCCCTTCTTGGTCAATTCATTCAAAGGAGCAGCAATGGTACTGAAATCTCTCACAAACCTTCTATAAAAACCAGCAAGGCCATGAAAACTTCTTACTTGACTTACATTCGTTGGAGTTGGCCAATCCTTGATGGCTTCCACCTTGGTTTCATCCACTTCGATTCCCTTTCCTGAAACAACAAAACCAAGAAACACAACGTGGTCTGTACAAAAACTGCACTTCTCAAGATTAGCAAATAATTTCTCCTTTCGAAGCTCATCCAAAACTTGACGAATGTGATTCACATGCTCATCAAAAGACTTGCTGTAAATTAAGATATCATCAAAATAGACAACAACAAATTTTCCAATGAAAGCTCTCAAGACATGGTTCATTAATCTCATGAAAGTACTAGGAGCATTAGTCAAACCAAATGGCATAACTAACCATTCATACAACCCAAATTTTGTTTTAAATGCAGTTTTCCATTCATCCCCCGTTTTCATTCTTATTTGATGGTAACCACTTCTCAAATCAATTTTAGTAAAAATTATAGAACCACTCAATTCATCAAGCATGTCATCTAACCGTGGAATAGGATGACGATAGCGAACAGTGATATTATTTATAGCTCTACAGTCAACACACATCCTCCAAGAACCATCTTTCTTAGGTACTAAGATCACAGGAACAGCACAAGGACTTAAGCTTTCACGAACAAAACCTTTGTCAAGAAGTTCTTGTACTTGCCTTTGTATCTCCTTGGTTTCTTCTGGATTGGTTCGGTATGGTGGACGGTTAGGGAGTGCAGCCCCTGGAATGAGATCAATTTGATGCTCAATCCCACGAATTGGAGGTAGTCCGGCTGGTGTTTCTTTTGGAAAAACATCTTCATAGTCCTGTAAAAGATGAGACACAACACTAGGAAGAGAGGTGATATCGTTAGGTGAAATTAAAACGTCTTTGCACACAAGTACAAAGAGCACTTGATCTGGGTTGTTCCTCACTTCTCTCAGTTCAGATTTTGTGGCTAGCATAACTAGATGCTCTCCCTCTCCTCTCTCTTTTTCTCTCAAATTTGGCTTGTGGCTCTCACTCACCGAGTTGTGGATGGCACTCATTTTCTTTTGCTCTGCTCCTCCTGTAATCACTGGACCAATTTCAGATTTCTTTTGTAAGTGCTCAGCCATGATTTGTTGGGGTGTCATAGGCTTGAGTACAAACTTCTTCCCTTTCAAATCTAGTGTGTACTGATTTGTTCTCCCACAATGCTGAGTATATCGATCATATTGCCAAGGTCTTCCAAGTAACATGTGACACACAGACATAGGTGCCACATCGCACTCAACGGTGTCAACATATTCACCAATCTTGAATGGAACTTTCACCTTATATCCAATCTTAATATCTCCTGAATCATTCAGCCATTGGACATGATATGGATGAGGATGTCGCTGTAGTTTCAAACCAAGCTTGTCAACCATCTCACGACTAGCAAGATTATGGCAGCTCCCGCCATCAATGATCACCTTCACCACTTTATCTTGCACCTTGGCTCTGGTTTGAAAAAGATTATGTCGCTGCCCAATTTCAGCTTCTTTCATCTGAACACTCAAGATTTGAGCCACTACAAGAGCAGCACCGTGCTCAAATTCACATCCAGTATGTTTCTCATCTTCATGGGCTTCATCAACATACTCTTCCTCAACTTCCTCTTCACTAGCTGAATCATATTCTCCATTGTCATTCACAATGATCACACGATTATCTGGACACTCCTTGATTACATGCCCACGGCCTCCACATTTGAAGCATTGAATCCCACTACTCTTGGATGTAGAACCCACTGAAGTAGTGGTGGATGCGGCTGGTTTAGAACTCATGCTTGGGGCAGCAGTGTTCTTCCCACTATAAACACCTTGAACATTAGAACGAAGGGCTCCACTTGAGCTCTTTGCCATTGATGGTGCAGCAGAAAACTTAGAGATTGACTTGCTTCCTCTAGACGCAGTACTCGTACCATATGACAAGGGCTTGCTACTCTTGGCATCTTGCTGTAGTTGGCGTTCAGCTTTGGTTGCTTGATGTACCAAATCAATAAGATGACGGTACGGCTGAAACTCAACAATGCGCTGGATATTGCGATGTAACCCAGCCATAAAACGTGCAATAGTTTGCTCTTCATCTTCATACACATTGGCTCTAATCATAGCCTTCTCCATCTCCTTATAATACTCCTCAACAGAGAAACTTCCTTGCTTCAGATTCTGCAGTTTATCGAAAAGATCACGGCGATAGTGCTTCGGCACAAAACGAGTTCTCATTTCTCTCTTCATTTCTTCCCAAGTGGCAATAGGATTTTCTCCATCTTCTTCACGATCATGGAGAATTTGCTCCCACCATATCAGAGCATATCCTTCAAACTCCAGAGATGCCATTGCCAACTTCTTCTCCTCTGCATAATTATGCAAGCGAAAGATCTTGTCCACCTTCAACTCCCAAGTGAAATAAGCTTCAGGATCAGACCCTCCATCAAATTTTGGCATGGTAAACTTCAGTTTTCCATACCTCTCCTCATGGTTGCCTCCTCTACGATGTCGGCGACCAAAATGATATTGAGAATGATTATCATCATCCTCATCTTCAGATTCATCATTGTCTTCATTTCTTCGACCTCGAGCTCTTCCTCTACCATGTGCAGCACCTTGGTTTCTCCTTTCTTATTCTCTTGCTCTTCTAGCAGCAACTCTTCCATCACTATCTCCTCCATCTTCACCATGGTTGCTTGCACTGTCATGAGGTTGGCGACGTCCTCTGATTTCAGCCATAAAGGCCTGAAGATCTTGTGTCAACCGATCTTGCTTATCTTCCAAGCTTTGCTTCAGTTCATTGAATTGTGCCATAGTAACACAATCTTCTAGCTCCACTCCACCCATCTTCCTGTAAGGTTAGCTAAATACGAACAATAGGTATTTGTGGAATATAAAAATTTGGTGGCTCTCACAACTCACCTCTCTTACCAACCGAAGCTCTTATGAATTCCTTGCTGCGGATTACAGAAAAACAAATGTGTCGTGGTAATAAGAAAGTGATGGAGAGGCGAATACAAGACCAGAGTACCGATTACGATGGATTTTTATTTGGAGCTTGGTGGGGAGTGATACACAAGGAATGCAATCTGAATTCTAGTTGTTGTAAAGTTAAATAACAATCCAAACTAGAAGTTCCCTGCCTAGTGCTGATCGCAAGATATGGGAGATTTAAATCAATCACACACACACGCAAAGAAATTTCAGAGTTGATGCAAACAAGGAGTATGATTGGGATGCAAGTGTTGCGATCAGACCCAACCAAAATTTTGCACCAAACACAAATAGCAAACTGGTTGCTCAACTTGGCGTGACAAACTTTCAACACTTGTGCACTTTAACTAACTGATCTTCAACCTTTCTTTCTCAATTTTTCTCAACTCTCTCTGTTTTTTTACACTTTTCTTTCTTCTTCTTTTTTTTTGACACACTTTTTTTTATAGAACTTAACACAACGACCAGAGATAACACTAGCACTCTTATGATAGAAAAAAAAACACAACCAGTAGCTATAGTTTGATAGGATCAAAGTTAACGCGAAGGATGATATAGGCTATAGATTTTTTTGTGTGGGGATTTTCAGATATATAAAAGAGGCTCAAAGGACACGCAAAGGAAAATGATCAGCAACTAAAACAAAGACTCTAATGGACTGATACTTAACAAAACTCACTGAAATAACAGATTGAAACAAAGGGCTAAAGCAAATTTTTTAGGCTTTTTGGTGGATAGGACGAAACAAATATATATGTAGCTAAAGGTAAAGAATCCTACCGTGGTAACGAAAGCTCTGATACCAGATGATACGTCACGGGGTCCCGATCTTCACGACGTAGGATGATCACCAGATAACTAGCTTCAAAGAAGCCAAGATAACTTGCTGCAAGCAGCGATAACTAGTGCAACCTGACAAATAAAACTCGAAGCCAACCACCGTCTTTAACCGGCAACCTGAATCGAGGATTCGCCCAACCACACTCTCAAGGAACCAACCAACACAGCCTACAATCAATCGAGAAACCTCGAAGGGAGTAGGAGCACCAATTGGGAGCGGATGAAGCCGCCGCTGCTGTAATCCCGCGAAGGAAATCACAAGAGCAAAGGGTAGAGATCAACTCTCAAAGGTTTGTTAGCACACAGCTGAACAAAGAGGTTCTGTATTTCGTTTATCAAAAGTCTGTGATTGCTATGAGGCAATGGGGTATTTATACTAGGAACAGCCCTCCTAGATAGGTGTAAACACGAAATGAAAAAGATAAGATGGACTATGTGAAAGGGCCTCCACGAAATGGACTCTGAATTGTTCTCGCGTGGCTGTTGGTATTCTGCGCAGTCTTCAGTGTTTTGTCAATAACTCCACCTTGGAAAGTCCAAAAGATGTGCCGTCAATTGCGTTGGAAAGTTAACTTGATAAGATTTCACACCATGTGCAGCATGCACCACGAAATAATGTAGAATGGTACAGTTTTGCATGGGAAGTTGAACGTCTGGCAGACTGTTGACCTTCTGACCAGTCTTCACTAAAACTGGTCGGCTCTCACAATGGAAATTCCAAACAGCTCGGCTCTGGTGGGATTGAAAACTAGACTTAATAAGCTTTCCAAAATGTCCTCATGGACCTCCATAGCCTTTGGAAATCAAAAGTTATGACTGTTTCTTTCGAACTGTTCTGCTGGACTGGTCTGGTTCGAGTGTGGTCCTTCTCTGTAGTCATCTCTTTGTATGTTCCTGTCATCCTTCTTGGTGAACCTAAGCAATAGCAATGTACACGACTTAGGCAGTATATAATTCTCATTAATGTTAAAATGATTCTCACAAAGTAGCGCGTTCACCTCTTGTTGTATCTTCTTTGCTCGACTACGTGTAATCGGTCCATCAATGGCTTGGGCTGGTGTCGATGTAGGTGAGACTTGAGTTGGTGTAGCTTGATTTGGAGGTTGTAACATCTTGCTTGATAGCGTGGTCATATCAAGCGTAGGCCGAAGGCACTTCGCACGTCGACGTAGGGAGGCGAGACCGCCGTTCCCCTACCTTCAAAAAGGAGTGCCCGCGGCGAGCGGGCGCTTGGAGCGTAGGCCGAAGGCACTACGCACGCCGAGGTAGGGAGGCGACACCGCCGTTCCCCTACCTTCAAAAAGCAGTGCCCGCGGGGAGCGGGCGCTTGGAGCGTAGGCCGAAGGCACTTCGCACGCCAACGTAGGGAGGCGACACCGCCGTTCCCCTACCTTCAAAAAGGAGTGCCCGCGGGGAGCGGGCGCTTGGAGCGTAGGCCGAAGGCACTACGCACGCCGAGGTAGGGAGGCGAGACCGCCGTTCCCCTACCTTCAAAAAAGGAGTGCCCGCGGGGAGCGGGCGCTTGGAGCGTAGGCCGAAGGCACTACGCACGCCGAGGTAGGGAGGCGAGAACGCCGTTCCCCTACCTTCAAAAAGAAGTGCCCGCGGGCAGCGGGCGCTTGGAGCGTAGGCCGAAGGCACTACGCACGCCGAGGTAGGGAGGCGAGTCCGCCGTTCCCCTACCTTCATAAAAGGAGTCCCCGCGGCGAGCGGGCGCTTGGAGCGTAGGCCGAAGGCACTACGCACGCCGAGGTAGGGAGGCGAGACCGCTGTTACCCTACCTTCAAAAAGAAGTGCCCGCGGGAAGCGGGTGCTTGGAGCGTAGGCCGAAGGCACTACGCTCGCCGAGGTAGGGAGGCGAGACCGCCGTTCCCCTACCTTCAAAAAGGAGTGCCCGCGGGGAGCGGGCGCTTGGAGCGTACGCCGAAGGCACTATGCACGCCGAGGTAGGGAGGCGAGACCGCCGTTCCCCTACCTTCAAAAAGGAGTGCCCGTACGGAGCGGGCGCTTGGAGCGTAGGCCGAAGGCACTACGCTCGCCGAGGTAGGGAGACGAGACCGCCGTTCCCCTACCTTCAAAAAGGAGTGCCCGCGGGGAGCGGGCGCTTGGAGCGTAGGCCGAAGGCACAACGCACGCCGAGGTAGGGAGGCGAGACCGCCGTTCCCCTACCTTCAAAAAGGAGTGCCCGCGGGGAGCGGGCGCTTGGAGCGTAGGCCGAAGGCACTACGCACGCCGAGGTAGGGAGGCCAGACCACCGTTCGCCTACCTTCAAAAAGTAGTGCCCGCGGGGAGCGGGCGCTTGGAGCGTAGGCCGAAGGCACTACGCAGGCCGAGGTAGGGAGGCGAGACCGCCGTTCCCCTACCTTCAAAAAGGAGTGCCCGCGGGGAGCGGGCGCTTGGAGCGTAGGCCGAAGGCACTACGCACGCCGAGGTAGGGAGGCGAGACCGCCGTTCCCCTACCTTCAAAAAGGAGTGCCTGCGGCGAGCGGGCGCTTGGAGCGTAGGCCGAAGGCACTACGCACGCCGAGGTAGGGAGGGGAGACCGCCGTTCCCCTACCTTCAAAAAGCAGTGCCCGCGGGGAGCGGGCGCTTGGAGCGTAGGCCGAAGGCACTTCGCACGCCGACGTAGGGAGGCGAGACCGCCGTTCCCCTACCTTCAAAAAGGAGTGCCCGCGGGGAGCGGGCGCTTGGAGCGTAGGCCGAAGGCACTACGCACGCCGAGGTTGGGAGGCGAGACCACCGTTCCCCTACCTTCAAAAAGGAGTGCCAGCGGGCGCTTGGAGCGTAGGCCGAAGGCACTATGCACGCCGAGGTAGGGAGGCGAGACCGCCGTTACCCTACCTTCAAAAAGAAATGCCAGCGTGCGCTTGGAGCGTAGGCCGAAGGCACTAGGCACGCCGAGGTGGGGAGGCGAGACCGCCGTTCCCCTACCTTCAAAAAAGGAGTGCCCGCGGCGAGCGGGCGCTTGGAGCGTAGGCCGAAGGCACTACGCACGCCGAGGTAGGGAGGCGAGACCGCCGTTCCCCTACCTTCAAAAAGGAGTGCCTGCGGGGAGCGGGCGCTTGGAGCGTAGGCCGAAGGCACTACACTCGCCGAGGTAGGGAGGCGAGACCGCCGTTCCCCTACCTTCAAAAAGGAGTGCCCGCGGGGAGCGGGCGCTTGGAGCGTAGGCCGAAGGCACTACGCACGCCGGGTAGGGAGGCGAGACCGCCGTTGCCCTACCTTCAAAAAGAAGTGCCAGCGGGCGCTTGGAGCATAGGCCGAAGGCACTACGCACGCCGAGGTGGGGAGGCGAGACCGCCGTTCCCCTACCTTCAAAAAAGGAGTGCCCGCGGCGAGCGGGCGCTTGGAGCGTAGGCCGAAGGCACTACGCACGCCGAGGTAGGGAGGCGAGACCGCCGTTCCACTACCTTCAAAATGAAGTGCCCGCGGGCAGCGGGCGCGTGGAGCGTAGGCCGAAGGCATTACGCACGCCGAGGTAGGGAGGCCAGACCGCCGTTCCCCTACCTTCAAAAAGGAGTGCCCGCGGGGAGCGGGCGCTTGGAGCGTAGGCCGAAGGCACTACGCACGCCGAGGTAGGGAGGCGAGACCGCCGTTCCCCTACCTTCAAAAAGGAGTGCCCGCGGGGAGCGGGCGCTTGGAGCGTAGGCCGAAGGCACTACCCTCGCCGAGGTAGGGAGGCGAGACCGCCGTTCCCCTACCTTCAAAAAGGAGTGCCCGCGGGGAGCGGGCGCTTGGAGCGTAGGCCGAAGGCACTACGCACGCCGGGTAGGGGGGCGAGACCGCCGTACCCCTACCTTCAAAAAGGAGTGCCCGCGGGGAGCGGGCGCTTGGAGCGTAGGCCGAAGGCACTACGCACGCCGAGGTAGGGAGGCGAGACCGCCGTTCCCCTACCTTCAAAAAGGAGTGCCCGCGGGGAGCGGGCGCTTGGAGCGTAGGCCGAAGGCACTACGCTCGCCGAGGTAGGGAGGCGAGACCGCCGTTCCCCTACCTTCAAAAAGGAGTGCCCGCGGGGAGCGGACGCTTGGAGCGTACGCCGAAGGCACTACGCACGCCGAGGTAGGGAGACGAGACCGCCGTTCCCCTACCTTCAAAAAGGAGTGCCCGTACGGAGCGGGCGCTTGGAGCGTAGGCCGAAGGCACTACGCTCGCCGAGGTAGGGAGACGAGACCGCCGTTCCCCTACCTTCAAAAAGGAGTGCCCGCGGGGAGCGGGCGCTTGGAGCGTAGGCCGAAGGCACAACGCACGCCGAGGTAGGGAGGCGAGACCGCCGTTCCCCTACCTTCAAAAAGGAGTGCCCGCGGGGAGCGGGCGCTTGGAGCGTAGGCCGAAGGCACTACGCACGCCGAGGTAGGGAGGCCAGACCACCGTTCGCCTACCTTCAAAAAGTAGTGCCCGCGGGGAGCGGGCGCTTGGAGCGTAGGCCGAAGGCACTACGCAGGCCGAGGTAGGGAGGCGAGACCGCCGTTCCCCTACCTTCAAAAAGGAGTGCCCGCGGGGAGCGGGCGCTTGGAGCGTAGGCCGAAGGCACTACACACGCCGAGGTAGGGAGGCGAGACCGCCGTTCCCCTACCTTAAAAAGGAGTGCCGGCGGCGAGCGGGCGCTTGGAGCGTAGGCCGAAGGCACTACGCACGCCGAGGTTGGGAGGGGAGACCGCCGTTCCCCAACCTTCAAAAAGAAGTGCCCGCGGGGAGCGGGCGCTTGGAGCGTAGGCCGAAGGCACTTCGCACGCCGACGTATGGAGGCGAGACCGCCGTTCCCCTACCTTCAAAAAGGAGTGCCCGCGGGGAGCGGGCGCTTGGAGCGTAGGCCGAAGGCACTACGCACGCCGAGGTAGGGAGGCGAGACCGCCGTTCCCCTACCTTCAAAAAGGAGTGCCAGCGGGCGCTTGGAGCGTAGGCCGAAGGCACTACGCACGCCGAGGTAGGGAGGCGAGACCGCCGTTACCCTACCCTCAAAAAGAAGTGCCAGCGGGTGCTTGGAGCGTAGGCCGAAGGCACTATGCACGCCGAGGTGGGGAGGCGAGACCGCCGTTCCCCTACCTTCAAAAAAGGAGTGCCCGCGGCGAGCGGGCGCTTGGAGCGTAGGCCGAAGGCACTACGCACGCCGAGGTAGGGAGGCGAGACCGCCGTTCCCCTACCTTCAAAAAGAAGTGCCTGCGGGCAGCGGGCGCTTGGAGCGTAGGCCGAAGGCACTACGCACGCCGAGGTAGGGAGGCCAGACCGCCGTTCCCCTACCTTCAAAAAGGAGTGCCCGCGGGGAGCGGGCGCTTGGAGCGTAGGCCGAAGGCACTACGCACGCCGAGGTAGGGAGGCGAGACCGCCGTTCCCCTACCTTCAAAAAGGAGTGCCCGCGGGGAGCGGGCGCTTGGAGCGTAGGCCGAAGGCACTACCCTCGCCGAGGTAGGGAGGCGAGACCGCCGTTCCCCTACCTTCAAAAAGGAGTTTCCGCGGGGAGCGGGCGCTTGGAGCGTAGGCCGAAGGCACTACGCACGCCGGGTAGGGAGGCGAGACCGCCGTTCCCCTACCTTCAAAAAGAAGTGCCAGCGGGCGCTTGGAGCGTAGGCCGAAGGCCCTACGCTCGCCGAGGTGGGGAGGCGAGACCGCCGTTCCCCTACCTTCAAAAAAGGAGTGCCCGCGGCGAGCGGGCGCTTGGAGCGTAGGCCGAAGGCACTACGCACGCCGAGGTAGGGAGGCGAGACCGCCGTTCCCCTACCTTCAAAAAGAAGTGCCCGCGGGCAGCGGGCGCGTGGAGCGTAGGCCGAAGGCACTACGCACACCGAGGTAGGGAGGCCAGACCGCCGTTCCCCTACCTTCAAAAAGGAGTGCCCGCGGGGAGCGGGCGCTTGGAGCGTAGGCCGATGGCACTACGCACGCCGAGGTAGGGAGGCGAGACCGCCCTTCCCCTACCTTCAAAAAGGAGTGCCCGCGGGGAGCGGGCGCTTGGAGCGTAGGCCGAAGGCACTACCCTCGCCGAGGTAGGGAGGCGAGACCGCCGTTCCCCTACCTTCAAAAAGGAGTGCCCGCGGGGAGCGGGCGCTTGGAGCGTAGGCCGAAGGCACTACGCACGCTGGGTAGGGAGGCGAGACCGCCGTACCCCTACCTTCAAAAAGGAGTGCCCGCGGGGAGCGGGCGCTTGGAGCGTAGGCCGAAGGCACTACGCACGCCGAGGTAGGGAGGCGAGACCGCCGTTCCCCTACCTTCAAAAAGGAGTGCCCGCGGGGAGCGGGCGCTTGGAGCGTAGGCCGAAGGCACTACGCTCGCCGAGGTAGGGAGGCGAGACCGCCGTTCCCCTACCTTCAAAAAAGGAGTGCCCGCGGCGAGCGGGCGCTTGGAGCGTAGGCGAAGGCACTACGCACGCCGAGGTAGGGAGGCGAGACCGCCATTCCCCTAGCTTCAAAAAGCAGTGCCCGCGGGAAGCGGGCGCTTGGAGCGTATTCCGAAGGCACTAAGCACGCCGAGGTAGGGAGGCGACACCACCGTTCCCCTACCTTCAAAAAGGAGTGCCCGCGGGGAGTGGGCGCTTGGAGCGTAGGCCGAAGGCACTAAGCACGCCGAGGTAGGGAGGCGAGACCGCCGTTCCCCTACCTTCAAAAAAGGAGTGCCCGCGGCGAGCGGGCGCTTGGAGCCTAGGCCGAAGGCACTACGCACGCCGCGGTAGGGAGGCGAGACCGCCGTTCCCCTACCTTCAAAAAGCAGTGCCCGCGGGGAGCGGGCGCTTGGAGCGTAGGCCGAAGGCACTACGCACGCCGAGGTAGGGAGGCGAGACCGCCGTTCCCCTACCTTCAAAAATGGAGTGCCCGCGGCGAGCGGGCGCTTGGAGCGTAGGCGAAGGCACTACGCACGCCGAGGTAGGGAGCGAGACCGCCGTTCCCCTAGCTTCAAAAAGCAGTGCCCGCGGGGAGCGGGCGCTTGGAGCGTAGGCCGAAGGCACTAAGCACGCCGAGGTAGGGAGGCGACACCGCCGTTCCCCTACCTTCAAAAAGGAGTGCCCGCGGGGAGTGGGCGCTTGGAGCGTAGGCCGAAGGCACTAAGCACGCCGAGGTAGGGAGGCGAGACCGCCGTTCCCCTACCTTCAAAAAGCAGTGCCCGCGGGAAGCGGGCGCTTGGAGCGTAGGCCGAAGGCACTAAGCACGCCGAGGTAGGGAGGCGAGACCGCCGTTCCCCTACCTTCAAAAAGGAGTGCCCGCGGGGAGCGGGCGCTTGGAGCGTAATCCGAAGGCACTACGCACGCCGAGGTAGGGAGGCGAGACCGCCGTTCCCCTAGCTTCAAAAAGCAGTGCCCGCGGGAAGCGGGCGCTTGGAGCGTAGGCCGAAGGCACTAAGCACGCCGAGGTAGGGAGGCGAGACCGCCGTTCCCCTACCTTCAAAAAGGAGTGCCCGCGGGGAGCGGGCGCTTGGAGCGTAGGCCGAAGGCACTACGCACGCCGAGGTAGGGAGGCGAGACCGCCGTTCCCCTACCTTCAAAAAGGAGTGCCCGCGGGCAGCGGGCGCTTGGAGCGTAGGCCGAAGGCACTACGCACGCCGAGATAGGGAGGCGAGAACGCCCTTCCCATACCTTCAAAAAAGGAGTGCCCGCGGCGAGCGGGCGCTTGGAGCGTAGGCCGAAGGCACTACGCACGCCGAGGTAGGGTGGCGAGACCGCCGTTCCCCTACCTTCAAAAAGAAGTGCCCGCGGGGAGCTGGCGCTTGGAGCGTAGGCCGAAGGCACTACGCACGCCGAGGTAGGGAGGCGAGACCGCCGTTCCCCTACCTTCAAAAAGGAGTGCCCGCGGGGAGCGGGCGCTTGGAGCGTAGGCCGAAGGCACTACGCACGCCGAGGTAGGGAGGCGAGACCGCCGTTCCCCTACCTTCAAAAAAGGAGTGCCCGCGGCGAGCGGGCGCTTGGAGCATAAGCGAAGGCACTACGCACGCCGAGGTAGGGAGGCGAGACCGCCGTTCCCCTACCTTCAAAAATGAGTGCCCGCGGGGAGCGGGCGCTTGAAGCGTAGGCCGAAGGCACTACGCAAGCCGAGGTAGGGAGGCGAGACCGCCGTTCCCTACCTTCAAAAAGAAGTGCCCGCGGGGAGCGGGCGCTTGGAGCGTAGGCCGAAGGCACTACGCACGCCGAGGTAGGGAGGCGAGACCGCCGTTCCCCTACCTTCAAAAAGGGGTGCCCGCGGGGATAGGGCGCTTGGAGCGTAGGCCAAAGGCACTAAGCACGCCGAGGTAGGAAGGCGAGACCGCTGTTCCCCTACCTTCAAAAAAGGAGTGCCCGCGGCGAGCGGGCGCTTGGAGCGTAGGCCGAAGGCACTACGCACGCCGAGGTAGGGAGGCGAGACCGCCGTTCCCCTACCTTCAAAAAGAAGTGCCCGCGGGAAGCGGGCGCTTGGAGCGTAGGCCGAAGGCACTACGCACGCCGAGGTAGGGAGGCGAGACCGCCGTTCCCCTACCTTCAAAAAGAAGTGCCCGCGGGAAGCGGGCGCTTGGAGCGTAGGCCGAAGGCACTACGCACGCCGAGGTAGGGAGGCGAGACCGCCGTTCCCCTACCTTCAAAAAGGAGTGCCCGCGGGGAGCGGGCGCTTGGAGCGTAGGCCGAAGGCACTACACTCGCCGAGGTAGGGAGACGAGACCGGCATTCCCCTACCTTCAAAAAGGAGTGCCCGCGGGGAGCGGGCGCTTGGAGCGTAGGCCGAAGGCACTACGCACGCCGAGGTAGGGAGGCGAGACCGCCGTTCCCCTACCTTCAAAAAGGAGTGCCCGCGGGGAGCGGGCGCTTGGAGCGTAGGCCGAAGGCACTACGCACGCCGAGGTAGGGAGGCGAGACCGCCGTTCCCCTACCTTCAAAAAGGAGGGGTGCACTCCCTGGTGTAACGCGCTCGAAGGTGCGACATCCAGGTGCCGCATCACTAGGGCGAGGCACTCCCTAGTGTCTCAGCCATCGCGCAATTTTTATACTCCGTAGTGCGTGAGGGTAATTGGTGCGTGCGGAGGCGGACCTCGGCGCACGACTTAATTTATAGTCCGCGGACTCTCGCGTGCGGAGGCAGACCTCAGCGCCCGACTTGTTTAGAGTCCGTAGACTTGCGCAGGGACAACACCTGCGTCTTATTTATAGTCCGTGGACATCATGCGTGCGGAGCTAGGCTCAACGCTACGTCTTATTTATAGTCCGTGGACTCGCGGGTGCGGAGGAATGCCTCGACGGTCACGTCTTTTTTAAAGTCCGTAGACATCATGCGTGCGGAGCTAGGCTCAACGCTACGTCTTATTTATAGTCCGTGGACTCGCACGTGCGGAGGAATGCCTCGACGGTCATGTCTTTTTTAAAGTCCGTAGACATCATGTGTGCGGAGCTAGGCTCAACGCTACGTCTTATTTATAGTCCGTGGACTCGCGCGTGCGGAGGAATGCCTCGACGGTCACGTCTTTTTTAAAGTCCGTAGACATCATGCGTGCGGAGCTAGGCTCAATGCTACGTCTTATTTATAGTCCGTGGACTCGCGCGTGCGGAGGAATGCCTCGACGGTCACGTCTTTTTTAAAGTCCGTAGACATCATGCGTGCAGAGCTAGGCTCAACGCTACGTCTTATTTATAGTCCGTGGACTTGTGCGCGCGAGGGCGTCCCCCCGGTGCGTCTTTTGTTTATACTCAGACCCGTCACCTTTGGCTACGGCGAGTGCACACGCGAATGTGTGTCTTTGGTTTATACTCAGTCCCGCCCTCCCTGGCGACGGCGAGTGCACACGCGAACGTGCGTCTTTGGTTTATACTCAGTCCCGCCCTCCCTGGCGACGGCGACTGCACACGCGAACGTGTGTCTTTGGTTTATACTCAGTCCCGCCCTCCCTGGCGACGGCGAGTGCACACGCGAACGTGCGTCTTTGGTTTATACTCAATCCCGCCCTCCCTGGCGACGGCGAGTGCACACGCGAACGTGCGTCTTTGGTTTATACTCAGTCCCGCCCTCCCTGGCGACGGCGAGTGCACACGCGAACGTGCGTCTTTGGTTTATACTCAGTCCCGCCCTCCCTGGCGACGGCGAGTGCACACGCGAACGTTCGTCTTTGGTTTATACTCAGTCCCGCCCTCCCTGGCGACGGCGAGTGCACACGCGAACGTGCGTCTTTGGTTTATACTCAGTCCCGCCCTCCCTGGCGACGGCGAGTGCACACGCGAACGTGCGTCTTTGGTTTATACTCAGTCCCGCCCTCCCTGGCGACGGCGAGTGCACACGCGAACGTGCGTCTTTGGTTTATACTCAGTCCCGCCCTCCCTAGCGACGGCGAGTGCACACGCGAACGTGCGTCTTTGTTTATACTCCGTGGAGTACGCCGACGCTCGAGGCAGCAGAGGCATCAAAGAAATGGCCGAAGACTTGCGACAAGCAAACGCTCCAGAATGCAGTACTGGAAAAGCCTACGGTAGCCCGAAACAGGCCAAAACCGAAGAAGCAAGTGTGGCCAAATCAAATGCTCTGAGAATGAAACTGTAGGCATTACCTTGACGATGGAGCTGCCACGAGCTTCATTAGGACTCTTCATCTGTGGAGTCCACGGTCGAGGAGGTCCTCATCTGCGCGAAAGAGGTGTATACGCCCATCACTTCACGTAATTGCATGCATGAATGGATGCTTCATTTTGGCTTCTTGGGTGCATGCGTCTCCGGCGAGGATCCGACGCGAAGTCTCATAGCGGCGATGTCGGAGATGGCTTTGCCGTTGCGGAGGCCCAGCCGCCGCGGAGGTTGGCGCTGAGTGATGCGAAGAGGCCTCGTGAGACGCGAAGGCGGGCGAAGTCGCACCGCTTCCTCCACTGCACTCCCTCCGTCCTGGCAGCCCGCCACCTAGGCCAGCTATAGCAGCGTCGTGGAGGCTGCTGCGCGAGGTAGACTTCGCCGAGGACGCACGAAGACCTGCCTTCGGCAACGCAGGCGAAGGCAGAGGTGCGAAGGCGCGCGCGGGGATGATCCGATGATGTCGCTGGTGCCAGACATGGGGTCATTGCTTTTGCTAAATCCCGCGTGCTCTTTCCCTGCGGCCGGCTGTTGCTGTGTTGTCGCTAGGGGGCTGGGGCTGCCGCGCCCTCGCCCGGCGGCGTCGCCGCCGGAGTGGCAGCTGTGGGCTCGTGCTTAGGCGGGATACACCATCGAGTTCCTTCCAGTCATAGCACCGACACAGCACTCTGGGGCGTCGGCGAAGGCTCCGCGGTGGTCGGCGGAGACTCCGGGGGCTTTCCAGGGGCGTCGGCGAAGGCTCCGTGGTGGTCGGCGGAGACTCCGGGGGCTTTCCAGGGGCGTCGGTGAAGACTCCGAAGAAGTGCGGCCGGCGACGGAACACGGGGTTGCTTGGAGGGCCAGCGGCGTCCGGTGCCGACGGTGGCATGCGCGAAGATGCGGAGCCGTACACGCGAAGTCGAGCGCGGATGGCACAGCCGGAAGCGAGGCTGCGTACATCCATCCGCGTCGAGCTCGCGCCAGAGACTTCGAGTCAGCAGGCGCGCGCCGCAGCTCCCTCACCTGCGGTTGCCTGCTGATGTCGCGCGTCTGCGGGCGGAGACGATCGAGACGCAGAACGAAGCAACTTCCATGCAAGGCACTGGACGAGGACGCCGCTAGGAGAGAGAAAAAGGCTTATGCATGCATGCGGGAATGAATGCCATGCTTGCGGAAATAAATGCCTCCCCTGCATGCACGCAAAAATGAACTCAACACATGCATCATGCATGGAACGTATGAGTGCATGCATGCAGATAGATACAGCCGAATGACTAGTATCATGTGGATGGATACACGTGAAGCTTGTCTGCGCGGAGAGGGCTTCGCCGTGGCGACGTGCGGAGGCCAGAGTTCGCGGAGTCGAAGCGAAGACTGCCGAAGCCGTCACGGAGCCGAGGCGAAGGCATGCGGAGGCCGAGTGCGGAGGTCGAGCGCGGAGGCCGAGGCCTCATTTCCCTGAGCGAGGATGCCATCCCCGAGCTACAGTGGCCGCAGCTCACGCACTGCAATGACGGACTCCTGCGTACTTAAAGCTTGTGCCTGCAGACGCGAAAGTGCGAGCATGGATGGGTGCAAGCACGGATGGGTGGTGATGGCGGAGCTTGGCGAGGCTTTGTGGTGGCTCGACGTGGAGACCAGCAGAGACGCGATGTTGCGCGAAGACTCTCAGGAGCTCAGCGCGGAGGCGCGGTACTCTGGCCGGAAGGATCCTGCCGCCGAGTCATCCGAGACACCACTTTCCTGCCTGAACACCTCCAATCAGATCTGCCAGATCTGGATCTAGGAAAGAAAAATGAGAGCTCACAACACTTCTGCTATATTTAATGAGATGCATGTAGCGGTAAGATAGACTTATCTGCGATGAGATGAGTGCTCCAGAAATCCCTTCCATACATGAACTTCTAGTCGCCCCACGGACGGCGCCAACTGTTGTAGCTACGGGCTAAACAGGAAGAGAGGGGGATCGATAGATGAGGAAGAGAACTAGATCTGGAGAGGTAGTGATAATGAGAGGATGTCCCTCTTTGCCCCTCCTGGGGGCTTATATATATGTGAGTGGGGTAGAATGGGAAATCCCCATTCTACCCCTTAGTATTTACAAAGGATGGGGGTATACTGGTATATTTACACTGTTATATTCCTCTACACTATTGGGCCTATTACATTTTGGACTAGTTGCACGGCCCAGACACGGGGGGTTGGGCCACCCCTACAACAAATAGCATGCATGTTGGTAATTTGAAAGAAAGTAATTTTGCAATACTGGGTTCAATATGATCAAAGTGTCGACTCGTAAGCTATATTACGTTGCGCGAAAGTTTGGACAAGAAGTTATCAAACAACACAAATCATCTCCAAAAATTCACATGAACTCAAAAAATTATGGTTTTGGTCCCATTAGACAGATCTTGAATTTAGATGAATTTACAAATTTGTTTCATTCAATTTGGAGCTAAAATGTAGAAGTTATGATTGGTCAAAGTTTTCTGTTTCAGTGGGGCCCAGCGGTCAGCGTCGCTCTGGTTACAGAGGCTGACAGGTGGGGCCCACCTGTCAGGTAGAAATAAAAGAAATGTTCGACCTCGGCGCGCTGCGGAGCCGGGGGCTCGAACGCGCGCGGCCGAGGGAACGGGGGAGGGAGGAGAGTTAGCGCTGATAGCCAAGTGAGCGGGGAGGCTTTGCCTACCAGTATAGGGCAATTTATTCTCTTAAGGTGGCTCTGCAGCGCGGTCCACTGGCAGGGCGCGCAGGCGCGAGAAAGAACGGGAGCTGGCGGCGGCAATATTTTCAGACCGAGCACAGTAACTACGCGATCTCCTCCGTTCAAGGCAACAATGGCAAGGATCAAAGGATGATTTGCGCTGAGATTTGTGCGGAATAGGCTGAGGAAGCAAGAAACCAAATCCGAATGCAGCTGGTATGTCACAAACAAGAATTAACAGTAGAAACTGAGAACATGCTTTAGGATAGAATCTGATGAGATATGTATACAATGCTTTTGGCGAAGTTGCTGAGTTTCAGTCAATTTGTCCTGAACAGGGAGCCTCTATTGAGTACAGGTATAGAGTAGGATGCAAGGCAAATGTAACAACTGCAACCTCTGTAATGTTGAGCACAAATTTTTATTAAACAGCAGTAGCAGCAGCCTGTGCGCTAACTGACATGTTGTATAGCAGCAGCAGCTTGAGCACAAATTTATAGTGCGCTAACTGACATGTTGTATAGTGCGCTAACAGCAGCAGCCTGTGCATCCAATGCTGGCACATTCAAGAGGTCAACTAGCCTCTTGTATACCTGTATCAAGTACAGCAATGTAAGTAGGAGTGTAGGGCAATTGCACCGTCCAAAATGGAGCATATGTGGATTAACCTGTGCATCCAATGTTGGCACACTCAAGAGGTCAACTAGCTTCAGTTTTCGGGTGAAGCCATGTGGATTAACCTGCAGCTCAAATGGAGCATATGTAAGTAACATTTGGCAATAATATAAATGACAACACACAAATATTATTGGCAGAAAACCAACTAAAGAGGAATAAGTATGTACCTTGCGTATCCTAGAAATCATCATCTTCGTCGTCGTCGTCTAGGCACATGTCATCATTGTTCTCATTGCCACCATCACTACAGTATTGCAGTACAGTTTCATCTTCATCCTCACTATCTTCAGGAATTGTAGCTTGCTTCTTGCTTCTTATGAGGTCTACTAAATTAGCTTCAAGTATAGTGGCTTCTCCACCCTGAAGATTGTGCGTAACCTCATGAACATCACCTTCTTGCACTTCATGCTCAGTATCAGAACAATGATCATCCTGATGCACATCATGACTGTGTTCATCTTTTTCAGCCACATCATAAATATTCCTATGTTCAAATTTTTGCACAACTCGCCATTCTTTGCCTAAAGATGTGTCTTGCAAGTAAAATATCTTTCTCGATTGAGTTGCCAAGATGAAAGGGTCAGTCTTGTACCATAATGACTGCACATTGATGGATTTGAAATGCCCGTCATCTCGAATGCCTCTTGTCTTGCCACCTTGGTTGTACCAATCGCATCGAAATAGAACCACAGACCGACGTGCTTCAAAATTGGAGTTATATTGCAACTCAATTATCTCCTTAAGGACACCATAAAAATCAATGTTTTCCCCATCATGTGTACCTTCGGTCATTACACCACTATTTTGTGTCTGTAGGTACTTCTCACGGTCCATAGTGCTATACCGCACTCCATTGACAATGCAAGCTGCACAGGTCTTGACTCGGAGATCTGGGCCACATGAAAGTGCATACAATCCTTCACTAACCTCTTCTGGCTTCTCCGCCCATAGCTTCACAATCTGGGGTGCAATAAAAGTACTCAGATCACCAATTATATATGGCTCCTAAACCATTTATGAAAGCTGAAAACACAAGGTCTAGTGACTTACATGTCTCCTAAACCATTTTGGAAATCCTTGTTCAAGCCTTTTATCAACATCATGTGCACCTTCCTTTAGTAGCTCTTCCCTGTAGATGCTGCAAGACAAACTTTATTCATAAGAAATAATTTGATAAATTTGTAATAAAACACACAATAATTCCAAAAAAAGTAAATGATACTTACTCCAAATATGGCTCAACTTCTTCACAGTTATTTAGCACATACCAAACTAACTTGTCCATGACACCATCATCAATGTATTGTACCCTATTAGATCCAACAAGAGTAACACCATGCATAAAAACAGAGGTGTCATCAAACAATGGACCATCACCTCCACTACCATCATCCTGGTTAAATCTAGTGTCAACATCCTCCATGTACCTTGAACAAAAAGTCAGCGTGTCACTTGCAACATAAGCCTCAGCAATTGATCCTTCCGGCCTAGCCCTGTTCCTTACAAAATTCTTCAAAGTGCCTAGTCGCCTTTCTATTGGGTACATCCATCCATACTGAACAGGACCTCTAAGCAGTGCCTCATCAGGAAGATGGACAGCCAAGTGCACCATGACATCAAAGAAGGCCGGAGGAAAAATTTTCTCAAGCTTGCTTAGGATCAATGGGATTTCTGCTTTCAGCCGCTTCACAACATCTATCCTTAGATTTCTACTACACAATTCCCTGAAGAACTTCCCGAGCTCTGCAACTGCTTCATGTACATCCTTGCTGATAAGTCCTCTTAGGCCTGCAGGTATGATTCTTTGCAGGAGTATATGGCAAGAATGTGTTTTCAGCTTCCCCTGCACCTTGGAAGAATCTGCACTTATGAATCTTGCTAGGTTTGCTGCATATCCATCAGTTAACTTGATACCTTTGAGGAACTTGCAAAACTCGATTCTCTGATCCTTCTTCACGACATACCAAGCATGTGGAACAGTGACTGAGTTGCCATCCTGCTGTAAGTGCAATTCAGGTCTTATGCCCATATCATGTAAATCTAGCCTAGCATTGGTTGTGTCCTTGGTCTTGCCGTCGACATTGAGTAATGTGCCAAGAAGGTTTTCACATATGTTTTTCTCTATGTGCATCACATCAAGATTATGTGGAAGCTTCAAATATTTCCAATATGGCAATCTCCACAACCCAACTTTGCGGCTAAAAATCACTGGACCTTCGTTACGCTTCCTTTTCTTAGTTGCAGGATGCTTCCCTGGCCTAACATCTTTCACCTTCTCTAGCTCCTCTTGGACCTCCTCTATAGTGAACTTACCTGGCTCAACTTTGTTTTCGCGCTGTCCGTCAAAAGCCAAGCTTCTCCACCAAGCATGTGTCCTTGGAAGGTATCGACGATGTCCAATGTAACATAACTTATTCCTTATTGCCCGAGACAACGGATTCTTGTCACAATGAATACATGCATAATAGCCTTTTGTTGTTCGCCCTGATAAGGTGCTCAACGCTGGATAATCATGTATACACCACAACACGGCAGCACGAAGCTTGAACTTGTTACCAGTACATGCATCATAGGTATCGACATCCTGCCAGAGATCGAGCAGTTCTTCTATTAGGGGCTCAAGGAACAAATCAAAATCCTTTCCTGGAGATGATGGACCTGGGATGTGTAAAGACATAAAGCAGTTTGCTGGATTCACGCATTCCCATGGTGGGAGACTTAAAGGTGTCAGGAGCACAGGCCACATGCTATATTGGGTACTCATGTTGCCAAATGGATTGAATCCATCTGTAGCTAAGGCAAGCCTCAAGTTCCTCGGATCAGCTGCAAAATTTGGATACCTGCTGTCAAAGTCCTTCCATGCCTCCCCATCAGCTGGATGGCTCATTACATTGTCGACTGGCGTCCTCACTTTCTTGTGCCATTGTGTTTCCTCAGATGTTCGTTTTGAAGCAAAAATCCTCTTCAACCTTGGTATAAGTGGAAAATGCCTCAAAACCTTATGTGCAACCCGCTTGCTCCCATTAACATCTTGCCATCTAGATTCCTTGCATACTGGGCACACATCCACCTTGGCATAATCCTTCCGAAACAACACACAATTGTTCTTGCACACATGGATGTTATCGTATCCAAGGCCCAATTCACGAAGATATTTCTTGGCATCATCATATGATCTTGGAAATTCACACTGAGGGAATGCTGAGGACAACAACTTCATCATTACGGAAAAAGCTGTATTGCTGATTCGATAACAAGACTTGATATACAGTAACCTCACCAGAAAAGAGAATTTTGAATGGCTAGATCCCGGGCCAAGTGACCGCTTCGAATCTTCAAGGACTCTTGCAAACCTTGGCTGTTCTCCATCTGCCTCTACCGCTGCGTACAAATCTCCTATCATCTCTGGTACTCTGTTATCCTCATCATAATCATCATCCGCCACATTGTAACATCCCAAAAATTTAAAATTTGAAAATCTGAATTTCTTAAATTATTTTTGCAATATATTCTATTGGAATTTGGATTTCATGGAGTTTTCCTAAATTTGATTGAGGTTCTAAAAAAAAAAATTGGAGAAATTCATAAAAGACAAAGGCAAACATTAATAATATCAAAAAGGTGAATATGCAGATAATGAAAACTCAAGATTATAAATTCGAATCTGAAAAGATGATCCATAAAAGAAAGGGGAAAATTTGACTTAAACCATAAAATGCCATCTTGAAAATAATAACATGAATAACAGTAGAAGTAAGCATATGGATACCATCATACATGAATATGTGTGTAAATATATATACGTATATATGTATATCAAAATTTTGCACATGCAAGGATTAATCCAGTGATAAGGAGGTATGAATATGAAAATTTTGTGAGCTAGCAAAAATGAATAGAGTACAAATGCTATATACAAAAATACACAACAAATAACAATAAAAAAAAGGGTGGTCAGGCCGGCCAAAGGCCCAGCCCAACCCCTCTCCTGCTCATTCTTTCCCACGGCCGCGCTGGCCCTCCCTCTGCCGCCGGGCCCCGCCTTCCACCCGAGCGCCCTCATCTCCTTCCCTCTTCTCCCCGCTTCGGCCGAGTGGCCCAGCCATCCTGTTCGCGCGCTCGCCAGTCCGCTCCTCCCGCACGCGCCTCCCCTCGGTCACTGCCCTGCGGACCCTCGCCCCGTCCACTGGCCAACGGGCCCGCTCAGCTCCGCGCGCCCTCCCTCTCTTTCCTCTTTCATCCCCGTGCCCAGCTTCTTCTGGCGCCGCAGTTTGCTTCCTCCGCGTGGCAGCCATGCGAGCCCGCCTCGCGCCTACGCTCAACCGCTCCCGCGCCATACCCTGGTCTGCCCTGCCCCGTAGCGTCGACGTCTCTCCGAGCGCGCCCTCTCCCTGCCTTGGCGTCATCCCGTCGCCATCACGTCTCTCACCGTCGCCATCATCTGCGCGCAAGCGTCACCTTGCCGCCCACAGTTTCCTACTACCGCGCTCGCATTGCTCATGGTTTCCCACCGTTCCTTGCGGCTATAAGTAGACGGTGACTCCTCCCATTGCGCCTGCATTCCTCTCTTCCTTCCCTGCTTCTTCTCCCGCCTCCGCCCGTGCGCCGGCAGCCGCGCCTCCATGCCGTTCCCGGCCCTCCGGCGACGCCCCGCCACTCCGACCGCGTCATGGTGCGCCCCCAGCAGCCTCCTTCCCCCTCCCACGAGCAATCGGACTCCGGTGCCCCGAGCTCGCCGCGCGGCCGTTCTTCCTCGCCGCCGGCCAAAACCGCCATTTTAGCCGCCGTCTCCAACTCGACGCGAAGCAGTTCGATTCGTCGCGGTGGGAGCACCCCCTTGGCACCGTGATGCTTCCCCAACCGCCGCCTGGGCCTCTCGTCGCCCGAGCAACTCCCGCCACGGTGACCTCCCCGCGCCGCCCATGGCCTCCGCCGCCGGCCCACCTCGGCGCCCCTATGGCTCGGCCAACCTCACGGTGAGGTTACTAATACCCTCCTCCAGCTCATGCTTCCCCTATTCCCGTTCCTCCTTAGCTCCGGCGCTGCCGCACCGTTTCCCCTCCACCGCCGGCCGCTTAGCTCCACTGCCTGCCCACCTCGCCGCCGTTCCGGGCCGCGCCACCTCCCCACTAGCCACCTTACTTCCTTGCGGCTCCACTTTGCCGGCTGCCCTAGCCTCCCCGGCCGCCGCCTGCCGCCGGCCAAGCCCGCACCGAGCACCGCCGGCCAGCTCTGCTTCGAGCCATCCCCGCGCGCACACCTCGTAAATAACCCTCACCCATTCTCGTTCGCCTGAGGGCCGTTGCCCAGTTGGCTAGCCGCACCGCTCGTTACCACACAGGTCCCGGGTTCAAATCCGGCCGACAGCACCCTTATTTCCACATTTTTATTCTATTTTTTGTAGCTCATTTTAATTGATAAAAATCATGAAAAATTAGGGAATAATTTAAAGAAGCTAATAAAATTCAAGTAGAATGTAAATGAGATTATTTAAATATTTAAATTTGAATTAGCTCATATATGATTAAATTTATGGTTTGATTAATTATTTAAAAGATTTATTATTAATTAAAGATATTGATAAAGGCATTATGACTTTGATTAAATGTTCCAAATTTAATAAAGATTACCCTTGCATGAAAATTAGAATGTATGATTAATAATTATCATAACCAGCCATTATAGATAAATAAATAAATAAATAAAGCTAAGTTTGACAATAACTAAAGCATAGATAATAAGATAATGGTGCCCGTAAATAAACCCTACAGTTAGGTTTAACAACTAATAACGTCAAGCATGGAATAACAAGCTAGAAGTTGTACCCCAAATGAATACTAATTCAAATTGAGCTATACCATGTAATTAGGGTCACATAAAATGATACATTTCAAGCCTTGCGCAAATTGCTAAGCTTAAACTAAAATTAGAAATAAAGTTAAGCGTAATAGTAGCTAAAGTATGAGCAAGCTAATAATAGTGCCATTAATTAAATCTTAACACTAGCTTTAGTGCAGAATAGTATTGAGCATAATTGTATATATAACAAGTTAGGACCCATATGAGTGGATCCTAATTCAACTTAAATTTAGCGTAGCTATGAATAAAGATGCATAAAATATGATAATGGGATTATTACAGATTTATAGAATAAATACAGATCTCATCCATCGGCCTAGGTTGCCTTTACCATAACATGAGGTGCGAAGGAATGCATACCCAAAAGATAAAATTTGGACACTAAACTCCTGCACCAATCCATAGGTCTACCCTAACTCATGGAACTTTCTTGATAAATACAAAAATAAAAAAAAAAGGAGTTAGTAATAAAAAGATCGAACCTCACCTTTCTCCAATCGGCTATGTTTGGCCACTTCTTTTCCAAATTAAATAATCCCTGTAGATACCTCCTCACTTATGATCCCTTATCATCCTAAAATTTTCCCTCACGGTAAAGCTATTCAGATAACTCGTTCTCTCACTCAAACCCAGCTATTGCTGTATTTGCAACACACTAACCTGAATCATCCTTCTATTCTCAAATCATAAGAAATGCATAATTTAAATTAAATCGGGTATTTGAAGTGGTTGGCTTTATTTGGATCTCTTGAGTTATTTGTTTCTATTTGGATTCAGTCGCTTATCGCATAGTTAGAAACTGGAGTCCCGAAGAATCAAGAATTAAGCGGGGCCGAGATCGAGGTGAAGATAAAGACCTGAGGCTCAAGATCGACAAATGAGAAAGCCTTGAGTGAGCTCAAGACCGCGGTAAACCGCGCCAGGCGAGTCAATACTTTGATCATGTTGAACCTACATTTTCTGCAAATTATTTTGTTTAAATTATCAAATTGCATGCTGTTAATTTATATGCAAATCCATGTTTAATTTAGAATTCTAGTTAAATGCCTATTGTCTAACTTGATTAATATTGCCCCTCCTTTGGAATATTTGAACATGAGAACCTTGTCACCCTAGAAAAATTATAATAGTAACCTTTGGAAAATAAGTCCCTAAATATATGCCATGCTTAGTATTGTTTAGATACTCATGGGCGCGAGAGCGCCCAAGCATCACTTTTAATCCTGAGAAAAATTGGTTGGGCAGTCATGGTGGGAATGACTGGTATCCTTTGATATGGTTATTTTATGCTCTCAAAAATCCCAACTTGCTTAAATATCTGAGCGGATGGCTTGGGGGCTGGTATGTGGTGCGGTGGGAGCACAAATTATGAAGTGTGGTAGAACCGCTCAGATAATACTAAGGACTGAATCTTGTGATGACCTCCTGATTTAAACAGTACAACCACAAGTCTATAATGGGTACGACCTAGCTGAATAACTTGCAAGGATTTAGTTCAGATATCACCGAGGAAAGTGGGTGCCAGGGTGTACTGGTTTACTCACAGTGAGGCACAGGGTGTACTGTACTCGCACGGCGCAAGAGGGGGCTTCTGACTGTGGTGGTGTAACCCTTCAGCGGTGAAACCTCAGCGTGGGTGGTGTCTAGCTAGATCGGAGTAAGGTAAAGGCTTTGTGATAAATTATCTGGGTCTCATGCCTAAGGAAGCATGTTGGCAAAAAGGATAGTTCATCTCTTGTGGTGAAAGTGTACAAACTCTGCAGAGTCAAAACTATTCGAATAGCCGTGCCCACGGTCATGGGCGGACATGGGAACTTACTCGAGTTAGTTCTATTTCAAAATGTTTTGTGGGTGGGAATGGAAAAGTGAAGGGCGAAGGACTGCCCTGGTTTGGAATTGTCCTGGGTGTCGTCCCAGTGGTAAGTTAAGCGGCTATAACGCTGAAGAAATTGCTATATGGTGCAGATGCCATGTAACGGTGGATGGAATCTGAATCGATATTAATAATGCATTTCCTTGTACATTATGATTTGGTTCAAACTGCTAGGTCTTAGGGATTTGTAAGTAATTGTATTCAAAAGCACTCTACGCAAAAATAAAATAACCCGAGCCTTCCTTTGATAAGCCATGCATACTATTTAATTGCATTCTGTGTATTGGCTCGTGGAGCACGGGGTCGGAGTGCTCACGCTCGCTTTTGCGACAAAATTCAGAATCAGGAAATCAAATCACCTCGCCTCAGCAACAAGATTGGACAAGCTGGCGAGAAGATGAAGATGTCAAGGGCTAGGTCGCGAACCTCCAGTTGGCTGCCTGTGGGCACGTCCTGAAGGTCCCACTTGCGTGCTTCGTTCTTCCGCTGCTGCAATTTCATGATTTCGGCCTAATCGGCCCATGAGTAAGTCTACTATCATATTTACGCTTCCGCATGATATGAATTTTTGATATTCAGAACTGTAATCTGTGAGCACTATCTACTGATCCAGGGAATAGTGCGGTGGAATCACAGAGGAATCCGGATATTAATATCTGGGTCCTTACAGCGCTGGTATCAGAGCATATCGACTGCAGGTCGTGACCTAGTTAGTCTGACCGTTAGTTTCATGACTAGAAATATTTCTTTAAAATACTATCTCCAAAAATATAAGTTATACTGCTCATTCTTATCTCTCTTAGGATGATTCCCCCTCATCCATATGCTGCCCTAGCCATTTTACTTCTGAAGCTCTCTTACCCAAATTCAAAGTGATGAAAATCCAGTACTTCTCTTGTAAACTTTCTATGAAAACGCACTTAAGGCCAAGAGTCATGGTGCTTAACCTTGAAGCTTAATATCAAAGATTGTTTTATTTTTGGAGTAAACAATAGGGTAAAAATTGGAAGAACAAAAAAAAATTGGTGGAGCCTAACAGAAAGAATTAGAATGACTAAATGGAGGAATTAAGTTATTCTTGGAGAAATAGGAAATATGAAAATAATTGCGGGAGTACAACATTGATAAATAACATAATTCTTGGGAGATATTTACAATAGTGGAATAATGGAACATAATCGATTGCTAGACAAAATTGAATGAGTTTTGAGAAATTGGAGAGATGACAACAATTATCAAAGTATAGGCTTGATTAATAACATTATTCCTGAAAGATGTTCATAATAATGAATTAATTCGGAGGTTGTCACTGAAGATTTAGGTGGTTACCCGAGGAGTAATTATGATTTTGAATACAATCTTGGATTATTAGGAAGCCTGATACACATGACACTGGTGGATTTAAAAGTAATAATGATGGGTAATCATTAGAATTCAGAATTGAGGAGTAGATAGACAATAAAGATTCAGGTTGATCATTGGAGAAGCAAACCATGGATTTGGGTCAATGACACCCGACTGGATTATTAGGAGGTCACGATACGAAAGACATCAGTGGATCTAAATAAAGAAAGTTAGATCTTCATAGGATTGGAAAGCTGATAAAACTGGCAATTGACGAACCTGAGATTGGATTTATAAAGATGTGGTGGAAAATTCAGGCACATATCATAATTTGGTAACTTCGATTCGATTAATAGAATTTTAAATGGAAGAATTATATTGGTGGATCTAAAGTAAAGGCGTTGGATTTTCATTGGATTGTAGAGTTAATAAGTTGACCAATAGTAGATCCGAGATTTTGATTATACAGTCATAGTGAAAATATGATATTTACTCCACAAATATATGATTGAAGATCAAAGATTTATGCGGGACTTAGATAATCATGACTAGATTAATGAAATGATGGATGATATAATAGGACGAGTATGATTGGTGGATAAAAATAATAATAATAATAATCTCTTTCGCTGTTTGGAGTCTTAGATGGCAGTAATGCCATGAACAATTAATGAAGAAAGATAGCCTAAGTGCAGTTTGCAAATGTGGAAGTTAAATTATAAAGGCCTTTGGATTCTAAGCCTTATGTACCAAAAAAAATCATTTGGGAGTGAATTGATTCAGTGATGGATAGTTGAACGTTGGAAGAGATTAGAAAAAAAAAACTATTTAGCCACAAGGATCATTAAAAAAAATGATGAGTGCCAAAACCAATGAAACTACCCCAAATACTTTCCAAAAGGAAAATTTTGATCCTTTTCTCGTACCCCTACTCCAAATATTAAGGTTAGGAACGACGAAGATGATCCTGAAGATAAGATAGTCTCGTTTTAGACGGACTGTGCATAAGAACCCTGCACCCTCCTATGTGTGCTCCCCGAGTAGATGTTGTATTGTTGCAAGATTCTTTTGGGCCCTGTGCACTGCCTCTTGCCCTCGGGCGTCCTATTTCGCAGTCACAGGAAAAAGGTTGCTTTTAAAATTTGTGTGGTTCTGTATCACCCCAGCTTCCGGGGTATCTTCCTTTAAAGTTAAATGGGTTAGAACACCTTATCTCCACGATTTAATCCTCATCTCATGCTATTCCCTCTCACCTTTTCTGAAAACCCCATCGGATCCAAAGGAACGAGATAACAGGTAACCCAAAACCAGTGCAATCAAGAAGAAGTGAAGACCCTGCGACCTTCCAATATTTTAAGAGAACAACATCACTGTGAAGAAGACCATCCGCCAATCTCGTGATGACCAAGACAGCTGGAGTACAATGGATGATTAATGACAATCGTCATTTATTTAAGGGGGGTAGTACCAAGAGACAGAACTGCCAAAGGACTACTGCAATGTACATCTTAGGAACTGCAACACCCTGGACTTAGAACTAATCAGGCTTGTACAAGGCATTCGCAAGACCAAGATTTTCTGGTGATGAGAACTACGAAATGTACCTTTAGCTAAAATCGTCGTGCTTGATAAAGCCATAAGGCAAGATCGAGATCCTCGTAAAAGTAAAAGGCCACCATATAGATATGTCCATAGTCACCTCTGCAATCCTAAGACTTTCTAACCCTAGGGCACAGACCATTGCTACCCACCTATCAATAAGAGATTCTACAACCATATGTCCAATAGACGCTGCGACCACTCCATTCTACGATGATGTGAAGACAACAATGTCAAAGAGCAAATAGTTGGAAATCTACGACCTATCCAAGAGAACAAATATCTTTCTTCTCTTTTGACTTTTCCAAGTGATAACCCCTAATGTGTAGATCTTCATCTCCATGTGGAGCTCAGGAACTATACGTCGAACAGCACTCGGAAACCCATTGCTAGCTAGTATAACCCCACCTCCTTTCTTTCAACTCTACCGGAATCTCGGGGTCGAGATTCTTTTTAAGGGGGGTAGGTTTGTAACATCCCAAAAATTTAAAATTTGAAAATCTGAATTTCTTAAATTATTTTTGCAATATATTCTATTGGAATTTGGATTTCATGGAGTTTTCCTAAATTTGATTGAGGTTCTAAAAAAAAAAATTGGAGAAATTCATAAAAGACAAAGGCAAACATTAATAATATCAAAAAGGTGAATATGCAGATAATGAAAACTCAAGATTATAAATTCGAATCTGAAAAGATGATCCATAAAAGAAAGGGGAAAATTTGACTTAAACCATAAAATGCCATCTTGAAAATAATAACATGAATAACAGTAGAAGTAAGCATATGGATACCATCATACATGAATATGTGTGTAAATATATATACGTATATATGTATATCAAAATTTTGCACATGCAAGGATTAATCCAGTGATAAGGAGGTATGAATATGAAAATTTTGTGAGCTAGCAAAAATGAATAGAGTACAAATGCTATATACAAAAATACACAACAAATAACAATAAAAAAAAGGGGGGTCAGGCCGGCCAAAGGCCCAGCCCAACCCCTCTCCTGCTCATTCTTTCCCACGGCCGCGCTGGCCCTCCCTCTGCCGCCGGGCCCCGCCTTCCACCCGAGCGCCCTCATCTCCTTCCCTCTTCTCCCCGCTTCGGCCGAGTGGCCCAGCCATCCTGTTCGCGCGCTCGCCAGTCCGCTCCTCCCGCACGCGCCTCCCCTCGGTCACTGCCCTGCGGACCCTCGCCCCGTCCACTGGCCAACGGGCCCGCTCAGCTCCGCGCGCCCTCCCTCTCTTTCCTCTTTCATCCCCGTGCCCAGCTTCTTCTGGCGCCGCAGTTTGCTTCCTCCGCGTGGCAGCCATGCGAGCCCGCCTCGCGCCTACGCTCAACCGCTCCCGCGCCATACCCTGGTCTGCCCTGCCCCGTAGCGTCGACGTCTCTCCGAGCGCGCCCTCTCCCTGCCTTGGCGTCATCCCGTCGCCATCACGTCTCTCACCGTCGCCATCATCTGCGCGCAAGCGTCACCTTGCCGCCCACAGTTTCCTACTACCGCGCTCGCATTGCTCATGGTTTCCCACCGTTCCTTGCGGCTATAAGTAGACGGTGACTCCTCCCATTGCGCCTGCATTCCTCTCTTCCTTCCCTGCTTCTTCTCCCGCCTCCGCCCGTGCGCCGGCAGCCGCGCCTCCATGCCGTTCCCGGCCCTCCGGCGACGCCCCGCCACTCCGACCGCGTCATGGTGCGCCCCCAGCAGCCTCCTTCCCCCTCCCACGAGCAATCGGACTCCGGTGCCCCGAGCTCGCCGCGCGGCCGTTCTTCCTCGCCGCCGGCCAAAACCGCCATTTTAGCCGCCGTCTCCAACTCGACGCGAAGCAGTTCGATTCGTCGCGGTGGGAGCACCCCCTTGGCACCGTGATGCTTCCCCAACCGCCGCCTGGGCCTCTCGTCGCCCGAGCAACTCCCGCCACGGTGACCTCCCCGCGCCGCCCATGGCCTCCGCCGCCGGCCCACCTCGGCGCCCCTATGGCTCGGCCAACCTCACGGTGAGGTTACTAATACCCTCCTCCAGCTCATGCTTCCCCTATTCCCGTTCCTCCTTAGCTCCGGCGCTGCCGCACCGTTTCCCCTCCACCGCCGGCCGCTTAGCTCCACTGCCTGCCCACCTCGCCGCCGTTCCGGGCCGCGCCACCTCCCCACTAGCCACCTTACTTCCTTGCGGCTCCACTTTGCCGGCTGCCCTAGCCTCCCCGGCCGCCGCCTGCCGCCGGCCAAGCCCGCACCGAGCACCGCCGGCCAGCTCTGCTTCGAGCCATCCCCGCGCGCACACCTCGTAAATAACCCTCACCCATTCTCGTTCGCCTGAGGGCCGTTGCCCAGTTGGCTAGCCGCACCGCTCGTTACCACACAGGTCCCGGGTTCAAATCCGGCCGACAGCACCCTTATTTCCACATTTTTATTCTATTTTTTGTAGCTCATTTTAATTGATAAAAATCATGAAAAATTAGGGAATAATTTAAAGAAGCTAATAAAATTCAAGTAGAATGTAAATGAGATTATTTAAATATTTAAATTTGAATTAGCTCATATATGATTAAATTTATGGTTTGATTAATTATTTAAAAGATTTATTATTAATTAAAGATATTGATAAAGGCATTATGACTTTGATTAAATGTTCCAAATTTAATAAAGATTACCCTTGCATGAAAATTAGAATGTATGATTAATAATTATCATAACCAGCCATTATAGATAAATAAATAAATAAATAAAGCTAAGTTTGACAATAACTAAAGCATAGATAATAAGATAATGGTGCCCGTAAATAAACCCTACAGTTAGGTTTAACAACTAATAACGTCAAGCATGGAATAACAAGCTAGAAGTTGTACCCCAAATGAATACTAATTCAAATTGAGCTATACCATGTAATTAGGGTCACATAAAATGATACATTTCAAGCCTTGCGCAAATTGCTAAGCTTAAACTAAAATTAGAAATAAAGTTAAGCGTAATAGTAGCTAAAGTATGAGCAAGCTAATAATAGTGCCATTAATTAAATCTTAACACTAGCTTTAGTGCAGAATAGTATTGAGCATAATTGTATATATAACAAGTTAGGACCCATATGAGTGGATCCTAATTCAACTTAAATTTAGCGTAGCTATGAATAAAGATGCATAAAATATGATAATGGGATTATTACAGATTTATAGAATAAATACAGATCTCATCCATCGGCCTAGGTTGCCTTTACCATAACATGAGGTGCGAAGGAATGCATACCCAAAAGATAAAATTTGGACACTAAACTCCTGCACCAATCCATAGGTCTACCCTAACTCATGGAACTTTCTTGATAAATACAAAAATAAAAAAAAGGAGTTAGTAATAAAAAGATCGAACCTCACCTTTCTCCAATCGGCTATGTTTGGCCACTTCTTTTCCAAATTAAATAATCCCTGTAGATACCTCCTCACTTATGATCCCTTATCATCCTAAAATTTTCCCTCACGGTAAAGCTATTCAGATAACTCGTTCTCTCACTCAAACCCAGCTATTGCTGTATTTGCAACACACTAACCTGAATCATCCTTCTATTCTCAAATCATAAGAAATGCATAATTTAAATTAAATCGGGTATTTGAAGTGGTTGGCTTTATTTGGATCTCTTGAGTTATTTGTTTCTATTTGGATTCAGTCGCTTATCGCATAGTTAGAAACTGGAGTCCCGAAGAATCAAGAATTAAGCGGGGCCGAGATCGAGGTGAAGATAAAGACCTGAGGCTCAAGATCGACAAATGAGAAAGCCTTGAGTGAGCTCAAGACCGCGGTAAACCGCGCCAGGCGAGTCAATACTTTGATCATGTTGAACCTACATTTTCTGCAAATTATTTTGTTTAAATTATCAAATTGCATGCTGTTAATTTATATGCAAATCCATGTTTAATTTAGAATTCTAGTTAAATGCCTATTGTCTAACTTGATTAATATTGCCCCTCCTTTGGAATATTTGAACATGAGAACCTTGTCACCCTAGAAAAATTATAATAGTAACCTTTGGAAAATAAGTCCCTAAATATATGCCATGCTTAGTATTGTTTAGATACTCATGGGCGCGAGAGCGCCCAAGCATCACTTTTAATCCTGAGAAAAATTGGTTGGGCAGTCATGGTGGGAATGACTGGTATCCTTTGATATGGTTATTTTATGCTCTCAAAAATCCCAACTTGCTTAAATATCTGAGCGGATGGCTTGGGGGCTGGTATGTGGTGCGGTGGGAGCACAAATTATGAAGTGTGGTAGAACCGCTCAGATAATACTAAGGACTGAATCTTGTGATGACCTCCTGATGTAAAACAGTACAACCACAAGTCTATAATGGGTACGACCTAGCTGAATAACTTGCAAGGATTTAGTTCAGATATCACCGAGGAAAGTGGGTGCCAGGGTGTACTGGTTTACTCACAGTGAGGCACAGGGTGTACTGTACTCGCACGGCGCAAGAGGGGGCTTCTGACTGTGGTGGTGTAACCCTTCAGCGGTGAAACCTCAGCGTGGGTGGTGTCTAGCTAGATCGGAGTAAGGTAAAGGCTTTGTGATAAATTATCTGGGTCTCATGCCTAAGGAAGCATGTTGGCAAAAAGGATAGTTCATCTCTTGTGGTGAAAGTGTACAAACTCTGCAGAGTCAAAACTATTCGAATAGCCGTGCCCACGGTCATGGGCGGACATGGGAACTTACTCGAGTTAGTTCTATTTCAAAATGTTTTGTGGGTGGGAATGGAAAAGTGAAGGGCGAAGGACTGCCCTGGTTTGGAATTGTCCTGGGTGTCGTCCCAGTGGTAAGTTAAGCGGCTATAACGCTGAAGAAATTGCTATATGGTGCAGATGCCATGTAACGGTGGATGGAATCTGAATCGATATTAATAATGCATTTCCTTGTACATTATGATTTGGTTCAAACTGCTAGGTCTTAGGGATTTGTAAGTAATTGTATTCAAAAGCACTCTACGCAAAAATAAAATAACCCGAGCCTTCCTTTGATAAGCCATGCATACTATTTAATTGCATTCTGTGTATTGGCTCGTGGAGCACGGGGTCGGAGTGCTCACGCTCGCTTTTGCGACAAAATTCAGAATCAGGAAATCAAATCACCTCGCCTCAGCAACAAGATTGGACAAGCTGGCGAGAAGATGAAGATGTCAAGGGCTAGGTCGCGAACCTCCAGTTGGCTGCCTGTGGGCACGTCCTGAAGGTCCCACTTGCGTGCTTCGTTCTTCCGCTGCTGCAATTTCATGATTTCGGCCTAATCGGCCCATGAGTAAGTCTACTATCATATTTACGCTTCCGCATGATATGAATTTTTGATATTCAGAACTGTAATCTGTGAGCACTATCTACTGATCCAGGGAATAGTGCGGTGGAATCACAGAGGAATCCGGATATTAATATCTGGGTCCTTACACACATCCACATGTATTCCTTCATCATGATCAAATCCATCCACCTCCTGCTCTAAATACTCAACTACTTCATCATCTGCCGACTCTCCATGATGAATCCACCTGGTGTATGCAGCTGACATTCCATAAATGTGTAAGTGGTCATCCACCTCTTGCTGAGGCCGTAAAGTTTGATTAAGACATTTGCGGCACGAACAAAGTATATGGCTGTCTTCGGGGTATCTTTCACTAACAAATTGCATGAATTGTTGAACTCCAGTGATATATGCAGGTGTGAACTGTCTCCCATGAATCCAACTTCTATCCATCTGTTTGAACAAATTTCCCAAAAGCAGTGGCGGACGCAGGAATTTTGGAATGGGTGTTCGAAGTTGTAAAAATATTTTGCAGTACAAAACATAAAGATCTACAGTAGTAAATCATAAGAGTACACATATCAGGTCCCGCAACCGTAAAGCATTGCATGACCAGCAAAACCAAAAAAGTTATCATGCAACCAATACTACAATAAAACGGCGACGCTGATAGCTGTTAACAGAACAAGTATCTAGAACTTAACAGTCTCAACAAGAAAGATCCACCGCAAATTCTGCATCATTCTATCAAGTAGAATTTGTAAACACAAAAACTACATATAACTCATTAGTAGACTGTTTATCACTGCAGTGCCTTTAAAATCTAGTGTCACATCAAGCTAGAGCAACAAGTTGTTTTCTCAACTGGAAATTGCAGATGTGCATAAGGAGAAAATATTTCTCTGCTCAGATTTGCTATTTATCATACAAGATACAACAAACAGAAACATATATGAATTGCGCTTGCCAGTATGAGGAATAGATTGTAGTGCTTAAGTACTCACTGGCCGTCTGGTCGGGGCCGACTGGGTGACTGGCGGAGCCGCAAAGGCGTGGTCGCGCGGAGCGGAGCTGCGGAGCGCCGGAGCGGGGCGCGGAGGGGGCGAGGGGCGGAGCGGGGCGGCGAAGCGGAGGGGGCGAGGGGCGAAGCGCCGGAGCGGACCGGCGGCGCAGAGGGCTGGAGCGCCAGAGCGGAGCCCAGATCGATGCGGGCGGCGCCGCGGCGGGCTGGAGGCGCGGTCGGTGGCTCAGCGCCGAGCTGCCGTCTCGCGGTCTCGCCAAACGCCGATTAGGGTTCAGGGCTTCAGGCTTCTCCCGTTCTCCACCTCTGCGTCGCCGCGTCGGGTCGGCTGTCGGCAGGAAACGGGGGCCGGGTCCACCACCGAGCTGCCTACACCGCCGGGTCCGCCGCCGCCGGTGCACCGCCAGGTCCAAAGGCGCCAGGTCCTATGCCACCGGTGCGCCGCCGGGTCCGCCGCCGCCGAAACTGCCTCCGCCGCGGCCGGGTTGCCTCCGCGCCGCCGAACTGCCTCCGCCGCCGCCGGGCTCAGATGATTTCTATTGTTTTGATTATGGTGCCGGTGTGGGCCACGCTGCGCCACGTGGTGGGGGGACCACGAGGTTAGTGGGACCGCATGTGGGACCCAGAGCTCGAGGGGCCACGTGTTGGTGGGACCGGTGCCGGTGTGGGCCACGCTGCGCCACGTGGTGGAGGGACCACGGGGTTGGTGGGACCGCATGTGGGACCCATCGAGCCATGTGTAGGTGGGACCCACGTGGTGCATGTGGGACGTGGGTGTGTGCAGAAGGGTGCATTATATCTGTGACGAATTTGTTTTGTTGTTTTGTGACGCTTCTTTGCTTTTCATCATTATTTTTAGTGCCTGGGCTCCGTCACACATCACCTATGACGAAGCTACAAATTTCGTCATTGAAAGTTCAAGTTTCATGACGAAATTCCTAAACGTCACATGGTAATCATCATAGATAAGCACATTTGTAGTAGTGTCGACACATGTCAAGGAAAGTTTCGCGCCGACTCGAACGGATTTGAAAAGCATGCCGACAGGTCCTAGGGGCATATGATGTCCATTCGGGGTGTTGCCACTCAGTTCCATACTGTGCATTGACTTCGTACGCTTGGATTGCTATCGAAACCCGTAGTGAAGAAAAGTTTCACACTGACTCGGACGGATTCGAAATGCGTGCTAAAATGAGCTTGGGCGCATATAAAGTCCATTCGAGGTGCTGGGCACTAAGTTTCATTTCGTGTGGCGATTTCTTGTGCATTGATGCAGAGTACGCATTGCAACCCATCTTGGAGGAAAGTTTCACGCTGACTTGTACGGATTCTAACAGCATGCCGAAATGAGCTAGTCACATGTGAAGTCCATTCTTGTTGTTTGGCACTCAGTTTCACGACTTGATTTCCTACGCGTGGATCTTACGACGTGTCGATCACGTCATGGAGGAAAGATCCGCACTAACAAGGACGGATACAGAGTGTGTGCCAAAGTGAGCATGGCTGCATATGAAGTCCATTCGATGCATTTGGAACTAAGTTTCAATTCGTGGCTCGATTTCGAATGCACCAATGTGTAGTACCCGTTCCAACCCATTGTGGATGAAAGTTTCTTACCGACTCGGATGAATTCAAAATGCATTCTAAAATGAGGAAGGGCACACACTAAGTTCATTCAGGTTGTTTGGCACTCATTTTCATTCCATGCCTCGATTTCATATGCAAGGATATTATGATTCCTTTGGAACCCGTCGTTGCGCAAAGTTTCACATCGGCTCGAACGAATCCGAAATTCATGCCGAAGTGAGGCAGGACGCATACCAAAGACGTCCAGGGCGTTGGCACTGAGTTTCATTTTGTGCCTCAATTTCATACGAATAGATGTTTGGATGCCGTTAGAACATGTCGTCGAGCAAAGTATCACACCGACTCCAACGGATTCAAAAAACATACCGAAATGTGCTTGGCGCATATGAAGTCCATTTGACGGGTTTGGCTCTCAGTCTTTTTTCGTGCATAAATTTCACACACATTGATCTTACGCTGCCCACAGATCTCAACGTGATTCAAAGTTTCACACCGTTTCAGACGGATTCAAAATGCAGGCCAAAATGAGTTAGGGCAAGTCCATTTGCCCTGTTGGAACTCAGTTTCGTTTCGTGCCTCTATTTCACGCGCACGGACCTTATGATGCCTTTGAAACCTGTCGTGGAGGGAACTTACACATCAACTTAGACGGATTCGAAATGCAAAGCAAAATGTGCCAAGGTGAATATGAAGTCCATCTGTAGTGCTGCCACTAAGTTTCGTTTCATGCGTCAATTTCTCACGCATGGATCTTATGATGTCGTCGATTTCACACCAACTCGGATGGATTGAAATGCACGATGAAATGGGCTAGGGCACATTGTAGTCAATTCAGGTTGTTTGCTATTGCGTTTCGTTTCGTGCGTCGATTTCTTACTCATGGTTGTACAGTATCTATCGAAACACATTATCGGGGAAGCTTTCAGACCAACTCAAATGAATCTGGAAAGCATACTTTAATGAGCTAGGGCGCATAGGAAGTACATTCGGGGTGTTGGCTCTTACTTTCATTTTGCGACTCGATTTCGTATGCACGGATCTCGTGATGCCATCGGCACATGTCAAGGAAAGTTTCGCGCCGACTCGAACGGATTCGAAAAGCATGCCGACAGGTCCTAGGTGCATATGATGTCCATTCGGGGTGTTGCCACTCAGTTCCATACTGTCCATTGACTTCGTACGCTTGGATTGCTATCGAAACCCGTAGTGAAGAAAAGTTTCACACTGACTCGGACGGATTCGAAATGTGTGCTGAAATGAGCTTGGGCGCATATAAAGTCCATTCGAGGTGCTGGGCACTAAGTTTCATTTCGTGCGGCGATTTCTTGTGCATTGATGCATAGTACGCATTGCGACCCATCTTCGAGGAAAGTTTCACGCTGACTTGTACGGATTCTAACAGCATGCCGAAATGAGCTAGTCACATGTGAAGTCCATTCTTGTTGTTTGGCACTCAGTTTCACGACTTGATTTCCTACGCGTGGATCTTACGACGTCTCGATCACGTCATGGAGGAAAGATCCGCACTAACAAGGACGGATACAGAGTGTGTGCCAAAGTGAGCATGGCTGCATATGAAGTCCATTCGATGCATTTGGAACTAAGTTTCAATTCGTGGCTCGATTTCGAATGCACCAATGTGTAGTACCCGTTCCAACCCATTGTGGATGAAAGTTTCTTACCAACTCGGATGAATTCAAAATGCATTCTAAAATGAGGAAGGGCACACACTAAGTCCATTCAGGTTGTTTGGCACTCATTTTCATTCCATGCCTCGATTTCATATGCAAGGATATTATGATTCCTTTGGAACCCGTCGTTGCGCAAAGTTTCACATCGGCTCGAACGAATCCGAAATTCATGCCGAAGTGAGGCAGGACGCATACCAAAGACGTCCAGGGCGTTGGCACTGAGTTTCATTTTGTGCCTCGATTTCATACGAATAGATGTTTGGATGCCGTTAGAACATGTCGTCGAGCAAAGTATCACACCGACTCCAACGGATTCAAAAAACATACCGAAATGTGCTTGGCGCATATGAAGTCCATTCGACGGGTTTGGCTCTCAGTCTTTTTTCGTGCATCAATTTCACACACATTGATCTTACGCTGCCCACAGATCTCAACGTGATTCAAAGTTTCACACCGTTTTAGACGGATTCAAAATGCAGGCCAAAATGAGTTAGGGCAAGTCCATTTGCCCTGTTGCAACTCTATTTCGTTTCGTGCCTCCATTTCATGCGCACGGACCTTATGATGCCTTCGAAACCTATCGTGGAGGGAACTTACACATCAACTTAGACGGATTCGAAATGCAAAGCAAAATGTGCCAAGGTGAATATGAAGTCCATCTGAAGTGCTGGCACTAAGTTTCGTTTCATGCGTCGATTTCTCACGCGTGGATCTTATGATGTCGCCGATTTCACACCAACTCGGATGGATTGAAATGCACAATGAAATGGGCTTGGTCACATTGTAGTCAATTTAGGTTGTTTGCTATTGCGTTTCGTTTCGTGCGTCGATTTCTTACTCATGGACGTACAGTATCTATCGAAACACATTATCGGGGAAGCTTTCGCACCAACTCAAATGAATTTGGAATGCATACTTTAATGAGCTAGGGCGCTTAGGAAGTACATTCGGGGTGTTGGCTCTTACTTTCATTTTGCGACTCAATTTCGTAGGCACGGATCTCGTGATGCCATCGGCACATGTCAAGGAAAGTTTCGCGCCGACTCGAACGGATTCGAAAAGCAAGCCGACGGGTCCTAGGTGCATATGATGTCCATTCGGGGTGTTGCCACTCAGTTCCATACTGTGCATTGACTTCGTACGCTTGGATTGCTATCGAAACCCGTAGTGAAGAAAAGTCTCACACTGGCTCGGACGGATTCGAAATGCGAGCTGAAATGAGCTTGGGCGCATATAAAGTCCATTAGAGGTGCTGGGCACTAAGTTTCATTTCGTGCGGCGATTTCTTGTGCATTGATGCATAGTAAGCATTGCAACCCATCTTGGAGGAAAGTTTCACGCCGACTTGGACGGATTCTAACAGCATGCCGAAAAGAGCTAGTCAAATGTGAAGTCCATTCTTGTTGTTTGCCACCCAGTTTCCCGACTTGATTTCTTACGCGTGGATCTTACGATGTCTCGATCACGTCATGGAGGAAAGATCCGCACTAACAAGGACGGATACAGAGTGTGTGCCAAAGTGAGCATGGCTGCGTATGAAGTCCATTCGATGCATTTGGAACTAAGTTTCAATTCGTGGCTCGATTTCGAATGGACCAATGTGTAGTACCCGTTCCAACCAATTGTGGATGAAAGTTTCTTACCGACTCGGATTATTCAAAATGCATTCTAAAATGAGGAAGGGCACACACTAAGTCCATTCAGGTTGTTTGGCACTCATTTTCATTCCATGCCTCGATTTCATATGCAAGGATATTATGATTCCTTTGGAACCCGTCATTGCGCAAAGTTTCACATCGGCTCGAACGAATCCGAAATTCATGCCGAAGTGAGGCAAGACGCATACCAAAGACGTCCAGGGCGTTGGCACTGAGTTTCATTTTGTGCCTCGATTTCGTATGAATAGATGTTTGGATGCCGTTAGAACATGTCGTCGAGCAAAGTATCACAACGACTCCAACGGATTCAAAAAACATACCGAAATGTGCTTGGCGCATATCAAGTCCATTCGACGGGTTTGGCTCTCAGTCTTTTTTCGTTCATCAATTTCACACACATTGATCTTACGCTGCCCACAGATCTCAACGTGATTCAAAGTTTACACCGTTTCAGACGGATTCAAAATGCAGGCCAAAATGAGTTAGGGCAAGTCCATTTGCCCTGTTGCAACTCTATTTCGTTTCGTGCCTCCATTTCATGCGCACGGACCTTATGATGCCTTCGAAACCTGTCGTGGAGGGAACTTACACATCAACTTAGACGGATTCGAAATGCAAAGCAAATTGTGCCAAGGTGAATATGAAGTCCATCTGTAGTGCTGGCACTAAGTTTCGTTTCATGCGTCGATTTCTCACGCGTGGATCTTATGATGTCGTCGATTTCACACCAACTCGGATGGATTGAAATGCACAATGAAATGGACTAGAGCACATTGTAGTCAATTTAGGTTGTTTGCTATTGCGTTTCGTTTCGTGCGTCGATTTCTTACTCATGGATGTACAGTATCTATCGAAACACATTATCGGGGAAGCTTTCGCACCAACTCAAATGAATTTGGAATGCATACTTTAATGAGCTAGGGCGCTTAGGAAGTACATTCGGGGTGTTGGCTCTTACTTTCATTTTGCGACTCAATTTCGTAGGCACGGATCTCGTGATGCCATCGGCACATGTCAAGGAAAGTTTCGCGCCGACTCGAACGGATTCGAAAAGCAAGCCGACGGGTCCTAGGTGCATATGATGTCCATTCGGGGTGTTGCCACTCAGTTCCATACTGTGCAATGACATCGTACGCTTGGATTGCTATCGAAACCCGTATTGAAGAAAAGTTTCACAATGACTCGGACGGATTCGAAATGCGTGCTGAAATGAGCTTGGGCGCATATAAAGTCCATTCGAGGTGCTGGGCTCTAAGTTTCATTTCGTGCGGCGATTTCTTGTGCATTGATGCATTGTACGCATTGCAACCCATCTTGGAGGAAAGTTTCACGCCGACTTGGACGGATTCTAACAGCATGCTGAAATGAGCTAGTCAAATGTGAAGTCCATTCTTGTTGTTTGCCACTCAGTTTCCCGACTTGATTTCTTACGCGTGGATCTTACGATGTCTCGATCACGTCATGGAGGAAAGATCCGCACTAACAAGGACGGATACAGAGTGTGTGCCAAAGTGAGCATGGCTGCATATGAAGTCCATTCGATGCATTTGGAACTAAGTTTCAATTCGTGGCTCGATTTTGAATGCACCAATGTGTAGTACCCGTTCCAACCCATTGTGGATGAAAGTTTCTTACCGACTCGGATGAATTCAAAATGCATTCTAAAATGAGGAAGGGCACACACTAAGTTCATTCAGGTTGTTTGGCACTCATTTTCATTCCATGCCTCGATTTCATATGCAAGGATATTATGATTCCTTTGGAACCCGTCGTTGCGCAAAGTTTCACATCGGCTCGAACGAATCCGAAATTCATGCCGAAGTGAGGCAGGACGCATACCAAAGACGTCCAGGGCGTTGGCACTGAGTTTCATTTTGTGCCTCGATTTCATACGAATAGATGTTTGGATGCCGTTAGAACATGTCGTCGAGCAAAGTATCACACCGACTCCAACGGATTCAAAAAACATACCGAAATGTGCTTGGCGCATATGAAGTCCATTTGACGGGTTTGGCTCTCAGTCTTTTTTCGTGCATAAATTTCACACACATTGATCTTACGCTGCCCACAGATCTCAACGTGATTCAAAGTTTCACACCGTTTCAGACGGATTCAAAATGCTGGCCAAAATGAGTTAGGGCAAGTCCATTTGCCCTGTTGCAACTCTGTTTCGTTTCGTGCCTCCATTTCATGCGCACGGACCTTATGATGCCTTCGAAACCTGTCGTGGAGGGAACTTACACATCAACTTAGACGGATTCGAAATGCAAAGCAAAATGTGCCAAGGTGAATATGAAGTCCATCTGTATTGCTGGCACTAAGTTTCGTTTCCTGCGTCGATTTCTCACGCGTGGATCTTATGATGTCGTCGATTTCACACCAACTCGGATGGATTGAAATGCACGATGAAACGGGCTAGGGCACATTGTAGTCAATTCAGGTTGTTTGCTATTGCGTTTCGTTTCGTGCGTCGATTTCTTACTCATGGATGTACAGTATCTATCGAAACACATTATCGGGGAAGCTTTCGCACCAACTCAATTGAATTTGGAATGCATACTTTAATGAGCTAGGGCGCTTAGGAAGTACATTCGGGGTGTTGGCTCTTACTTTCATTTTGCGACTCGATTTTGTAGGCACGGATCTCGTGATGCCATTGGCACATGTCAAGGAAAGTTTCGCGCCGACTCGAACGGATTCGAAAAGCAAGCCGACGGGTCCTAGGTGCATATGATGTCCATTCGGGGTGTTGCCACTCAGTTCCGTACTGTGCATTGACTTCGTACGCTTGGATTGCTATCGAAACCCGTAGTGAAGAAAAGTTTCACACTGACTCGGACGGATTCGAAATGCGTGCTGAAATGAGCTTGGGCGCATATAAAGTCCATTCGAGGTGCTGGGCACTAAGTTTCATTTCATGCGGCGATTTCTTGTGCATTGATGCATAGCACGCATTGCAACCCATCTTGGAGGAAAGTTTCACGCTGACTTGGACGGATTCTAACAGCATGCCGAAATGAGCTAGTCAAATGTGAAGTCCATTCTTGTTGTTTGCCACTCAGTTTCCCTACTTGATTTCTTACGCGTGGATCTTACGATGTCTCGATCACGTCATGGAGGAAAGATCCGCACTAACAAGGACGGATACAGAGTGTGTGCCAAAGTGAGCATGGCTGCATATGAAGTCCATTCGATGCATTTAGAACTAAGTTTCAATTAGTGGCTTGATTTCGAACGCACCAGTGTGTATTACCCGTTCCAACCCATTGTGGATGAAAGTTTCTCACCGACTCGGATGAATTCAAAATGCATTCTAAAATGAGGAAGGGCACACACTAAGTCCATTCAGGTTGTTTGGCACTCATTTTCATCCATGCCTCGATTTCATATGCAAGGATATTATGATTCCTTTGGAACCCGTCGTTGCGCAAAGTTTCACATCGGCTCGAACGAATACGAAATTCATGCCGAAGTGAGGCAGGACGCATACCAAAGACGTCCAGGGCGTTGGCACTGAGTTTCATTTTGTGCCTCGATTTCATACGAATAGATGTTTGGATGCCGTTAGAATATGTCGTCGAGCAAAGTACCACACTGACTCCAACGGATTCAAAAAACATACCGAAATGTGCTTGCCGCATATGAAGTCCATTCGACGGGTTTGGCTCTCAGTCTTTTTTCGTGCATCAATTTCACACACATTGATCTTATGCTGCCACCAGATCTCAACGTGATTCAAAGTTTTACACCGTTTCAGACAGATTCAAAATGCAGGCCAAAATGAGTTAGGGCAAGTCCATTTGCCCTGTTGCAACTCAGCTTCGTTTCGTGCCTCCATTTCATGCGCACGGACCTTATGATGCCTTTGAAACCTGTCGTGGAGGGAACTTACACATCAACTTAGACGGATTCAAAATGCAAAGCGAAATGTGCCAAGGTGAATATGAAGTCCATCTGTAGTGCTGGCACTAAGTTTCGTTTCATGTGTCGATTTCTCACGCATGGATCTTATGATGTCGTCGATTTCACACCAACTCGGATGGATTGAAATGCACGATGAAATGGGCTAGGGCACATTGTCGTCAATTCAGGTTGTTTGCTATTGCGTTTCGTTTCGTGCGTCGATTTCTTACTCATGGATGTACAGTATCTATCGAAACACATTATCGGGGAAGCTTTCGCACCAACTCAAATGAATTTGGAATGCATACTTTAATGAGCTAGGGCGCTTAGGAAGTACATTCGGGGTGTTGGCTCTTACTTTCATTTTGCGACTCGATTTCGTAGGCACGGATCTCGTGATACCATCGGCACATGTCAAGGAAAGTTTCGCGCCGACTCGAACGGATTCGAAAAGCAGGCCGACGGGTCCTAGGTGCATATGATGTCCATTCGGGGTGTTGCCACTCAGTTCCATACTGTGCAATGACTTCGTACGGTTGGAGTGCTATCGAAACTCGTAGTGAAGAAAAGTTTCACACTGACCCGGACGGATTCGAAATGCGAGCTGAAATGAGCTTGGGCGCATATAAAGTCCATTCGAGGTGCTGGGCACTAAGCTTCATTTCGTGCGGCGATTTCTTATGCATTGATGCATAGTACGCATTGCAACCCATCTTGGAGGAAAGTTTCACGCTGACTTGGACGGATTCTAACAGCATGCCGAAATGAGCTAGTCAAATGTGAAGTCCATTCTTGTTGTTTGCCACTCAGTTTCCCGGCTTGATTTCTTACGCGTGGATCTTACGATGTCTCGATCACGTCATGGAGGAAAGATCCGCACTAACAAGGACGGATACAGAGTGTGTGCCAAAGTGAGCATGGCTACATATGAAGTCCATTCGATGTATTTGGAACTATGTTTCAATTCGTGGCTCGATTTCGAATGCACCAATGTCACTACTAGAAAATCCCCCTAATGCCACGAAACACATTGCAACGGCACAAAATTTGTTGCAATAGGTAGGCCTTATTGCCACAGTTTGGAAAAAATGTTGCGATATGTGGTCAATATTGCCACTAATTTATTGCGTTGCAAAAATCTTGACTTTCGTGGCAAGTGGTAGGTGTTATTGCCACCACTTTCAAAATCGTTGCGATTAGCTGACAATATTGCCACGCAATTTCCTGCGTTGTGATAATGTTGAATTTCGTTGCAATATGTTGCTGTTATTGCAACGAAATTCTAAGTGGTTGCGATGAGTTGACAATATTGCAACGAATTTATTACGTTGCCATAATCTGTAAATTACGTTGCAAAAAGTTGCTATGTATTGCAACGAAATTGTAAAGCGTTGCATCAATAAAGGTTTGCCACGATTTAAATTTGTTGGAAGAAAAACTTGTTGGGTGGCAAAAAGTAATTGTGTTGCCACAATTTATTTAAGCGAAAATAGAAAAAAAGAGAATGACCTAGGTCTTGAACCCAGGATCTTCACGATCATAAACCTTTTTCTTACCACTAGGCTAGGCATGTGTTTTGTTCAAATATTTGTGCACTTATTCTTTTACATTATTTGCGTTATGGGAAAGGACACGTGAGTAACCCCTGGGAAATCAATCTCGCTGACGCGGATACGCTCATGTCTTGCACTTCTCAGTTAAATATATTATTTAACTGGAAGGAATTATTGAGCCGTATTAAATATTATCAAGTGAACTCTAATGTAATTGGGTATTTAATGATTATACTTGGAGATACAGAGTTACCACTATTTTATTTAATTATATACAGGCCCATACTCGATCTGTACAAGCCTAAAGTAAAAATGTGTTTAGAAGATGATGATCAGGACATCTAGATTGGTCCGATTACGCGAGCACGAGCTAAAAAGATTATCAGGTGAATTCTTTGTCCAGAATATATATTTTTAATTGACATCTGAGCTCCTAACTAAAGTCATTGGTTATTAGTGCCTTTAATTATTAACTAGCTTTTAAATGAATATTCAAGCCATGTTTACGATTGAGTAATCCTATAGGAACTCTTAAATGATCGCAGTTATATCCTATTCCAGTTTTTGCTAGCTATCATGAATTAAAAGTTTTAAAATTTTCTTTAAGCACTCAAGTATTAATATGCATGTAATCCCTAATTACTTGTCATTTACATTAACTAACCATGTCTGGACATTAAGTATACTTATCTCTACTCTAACCATTTTTTGCATAGTAATTACTCTCTTAATTGCCTCTTTACTGCAACTTAGCAAAAAGCTTAAAAAATCTACATTTTACCGCGGTCATGGCACTCGAACTCAGGCCAGGACGGTGGAATCGCACGGTGCTAGCCACTCGGTTACATGGTGTTACCCGATGGGGTGGGGCGAACGAATTTACTTGAACCGACCGGGTGGCCGTTGCAGCAGAGGAAGCTCGGGGCGGCGGTGAGGTTGGCGGTGTCGCCGGCGTGGGGTGGCTGATGAGGGCTAAAACGCGTCGCGCGCACCGAGGTGAGGCCGGTGGAGGCGGTTGCGGGGGCCGGGGCCCTCCGGAGCGGGCCGGCGGCGTGAGGCGGAGTTGGGCGGTGGTGGCGCACGGCGCCGGTGGTTTGGAGTGGGGGAGGAGCGCCGGAAACCATCGGGAAAGCTCGGGAAGCCTGCGAGGGTACTCCTCCCATAAGGAATCGAAGGGGAGTCCACCGGTGAGGGGAGGGCGGCGTTAATGGCGGCGGCGGGTGCTTTCGGGAAAAATAGAAATCGCTCCGGCTAGCTCGGCTTTTGGGGCAATTCACCGTGGTGGGGAGTTGAGACGGTTGCGGCGAGGCGATTGGGGGTGCGGCTTTCTTCTTATGGGGGCGAGGCCGTCCAGACAGTGGCGAAGGACCGGGCGGCGGAGGGGAGGAGCTGCAGGGAAAAGATCAGACCCCTGAAACTTCCTCTGCCAGACCCCTTCCAACGATCAGTATAGGAAGATAATATCCCCTATATGGGTAAGAAGCACGCGTGGGTTCTCCTGGCTAGCAGCGCAAGTCCTCTTCTCACCCCCCACCCAAACTCCACGGCCGCGCGCGTTCGAGCCTCCGGCTCCGCAGCGCTGCTGGGTTGAGTCTTGTGCATTTTTTTGTTCCACGTGTCAGCCATCGGACACGTGCCGGCCGCATCCAACCGCTCGCCCCGCCTCCGGCCGCAGCCACCCGATCCTCCCCGTGCCACGCGTCATCCATCGGAGTGCCCGTGCACTATTCGTCTCCTACCCGGTGCCGTCTCCGTCTCCGACGGGACTCCGCCTCCGCCGCCACCTCGGCCGTGGTCGCCGGACTCCGCGCTTGCCATGGAGTCGGCCTCGGGACCCGGGTATAAAAAGGGGCTGACCCCCGGGGTCTCCTCTCCGTCCCAAGCCGCCGCCACCACCAGCGCCGTCGCTCTCGCCGCCGTCGTCCTCCCCGCCGTCGTCTGCCGCCGCCGGTGAACTTCACCGCCATCGTCTGCCGCCGCCGGTGAGCTCCGCCGCCACCTCAGTCGCCGCCGGGCAAGTCCGTCGCCACCCGGTCACCCCGTCGGCCAGCTCGTCTTCGCCGCCGTCCGTCGTCGTCCGCCGTCCCCACTGTCGCCGCCGCCATCCGCCGTCATCCGCCACCGTTGCCACCGTCGTTGCCGTCGCCGGTGAGCCCCGCCGCCCGGTCGCCTCACCCTGCCGCCCGGCCGCCTCGTCCCGCCCACGCCCGCGACGCCTCACACCGCCCGCCGCCAGCTGGACCGGACCCGCGCACCCGTGACTCTCCGCCTTCCTGTAGACCCAGTCCACCGTGCGCCGCGCCACCGCCAGATGGGACCCACCCACAGCTGTGAGCCGTAGACCGCGCAGCCACGCAAGCGAGGCACGTCAGCCCTAGGCCGACGTGCCATGCACACGTGTCGCCATGTGGCCGCCACCTCAGCCCTAGCCGCTCGCCAGCAGCGGTTAGCCCCCACTATTCCATACGCCGGGTTCACGGTAAACCGGTTAATCCGTGCGCCGGGTCCACAGCACAGTGCGATTTCCGAATTTCAGCCTTTTTCTCCAAATTAGATTTTCCAGAGGCCCGTTCTCCCTCGCCCGAACTCCGATTGACCCAAATCTTTTTCCTAAATTCATATAAAATTGAGATCTATCTTTTGGTTCTGATTTTTCAGCTTTTATAGTTTATTTAAATTTTATTTGAATTTATTTGAATTCATCTAAAATAGAGTCGATCTATTTGATAAGAAAATTTTTAATCGTTTCATGTCCAGTATTGACTAAAAGTAAGTTGTTTGAATATAACTGAGGGGGTACTATACAGTAATTATGATTTGAAATATATATGTTTACTTTTGTCTTTGTTTGTGTTGTAGTGGCTGAACTAGTTATTTGTGTTCATTTGGACTGGAAGAACATGCCTGTTGATGGTAGGAGTTGGATGCGCGTGCATTTTACGACAGATGAGTGGCAAAAAGGTTTCAAGAAATTTATTGAAATTAAATTTGGTGGGACTGCTCCAGGAGAAACTGCACCATGTCCATGTAGAAGATGTCGTTGCATGAACTACAGAACAAAAACAGAGGTTCAGAATCATTTGGTTCTCAGAGGGTTTGATGAAAGCTTCATCCAAGGAGAAGATGATTTACATGAGGGCACCACTGCAACAGATGTCGATGATGGCGCAACAGGTGACCGTAGTGCTGTGAATGAACTGGTTTGAACACTAATAAGGGGTGCTATACATGGAGACATCATAGGTACTATTAATGAAGAGCCAAATGAAGAAGCAAAGAAATTCTTTAAATTATTAACAGAGGCGAAGAAGGAATTGTATCCAGGTTGCAAGGAGGCCACTAAGATATCTTTCATTGTTAGGCTCTTTCAGATTAAGTGCATGTATGGTATTAGTAACAGTGCATTAGAGGACATACTTCAGTTGTTCTCGCTTGTTCTCCCTGAAGGTCACTGTGTTCCAGACACATTGGATAAAGTGCAAAAGGTTGTTCGGGATCTTGGCCTCAACTACGTAAAGATACATGCCTGTGTGAATGATTGCGTGTTATTTCAGAAGGATTATGCTAAGTTGGATACATGTCCAACATGTGGTGAGTCCAGATGGAAACCGATTGTTTCCACGCATAAGGAGGAGGTAGCCAAGAAGCGTGTCCCACAAAAAGTCCTAAGGTATTTCCCAGTTACTCCTCGACTGCAAAGGTTGTACATGAATGCGACCACATCCGCATATATGCGTTGGCATAATGAGGGCCTGGTCCGAGATGGAAAAATGCGGCACCCTGCTGACTCCTTGGCATGGAATCATGTTGATAAAACGTACAAGGATTTTGCTTTGGATCCTCGCAATGTTAGGTTGGGACTTGCATCTGATGACTTTAATCCTTTTGGGATGCTGAATATTTCATATACTACATGGCCTGTCATTTTAATCCCTTACAACCTGCCACCTTGGTTGTGCTTGAAACAACCTTATTGGATGATGTCAATGTTGATACCGGGTCCTACTTCTCCAGGAAATAACATTGATGTATATTTGCAGCCCCTGATTGATGAGCTTAAATATCTTTGGTTAAAGGGTGTTGAGACATGGGATGGCAAGGTGAAAAAAAATTTTAAGTTGCGTGCAATTCTCCTGTGGACAATTAATGATTTTCCAGCATATGGGATGCTATCTGGTTGGAGCACAAAAGGCAAGTTTGCATGTCCATATTGCCACAAGGATACAGACTTTTTATGGTTGAAATTTGGGTCCAAGCATTGCTATATGGGACATCGCCGCTTTCTGCCTATGGACCACAGGTGGCGCAAGAACAAGAGCAGCTTCAATAACAAAGTGGAAACTAGGGAGTCTCCAGTGCCATTGAGTGGTAAAGGGGTGCTGCAACAGTACGAAAGTTTTGAGCAAGTGACTTTTGGGAAGTCCGCTAGGAAGAGGAAGCAGCATGAAGAAGAAAGTAGGTGGCATAATTGGAGGAAGAAGAGTATTTTTTTTGAACTACCTTACTGGGAAAATTTGCTTGTAAGGCATAATTTGGATGTGATGCACATCGAGAAAAATATTTGTGAGAGCGTACTGGGGACTTTGCTTTGCATGGCAGGGAAATCAAAGGATAGCGAGAAGGCTCGGCTAGACATGGAACATTTGGGCATTAGGAAGGATCAACATCTCGTGATGGAGAATGAAAAATACACAGTGCCATCAGCACTGTACTCTCTGGGTAAGGATGAGATGACATACTTTTGCAAATTTCTAGAAGGTGTGAAGATGCCTGATGGTTATGCCTCCAACATCAAGAGGAGCGTGGACGTGAGCAGGTGTAAGGTGTCTGGATTCAAATCTCATGACTGCCATATTATTTTCCAGAAACTATTACCCATAGCAGTACGCAACATTTTGCCAGAAGATGTTGCTATCCCGTTGATTCAGCTTAGTAGGTTCTTCAATGCAATATGTTCAAAGGAGTTGAGTGCTGAAGAGTTACAACAGTTGAGCACCTCGATTAGTGAAACCCTTTGTCGGCTTGAGATGATATTCCCACCATCTTTTTTTGATATCATGGTGCATTTGCCAGTTCATCTAGCTGAAGAGGCTAAACTTGGAGGACCAGTGTGCTATCGTTGGATGTATCTAATTGAGAGATATCTACGTACTGTTAAAGGCTACGTGCGGAACAAAGCACACCCTGAAGGTTCAATAGGCGAGGGGTATATATCAGAGGAGTGCATGACATTTTGCTCTTGCTTCCTAGCAGACATCGAAACCAAGGTTAATCGTCCAGAGCGCCATGAAGCTGCCACGGTGAATGAACCACCATCTGGTCTAAGCATATTTGCCAACATTGACTATACCAAGAAAGGATTTACTATCGAGACACTTACTCCGATTGAGCTACATCGGATGAGGCATTACATCTTAAGAAACTGTGATGAGGTCATTCCATGGATCAAGTAAGATATTATTTAAAAATACATATTCTGCTTGTATGAATTACCAAGTTTTATTTAATTTCATTTACTTGAAGCCTTCTTTTTCAATATTGTAGTAAGCATATGGATGAACTTAGAAAAATCAGTACTCGGAGTGTTGAGCAACGACACCAGCAACAATTTGTAGGCTGGTTTGAGCGCACAGTGAGTTGGAATTTTTTCTTTGTATATTTGCTGACTAACTGACAATTTTGTACAGAACTAAAAGGGTTTATTACTGGCTACAGATCAGCAAACTTAATGAAGAAGGAGGAACAAGTGATCTGATGTATGGTCTTTCACAAGGACCAGACCAACGAGCACGTGTTTTCAACAGATGCTTCATCAATGGATTTCTTTTTCGTACAGCTCAGATAGAGCAGAACCTTAACACACAGAACAGTGGTGTTGTTGTTTCAGGAGATGGCAGTTCTGGCGATATTGACTGGTATGGCGTGATTAAAAAGATTATCGCACTAGATTTTCCTTTTGGTAAGGAAGTGATACTGTTTCAGTGCGACTGGTTCGATGTTCCTGCTGCCGACAAGAACAAAGGGAGAGGGTACCAAAGGGATCGGTATGGAATTATTGATATCGATACAACTCGATTGCGTTATTTAGATGAGCCTTATATTCTGGGTACACAAGCTGAGCAGGTGTTTTATGTGAACGGCGCAAAGAAACCAGACTGGCGCACTGTTGTAAGAATGAAACCCAGAAATTTATTTGCCATGCCGGAATCGGCAAATTCAGAAAGTGAGGGAGGAATTGATCTTGACTCACTGGATGTGGGAGTGCAAGACATCATTGCTTCAGGCAGCCATGAAGTCTTGATGAACTGGAGAAGGTCTGACATAGAAGGTGTTACTAGTGATGCTTCTGTAATTCAAAAAGCGATTGCCGAATCCGTAGATGAACCAAATGATATTGGATTAGCAGATGAAGAAGATGATGATGACACCTACATTGATGATGGATATGTAGCACCAGTGCACGGTTCTGGGCAAGGAGCTGATGATGATTTTTTTGTTTAAAAATTTTATGTTACATAGTTTGTTTTGGATACTATAATTTATCACGCTCCTTGTTGTGGCTACAGACCAAACAGAGAGAGAGATGGTAGTGGAGAGGTGGGAGTGTTCTGCCTCATCCTCCCCCTCATCCTGATATATATATTCACATGGGGTATGCTTTTACAGTTATACCCTTACATGCATACCTCCCTGTCAGGGGCACTTATGTCATTACTTATGTTACTCTGGTTCTTATAACCTCCTAATAGGCCTGCTGGGCTTAGGTGGGGGCCACCCCAACGACAGGAGCCTCTCATGGTGAAGGGCTTCACAGGGCCGAAGCCATGCCGCCGAGTCCTTTGGCCCCCTCCGTCCCCTGCGGCCTGTGAATTCCTCCAAGCGTGTGGTTGAGGAGTCCGAGGTCTGGGATGGAAGGTGCCTTGTTGAAGCAGACGCGCACGCTCCGTCCCCTACACTTCGAACGGGTGGCAGCGGAGGCTGGCGCCTAGTCGACGTAGACGCGCGCGCTCCGTCCCCTACCCTTCGAACGGGGGGTAGCGGAGGCTGGCGCCTAGTCGAAGTAGACGCGCGCGCTCCGTCCCCTACCCTTCGAACGGGCAGCAGTGGAGGCTGGCGCCTAGTCGAAGTGGACGCGCGCGCTCCGTCCCCTACCCTTCGAACAGGCAGCAGCGGAGGCTGGCGCCTAGTCGACGTAGACGCGCGCGCTCCGTCCCCTACCCTTCGAACGGGTGGCAGCGGAGGCTGGCGCCTAGTCGAAGTAGACGCGCGCTCTCCGTCCCCTACCCTTCGAACGGGTGGCAGCGGAGGCTGGCGCCTAGTCGAAGTAGACGCGCGCGCTCCGTCCCCTACCCTTCGAACGGGTGGCAGCGGAGGCTGGCGCCTAGTCGAAGTAGACGAGCGCGCTCCGTCCCCTCGCTAAAATTGGAGCCTGGTGCCGATATTGTTGCGCGTTGGAGCTGTTGTGACCTTACAGTCTGGTAGTGCGCTTTTAATGGCGGCTGGAATCACGCCGACGCCTGGCCTAGCAGAAGTCAGGCTGTCACGTCGTGCCGTCTGCCATTCTGCAGGTGGGACACGCGGCGACTCGCGACTGGTGCGTCGTGGGATGTGAGCGGTTGCGTGACCGCGGCCATTCGCCTCTTCCCCAGGGAAGTTGGATGCGTGTTGAACGCGTGGAGGCGTTGTGCGCTGCTTGGTCGCCTACCGGGCACGGCCCTCCAGGCCCCGGCGGTTCTTCTTTCCAGAACGTGGGCAGCCGAATCGCTGCGCATTTGATCTGTCTACGCTTCGAGCCACATGAGGGGCGAGCGGCCTTTATAAAGTGCCAGTGTTGAGGTGGAGGCGCCCTTGCTTGCTTTTTGTCTGTTTTTGGTTTGCGGCTTTGCTTCCGCCCGTGCTAATTGTAACGCCAGTTACTCTTTTCCCTGCTTCTTTCTCGCTAGTCGCGAAGAGCGATGGCTAGCCATGACGCCGCCGCCTACCACCCCCGCAGCGGTTCCTTGCCTAGCCAAGGCGAGGTGTCCCCTCCTTCCAGGGAGTACGAGTTGGTGCCGTGGGGGAGCTCGTGCGCCAACAAGTGGTGGGACACTGTGGAGCACTCGGGAGGCAGTTGTTCCCGTGTGCTAGGGAAGAGCCGTGTGACTGAAGGGACGCTGCAGTGACTCGTGGATGAGAGGAAGATCGTGGATCGCGATGGGGCTCGCCTACCCCGCCGGGACGAGACGGAGCCGAAGCCCCGGGCAATGGAGGCGATTGTTTTTGTCGCGTTCTTCGACGCCGGCCTTCGAATGCCCTCCACGTTGTTCGTGGGCGAAGTCCTGTGGGCCTACAAGTTGGAGCTAGCCCAACTGACACCCCACGCTATACTCCGCCTAGCTATCTTCACGTGGGCGATGCGGACAGAGGGGTGGCATCCCAGCGCGAGCTTATTCGCCACCCTGCACGACGCACGCTGTCGACCCCGAAAAGTTGACGGGGCGGTGTCCAACTTCGGCGGTGTGGACTTCCTCCTCCGGGCGTCGTGCGCGACGTTGTTCCCGGTGCCAGCCTCGCCGAGGCACTGGGAGTCCGGCTGGACTCGGCAGGGGTTCTACTACACCGTGACCGACAAGAGCGGAATGCAGTGCCGAGGTGGGCCGATCTCGTTTAACAGCACGCCGAGTTTGAAGGCAGAGACTAACGACACGCGAAGGCTACAGGGTCTTGTCGGTGTCGCCCATCGAATGAGCTTGCACGACCTAGCCGAGGAGTTCACAATGTATGGGGCGGCGCCCCTCTCCTCCCGGGGGAAGTATGTTGGACAGAACGGCCCCCGCGAGGACGGGTTCAGCCCATCCGTATCTCGCCTACTTCCGCCCTCCGCTCCTTGTAAGTTGTCCAATACGTTTTACGTGCGCCGTTGTATCGGTTTGGTCTCCGCCTGGCTGACGTAATCTCCTGCGCAGTGGCTCGGCTAGAAGATGCGGAGCGCGCGGTTACGGTGCTCCTCGGCCCGTACACACTTAAGGAGCACCAGACTTGCGAGGCCGCAGTCAAGGCGGCTAAGCAAGGGCGGGTAAACCGCACATGCGAAGCTCTAGGCATTACTGTGCCCGAACGCTTGGTGCCAGAGGAGCTTCCCGTCGGGACTCCGGGCACTCAGGACGGTGATAGCCCTGCAAGGGTGTTATCCTCGCGACGCCGGGCCCGTTCCCTGTCTGCCGTATGCGACCCCGCAGGCCCTTTGGCGACTAGCACAGCTGGAACGGGGCGTGCGACCAGCGGTGGGCCCGGCCACACTGCTTCGGAGGAACGCGTGGCGTCGAATCCCCCGGCACCCTCCGTCGATGCCAACAAGCCCGTGCTTACGGCCATCGGTGAGCTGGAACTCGCCAACCCGGGGGGAGCACCGTTCCTGGCGACAAAAACACGGTCGATGGTGCGCTACCAACCGCGGCGGGCGGCGAGGGCGCGCCCCCTACGGAGGAAACCGTGGGGGCGACGGGAACCGTAGCTGGTGTTGCTCCGGAAGAATCACTTGCCGCCGCCGGCAAAACGCCCTCGGACGCAGTCCCCGCCGCCAGCGAGGAGTCGGTACACCGTTGCGGGGACTTGTTGCGGGATCACGGCGTCTGGCGCGGCCGAGAAGACCTCCTCGCCGACCACCGAGACCCCCGCCTCCCGCTTGGCCGACGGAACGGCGCCACTTCCTACCGCGACGAGAGGCGCAGGGGGTAGGTGTGAATCCCTTTCCTCTCGTGACTTCGCGAAACTCTCTCCGATCTGCTCGCTCATTCTGCCAACATCAGGCGAGACAAGGTCTCCTGGACATGGCGAAGGATCGAGCAGCGGAGGTATGCGCGAAGTCCAAAGGGCTGTGCAGGGTGCCCCGCAGATGTCCGTTGCTGTTGACGTGGCCGCGGCCTCGGTAAATCCTGACGCGTTGGGGCCGGGGCTCGCTCGCTTGGACTTCCTCCCTCGCCTGGAGATACTTCGCGTCCTTGCTGCAGCCGCAGAGCGTGCCGACAATGGCCTTGACCGAGAAATGCTGTCGTCATGCGAGGGGGATCTCCTAGCGCTCGCGCTGCAGGCCTCCGAGATGAGGGTAAACATGTGCGCTTCATCTTGCAAGGTACTGCTGGGCGCATGCTGACTTGTTGTTTTTGCCAGACGCTTGCCCTTAGCCGGTCCTTTGACGAGGCCCGCGTTCGGGAGCGGAGGGCTCTAGAAGCCAGCCTGCGTGAAGCAAACGATGCTCTCGCAGTGAAGGACGAAGGGCTTCGCGTGCTGGCGGGCGCCATGGAAGCAACTCGAGGCCACGGAAGCCAAGTGCGCCGCGGCTGAGGAGCGCGCCGCCTTTTTGCAGCAGATCGCCGCCCTAGAAGGGGAGAATGCCCAGCTGGCGGAGTCTGCCGCAGGGAACAGTCTCATCTTGGAAAATGCATCCACGTCGGCGTGGCGGGCCATGGAGTCTCTGAACCAGGCCCTCCGAGATCTGTGCGTCAGAGTGCCGGACCCTACGCACGGGCCGGAGGCCCTGTCGGAGACGCTCGGGTTGCTCTTCGTGGCGCCAGAACGTTTGGCGAGCACTGCGGCTATGTTGGTGCGTGCTTCGCCCTCGCCCTGCTTCACATTCGTGGGTGCAGACACACCCATGAGCTGGCGAATCCTCAACTGGATCCTCTCGGCCGTCCAGAAGTTATGGCGGACGCCATTCGCTCCATCGGGCCTAGCCTGCAAAACTTCCATCAGCCGATCTGGGGCCGCTTTGGGGAAGATGCAGCGAGGGTCGCCGTGCAGCAGACGCTGCATGGGGAGGGGGACCTCCTCCACTGGCTCGAAGGAGTCCTTCAGGGTCACGGCGACGATGGCACGGGTTCGTCCGCACCGCGCCAAGGCTGAGCGGTTGGTCTGGTAGGGCGAGGGGATGATGTACTGGTTCGTATGCTTGTAGGCATGTAGCCCCCTTGCTTTTGTGATGAAACCAAGCAGTACTTTTCATAGTGTTACCTGCCGCCGAATGCGAGGGGAAGACCTCCGCATCTTGTGTATATTCCGCGGACTGGTGCATGTGGAGGCGAACCTCGACGCTACGCTTTTTATAGTCCGGAGACTCACGTGTGCGGAGGCGGACCTCGACGCTACGTCTTATTTAAAGTCCGTGGACTGGCGCGTGCGGAGGCGAACCTCGACGCTACGACTTGCTTTATAGTCCGGAGACTCGCGCGTGCGGAGGCGGACCTCGACGCTACGTTTTTTTTAAAGTCCGTAGACTGGTGCGTGCGGAGGCAAACCTCGACGCTACGTCTTATTTAGAGTTCGTAGACTGGTGCGCGCGAGGGCGTCCCCCCGCTGCGTCTTATTTAAAGTCCGTAGACTGGTGCGTGCGGAGGCGGACCTCGACGCTACGTCTTATTTAAAGTCCGTAGACTGGTGCGTGCGGAGGCGGACCTCGACGCTACGTCTTCCTTTATAGTCCGGAGACTCGTGCGTGCGGAGGCGGACCTCGAGGCTACGTCTTATTTAAAGTCCGTGGACTAGTGCGTGCGGAGGCGGACCTCGACGCTACGTCCTCCTTTATAGTCTGGAGACTCGCGCGTGCGGAGGCGGACCTCGACGCTACATCTTATTTAAAGTCCGTGGACTAGTGCGTGCGGAGGCGGACCTCGACTCTACGTCTTCCTTTATAGTCCGGAGACTCGCGCGTGCGGAGGCGGACCTTGACGCTACGTCTTATTTAAAGTCCGTGGACTTTGTTTTGCTCAGCGCGGACAGGGAATGCGCCGGGAACAGCAACCTTTATTAAACTCCCGTTTATGCAGGCGAGCATCGTATAACAAAGGGCTGGCGGCTCTACACTTGTTGTCCTACTTCTAGGCGTAGTATCGCCGCAGCCTGTCCGCATTCCATGTGTGTCGGAGGGTTTGCCCTTCGAGCGTGGCGAGGCGGTACGCCCCCTTTGGCAATGCCTCCATCACGATGTACGGGCCTTCCCACTTGGACTCCAGCTTGCCAGCGGTCTCCGCCTGAAGCGCCACTCTGAGAACGAGATCCTCAGGCTTGAATCCCCGCGGGCATATAGAGCGGTCCCGAGTACGCACTGTCTGCCGCGCATACTTCTCGACATGGTGGGCTGCATCTGCCCGTAGCCCATCGAGGAGGTCCAAGGACACACGGCGCTCCTCTTCGGGTGCTTGGACGAGGACCCTGTGCGAGCCGGCCTTGATTTCCTCGGGCGTCACTGCTTCGTCGCCGAAAAGGAGCTTGAACGGCGTGAATCCCGTCGGGCGCGTTACCGTTGTGCGAAGCAACCAAAGAACGCTGTGAAGCTCGCCCGGCCACTTGCCCTTCGGCAACCCGACCAGGTGCTTTTTGATGGCAGCGGAGATGGCGCCATTCGCCCGTTCGACCGCCCCATTGGACTGGGGATGCCCTACCGAGGCGAATCGGAGGGTGATGCCCATGCTGTCACAATAGTCTTTGAATAGGGTGGCGTCGAACTGCAGGCCATTGTCAACCGTGAGCTCCCGGGGCACGCCGAAGCGACATATGATGTTTTGCCAGAGGAAGCGCTGTATGGCCGCAGAAGTTACTTTAGCCAGGGCGACCGCTTCCGGCCACCTGGAGAAATACTCTAGCGCGACCACCACGAACCGGAGGTCCCCTGGAGCTCGGGCAAGCGGTCCTACTATGTCGACGCCCCAGCGTGCTAGCGGCCACACCGGAGGAATAGGGTTGAGGCTCGTCGGGGGCCTACGGATGATGCGCGCCATCCACTATCATCCTTGGCACCGACGGACGAGGTCCTGGGCGTCGGTGATGGCAGTTGGCCAGTAGAAGCCTTGCCTAAACGCCTTGCCAACTAATGACCTCGGCGCCAGGTGGGATCTGCACGCGCCCGCGTGGATCTCCGCAAGGAGCTCCTTTTCCCCCTCAGTCGAGAGGCAATGCAGGAGCGGTGCGCAAACCCCTCTCTTGTAGAGTATCCCTTCGAACACCTCGAAGGATCTTGCGCGGTGCTGCAAGCGCCGAAGCTCGGCGGGGTCCTCCGGCTCGGTGATGCCTTGCAAGAAATTGAAGATGGGCTCTCGCCAATCACCCGGCCGGTCAATGTGGTGGACGAGTGCCGCGTCCCGGTTATCCTGCGCGATGGCCGCCTGCGCTAATATCTCATAAAATGCCCCATCCGGGGGGGAGTTGCTGGCTGGCCGCCTTAGCGAGGGCGTCGGCCTGTTCGTTCTCCGCGCGGGGGATGGCCTTGACGGTGACGCCCAAAAAGTGCCTTTCCCTTGCCCTCACAGCCGCGAGGTACTTGGCCAACTCAAGGTCCTTGGCTTGATATGACTTATCCACATGACCAGCCACCAAGCGCGAGTCGGTGCGTACTAGCACCCGTCTCGCGCCGACTGCCTTGAGCTTCGCCAGGCCGAAGAGCAGCGCCTCGTACTCAGCCGTGTTGTTGGTGGCGGGGAAAGCGAGGCGCGCCGAGTATAGCAAACGCTGTCCTTCGGGCGTGAAGATCACCGCGCCTACGCCCGCGCCCGCGACGCCGTAAGCTCCATCAATGGTAAGCGTCTAGACGGGGTCGTCGTGCGTCTGGACTGGTTGGGCCGGCGGGGTCCATTCGGCGAGAAAATCCGCCAGGACTTGGCATTTGATTGCCGTGCGTGAAGCATACGTCAAGGAGAAGGGGGTGAGCTCGGCGGCCCATTTGCCGATGCGCCCTGTGGACTCCTTGTTGTGTAACATCTCCGCCAGGGGGAATGAAGAAGGCACTGTGATCGGGTGGGCCAGAAAGTAATGCCGAAGTTTTCTGGAGGCCATGACCAGCGCGTAGGCGAGCTTCTCAAGCTCCGTGTACCTTGTCTTGGTGCCTTGGAGGGCTTCAGAGACAAAGTATACGGGCCGCTGCATGGCGCCTTCCTCTAAGACGAGGACGGCGCTGACCGCGGTGGCGGACGCGGCCAGATATAGCAGGAGGGGAGCCTCTGGTGCTGGGGCGACCAGAGTGGGGAGGCTTGCCAGGTGCTCCTTGAGCTCGTTGAAGGCCTTCGCGCAATCCCCGTCCCAACGAAATCCGTCGTACCCGCAGAGTGTCTTAAAAAACGGCAGGCCCCTCTCCGCCGCCCTAGATAGGAAGCGGCTTAATGCTGCCATGCGGCCCGCTAGCCTCTGGACCTCCCTCGTTGTCTTGGGCGGCTCCATACCCAGGATGGCGTCTACTTTGTCAGGGTTCGCCTGGATGCCCCGTCCGGACACGAGGAAACCTAGGAGTTTGCCCGCCTGCACCCCGAAGACACATTTGTCGGGGTTGAGCTTGATGCCCGCCTTCCGGAGGTTGTCAAAGGTCTCCTGGAGGTCCCGGCCATGTAGAGCAAGCTGCCGGGTTTTGACCACCACGTCATCGACGTAAGCTTCGACGTTCCTCCTGAGCTGGGCGGCCAGGGCAATAGCGAAGAGACGGGTAAACGTAGCACCTGCGTTCTTCAAGCCAAAGGGCATTCTGACGAAGCAGAACGTCCCAAGAGGTGTGATGAAACTGGTCTTCTCCTCGTCGTCTTCGGCCATGTACACCTGGTGGTAGCCGGAATAGGCGTCCAGAAAACTCATGAGTTCGCACCCCGCGGTGGTGTCGACCAGCTGGTCGATGCGCGGCAAGGGGTAATTGTCCTTTGGGCACGCCTTGTTGAGTGCCGTGAAGTCGATGCACATACGCTAGGCCCCGCTGGCCTTTTTGACTAGTACCGGGTTAGCGAGCCACTCTAGATGGTGGACCTCGCGGATGACCCTGGCGCGAAGAAGCTTCGCCACCTCCGTCTTGGCCGCCTGCTGCCGATCCATCGACATACGCCGGAGCCTCTGCTTGATCGGCTTGGCGTCGGGGCGGACCGCCAAGCGATGCTCGATTACGGCTCGGTCTACGCCCTTGATGTCTTCCGGGGACCACGCGAAAATGTCAACGTTGCTCTGAAGCACTCGGAGCAGATCCCTTTCGACCCCCGGTGGGAGCCCCTCGCCGATGGACACAAACTGCCCCTCCGCCTGGAGCGGCACCTTCTTGACTCCGCCCTCGGGCCGACGCTTGGGCGTCCACCCAGGGGCGGAGGGGCCATCGCTGAGCGTGCCGGAGAGGGCGTGCACCGGGCGATGCGGAACGCGGCTGCCGACCTCGGCACGTCTGGCCAGGTCCTGATCGCCAAAGACGGTGATAACACCCTCTGGACCCGGGAGCTTCATACACAAAAACGCGTAGTGCGGGATCACCTCGAAAGAGTTGATGGCGGGCCGGCCCAGTATGGCGTTGTAGGGATGTGGGATATCTACGACGTCGAAGGTGACCTGCTCGGTCCGGATGTTACCCTTGTTGTCCTCCTGACGGAACAAGACTGGAAGGGACACGTGCCCCAACGCCTGCAGTGGTTGACCCCCGAAGCCTTGAAGTGGAGCTCCTGGCTGCTCTAGCCGGCTTCGGGGGATCCCCATACGATCGAGGGCTTCGGCGAACAAGATATTCGCGGAGCTTCCCCCGTCGACCAGGATGCGCCTGACGTCGCAGCGTGCTATGTGGGCCTGGATAACTAGAGGGTCTTGGTGAGGGTACTCCACACCGCTGGCGTCGCTCACGTCGAAGGTGATATTGCGGGGCAGCATCCATAATTGCGGCTGCTCCCCGGGGGCCCTTGAGGAGGAGCCTCCGGTGATGACGCTAACGGTGCGATGCTGCGCGCCATCCGTTGCGGCGGCTCGTATGGGGCTACCGCTTGGGTGCTCCACGTGGGCTCCGGCAGGGAGCCGAGGAGGCAAAGCTCGAGACCCGGCCGTCACCCTCCGCAGCTCCAGAACTGCGGTGCATGCCCTTGTGTAATGATCACCGTAGCCGTGTACCTCGCACCACTTGCCATAGTGTAGGAGCTCTTGTTCTGCGCGGGGTTGGCCGCCGCAATCAAGTCCGCCTTCCGATCCCCGGTCCCCCCTTCGGGAGGCGGGGTCGGGTCCTTGGCGGGCGCTCTCGGTGTTGAGGGCATGATGGGCCGCCTGTGACCTGCGCTGGCGGTGCCGAGGATTATGCCTGCTCCTTGAAGAGCCTTCCCGTACTCCGGTGTTGCTGCCTCGGGGAGGGTCTCCCCGGGGCTCTCGACCGCGGCCCTGCCTCGAGGAGGGACCACCCGCCCCTACTTCGCATGGGGGGCGCTCTCCATGGGCGAGGTCGAGGGCGGTAATGCTGCGTCTTCGCGCATCCTCCTCCGCCCGCGCGTACTCGTCCATTTTGTCGAAGAGCTTGGCGACTGTCTTGATTGGCCTCCGCGCGTTGTACTCGGCCATCGGGCCCGGACGAAGGCCCTGTATGGCTGCATTAACGACGGTGGTTTCATTAACGTCTCTTACTTGGCATCGAATCTTGGCGAAGCGCTTGATGTAGTTCTGGAGCTTCTCCGAGGGTCCTTGCTTCAGAGCGAAGAGTTGGTCCGCGTCGACTCGCTCGACGCAGTTTCCTTGGAAGTTGTTGTGAAGATGGTCGCGGAGCTGCTCCCACACGTAGATGGAGCCCAACTCTATGGTAAGGAACCAAGAGAACGCCCCCCTCGCAGCGCGAGGGGGAGTCCCTTCGCCTTCGTGGTGTCGTTTCCGCCCGCGGCTTCGATTGCGGTTTCGTACACGCGCACGAACTCGCGGGGGTCCGTGTCGCCCTTGTACCAGTCGATGGCGCCAGGAAACATGAAGTCTTCAGGCCACGCCGCCTGCTGCAGCCTTGCCGAAAGCGGGGACTCCGGATCTACGCGCGGCAGCGGCGCACGGCTAGACGTGGGGGCTTCGCGACTGTCCACCCTCTCTGGCGTGGGCTCGGGCGCGATTACTGGCGCGGCCTGCTGGCTCCGAGCCTCTTGCATATCGCAGACGGTTCCGCGAAGGTCCCCTAGCTCCCGCTGGAACGCGTTGAGAGCTGCTAGTATGGCGCTTTCCACCACAGGCGCTGTCGGGGCCGCCGGGACACCCAGCGGACGAGGCGGTGCAGGGACCATCGCTTCACGATCTCCAGATCCGCCAGATGCTTCATTGCGGCTACCCCCGGCCGCCTGATCCGCGCTGCCAGCGACGGGGTCGGTCGCTGTGGCGTAAGCGTCGACGCCCGCGACCACGACGCCTGCGCTGCCGCCAGCTCCTTCGGCGGCCGATGCCGAAGCCCTAGTATTCACGCACCGCTCCGACCCAGCCGTCTTCTTTCCCTTCGCCGCCGCTGATGAAGATTTTTTCGGTGCCATCCTTCTTCTTGGGTCTTCGGGCTTGTCCTTGTCCTCCCCACGGACGGCGCCAACTGTTGTGGCTACAGACCAAACAGAGAGAGAGATGGTAGTGGAGAGGTGGGAGTGTTCTGCCTCATCCTCCCCCTCATCCTGATATATATATTCACATGGGCTATGCTTTTACAGTTATACCCTTACAAGCATACCTCCCTGTCAGGGGCACTTATGTCATTACATATGTTACTCTGGTTCTTATAACCTCCTAATAGGCCTGCTGGGCTTAGGTGGGGGCCACCCCTACGACACTCCTGAACCTTAATTTAGTGATAGATCCTTTATTTTCCACTATCATTTGCTTTTAATTAAATGAACGCTCTGTACAATTAAACCCAATTTGGATTGAACAAAGTTTGGGACTTGGTCAAGATTAGGATTCATTTGGTAATATTTTTACAAGGAATTGTTTCCCACCAAATATGATCAAATTTTTTCCCACCAAATTTTTACAACGAATTCAACACCCCGCCAAAAGTTCCCTCCATATTCCAATACCTTTATTAAAAAGAAACTGATCTGGTTTTGGTGTGCGGCGATCTCCGGCCGTTGGATCGTGGGACACGGAGCGAACATACAGCCCAGATCTCTCACCCCAGTGCCCCACGCCGCCTCCCCGGTCTCTCGCCCCAGTGCCCCACGCCTCCTCCCCGGTATCTCGCCCCAGTGCCCCACGCCGCCTCCCTCGCTCTCCTCTCTCTCGCCCTTCCGGCTCGCGTCGCCCACCCCTAACCCCCGTCCTTCTGCCCCGCCGCCGCCACTGGAAAAGAAGTACGGGAGGCTGCGCGGCTTGGGATCTGCGGGAGAGAGACTAGGCGGTGCACGAGGCTGAAGGCCTCTTGGTGGAGGCTAGGGTTTCGGCGGCTTGCCCGGTCCTTCTACCGCTGTCGCCACGTTCCTCTTCGTCTCGGCATCCCTCCTCGGTTTGGTTCCTGCCGCGATGTCGACTCATCCAGGTAGCATGCCGCCGCCGACTACATCGGCCAACCTAACACTTCTATAATTGACGCGATCAAGGCTGGGGAGATATCGGTGGATCTTCCCCGACCTGACAAGTAAGTTTTCTGCTGCATCCAACCCTAATCCATGGATCGAACCCTAATCTTATAAATTGTCTACGGTGCGGATTGATGTGAGGGTTATGTTGGGTTTGTGACACTGCAAAATAAGAAACAAATCGGATTAGCTGATACGCAATGTAATGCAATGTAATTTTTGCAAACGATTAGAGACAGTTACAGTAGCCAGTAGGATCTGTAGGGATTATTATTCATTATCCAGACTACAGAGAGTAGAGATTAGAGACAGTAGAAATTATTTTTTTTGTAATATTAATGAATCCTCAGGCCTGCTACTACTTTGTTAGTTGCTTCTATCCAGAACATATTAATCAATACATCCTTCTATCCAGAATAGATAAACAAGTAAAATTGACGACTGCACACCATAGTATTTAACACTTAGATTAAACTTATAATAGATCAACCCCACCTGAAAGGTAATCTGATGTCTTTATGCAATGTACAGATCTTTCAATTTTAATAGCTCATAATGCAGGGTTGGATTGACAGTGCTTTACCTTTTATTTTTCTGTACATGAAAAATTTGTTTGCAACAAAGTTTCATATTTAAAAATTCATGCTTTGTAACAGCTAACAATACTTGTATATTTACTATTCTTAATCATTACTTATTAGGCATCATGTTAATAAAGTCACTTTTCTGAATTTATACTGTGCCAGGTTCATTGGAGAGATTTGGAATATCAAGTTTGATTGCATTGGGGCAGATCCAGAAGTCGAAGTTGTCGAGTTAGAACTTGACAGGGCTTATATCACGTTTTACAACTTGATGTATATCAAATCGAAGCTTGGGTACTCTGGGAGGGACTTCTTATTTTATAAGAAGCGATGTGGTAGGGCTCAGGCAAAGCTCGAGGCGCTCGATTTTAACCACCAAACAGAAGCCATGCTATCAGAGAATGAGAGGGAGAAACAAATCAGATTTGTGCTGACAAAAGATCAACCGAGAGGTCTGCAAGTGAGCATAACCCCCATCAAGCGACCAAGGCAGTGGCCAAATGGTGATGAACCAACTTCAGGAGTAGATATTGATGCATACAAGAAATGGCTTGCAATACTGCAACGCGAAGACCCAGAGACACGTAAGTTAAGTTGCCAGACTCATTGCATTTAATATAAGATGTGTTGTTTCGACCAGACAGCTAACATATTTGTTAAGTGCAGCTTTACAAGATGACTACAGGGAGGAAACAATCCTAACTTATAAAGCATGGCTAAGACAGCAAGGTGATCTTCCAGAAATCTGTAATTTCTTTTGATCATTGTCAGAGTACTAATTGTTAACTGTTTAACGATGCTTGCATTATTAGGCACACTACTGAACAAGAAACTCCAAAGGTGTACATCCAGAAAACTATGAAGTAATAGAAGCAAGAATTGAAAGTCTCACACCGTAGTTTATCAAAAAGAAAAGATTTTGAGACGTACATAATTAAGTTACAAATAGTTGTGAGTGCATCACTAATTCCTTTGACAGTAACCAACCTCTGTTTTCTGGACATGTTCAAGATTCACCTGATTAATAAACAAATTAAGCATTCCTCGAATCTTTCTAGAGAATCCTACATAATTAGGAGTACTTTGCAAGTTGCAACTGCAGTGAACTCATACTAATTCAGTTGGTGTTGCAGTTCTTTTTATGCTATCTAAAACTGAAATCCTTGTTTGTAGTGTTCTGTCTATTAGTACAGCCGTACAGGAGATGTTCTTTTATATTGCAGTGAACTGAGGTTTTACATCCATAGGTTATTAGATGTTTACAGTGTTTGGTCTGTTAGCACATAAGATTATTTTACCTGATCACAGAAATCCTTCTGTGTACCTTTGCATCTGATGTTGGATATATATGCAGTATCGTATTTAGATCAGCATAGCCAAGATGATGAAATACTTGCTAAAGAGGAAAGTCATGGCAGCAGCAAAACTCCTCCGTGTTGGCCATCTCATGCTAGACGTCAAAGGAAAAAACATGATGGTATATTTTGCTTTGAACAGTTTTTATTTTAAGCTTCAAAACTTCCATTCTGAATGTGTCTAATCATTTAATTGTAATTGGTTTCTAACTAGCTTCCGGCGGAGGCTTCAAAAAAGAGGGACGTGGTACCCTTAAGGGTATAGCAGCAGCCAACAAGCGAATAAAGAGTGGTGATCAGAAACTTAAGATTGAATTTTCATCTAGGCTTGGAGGTCCCATACGAGACAACAGCCATGCTTTTGTGGATGAAGTGGTACTGTTTACAAAGAAAAGGGCACCACTCATTGGAGTCAAAAAGTGGAAGGATATAGAGCCTAATGTCAGAAATTCAATAGCATCCGATGTACTGGTACGTGCATATTAGCCATTCAAGGGATTACATAATTAGCTAGGTTCCAAATCAGGTTGTAAAGGTAAAGGTAAATGTAATATCATTTTTTAAAATAGCATAGGATGTTTTAAAAGTACAATTTTTCTGTATGCATAATTTTGAAGTATAGTTAGTTATTATTAGAGCATAACAATCACACATGCTTTTCACCATTATCGTTATTTTCGTCACATTGTTTACAAAAGTCATCAGCAGGATAAGATGAAGCAGTGCACTGTACACGCAGATGCAATGTTACAAGGAAAAAAATGCTTAGACGGACGATGCTGATTCTGCTAGAGACTTGTTCACACATCTAGACGTGTGGGGTCATATCAAACCATTGTGCTCACTTGTCGCTGAATGGCAACGAATACAAATCTTTGTGCCGATTCAGTTTTATGGTATTTTTTGTTAGAGTATCGTGCTAACAACAAAATCGATATGTATGCCTAATTCTCTAGCGATAATTTCGAATTTGTTTTGTGGAGATACCGGATTTATTAGGAATATCTGTATTCACATAACTATTTGTGATTTCTGTTGCGCGCAGATTGATAAATAGTCTACTTACGGTTATAACAGGAGGTTTTTTAACTTTTCTTGTTCACTTGATTAATTCTTCACAATTTAACTAACAAGAAAGTAAAAACATGGAGTAGTATACAATATATGGCTGGCTTTTGTTGCCTAAGCATGCACAGTCTCAGGTTACCAAATAATTCACCTTTTCTTTGTCTTTAAACATAAAACAGCAAAGGTGGGACATTCCAAGCACTGTGGATGAAAAGGAAAAGATATGGTCGATTGCCAAAGAGAGGTACAAAGGATGGCGATCAGCTTTAAGTTCTACATACAAGGCATACAACACTTATGCCGAGAGGATGAAAAATAAGCCTGCAGATGTAGACATTGTTGAGTGGCACTACTTGCAATTGTATTTTGGATCTGAAAAATTCCAGGTTCGGTACCATTTCCTATAATTTTACTATACACTTGCAAATATGGAACAAAATAGATGAAAGTTTTGAACACTTTGTTTCTTTCAATATTTCATTTTCTAATCACATTTTCATAGCAATCTGTATGTCATTCACTGGCCTCTCCACCTGTAGTTGAATTAGTTTATCAAGTAGATGTATTTTGGGTGGAGTTGTTATATTCCATAGCTTATGGATCATGGAATGATATCTATCGCTGTGTTTAACCTACTGTATTCCTTTCTCACATGATTTGCTTTGAATGTCAACAATAATCTGTGCATCTGTTCAATAGTTACAGAGTTCCATTTAACCACACTATTTCCATCTAGATTCTGTTTCTCTTTTTTTTCATTGTTTCATTTATGCATAATTATTCCTGTGACTTGACAACTGGATGCAAGCACTTTATTTGACATGCTCTCATGCACCATTTCTGTTATACATGTTACATTAATCATTACCTCTTAAATATTTCCATAAACAATGAAATTCACCTTCCATTATTTTAATTTGCCACTACTAGATTTACTTATTTTAACTAGTGTTCACCTTCCATTATTTTGAAATTCACTTTATTTTAGAGTGTTTTTAACGTGAACAACCAAGCTATAATACAAATTCCAGGATCGATAGCATTTCCTTTAATTAATGCATTTTTCTACTGATTTCAGAAAATTAGCAGCCAGAACTCTGAAAACCGTTATAAACAAAAGACTATGCACATCATGGGAAGCAGAACGTTTTCTTGAATAAGCTATGAGCAGGTAATTATGACATACTAATATGGTTCTTTTTCATCAATGACAAACTCATACGATACATTGTTCCCATCTTTTAGAGAGACCTTGTAACTGGTGAAGAGCCAAATGATTTGAATCTTTGGATGATTACTCACATGAAGAATGGACAATGGTCAAGCAATGCTTCGAAGGATGTCTATGTTAGTAAATCATAAATTGCACTAGTCACAGCATGCTTCAATATATTGTGCATCCATTCAGTTCTGAATTCTACTTACTTCAATTATGACCTTCCTCTTAGGATAATGCATGCAACCGAATTATGGAGAGAGAACAACAATCTGACTTATCCAGCCTTACAAGAGAAGAGGAGAATGTTTTTTTCCAGTCATCGTACAAGGAAACCACAGGATGCAAAACAACTAGACTTCATGGTCATGGGTACTTGTCGAAATATCCAACACAAAGTCGTATGCTGAATGTTCAATTCCTAGAACAAGCTCGTGCTACAGCTGCAACCAACCAGAAGAATATTGAGCTCCAAGGTGAGGTAGAATCGTTAAAAGAGAAACTTGAAAAAGAAGTTGCTGAACGGGAAAGGATATTGGAAGAAAAAATGCAACAGCTTCAAGAAGAAGAGGACAAGAAAAGACAAGCATTAAGAGAAGAAATGAGGAAAGAGATGCTTGCAGCCCTTGCAGAACAAAGGGAAGCCATATTACAGCAGGTATAAAATTGTATCATTGTTTCGACCAACTCCAGTCTTGGAAACTTTATGCAAGCTAAATTGTTTTATCATTTTTTGTATGCAGACTAATCCTGAAAGCATCGTCCAAACTAATCCTTCTGCAGCTACGCCTGACACAACAAACACTGTTGGCAACAAACGTTCAAATAAAAAAGGAGGCACTTCTCAAAAAAACAATGCTTCAGCGTATTACATTTCCTCACAAAGTCTAAGGAATGCTGCGTCAAAACGTGTACTGGCAAGGAACGGATAGGTATGAACTGCAGTATGTTATATTTTGATGACAACAACCAATTGATTCAAGGGTTTTGCTTTTTTTAATCAACACCTGCTGCTGCAATACAATTACAAACTGTCTTTCCGAAGAACAGATGCAGTCAACATAGTTAATTATTTAACTCATTAGTAACATATATAAGTATTTTAAAATATCAGAATATTAAGAGTGACATAAATTTTAGTTTCAACGTAACTCTCTCCATTATTATCCATCTCAATCTCCACTTTAGTTTATCTGCATCTTGGAACATGTTTATCTTAGCTGGCAGATGACATAAATTATGAATACTTGGTAATCTTTATTTAACTTGCTCAGTAATTTAATCAGTTACTTATTAATGTTTTTTCCTTGTTTATCTTAGCTGGCAGATGACATACCTGGAAATGATCTCCTAGGCTGATTTGTAGAGCCTCACCTTTGTCATAATGTACATGTGAGTTCTCTGCCAAAGCTTGGCATTACAGTAGGAAGAGTTATCCTTGTCTTGTTCAATCTTATAAGTTAGATGTAATGCCATTTAACTATGTATGCTGCATGGACAATTCTTCAGAGTTCAGACTAGTGTTCACATTTTCAGTAAATTATTTCTTTGAGTTTAAATAATCTTGTGCAATGGAAGGTTGTATTTATCTTTGATACGTACTATTTGTTTGTCAAATCTTTATCAAAATTGATGGCTAGGAATATTGTTTGTGTATTTAATAAGCAGCTTTGTAGGAAGGGCTTGTAGCAGGTTGAGATTCTGATATAATTGCTTGCAATGTGTGCATGTCATGTTTCTGTAAGATTAAGCTGTGATTCCTTTGTTCTTTTCAACAGGATCACTCGGACTCAGAGTCATGGCATGGTCAAGACAAGATAGCAGAATGCTAATGCAAACAAGCTATGCCGAAGCCAAATATAGCTAGAATATTTATGTTATATCAATTTTAGTTACCAGTTTTCAATGACATTGTTATAGTAATAGTAACCTTTGCTTGATGATTGTACAAACTATTTTGCTGGCTATATATTACAATTAATGATGGTTTCATTCCATATTGTTGTTGCAAAATTTATAATTATTTCATTCTGTTTCAATAATGTTTAATAACCGAATTCAGAATGCAAAATGCATTGCCACAGAAACCTTCTGTTGCAATACATGTAAATGCAACATTTGTACTTCGTTGTTATAAGGGCCTATTGCCACCAGACAGATTGCGTTGCAAAATGCTTTTAATGCAATGAAACATCCTCCGATGCAACAAATATTGTTACCACGAGCTAATTTCCATGGCAATAGAGCCTATCGCCACCAGATAAATTGCGTTGCAAAATATTCTATTGCAATGAAAAATCCTCCGTTGCAACAAACATTATTACCACAAAACATCCTCCGTTGCAAAAAAGATTATTACCACAAACTTATTTTCGTGGTAATAGGGACTATTGCCACTGGACGTATCGCGTTGCAACAATGCTCTAATGCAATGAAACAATAAGCGTGGCATTATAACCTATTTCCATGAAACAACGACGTGGTATTAGCTCCTGCTGCCACGAAACATATGCGTGGTAATAAAGCCTTTTGCAACGGATTGAAACGTGGCAATATACCTTATTGCCACAATATGGTATGTCGCAACACCTATCAACTGCAACGCATAATTACGTTGCAATTAGCATTGCTCTTGCAACAGGACGCAAAACCGTTGGAAAGATCTTTCGCCACTCACTTTTTTGCAACGGCTGCCAACGAAGTGATATTGTGGCAATTGGTATCTATTGCCACGATTTTGTCCCTATTGCCACGATTTTCCGCCGTTGCGTTAGGGGGATTTACTAGTAGTGTGTGTAGTACCCGTTCCAACCCATTGTGGATGAAAGTTTCTTACCGACTCGGATGAATTCAAAATGCATTCTAAAATGCGGAAGGGCACACACTAAGTCCATTCAGGTTGTTTGGCACTCATTTTCATTCCATGCCTCGATTTCATATGCAAGGATATTATGATTCCTTTGGAACCCGTCGTTGCGCAAAGTTTCACATCGGCTCGAACGAATCCGAAATTCATGCCGAAGTGAGGCAGGACGCATACCAAAGACGTCCAGGGCGTTGGCACTGAGTTTAATTTTGTGCCTCGATTTCATACGAATAGATGTTTGGATGCCGTTAGAACATGTCGTCGAGCAAAGTATCACACTGACTCCAACGGATTCAAAAAACATACCGAAATGTGCTTGGCGCATATGAAGTCCATTCGACGGGTTTTGCTCTCAGTCTTTATTCGTGCATCAATTTCACGCACATTGATCTTATGCTGCCCACAGATCTCAACGTGATTCAAAGTTTCACACCGTTTCAGTCGGATTCAAAATGCAGGCCAAAATGAGTTAGGGCAAGTCCATTTGCCCTGTTGGAACCCAGTTTCGTTTCGTGCCTCCATTTCATGTGCACGGACCTTATGATGCCTTTGAAACCTGTTGTGGAGGGAACTTACACATCAACTTAGACGGATTCGAAATGCAAAGAAAAATGTGCCAAGGTGAATATGAAGTCCATCTGTAGTGCTGGCACTAAGTTTCGTTTCATGCGTCGATTTCTCACGCATGGATCTTATGATGTCGTCGATTTCACACCAACTCGGATGGATTGAAATGCACGATGAAATGGGCTAGGGCACATTGTAGTCAATTCAGGTTGTTTGCTATTGCGTTTCGTTTCGTGCGTCGATTTCTTACTCATGGATGTACAGTATCTATCGAAACACATTATCGGGGAAGCTTTCGCACCAACTCAAATGAATTTGGAATGCATACTTTAATGAGCTAGGGCGCATAGGAAGTACATTCGGGGTGTTGGCTCTTACTTTCATTTTGCGACTCGATTTGGTAGGCACGGATCTCGTGATGCCATCGGCACATGTCAAGGAAAGTTTCGCGCCGACTCGAACGGATTCGAAAAGCATGCCGACAGGTCCTAGGTGCATATCATGTCCATTCGCGGTGTTGGCACTCAGTTCCATACTGTGCATTGACTTTGTACGCTTGGATTGCTATCGAAACCCGTAGTGAAGAAAAGTTTCACACTGACTCGGACGGATTCGAAATGCGTGCTGAAATGAGCTTGGGCGCATATAAAGTCCATTCGAGGTGCTGGGCACTAAGTTTCATTTAGTGCGGCCATTTCTTGTGCATTGATGCATAGTACGCATTGCAACCCATCTTGGAGGAAAGTTTCACACTAACTTGGACGGATTCTAACAGCATGCCGAAATGAACTAGTCAAATGTGAAGTCCATTCTTGTTGTTTGCCACTCAGTTTCCCGACTTGATTTCTTACGCGTGGATCTTACGATGTCTCGATCACGTCATGGAGGAAAGATCCGCACTAACAAGGACGGATACAGAGTGTGTGCCAAAGTGAGCATGGCTGCAGATGAAGTCCATTCGATGCATTTGGAACTAAGTTTCAATTCGTGGCTCAATTTCGAATGCACCAATGTGTAGTACCCGTTCCAACCCATTGTGGATGAAAGTTTCTTACCGACTCGGATGAATTCAAAATGCATTCTAAAATGAGGAAGGGTACACACTAAGTCCATTCATGTTGTTTGGCACTCATTTTCATTCCATGCCTTGATTTCATATGGAAGGATATTATGATTCCTTTGGAACCCGTCGTTGCGCAAAGTTTCACATCGGCTCGAACGAATCCGAAATTCATGCCGAAGTGAGGCAGGATGCATACCAAAGACGTCCAGGGCGTTGGCACTGAGTTTCATTTTGTGCCTCGATTTCATACGAATAGATGTTTGGATGCCGTTAGAACATGTCATCGAGCAAAGTATCACACTGACTCCAACGGATTCAAAAAACATACCGAAATGTGCTTGGCGCATATGAAGTCCATTCGACGGGTTTGGCTCTCAGTCTTTTTTCGTGCATCAATTTCGCACACATTGATCTTATGCTGCCACCAGATCTCAACGTGATTCGAAGTTTCACACCGTTTCAGACAGATTCAAAATGCAAGCCAAAATGAGTTAGGGCAAGTCCATTTGCCCTGTTGGAACTCAGTTTCGTTTCGTGCCTCCATTTCATGCGGACGGACCTTATGATGCCTTTGAAACCTGTCGTGGAGGGAACTTACACATCAACTTAGACGGATTCGAAATGCAAAGCAAAATGTGCCAAGGTGAATATGATGTCCATCTGTAGTGCTGGCACTAAGTTTCGTTTCATTCGTTGATTTCTCACGCATGGATCTTATGATGTCGTCGATTTCACACCAACTCGGATGGATTGAAATGCACGATGAAATGGGCAAGGGCACATTGTAGTCAATTCAGGTTGGTTGCTATTGCGTGATGTGACGATGGCCCGATCTTCCGAGAGGTACTGATAAGTCGATTGTCGAGATCTCGACGTTGATGATCCAAAGGCTCCAACCAAAACAGGTCGAACCCCTTGCAATCACTACACCACTGCTCCATTGGTTATCAACCGCGCTGAACACGATTGACCTCGCCAAGAAGGCTATCTCCTGCAAGCGAATCGAGAACACAAGCAAGAGAGTACAAGATGCAATCTGAAATTGCGAATAAATATTAAGTTCTCAAGTTGGGGTCTCACAAACTGTCAGACCCAGATTTTACAATCCGGAATCTACTGTGTTTAATTGCACTATTCCCTGGATCAGTAGATAGTGCACACAGCTACAGTTCTGAATATCAAAGTACATATCATGCGGAAACGTAAATATAATAGCAAACTTACACATGGGCCCACGAGGCCGAAATCATTAAATTGCAGCAGCGGAAGAACGACACACACAGGTGGGACCTTCAGGACATGCCCACAGGCAGCCAACTGGAGGTTCGCGACCTAGTTCTCGACATCTTCATCTTCTTTGCCATCGTGATCCAAAAGTATTATTGAAGCGTAGCGATCCGGTTCCTGCTTCTGAATTTGCCGCAAAAGCGAGCGTGAGCACTCCGACCCCGTGCTCAGCGAATCAACACACAGAATGCAGTATATAACATGTATGGCTAATCAAGGATGGCTTAAGTTTATTTTCTTTTGCGAAGAGTGCTTTTGAATACAATTACTTAAAAATTCCTGAGACCTAGCATTTTGAACAAAAGCATATTGTTCAAGAACATGCAATAATAATAGCGATCCAGATTCCATCCACCGTTACATGGCATCTGCACCATATAGCAATTCTTCAGCGTTATAGCCGCTTAACTTACCACTGGGACGACACCCAGGACAATTCCAAACTAGGGCCTTACACTGCCCTTCCACTTTTCCAAGTCATCATAAAGCATTTTGAAATAGAACTATATCTGGTTAAGTTCCCATGTCTGCCCTTGACCGTGGGCACGGCTATTCGAATAGTTTTAGACTCTGCAGAGCTTGTACACTTTCACCACAAGAGACAATCAACTCGTTGCCCCACACGATTCCTTAGACGCGTGGTTGAGCAGATCATCACAGTGACTTTTCAAAGTATCTAGACCCTTTTGTCATCTCACTTTTATGGGAAACTGCCCACTTGCGGTGGGTCCCATCTGTGCGCGGGATGTTTCCCCCAGCCACTACGCAGCCGGACTTCTACCTCTCCGCAACGTAGGACAGCTGGGAAACTTCACCCTCCACTGGTGTCCCTTCAGGCCCCCTTGCCATAGCGTAGCCCCTTCACCCCCCTACCAGTGAGATGAGTCCGGAGTTTCGATAAATTTACTTAGCCAAGTTGTAATTTACAGACTTGTGGTTGTACTGTTTTACCCGGGAGGTCATGACAAGATTCAGTCCTTAGTGGTATCTGGGCGGTCTATCACTAACCCATTTTGTGCATCCACTGCACCACACTCACACCATCCAACCAATCCGCCCAGATATTTAAGCAAGTTGGGGATTTTGAGGGTATAAAATAGTCATGTCAAATATACCAGTCATTCCCACCATGACTGCCCAAACCATTTTCTTATCATAAAAAGCGATCATGATGTATGGGGCATTTCAGCGCCCCCTGAGTATTAATGCAACACTAAGCATAGCATATCATTAGGGACTTATTTTCGAAATATTAGTATTATATTTTTGCTAGGGCGACAAGGTTTACACATTCAATCATTCCAAAGGAGGGGTAATATTATTCAAGGTAAACATTGGCATTTAACTAGAATATCAAGTTTAGCATGTATTTGCATAAAAATAACAGCATGCATTTTGTTAATTTAAAATAAAGTAATTTGCAGAAAATGTAGGTTCAACATGATCAAAGTATTGACTCGCCTGGCGCGGGTTACCGCGGTTTTGAGCCCACTCAAAGCCTTCTTATGTGATGGGCTTGAATTCTTGGTCTTCGTCTTTATCTGAGTCTGGATCCTACTTGATTCCCATAGATCTTCCGGACCCCACTTCTAATTACGCGACAAACAACTGAATCCAAATAAAAGCAAGAAACTCAAAAGATCCAATTAAATCCGAATAAACTCCATTTAGTCTTATTATGAGTGAATGGGTGGTTTGGGTTAATTGAGGTAAGGTCGATAATAGCATATGATAACTTGATCTTTTTATTAATAATCTCTTTCTGTTATTTCGTTATTTATCAAGGAAGTTCCATGAGTTAGGTTTAACCTATGAATTGGTGTATTTTGCCGAGTGCTAATGTTTAAGGCATTTGATATATGTGTATATAGGTAATGTTTGCAAATTTTAGCTCACAGAGTTAATCTTATGGGCTATGTTTATAGCATTTTGTGGTATGATATTTTATGTACCTCCATTTATTACTAGGCTAAGTTAATTGGAATTTGGGTCTATTTATACGGGTCCCAACTTGTTATAGGCAACTGTGCTCTGTATTATTATTCAGTTAAAACTAACATTAAGATTTAATTAATGTCACTTGCAATTACTTTAACTAATAGTAGACTTAGCTTCACTTCCAATTTTAGTCTAAACCTAGTTATCTGGGCAAAGCTTAGTATACAAGGTTATATTGCAATATTCGCTATTTTAGCAAAACCTACTGCTAAAATTTATTTAATGAAGGCATGCTGAATATTGAGCATATATTTCATTTATAAATAATGGCAGCCTTTATTAAATTTGAACATTTAACCAAAAGAGATTTCCTTGATTATTGCCTTTAATTAGTATTTAGTCTATGAGTTAATTATTCAAATAGTGTTACTTATTCATATATAACAACTAATCCACATTTAAATACTAAGCAATATGATCTTATGGCCTAATTTTGCAAATGGTTAGTTTCTACATCATCCTCTAGCGTGCAAAGATTCATGATTTACATGTGCATTAGACTTCTATTTTATAGGTTATCATTCCATGTGAGCATTTACCTAAGCAAGATTTTTACTCAATTTCTTAACATGCCTTTAGTTGATAATTTAAACTTTAAGACAAGTATTCAGAGCACATTAGCCATTAAAATATGATGTTTGATCCATGATTAGACATTTAATAAGCTCATTTATACCTCAATCAATTTTTGTATTATCTGTGGATTAATCTCATAACTTTCTTGATTTTTCTTTTTATGAAATTACTACCAAAATAATCAAAATAAAGCCTAATCTAAACGATGCGGAATGGGGGATCGAACTCGGGTCAGCGGACTGGGTGCGGGCGCTGCTAGCCACTCGGCCATTCGATGTTACCTGAAGGAGGCGGGGAGCGATATTAATTGAAGCGTGCAGCAGGGGCGTGGAACAGAGGAGATCGGGGGCGGCGTGCGGGCGGCGGTGCCGTCGGTGAGGGGCGGCCGGAGAGGTGCCGGTGAGGGGTGAAATGGAACCCCGGAGGCACGTGGAAGGCGTTGGAGGGGTCGTCGGTGATCGGGGGTCGCCGGAAAGGGGTTGGCAGCGTGCGGCGGCGGCGGCGGCGGGCTCGGGGAGCGCTCGACGCCGGCAAGGTACAGGCTCGGAGAGGCTCGGGCGAGGTCCGGAGGAGCTTCACCTTGCTCCGAGGAGGGTGTCTGCGGAAGGAATCGGCTCGGCTTCACTCCAATCGGCGGCGGGGCGCGGGGCCGGAGTTGGGGAAGAAAGGCAAGGCCGGCGGCGATTGAGGGTGTTTGGGTGCAATTGCTCTCGGTGGGAGACAGTAGGAGGCGTGGGGAAACTTTCCCGGAACTTGGTGGCTTCTATAAGGGCGCGAGGAGGGCCGGCATCGGGAACTCGCCCGTGCTGTCGCGTCGACAGGCGGCGGGAGCAGCAGCGGTGCAGGCTGTGGGGAGCGGCCGGGATTCGTGCTGGCGCAGGCGCACGCGTGATGATGGCGCTGCAAAGACACAGGGGAAAGGGAGCACGCGCGGCCGCGTCGTACGGCTTTGCCGAAGTAGAGCGGAGGAGCGATGGGCGGGGGGGTCCGGACGCACGGGGAGGTGTAAAGGGGGGAAGCTGCGCGCGGGCGGAGGCGGCGGGAGTGGGTTGACGCAGAGGAAGGCAGGCGCGGCGGCAGGCTCTGCTGACGCGGGCGCGGCGGTCGCATAGTGAAGGGAGACGTGGAGCAACTTCCACCAGAGAAGGAAGGAAGACGGAGGAGAAAGAAAGAAGAAGGCGTGGGCGGAATCAGGCCCAGTGGCTAGGGAGAAAACGGAAGGAAGAGGGAGGAGAAAGAGAAGAGGGCTGGACCCACATGGAAGTGAGGGAAAAGAGGAGAATGGAAGAAAAGGGGAAAAGAGGGCTTACATATTACTTTAGATTTTAGATTTATATTTCTATTTCTCAATTGAGAGTATTGATTTAAACTTTTGCGTGACTTTTGAAATTTAAAATTTAAATTTTCAGTTATTTAGATGTGAGTATTTAAAACTCCTTTAGCCATTTCTTCTCCTTTACCAAAGTAAATTCAATTTCATATTTTTATTCCCATTAGTTTTTATTTATATACTCCTGCCACTAAATATGTAGATGCAAAATTTTGGTATATAATATATATACATATATATATATTCATATCCACATATGGTGGTATTTCATTTGCATGATGCCTTTGTTATTCATGCTATTATTTTCAGAAACGGCATTTTATGTTTTAAGTCAAGTTTCTCTCTTTAATTTATGGATCATCTTTTCAGATTCGTAATTTGAAATTTTAAGATTATATCAATTGCATACATCCCTTATGGTCTTACTAAGATTAGTTTTATTTTCATGACTCTCTTCAATTTTTGAAACCTCACAAATTTAAGAACACCAAAGAAGAACCAAATTTCAAGAAAATTCATTCCAAATAACTCAGAATATTCATCTTTTCAAATTTCAAATTTTTGGGATGTCACACAAACCGATGAACGGCAAAACTGTTCAAAGACAGATTAATCTAAGCAAAACCCAAGGAAAACTAAAGGGGTGTGGCCTCCTTAAATAGGGGAGGGGGAAACCACACTTATCTAATGAAAAGAGATGTGGTACTATTCCTAGTTACTGTTCACGCATGTGGTACTGTTCATGTGAACAGTACCGGCCCAAATAGCCCAAGTTACAAGGCCCTCGGCCCACTTTGAGTCGGACTGGAAAAGTGACGTGGCTTGTTTCACAGTTTTTGATCTTCTCGAGTGGAGTTTGGAGGTGAGACCAGATCCATCTGAAAGTAGACTCCAAGATCTTTCCAACGAGTACTCACGGGCCCCAAGAAGCCTTCTGGATCAAAAGTTATGGCCGTTTGAAGTTGGCTTGTCAAGCTGAATCCGAATTGGATTCCAAAACCTGTCCAACTTGAACCCTTGCTTCAATTGGTTCCAAAGTGATGTGGTGCTACAAATATATATATTTTCATCATTAGGTAGCATCATATTCTCATTTAAAATATGTTGAAGTTGAAGAAACGAATTCACCTTTAGTTCATTCTTGATATTGGCCGCTATGGTCGTACGTGTTGGTGGCGTGGTCACATCATCCTCCCCTTCTTGATGGAAAACCGTCCTCGGTTTTAACATATGTGTAGTGTCACGTATTGCATGATCTTGATCATAAATCTCATAATTTAAGTGATGCGTAGGAGCTCTTGTAATTGTAACAACAAGTAGAGCAAATATGGTTGTATCCATAGGGTTCATGTTCTTATCATCCTCCCCTTCTTGCAAACAAAGCCGTCCTCGGCTCTTGATAAGCTGAAAATATGAGCTAGTCAAATGACTTGGACGGATTCTAACAGCATGCCGAAATGAGCTAGTCAAATGTGAAGTCCATTGTTGTTGTTTTCCACTCAGTTTCCCGACTTGATTTCTTACGCGTGGATCTTACGATGTCTCGATCACGTCATGGAGGAAAGATCCGCACTAACAAGGACGGATACAGAGTGTGTGCCAAAGTGAGCATGGCTGCATATGAAGTCTAGGGCGTTGGCACTGAGTTTCATTTTGTGCCTCGATTTCATACGAATAGATGTTTGGATGCCGTTAGAACATGTCGCCGAGCAAAGTATCACACTGACTCCAACGGATTCAAAAAACATACCGAAATGTGCTTGGCGCATATGAAGTCCATTCGACGGGTTTGGCTCTCAGTCTTTTTTCGTGCATCAATTTCACACACATTGATCTTATGCTGCCAACAGATCTCAACGTGATTCAAAGTTTCACACCGTTTCAGACGGATTCAAAATGCAGGCCAAAATGAGTTAGGGCAAGTCCATTTGCCCTGTTGGAACTCAGTTTCGTTTCGTGTCTCCATTTCATGCGCACGGACCTTATGATGCCTTTCAAACATGTCGTGTAGGGAACTTACACATCAACTTAGACGGATTCGAAATGCAAAGCAAAATGTGCCAAGGTGAATATGAAGTCCATCTGTAGTGCTGGCACTAAGTTTCGTTTCATGCGTCGATTTCTCACGCATGGATCTTATGATGTCGTCGATTTCACACCAACTCGGATGGATTGAAATGCACGATGAAATGGGCTAGGGCACATTGTAGTCAATTCAGGTTGTTTGCTATTGCGTTTCGTTTCGTGCGTCGATTTCTTACTCATGGATGTACAGTATCTATCGAAACACATTATCGGGGAAGCTTTCGCACCAACTCAAATGAATTTGGAATGCATACTTTAATGAGCTAGGGCGCTTAGGAAGTACATTCGGGGTGTTGGCTCTTACTTTCATTTTGCGACTCGATTTCGTAGACACGGATCTCATGATGCCATCGGCACATGTCAAGGAAAGTTTCGCGCCGACTCGAACGGATTCGAAAAGCATGCCGACAGGTCCTAGGTGCATATGATGTCCATTCGGGGTGTTGCCACTCAGTTCCATACTGTGCATTGACTTCGTACGCTTGGATTGCTATCGAAACCCGTAGTGAATAAAAGTTTCACACTGACTCGGACGGATTCGAAATGCGTGCTGAAATGAGCTTGGGCGCATATAAAGTCCATTCGAGGTGCTGGGCACTAAGTTTCATTTCGTGTGGCGATTTCTTGTGCATTGATGCATAGTACGCATTGCAACCCATCTTGGAGGAAAGTTTCATGCTGACTTGGACGGATTCTAACAGCATGCCGAAATGAGCTAGTCAAATTTGAAGTGCATTCTTGTTGTTTTCCACTCAGTTTCCCGACTTGATTTCTTACGCGTGGATCTTACGATGTCTCGATCACGTCATGGAGGAAAGATTCGCACTAACAAGGACGGATACAGAGTGTGTGCCAAAGTGAGCATGGCTGCATATGAAGTCCATTCGATGCATTTGGAACTAAGTTTCGATTCGTGGCTCGATTTCGAATGCACCAATGTGTAGTACCCGTTCCAACCCATTGTGGATGAAAGTTTCTTACCGACTCGGATGAATTCAAAATGCATTCTAAAATGAGGAAGGGCACACACTAAGTCCATTCAGGTTGTTTGGCACTCATTTTCATTCCATGCCTCGATTTCATATGCAAGGATATTATGATTCCTTTGGAACCCGTCGTTGTGCAAAGTTTCACATCGGCTCGAACGAATCCGAAATTCATGCCGAAGTGTGGCAGGACGCATACCAAAGACGTCCAGGGCATTGGCACTGAGTTTCATTTTGTGCCTCGATTTCATACGAATAGATGTTTGGATGCCGTTAGAACATGTCGTCGAGCAAAGTATCACACTGACTCCAACGGATTAAAAAAACATACCGAAATGTGCTTTGCGCATTTGAAGTCCATTTGACGGGTTTGGCTCTCAGTCTTTTTTCGTGCATCAATTTCAAACACATTGATCTTATGCTGCCACCAGATCTCAACGTGATGCAAAGTTCACACCGTTTCAGGCGGATTCAAAATGCAGGCCAAAATGAGTTAGGGCAAGTCCATTTGCCCTGTTGGAACTCAGTTTCGTTTCGTTCCTACATTTCATGCGCACGGACCTTATGATGCCTTTGAAACCTGTCGTGGAGGGAACTTACTCATCAACTTAGACGGATTCGAAATGCAAAGGAAAATGTGCCAAGGTGAATATGAAGTCCATCTGTACTGCTGGCACTAAGTTTCGTTTCATGCGTCGATTTCTCACGCATGGATCTTATGATGTCGTCGATTTCACACCAACTCGGATGGATTGAAATGCACGATGAAATGGGCTAGGGCACATTGTAGTCAATTCAGGTTGTTTGCTATTGTGTTTCGTTTCGTGCGTCGATTTCTTACTCATGGATGTACAGTATCTATCGAAACACATTATCGGGGAATCTTTTGCACCAACTCAAATGAATTTGGAATGCATACTTTAATGAGCTAGGGCGCTTAGAAAGTACATTCGGGGTGTTGGCTCTTACTTTCGTTTTGCGACTCGATTTCGTAGGCACGGATCTCGTGATGCCATCGGCACATGTCAAGGAAAGTTTCGCGCCGACTCGAACGGATTCGAAAAGCATGCCGACAGGTCCTAGGTGCATATGATGTCCATTCGGGGTGTTGGCACTCAGTTCCATACTGTGCATCTCATGACGAGACTCTTCAATAAGTATTGCCTTATCTACCATGTTTTGGAAGCTGGCATAGTCGTTGCCCACCACTTGAACTTTCAATCCAGGGTTCAATCCCCTCTTGAATCTCTTCTGACGGCATCATCCGTTGCGACATCCTCCGGTGCATAGCGAGCTAGTTGGGTGAACTTGTTGAGATATTCACTTACTGACATACTCCCTTGCTGTAGCTCACGAAATTCCTCCTTCTTCATCTCGATCACTCCATCCAAGATATGAGCGTGTCGAAAAGCTACTGTGAACTCAGCCCATGTGATGTTGTCTTGATCCTCATGAGCGGCACAGTAGTTCTCCCACCATTCTGCGGCGGCTCCCTCTAGCTGGTGGGTAGCGTACAACACCTTCTCGCGATTGGTGCATTGAGCAAGGTTTAGCTTCTTTTCCACTGAACGAATCCAATCATCTGCTTCCAAAGGCTCAGATGAATTGGAATAAGTTGGCGGTCTAGTCCTCATGAACTCTGCAAATCTGGATGACGGACGATTTGTCTGAGGTGCAAAGGCTGCCTGATGCTGTTGATTCATCATATTGGTTAAATTCTGCATCATCGTATTCATGAGTTGAGTTTGTGCTACCATGAACTGACTCAAGGTTGGATCCAGACCCATTGGAGTTGCTTGCAGTCCCTAAGTTGGCTGGTTTGCATTACTGTCCTCTGGGTCTTGGTTCATCTGACCGCGTCTTGCTGTGCTCCGAGTATCAACCATTTTTGCTCTGCTCTGAAAGAAAGACCACTTGCTGAGAACTGACTCTTCAGGGCTCAATAGGTAAGAGGGAAAAGCAAAGGTAAGTGGTAAACTCGTCTAAGGGGGATATCTAATGGCAACCCTAAACTAAGCAGACACTTAGCCGAAAAGGCTAACAAAAGAAGCAATAAACTCCATAAAAAGACTTTTGACATGACTGCATCATAATGCTAGAAGCAGAATTGCAGCTCACATCACACCCAACGGCAAATAAGAAGCAAAACGATCTATACGATACTAAAACTTTAACAAGGTTCAAATCTAATGGCTCCTAATCTTCACGGAAATCTCCAATCTTGTCTGGACATATTGGGTGCTTCCTTGATCCAAACTTCACAGCACAGCTTGAAGAATTCCATACCAACTTTCACTTTGATGGAGAGACACTCGAGACATCTATGGGCATTATAGGGATAAGAAGTCAAATTAAGTTTCGAAAACAAGTTCTCAGAGGAGGCAAGGAGCAAGAATCCTAAGAATGAGGTAAGAATCAATAATTACTAGTCAATCATTTGGTTGATTTGATTTAGAAAATAAAATTTGAAAACTTGACTAATTCGACCATTCTAACTAGGGCTCCGTCCTACAGTCGATATAGCTCTGATACCATCTCTGTCGAGACCCGAATATACAAATCCGGACTCTCCTGTGTATTCTGCACTAGTCCATGATCACGCTAGTGCACACAGTATAAACAAAGATGAAATATCGAACATATCACGATTTACTAAGAAAAGACTCAAATATTATTAATAATCATCAGAGTACGACCTTATGGTCAAGCTTACAATAGACTAGCCCGAAGGGCTTAACAAAAACTAGCAGCGGAAATCCAAAAGAAAGCGCAGCAGCCAATCGACACGCCCACAGGCTATCGAGTGGAGAACGAAGCCTAATCCGCGAAGTCGTCGAAGTACTCTCCTTCTGGAACCTCCTGCTGGTGATACTCCTCCTCCTCAACTGAGCAACAGGGGCATAAAGCCGTGAGTACATAGAGTACTCAGCAAGTCGTTTGTAACAAATGAATGCAATATAGTATGCAAGGCTTAACAATGGATGGCTGAAAGGTTAGTTTTGCAGAAAGCGACAATTTGAAGTAAATATCATACATAGATTGAAGAGCATCTTTAACAAAGGACGTTAAATTAATAATCAAAGGAATTGAATATAACCACAAGTGAACTGACCATTCACTTCCCAGCTCAACCCAACCAGATTTCATAAAGACTCTACCCCTCGTGTGAAATCACCGAGCATTGTCCATGACCGAGGACACGGCTATTCGAATAGTTTTACACTCTGCAGAGGTTGCACAACTGTACCCACACGATGTGATTAGCCTCGCGCTAAGGAAATCACAACAAGGCTTTTACAATGATCCATCTCCACCCGATCCCACTCGCTAAGGTTTCGCCTCTCACCCCCTCTTGCGCCACAACAACATCAGTAGTAAAACCAAAGTGGAGACTTCACAAATTATTATGCCAGGTCTATCCCATACTAGACATGTGGTTTGCACGATAAAGCTCAGATCAATGGCGCACAAAGTTAAGTCCTTAAGAATTACCCAGGCGAAACATCCACATCCCATGTGCCTCTCGCACCCCCTTTACTGCACGATCAATCGCCCAAGTGAAAACCAATTTTGTATAACCAACACCAATGACACTACCCATGTCTTGGTACTCAAATTTTATAACTGTGGTTGACCACCACGTTCAAGTATATCATTAAATCAAGATTAATTGACACATGTGATGATAACCCAACGTACTAGAATAAGCATGGCTAAGCAAAAATAAGCGTACCACCCATGTGACAACTAGTATTGCATCACTAAATAATTTCCCATCCTATGGTGACAATAGAATCATGGTATTCAAATTATCAAGGAGGAAATAATCAATTAGGTCATTAACTACCAATACAAGGGTTGATAATAAAATAGCGATGCATGATAATTTAAAACAAAGTAATACATAATAGATTTGAAAACTGGGTTCAACATGATCAAAGGACACGACTTGCCTTGGCCTTGCTCAGTTGACGGATCTTGATCTTCAAACCCTGCTTCGGCTCCTTCGAAAACGTGATCTAACGAGAGAGAAAACGGAACGAAAACACAAAACAAGATCAAATAAAATTCAAATGAACTCTAAAAACTTTCAAACCTGAACCAAAAGGTAGAGCTCAATTTTAGATTAATTTAGGAAAAAGAATCGGGTCAATCGGAGCTAGGACCAGGGAGAACGGGGCTCTGGAAAAATAAATCTACAGAAAATCGGGAAATTGGAAAAGTGCACTGTGCTGTAGACCGGGCGCATGGTGAGATGGGTCTACGGTGGGCTCGGCTCACGAAACAGTGCGGCTGACTGGGCTGCTGGCGCAGGCGGCGGAGCTGACGTGGCGGCTGACTAAGCAGGGTGACGTGTCATGCCGACGTGGCAGATGACGTGGCACCTGGGACGGCTCGGCTGCTGACGTGGCATGCCACGTCGGATCTAGGGTTGACGGGTCGGCTTGCGTGGCATGCTGACTGGCAGGGTGACGTGGCTCATGGCGCACGGGTCTACGGGGCTCGGCTGACGGGTGGGCCCGGCTTGCCAGAGACTCGGTGCACGGCGGACTCGGTGCGCGGGAAGGTGAAGGGGCGCGGATGCTGGCGTCAGCGCTGACGCGACGGTGCGGGGACCGAGGGGACGCGGGGTGGAGCGGCCGACGGGGTTCAGGCGGCGGGGTCTGGCCGGCGGGCATGGTCGGCGGCGGCGGCATGGCCGGCGGGGCTCACCGGCGGCGGCGACTGGAGGCGGCAACGGGGCGTCGGCGACTCACCGGCGACGATGGGGACGGCGGCGGAGGCGACAGAGCACGGCACCGGCGGCGAACGCACACGGGCGACGGCGACTACGGCGCGGCGCACGGTCGTCGGCGGCGGAGAGCGGCGGCGGAGGCGGCGGCTGCGAGATGAGGGAGAAGCCCGGTGATGAGGACATCACTTCTTCGGTTACACACAACACTCCTCCACTTGACATTCAAGGACCAATCACTAGAGCTCGCGCCCGACAATTGAATTTACAGGTGAGCTCGTTCCTAAGTACTTCTTTTTGTTCATTTGAGAATAGATTGCTACCTAATGATTTAATTATGATTAGGAACCATGGAGAGGACCTGGAAGTACATGGAGAAGGGCTACGGGGCGCACAAGTCCAGCAAGGACGGTCGAATCATGTTGGAGGCCCAACTCAAACCGACTTCGAATCCAATTCGGAGTCCAGGACCAGTCCGCACTAAAACGGACGCCCAGATCGCATCCGGACTCCGTTTTGGACGTTCTACATATGTATGGAAAGCTGAGAAGACCACCTTTCCAATGGATTTGGTCCCATGTCAAAATTCCTTCTGAGTCAACAGGAATCGTCGAAACAATTGGGCATTCAGAATCTGTCAGGGTGCTGCGCCACCGTCTTTTGGGCCGATCGGCTTTGTATCGTGTTGGAGCCCATTAGGGGCGCGTCCAGGGGTTTTGCACGCCCCTAACTCCTTTATATCCAGCCGCCACCCCCACCATTAGGGTTTGGGTTTTGCTTAGATTGATTTGTCTTTGAACAATTCGACGTTCATCGGTTTGTGAGACCCCAACTTTCGAGTGCTAAATCTATCGATCTGCAATTCAGTTGTGTTCTTCCTTGTTCTTGCTTGTGTTCTTCGATTCGCAGGCGAGGATTAGCCTTCTTGGCGAGGTCAACCGGGCTGCGCACGGTTGATAACCTGAGGAGACGTGGTGCTGCGATTGCGGGGTTCGGAACGTGTCGTTCGGAAGCCGGATCGATTTGTGTCGCGCCTCCACCAAATCGAATTTACCCAGAACCTGTTGGAAGATCGGGACCCCGTTCCCATCACCCGGGGGTCGGCCCCCTTAAATACACGGACGCCGAGGTGTCCGGATGGAAGACGGCGGAGGTGTCCTGGGCGGAGACGGCGAGGCGGCGGCGGAGTCGTGCCGGACACGGAGACGGGAGTCCCGGCCGGGGACGATACGCCTGACAGGTGGGCCCCACCTGTCAGTGGCACGGGGAGAGAGCGGCGGCTACGATCGAGCGCGGGCGAAACCACCTCCCTGGATAGGCGACGCGTGGCCACCATCCAGCGGGCGCGCGCGGACGCGGAGAGCGGGCGGATGGCGGCCGCGTGGCGGCCATCGCACGGAGGAGAGCGGGCGCAGGCGCGAGCGCGGATGCGCGACGTGTGGCGCGGGCGGGGCAGGCTGGGCCGGCTGCGGGACGGGCTGGCTGGGTGGGCTGCGGCCCACCGGCCGGTTGGATTTTCTTTTTCTTTTCTTTTTCTTTTCCAGAAATTCAAATAAATTCTTTTGAGCTCTAGAAAATAGCAAATAAATCCATAAAAATCCAGAAAAATTCCAATAAATTCCCTGAGACACAAGGAACTCAAATAAAATAACATTGGCAAATGTTAATGTTGCTGTTCATATCTTTGTTCCATTGAAAATCCAAACAAAAAAAATCCCCACCCCAAACCCTAATTTCCAAATTCGGCTGATTTCTCCTTTCTCTGCAGCCGCCACCAAAAACGCCATATCTTTTGATTCCGAGATTATTTTTGAGTGAGACCACCTCCATTAGATTCAAAAATTCCTTATCCATCTATCTGTAAAATTTCACGTCATTCCAGCAAGGCAGTTAAGAGATATATGCGGTGAAAGTTGACCCAATTATCTGTTTTGAATCTGCAACAGTCAGCAGTTGTGATTTTTGTGCGAATTGTTGTGTCGGGTTTTGGAAGTTGGCCCCAAAAGAAAATCTGTAGAAAAAGCCGTCAGAAAACAGAGAAAAAAAGAATCAGTGAAAGAAAGGCATCGGACAAAAAGTTACGGCCAAAATACCGACATACTGTCCAGTGGACAGAAATCTTCAGTTTTCAGTTTTGGGTCAATCCTTGTGTTCTTCAATTCCAGATTGCATTGGATTGAATTATCTTGTATTTACCACTCCTACACATTGCCATACACTTGTTTTTAGCTTTCTTCCACTCTTGGTTGATCAGCAACATAGGCTAAGTGCTAGATACGGACTATAATTCAATTCTATGCAATTCTGAAATTAACTGATTGTTCTCCATTGCTACCATATTGTGCCTTCCAAGCTACACCTACTCTTGATCAGCACAGTTTTGACCCTTGCAATCGTACCCACGCTCGACATGGTTTCACGAACCAGCCACCGGTTGTACCACCTGCTGCTTTGGTAAGAACACTTGTAAGAGCTTGGTAAGACACTTCCTTTGCGGATTTCCACTGCCTTCCTTTCTAGTTGATAGGGATAATCCTTTTGTTTTCCCTGTGTTTCCACTAACCATGGCAGGAGACGAAGGGGATGAGACACCGATCGATTTCAACGAGTGTGTTAGTCGCGGCCAGCTACAAGCTGCGCTCGACAAACAAAATGCTTCACTCGGCGCGAGAATGGACACCATCGTCGCCGCCATTGCCAAGTTGAACACCACGGAAGGCATTGAGCGGGTGGAGTGGCGTTTGGCTGACCTCACTGGTCGGATGGACACATTGGAGGCACACCTGCCACCTGTCAATGACGGCCATCGTCGTGATGATGACACAGTGTATGATGCGGATGGCAACATTGATCAGCGGGCGACACAAGATGCACGACTACGTCGGCGTCTTCAGCAAAACCGACAGGTTATGGGAGGTAATAACCAGAACCGTCGTGGTAACGACGACCCTTTTGCTAAAGTCAAGTTTACCATTCCATCTTTTGCTGGTCTTTATGATGCTGATATATATCTTGATTGGGAGATGACGGTAGAGCAGAAGTTTAATTTTCACTTGGTTCCTGAACAACATAGAGTTAGACAAGCTACTAGTGAGTTTAAGGACTTTGCTATTATATGGTGGAATGATATGGGTACCATGCGCTTACAACCTGATACATGGAAGCGGTTAAAAGAAGCTATGCGTGCTAGATTTGTTCCTTCTACTTTTAAACATGAAATGCATAAGAAATTGCAGTGCTTAGACCAAGGTAATAAATCTGTCGAGGAATATTATCAAGAACTACAAATAGGCATGTTGCGTTGTAATGTTGTAGAAGATGAGGAGGATAAGATTTGTCGTTTTTACGGGGGGTTACGGTGTGAAATTCAGGACATTGTTGATTATAAAGAATTTACTACTGTCAACCAGTTGTTCCACCTTGCTATGCTTGCAGAAAAAGAATTGCAGGGACGCAAGGAATCAGCGAAGGTACGCACTGAACGACCCTTCTACACGCCGCGAACGACTACATCAGCGGGACTGCCCAAGTCTTCTTCGAGCTTTCGTTCTCCTCCACCACCTGTGAACAAGATTGCAGCAGCGCCACCGAAGCCACCTTCAAAAAATTCTTTGCAGGTTCCAGCCAAGAGTTCTTCTTCCGTGGCTTCAACGGGCCGCTCCTCCGACATTCAGTGCCACCGCTGTCATGGGCTTGGTCATGTGCAGAAGAATTGCCCTAGCCAACGGGCATACATCGCCATAGAAGATGGAGGCTACATCAGCACTTCAGATGTCGAGGAGGATGATGATGTTGCTGCTGCCTCGGATGACACTGGCGGTGGTGATGATGACCTGGTCCTTGGTGGGGCGTCCACAGCGACGCTACGGAGCATCATTGTGCAGCGAGTCCTCAGCACACAGGTAGAACAAACCGACAAGCTTCAACGCCATAATTTGTTTCAGACTTTCTTCGCAATCAAGAACCGGCGTGCACGTGTCATCATTGATGGAGGAAGCTGCAACAACTTGGTGAGTTCTGATTTGGTCAAGAAGCTTGGCTTGACCACGCGACCACATCCACATCCATACCATATTCAGTGGTTAAATGATTCTGGAAAAGCTAAGGTAACACAAACATGCCGAGTCCATTTTTCCATTGGTGGTTATGCTGATCATGTTGATTGTGATGTGGTTCCCATGCAAGCATGTTCTCTTTTATTGGGTAGACCTTGGGAATTTGATAATGATGCTTTACACCATGGTAGTAGTAACAAATACACTTTTATGCATAAGGGAAAGAAAGTTACTTTACTGCCTTTGACCCCAGTTGAGATAATAGAGGCCGATAGGGAGAGAATTGCTGCTGCTAATGATGCAAAGGAACATGATAAATCTGAAAAACAGCAAGTAATCCATTTAAAAAATTCTGTTCTGCTTGCCACAAAATCAGACCTTGCTGAAATTGATGATGTTAATGATACATGCTATGCTTTTGTGTGCAAAGATGCTTTATTTTCTCTTGATAATATGCCTTGCACTTTGCCTGCTCCTGTCACTAACCTTTTGCAGGAGTTTAGAGATGTTTTCCCTGATGAGATACCTCCAGGACTTCCACCTATTCGAGGGATTGAACACCAGATTGACTTGATCCCTGGAGCGAGTTTGCCAAATCGTGCGGCGTACAGGACCAATCCCGAAGAGACTAAGGAGATTCAGCGACAAGTCCAAGACCTTTTGGACCGTGGGTACGTACGTGAGAGCCTTAGTCCTTGTGCTGTTCCTGTTCTTTTGGTTCCCAAAAAAGATGGATCTTGGCGTATGTGTGTAGATTGTAGAGCCATTAACAACATTACTATAAGGTATCGTCATCCTATTCCTAGGCTAGACGACATGCTTGATGAGTTGTGTGGTGCTATAATTTTCACAAAGATTGACTTGCGTAGTGGATACCACCAAATAAGAATGAAACTTGGCGATGAATGGAAAACTGCTTTTAAAACTAAGTTCGGCTTGTATGAGTGGTTAGTCATGCCTTTTGGTTTAACTAATGCACCTAGCACTTTCATGAGATTAATGCACGAGGTTTTACGTCCTTTCATTGGCAAATTTGTGGTTGTTTACTTTGATGATATCTTGATTTATAGCAAGTCCATGGATGAACATTTGAATCACTTACGTGCTGTTTTTAATGCTTTGAAAGATGCGCGTTTGTTTGGTAACCTTGACAAGTGCACCTTTTGCACGGATCGAGTCTCTTTTCTTGGCTATGTTGTGACTCCACAGGGAATTGAGGTTGATAGAGCCAAGGTGGAGGCGATATGGAGTTGGCCCACGCCCACAACGGTCTCCCAAGTGCGGAGTTTTCTTGGCCTTGCAGGATTTTATCGCCGCTTTGTCAAGGAATTCAGCACCATTGCGACGCCATTGATTGAGTTGACAAAGAAGGGCGTCGTGTTCCATTGGGGGCCATCACAAGAGGAGTCCTTTAATCTTTTGAAGGACAAGCTTACACACGCACCATTGCTCCAACTTCCGGATTTCGGTAAGACTTTTGAGCTGGAATGTGATGCTAGCGGAATTGGTATTGGTGGTGTTTTGATGCAAGAAGGCAAACCTGTTGCCTACTTTAGTGAAAAATTGAATGGTCCTGCTCTTAATTATTCCACGTATGATAAAGAATTGTATGCTCTTGTTCGTTCTTTAGAGACGTGGCAACACTATTTATGGCCTAAAGAATTTGTCATTCATTCCGATCATGAATCACTTAAGCATATTCGTAGTCAAACCAATTTGAATCGTAGACATGCTAAGTGGGTTGAATTTATTGAATCTTTTCCTTATGTCATTAAACACAAGAAAGGGAAGGATAATGTGATTGCTGATGCTTTGTCTCGACGCTATATCATGTTGTCTCAACTTGATTGTCGCATTTTTGGTCTTGAAACTATTAAAGGGCAATATGCTTTTGATGCTGATTTTAAGGATGTGTTGTTGCATTGTAAAGAGGGACAAGCATGGAATAAATTCGTGATCAATGATGGATATTTGTTTAGAGCTAACCGCCTATGCATTCCAGTTGGATCCGTTCGTCTTTTGTTGTTGCAGGAGGCGCATGGAGGCGGTTTGATGGGACATTTTGGTGCTAAGAAGACAGAGAATGTTCTGGCCACACACTTCTTTTGGCCAAAGATGAGGCGAGATGTTGAGCGGTTTGTTGCTCGCTGCACTACATGTCAAAAAGCTAAGTCTCGCTTGAATCCACATGGTTTATATATGCCTCTTCCTGTTCCTTCTATTCCGTGGGCAGATATATCTATGGACTTTGTTTTAGGGTTGCCCAGGACTAAGAGGGGGAGGGATAGCATTTTTGTTGTTGTGGATCGCTTTTCTAAGATGGCTCACTTTATACCATGTCATAAAACCGATGATGCCGTTCATATTGCTGACCTCTTTTTCAAAGAGATAGTTCGTTTGCATGGTATGCCTTCTACTATTGTTTCAGATCGTGATGTCAAGTTCTTGAGTCACTTTTGGCGTACTCTATGGAACAAGTTGGGTACAAAGTTGTTGTTCTCTACAACATGTCACCCACAAACTGATGGCCAAACTGAGGTGGTGAACCGCACATTGTCTACCATGTTGAGAGCTATTTTGAAGAACAATTTGAAGCTGTGGGAAGAGTGTTTGCCGCATGTTGAGTTCGCCTATAATCGAGCGGAACACTCCACCACCAAGGTAAGTCCTTTTCAGGTAGTGTATGGATTCAATCCCCGTGCCCCTATTGATATTTTACCTTTGCCAACTAGTGAGAGAGTTCATAATGATGCTAAGGCGCGTGCTGATTTTATTGTCAAAATGCATGAGACTACTAAGGCCAACATTGAAAAAATGAATGACAAATATAGGATTGCTGGTAGTAAAGGTAGAAAGGAAGTTAAACTTGAACCGGGTGATTTTGTTTGGTTGCACTTGAGAAAGGATAGATTTCCTGAGTTAAGAAAATCAAAATTGATGCCTCGAGCTGCTGGTCCTTTTAAGATAGTTGAGAAGATAAATGATAATGCATATACACTTGAGTTGCCTCCCGAGTTTGGGGTTAGTCCCACCTTTAACATTTCAGATTTGAAACCATACTTGGGAGATGAAGATGAGGCTGAGTTGAGGACAACTCCGCTTCAAGAGGGGGAGGATGATGAGGACATCACTTCTTCGGTTACACACAACACTCCTCCACTTGACATTCAAGGACCAATCACTAGAGCTCGCGCCCGACAATTGAATTTACAGGTGAGCTCGTTCCTAAGTACTTCTTTTTGTTCATTTGAGAATAGATTGCTACCTAATGATTTAATTATGATTAGGAACCATGGAGAGGACATGGAAGTACTTGGAGAAGGGCTACGGGGCGCACAAGTCCAGCAAGGACGGTCGAATCATGTTGGAGGCCCAACTCAAACCGACTTCGAATCCAATTCGGAGTCCAGGACCAGTCCGCACTAAAACGGACGCCCAGATCGCATCCGGACTCCGTTTTGGACGTTCTACATATGTATGGAAAGCTGAGAAGACCACCTTTCCAATGGATTTGGTCCCATGTCAAAATTACTTCTGAGTCAACAGGAATCGTCGAAACAATTGGGCATTCAGAATCTGTCAGGGTGCTGCGCCACCGTCTTTTGGGCCGATCGGCTTTGTATCGTGTTGGAGCCCATTAGGGGCGCGTCCAGGGGTTTTGCACGCCCCTAACTCCTTTATATCCAGCCGCCACCCCCACCATTAGGGTTTGGGTTTTGCTTAGATTGATTTGTCTTTGAACAATTCGCCGTTCATCGGTTTGTGAGACCCCAACTTTCGAGTGCTAAATCTATCGATCTGCAATTCAGTTGTGTTCTTCCTTGTTCTTGCTTGTGTTCTTCGATTCGCAGGCGAGGATTAGCCTTCTTGGCGAGGTCAACCGGGCTGCGCACGGTTGATAACCTGAGGAGACGTGGTGCTGCGATTGCGGGGTTCGGAACGTGTCGTTCGGAAGCCGGATCGATTTGTGTCGCGCCTCCACCAAATCGAATTTACCCAGAACCTGTTGGAAGATCGGGACCCCGTTCCCATCACCCGGGGGTCGGCCCCCTTAAATACACGGACGCCGAGGTGTCCGGATGGAAGACGGCGGAGGTGTCCTGGGCGGAGACGGCGAGGCGGCGGCGGAGTCGTGCCGGACACGGAGACGGGAGTCCCGGCCGGGGACGATACGCCTGACAGGTGGGCCCCACCTGTCAGTGGCACGGGGAGAGAGCGGCGGCTACGATCGAGCGCGGGCGAAACCACCTCCCTGGATAGGCGACGCGTGGCCACCATCCAGCGGGCGCGCGCGGACGCGGAGAGCGGGCGGATGGCGGCCGCGTGGCGGCCATCGCACGGAGGAGAGCGGGCGCGGGCGCGAGCGCGGATGCGCGACGTGTGGCGCGGGCGGGGCAGGCTGGGCCGGCTGCGGGACGGGCTGGCTGGGTGGGCTGCGGCCCACCGGCCGGTTGGATTTTCTTTTTCTTTTCCAGAAATTCAAATAAATTCTTTTGAGCTCTAGAAAATAGCAAATAAATCCATAAAAATCCTGAAAAATTCCAATAAATTCCCTGAGACACAAGGAACTCAAATAAAATAACATTGGCAAATGTTAATGTTTATCTTAATCATATTAAATCCTTTCAATTTAATAAAATTCCAATTAAGCTTTAATTAATTCCAGAAAAATTCAAATGGTGAATTTTATTTTAAAAAGGTTCAAAAAGGCTCTGAAAATCAGGATGTTACAAACCTCCCCCCCTTAAACGGAATCTCGACCCCGAGATTCAGGCTTACTAAAAGAATAGGTTACTAGGTGCGACGTTGGAGACGACGTGGTTGAGACTCCCCCTTGCAACGCTTTGAGGTATTTGGCTTCCTTGACTTGGCGACGGTCCACGGCTTGCTCCTGGGGTCTTGGCAGGGGTACTTCCAAGATTGAACGGAATTGGCGAGTTTGCACGACGCTTCTGTGGACACTTGCGAGCGAAATGACCTGGCTCTTTGCACTTGAAACAGTTATATGGAATTACTGGGCTTCTGTCCCTCGGAGGCAGATTGCTGATATTAATAGTGCGTGGTCCCAAACCATCATGATGAGGCATTGGAGCTGGAGTCCTGAAATCGGACTGTTGCGGTACCCGAGATGGCTGGTATGTGTTGAATCTGACTTTTTGTGACTGTTGCGACTGAACTCCTTGGTGAATCATCTTCCGCTTCCGAGACTCTTCCATCTCATGACGAGACTCTTCAATAAGTATTGCCTTATCTACCATGTTTTGGAAGCTGGCATAGTCGTTTCCCACCACTTGAACTTTCAATCCCGGGTTCAATCCCCTCTTGAATCTCTTCTGACGGCATCATCCGTTGCGACATCCTCCGGTGCATAGCGAGCTAGTTGGGTGAACTTGTTGAGATATTCACTTACTGACATACTCCCTTGCTGTAGCTCACGAAATTCCTCCTTCTTCATCTCGATCACTCCATCCAAGATATGAGCGTGTCGAAAAGCTACTGTGAACTCAGCCAATGTGATGTTGTCTTGATCCTCATGAGCGGCACAGTAGTTCTCCCACCATTCTGCGGCGGCTCCCTCTAGCTGGTGGGTAGCGTACAACACCTTCTCGCGATTGGTGCATTGAGCAATGTTTAGCTTCTTTTCCACTGAACGAATCCAATCATCTGCTTCCAAAGGCTCAGATGAATTGGAATAAGTTGGCGGTCTAGTCCTCATGAACTCTGCAAATCTGGATGACGGACGATTTGTCTGAGGTGCAAAGGCTGCCTGATGCTGTTGATTCATCATATTGGTTAAATTCTGCATCATCGTATTCATGAGTTGAGTTTGTGCTACCATGAACTGACTCAAGGTTGGATCCAGACCCATTGGAGTTGCTTGCAGTCCCTAAGTTGGCTGGTTTGCATTACTATCCTCTGGGTCTTGGTTCATCTGACCGCGTCTTGCTGTGCTCCGAGTATCAACCATTTTTGCTCTGCTCTGAAAGAAAGACCACTTGCTGAGAACTGACTCTTCAGGGCTCAATAGGTAAGAGGGAAAAGCAAAGGTAAGTGGTAAACTCGTCTAAGGGGGATATCTAATGGCAACCCTAAACTAAGCAGACACTTAGCCGAAAAGGCTAACAAAAGAAGCAATAAACTCCATAAAAAGACTTTTGACATGACTGCATCATAATGCTAGAAGCAGAATTGCAGCTCACATCACACCCAACGGCAAATAAGAAGCAAAACGATCTATACGATACTAAAACTTTAACAAGGTTCAAATCTAATGGCTCCTAATCTTCACGGAAATCTCCAATCTTGTCTGGACATATTGGGTGCTTCCTTGATCCAAACTTCACAGCACAGCTTGAAGAATTCCATACCAACTTTCACTTTGATGGAGAGACACTCGAGACATCTATGGGCATTATAGGGATAAGAAGTCAAATTAAGTTTCGAAAACAAGTTCTCAGAGGAGGCAAGGAGCAAGAATCCTAAGAATGAGGTAAGAATCAATAATTACTAGTCAATCATTTGGTTGATTTGATTTAGAAAATAAAATTTGAAAACTTGACTAATTCGACCATTCTAACTAGGGCTCCGTCCTACAGTCGATATAGCTCTGATACCATCTCTGTCGAGACCCGAATATACAAATCCGGACTCTCCTGTGTATTCTGCACTAGTCCAGGATCACGCTAGTGCACACAGTATAAACAAAGATGAAATATCGAACATATCACGATTTACTAAGAAAAGACTCAAATATTATTAATAATCATCAGAGTACGACCTTATGGTCAAGCTTACAATAGACTAGCCCGAAGGGCTTAACAAAAACTAGCAGCGGAAATCCAAAAGAAAGCGCAGCAGCCAATCGACACGCCCACAGGCTATCGAGTGGAGAACGAAGCCTAATCCGCGAAGTCGTCGAAGTACTCTCCTTCTGGAACCTCCTGCTGGTGATACTCCTCCTCCTCAACTGAGCAACAGGGGCATAAAGCCGTGAGTACATAGAGTACTCAGCAAGTCGTTTGTAACAAATGAATGCAATATAGTATGCAAGGCTTAACAATGGATGGCTGAAAGGTTAGTTTTGCAGAAAGCGACAATTTGAAGTAAATATCATACATAGATTGAAGAGCATCTTTAACAAAGGACGTTAAATTAATAATCAAAGGAATTGAATATAACCACAAGTGAACTGACCATTCACTTCCCAGCTCAACCCAACCAGATTTCATAAAGACTCTACCCCTCGTGTGAAATCACCGAGCATTGTCCATTACCGAGGACACGGCTATTCGAATAGTTTTACACTCTGCAGAGGTTGCACAACTGTACCCACACGATGTGATTAGCCTCGCGCTAAGGAAATCACAACAAGGCTTTTACAATGATCCATCTCCACCCGATCCCACTCGCTAAGGTTTCGCCTCTCACCCCCTCTTGCGCCACAACAACATCAGTAGTAAAACCAAAGTGGAGACTTCACAAATTATTATGCCAGGTCTATCCCATACTAGACATGTGGTTTGCATGATAAAGCTCAGATCAATGGCGCACAAAGTTAAGTCCTTAAGAATTACCCAGGCGAAACATCCACATCCCATGTGCCTCTCGCACCCCCTTTACTGCACGATCAATCGCCCAAGTGAAAACCAATTTTGTATAACCAACACCAATGACACTACCCATGTCTTGGTACTCAAATTTTATAACTGTGGTTGACCACCACGTTCAAGTATATCATTAAATCAAGATTAATTGACACATGTGATGATAACCCAACGTACTAGAATAAGCATGGCTAAGCAAAATAAGCGTACCACCCATGTGACAACTAGTATTGCATCACTAAATAATTTCCCATCCTATGGTGACAATAGAATCATGGTATTCAAATTATCAAGGAGGAAATAATCAATTAGGTCATTAACTACCAATACAAGGGTTGATAATAAAATAGCGATGCATGATAATTTAAAACAAAGTAATACATAATAGATTTGAAAACTGGGTTCAACATGATCAAAGGACACGACTTGCCTTGGCCTTGCTCAGTTGACGGATCTTGATCTTCAAACCCTGCTTTGGCTCCTTCGAAAACGTGATCTAACGAGAGAGAAAACGGAACGAAAACACAAAACAAGATCAAATAAAATTCAAATGAACTCTAAAAACTTTCAAACCTGAACCAAAAGGTAGAGCTCAATTTTAGATTAATTTAGGAAAAAGAATCGGGTCAATCGGAGCTAGGACCAGGGAGAACGGGGCTCTGGAAAAATAAATCTACAGAAAATCGAGAAATTGGAAAAGTGCACTGTGCTGTAGACCGGGCGCATGGTGAGATGGGTCTACGGTGGGCTCGGCTCACGAAACAGTGCGGCTGACTGGGCTGCTGGCGCAGACGGCGGAGCTGACGTGGCGGCCACGTGGCAGGACACGTGTGCGCCCGAGCTGACGTGGCGGCTGACTAAGCAGGGTGACGTGTCATGCCGACGTGGCAGATGACGTGGCACCTGGGACGGCTCGGCTGCTGACGTGGCATGCCACGTCGGATCTAGGGTTGACGGGTCGGCTTGCGTGGCATGCTGACTGGGCAGGGTGACGTGGCTCATGGCGCACGGGTCTACGGGGCTCGGCTGACGGGTGGGCCCGGCTTGCCAGAGACTCGGTGCACGGCGGACTCGGTGCGCGGGAAGGTGAAGGGGCGCGGATGCTGGCGTCAGCGCTGACGCGGCGGTGCGGGGACCGAGGGGATGCGGGGTGGAGCGGCCGACGGGGTTCGGGCGGCGGGGTCTGGCCGGCGGGCATGGTCGGCGGCGGCGGCATGGCCGGCGGGGCTCACCGGCGGCGGCGACTGGAGGCGGCAACGGGGCGTCGGCGACTCACCGGCGACGATGGGGACGGCGGCGGAGGCGACAGAGCACGGCACCGGCGGAGAGCGGCGGCGGAGGCGGCGGCTGCGGGATGAGGGAGAAGCCCGGGGGTCGGCCCCCTTAAATACACGGACGCCGAGGTGTCCGGATGGAAGACGGCGGAGGTGTCCTGGGCGGAGACGGCGAGGCGGCGGCGGAGTCGTGCCGGACACGGAGACGGGAGTCCCGGCCGGGGACGATACGCCTGACAGGTGGGCCCCACCTGTCAGTGGCACGGGGAGAGAGCGGCGGCTACGATCGAGCGCGGGCGAAACCACCTCCCTGGATAGGCGACGCGTGGCCACCATCCAGCGGGCGCGCGCGGACGCGGAGAGCGGGCGGATGGCGGCCGCGTGGCGGCCATCGCACGGAGGAGAGCGGGCGCGGGCACGAGCGCGGATGCGCGACGTGTGGCGCGGGCGGGGCAGGCGGGGCCGGCTGCGGGACGGGCTGGCTGGGTGGGCTGCGGCCCACCGGCCGGTTGGATTTTCTTTTTCTTTTCTTTTTCTTTTCCAGAAATTCAAATAAATTCTTTTGAGCTCTAGAAAATAGCAAATAAATCCATAAAAATCCAGAAAAATTCCAATAAATTCCCTGAGACACAAGGAACTCAAATAAAATAACATTGGCAAATGTTAATGTTTATCTTAATCATATTAAATCCTTTCAATTTAATAAAATTCCAATTAAGCTTTAATTAATTCCAGAAAAATTCAAATGGTGAATTTTATTTTAAAAAGCTTCAAAAAGGCTCTGAAAATCAGGATGTTACACACACTGACTCCAACGGATTCGAAAAACATACCGAAATGTGCTTGGCGCATATGAAGTCCATTCGACGGGTTTGACCCTCAGTCTTTTTTCGTGCATCAATTTCACACACATTGATCTTATGCTGCCACCAGATCTCAACGTGATTCAAAGTTTCACACCATTTCAGACGGATTCAAAATGCAGGCCAAAATGAGTTAGGGCAAGTCCATTTGCCCTGTTGGAACTCAGTTTCGTTTCGTGCCTCGATTTCGTGCGCACGGACCTTATGATGCCTTTGAAACCTGTCGTGGAGGGTACTTACACATCAACTTAGACGGATTCGAAATGAATAGCAAAATGTGCCAAGGTGAATATGAAGTCCATCTGTAGTGCTGGCACTAAGTTTCGTTTCATGCGTCGATTTGTCACGCATGGATCTTATGATGTCGTCGATTTCACACCAACTCGGATGGATTGAAATGCACGATGAACTGGGCTAGGGCAAATTGTAGTCAATTCAGGTTGTTTGCTATTGCGTTTCGTTTCGTGCGTCGATTTCTTACTCATGGATGTACAATATATATCAAAACACATTATCGGGGAAGCTTTCGTACCAACTCAAATGAATTTGGAAAGCATACTTTAATGAGCTAGGGCGCTTAGGAAGTACATTCGAGGTGTTGGCTCTTAGTTTCATTTTGCGACTCGATTTCGTAGGCACGGATCTCATGATGCCATCGGCACATGTCAAGGAAAGTTTCGCGACGACTCGGACGGATTCAAAAAGCATGCCGACAGGTCCTAGGTTCATATGATGTCCATTCGGGGTGTTGGCACTCAGTTCCATACTGTGCATTGATTTCGTACGCTTGGATTGCTATCGAAACCCGTAGCGAAGAAAAGCTTCACACTGACTCGGACGGATTCGAAATACGTGCTGAAATGAGCTTGGGCACATATAAAGTCCATTCGAGGTGCTGGGCACTAAGTTTCATTTCGTGCGGCGATTTCTGGTGCATTGATGCATAGTACGCATTGCAACCCATCTTGGAGGAAAGTTTCACGCTGACTTGGACGGATTCTAACAGCATGCAGAAATGAGCTAGTCAAATGTGAAGTCCATTGTTGTTGTTTTCCACTCAGTTTCCCGACTTGATCTCTTACGCGTGGATCTTACGATGTCTCGATCACGTCATGGAGGAAAGATCCGCACTAAGAAGGACGGATACAGAGTGTGTGCCAAAGTGAGCATGGCTGCATGTGAAGTCCATTCGATGCATTTGGAACTAAGTTTCAATTCGTGGCTCGATTTCGAATGCACCAATGTGTAGTACCCGTTCCAACCCATTGTGGATGAAAGTTTCTTACCGACTCGGATGAATTCAAAATGCATTCTAAAATGAGGAAGGGCACACACTAAGTACATTCAGGTTGTTTGGCACTCATTTTCATTCCATGCCTCGATTTCATATGCCAGGATATTATGATTCCTGTGGAACCCGTCGTTGCGCAAAGTTTCACATCGGCTCAAACGAATCCGAAATTCATGCCGAAGTGAGGTAGGACGCATACCAAAGGCGTCCAGGGCGTTGGCACTGAGTTTCATTTTGTGCCTCGATTTCATACGAATAGATGTTCGGATGCCGTTAGAACATGTCGTCGAGCAAAGTATCACACTGACTCCACCGGATTCGAAAAACATACCGAAATGTGCTTGGCGCATATGAAGTCCATTCGACGGATTTGGCCCTCAGTCTTTTTTCGTGCATCAATTTCACACACATTGATCTTATGCTGCCACCAGATCTCAACGTGATTCAAAGTTTCACACCGTTTCAGACGGATTCAAAATGCTGGCCAAAATGAGTTAGGGCAAGTGCATTTGCCCACTTAGAACTCAGTTTCGTTTCGTGCCTCCATTTCATGCGCACGCACCTTATGATGCCTTTGAAACCTGTCGTGGAGGGAACTTACACATCAACTTAGGCGGATTCGAAATGCATAGCAAAATGTGCCAGGTGAATATGAAGTCCATCTATAGTGCTGGCACTAAGTTTCGTTTCATGCATCGATTTGTCACGCATGGATCTTATGATGTCGTCGATTTCACACCAACTCGGATGGATTGAAATGCACGATGAAATGGGCTAGGGCACATTGTAGTCAATTCAGGTTGTTTGCTATTGCGTTTCATTTCGTGCGTTGATTTCTTACTCATGGATGTACAGTATCTATCGAAACACACTATCGGGGTAGCTTTCACACCAACTCAAATAAATTTGGAATGCATACTTTAATGAGCTAGGGCGCTTAGGAAGAACATTCGGGGTGTTGGCTCTTAGGTTTATTTTGCGATTCGATTTCGTAGGCATGGATCTCATGATGCCATCGGCACATGTCAAGGAAAGTTTCGCGCCAACTCGAACGGATTCGAAAAGCGTGCCGACAGGTCCTAGGTGCATATGATGTCCATTCGGGGTGTTGGCACTCAGTTCCATACTGTGCCTTGACTTCGTACGCTTGGATTGCTGTCGAAAACCCGTAGTGAAGAAAAGTTTCACTCTGACTCGGACGGATTTGAAATGCGTGCTGAAATGAGCTTGGACACATATAAAGTCCATTCGAGGTGTTGCACCCTAAGTTTCATTTCGTGCGGCCATTTCTTATGCATTGATGCATAGTACGCATTGGAACCCATCTTGGAGGAAAGTTTCACGCTGACTTGGACGGATTCTAACAGCATGCCGAAATGAGCTAGTCACATGTGAAGTCCATTCTTGTTGTTTGGCACTCAGTTTCACGACTTGATTTCTTACGCATGGATCTTACGATGTCTCGATCACGTCATGGAGGAAAGATCCGCACTAACAAGGACGGATACAGAGTGTGTGCCAAAGTGAGCATGGCTGCATATGAAGTCCATTCGATGCATTGGAACTAAGTTTCAATTCGTGGTTCGATTTCGAATGCACCAATGTTTAGTATCCGTTCCAACCCATTCTGGACGAAAGTTTTCTTACCGACTCGGATGAATTCAAAATGCTTTCCAAAATGAGGAAGGGCACACACTAAGTCCATTCAGGTTGTTGGCACTCATTTTCATTCCATGCCTCGATTTCATATGCAAGGATATTATGATTCCTTTGGAACCCGTCGTTGCGCAAAGTTTCACATCGGCTCGAACGAATCCGAAATTCATGCCGAAGTGAGGTACGACGCATACTAAAGACGTCTAGGGCGTTGGCACTGAGTTTCATTTTGTGCCTCGATTTCATACGAATAGATGTTTGAATGCCGTTAGAACATGTCATCGAGCAAAGTATCACACTGACTCCAACGGATTCGAAAAACATACCGAAATGTGCTTGGCGCATATAAAGTCCATTCGACGGGTTTGGCCCTCATTCTTTTTTCGTGCATCAATTTCACACACATTGATCTTATGCTGCCACCAGATCTCAACGTGATTCAAAGTTTCACACCGTTTCAGACGGATTCAAAATGCAGGCCAAAATGAGTTAGGGCAAGTCCATTTGCCCTGTTGGAACTCAGTTTCGTTTCGTGCCTCCGTTTCATGCGCACGGACCTTACGATGCCTTTGAAACCTGTCGTTGAGGGAACTTACACATCAACTTAGACGGATTCGAAATGCATAGCAAAATGTGCCAAGGTGAATATGAAGTCCATCTGTAGTGCTGGCTCTAAGTTTCGTTTCACGCGTCGATTTCTCATGCATGGATCTTATGATGTCGTCGATTTCACACCAACTCGGATGGATTGAAATGCACAATGAAATGGGCAAGGGCACATTGTTGTTAATTCAGGTTGTTTGCTATTGCGTTTCATTTCGTGCGTCGATTTCTTACTCATGGATGTACAGTATCTATCGAAACACATTATCGGGGAAGCTTTCGCTCCAACTCAAATGAATTTGGAATGCATACTTTAATGAGCTTGGGCACTTAGAAAGTACATTGGGGGTGTATGGCTCTTAGTTTCATTTTACGATTCGATTTCGTAGGCGTGGATCTCATGATGCCATCAGCACATGTCATGGAAAGTTTCACACTGACTCGAACGGATTCGAAAAGCATGCCGACGGGTCCAAGGTGCATATGATGTCCATTCGGGGTGTTGGCACTCAGTTCCATACTGTGCCTTGACTTCGTACGCTTAGATTGCTCTCGAAACCCGTAGTGAAGAAAAGTTTCGCACTGACTCAGACGGATTCGAAATGCGTGCTGAAATGAGCTTGGGCGCATATAAAGTCCATTCGAGGTGTTAGGCACTAAGTTTCATTTCGTGTGGCGATTTCTTATGCATTGATGCATAGTACGCATTGGAACCCATCTTGGAGGAAAGTTTCACGCTGACTTGGACGGATTCTAACAGCATGCCGAAATGAGCTAGTCACATGTGAAGTCCATTCTTGTTGTATGGCACTCAGTTTCACGACTTGATTTCTTACGCATTGATGAGGCGACGGGGTCCCGATCTTCTGATAGGATGATACCTTCGATTTGGAGGAGAAGGACTTTGACGATGCGGCTACTAACCGGTCACGACCAGAATGCCAAGCAATCGCTAAACCACACTCCAAGTCGTTATCAACCGTGCCAAGAACGCGGTTGACCTGACCACGAAGGTCTATTCCTGCATGCAACCGAAGAACACGCAAGAACAAGATAACAAGCAATCTGAAATTGCAAATATTTATATTAAGCTCAAAAGGTGGGATTCCGCAGAAGGTTCTTTACAGTTGGTCTAGCCGACACAAGCGAAGAACAAAAGTTTTCACCATGGAAAAACTAATCAAACGAAATCCAAGGAAACTAGAGGGGATGCGGCCTCCTTAAATAGGGGAGTGGAAGCCACACAAAACTAAGAGCAACTCCAGCAGTAGCCCTCAAAACAGAGCCCCTACTTTTTATTTGAGGGCTCTCCTTACTTTTGAGGGCTCTGTTTTTTAGGCTACACTCCAGCAGGAGCCCTCAAAACAGGACCCTCAAATTCATTCTTAGAGGGGATGACACATAGGACCCACCCTCATCCTTATCCTACTTTTGAGGGCCAAAGGGCAAAAAAACTCGCTCCAGCAAGGCCCCTACTTGAGCCCTCAAAAGTAGGGGCTCCCTCCAAAACCTCCCAGGAATGAGGGCTCGAGGGGGAGATTTGAGGGCTCCCTATTTTTGAGGGCTCAAGTAGGGGCCCTGCTGGAATGAGTTTTTTGCCCCTCGGCCCTCAAAAGTAGGATGAGGGCTCAAGTAGGGGCCTGCTGGAGTGAGTTTTTTGCCCCTCGGCCCTCAAAAGTAGGATGAGGGCTCAAGTAGGGACCCTGCTGGAGTTGCTCTAAGAAATAAAGGGGTGGTACAATTTCACTGTTCATGTGAACAGTAGCACACCCATGAATAGTGGGGTTAGCACCTTCCTTTTAGGCCCATGCATTACAAGGCCCAATTTGGCCCAAACAGGTGGTGTAGCAACTTCTTTTGATGATTGTGGGCTGTACAGAAGGAATTTGCAAGCATGGCTGGATCCACTGGAAAGAGGACGTGAAAAGCTTTTCATCAAGTACTCATGGACCTCGAACGGACTCCGTATGTGAAAGTTATGCTCGTTTGAAGTTGGACCTGTCAAGCTGAATCCGAACTGATCTGGAGGCCGAATTGGATTCCAAAACGTGTCCCACTTGAACTCTTGCTTGAATTGATCCAAAAGTGACGTGGTGACCTTGAGCAAGAGTTTGGAAGGCGTTGACTTGGTCTTGATATATTATTTGGCTTCCCTTTAGGTGGACCCCAGCCACGAGCGTGTAGCGGTAATGCAATCCTCCGTATATAGCTAGACAAATATACATTTTCATCTTTAGATAGCATCATATTCTTATTTAAAATAAATTGAAACCGAAGAAACGAATTCACCTTTTGTTTATTCTTGGGAACTTTGGTCGTATGTATATGTGGCATGGTCACATCATCCTCCCCTTCTTGACAGAAAACCGTCCTCGGTTTTAATAAATGTGTGGTCTCACGTATTGCATGATCTTGATCATAAATCTCGGTACATGACAAAGAACGCAACAAATTCGTATTATGTAATATCATAAGTTCTTTATCAAACAAAGTAAAACCTCTTAGAAACGATTGTACCTGGTTGGTAGTGCTATCAATGGATGGTGTATGTGCTTCATCTTGCTCCCATTCTTTAGAAACGGTTGTATTGGACTGTGACTTGATATTGATGATCTCAATGAGAGGCAAATTCTTTTTCGGCGCAAATAGAGAATTGGTTGTGGTGTATGGAAGCAACCCACAACACTCCCCTTCTTGAAAGGTTTCCTGTAGCTCACAAATAGCAGTAGATAAACTAGAAATGATAATGTTAGTGCCATTAGTTTCCTCTACATGATAGTGTTCCTCCTCCAAAGTTGAACCTTTAAGTTCTGAATTTATCCAAATTCGATGAACCATGTAATTTCCCTTTTCATCATACTCCCCTATTAGGAAAAATTTATAACAAAACAAAGAAAGTGAATTGGGAATCTCAAATAACTTCTTCTCTAAACAACACAGTTCACAAGGATGATCAATCTCAATATAACCTAAATTGTTCGAAGAAGAAATTTCATTCGGCTCATCTCTAGCATGTATCAATTGCACATAGGTAGAATCAAATGCATTTATTTCAGCACATAGATTTGGAATTAAAACAGAAGAATCAGGTTTAACTTTTGGTTGTGCCAAAGATTTATGCAAGGAATTGACACACAACTCATTCTCAATACTTAAATCAATGCAGTCGGAATTTTGTACTTGAAACATGTGCATATCAAAATTGTTTTCCACTAATTTTTGCTCTAAAGTAGCATTAACAGTGGACAATTGTAGTTCTTCACAGGCATACTCACGTTGAGTGATGATAGCACTATTATCTTTATCTTTTTGGCTCTCCTCACATTATGTAGGGGCATCCATCACCTCATCTTCCTTCTCAAGTAATGGAGTTGGTAGCTCAAGTAACTCATTCTTCTCTTCAGCATGGTTTTCAACTTGCTGCAAGTTGTTAGTTACAGAAAAAGGCACAACCACAGGTTTGCTCTCATGTGTCCTATTATCAAGTATTCTCAATTCTTTCTCAATCTGACTTTCAACCTTACAAGCAAGTATAAACAAATCATAGAGAGAATTATATTCTTTGTGGACGAGAATGTTCTTAATTTCTTGATTAAGCCCACCTAAGAATCTATTCTCTATAGCTTCTACATGTTCCTCTAAATCACAACGCAACAAAAGAGCTTTCAATTCTTCATAGTATTCACTTACAGTTTTCCTACCTTGTTCTAAACGTTGCAATCTTTTTAACAAGTCACGTGAATAATATGAAGGAACAAATGTAGATCTCATGATTCGTTTCAAAGCATTCCAAGTTTTAGGTACATGTGGTAGTCTACATTGTTTCCTCCACCAAAATAATGCGAAATCAGTGAATTCTCTAGTAGCAGCCCTAACTCTTTTATCATCAGGAAAATTATAGCATAGAAAATTTTGATCTAATTGTATTTCCCATTCAAGATAAGCTTCAGGGTCATATCTACCAGCAAATGGAGGAATTGTAAACTTGGCATCATCATCACATACCTCTCTTGTTAACCTACATGTACCTTGTCGATTATGTCGAAGTCGACAACGGTCGCGATCATTGGAGCCCTCAATTCTGTTGTTGATGGTGGTGAGGGTCTTATTAATACGATCCAACAAGTTGTTGGTCTCACAAAAATTGCTACAATGTGATCTTGAACCTGTCATGGTTAGTAGAAAATAAGGAAATACACAAGAATTATGTAAGTCCCTATAAACTACTAGGAGGTGGAGCTTCACAAGTCACACATCTCTCAAACTCCTACCAAGCTCTTACAAGTTATTACCAATGCAAAATAGGTGGTGTAACCGGTGGCTGGTTCGTGATAACTTGACTCAAGTGATGTGTATAGCGATTGCAAGGGTCGGTTCGACGTGATCTGCTCGGTTAGTAAAAGGTGTAGCTTGGAAGGCTAGATATGTAGCAATGGAGAACAATCAATTAATTTCAGAAATTGCACAGAATTGAATTATAGTTCGTACCTAGCACTTAGCCTATGTTGCTGATCAAACAAGGATAGGAGAAGGCCAAAACAAGTGTGTAACAATGTATAGGAGTGATGAACACAAGATAATTCAATAGAATGCAATCTGGAATTGAAAAGCACAAGGATTGACCCAATTCTGAGAATGGCAGATTTCTGTCCACTGGACAAGACGTTTGTATTTTGGCCGTAACTTTTTTTCAGTTGCCTTTTTTTCAATGATTCATTTTTTTCCTGTTTCCTGACGGCTTTTTATACAACTTTTCTTTTGGGGCCATGTTCTAGAAACCGACAGATAAAATCTCACAAAAATCACAAGCGCAGACTGTTACAGATTCAGTCCGGAAATTTGGGTCAAATTGCACCGCAGATATATTTTAACTGCCTTAATGGAATGAAGCGAAATTTTAGGGGCAGTTATATAAGGAAGTTATGGATCTAGTGGCGGTGGTTTCACTCAAAAAAATATCGGAAACAAAAGATATGGCGTTTTTGGTGGCGGTTGCACAAGAGAGAGTCTTCTGGCCGAAATTGGAAATTAGGGTTTGATGTGTTTTTTATGGTTTTGGACGTGGGGATTTTTTTGGGAGTTTTATGGAACCAAACATATGACCAGCAACAAGACAATGCTAAGACGGACACAAACTCAATTTAGCAAACCAAAATTAACAGATCTAAAAGCACAATGAGGCTTGGACTGCGGAAATAAACTCTTTTTGTAGGGCAATTTTTTTTGGACTATAGGACATAAAAAAATCAAACTACTAACTAGAGATACAAGAAATCCTACCGATCAACTGAAGCTCTGATACCAACTGATGAGGCGACGGGGTCCCGATCTTCTGATAGGATGATAACTTCGATTTGGAGGAGAACGACTTTGACGATGCGGCTACTAACTGGTCACGACCAAAACGCCAAGCAATCGCTAAACCACACTCCAAGTCGTTATCAACTGTGCCAAGAACGCGGTTGACCTGACCACGAAGGTCTATTCCTGCATGCAACCGAAGAACACGCAAGAACAAGATAACAAGCAATCTGAAATTGCAAATATTTATATTAAGCTCAAAAGGTGGGATTCCGCAGAAGGTTCTTTACGGTTGGTCTAGCCGACACAAGCAAAGAACAAAAGTTTTCACCATGGAAAAACTAATCAAACGAAATCCAAGGAAACTAGAGGGGATGCGGCCTCCTTAAATAGGGGAGTGGAAGCCACACAAAACTAAGAAATAAAGGGGTGGTATAATTTTACTGTTCATGTGAACAGTAGCACACCCACGAATAGTGGGGTTAGCACCTTCCTTTTAGGCCTATGCATTACAAGGCCCAATTTGGCCCAAACAGGTGGTGTAGCAACTTCTTTTGATGATTGCAGGCTGTACAGAAGGAATTTGCAAGCATGGCTGGATCCATTTGAAAGAGGACGTGAAAACCTTTCCATCAAGTACTCATGGACCTCGAACGGACTCCGTATGTGAAAGTTATGCTCGTTTGAAGTTGGACCTGTCAAGCTGAATCCGAACTGATCTGGAGGCCGAATTGGATTCCAAAACGTATCCCACTTGAACTCTTGCTTGAATTGATCCAAAAGTGACGTGGTGACCTTGAGCAAGAGTTTGGAAAGGCGTTGACTTGGTCTTGATGTATTATTTGGCTTCCCTTTAGGTGGACCCCAGCCACGAGCGTGTAGCGGTAATGCAATCCTCCGTATATAGCTAGACACATATACATTTTCATCTTTAGATAGCATCATATTTTATTTAAAATAAATTGAAACCGAAGAAACGAATTCACTTTTTTGTTTATTCTTGGGAACTTTGGTCGTATGTATATGTGGCGTGGTCACATCACGCATGGATCTTACGATGTCTCGATCACGTCATGGAGGAATGATCCGCACTAACAAGGACGGATACAGAGTGTGTGCCAAAGTGAGCATGGTTGCATGTGAAGTCCATTCGATGCATTTGGAACTAAGTTTCAATTTGTGGCTCGATTTCGAATGCACCAATGTGTAGTACCCGTTCCAACCCATTATGGATGAAAGTTTCTTACTGACTCGGATGAATTCAAAATGCATTCTAAAATGAGAAAAGGCACACACTAAGTCCATTCAGGTTGTTTGGCACTCATTTTCATTCCATGCCTCGATTTCATATGCAAGGATATTATGATTTCTTTGGACCCGTCGTTGCGCAAAGTTTCACATCGACTCGAACGAATCCGAAAATCATGCCGAAGTGAGGTAGGACGCTTACCAAAGACGACCAGGGCGTTGGCACTGAGTTTCATTTTGTGCCTCGATTTCATACGAATAGATGTTTGGATGTCGTTAGAACATGTCGTCGAGCAAAGTATCACACTGACTCCAACGGATTCCAAAAACATACTGAAATGTGCTTGGCGCATATGAAGTCCATTCGACGGGTTTGGCTCTCAGTTTTTTTTCGTGCATCAATTTCACACACATGGATCTTTTGCTGCCACCAGATCTCAACGTGATTCAAAGTTTCACACCGTTTCAGACGGATTCAAAATGCAGGCCCAAATGAGTTAGGGCAAGTCCATTTGCCCTGTTGGAACTCAGTTTCGTTTCGTGCCTCCATTTCATGCGCACAGACCTTATGATGCCTTTGAAACCTATCGTGGAGGGAACTTACACATCAACTTAGACAGATTCGAAATGCATAGCAAAATGTACCAAGGTGAATATGAAGTCCATCTGTAGTGTTGGCACTAAGTTTCATTTCATGCATCGATTTCTCACGCATAGATCTTATGATGTCGTCGATTTCACACCAACTCGGATGGATTGAAATGCACGCTGAAATGGGCTGGAGCACATTCAGGTTGTTTGCTATTGCGTTTCGTTTCGTGCGTCGATTTCTTACTCATGGATGTACAGTATCTATCGAAACACATTATCGGGGAAGCTTTCGCACCAACTCAAATGAATTTGGAATGCATACTTTAATGAGCTAGGGCGCTTAGGAAGCACATTCGGGGTGTTTGGCTCTTAGTTTCATTTTGCGATTCGATTTCGTAAGTGTGGATCTCATGATGCCATCCGCACATGTCAAGGAAAGTTTCGCACTGACTCGAACAGATTCGAAAAGCTTGCCGACAGGTCCTAGGTGCATATGATGTCCATTCGGTGTGTTGGCACTCAGATCCATACTGATGAGGACATGACCCCTATGGATACAACCATATTTGTTGTGCTTGTTGTTCCAATTACAAGAGCTCCCACGCATCACTTAAATTATATGGTGAGCTCGTTTCAAAAAGGTTTTACTTTGTTTGATAAAGAACTTATGATATTACATAATGAGAGTTTGTTGCATTTGTTATTATGTACCGAGATTTATGATGAAGATCATGCAATACGTGAGGCTACACATATGTTAAAACCGAGGACAATTTTCTATCAAGAAGGGGAGGATGATGTGACCATGCCACCATCACATACGACCATAGCGCCCAATATCAAGATTGAACTAAAGGTGAATTCGTTTCTTCGGTTTCAACATATTTTAAATGACAATATGATGCTAGCTAATGATGAAAATATATATTTTTATAGCACAACATCACTTTTGCACCAATTCAAGCAAGAGTTCAACTTAGACACGTTTTGGAATCCAATTCGGCCTCCAGATCAGTTCGGATTCAGCCTGACGGCCCAAGTTCAAATGTGCATAACTTTCACATACGGAGTCCGTCTGAGGTCCACGAGTACTCGATGGAAAGCTTTTCTCGTCCTCTTTCCAATGGATCTGGCCTCATCTCCAAATGCATCTTGTGATTGCCGCAATCACTCAAAAAAGTACTGCATCACCTGTTTTGGTCAAATTGGGCCTTGTAATGTTTGGGCCCAAAGGGGAGGTGCCTCCCCTCCTAGGCCCATACTGTTCATGTGTTACTATTCATGTGAACAGTACTATTGTTGTGGCTACAGACCAAACAGAGAGAGAGATGGTAGTGGAGAGTGATGAAGATAAATGTGATGGCCTGGGTTCTTCCCATGGCTTACTCGTATATATACCTACACATTGGGGAGTGCTTTTACAGTTATACCCTTACATCTGGTTATCCCCTCTAGGGGCAGTTATGTCATTACACATGGCCTATTCTGGGCCTTATAATCTCCTACCAGGCCTGCTGGCTTAGGTGGGGGCCATCCCTACGACAGGAGCCTCTCATGGTAAAGGGCTTCACAAGGCCGAAGCCATGTTGCCGAGTCTTTTGGCCCCCTCCGTCCCTGCGGCCTGTGAACGTTTCCAAGCTTCCGGAGCTGCGCTGTAGCCGAAGCAGACGTGCGTGCTGCTGCGACGCTCGGACTTCCGGGCGTCCACGTGGTGCAGCGTGCTTGGCGTGGTGCGGGCGTTGAGGCATCGTGACCATTAATATGGCGGCGGACTCCCGGCGGTTGGACTTCCGCCGGTTGGTTCCCCTGCTGATGGGGGTATATATATGGCGCTGGTGGGGCGTTGCTCCTGCGTATATTGTGATAGAAGCTGTTCCCCTAAAATGGGCCCCTGCCGTGCATCAACATTCCTAGGTGACGCTGAGCGGCTTGGGGAATGTTGATGCACAGAAGGAGGTCTATTTTTCCTGGGAGCTTGACCAGCGCCGGTTATCGACAGCCGGCCACGCTTCCTGACCCCGCACCGCGCTTTCGTGGGCGACAGCGAGGTCTGCCCTGTTTTTCTTAACAGGCCTACCTACAATCGGTGTTCCTGAGGGAGCCCGCCGGCACCACCTTATATGTTGATGCACTGTAGGTGGTCTGTTAAGGAAAACGAGGTAGATTTCGTAGGACAAGACTCCCGTCTTTGCTGCGCCCCGGTGGAGTGGACTCGCGCGCTCCGTCCCCTACCTTTCGGACGGGTGGCGGCGAAGCTGGCACCTAGTCGAAGTAGGCGCACGCGCTCCGTCCCCTACCCTTCGAACGGGTGGCAGCGAAGCTGGCGCCTAGTCGAAGTAGGCGCGCGCGCTCCGTCCCCTACCCTTCGAACGGGTGGCAGCGAAGCTGGCGCCCAAGTTGAAGTAGACGCGCGCGCTCCGTCCCCTACCCTTCGAACGGGTGGAAGCGAAGCTGGCGCCCAAGTCGAAGTAGACGCGCGCGCTCCGTCCCCTACCCTTCGAACGGGTGGCGGCGAAGCTGGCGCCTAGTCGAAGTAGGCGCGCGCGCTCCGTCCCCTACCCTTCGAGCGGTGGCGGCGAAGCTGGCGCCTAATCGAAGTAGGCGCGCGCGCTCCGTCCCCTACCTTTCGAGCGGGTGGCGGCGAAGCTGGCGCCTAGTCGAAGTAGGTGCGCGCGCTCCGTCCCCTACCCTTCGAACGGGTGGCCGCGAAGCCGGCGCCTAGTCGAAGTAGGCGCGTGCGCTCCGTCCCCTACCCTTCGAACGGGTGGCGGCGAAGCTGGCGCCCAAGTCGAAGTAGACGCGCGCGCTCCGTGCCCTATCCTTCGAACGGTTGGACGCGAAGCTGGCGCGTAGTCGAAGTAGGTGCGCGCGCTCCGTCCCCTACCCTTCGAACGGGTGGCAGCGAAGTCGGCGCCTAGTCGAAGTAGGCGCGCGCGCTCCGTCCCCTACCCTTCGAACGGGTGGCAGCGAAGCCGGCGCCTAGTCGAAGTAGGCGCGCGCGCTCCGTCCCCTACCCTATCTTCGCCACTCCAGTCTCGTCGTGGGAGGTGATGGCCTCCAGTAGCGAGCGCGGCCAGGCGGTCGGTGACCCTGTCATTCGCCGGCGATCCTCGCCGTTGGAGGTGAAATACGTGCTCCAAGAGCGCGACCCGTCAGCAGCCGACCAGGAGCGGCGGGTGACGGAGGAGGGAGGCACGTTCTCCGGCGATCTAGGCCCCTCGCTCGTGACCGAGAAGACGATCCAAGGGCTCTTGCGTGCGGGGAAGTTGTCTGGGCGGCAGGACGTACGATTGCCCGCCGGCGACGAGACGGAACCGCATCCCGAGAGGTCGGAGGCGGTCGTATTCGTTGCCTTTTTCGACGCGGGGCTCCGGATCCCCGCGGCGACCGTGGTGGACGACGTGCTGCGGACCTTCGGGCTGGAGCTGGCGCAACGTACTCCAAACGCCGTGGCCCGGCTCGCGGTGTACAGCTGGGCCTTGCGCTCGGGGGCGTGCTGGCCCAGCGCGTCGCTGTTCGCCTATCTCCACGAGGCGCGATGCCAGCCGAAGGGCCGGAAGGACGGGACGCTGTCGAGCTTCGGTAGCGTCTCTTTTATTCTTCGCTCGTCGTGCAAGAAGCTCTTCCCTGCGAACTCAACTCGCGGGAAGTGGGAGTCTTACTGGATGAAGCGATGGTTCTACCACCGTGTGGAGAGCGGGAGCGGCCTTGAGTGCACAGGCCGACCAATCGCGTTCAAGCCCTCGCCCGGCCGAACGCTCGATGATGAGGACAAGCGGAGGGTCAAGCGGCTCGTGGGCGTGGCCGCCCGCCTCAACATGCGCGACCTTGCCGAAGAGTACGTGATGTACGGCGTGGCACCGCTTGCCCGTGACTGGCGTCTTGCCGCCGAGAGGCATCGAGATGACAATGTTTCGCCGTGGGTCTGCTCACTACCGGCGCCGCCCGGCCCCCGTAAGCCTCGATTGCGTCCCTCCTTTGCTGACGCGAAATGCGTTGTACGTTGATGCTATCCTTCTTTGCTTCAGGGATTTCCTTGGAGGAGGCGGAGCAAGCCGCGCGCGTATTCTTGGGGCCGTACACCGCCAGGGAGCACGAGCAGCGCGCGTCTGCTATCGCTAAGGCGGGGCTGGGGCGAATAAACCGCGTGTGTGAGGTCCTGGGCCTTGCCGTGCCGGACCGTGTCGCTCCAGACGATAGTGGAGCGAAGAAGAAGAAGACCTCATCTCGGAAGAGGGGCCGCAGTGGGGCGCCTGCCGCGCCTGCTGCTAGTGTTTCCGAGGGCGCGGCGGACGCGGAGACAGACTCGGCGAGGTACGCCGATTCGAGCTTGGGTGGCGCGGGCGCCGAAGGCGAGGTGTCTTCGGCAAGCGTCCCGGACGGCGGGTTTGCCGCGGGCGACCGGAGGGGGGAAGCCTCACCGCCTGCCGAAGTCGTCGAGGCGGACCCCGTGCGGACCGGCGATGCCGAGGTGCAGCCCTCGACCGCAGCCGCTGTGGTGTCGGAGGTGCCCCCTGCGGGGGCGCACGTGGCCGTGCTGTCTTTACCAATAGCTGCGGGGACCGAGGTGCCCCCTTCGACGACTGCCACCGTGGAACCTTCGCCCCCGGGCGCAGTAGCCGCGGGGTCCTCCCCAACCACAGCTGCGAGGGCGGTGGCGCTGCTGGCTGCCCCGGCCAAACGGCCATGTGTGCGGCCGGAGCTCCACCGGACACCGCGGGGGTTCGTCGTGGCCACGGGCATCAGAAGCTTGTGGGACTCCAGCGCAAGCACCGGGGGCCCCGTGGCCTATGCGCCTTCGGCCCCTCTGGCCACACCGCCCGCCGCGCAGGGACAGCCGTCGTCCTCCCCGAACGCGGAGGCCTCCGCTCGCGGCGGGACCATTCCTTCTGCTACCGAAGGTATGGCGACTTAGCTTACTCTGGTGTATGCTTTTATGCCTTGGGGTGGTCACCTGTATCCTTATTTACAGCGTTGCTCATTCCGGAGGGGGAGCGTCCTACGGAACACGGGGCCTCCGAGCACGTGAGCCCTGCGGACTTCGCGCCGCCTCCGGAGACGCTGAGGGCGTGGCGCGGGATTGTGAATGACGCGGCCACGAGCGTCGACCCGCAAGTGCTGCAGGCCTACGGCGTGGGGCGCCTCGAGGACGCTTTCGAGGTGTCTGGGGTGAGGGTAAGTGCTCCTGCGACTGCGCCTGAGTTTAGCTGGGTTTGCTAAGTCTTCTCCCTTCTACAGACACTTGTGCTGGGGCAGGCCCTGCAAACGGCCTATGCTCGTAGCCAAAAAGCGCTCGAGGATAGGCTGCGGGCCGCCGAGGGGGAGCTGCGCGAAGCCTCTGGCGCCCGCGCTGCCCAAGACGCCCGCATCCGCCAGCTGGAAGCGGAATGCGCCGACGCGAGGGCGCACACCGAGGGGCTAGTTGCGTCGGCGCAGGAGTCAGCCGCGGTAGCTGCCGAACAAGAGTTCGCAGCGGAGCGGGACGGGTTCCTGGAGCAGGTCGCCGCGCTAGAGAAGGAAAAAGGCGAGCTTGCCTTGACTCTAGCGGAGCGCAACCGGACGCTGGGCGACGCCTCGGTGGTTGCCTGGGACGCCATGCAAGCGCTGGAGAACCATCTTCAAGGGCTGGTAGCGGAGGTGCCGGGACGCGCCTTCGGTCCGGAGGAGCTGTCTCGGACGCTCCGCTGGGTTGGGGATGCCGCCAACGTCGCACGCGACGTCCTTCGGCACCCACTGCGCGTATACGTCGGCATGCTTGGTGTGCGCGCTCCTGCAGCACCGCGGTTGTACGCACGTCGCCACGTTGGATGATCCCCAGCTGGAGATGCCTGGCGGGGCCGGAGTGATGTCTGGTGCCGTCCGCTCCGCTCGCCTCGCCCTCGGGCCCTTCTTCGACCGGATCTGGAGCCACGTCGGGGCGGATGCTGCGCGGATCGAGCTGCGGAAGTCGCTCTACGGGACGGGGAGCCTCGGCCAATTTCTAGATGGGGTCCCGCGACGCGACGATGGTGGCGCTGGGCCCTCCGAAGGCGCCGGGAACCCGCAGGTCTGACGCCGTGGTGCTTAGGTGTAGGCGTGCATTGTACTGTTCCTTGTCTTTGCGAATAAAGTACACACTTGCTACTTGTATTCTGACCTTCACCTACCTCCCGGGCAGCTTCCTTGCTGGGACCGGCTTCGCGCGGCCGACCTTTCAACCCGGCGACGCCTGCGACGCTGGCGAAGGGCCGAAGAGTCGCTGGACTTTTGGGCGAGCTGGCCTTCTTCGAGCGGGGCCCCAACTTTGGCGCGTGTTAAGGACGAACCCGCGGGGTAGCGGCTTAGAGCGGCCGGGATGTTGCCGGACCTTTGTACATATGATTCTTCCGGTATGCAGACGTCCTGGCATTTTAAGATATGCGCTGTGTGTTGATGCCGCCGCGGTTTGCCTTGCTTTATAGTCCGGAGACTCGCGCGTGCGGAGGCAGGCCTCGACGCTACGTCTTATTTAGAGTCCGTAGACTAGTGCGTGCGGAGCTAGGCTCGACGCTACATCTTCTTTAGAGTCCGTAGACTAGTGCGTGCGGAGCTAGCCTTGACGCTACGTCTTCTTTATAGTCCGGAGACTCGCGCGTGTGGAGGAGAACCTCGACGCGACGTCTTATTTAGAGTCCGTAGACTAGTGCGTGCGGAGCTAGGCTCGACGCTATGTCTTCTTTATACTCCTTATAGTGCGCGCGGAGGCGTCCCCCCGCTGCGTCTTATTTATACTCCGTAGAGTGCGTGCGGAGCTAGGCTCGACGCTACGTCTTATTTATAGTCCGGAAACTGGTGCGTGCGGAGCTAGTCTCGACGCTACGTCTTCTTTATAGTCCGAAGACTCGCGCGTGCGGAGCTAGGCTCGACGCTACGTCTTATTTAAAGTCCGTGGACTGGTGCGTGCGGAGCTAGGCTCGACGCTACGTCTTATTTATAGTCCGAAGACTCGCGCGTGCGGAGCTAGGCTCGACGCTACATCTTATTTAAAGTCCGTGGACTGGTGCGTGCGGAGCTAGGCTCGACGCTACGTCTTCTTTATACTCCTTAGAGTGCGCGCGGAGGCGTCCCCCCGCTGCGTCTTATTTATACTCCATAGAGTGCGTGCGGAGCTAGGCTCGACGCTACGTCTTATTTAAAGTCCGTGGACTAGTGCGTGCGGAGCTAGGCTCAACGCTATGTCTTATTTATAGTCCGCAGACTCTCGCGTGCGGAGCTAGGCTCGACGCTACGTCTTATTTAAAGTCCGTGGACTGGTGCGTGCGGAGCTAGGCTCGACGCTACGTCTTATTTAAAGTCCGTGGACTGGTGCGTGCGGAGCTAGGCTCGACGCTACATCTTATTTATAGTCCGCAGACTCTCGCGTGCGGAGCTAGGCTCGACGCTATGTCTTATTTAAAGTCCGTGGACTGGTGCGTGCGGAGCTAGGCTCGACGCTACGTCTTCTTTATAGTCCGCAAACTCTCGCGTGCGGAGCTAGGCTCGACGCTACGTCTTATTTAAAGTCCGTGGACTGGTGCGTGCGGAGCTAGGCTCGACGCTACGTCTTCTTTATAGTCCGAAGACTTGTGCACGTGAGGGCGTCCCCCCGGTGCGTCTTTGGTTTATACTCAGTCCCGCCCTCCCTGGCGACGGCGAGTGCACACGAGAACGTGCGTCTTTGGTTTATACTCAGTCCCGCCCTCCCTGGCGACGGCGGGTGCACACGCGAACGTGCGTCTTTGGTTTATACTCAGTCCCGCCCTCCCTGGCGACGGCGGGTGCACACGCGAACGTGCGTCTTTGGTTTATACTCAGTCCCGCCCTCCCTGGCGACGGCGAGTGCACACGCGAACGTGCGTCTTTGGTTTATACTCAGTCCCGCCCTCCCTGGCGACGGCGCGTGCACACGCGAACGTGCGTCTTTGGTTTATACTCAGTCCCGCCCTCCCTGGCGATGGCGAGTGCACACACAAACGTGCGTCTTTGTTTTATACTCAGTCCCGCCCTCCCTGGCGACGGCGAGTGCACACGCGAACGTGCGTCTTTGGTTTATACTGCGGGGACGGGCGCGTTGGCCAAGCCTACGCGCGCCCTCACCGCATGCTTGCGTGCGATGAAGAAAGATTAGCGGCAAACGGCGATCTTCATTACATCCCCGTTTGCGCGGGTGGGCAACTACAAAGTGTGGATATACTGACCGTTTGCCCTTGGCGCAGCCGCAGCCTCTGGTCGCTAGACATCTGCAGGGCCCGCGTAGGCGCCTATGGGTGACCCCGCGGACCTCCGCGCTGTGACGCCGGCTCTAAGAGCGTCGTTGGGCTTCGCGACGCGAGCACCTGGTGCCTGGCTCAATGCGCCGGGCCATATCCTGGTCGCCTCGGATGGTGATAATGGTCTGGGGACCCGGGATCTTCATGCACAGATAGCCGTGATGTGGTACCGCGCCAAAGGAGTTGAGGATTGGGCGCCCTAGAATGGCATTGTAGGGGTACGGAAGGTCGACCACGTCGAAGGTGGCATCTTCGGTCCGCACATTGTCATCTCGGCCGAAGGAGACTTGAAGGCCGATTTGGCCCAGCGCCCGCAGGGGCTGTCCCCCGAAGCCCTGCAGTGGGATTCCCGAGGGCCCCAGGCGGCTTCGAGGGATCCCCATCTGGTCGAAGGCCGCCGCAAACAATACGTTCGCGGAGCTACCACCGTCCACCAAGGTGCGCCCCACGTCGCATCCTGCGATGGTGACCCGGATGACGAGGGGGTCCTGATGAGGGAAGTCCACACCTTGGGCATCATCGGGTGTGAATGTAACTTCGTGCTGCGCCCACTCCGGCGGTGCTTGCGCTGGGTATGCCGCCACGTGATGTAGTCTTCGCGCGTAGGCCTTCTGTTGCCGTGCCGAGGCGAATTCCAGTGCAGAGCCTCCGGATATGACGTTAATGACCCTGCGGTAGGTTGCGTCCGGGGCCTGCAACGACAGGAGGCCCTCCCGAGGCTGCTGTACGTGACCTTGGATCCGTAAGGCGCCTTCCTGGGGTTGCGTCCCTTGCGCCTGTACCTGCATCCCTTGCACCTGTATCTGCATGGGGGCCTCGTATGGGAATTGGACGTGGGCCACCGCAGGCGGGCGCGCCTCTGGGTTCCTGTCCCTGGCGATGCTGTCGCGGAACGCTGCGATGGAGGTGCAGGCACGGGTATCATGGTTGCCGCGGCCGTGGATTATGCACCACAGCCCCTGATGCTGGTCGTCGTAATCCCCACGACCCCTATCGTCGTGGCCCCTGCCACGACCGCGCCCCCGACCACGGCGCCCCCGACCGCCTCGGCCCGCTGGAGCACCCTCGTCGGACCCGCCTTCGATGTCGAGGACGTACCGGTTTCGCCTCGACCTCTGCTGGCCGCGCTTGGGCTGATCGGACGACTCCTTATGCGGGTTGTCCCTACGATCGGGCGCGTTTCGGGATGACTCCTGCTTACGTTTTCCCTTCGAAGAACCGCCCTTCGGCGGATCTTCGGCTTTTGCCGAGGCTTCGGCCTGGTTGGTGTCGGAGTTGTCACCCTGCCTGTGCCGCGCGTCTTCCTCTGCCCTGGCATATTCTTCCATCTTGTCGAAGAGCTTTGCCACCGTCTTGATTGGCTTTCGCGCATTGTACTCGGCCATCGGGCCCGGACGAAGGCCCTGTATGGCTGAATTGACGATGGTGGTCTCGTTGACGTCTTTCACTTGACATCGAATTTTGGCGAAGCGTTTGAAGTAGTCCTGGAGCTTCTCCGAAGGTTTTTGCTTCTCGGCGAAGAGCTGGTCCGCGTCGACTCGGTCAACGTAGTTTCCTTGGAAGTTGTTGTGAAGGCGGACACGAAGCTGTTCCCACGCATAGATGGAGCCCGGCTCTATGGTAAAGAACCAAGAGAGCGCCACTCCTTGTAGCGCGAGAGGGAGTCCCTTCGCCTTCGTGGTATCGTCGCCGCCCGCGGCTTCGATCGCGGTTTCGTACACGCGCACGAACTCACGGGGGTCCGTGTAGCCTTTGAACGAGTCGATGGCGCTCGGAAACTTGACGTCTTCGGGCCATGCCACCTGCTTCAGCCCCGCCGAAAGCGGGGACTCTGGATCCACGCGCCGCAGCGGCACGCGGCTGGATGTGGGGGCTTCGCGACTGTCCGCCCTTTCCGGCGTGGGCTCGGACGCGACCACTGCCGCGGCCTGCTGACTCCGAGCCTCTTGCATATCTCTGACGGCTCTGCGAAGGTCCCCTAGCTCCCGCTGGAAGGCATTGAGAGCCGTCAGCAGGGCACTTTCCGTCGCCGGTGCAGGCGGGGTCGTCGGTACCCCCGACGGGCGGGTCAGTGCGGGGATGACCGCGTCGCGAGGTCCCGAGCTACCGGTCGCTCCGTCATGGCTACCCCGAACCGCCTGGTCCGCGCCGCCGGCGAGGGTTGCGGTGGGGGCGGCGAGGTCGGCTGTCGTTGCGTCGGCGGGATCGGTTGTCGCCGCACCCGTGCCGACGTCTTCGACCGCGGGGCCCGTCCCCGCAACGCCGGTGGCGGGGTGGGTCATCGCGGCGCGAACGTCGATGTCTCCGGCTACCGCGCCTGCGTCGGCGCCCGCGTCCGCCGCTGCCGATGCCGAAGCCCTGGTACTCATACGACGCTCCGGCCCGGCCGCCTTCTTTCCCTTCGCCACCGCTGAAGAAGCTTTTTTCGGTGCCATCCTTCTTCTTCGGTCTTCAGGCTTGTCTTCGTCGTCTCCACGGACGGCGCCAACTATTGTGGCTACAGACCAAACAGAGAGAGAGATGGTAGTGGAGAGTGATGAAGATAAATGCGATGGCCTGGGTTCTTCCCATGGCTTACTCGTATATATACCTACACATTGGGGAGTGCTTTTACAGTTATACCCTTACATCTGGTTATCCCCTCTAGGGGTAGTTATGTCATTACACATGGCCTATTCTGGGCCTTATAATCTCCTACCAGGCCTGCTGGCTTAGGTGGGGGCCATCCCTACGACAACTATGAATAGTACCACCCCTTTTTCCTTAGTTTTGTGTGGCTTTCTCACCCCTATTTAAGGAGGCTGCACCCTTCTAGTTTTGTTGGATTTCGTTGAGTTAAGTTTTAGCCATTGTGCAAACTTGTATTCTTCAGTTGTGTCGGACGACCACCTGTCAAGACATCTTCGGAATCCCATCTTTTGATCTTAATATCAATATTTGCAATTTCAGATTGCTTGTTATCTTGTTCTTGCGTGTTCTTCGGTTGCATGCAGGACTAGACCTTTGTGGTCAGGTCAACCGTGTTCTTGGCATGGTTGATAACATCTTGGGGTTGGTTCAGCGATTGTTAAGGCGCAAGCGACGTCGTTCGATTGTAGTCGGATCGCAAGGGTCATCTCCACCAAAATTGATAGTTATCATCCAATCGGAAGATCGGGACCCATCGCCTCATCAGTTGGTATCAGAGCTTCAGTTGACCGGTAGGAATTCTTTGTATCCCTAGTTAGTAGATTGATTTTTATTTCCCATAGTCCAGAAAAATTGCCCCAAAAAATAGTTAATTTCCGTTGTCCAAACCCCGTTGTGCTTTTCAATCTGTTAGTTTTGGTTTGCTAAATTGAATTTGTATTTATTTTAGCTTTGTCTAGTTGCTGGTCATATCCTTGATTCCAAAAAAATCCAAACAAAAAAATTCAGTGTCATACACTTATTTTAGCCTTCTTCCATAACTCAGCAGCCGCCACCAAAAAAGCCATAACGTTTGATTCCTTGATTCTTTTGGAGTGGTACCACTGCCAGTAGATGCATATAACTTCATTATCTATTGTCCTATAAAATTTCGCTTCAATCAGGTATGACAGTAAAAAGATATCTGCGGTGCAAGTTGACCTAAAATTCCAGATTGAATCTGCAACAGTTGGCAATTGTGAATTTTGTGCGAATTTTTTGGTCGGTTTCTAGAACATGGCCCCAAAACAAAAGTTATAGAAAACGATGTAAGAAAACAGAGAAAAAAAGAATCATTGAAAAAGAGGCAACAAAAGAAAAGTTACGGCCGAAATACCGACATGCTGTCTAGTGGACAGAAATCTTCTGTTTTCAAGTTTGGGGTCAATCCTTGTGTTCTTCAATTCCAGATTTCATTCGATTGAATTATCTTGTATTACCACTCCCATATAGTGCCATACACATATTTTAGCCTTCTTCCATATTTGGTTGATCAGCAACATAGGCTAAGTGCTAGATACGAACTATAATTCAATTCTGTGCAATTTCTGAAATTAATTGATTGTTTTCCTTTGCTACAAAATACATAGCCTATCCAAGCTCCACTTTTCTACTAACCGAACAGGTCTTGTTGTACCTCGCAATCGCTTTACTCATCACTTGAGTTAGATTTATCACGAACCAGCCACCGGTTGCACCACCTGTTTGCTTTGGTAAGAACTCGTAAGAATTTGGTAAGAACTTGAGACATACGTGACTTGATTTGAGCCTCCATATCCTAGTAGTTGATAGGAACATTTACTTGTGATTTGTTTCCTTGTTTTCTACTAACAATGACAGGCTTGAAAAAATGGGTGGATTATGATGTCATCGCGGGCAGATTTGAACTCGAAGGGAAACAATTACCAGTATATATCTTGCCACTCACCGCTGAGAGTACGTCGTCAGACTACTTCTTGTGGGTTACTATGTTGGATAGCTACTTTGAAAGACAGAATCTTGATCCTGTTGAGAAGATGAGCATAGCAAGGACGGCGCTGATTGGTGATGTTCAACATTGGTGGTCAAATCTCGAGTTCCACTATATATACACATGGGAGCAGATGAAAAAGAAATTGCGACATTGTTTTGTACCTCCAGCACCTACGGTCACAAGCGAGGTGCAACCTGAGGTAACTGAAAATGTTGATATCAGTTTCATCTTGGTATCAGAGCGTGGTTGATCACGGTATGAGGTTGCTGAGTTTTTATTGATGGTGGGTTCTATGAAGATTGAAGATGGCAAGGCGCGACATAATCATACTGAGCCAATCGGGGAGGTGCCTCAGTATGAGGCGTCTTTGCTCCCGAGGTGCGACACGGGCACGAAGCGACACGTGACTACTCCTTAAGTTGTCACCGGAAGCTTGAAGGCAAGGTTGATGATTTGGGCGGCGAATTGATGCTTTGACAGAGGCGCTACGCAACAAGCCACCACAATTTCAGCATGCTGAACGGGGACCTCAATATCCCGAATGGTGTGCACCATATGAAGATGACAAATACGAGGAGGTCTTTGATGGTGCAGCAGGCTTTGCTCCACAACCGCGCCATGCTCGGGATTACCGTGGTGCTGACCGTAGTACGGACATGCGTGGAGAGGTGCTGCCCATGGTGGAGGTATGCATGATGGTGTTGGGTTTGCTCAGCGTGTTGCCGTGGATGATGGAATTGGGCGGATAAAAATTTATATCCCATCGTTTAATGGTAAAGCTGAACCGGAGGACTACTTGGATTGGGAGATGCGTGTCGAACAAATTTTTGACACCCATGACTATACTGAGGATAAGAAGATCTGTTTGGCGACAATTGAGTTCACCGGATATGCTCTTGTTTGGTGGAACCAATTGTGTCACGTAGGAGCTCGTCCAGATACTTGGGCACAACTGAAGAATATTTTGAGGCGACGTTTTGTCCCAGCACACTACACGAGGACCTTGTACAACCGGCTACAACAACTACGTCAAGGTAATTCTAGTGTTGATGAATGTTATCAGGAGATGGAGATGTTGATGATCCGTACAGGGACAGAGGAGCATCAAGCTGAACGTGCTGAACAAGAATTGAAGCGCAAACAAGCCAAAGGTGGATATGCTAACACTCAAACAAAGTCATGGAGGCGTTCATTACATCAAGGCGATGATGTGGGTTCATACTCCAAAGTGGCGGCATCAAACCGTTCAAATGGTGCTCTTTCAAAGGAGGCAAGCAACAGAGGTAAAAAAACAACTAAAATTGATTCTAGTTTGCCTTCTAATGCTTGTGCTAGAGAAATTGAGTGTTTCAAGTGCAAGGGAAGGGGTCATATGATGCGTGATTGCCCAAATCAACGAAGAGTGCTTCTCACTAAAGATGGCTATGCTTCAACAAGTTCTAGTAGTGATTCTGAAAGCGAAAAATCTAACGATTCCAAGGAGGATGTTGTCTATTGTGATCCAGAATTGAATGGTGTTAATCTTTTGGTGCGAAAGGTGCAAAGTAAAGAAACTGAAACCAAAGGACAGCGGTGGAGTGTTTTCCAAGCGGAGTGCAAGATCAAGGATAAAACATGCAAGTTGATCATAGATTGTGGAAGTTATACCAATGTGATTAGCAAAGATTTGGTGTATGCTTTAGGGCTGTCCACGTGGAGGCATCCTCAACCACATCATGTGGAGTGGGTACACAACTCCGGAAGACTAAAGATAACTCACAAGGTACGTGTTCCGTTTGTTGTTGGTGACTATGTTGACTAGGTGGATTGCGACGTAGTTCCAATGGATGCGTGTGGGTTATTTTTGGGAAGACCATGGCAATATGAACGCAATACTACACATGAGGGCCGGTCCAACACATACACTTTTGTACATGGGGGAAAGAAGCATGTGTTGAAACCAAAATTGGAGAGTGCTATTCATGTTGATGAAGAAATTATAGCCAAGAAGAAGCAAGCTCCCAAGATTACCCCAAAGCCGAGGACGGCTTTGCTTCAAGGAGGGGAGGATGACGTGGCACCAAGTAGCACTACAACTTTGGTTAGTGCTTGCAGTTCTGTGCATAATGTTCAAGAAGCTTTGAATACCAATTCTGATGTTTCTAATGGGCACAAGAGACATATTTGGAAATCTAATGAAGTCTATTTTGCAATGAATCAAACGGCACTTGATTTGGAGCTTCCTACACAAAGTTATGGCAATTTCATTGGATACTGCACGAGCTGTCCGGAGAGACGCGCGAGACTTGCCAAACATAAAGAGTTCGAGTATTGCAATGCAAGAAAGGGTAAAGTCCAACCACACCATGACTTTCTAAAGGTTGAGAAGGACTCCTTTTCAGGTTCCAAACGGATTTGGAAGCCCCTTGAACAAGCAAACAAAACATATAAAGATTTGAAACCGATTCGGACTCGGATTGGGATAGCTGGCAAGACCAATACTAAACCGTCCATAACTTTCACAAACGGAGTCCGATTTGGGCGTTCTTGGACTCGTTGGAAAGCTATTTCGAAGCCCCACACAATGGACAAGGTTCCAGCCACGGAATCCTCATGGGCATGTCGCAAATGGAGAGAGAATTCAGAGGTAGCAGTTTAGATATTCCTTTTTAGTTCGTATTGGAGTTTGTTTCGGCCTTAGGCCAGGTTGTGCGTGAGTTTTAGTCAAAGCCGTGCATTGTGCACCAATATAAGGCCAGAGCCTTAGCCCCATTATAACTGAGGTTATGAATTGACAAATAGAAACCAGAAAATCACCATGGTTTGGTGGCCATTGTTGGCGTGTTCTTGAGATTTCCATCGAGGAATTGCTCTTGGTGTGTTGAATCCAATTGTGGCGTTGGATTCTACTCGCTGAAACTTCGGTTTCTCTACCCTTCGTTCACGTGCTGCGGTGTGCGTGGGAGAAGGCTTATCTTGGAGAGGGCATCCAACAAGGCGTATCATGAAAGATCAGGGCCAAAGCAACGAGGTTCAGCTAGCTTGCTAGGTGGATCCGTATCATCTTGGTATTAGAGCGTGGTTGATCATGGTACGAGGTTGCTGAATTTTTCTTGATGGTGGGTTCTATGAAGATTGAAGATGGCAAGGCGCGACATAATCATGCCGAGCCAATCGGGGAGGTGCCCCAATATGAGGCGTCTTTGCTGCCCGAGGTGCAACACGGGCTTGAAGCGACACGTGACTACTTCTTAAGTTGTCACCGGAAGCTTGAAGGCAAGGTTGATGATTTGGGGGCACGAATTGATGCTTTGACGGAGGCGCTATGCAACCAGCCACCACAATTTCAGCATGCTGAACGGGGACCTCAATATCCCGAATGGTGTGCACCATATGAAGACGACGAATACGAGGAGGTCTTTGATGGTGCAGCGGGCTTTGCTCCACAACCGCGCCATGCTCGGGATTACCGTGGTGCTGACCGTGGTAGGGACATGCGTGGCAGAGGTGCTGCCCATGGTGGAGGTGTGCATGATGGTGTTGGGTTTGCTTAGCGTGTTGGCGTGGATGATGGAATTGGGCGGATAAAAATTTCTATCCCATCATTTAATGGTAAAGCTGAACCGGAGTACTACTTGGATTGGGAGATGCGTCTCGAACAAATTTTTGACACCCACTATACTGAGGATAAGAAGATCCGTTTGACGACAATTGAGTTCACCGGATATGCTCTTGTTTGGTGGAACCAATTGTGTCGCGTAGGAGCTCGTCCAGATACTTGGGCACAACTGAAGAATATTTTGAGGCGACGTTTTGTCCCAGCACACTACACGAGGACCTTGTACAACCGGCTACAACAACTACGTCAAGGTAATTCTAGTGTTGATGAATATTATCAAGAGATGGAGATGTTGATGATCCGTACAGGGACAGAGGAGCATGATGAGGCTACTATGGCACGTTTCTTTAATGGGTTGAATGAGGATGTGCAAGATAAGGAGGAGATGGTCCATTACTACAACATTCAAGACTTGGTGCATCAAGCTGAACGTGCTGAACAACAATTGAAGCGCAAACAAGCCAAAGGTGGATATGCTAACACTCAAACAAAGTCATGGAGGCGTTCATTACATCAAGGCGATGATGTGGGTTCATACTCCAAAGTGGCGGCATCAAACTGTTCAAATGGTGCTCTTTCAAAGGAGGCAAGCAACAGAGGTAAAGAAGCAACTAAAACTGATTCTAGTTTGCCTTCTAATGCTTGTGCTAGAGAAATTGAGTGTTTCAAGTGCAAGGGAAGGGGTCATATGATGCGTGATCGCCCAAATCAATGAAGAGTGCTTCTCACTAAAGATGGTTATGCTTCGACAAGTTCTAGTAGTGATTCTGAAAGCAAAAAATTCGACGATTCCAAGGAGGATGTTGTCTATTGTGATCCAGAATTGAATGGTGTTAATCTTTTGGTTCGAAAGGTGCAAAGTAGAGAAACTGAAATCAAAGGACAGCGGTGGAGTGTTTTCCAAGCGGAGTGCAAGATCAAGGATAATGCATGCAAGTTGATCATAGATGGTGGAAGTTATACCAATGTGATTAGCAAAGATTTGGTGTATGCTTTAGGGCTGTCCACGTGGAGGCATCCTCAACCACATCATGTGGAGTGGCGAATACGAGGAGTTCTTTGATGGTGCAGCGGGCTTTGCTCCACAACCGCGCCATGCTCAGGATTACCGTGGTGCTGACCGTGGTAGGGACATGATGAGGACATCGATAGTAATGCCAAAGCTAGTAATGAGACTTCAATAACAAGACCAATAACAAGAGCACGAGCCAAGAAACTACAATCTCAGGTGAACCTGCTCCTTAATGAATATGTCATTAATTTTAATGAGAATTTTATACTACCTAAAAACAATGTTTTACTTGTGCTCAGATTTGAATAGTCAGCGATGGATGGAGATCAAGGATATGTGGCCGTCATCCAAGGAAGCACAAGTCCACAGTATGAACAATGATCGGTCCATAAATAGTGCCACACATGAACAGTACGCGCTACAGTATCCAGCCCATGAACAGTTCCGCGCTACAGTGCCGGGCCGTGAACAGTACCGCGCTACAGTACCAGGCCATGAACAGTCCCACGCTACAGTAGCTTGCGCGTGAATAGTACCACATGGAAAATTTAGTGTTGAATAGTCTTAGGCTGAGACTATATATTGAGGGGTAGACCCCCAATGTAAAGGGGAACCACTTTTGATAATAGAATTATACTCTTGTTCTTTCTGTTGGCCGAACCAACTTGAGGGAATTGGGAGTTCGCTGAAATCAAGATTGTTCAACCTTTCCGCTGGGATTGGGAGCGCGATGGAACTTCATCGGTGGTCGTGAAGTTTAGCACGTGAGGTTGGGCGAATTATAGAGTGCTAACTCTTGCATTGGCAACGGGGGATCACTACGGTTCATCAAATCCACGTGAGTATCTTGATCCTACGTCGAGAAGATCGGGCGACCCCGTATCATCTTGGTATCAGAGCGCGGTTTACTCGGTAGGATTATTTACCCTGACTTTTAGATTGATTTATTTTTGTCCTATAGTCCATTAAACTAAAAATTGCAACAAAAAATCCAAACCCTACTTTTTGCATCTGTTAATTTTGTGAGTTCTGTTAGGTTTTGATCCATTAGAATTTTTGTTTAGGTGCTGATCGTTCGTGTTTATTTGCGTAGCCTAATCTTTGTGTCCAATCCAAAATAAAAAAATCTTGCTGATATTCTTTTCATCAATTGAGACTAGCTGTTGAATATTGCATCTAGGGCTGCTCTTGAGTACTTTACACCTTGCTGAATATTTGTGACCTGTGCAAAACCAAAAGAACAATTAAACCTAGTTTGGCCTTTGAAAAAAAAGGAAGTTGAGCAAAAAAACAAAGAAGGAAAGAAAGAAAGAAAAAAAGGGAAAGCATTGGCCGAATTTGGGTGAGTTCTTAATCCATAAATTCAGATTGTGTAATTTAATCTCTTGAGCAATCTCGTGCCCTTACATTCATATCATTGCAATTGGCTAGTGTCTCTCCTAGTACTTGGTGCAAAACGAGCTATCTATTGTTTAAATTTAGATTGCCTCTAGTTAGCTCATTCCTTTGTTTGCATCGAGTCACATTGATTTTTGCGTGTGCGTTCATATATTTCCCTTAAATCTTTTGGATCAGCACTTGGGCAAAGCATTCTAGCTTGGATTATTACTTAACTTTACAACATCAAGAATTTCAGATTGCTAGGATATACACTCTCATGCCAAGCTCCACCATATAACCGTTGTTGTGCAAGTAGTGAACACTCTTAAATTCGCTTGATCATCACTGTGCTGTTGTCACTTCCACTAGGTGTAAGTTTTTTTGGCTTTAATTCACTTCTGAAGGGTAAGAACTTTACTTGGGAGAGAAAACAGTGAGATTGAGTGATTTCCATAAAGCATTATTCTACATAGCTATTTTTTTTCTTGCATAGCTAACCATGTCAGGTGGAGGACAACACCATGATGAGAGTGGTGAGACAAATGAAACTCAAGCATTCGTCAAGCAATATCAATTTGGAGCACTCCGTGAACACTTTCAACGTGAGCTACGCCAAGGGCTCGATCAACTCCATGAGAAACATGATGCTTTTGCTGATCAAATTGCAAGGGATATGCAAAATATGGAGATACAAGCTGATGAAAATATGCGCCAATTGCGGGAGGACATTGGAGCCCTCACTAGGCTCATACAAGCTCGCAATGGTGGCGATGAAGCAAGTGTTCAAGGAGGAGAAGCTGCTGCACATGTACCTCCTGCACCGCAACACCGAGTGGCGGCCAATGTGGTGCGTCCACCACAGCTAGGAGGACGAGGACGAGCCCATGGAGGGCGTGGCCAGGGTCTAGGTGGAGGCCATGGTGGGCGTGGTGGTGCTGCTCATGCGATGGAAGAGGATGGTGATTTTTCTTTGCATTACAATGACCATTATCGTCGTCCACGCAATGAAGATGATGGATTGGGCAAGCTCAAGTTTTCCATGCCCAAGTTTGCAGGTGGGACTAATCCCGAGTATCTCACTTGGGAACTAAAGGTTGACAAAATATTCTGTATGCATCACTATACGGATGAGAGAAAGATACAGTTGGCATCACTTGAGTTTGAAGGTTATGCTTTGGATTGGTGGGAACAAGTCATTACTCAAAGAGCTGAGAATGGAGAAAACCCTGTTGCAACATGGCAAGAGATGAAGCAGGAAATGAGAGCCCGTTTTGTTCCTCGCCATTACAAGCGTGATCTATTTGATAAATTGCAGAATATGAAGCAGGGAGCACATTCTGTGGAGGAGTACTACAAGGAGATGGAGCTAGCCATGATTCGAGCCAAGGTTCAAGAACAAGAAGAGCAAACTATGGCACGCTTCCTCTCAGGTTTGAACCATCAAGTCAAAAGAATTGTCAATTTTTAGCCTTATAACAATCTTTATGAGTTAGTGCATCAAGCTACAAAGGCAGAACGACAATTGCAAGAGGATGCTAAGTTTGCAAGATCAACGTCCTTTGCTGCCCGTACACCGTCCAGCGGAGGAAGATATGGTTCCAAATCACAAATAAGCCAAAGAACAGCTCCAAGTGGTGGATCAAGCTTTTGCCTCATCATCTAGCAAGAAGAAGAAGCCACTCCAAGTGCAAGGAAGCCATCAAATCCAGCAGCTAGTGGTTCCTCTTCTATGGGTTCTACAGCGAAGAGTAGCGGCATACAATGCTTCAAATGCCTTGGTCATGGTCATATGCAAAAGGATTGCCCAAATAACAAGACGATGTTGATATTAGAGAATGGGGAATATGATTCTGCAAGTGAAGAAGAGAATGATCACCATGCTGATTTGGGGACATATGATGATGCACATGAGGAGGAGCAAGACATAGAGTATTGTGATCCCGGTGTTGGTCCTATACTTGTGTGTGCGCCGACAGTGTTGAGTGTGCAACCAAAACCTTCCCATGAACAGCGCTGCAATTTATTCCATACAAGAGCTCAAGTTAGCAAGGATGGCAAATTTTGTAAGGTAATCATTGATGGTGGGAGTTGTCATAATTTGGCTAGCAAGGAGCTTTGCAATAAACTTGGTTTGAAGTACAAGAAACATCCACATCCATATCAGATCCAGTGGTTGTATGAGAGAGGTTCATTGAGTGTGGGATAAACCGTGGATGTTGAATTTGAAATTAGCCCTTATCGTGATACGGTGGAGTGTGATGTGGTGCCTATGGATGTATGTCACTTGCTACTAGGAAGGCCATGGCAATATGATCATGCTGTGCTTCATGACGGAAGAACTAATCAATATAAGTTTTGGTGGAACAACAAACAAGTGGTGCTGCGACCGTTGACTCCTTCTCAAATTGTGAAGGATAATGTACAAAAAAATGAAGTGCAAGTTGAGAGTGAGAAAGGGAGAGAACAAAAGAGTGTGATTTCACAAAAGGTGAGCAAGAGCCACAAACCAAACCCGAGAGGTAAAAGCAAGAGTGAGGGAGAGAAAAACTTAGTCATGATAACCACCAAATCTGATCTAAGAAAGATGAAAGATGATCCCGCTTTGATGCACCTTGTATTGCTGTACAAGGACGCATTGCTTTCTACTAATGATTTAACATCTCTTCCTAGTGCTGTTTCTCAAGTTCTGCAGGCTTTTGACGACGTGTTTCCGGAGGAGGTGCCCGCTGGTCTTCCACCTATTCGAGGTATTGAGCATCAAATTGACTTAGTCCCGGGAGCCCCTCTTCCCAACCGGCCACCGTACCACACAAATCCAGAAGAAACAAAGGAGATTCAGCGCCAAGTGTAAGCACTTTTGGACAAGGGGTACGTACGCGAGAGTCTTAGTCCTTGTGCCGTTCCTGTTATTCTTGTTCCTAAGAAAGATGGTACTTGGTGAATGTGCATAGACTGTAGAGTTATTAGCAACATAACTGTTCGCTATCGTCATCCTATTCCTAGGTTAGATGATATGCTTGATGAGTTAAGTGGTTCTATTATCTTTTCTAAGATTGACTTGCGAAGTGGCTACCATCAAATAAGAATGAAACATGGTGATGAACGGAAAACTGCTTTTAAAACGAAATTTGGCTTGTATAAATGGTTAGTGATGCCTTTTGGATTGTCCAATGCTCCTAGTACATTCATGCGCTTAATGAACCATGTTTTGAGACACTTCATTGGAAATTTTGTGGTAGTTTACTTTGATGATATTCTGATATATAGTCGCTGTTTGGATGATCATGTTGAACACATCAAACAAGTGCTAGAAGTGCTTAGGAAAGAATGCATGTATGCCAATCTTGAGAAGTGTACTTTTTGCACTAGTAAGGTTGTGTTTCTAGGCTATGTTGTTTCAGCTCATGGCATTGAAGTGGATGAATCTAAAATGGAAGCTATTAGAACTTGGCCAATTCCTGTGAATGTTAGTCAAATTCGTAGCTTCCATGGGCTTGCTAGTTTCTATCGGCGAATTGTGAAAGATTTTAGCACCATTGCTGCCCCATTAAATGAATTAACTAAAAAAGGAGTGATTTTTGAGTGGGGAAAAAAACAAGACAAAGCTTTTGCTGAATTGAAAAAATGTTTGACTGAAGCACCATTGCTTGCTTTACCTGATGTTGTAGGGGTGGCCCAACCCCCCGTGACTGGGCTGTGCAACTGGTCCAACATGTAATAGGCCCAATAGTGTAGAGGAATATAACAGTGTAAATATACCAATGTACCCTCATCCCTTGTAAGTACTAAGGGGTAGAATGGGGATTTCCCATTCTACCCCACTCATATATATAAAACCCCCAGGAGGGGTAAAGGGAGGGAGGCTCTCATTCTACCTACTCTCCCACACAGATCTGGCTCCTCTCTTCCTCTTCTACTAGTCCCCTTTTCCCCTGTTTGGCCTGTAGCCACAACAGATGGCGCCGTCCGTGGGGATGACTGGAAGTTACGTATGGAAGAGATTTCTTCAATATTCAACAAAAGCAGCAGCTATGTGGATCTTTTTTGCTCCTGGGAGCATGCTACTTCGTTCGTCGCATCTGCACTACAGATAAGTAGTTCGCTTGCCAAAAAATTTAACCATCCTAACTAGGAAGATGTATGGGCTTTGTCGATATACTTTACTTTGTTTTGTAGCTACAGTATTGACTAGATCTAGTTGAATCGCCCAGGGGCAACAAGGAATAGATCTAGTCGAATCATTTTGCTATCATCCAAGGCATCATTTCCCTGCAGCAGAGGAGCGGTACGGGCGGAGCGGCAGCCTACGTCGCCCCCGTGTGCCCGGCTCTGGGCAGGACCTGTCCTCCGCTCGTCTCCGCGCTGCAGGTTCCGGCCTCCGCTCTCTGCGAAGTCCCCGTGTGGCGTAGGGCTTCGCCATGACGCCAGTATGCACGCACACCTTCGACTCGTCCGCGCCGAGCTTCGCGCGGAGTGCACCCCGCCAAACATGCCTTCGTGCTGCGGCCTCCGCGACGCCTCTCCGCGCGATGTCGGGTCTCCGCACTGTGCCGAGTCCCTCCGCGCGGACCACCCGCAGACAGGCATGAAACATCCATCCCCACATGTACCCATGAGTGCATACGTACATAAATTATCCTCCGTACATGCATGCGTTCGCGGCGCGAGGTATCCATCCAAACATCCATCCATGTTTAAAATATCTAGAACATGCATGCCTCAAGAAAGTTTTACGTGTGCATACCTACCCATCCATCCATCTAGGCATACTGACTCGCGTACCCTTCCGTACATGCAAATAGTTATTCGCCTGTATTCCTCCGCACGCAAACAACCATTGATACATCCGCCATGCATGCGGTAATTTCGCATGAAATATCCACGAGTTTCGCCCTTGCGCGCAAGAATTCGTTAGCATACCACTCATGCAGGCATATAGGCATTTTCTCTCTCTCCGTCGTCTGGGTTCCTGGCGTGCAGGTAATGGACGAGCCGAAGTCGCCTTCACGTCGGCCTTGGCTGTAGCTCGGTGATGGCGTCCTCGCCCAGGGAAATCATGTCTCGGCTTCTGCGCGGCACAAACTCCATGCCCAGGCTAGGCGAAGCCAGCACCGTCCCGAGATCTTGGCCGGTGGCCTCGACTCCGCACGTCCTTGCTCCGTGCCACGCCATCGGGCCTCCTCGTCTCCGTGACCGAAGGCCGGCTTCGACTCGCGGCCACCCTCCGCGACAACGATGCCAACGACGGCGGCGTCCTCTTCCACGCCAGCGACGTCTGCTCCGGCCTTCGGTCCGCCAGAGTCCCCAAGATTCGCTCCGCCAGAGTCCGGTGGACCTCGCCAACGACCTCTGTTGGCCATGGGTCTCCGTGTGTCAAGAAGGCCTCGTGCGCGCCCGCGCCGAACTCCGCATTCTCTGCTTGTTCAGCAAGGACCCGGACTCCGCGCAAAGTACATGCATGGGAGCACTGGATGTATGCACGGAGGCATGCCCGAGACCGGACGGAGTTTCATTCAACCACGCACGTACCCGAAGACTGTGGCCTCGCCTCGCCGGCAATGGTGCCTGTAGCTGAGGACGCCGACTGGTCGTCAAGTATGCGGATGAACTATTTGCAGTCATGCGCGAAGGCAGTCGGTCTACGTGCAAAGCCCTGCATGCATATCCCAGCCCCTGCCTCCGCACTGGGAGCGGACCTCCTGCCTCCGCACGGCATATGCGTGTGCGTATAGAGCGGATGAACGCTCTGGCTGGGTTGCGCTGCGGCGATCTTGGCCGAGATCCTTCGCGCGGGGTAGACGGCTCCCGTGGCGGTACGGGGCAACCGCCAGTTGATTCGCAGGCGGCGCAACGCGGGCGGGACAGCAGCCTTCACGACCGGCCTCGACTGGCCTCAGCACCGCCTCGCCTTCGCGTGCTCGGCTCCTCGCAAGCCTTCACAGTCAACCTCCAAGCTGCAGTCCACGAAGGTGCGCCTCCTCCGCGCGTGGCGAAGCCCGACTCACCTCGAAGACTCCGAGTCGACCTTGGCCTTCGCCTCGCCGAAGTCTGAGCTAACCCGTTGCTGTGAGCTATGCGAAGTCAAGATCTCCGCACCTACGGGGTCTACTCCGCGCCCCCACCATCGTGCCCGGTACGTACTACATGTGATCACGTATGATGCTTTTAGTAGCAGCCCCTGTGTTTCTTGCACGTTCGGCCTTAAAGAGATGATTTTTCATCGCATTATTTATTGAGGCTGCAGTTTTACTCTCAGAGCACTCGATTTGGCCATATTTGCTTCTCCAGTTTTGGCCTGTTCTGGGTCATCGCAAATGGTTTTCTGGTACTGCGTTCTGGAGCGTTTCATTGTCGCAAGTCTTTGACCATTTCTTTCGTGCCTCTGTTTTAATCCTCGTTTTCGATTTAAATCGCACGATTGCCTCGAGCGTCGGCGTACTCTACGGAGTATAAAGAAAGTCGTAGCGTCGAGGTCCTTCTCCGCATGCGCCAGTCTACGGACTCTAAAAAAGACGTGACCGTCGAGGCATTCCTCCGCACGCGCGAGTCTACGGACTATAAATTAAGACGTAGCGTCGAGGTACGCCTCCGCACGCACCAGTCTACGGACTTTAAATAAGACGTAGCGTTGAGCTCAGCTTCCGCACGCACCAGTCTACGGACTTTAAATAAGACGAAGCGGGGGGACGCCTTCGCGCGCACTGCACGGAGTATAAATAAGACGTAGCGTTGAGCTCAGCCTCCGCACGCACCAGTCTACGAACTTTAAATAAGACGTAGCGTTGAGCTCAGCTTCCGCACGCGCGAGTCTATGAACTATAAATAAGACGTAGCGTCGAGGTACGCCTCCGCACGCACCAGTCTACGGACTTTAAATAAGACGTAGCGTCGAGGTCGCCTCCGCACGCGAGAGTCTACGGACTATAAATAAGACGTAGCATCGAGGTACGCCTCCGCACGCACCAGTCTACGGACTCTAAAAAAGATGTGACCGTCGAGGCATTCCTCCGCACGCGCGAGTCAACGGACTATAAATTAAGACGTAGCGTCGAGGTACGCCTCCGCACGCACCAGTCTACGGACTTTAAATAAGACGTAGCGTTGAGCTCAGCTTCCGCACGCACCAGTCTACGGACTTTAAATAAGACGCAGCGGGGGGACGCCTCCGCACACACTCCACGGAGTATAAATAAGACGTAGTGTTGAGCTCAGCCTCCGCACGCACCAGTCTACGAACTTTAAATAAGACGTAGCATTGAGCTCAGCTTCCGCACGCGCGAGTCTACGGACTATAAATAAGACGTAGCGTCGAGGTACACCTCCGCACGCACCAGTCTACGGACTTTAAATAAGACGTAGCGTCGAGGTAGCCTCCGCACGCGAGAGTCTACAGACTATAAATAAGACGTAGCGTCGAGGTACGCCTCCGCATGCACCAGTCTACGGACTTTAAATAAGATGTAGCGTCGAGGTCGCCTCCGCACGCGAGAGTCTACGGACTATAAATAAGACGTAGCGTCGAGGTACACCTCCACACGCACCAGTCTACGAACTTTAAATAAGACGTACCGACAGTCTACGGACTATAAATTAAGACGAAGCGTCGAGGTCCGCCTCCGCGCGCGCGAGTCTACGGACTATAAATTAAGTCGTAAATTGCGACGCGGCCGAGACACTAGGGAGTGCCTCGCTTTAGGTGGCGCACCACTTGGATATCGCGCCCTCGCGCGCGCTGCACTAGGGAGTGCACCGTGTCTTTTCGAAGGTAGGGGAACGGCGGTCTCGCCTCCTTGTCTCCGCGTGCGTGGTGCCCTCGGCCTACGCCGCAAGCGCCCGCTCTTCGCGGGCACTCTTTTCGAAGGTAGGGGAACGACGGTCTCGCCTCCTTGCCTCCGCGTGCGTGGTGCCCTCGGCCCACGCCGCAAGCGCCCGCTCTTCGCGGGCACTCTTTTCCAAGGTAAGGGAACGGCGGTCTCGCCTACTTGCCTCCGCGGGCGTAGGGCCCTCGGCCTACGCCTCAAGCGCCCGCTCTTCGCGGACACTCTTTTTGAAGGTAGGAGAACGGCGGTCTCGCCTCCTTGCCTCCGCGTGCGTGGTGCCCTCGGCCTAAGCCGCAAGCGCCCGCTCTTCGCGGGCACTATTTTTCAAGGTAGGGGAACGGCGGCGATGCCTCCCTACCTCAGCGTGCGTAGCGCCCTCGGCTTACGCCGCAAGCGCCCACTCTGCGCGGGCACCCCTTTTTTAAGGTAGGGGAACGGCGGCGATGCCTCCCTACCTCAGCGTGCGTAGCGCACTCGGCTTACGCCGTAAGTGCCCGCTCGCGCGGGCACCCCTTTTTTAAGGTAGGGGAACGGCGGCGATGCCTCCCTACCTCAGCGTGCGTAGCGCCCTTGGCCTACGCCGCAAGCGCCCGCTCTTTGCGGGCACCCCTTTTTGAAGGTAGGGGAACGGCGCCTCCGCCTCCCTGCCTCCGCGCATATAGCGCCCTCGGCCTACACCGCAAGCGCCCGCTCTTCGCGGGCACTATTTTTCAAGGTAGGGGAACGGCGGCGACGCCTCCCTACCTCAGCGTGAGTAGCACCCTCGGCTTACGCCGTAAGCGCCCGCTCTGCGCGGGCACCCCTTTTTTAAGGTACGGGGACGGCGGCGACGCCTCCCTACCTCAGCGTGCGTAGCGCCCTTGGCCTACGCCGCAAGCGCCCACTCTTCGCGGGCACCCCTTTTTGAAGGTAGGGGAACGGCGCCTCCGCCTCCCTGCCTCCGCGCGCGTAGTGCCCTCGGCCTACGCTGCAAGCGCCCGCTCGCCGTGGGCACTTTTTTTGAAGGTAGGGGAACGGCGGCTCCGCCACCCTGCCTCTGCGCGCGTAGCGCCCTTCGGCCTACGCTGCGAGCGCCCGCTCCCCGCGGGCACTATTTTTAAAGGTAGGGGAACGGCGGCGATGCCTCCCTACCTCAGCGTGCGTAGCGCCCTCGGCCTACGCCGCAAGCGCCCGCTCTTCGCGGGCACCCCTTTTTTAAGGTAGGGGAACGGCGGCGACGCCTCCCTACCTCAGCGTGCGTAGCGCGCTTGGCCTACGCCGCAAGCGCCCGCTCTTCGCGGGCACCCGATTTTGAAGGTAGGGGAACGGCGCCTCCGCCTCCCTGCCTCCGCGCGCGTAGCGCCCTCGGCCTACGCTGCAAGCGCCCGCTCTCCGCGGGCACTGTTTTTTGAATGTAGGGGAACGGCGGCTCCGCCTCCCTGCCTCCGCGCGCGTAGCGCCCTTCAGCCTACGCTGCGAGCGCCCGCTCTCTGCAGGCACTATTTTTCAAGGTAGGGGAACGGCGGCGACGCCTCCCTACCTCAGCGTGCGTAGCGCCCTCGGCCTAGCCGCAAGCGCCCGCTCTTCGCGGGCACCCCTTTTTCAAGGTAGGGGAACGGAGGCGACGCCTCCCTACCTCAGCGTGCCTAGCGCCCTCGGCGTACGCCGCAAGCGCGCGCTCTCCGCGGGCACCCCTTTTTCAAGGTAGGGGAACGGCGGCGACGCCTCCCTACCTCAGCGTGCGTAGCGCCCTCGGCCTACGCCGCAAGCGCCCGCTCTCCGCGGTCACCCCTTTTTCAAGGTAGGGCAACGGCGGCCACGCCTCCCTACCTCAGCGTGCGTAGTGCCCTGGGCCTACGCCGCAAGCGCCCGCTCTTCGCGGGCACCCGTTTTTCAAGGTAGGGGAACGGCGGCGACGCCTCCCTACCTCAGCGTGCGTTGCGCCCTCGGCCTACACCGCAAGCGCCCGGTCTCCGCGGGAACCCCTTTTTTGAAGGTAGGGGAACGGCGCCTTCGCCTCTCTACCTCCGCGTGCGTAGTGCCCTCGGCCCACGCCGCAAGCGCCCGCTCTTCGCGGGCACTCTTCGGCGCTCGGCTCCGCCGTCCGCCTCGTAGGCATCGCCTCGGCGGGACGGCACATCTTCGGCGCTCGACGACACGTCTTCGACGCTCGGCTTCGCCGTCCGCCTCGTAGGCATCGCCTCGGCGGGACGGCACGTCTTCGGCGCTCGATGAGACGTCTTCGACGCCCGGCTTCGCCGTCCACCTCGTAGGCATCGCCTCTGTGGGACGGCACGTCTTCGACTCCCGGCTTCCCCTTCCGCCTCGTAGGCATCGCCTCGGTGGGACGGCACGTCTTCGACGCTCGACGACATGTCTTCGGCGCTCGTCGACGCGTCTTTGGCGCTCGACTTCGCCGTCCGCCTCGTAGGTATCGCCTCGGCGAGACGGCACGTCTTCGGCGCTCGTCGACACGTCTTCGCCGTCCGCCTCGTAGGCATCGCCTCGGCGGGACGGCACGGCCTCGGTGGGACGGCACGTCTTCGGCGCTCGACGACATGTCTTCGGCGCTCGTCGACACGTCTTCGACGCTCGGCTTCGCCATCCGCCTCGTAGGCATCGCCTCGGCGGGACGGCACGTCTTCGACGCTCGACGACACGTCTTCGACGCTCGGCTTCGCCGTCTGCCTCGTAGGCATCGCCTCGGTGGGACGGCACGTCTTCAACGCTCGATGACACGTCTTCGGTGCTCGTCGACACATCTTCGACGCTCGGCTTCGTCGCCCGCCTCGTAGGCATCGTCTCGGCGGGACGGCACGTCTTCGGCGCTCGACGACACGTCTTCGACACCCGGCTTCGCCGTCCGCCTCGTAGGCATCGCCTCGGTGGGACGCCACGTCTTCGACGCCCGGCTTCGCCTTCCGCCTCGTAGGCATCGCCTCGGTGGGACGACACATCTTCGGCGCTCGTCGACGCGTCTTTGGCGCTCGACTTCGCCGTCCGCCTCGTAGGTATTGCCTCGGCGAGACCGCACGTCTTTGGCGCTCGTCAACACGTCTTCGCCGTCCGCCTCGTAGGCATCGCCTCGGCGGGACGGCACGTCCTCGGTGGGACGGCACGTCTTCGACGCCCGGCTTCGCCGTCCGCCTCGTAGGCATCGCCTTGGTGGGACGGACGTCTTCGGCGCTCGACGATACGTCTTCAGCGCTCGACGACACGTCTCTGACGCTCGATGGCACGTCTTCGACGCTCGGCTCCGCTGTCCGCCTCGTAGGCATCGCCTCGGTGGGACGGCACATCTTCGGCGCTCGACGGCACATCTTCAGCGCTCGGCAACACGTCTTCAGCGCTCGACGACACGTCTCTGACGCTTGACGGTACGTCTTCGACGCCCGGCTTCGCCGTCCGCCTCGTAGGCATCGCCTCGGTGGGACGGCACGTCTTCGGCGCTCGACGACACGTCTTCAGCGCTCGGCGACACGTCTTCAGCGCTCGACGGCACGTCTTCGACGCTCGGCTCCGCCGTCCGCCTCGTAGGCATCGCCTCCGCGGGATGGCACGTCTTCGGCGCTCGACGACACGTCTTCGACGCTCGGCTTCGCCGTCCGCCTCGTAGGCATCGCCTCGGTGGGACGGCACATCCTCGGCACCCGACGACACGTCCTCAGCGCTCGACGACACGTCTTCAGTGCTCGACGACATGTCTTCGATGCTCGACTTCGCCGTCCCCCTCGTAGGCGAGACGACACGTCTCCGACGCTCGACAACACGTCTTTAACGCTCGGCTTCGCTGTCCGCCTCGTAGGCATCGCCTCGGCGGGACGGCACGTCTTCAGCGCTCGACGACATGTCTTCGACGCTCGACTTCGCCGTCCGCCTCGTAGGCGAGACGACATGTCTCCGACGCTCGACGACACGTCTTTGACGCTCGGCTTCGCTGTCCGCCTCGTAGGCATCGCCTCGGCGGGACGGCACGTCTTCAGCGCGCGACGACACGTCTTCGACGCTCGGCTTCGCCGTCCGCCTCGTAGGCATCACCTCGGCGGGACGGCACGGCTCCGGCGCTCGACTCCGTCGTCCGCCTTGTAGGCGTCGCCTCGGCGGGACGGCGCAGGATTCAGCGCAGGGGCTACCTGATTTCTTCATAGGCGTTGCCTCTGGGGTCTGCAAGCTATCAGTTGCAATGTCTCATCACTCGGCACCCTCGCGCTTGCTGTCGGGGAACGGGGGCTGGGGTGGTTGATAGCGTCAGCTCGCCCATCGGGACCTCAGCGCTTGCTGTCGAGGGAGTACTGTTGTAGGGGTGGCCCAACCCCCCGTGACTGGGCTGTGCAACTGGTCCAACATGTAATAGGCCCAATAGTGTAGAGGAATATAATAGTGTAAATATACCAATGTACCCTCATCCCTTGTAAGTACTAAGGGGTAGAATGGGGATTTCCCATTCTACCCCACTCATATATATATAAAACCCCCAGGAGGGGTAAAGGGAGGGAGGCTCTCATTCTACCTACTCTCCCACACAGATCTGGCTCCTCTCTTCCTCTTCTACTAGTCCCCTTTTCCCCTGTTTGGCCTGTAGCCACAACACCTGATTTCACAAAAAACTTTTGAGATTGAATGTGATGCTAGTGGAATAGGTATTGGTGGTGTTTCGATGCAAGAAAGAAAACCTGTTGCATATTTCAGTGAGAAACTTCATGGTGCACAATTGAATTATCCTGTTTATGGTAAAGAACTATATGCTCTTGTGCGTGTGTTGGAAACTTGGCAAAATTATCTTTGGCCTAAGGAATTCATAATACATTCTGATCGTGAATCTTTGAAATATTTAAAGGGCCAAGCAAAATTGAATCGTAGACATGCTAAGTGGGTAGAATTCATTGAGACCTTTCCATACATTGTCAAATATAAGAAAGGCAAAGAGAATGTGGTAGCTGATGCATTGTCTAGAAAACATGTGCTTTTAACTCAGTTGGAGGTAAAGGTACCAGGGTTGGAAAGTTTGAAAGATTTATATGCTTCCGATCATGAATTTGCAGCACCATATTCTAATTGCAAAGATGGGAAAGGGTGGGATAAGTTTCACATTCATGATGGTTTTCTCTTTCGCATGAATAAGCTATGTGTTCCGGATTCCTCTTTGCGTTTGTTATTGTTGCAGGAATCTCATGCAGGAGGATTGATGGGGCATTTTGGGAGGGAGAAGACTTACATGATGTTGGCTAATCACTTCTATTGGCCAAAGATGAGGTGAGACGTCGAGAGGTTTATTCAAAGATGCATCACATGCCATAAGGTGAAGTCAAAACTCAATCCACATGGTTTGTATACTCCACTTCCTGTTCCTAGTGCTCCTTGGGAAGATATTAGCATGGATTTTGTGTTAGGACTGCCTAGGACCAAGAGGGGGAGGGATTCAGTCTTTGTTGTTGTGGATCGGTTCTCTAAAATGGCACATTTTATTCCCTGTTATAAGAGCGACGATGCGTCGCATGTAGCTGACTTGTTTTTCAGGGAGATTATGAGATTGCATGGAATGCTAAGAACCATTATTTCAGATCGCGATGTCAAGTTCATGAGCTACTTTTGGAAGACTTTGTGGGCCAAGCTTGGGACAAAGTTGTTGTTTTCAACGACTTGTCACCCACAAACAGATGGGCAAACGGAGGTGGTGAACCGCACACTTTCAACGCTGTTACGTACCATGATAAAGAAGAACTTGAAAGAGTGGGAAGATTGTCTACCACATGTGGAGTTTGCATATAACAGAGCGGTACATTCTACAACTCAATTGAGTCCATTCGAGGTGGTGTACGGATTCAAACCAATTACGCCTCTCGATTTACTTCCACTTCCACTACAAGAACGTGCAAATATGGAGGCTTCTAAACGTGCTGATTTTGTGAAAAAGCTCCATGCCACAACTAAAGAGGTAATTGAAAAGAAGGTACGTGCTTATGCTTCCAAAGCTAACAAATCTAGAAAGAAGATGCTTTTTGAACCAGGTGATTTAGTGTGGGTACACCTTCGCAAAGATCGCTTTCCGCAGAAGCGTAGATCCAAATTGATTCCCCGTGGTGATTGACCTTTTAAAGTTCTTGCCAAGATCAATGACAATGCATACAAGATTGAGCTTCCCGGTGATGACTATGGGGTAAGTTCTACATTTAATGTTGCTGATTTATCACCCTTCTTTGGACAAGATTGTACAGAGTCGAGGTCGACTCCTTTTTCAAGAGGGGGAGGATGATGAGGACATCGATAGTAATGCCAAAGCTAGTAATGAGACTTCAATAACAGGACCAATAACAAGAGCACGAGCCAAGAAACTACAATCTCAGGTGAACCTGCTCCTTAATGAATATGTCATTAATTTTAATGAGAATTTTATACTACCTAAAAACAATGTTGTTGTGGCTACAGACCAAACAGAGAGAGATGGTAGTGGAGAGTGATGAAGATGAATGTAATGGCCTGGGTCCTCCCCATGGCTTACTCACATATATATATACACATGAGGAGTGCTTTTACAGCTATACCCTTACATCTGGTTATCCCCTCTGGGGGCAGTTATGTCATTACACATGGCCTATTCTGGGCCTTATAATCTCCTATCAGGCCTGCTGGGTTTAGGTGGGGGCCACCCCTACGACAGGAGCCTCTCATGGTGAAGGGCTTCACAGGGCCGAAGCCATGCCACCGAGTCCTTTGGCCCCCTCCGTCCCCGCGGCCTGTGAACTTTTCCAAACTTGACTCGGGGCTGCGCTGTAGCCGAAGCAGACGCGTTCGCTCCAGGCCTCACCCTTCGAACGGATGGCGGCGGAGCGGGCGCCGAGGCGAAGTGGACGCGCGAGCGTGGCGGGTCCGCGTGAGCCTTAAGCGATAAGGGACGTGCTGCAACGCTCGCTCTTCCGGTCGTCCACGTGGTGAAGCATGCTTGGCGCGGTGCGGGCCTCGAGGCGTCGTGACCATTAATGTGACGGCGGGCTCCCGGCATTTGGACTTCTGCCGGTTGAACTTCTGCCGGTTGGCTTGCCCGCTGCTGGGGTATATATACGGCGCTGGTGTGGCGTTGTTCCTGCATATATATTTGGGTAGAAATTGCTCCCCTAAAATGGGCACATTTCGTGCATCAGCATTCCCTAGCGCCGCTGAGCGGCTTGGGGAATGTTGATGTACAGATGGTGGTCCATTTTTCTTGGGAGCTTGGTCAGCGTCTGCGATCGGCGGCCAGCCGCGCGTGTTGCCTTCGCGCTGCGTTTCCACATGCGATGGCAAGGTTTGCCCTGTTCTCCTTAGCAAACCCACCTACAGTCGGTGTTCCTTATGGAACCCACCCGCATCACTCTGAAAAAATGGTGATGCACTGCAGGTGGTCTATTAAGGAGAACGAGGCAGACTTTGCGGGATGTGACCCTCGGTTTTGCCTCTTACGTGCGCGGGTCCGTTTCTCGAAGGCCGGGTCCCGGCGGAAGCCGTGACCAAGCTGTTGCGGCGATCGAGAAGATGGCTTTCTGCACGCGCGCCCCGCTCTCGTGTGAATGATGGCAAGGTCTGCCCTGTTCTCCTTAGCAGACCTACCTACAGCCGGCGTTCCTTATGGAGCCCGCCTGCATCGCTTTGAAAAAAATGCTGATGCACTGCAGGTGGCCTGTTAAGGAGAACGAGGCAGACTTTGCGGCTTGCCGTCGCTCCCCGGCGTGGGGCCCAGACAGGCAGCCAAGTACCTTAGCTAGAGCGAGGACCCGCCGGTATCAAGGTGCCGACATCGGCGAAGCTGGAGGCGCCCAGTCGGGGTGGACGCGCGCTCCGTCCCCTACCCTTCGAACGGGTGGCGGCGAGGCTGGCGCCTAGTTGAAGTAGGCGTGCGCGCTCCGTCCCCTACCCTTCGAACGGGTGGCAGCGAAGCTGGCACCTAATCGAAGTAGACGCGCGCGCTCCGTCCGCTACCCTTCGAACGGGTTGCAGCGACGCTGGCGCCTAATCGAAGTAGACGCGCGCGCTCCGTCCGCTACCCTTCGAACGGGTGGCAGCGAAGCTGGCGCCTAAGCCGAAGTAGGCGCGCGCGCTCCGTCCCCTACCCTTAGAACGGGTGGCAGCGAAGCTGGCGCCTAGTCGAAGTAGACACGCGCGCTCCGTTCCCTACCCTTCGAACGGGTGGCAGCGGAGCTGGCGCCTAATTGAAGTAGGCACGCTCGCTCCGTCCCCTACCCTTCGAACGGGTGGCAGCGCAGCTGGAGCCTAATCGAAGTAGACGCGCGCGTGCTCCGTCCGCTACCCTTCGAACGGGTGGCAGCGAAGCTGGCGCCTAATCGAAGTAGACGCGCGCGCTCCGTCCGCTACCCTTCGAACGGGTGGCAGCGAAGCTGGCGCCTAAGTCGAAGTAGGCGCGCGCGCTCCGTCCCCTACCCTTCGAACGGGTAGCAGCGAAGCTGGCGCCTAATCGAAGTAGACGCGCGCGCTCCGTTCCCTACCCTTCGAACGGGTGGCAGCGAAGCTGGCGCCTAGTCGAAGTAGACGCGCGCGCTCCGTGCCCTACCCTTCGAACGGGTGGCAGAGAAGCTGGCCCCTAGTCGAAGTAGACGCACGCGCTCCGTCCCCTACCCTTCGAACGGGTGGCAGCGAAGCTGGCGCCTATTCGAAGTAGGCGCGCGCGCTCCGTCCGCTACCCTTCGAACGGGTTTCGGCGAGGCTACCGCCTAGTTGAAGTAGGCGCGCGCGCGCTCCGACCCCTACCCTTCGAACGGGTGGCAGCGACGCTGGCGCCTAATCGAAGTAGACGCGCGCGCTCCGTCCGCTACCCTTCGAACGAGTGGCAGCGAAGCTGGCACCTAATCGAAGTAGACGCGCGCGCTCCATCCGCTACCCTTCGCGGGTGGCAGCGAAGCTGGCGCCTAAGTCGAAGTAGGCGCGCGCGCTCCGTCCCCTACCCTTCGAACGGGTGGCAGCGAAGCTGGCGCCTAATTAAAGTAGGCGCGCGCGCTCCGTCCGCTACCCTTCGAACGGGTGGCGGCGAGGCTGCCGCCTAGTGGAAGTAGGCGCGCGCGCGCTCCGTCCCCTACCCTTCGAACGGGTGGCAGCGACGCTGGCGCCTAATCGAAGTAGACGCGCGCGCTCCGTCCGCTACCCTTCGAACGGGTGGCAGCGAAGCTGGCACATAATCGAAGTAGACGCGCGCGCTCCGTCCGCTACCCTTTGTACGGGTGGCAGCGAAGCTGGCGCCTAAGTCGAAGTAGGCGCGCGCGCTCCGTCCCCTACCCTTCGAACGGGTGGCAGCGAAGCTGGCGCCTAATTGAAGTAGGCGCGCTCGCTCCGTACCCTACCCTTCGAACGGGTGGGGGCGAAGCTGGCGCCTACTCGAAGTAGACGCGCGCGCTCCGTCCCCTACCCTTCGAACGGGTGGCAGCGAAGCTGTCGCCTAGTCGAAGTAGACGCGCGCGCTCCATGCCCTACCCTTCGAATGGGTGGCAGCCAAGCTGGCGCCTAGTCGAAGTAGACGCGCGCGCTCCGTCCCCTACCCTTCGAACGGGTGGCAGCAGAGCTGGCGCCTAAGTCGAAGTAGACACGCGCGCTCCGTCCCCTACCCTTCGAACGGGTGGCGGCGAAGCTGGCGCCTTCGCCTCGCGAACATCGCCACGCATACGGTGACTCGGGATCTTGTGATGTGGTCTTGCGCTGCAGAGGTTCCTGGAATCACGTCGGTCCCCGGCCTGCCAGGGTTAGGTTTTCGTACCGTGCGACCCGGCGGGCCCGGGGCACGTGGCGGCCTACGACTGGCGGGCAGCGGTGATGTGGGCGGTTGCGTGTGCGCGGCCGCTCGCCTCTTCCCTAGGCATGGGGGACACGGGGCGGGCAGTAAATGGCATGGCGCCGGAGCGGTTGTGATCCCCTGGCCCATTAACGCGCCTTTAACTGCGGCTAGGTAGCGTCGCGCTGTGACGGCCCTTGGCGCTTGTGGTCGTGGCCTTCCAGCTTTGGGTATGGGGCATTGCGCTGGACGGGCGCTTGTACGACTGCGGTCGCGCCCCGACGCGGACCTTCGCGACGCTTCGCCTTCCGTTACAGGGGATCGTGTGGGGCGGGCCTTTACACCGCTGCGGTTGCATCCGGCACGCGGATCGTTGCGACGCTTTGATAGCGGCAGTACGGGCGAGGTGGCTTGAAATAGCCCCCCCTGCAACAGCGCCCCCGCACCTTTACGCCCTTTTCCCTGCCTGCTCCGCCCTCGATACTTTCGCGATATCTTCACCGCTGCAGTCTTTCCGTGGGAAGCGATGGCCTCCAGCAGCGAGCGCGGACAGGCGGTTGGTGGCCCTGATGTTCGCCGGCGGTCGTTGACGGTGAAATACGCGCTCCACGAGCGCGACTCGGCGGCGGCGGACCAGGAGCGGCTGGTGGCGGAGGAGGAAGGCACGTTCTCCGGCGAGCTATGCCCCTCGCTCGTGACCGAGAAGACGATCCAAGGGCTCCTGCGCGCGGGGAAGTTGTCCGGGCACCAAGACGTACGATTGCCCGCCGCCGACGAGACGGAACCGCATCACGAAAGGTCGGAGGCGGTCGTCTTTGTTGCCTTTTTCGACGCGGGGCTCCGGATCCCAGCGGCGGCGGTGGTGGTCGACGTGCTGCGGACCTTCGGGCTGGAGCTGGCGCAACTGACTCCGAACGCCGTGGCCCGGCTCGCGGTGTACAGCTGGGCCTTGCACTCGGGGGCATGTTGGCCCAGCGCGTCGCTGTTCGCCTATCTCCACGAGGCACGATGCCAGCCGAAGGGCCGGAAGGACAGGACGCTGTCGAGCTTCGAGAGCGTCACCTTTATTCTTCGCCCGTCGTGCAAGAAGCTCTTCCCTGCGAACTCAACTCGCGGGAAGTGGGAGTCCTACTGGTTGAAGCGGTGGTTCTACCACCGTGTGGAGAGCGGGAGCGGCCTTGAGTGCACAGGCCGACCAATCGCGTTCAAGCCCTCGCCCGGCCGAACGCTCGATGATGAGGACAAGCGGAGGGTCAAGCGGCTCGTAGGCGTGGCCGCCCGCCTCAACATGCGCAACCTCGCCGAAGAGTATGTGATGTACGGCGTGGCGCCGCTTGCCTACGACTGGCGTCTTGCCGCCGAGAGGCGTCGAGACGACAATGTTTCGCCATGGGTTTGCTCGCTGCCGGCGCCGCCCGGTCCTCGTAAGCCTCGATCGCGTCCCTCCTTTGTTGACGCGAAATGCGTTGTATGCTGATGCTATTCCCCTTTGCTTTAGGGATTTCCTTGGAGGAGGCGGAGCAAGCCACGCGCGTATTCCTGGGGCCGTACACCGCTAGGGAGCACGAGCAGCGCGCGTCTGCTATCGCCAAGGCGGGGCTGGGGCGAATAAACCGCGTGTGCGAGGTCCTGGGCCTTGCCGTGCCGGACCGTGTCGCTCCAGATGATGGTGGAGCGAAGAAGAAGAAGGCCCCGTCTCGGAAGAGGGGCCACAGCGGGGCGTCTGCCGCGCCTGCTGCTAGTGTTTCCGAGGGCGCGGCGGACGCGGAGTCGGACTCGGCGAGGTACGCCGACTCGGGCTTGGGTGGCGCAGGCACCGAAGGCGAGGTGTCTTCGGTGAGCGTCCCGGACGGCGGGTGTGCCGCGGGCAGTCGGAGGGGGGAAGTTTCACCGCCCGCCGAAGTCGCCGAGGCGGACCCCGTGCGGACCGGCGATGCTGAGGTGGAGCCCTCGACCACGACCGCTGTGGTGCCGGAGGCGCCCTCCGCGGGGGCGCACGTAGCCGTGCTGTTTTTACCAACAGCAGCGGAAACCAAGGTGCCCCCTGCGACAACTGCCACCGTGGAACCTTCGCCCCCAGGCACGGCAGCCGCGGGGTCTTCCTCAACCGCGGCTGCGGGGGCGGTGTCGCTGCTGGCTGCCCCGGCCAAACGACCGTGTGTGCGGCCGGAGCTCCACCGGACACCGCGGGGATTCATCGTGGCCACGGGCATTAGAAGCCTGTGGGACTCCAGCGCAAGCACCGGGGGCCCTGCGGCCTATGCGCCTTCTGCCCCTCTGGCCACGCCGCCCGCCGCGCAGGGACAGCCACCGTCCTCCCCGAACGCGGAGGCCTCTGCTCGCGGCGGGACCATTCCCTCTGCTACCGAAGGTAGGGTGGCTTAGCTTACTCTGGTGTATGCTTTTATGCCTTGGGGTGCTCACCCGTATCCCTGTTTACAGCGTTGCTCATTTCTGAGGGGGAACACTCGGCGGAACACGGGGCCTCCGAGCACGTGAGCCCCGCGGACTTCGTGCCGCCTCCGGAGACGCTGAGGACGTGGCGCGGGATTGTGAATGACGCGGCCACGAGCGTCGACCCGCAAGTGCTGCAGGCCTACGGTGCGGGGTGCCTCGAGGATGCTTTCGAGGTGTCTGGGGTGAGGGTAAGTACTCATGCGACCACGCCTGAGCTTAGCTGAGTTTGCTAAGTCTTTTCCCCTCTACAGACCCTTGTGCTGGGGCATGCCCTGCAAACGGCCTATGCTCGTAGCCAAGCAGCGCTCGAGGATAGGCTACGGGCCGCCGAGGAGGAGCTGCGCGAAGCCTCTGGCGCCCGCTCTGCCCAGGACGCCCGCATCCGCCAGCTGGAAGCAGAATGCGCCGAAGCGAGGGCACACGCCGAGGGACTTGCTACGTTGGCGCAGGAGTTGGCCGCGGCGGCTGCTGAAGAAAAGTTTGCGACGGAGTGGGACGGGCTCCTGGCGCAGGTCGCCTTGCTAGAGAAGGAAAAAGGCGAGCTTGCCTTGACTTTAGCGGAGCGTAACCAGACGCTTGGCGACGCCTCGTGGTTGCGTGGGACGCCATGCAAGCGCTAGAGAGCCATCTTCAAGGGCTGGTAACTGAAGTGCCGGACCGCGCCTTTGGCCCGGAGGAGTTGTCTCGGACCCTCCGCTGGGTCGGGGATGCCGCCAACATCGCGCGCGGCGCCGCGACGTCCTTTAGCACCCACTGCGCGTACACTTCGGCCTGCTTGGTGTGTGCACTCCTCCAGCACCGCGGCTGTACGCACGTCGCTGGGCTGGATGACCCCCAGCTGGAGATGCCTGGCGGGGCCGGAGTTATGTCCGGCGCCGTCCGCTCCGCTCGCCGTGCCCTCAGGCCCTTCTTCGACCGGGTCTAGGGTGTTGTCGGTCTGGAAGCTGCACGGATCGAGCTCCGGAAATCGCTCTACGGGACGGGGAGCCTCGGCCAATTTCTGGACGGGGTCCCTCGACTCGGCGAGGGCGATGCTGGGCCCTCCGAAGGCGCCGGGAACCCGCGGGTCTGACGCTGCGGTGTCTAGGTGTAGGCGTGTGTTGTACTGCTCCCTCTCTTTGCGAATGAAGTACACACTTGCTGCATTTATTCTGACCTTCGCCTATATCCCGGGCAGCTTCCTTGCTGGGGCCGGCTTCTTGCGGCCGACCTTCCAACCCGGCGACGCCTTCGACGCTGGCGAAGGACCGAAGAGTCGCTGGACTTTTGGGCGAGCCGACCTTCTTCGAGCAGGGCCCCAGCTCTAGCACGTGTTAAGGATGAACCCGCGGGATAGCGGCTTAGAGCGGCGAGGATGTTGCCGGACCATTGTACTTGTGGGTTTTTCGGTGTGCGGAGTTGCTGGCATTTTTAGGATATGCCCTGTGTTGGTGCCACTTTGGATTCACCGGGACGCCGCATGCTGCGCGGGGACGGGATCTTCGCGCTTGACGTGCACCGTTGGCGAAGTAGCTGCGCAAGGGTTCCCCAGAACGGCGCTTACGGGGGCAGTCCTTGGCACCTCGCCTTTTGACAGCCCGTAGACTGGCGTGTGCGGAGGCAGACCTCGACGCTACGACTTCCTTTATAGTCCGGAGACTCGCGCGTGCGGAGGCAGACCTCGACGCTACATCGTATTTAAAGTCCGTAGACTGGTGCGTGCGGAGGCGAACCTCGACGCTACGTCTTCCTTTATAGTCCGGAGACTCACGCGTGCGGAGGCAGACCTCGACGCTACGTCCTATTTAAAGTTCATAGACTGGTGCGTGCGGAGGCGAACCTCGACGCTACGCCTTCCTTTATAGTCCGGAGACTCGCGCGTGCGGAGGCAGACCTCGACGCTACGTCTTATTTAAAGTCCGTAGACTGGTGCGTGCGGAGGCGGACCTCGACGCTACGTCTTCCTTTATAGTCTGGAGACTCGCGCGTGCGGAGGCAGACCTCGACGCTACGTCTTATTTAAAGTCCGTAGACTGGTGCGTGCGGAGGCGAACCTCGACGCTACGTCTTCCTTTATAGTCCGGAGACTCGCGCGTGCGGAAGCTGAGCTCAACGCTACGTCTTATTTATAGTCCGTAGACTGATGCGTGCGGAGCTAGGCTCGACGCTACGTCTTATTTATAGTCCGTAGACTGGTGCGTGCGGAGGCGTACCTCGACGCTACGTCTTTTTTAGAGTCCGTAGACTAGTGCGTGCGGAGGCGTACCTCGACGCTACGTCTTCCTTTATACTCCGTGGAGTGCGTGCGGAGGCGTCCCCCCACACGTCTTTTGTTTATACTCATACCCGTGTCTTTGACGGAGAGTGCACACGCGGACGTGCGTCTTCGGTTTATACTCATACCCGCCCCCCTGGCTGCGGAGAGTGCACACGCGGACGTGCGTCTTTGGTTTATACTCAGACCTGCCCCCCTGGCTGCAGTGAGTGCACACGCGGACGTGCGTCTTTGGTTTATACTCAGACCCGCCCCCTGGTTGCGGCGAGTGCACACGCGGACGTGCGTCTTTGGTTTATACTCATACCCGCACCCCTGGCTGCGGAGAGTGCACACGCGAACGTGCGTCTTTGATTTATACTCAGTCCCGCACCCCTGGCTATGGCGAGTGGACACGCGAACGTGCGTCTTTGGTTTATACTCATACCCGCACCCCTAGCTGCGGAGAGTGCACACGCGAACGTGCGTCTTTGATTTATACTCAGTCCCGCACCCCTGGCTACGGCGAGTGCACACGCGAACGTGCGTCTTTGGTTTATACTGCGGGAATGCGCGCGCGTTGGCTGAGCCTGCGTGCGCCTTCGCCGCGTACTTGCGCGTGATGAAGAAAGATTAATGACAAACGGCGATCTTCATTACCTCCCCGTTTGCGCGGGTAAGCAACTACAAGGGGTGGATATACTAATCGTTTGTCCTTGGTGAGGCTGAAGCCTCTAGTCGCTAGACATCTTCCGGGTCCGCCATGGCACCTCTGAATGGCCCCGCGGACCTCCGCACTGTGACGCCAGCTCTAGGAGCGCCGTTGGGCTTCGCGACGCGGGCACCTGGTACCGGGCTCGATGCGCCGGGCCATATCCTGGTCGCCTCGGATGGTGATGATGGCCCAGGGACCCGGGATCTTCATGCATAGATAGCCGTGATGTGGTACCGCGCCGAAGGAATTGAGGATTGGGCGCCCTAATATGGCATTGTAGGGGTACGGAAGGTTGACCACATCGAAGGTGGCATCTTCGGCCCTCACATTGTCATTTTGGCCAAAGGAAACTTGAAGACCTATTTGGCCCAGGGCCCGCAGGGGCTGTCCCCCGAAGCCTTGCAGTGGGATTCCCGAGGGCCCTAGGCGGCTTCGAGGGATTCCCATCTGATCAAAGGCCGCCGCGAACAAGACGTTCGCGGAGCTACCGCCGTCCACCAGGGCGCGCCCCACGTCGCATCCCGCGATAGTGACCCGGATGACCAGGGGATCCTGATGAGGGAAGTCCACGCCTTGGGCGTCGTCGGGTGTGAATGTAACTTCGTGCTGCGCCCAGTCCGGGGGTGCCTGCGCTGGATATGCCGCCACGTGATGTAGTCGTCGCGCATAGGCCTTCTGCTGCCGTGCTGAGGCGAATTCCAGCACAGACCCTCCGGATATGACGTTAATGACCCTGCGGTTGGTTGCCTCCGGGGCCTGCAGCGACAGGAGGCCCCCCCGAGGCTGCTGTACGTGAGCTTGGATCCGCAAGGGGCCTTCCTGGGGTTGCATCCCGTGCGCCTGTACCTGCATGGGGGCCTCGTACGGGAATTGGACGTGGGCCACCGCGGGCGGACGCGTCTCCGGGTTCCTGTCCCTAGCGACGCTATAGCGCCGCGATGGAGGTGCAGGTGCGGGTGTCATGATTGCCGCGGCCGTGGACCACACACCACAGTCCCTGGTGCTGGTCGTCGTAATCTCCACGGTCTTTATCGTCGCGGTCGCGGCCCCGGCCGCGGCCGCGGCCGCGCCCCCGGCCACGACGCCTCCGACCGCCTTGGCCCGTAGGAGCGCCCTCGTCGGAACCGCCTTCAATGTCGAGGACGTACCGGTTTCGCCTCGACCTCTGCTGGCCGCGCTTGGGCTGATCGGCCGACTCCTTACGCGAGGCGTCCCTGCGGTCGGGCGCGTCCCTTCGAAGAGCCGTTCTTCGGGGGATCTACGGCTTTTGCCAAGGCTCCGGCCTGGTTGGAGTCGGAGTCGTCCCCTTGCCTTCGCCGTGCGTCTTCTTCCGCCCTGGCGTATTCCTCCATTTTGTTGAAGAGCTTCACCACCGTCTTGATTGGCTTTCGCGCGTTGTACTTGGCCATCGGGCCCGGACGAAGGCCCTATATGGCTGCATTGACGATGGTGGTTTCGTTAACGTCTTTCACTTGGCATCGAATCTTGGCGAAGCGCTTGAAGTAGTCCCGGAGCTTCTCCGAGGGTCTTTGCTTGACAACAAAGAGTTGGTCCGCGTCGACTCGGTCGACATAGTTTCCTTGGAAGTTGTTGTGGAGGCGGACGCGTAGCTGCTCCCACGCGTAGATGGAGCCCGGCTCTATGGTGAAGAACCAAGAGAGCGCCACGCCTTGCAGCGCGAGGGGAAGTCCCTTCGCCTTCGTGGTGTCGTCTCCGCTCGCAGCTTCGATCGCGGTTTCGTACACGCGCACGAACTCGCGGGGGTCCGTGTCGCCTTTGTACGAGTCGATGGCGCTAGGAAACTTGAAGTCTTCGGGCCATGCCGTTTGCTGCAGCCCCGCCGAAAGCAGGGACTCCGGATCTACGCGCCGCAGCGGCACGCGGCTAGAGGTGGGGGCTTCGCGACTGTCCGCCCTCTCCGGCGTGGGCTCGGGCGCGATTACTGGCGCGGCCTGCTGGCTTCGAGCCTCTTGCATATCTCGGACGGCTCCGCGAAGGTCCCCTAGCTCCCGCTGGAATGCGTTGAGGGCCGCCAGCAGGGCGCTTTCTGCCGCCTGTGCCGGCGGGGTCGCCGGTACTCCCAACGGGCGGATCGGCGCGGGTACGACCGCGTCGCGAGGTCCCGAGCTGCCGGCGAGGGTTGCGGCGGGGGCGGCGAGGTCGGCTGCCATTGCGTCGGCGGGGTCGGCTATCGCCGCACCAGCATCGACGTCGTCGACCGCGGGCTCCGTCCCCGCGACACCGGTGACGGGGTGGGTCGACGCGGTGCCGGTGACGGGGTCGGTCGTCGCGGTGCCGGTGACGGGGTTGGTCGTTGCGGTGTCGGTGACGGGGTTGGTCGTCGCGGTGCCGGTGACGGGGTTGGTCGTCATCGCGCGGACGTCGACGTCTTCGGCCACCGTGCCTGCGTCGCTACCCGCGCCCGCCGCTGCCGATGCCGAAGCCCTGGTACTCATATGACGCTCCGGCCCGGCGGCCTTCTTTCCCTTCGCCGCCGCTGACGAAGCTTTTTTCGGTGCCATCCTTCTTCTTTGGTTTTCAGGCTTGTCCTCGTCTTCCCCACGGACGGCGCCAACTGTTGTGGCTATAGACCAAACAGAGAGAGAGAGATGGTAGTGGAGAGTGATGAAGATGAATGTAATGGCCTGGGTCCTCCCCATGGCTTACTCACATATATATATACACATGAGGAGTGCTTTTACAGCTATACCCTTACATCTGGTTATCCCCTCTGGGGGCAGTTATGTCATTACACATGGCCTATTCTGGGCCTTATAATCTCCTATCAGGCCTGCTGGGTTTAGGTGGGGGCCACCCCTACGACAAATGTTTTACTTGTGCTCAGGTTTGAAGAGTCAGCGATGGATGGAGATCAAGGATATGTGGCCGTCATCCAAGGAAGCACAAGTCCACAGCATGAACAATGATCGGTCCATGAATAGTGCCACGCATGAACAGTACGCGCTACAGCATCCAGCCCATGAACAGTTTCGCGCTACAGTACCGGGCCGTGAACAGTGCCGCGCTACAGTATCAGGCCGTGAACAGTACCACGCTACAGTAGCTTGCGCGTGAATAGTACCACATGGAAAATTTAGTGTTGAATAGCCTTAGGCTGAGACTATATATTGAGGGGTAGACCCCCATTGTAAAGGGGAACCACTTTTGATAATAGAATTATACTCTTGTTCTTTCTGTTGGCCGAACCAACTTGAGGGAATTGGGAGTTCGCTGAAATCAAGATCGTTCAACCTTTCCGGTGGGAATTGGGAGCGCGATGGAACTTCATCGGTGGTCGTGAAGTTCAGCACATGAGGTTGGGCGAATTATAGAGTGCTAACTCTTGCATTAGCAACGGGGGATCACTACGGTTCATCAAATCCATGTGAGTATATTGATCCTACGTCGAGAAGATCGGGCGACCCCGTATCAGGACAGGCGTGGCAGAGGTGCTGCCCATGGTGGAGGTATGCATGATGATGTTGGGTTTGCTCAGCGTGTTGCCGTGGATGATGGAATTGGGCGGATAAAAATTTCTATCCCATCATTTAATGGTAAAGCTGAACCGGAGGACTACTTGGATTGGGAGATGCATGTCGAACAAATTTTTGACACCCATCACTATAATGAGGATTAGAAGATCCGTTTAGCGACAATTGAGTTCACCGGATATGCTCTTGTTTGTTGGAACCAATTGTGTCGCGTAGGACCTCGTCCAGATACTTGGGCACAACTAAAGAATATTTTGAGGCGACGTTTTGTCCCAGCACACTACACGAGGACCTTGTACAACCGGCTACAACAACTACGTCAAGGTAATTCTAGTGTTGATGAATATTATAAAGAGATGGAATGTTGATGATCCGTACAGGGACAGAGGAGCATGATGAGGCTACTATGGCACGTTTCTTTAATGGGTTGAATGAGGATGTGCAAGATAAGGAGGAGATGGTCCATTACTACAACATTCAAGACTTGGTGCATCAAGCTGAACGTGCTGAACAACAATTGAAGCGCAAACAAGCCAAAGGTGGATATGCTAACACTCAAACAAAGTCATGGAGGCGTTCATTACAGCAAGGCGATGATGTGGGTTCATACTCCAAAGTGGCGGCATCAAACCGTTCAAATGGTGCTCTTTCAAAGGAGGCAACCAACAGAGGTAAAGAAGCAACTAAAAACTGATTCTAGTTTACCTTCTAATGCTTGTGCTAGAGAAATTGAGTGTTTCAAGTGTAAGGGAAGGGGTCATATGATGCGTGATTGCCAAATCAACGAAGAGTGCTTCTCACTAAAGATGGCTATGCTTCAACAAGTTCTAGTAGTGATTCTGAAAGCGAAAAATCCGACGATTCCAAGGAGGATGTTGTCTATTGTGATCCAGAATTGAATGGTCTTAATCTTTTGGTCCGAAAGGTGCAAAGTAATGAAACTGAAACCAAAGGACAGCGGTGGAGTGTTTTCCAAGTGGAGTGCAAGATCAAAGATAAATCATGCAAGTTGATCATAGATGGTGGAAGTTATACCAATGTGATTAGCAAAGATTTGGTGTATGCTTTAGGGCTGTCCACGTGAAGGCATCCTCAACCACATCATATGGAGTGGCTACACAACTCCGTGATGAGAAGATCCCTTCCATGGATACGACTCGTCCACAACAAGTGTTGCAAGGACCACTTACTCGAGCTCGTGCTCGTCAACTTAATTACCAGGTGAACTCATTCCTAGGTTCATATGTTGCTGAGAATAGACCGCTACCTAATGCAAGTGATTTAATTGTGCTTGGGAACTTGGGAAAAGATGAAGGAAAGGGATATGGAGTCATGGACATGCATGGAAGGAATAATGGAGGTCACCACGTCACTTTGGGACCAAGTCAAGCACGAATTCGAGTTGGACACGTTTTGGAATCAGACTCGGACTGCTGTGATGGTACCAAGTTCAAACGGGCATAACTTCCTCATACGGACTCCGTTCGGGATGTTCTTGTACTTCACGGAAAGCTTATGAAGTCTACTTTGCAACGGATCCGGCCTCATATTCAAATTCCATCTGAGCTGGCTTTAATCATCAAAAGAGTCCACATTGGTTTCTGAGTCTAAGTCAAAAAAGGTGTTGCGCCACCACCACTTGGGCCCATGGGCCTTGTAACCCTAGGGCTGCACTTGGACGCCACCCCTGGACGTTCTCCCTATATAGGAGCCGCCGCATCCGTTGCTAGGACTGGGATTTCGTTGAGTTTAGGTTTACCATTGTGCAAACTTTTTTCTTCAGTTGTGTCGGATGACCACCTGTCAAGACAGCTTCGAGATCCCATCTTTGTTATTCGCAATACAATTTATGCTTCATTCATATTTGCAATATCAGATTGCCTACGTCTTATTCTTGCTAGTTCTTTGATTGCTCGCAGGGATTGAACTTCGTGTTCAGGTTGATCGCGCCTCCAGCGAGGTCAATAACACTTCGGAGTTGGTTCAGTGATTGCTAAGGCGCAAGCGTCGTCGTACGGTTGTAGTCGGATCGTGACAGTCACCTCCACCAAAATCGATAGTTATCAATCTCATTGAAAGATCGGGCACCTCGTCTCCATCAAGTGGTATCAGAGCCCAAGGTTGCTCGGTGATAAATTTCCAGTTTACCATAGATTAGATTGCTTTTCCTTACCTAGAGTACACAAAAACAAAAAAAAATTAGCAGTAGATCAATCTGTCCAAACCAGTCTTAGCCTCGCAATTTTTCTTTTCAGTACATTGCATTGTTGAACTTTCAGTTGCATCGTCGTGTCCTTTGCTGGTCTTAGTGTCTAGTTCCTCTAGAGTTTCGAGTTCTGTTCACGTTTTGGTCTTACCGCTGCAGTTAGATCCGAACTGCCACGGTGAGGGAAGGAGGAGGACTCGGTTTCTAGGGAGGCTTTGCCCTAGTTGGTTTCGGAGTAGGACACGATCTCATAGTTGGTTTCGGAGTAGGTTTCAACCGCGTCGTGTGTGAAAAAAGAGAGAGAAAAAAAAAGAGAAAAGACGAAACAGGCAACCGCTTTTAAAAGAGCCGCGGCATAAAAAAATAGGAGAGAGAAACACCTAACTTTTGCATACGACCTCCGATTGAGGCAATTTTTTATCCATTGGAAAGCAAATGAGAAGATAGAGCGAAAAAAGAGAAGTCCGAAAAATCTGAAGATTTTAGATTTGTGTAAGCCTCCAGGCACATACGCGGCAACTTTGACCCCAAAAAACGTCGTTTAGACCCTCAAAGCGGGCCCGCAAACCGAGGTAAAATCAAGTTTCTCAGAATTTGCTCAAATTTGATAGGAACCTTGTACAAGTGATTCTAAGGTTCCCCGTGCAGACGGCATCCTTTTTCGAGCCCTAAACTCTGTGTGCAAGTCATCTAGTTTCTTTCTGCGCGGAGTACTCGTTTGTGTTCTAGGCTCGCGTCTCTAGTACGGTCTAGTCTAGGGCCAACACCAACCGGCGTTGAACGATTTTTTAGCTTGCATTTTCTGAATTGATTATTGCTACTCCTTGCTACTAAATTGAGCCTTCCCAGCTGCACCTTTTCTACACCGTACAGGCTGAGATTTACCTGGCAATCACTCCATCCAATCTTCGAAGATATATTGTCATCACTAGTTGCCGATCGCCCCTGTGTGCTTGGTAAGAATTCGATAGAAGGTTTGAGTGCGAGCGACTTTGAACCACCATACCCTAGTTCTTGTTAGGGATATATTCTTGTGTTTTTGCTAACAATGGCAGGTTTTGGAGAGTTTACTGATCAAAATACATCTCATAGTCCTCGTACGAAGGGAATCATACAACATTTCACGCGCGAAATGAATTGTCGTACGGAGGGCCTTGAGGAGGACGTCAGAGTCACAAATGAGCGACTTGCTCGATTTGAGAGCGCCCAGATTGAGACAAACGCAACGCTCGCTGCGATGGAGAGAGCACAAGGTATCACTAACAATTCTTTGGCAGATATTATGGCGCGCCTTGAGGAGATTGTCCAAGCTTCGGCTGCTGTTCCCCTGCTGTGACGGTAGAGGGACAAGATGAATTCGATGATGTGGGTGATTTCGAGGCAGATGGCAGGGCTAACCACAACAACGATCTAGCTCATCGACAATTGCGTTTTAACCGGCAAGGTATGCGAAGAGAACCCCCATGACATGAGGTACGTGACCACGATGATGCTTTTGCTAAGGTTAAATTCACTATGCCCTCTTTTAATGGTAAATATGACCCTGATGGTTATCTTGATTGGGAACTAGTTGTTGATAAAAAATTTGCTTGCCATGATTTTCCTGAGAATAGACGAGTTAGAGCTGCTACTAGTGAATTTACCGACTTTGCTTCTATTTGGTGGAAAGAATATTGCCGTCAACATCCCAATAACATACCTAACACTTGGGAGGCTTTAAAATTGCTTATGCGCCATCGATTTGTTCCCTCATATTATGCTCGTGATTTGTTAAATAAACTGCAATGCTTACAACAAGATGCAAAGTCTGTGGAAGAATACTATTAGGAATTACAAATTGGTATGTTGCGCTGTGGGTTAGTTGAGAATGAGGAGGCATCAATGGCTAGGTTTTTGGGAGGGTTGAATCGTGAAATTCAGGACATTCTTGATTACAAAAATTACAACTCCATGACTAGATTGTTTCATCTTGCTTGCAAAGCTGAACAAGAATTGCAGGGACGCCAGACAAGAACGCGATCTAACTCTTCTGCAGGTCGCACAAATTCATGGACACCTTCTTCCTCATCCACTGTGGCGCCCCCACCATTACCCTCCAACAGCAAGCAGCGCCCTACTACGTCAATTTCAGTGCCAAGAGTTTCCGAAGCACCCAATCAGCACCACAACTTTCTGCAAAAACTTCCTCATCGGTTGCTTCGACAGGACGAACGAGGGACGTTCAATGCCATCGTTGCAAAGGCTATGGACACATGATGCGGGACTGTCCAAGCAAGCGTGTATTGATTATACACGATGATGGTGGGTATTCCTCTGCTAGTGATTTTGATGATGAAACATATGCTATGCTTGCAAATGACGCTGCAGGACATGATAATGAATCTGATCATGAGGAGGAGCATGTTGGCGCCGAAGATGCCGACAAGTATTTGAGCATTATAGTGCAACGTGTACTAAGTGCTCAAGTGTCTCGTGCCGAGCAGAATCAGCGCCATAATTTGTTCCAAATCAAGGGCGTTGTCAAGGAACGTTCCATTCGCATAATTGTTGATGGTGGGAGTTGCAACAATTTGGCGAGTATGGATATGGTGGAAAAGCTTGCTTTGTCGACTAAACCTCATCCCCACCCATACCATATTCAATGGTTCAACAGCAATGGTAAGTTGAAGGTAACAAGGATGGTGAGAGTACATTTTTCTATGGGTTCATACCATGATTATGCTGATTGCGACGTTGTTCCTATGCAAGCTTGTTCATTGTTATTAGGAAGACCTTGGCAATACGATACTGATTGTGTACATCATGGTAAGAATAATCAATACTCTCTCATGTTCAAGGGAAAGAAAATTGTGTTGCATCCTATGACTCCTGAACAAATTGTTAAAGATGACCTTGCTAGAGCTGAAGAGAGAAAAGTCAGGAGAATACTGAGAGCGAAAATCAGATTGTAGCAAAAGAGCTTGAGCAACATAAAAAGAAAGAACCTAAATCTATTCACGACAAGAATAAAGAAATTAAATTGAAAGGTGCTTGTTTTCTTGCTACCAAATCTGATATGACTGAACTGGATGCTAGTAATTCTGTTTGCTATGCATTAATTTGCAAAGAAGCTTTGTTTTCATTTGAGGATATACCCTCTTTTTTGCCACCTGCTGTCACTAACATTTTGCAGGAGTACAAAGATGTCTTTCCAAAGGATATCCCGCCGGGGCTACCTCCGCTTCGTGGGATTGAGCATCAAATTGATTTAATCCCCGGTGCATCATTGCCCAACCGAGCACCATACAGGACCAATCCAGAAGAAACTAAAGAAATTCAGCGCCCAAGTTCAAGAGTTGCTTGATAAAGGGTATGTGCGCGAATCTCTTAGCCCTTGTGCTGTTCCGATCATTTTAGTACCAAAGAAAGATGGATCATGGCGTATGTGTGTGGATTGTAGAGCAATCAATAATATCACCATTAGGTATCGTCATCCTATTCCTAGGTTAGATGATATGCTTGATGAATTAAGTGGCTATGTTGTCTTTTCCAAGGTTGATTTGCGTAGTGGTTATCATCAAATCTGCATGAAATTAGGCGATGAATGGAAAACAGCATTTAAAACTAAGTTCGGGTTATATGAGTGGTTAGTAATGCCTTTTGGTTTAACTAATGCACCTAGTAACTTCATGAGACTAATGAACGAGGTTTTGCGTGCTTTCATTGGTAGATTTGTGGTGGTTTATTTTGATGATATACTGATATATAGCAAATCATTAGAGGAACATCTTGACCATTTACGTGTTGTTTTTAATGCTTTACGTGATGCACACCTATTTGGTAACCTTGAGAAGTGCACCTTTTGCACCGATCGAGTGTCGTTTCTTAGCTATGTTGTTACTCCACATGGAATTGAAGTTGATCAAGCCAACGCTGAAGCAATACAGAGTTGGCCGACTCCTAACATGGTCACACGGGTGCGGAGTTTTTTAGGACTTGCTGGGTTCTACCGTCGCTTTGTGAAGGATTTCAGCACCATTGCCGCACCATTGAATGAGCTTACCAAGAAGGGCGTGTCATTTGTTTGGGGGCGCCGCATAGGAGAACGCCTTCACCACATTGAAAGATAAGTTAACACATGCACCTTTACTCCAACTCCCCGATTTCAATAAGACTTTTGAACTAGAATGTGATGCAAGCAGAACTGGTTTAGGTGGTGTGTTGTTACAAGAAGGCAAATATATAGCATACTTCAGTGAAAAATTGAGTGGGCCTAGTTTGAACTATTCTACTTATGATAAGGAGTTATATGCCCTCTTTTGAACCTTAGAAACTTGGCAATATTATTTATGGCCCAAAGAATTTGTTATACATTCTGATCATGAACCTTTAAAGCATATTCGAAGTCAAGGTAATCTGAACCGTAGACATGCAAAGTGGGTTGAATTTATTAAGTCTTTTCCCTATGTCATAAAACACAAGAAGGGAAAGGAGAATGTTATTGCTGATGCTTTGTCTAGGAGATATGCCATGCTATCACAACTTGACTTCAAAATTTTTGGACTAGAGACTATTAAAGAGCAATATGTGCACGATGTTGATTTTGCGGAAATACTGTTGAATTGTAAAGAAGGGAAAATGTGGAATAAATTTGTCATTAATGATGGGTTTGTGTTTAGAGCCAACAAGTTGTGCATTCCTGCAAGTTTCGTTCATCTGTTGTTGTTACAGGAAGCACATGGAGGCGGGTTGATGAGACATTTTGGTGTGAAGAAAACGGAGGACATACTTGCTGATCATTTCTTTTGGCCAAAGATGAGACGGGACGTCGAGCGCTACGTTGCTCGCTGCAGTACATGTCAAAGAGCTAAGTCACGACTTAATCCTCATGGTTTATATATGTCTTTACCCGTTCCTAGCGTTCCGTGGGAAGATATTTCGATGGACTTTGTTTTAGGATTGCCTAGGACAAAGAAGGGGAGGGATAGTATATTTGTGGTTGTTGACAGATTTTCTAAGATGGCCCATTTTATACCATGTCATAAGAGCGATGATGCTACCAATATTGCTGATCTATTCTTTCGTGAAGTTATTCGCTTGCATGGTGTGCCTAATACTATAATTTCAGATCGTGATGCTAAATTCCTTAGCCATTTTTGGAGAACTTTATGGGCTAAATTGGGGACTAAGCTGTTATTTTCTACTACTTGTCATCCCCAAACTGATGGACAAACTGAGGTTGTGAATAGAACTTTGTCTACCATGCTTAAGGCTGTGTTGAAAAAGAATTTAAAAATGTGGGAAGAATGCTTGCCTCATGTTGAGTTTGCTTACAATCGTTCATTGTATTCTACTACAAAGATGTGCCCTTTTGAAGTTGTTTATGGTTTTGTGCCTCGTGCTCCTATTGATTTAATGCTCATTCCATCTTCGGAGAAATTGAACCCTGATGCTAAACAACGTGCTGAATTGATTTTAAAAATGCATGAGACAACTAAAGAGAACATAGAGCACATGAATGCTAAATATAAACTTGTTGGTAGTCAGGGGAGGAAACATTTAACTTTTGAACCTAGGGATCTTGTTTGCTTGCACTTAAGAAAAGATAGGTTCCCCGAATTGAGAAAATCAAAATTGATGCCAAGAACGGATGGTCCTTTCAAGGTGTTAGAAAAGATTAATGATAATGCATACAAGCTTGACCTGCCTGCAGATTTTAGGGTTAGCCCTACTTTTAACATTGCAGATTTGAAGCCCTACTTGGGAGCTACAAAAGGACGAGTTTGAGTCGCGGACGACTCAAATGCAAGAAGGGGAGGATGATGAGGATGTCCCTCCCATGGATACGACTCGTCCACAACAAGTGTTGCAAGGACCACTTACTCGAGCTCGTGCTCGTCAACTTAATTACCAGGTGAACTCATTCCTAGCTTCATATGTTACTGAGAATAGACCGCTACCTAATGCAAGTGATTTAATTGTGCTTAGGAACTTGGGAAAAGATGAAGGAAAGGTACATGGAGTCATGGACATGCACGGAAGGAATAATGGAGGTCACCACGTCACTTTGGGACCAAGTCAAGCACAAATTCGAGTTGGACACGTTTTGGAATCAGACTCGGACTGCTGCGATGGTACCAAATTCAAACGGGCATAACTTCCTCATACGGACTCCGTTCGGGACGTTCTTGTACTTCATGGAAAGCTTATGAAGTCTACTTTGCAACGGATCTAGCATCATATTCAAATTCCATATGAGCCGGCCGTAATCATCAAAAGAGTCCATATTGGTTTCTGAGTCCGAGTCAAAAATGGTGCTGCGTCACCACCACTTGGGCCCATAGGCCTTGTAACCCTAGGGCGTGCACTTGGACGCCACCCCTGGACGTTCTCCCTATATAGGAGCTGCCGCCTCCGTTGCTAGGACTGGAATTTCGTTGAGTTTAGGTTTAGCCATTGTGCAAACTTTTTTCTTCATTTGTGTCGGACGACCACCTGTCAAGACAGCTTCGAGATTCCATCTTTGTTATTCGCAATACAATTTATGCTTCATTCATATTTGCAATATCAGATTGCCTACGTCTTATTCTTGCTAGTTCTTCGATTGCTCGCAGGGATTGAACTTCGTGTTCAGGTCGATCGCGCCTCCAGCGAGGTCAATAACACTTCGGAGTTGGTTCAGCGATTGCTAAGGTGCAAGCGTCATCGTACGGTTGTAGTCGGATCGTGACAGTCACCTCCACCAAAATCGATAGTTATCAATCTCATCGAAAGATCGGGCACCTCGTCTCCATCACTCCGGAAGACTAAAGATAACTCACAAGGTACGTGTTCCGTTTGTTGTTGGTGACTATGTTGACAAGGTGGATCGCGACGTAGTTCCAATGGATGCATGTGGGTTATTGTTGGGAAGACCATGGCAATATGATCAAAATGCTACGCATGAGGGCCGGTCCAACACATACATTTTTGTACGCTGAAACCAAAATTGGAGAGTGTTATTCATATTGATGAAGAAATTACAGCCAAGAAGAAGCAAGCTCCCAAGATTACCCCAAAGCCGAGGACGGCTTTGCTTCAAGGAGGGGAGGATGACGTGGCACCAAGTAGCACTACAACTTTGATTAGTGCTTGCAGTTCTGTGCATAATGTTTAAGAAGCTTTGAATACTAATTCTGAGGTTTCTAATGTGCACAAGAGACATATTTGGAAAGCTAATGAAGTCTATTTTCCAACGAATCAAACGGCACTTAATTTGGAGTTTCCTACACAAAGTTATGGCAATTTCATTGGATACTGCACGAGCTGTCCGGAGAGACACGCGAGACTTGCCGAACATAAAGAGTTCGAGTATTGCAATGCAAGTAAGGGTAAAATCCGACCACACCATGGCTTTCTAAAGGTTGAGAAAGACTCCTTTTCAGGTTCCAAATGGATTTGGAAGCCCCTTGAACAAGAAAACAAAACATATAAAGATTTGAACCGATTCGGACTCGGATTGGGACAGCTGGCAAGACCGATACTAAAACGTCCATAACTTTCACAAATGGAGTCCGATTTGGGCGTTCTTGGACTCGTTGGAAAGCTATTTTGAAGCCCCACATAGTGGATAAGGTTCTAGCCGCAGAATGGTAATGTCGCAAATTGAGAGAGAATTCAGAGGTAGCAGTTTAGATATTTCCTTTTTAGTTCGTATTGGAGTTTGTTTCGGCCTTAGGCCAGGTTGTGCGTGAGTTTTAGTCAAGGCCGTGCATTGTGCACCAATATAAGGCCAGGGCCTTAGTCCCATTGTAACTGAGGTTATGAATTGAGAAATAGAAACCAGAAAATCACCATGGTTTGGTGGCCATTGTTGGCGTGTTCTTGAGATTTCCATCGAGGAATTGCTCTTGGTGTGTTGAATCCAATTGTGGTGTTGGATTCTACTCGCTGAAACTTCGGTTTCTTTACCCTTCGTTCACGTGCCGTGGTGTGCGTGGGAGAAGGCTTATCTTGGAGAGGGCATCCAACAAGGCGTATCGTGAAAGATCAGGGCCAAAGCAACGGGGTTCAACTAGCATGCTAGGTGGATCCATATTGATAGCACTAGCGGTCCCGATCTTTCGATGAGAGTGGTAGATTCGATTGGGGAAGGAGATGACGTTGACGACCCGACTACAACCATCCAAGGACGTTGCGCCTTAGCGATCGATACACCAACTCCAGAGGTTGTTCGTGACTATATCGGCGCACTATCAACCTAACCACGAGGGTACTGGTTCCTGCAAGCAATCGAAGAATAGGCAAGAATAAGATGAACAGCAACTCAATTGCAAATAAACGATGTAGGTTTCAATCGAAAACAGAAAAACGGTGGGGTTCCGAAGACAAGTATTCGGGCGGTCTAGCCGACACGCGCGAGTACAAGGCGAAGTAGCAAAAGCTAACTTAGTCTATTAAAACCCAAACCCTAGAAGAGGGTGCGGCTGCCTATTTAAGAGGCACGGGAGGTGGAGGGTCGGCCAAAACACGTGGAAGCCGAATAGGATTCGATTACAAGACCCAAGGCCCACTTAGACTCGGACTGGAAAACTGACATGACTTGTTTTACAGTTTTTGACTGGCTCCGATGGAATTTGGAGGTGAGGCCAGATCCATCTTAAAGTAGACTTCAAGATCTTTCCAACGAGTACTCACGGGCCCCGAAAAACCTTCTGGATCAAAAGTTATGGCCATTTTAAGTAGACGCTGTTGGGAAGACCGAATCTGAGTCAAACTCACGAACAGGACTTGGTTTGCGCTTGACGGTTCCACTTCTATACTTGAGCTCATGTGGTTCTTCCCCATGGTTCCTAAGGACGATTAAATCATCACAAGAATTAAGTAGTATTCCATTCTTTGAAACATTTGTATGCAAACTTAGGAACGCATTCACCTGATGGTTAAGTTGACGTGCTCGCGCTCTAGTCATTGGTCCTTGTATCATAGTTTCAGTTTGTTGAGCTTGTTGTGGAGTCGGCACAGTTGTATCTATGGAAAGGATGTCCTCATTAGTTCTCTTCTACGCATGTCCCTCCAGCAAAATGGCGTCGTGGAGAGGAAGAACCGTACCTTGGTCGAGATGGCCAGGACGATGCTTGATAAGTACTCTAGACCTAGGAAGTTTTGGGCTGAGGTGATTGCCACCGCGCGCCATGTTTCAAACAGAGTTTTTCTAAGGGCACACTTGCATCGCACTTCTTATGAGTTGAGATATGGGCGAAAGCCCAGTGTCTCTCATTTTCACGTGTTTGGTTGTAAGTGTTTTATTTTTAAGTCTAGGAACCTAGATAAGTTCGAGTCACGATCTTGTGATGGGATTTTTCTTGGTTACTCGACTTCTTCGCGGGCGTATAGGGTCAGGAACTGCGAGTCAAGCAAAATGGTAGAGACCTGTGAAGTGACATTCGATGAGGCCAGTCTGGGGACTCGGCCCGATATCTCAGGTTCAGTAGAGCAGTCGGAGACCATCTTTGTGGATGATGAGGAGGAAGGAGATGAAGGTTGCTTACCTGATCCAGTTCCTCCTCCCCTTGAGATACCTTCTTCTTCCACCGTACCTCAAGGAGATCAGCCCATTCCTTCCGCATCTTCTGGAGCGTGTTCCTACCTCGTCAGTTCATGAGGTAGAGGCCACTTCTTCTCATCCAAGACCTCCCCGTCATATTCAAAAACATCATCCTTCAGAGTACATGATTGGAGATCTCTTTGGCGTGTCACACTTTCAAAGTCTGGCTTGTCACACTTCTGTCTCCACTCTGCCTTCGTTGCTTCTTTCAAGCCCAAGGATATTAGTCATGCTCTTTCTAATGAGTCTTGGGTCAATGCCATGCATAAGGAATTAGAGAATTTTGAGATAAACAAGGTCTGGTTACTTGTTGAGCCCTCTAGAGGTCACAATGTCATAGATACCAAGTGGGTGTTCAAGAACAAGCAGAGTGAGGATGGGGTAGTCATTCGAAATAAGGCTAGGTTGGTAGTTCAGGGTTTCTCCCAAGTTGAGGGTTTAGATTTGAGGAGACCTTTGCCCCTATAGCTAGGCTAGAGGCCATTAGGATCTTGCTTGCATTCGCAGCGTCTAAGGGCTTCAAGCTTTACCAGATGGATGTCAAGAGTGCCTTCCTCAATGGGTATATTGAGGAAGAGGTCTATGTTAGGCAGCCTCCAAGTTTCAAGAACCCCCAAATACCCAAACCATGTCTATAAGCTTTCCAAAGCCCTGTATAGACTTAAGCAAGCCCCTAGAGCTTGGTATGAGAGGCTTAAGTTCTATCTGTTGAGTCATAGGTTTGAGATGGGTAGGTAGATAAGACCTTGTTCATTCGCAGGCATGGCAATGACCTTCTACTCGTCTAGATTTATGTGGATGACATCATCTTTGACGACTACTCTCATGCTCTTGTTTCCCAGTTCTCTAATGTCATGAGCACAGAGTTTGTGATGAGCATGATGGGTGAGTTGAGCTTCTTCCTTGAATTCCAGATCAAGCAGACTTGGGAGGGTACTTTCTTGTATCAGGGCAAGTACACTCGTGACCTCCTGAGACGCTTTGACATGAGTGATGGTAAGCCGGTATCAACTCCAATGGCATCATCAGCTTCACTCGATCCAGATGAGGATGGCAAACTAGTTGATCAAAAGGAGTACCGCAGCATGATTGGCTCTCTCTTGTACCTCACTGCATCGAGACCGGACATACACTTCTCCATGTGTCTGTGTGCTTGATTTCAGGCCTCTCCTCGCATATCTCACCATCAGGCGATGAAGCGCATCATTCGGTACCTTCGAGCTACCATAGACTGTGGTATCTGGTACTCTTCATCATCCTGTCTTTCTCTCAAAGCCTACTCTGACGCAGACTTTGCTAGCTGTAGGATAGATTGGAAGAGCACTTATGGCACCTGCCAATTCATTGACACTTTTCTTGTTTCTTGATCTTCTAGGAAGCAGTCCGGTGTTGCACAGTCCACTGCAGAGGCCAAGTACGTTGCTGCCGCCAGTTGCTGCAGCCAGGTACTTTGGATGGCTTCAACCCTACGGGACTTGGGTTAGTTGTAGACATTGTTCCACTCTTTTGTGATAACACTTCTGCCATCAACATTGCCAAGAATCCAGTGCAGCACTCTCAGACCAAGCACATTGATATCAGGTATCACTTCCTTAGAGACCATGTAGAGAAGAGTGACATAGTGCTCCAGTTTGTGGAGAGTGGCCACCAGTTGGCTGATATCTTTACCAAGCCTTTGGATAGCTCTAGGTTTTTAGCCTTGCGGGGAGAACTTGGGGTGGTCTGCCCTTATGGACTGTTCTGAGGGGGGCTTCGTGCTTCATGTTTATCCTGTTTATATGCTCCTGTTTCATTCTACTGCATGGCATGAGGGTGCATTTGGGTTAGTACTTCTAGCATAGATTAGAGCGGCTCTCTCACTTAGTTGCTTAGACTTCTTCCTCTCATCTTGTGATTCTAGGATGCTATTTATTAGCTGTCTCTCTTCTCACTAGGTTGAGTTCACTCACTTCTTATAGGTCTAGTGAGGGTTAGGCCACCCTTGGGTAGACAGGGAACGTGTTTGCTCCCTAGTGTGTTAGAAGGTCAGCTGATAGTCCTAGCGTCATATGGGGTAGATGAGAGTTAGTCTGAGCCATAATATCCTCTACATCTTATCTATGCTTTAAGGACTGTCGTTTCTGTTTTCTTTGCCAGCTTCTCGTTTTTATTGCTTTGGTTTAGGGGAGTTCATTTGTGATTTTCTGGATCTTAATGTTGACATAACTCAACTTGAACTAAAAATGCATCACATGTTGAGGGGGAGCTGGATTTTCTTGCATTTCATTTCAGCATTCTGCATTGTAATATAACTACATAGAGCCTTGATTATTACCCTTTTATAACTTGTTTACAATGCATTACATCTTGCCATAATCTATGCTAAATTGCTAGATTGATCATGACTTTGTATGTATAGTCTAGTCTTTGCCATAATAGGTTGAGTAACAATGCACAACTTGAATTAAATCATGTCATGTTAGCTCTTGAGCCTAGTCTGTCTTTAGTTATCCTTTTATGATTCATGCCATGTCACATAGGCTAAGTTGAGTCTTGAATCTTTATTGAGCTTTAGATTGAGCTATGCTAGTTCCTTTATGAAGCATGAGTTATTATTAACTCCTTGTTCTTGAACTAAATTTAGCAAAAGCAAAACGATCTCTTTTGTGCGAAAAAACTGATCTCACCAATTCTTTCTCATGAGACTGCTTGCCATTGCACTAGGTGTTGGTGATATGCCCAAGAGGCAACATGGAGATGTTGAATATATCACATACTATGTTTATGATACATTGCTTTGTTCCTTGAAATAGACATTATCATTATTGATCAATGAGTATGTGACTTATTCATGAGACTCTTAATGCCAAAATGTTGCTATTTCTAAATGATCCCTGATCATATATCATATGAGGAACAAATATGATTCAAAGATCAGCATATGTATTGATTGATGATCATGTCTCATGGATCATGGTATGGACATACCAAATCAATAATATGGACATGTGTTAGTGAACATATGTTGGATAGACCCGCCATCAGACACTGCAGAGATTCCATGTGTCATTAGTTGGTCTCAAGTAGTGTTTATGTAGAATCCTTAGACTTGAGATCATCATGGTTCCCAACATGCGTAGTAGCCTATTTTGGGACTACTAACCACTACTCCGTAACTGGGTAGTCATAAAAGTAGTCTTCGAGTTTGCTATGAAACATGTAGTGGGATGTGAATGATCAAGATAGAATTTGCCCCTCCTTATGGGAGAGATATCTTTGGGCCCCTCGATGTAATGGATTATGAAAGTGCATGGCCATGCCAATGTGATTGAGGAGTCAATCACAAGTTTATAATCCATCACGGAATCGAGAGAGTGATTGAGCTATTAAGAGGATGACACAGGTCTCGCCTTGAGCTTAATCTATATCGTGAGGCAAAGGGATTCGTACATGAGAACATTACAGGTTCAGCCGATATGATCTTTACGTATACTTTGGGGTTAATATGTCTTGCTAGAGGCCGGTATTAACAGGGTGACCGGAAAGGTGTTTCCGGGTCGCGACCAAGTATACGTGAACCTACAGGGTCGCACACTTAACGGGTTGGAACACTAATTCGAATGTGATTCGGATGGAGATCCGGATAGACTCCTATTGGGCCTCGGTCCACGAGGCCCAAGTGAGGAGGTCTATATATATTTGGAGGCGGGGGGCTGAGGGATGTACGCTTCTGTTCCTCCCGAGCAAAACCCTAGCCGCCACCTCCCGAGCCAAACCCTAGCCGCTCGCGAGTGCTGGTACACTCGCGATCGGCGTTCCAGCCCCGGACGTGTGGATACCGGTGGAGGCGCTGCTCGTTGCGGCGTTGATCGGCATCAACAAACTACAGATTGGATCTGCTCGTGGTGTGGTTGATCGCGTGGAGGAGACGATCTGTTCGGGACGATCGGCTACTTCCACTACTACCTCGACGCGCGTGGTTGGATCGGCTTCTCCAACTCTTCTTCCGCTGCGCTGCGCGTCTAGTGGTAACGATCTATGATCCCTCCTTAGCATGATGTCCTGGTGTGCGCGGTAGAAATTTTTATTTTTCTGCTATCGTAGCCTACGCGCGTTCCTTCACTAGGCATGAACTCAGAGGAGTTTTGGTTGACCAAGATCATTTCTTAAGCTTATTGCTTGGAGTGGTCGCATAAGGCTTGAGATCTAGCACATGACTAAACAACAATTTTGGTTTGGAAACAACCATGAGTTTCTAAAAAGAAAAACATGTCAATGGTGCTAAATTTGTTTAACTACAACAGAACCAAATACTTGAAAAAATGATTCATTCTTGAACTTGTAACACTCTAAATTGACTCAATACTAGCTTCTTGGTTCCACTTAGAATATTGACATGGCTTGTATCATCCTTGGATACCTCTAGCTAGACTATAATCTTGAATGATTTGACATGCTCAGCAATTTATCTAATTTTCAGACTATGACTTATTTGGTTTAGCCTGTCTATACATGAATTGTCATGATCTTGATAGTATTCTATGTGTTATGGCTTGGTGTAATACTCAAAAGGTCATTTTGGATCATCTTCATGGCTATGAATGCTTAAAGTCAATAATATTTAGTCATTTCATCCAAATCATGATCTATTTTTCTCCATGCATCTTGATGATTTTATTGCCAAAAGGAGGAGAATTTTGCAGAAAAAGCCATTTCAAGGGAACTTTCTGCAGCTTTGGAGAAAATTTTGCTCTTTCTGTTTCTGCTCTAGTATTTTTTTGTCAACATGGTCATAAGCTTCTTTGCTATTCCCTTCAGACCATGTGTGACTCTCAAACAAACTCAACTTTATGCTTTTTCTGTGTTTGTCAATATACTCATTAAGGGGGAGATTGAGAGACTATGTGGAGGTAATCCCATATTTGTGATGAGTAATTGACACGTGTTTTGGAAAGTTTGAGTTTGATTTGTGTGTTTTGAGCCAAGTCGGAGTGTAGCGCAGTTGGCTGTGGTCGGATGTGCTTGTGATGCTTGTTCTTCTTCTCGATCGGTCGTTGAGCTATTTCATGCTTAAATACTTTCTACTGATGCTGATGTATGATTACAGTGTTTCGAGCGGTGCTATGTGATATTTTCTTGTATGTGATGGCTGTAGGACTTTGAAGCTGAGTCGTGGCGAGGCATGGGATGGCCAGACTAGGCACAGGCGGTGCTGAGGTCGAAGCAGTCGGGAGATGCTGAAAACGGCGAGGATTCAAGGTGGTTGCGAGGTTTGGACAACAAGAAAAGATGAAGCTTCCAGGAAGGTGCAGGAGTGGCGTTTTGGTAAAATGCGCAAGGCTGCAAAGTGGAAGCGGATTTGATTGAGAGATAACGGGTAAAGACCGAATGAGAACATGGTAGTGGAAGACTATAAATAGAGGTGGTGTGCACTTGTGTTGGTGGGCAGTTTTTTCTTTTCTTCCATGTTATGTGTGAGGAGTTGGTAGGCAGAGTAGTCTTTGCTTTTGTCTCCTCTCTGCATGGATGGTTAGGTAGCCCCAGTTCTTGTTTTTCCCTTTTGCATGTGTTCTTCTCAGGATGTGAGATGGGGCATGAAATGGTTGTAGTAATTACTCTTATGTAATCATTCATCTCTATGAATAAATTTAAGAAATCCTGTGTTTGAGATGCTTTGATTTCCAGTTCTTGTTTCTCTGTGTCTATTTCAGTGTTTCTTCGCTACTCTCTGCTCTGGTTACTCATCATTCTATGTATTGTTTCTGTTTTTGTTTGCTCCAGTTCTTTTCTGTGCTTCTGATTTTCTCGATTCTGAGTTGAGCTGTTACTAGAGTAACATCTATTCTTGATTTGCTCTGTATGGGAAATCTGCCTCAAGGTCATTTGACCAGTCCATTCCTGATAGCAAAACACAGAATCAATGTGTATTCTTTTCTTTGTCTTTTGTGCCTCATTTCTTGGTTTCTCGGCTAAAAATTGTTGTAGCTTTGTGTTTTCTCGTTGTGAGACCTTTCACTGTTGTAATCAAACGTCTCATGATCAATAGATATGAAAATCTCAAGCTGTTTAGCATTCGATCTCATTTTCTGTTCAACATTGAAATTTTCGGTTTCTTGCTCTGAATGTTATTATTCTTTAGCCAAAACTGCTCCTTGTGCGTTTTTCCTGTTTCTGAGGTCGAGCTGCTATTTGGATTGAAGTCTTGTTCAATTAACCTGAAAGGAGTAGCAAGGATTTGTTCATTTCACTGTTTTCTGTTCTTCTTCTGTACTTATTGTGCCGACAAGCTTATATCCATTGCTTTCTGTTGTCTGACTGCCTTTCTTCTATTTTTGCTTTCAACAAAGAAGCACTGGTTAGTTCTCCTTCTGTGTTTCTTGTTTCCGTTAGAATAGTAGTTACTGTTTTATCTTTTTCAGTTGACTTACAGATTGTCCCCGTTCAATCTCATCTATGAAGTCTCAAGTTGGATTTTGAGTTCTTTGTTTCAATTAGATTTCTCTCTTAGTAGTCTTGGTGACTGGAGAAGATTTCAGTTTGATTCTTTGTTCTTTGTATTTTTTGTGCCGTTTAGTCGGTTGTTGATTTGTGCACTTTCGGCCAGCTCTGTTTTCTGCTCACTTCTGATCTTTCGCTTCCTCATTTCCCGGTCAGACCGAGAGCAACACGGCGGTCAGACCGCTCGCTCACCAGTTGATACGAGGAGGGGCCCCGATCTTCTCAGTGAGGAACCATGGATAGTTGATGCGAAGTAGACGATGTCGCTAGTTGAACACTCGCACCAATGCACGAACCCTCAACTCTTCGGAATACGCCCAAAACACACCGGATAATTGTTCGTCGTGAGACCACAAACAACGAACGCCAAGTCCCCAATTCCCAATGGAATGACGGCTTGACCTTGAATTGCAGAACGAACAATGGATCGCCTAGTTCTCTCTCAAAGTCCTCGCATGAACTCTGGTGTTGAAAGAACAAGTAATAGCTATGTTTCAATCTTATGCATAAAATTAGTCCGCCCCTAAAGGCTGCCAATACAAGGCTTATATAGCCCCTTGGGACGTCCATATGGTCCCCAAACCAAGTACAACTCAACCCTATATGGTTTTGGAAACGAACTCTCACAAAAAGGAAACTATATTTTTCACCTGTCATATTGTTTCGGTCATAACTTTTTATCCATGATGAATTTGAAGGTGGGACCAGATTCATTACATATCCCTTGAAATTATCTTTCCAACGAGTACAAGAACACCTGAATCGGACTCCGTTTGTAAAAGTTATGACCTTTTTAGTAACTGCCTATCAGACTGTCCCGAACCGAATCCGAATTGAATTCTGAGTTGAATCCGAGTTTGAATTAGGTTGAGCATGTGGGAAGTCCGAATTTGGCTTGAAAATCTTATCCAAAACTTGTAGTTTAAGTCCTTGATCTCCTCTCTTTTGCTCTCCCAAGTCTTCACGTGAGTCATACCTAAGAATACATAAAATACTAGCCTGAGGTAGTTTTTCAAGTTCATCATCAATTAAAGGAAACTCCTTAAGAAACAAAAACACCTGTTTGTTTAAACGCTTGGCTCTTGCCCTCGTCATTGGGCCCTCTGGTTCTTGGTTATTCTCATGCATGCTTGGAGTGGAAGAGGTATATGTAATGGGGATGTCCTCATCAGTATGTGCATGACCACCAATAGGAGAAGATGTATAAGTGTTAGGGATGCCCTCATCATCCTCCCCGTCTTGAAAAGGCGTCGTCCTTGACGCTGGATCATCACCACCAAAGAAAGATGATAAATCAGCGACATTGAACGTAGAGCTCACGCCATAGTCATCGCTGGAAAGCTCTATCTTCTAGGCATTGTCATTGATCTTCGCAAGCACCTTGAAAGGCCCATCACCGTGCGGTAGTAACTTAGACTTGCGATGTTCTGGAAAACGATCCTTGTGGTAGTGTACCCAAACCAAATCACCTGGTTGAAAAACCATCTTCTTACTTTTCTTGTTCGCCTTCTCAGCATAGTACTTGACCTTGCGCTCTATCGCTTTTTTTTGTCTTGAGATGCAATTTCTTCACATATTCAGCTCGTTGGACGCCTCCATATGAGTATGGTGTTGACTAGGAAGCGGCAACAAATCAAGCGGCGCAAAGGGCTTGAAACCATAAACTACCTCAAATGGACACATCTGCGTAGTGGAATGCACGGCCCGATTATAAGCGAATTCCACGTGCGGCAAACAATCCTCCCACTCGCGCAGATACTTTTTGATCATGGTCCGGAGTAGCATCGAAAGTGTGCATGATGAGGACATCTCTATTACACATTCTTCATCCACTCCAAGTGTGTTTGACAAAGCTAGCGATGAGGCTCCAAAAGGTCCTATGACAAGAGCAAGAGCTAAGCTACTTCAACAACAGGTGCTTTTGTTTCTTAAAGAGTCTTCTATTACGTTAGATGAGAATAGCATACTACCTAATGCAAATATGTTACGTGTTCTCAGATTTGAAGCAACAGAAGATCAAGTGGAGAAGGACCAACTGGCCACGAGTCATGAGAAGAAGAGTCCATGCGGGCAAGGAGCTAGGATATATGTCTCCAGCAATTTCTCAACCAAGCAGCCATCAAATCAACGGAAGGTCACGTGATCACATATCTCATGGCGTGCACAAGATGTGGCCTGCGTGCCCAAAGGGTGACCGAGTCCATCTCAATCTCGGTCTTGTAATAGGATAGGGGCTTAGCCCGAAAATAAAGGAAACATATTGCTAAGTTTTAGGAATTGGATTAGGAAATCTTGACCGAATAAGGGATTGATTCGGCCAAGACTTTCCTTACGTGAGTCGGGGAAAACACTATAAAACCCCCTTGTATCCCCATTGTTTGAGACAGACCACGTTTGAGAAAAATCAATCTACTAAAGTTTTTGAGTTTAGCATTACTGTCGAAATTCCTTAGGGAATTAGGAGTGTCTTCTTCAATCAAGATCGTTCAGCCTTTCCGCTGTGAATTGGGTGCACGATAGATCTTTGCTTGGTGGTCAGTGAAATCAACACGAGTGTATTTAGGCGGATTAAAGAGTGTTCGTCCCTTGCATTGGCATTGGAGGATCATTACGATTCATCAAGACTCCCGTGAGTATCCATCCTATGTCGAGAAGATCGAGCAACCCCGTATCAGTGCGGTTCATTACCTCTGTTTGACCATCAGTTTAGGGATGACAAGTTGTGCTGAATAACAACTTCGTCCCCAGTTTACCCCAAAGCATCTTCCAGAAGTAGCTCATAAACTTCACGTCGCGATCCGACACAATAGTACGTGGCACGCCATGTAGCCTCACGATCTCCCTGAAAAACAAGTCAGCATTATGCGACGCATTGTCGCTCTTGTGGCACGGAATAAAGTGTGCCATCTTCGAAAAATGATCCACAACGACAAAAACAGAATCACTCCCCCTCTTAGTTCTAGGCAGTCCTAAAACTAAATCCATACTAATATCCTCCCATGGGGCATTGGGAATAGGTAAAGGGGTATACAAACCATGTGGATGCAACTTCGATTTCGCTTTGTGGCAAATAATGCAGCGCTGCACATGCCTCTCCACATCTCGCCTCATCTTAGGCCAATAAAAGTGATTTCTCAGCATAGACAACGTCTTCTCACGTCCAAAATGTCCCATCAATCCACCTGCATGTGATTCCTGCAGTAATAGCAAACGCACGGAGGATTCTAGAACCCATAATTTGTTAGTGCGAAACAAAAACCCATCATGGATGTGAAATTTATCCCAACCTTTGATAGCACTAGCAGTCCCGATCTTTCGATGAGAGTGGTAGATTCGATTGGGGAAGGGGATGACGTTGACGACCCGACTACAACCATCCAAGGATGTTGCGCCTTAGCGATCGATACATCAACTCCAGAGGTTGTTCATGACCTTGTCGGCGCACAATCAACCAAACCACGAGGGTAATTGTTCCTGCAAGCAATCGAAGAACAGGCAAGAACAAGATGAACAACAACTCTATTGCAAATAAATGATGTAGGATTCAAACTGAAATAGAAAGACGATGGGGTTCCGAAGACAAGTATTCGGGCCGACACGCGCGAGTACAAGGCGAAGTAGCAAAAGCTAACTTAGTCTATCAAAACCCCAAATCCTAGAAGAGGGTGTGGCTGCCTATTTAAGGGACACAGAAGGTGGAGGGTCGGCCAAAACACATGGAAGCCGAACAGGACTCGATTACAAGGCCCAAGGCCCACTTTCACTCGGACTGGAAAAGTGACATGACTTATTTTGCAGTGTATGACCGGTTCGTATGGAATTTGGAGGTTAGGCTGGATCCATCAGAAAGTAGACATCAAGATCTTTCCAACGAGTACTCACGGGCCCCGATGGACCTTCTGGATCAAAAGTTATGCCCATTTGAAGTAGACGCTGTTGGGAGGGCCAAATCCGAGTCGAACTCGCGAACAGGACTTGGTTTGCGCTTGACGGTTCCACTTCTATACTTGAGCTCATGTTGTTCTTCCCCATGGTTCCTAAGGACAATTAAATCATCACAAGAATTAAGTAGTATTCTATTCTTTGAAACATTTGTATGCAAACTTAGGAACGCATTCACCTGATGGTTAAGTTGACGTGCTCGTGCTCTAGTCATTGGTCCTTGTATCATAGTTTCAGTTTGATGTGGAGTCGGCATGGTTGGATGCATGGAAAGGATGTTCTCATCATCCTCCCCTTCTTGCATTTGAGTCGTCCGCGACTCAAGCTCATCTTCTTCTCCCAAGTATGGCTTCAAATCTGCAATGTTAAAGGTGGGACTAACCTGTAGGGGCCCAGATATTAACATCCGGATTCCTCTGTGATTACTGCACTATTCCCTGGATCAGTAGATAGTGCTCACAGTTACAGTAATGAATATCAAAATACATATCATGCGGAAGCGTAAAATTTAATAGTAGACTTACTCATGGGCCGATTAGGCCGAAATCATTAAATTGCAGCAGCAGAAGAACGAAGCACACAGGTGGGACCTTCAGGACATGCCCATAGGCAGCCAACTGGAGGTTCGCGACCTAGCTCTTGACATCTTCATCTTCTCTGCCAGCTTGTCCAATCTTGTTGCTGCGGTGCAGTGACTTGATTCCTGATTCTGAATTTTGTCGCAAAAGCGAGCGTGAGCACTCCGACCCCGTGCTCCGCGAGCCAATACACAGAATGCAAATAAATAGTATGCATAGCTTAACAAAGGAGAGGCTCAGGCTATTTTATTTTGCGTAGAGTGCTTTTGAATACAATTAATTAAAAAGCCCTATGACTTAGCAATTTTGGAACAAATCATAATGTACAAGGAAATGCATTATTAATATCGATTCAGATTCCATCCACCGTTACATGGCATCTGCACCATATAGCAATTTCTTCAGCGTTATAGCCGCTTAAATTACCACTGGGACGACACCCAGGACAACTCCAAACTAGGGCCTTTCACTGCCCTCCACTTTTCCATCCCACCCACAAAACATTTTGAAATAGAACTATATCTGGTTAAGTTCCCATGTCCGCCCTTAACCGTGGGTGCGGCTATTCGAATAGTTTTGACTCTGCAGAGTTTGTACACTTTCACCACAAGAGACAATCAACTCGTTGCCCCACACGATTCCTTAGAAGTGTGGTTGAGCAGACCGTCACAGTGACTTTTCAAAGTATCTAGTCCCTTCAGTCATCTCACCTTATGGGCTTCTCCCACTTGCGGTGGGTCCCATCTATGCGCGGGATGTTTCCCCCAGCCACTACGCAGCTCGGGCTTCTCTCTTCCCGCAACGTAGGACAGCTGGGAAACTTCACCCTCCACTGGTGTCCCTTCAGGCCCCCTTGCCATAGCGTAGCCCCTTCACTCCCCTACCGGTGAGATGAGTCCGGGGTTTCGATAAGTCTACTTAGCCAAGTTGTATTTTACAGACTTGTGGTTGTACTGTTTTACATGGGTTGACAAGACAAGATTCGGTCCTTAGTGGTATCTGGGCGGTTCTACCACAAACCACACTCTCGTGCACACCTGCACCATACCCCCGAACCATCCGCCCAAATAATTAAGCAATTCGAGGTTTTTGGGAATATAAAATAACTATATCCAACATACACCAGTCATTACCACCATGACTGCCCAACTAATTTTTCTCAGGATTAAAAGTGATGCTTGGGCGCTTTCGCGCCCATGAGACTCTAAACAATGCTAAGCATGGCATATAATTACAGACTTACTTTCGAAAGGTTACTAATATAAATTTTTGCTAGGGCGACAAGGTTCACACATTCAAATATTCCAAATGAAGGATAATATTATTCAATGTAAACAGTAGGCATATAACTAGGAGATTAAACTAAACATGTATTTGCATATAAAGTAACAGCATGCAATTTGATAATTTAAACCAAAGTAATTTGCAGAAAATGTAGGTTCGAAATGATCAAAGTATTGACTCGCCTGGCGCGGTTTACCGCGGTCTTGAGCTCACACACAATTGTGTCATGTGATGATCTTTAATTCCTGGTCTTCATCGATCTCGGTCTCGATTGATCCATAGAATCTTCAGGACTCCAGTTTCTAATTACGCGATAAACGACTGAATCCAAATAAAAGCAAATAACTCAAAAGATCCAAGTAAATCCGAATAAACTCAATTTAAATTTATTATAAGTTAATGGGTGATTTGAGGCAAGATCGGTGATAGAATATGATGACTTGATCTCTTTCTCTTTTTTTTATGGACAATCTCTTTTATTATTTTTGGTATTTATCAAGGAAGTTCTATAAGTTAGGTTAGGTCCATGAATCAATGTGCGAGATTAGCGAAGCATTTTTTATCGGGCGCTACTATTTAGGGCATATGTTATAGATAGAGATGTATATAATTTTTAGTTTACCAAATAAATAGTAGAGTCCAGTTTTATAGCATTTTATGGCTCATCATTTTATGTATTCTTAGTTATTACTAGGCGTGTTTTATAAGGATATGTTTCAAGATTTGCTACTTAGCAAAATCTAACACTAAAATTCATTTGTCGAGGGCATGCTAGTGATAACTACTATTGCCACACACACATATATATATATATATATATATATATATATATATATATATATATATATATATATATATATATTTCTAAAATGACCTTTCTACTTAAGGACACCCTTTTGATCAACAGCCGTTATTATTTTACGTATCTTTACACTAGCATGACCCTATTATTTGGAATTATTCGGAGGACCAACTGTCATTGTTGTTTTATCCTTTGCATCAGCATCTTGCATATTTTAATCACACTTTTATTTACATAGGACCGTGCTCGCTTTACCAATTTCATTCCACTAAACTCACCATGGAGATTTATTTATTTGTGGCGTGCTAATGGGGGGTTTATATTAGAACTTTCTATTTTCAACGATCACGGTCACACCCTAAATTTTATGAAGCGGCCTAATTTAATTAAACCTACCATTAAAATTTACTTTATGACTGCATGACAAATGGTATGACATATATTTGTTTATACTTAAGGACGATCCTTTAACTTAGGGCTTTGTTCTTATGGCTTTAGCATACATCCAATGCTCTTTCTAAATTTTAACTTGATTATATTTTTGGTGATTCCAAATTAATTATCTCAGCCCCCCCCCCTTTAGGTTTAATTTGGATGTACTTTTAATTGGGATTCTTATTAAATTCGGAAGCTTAGCCAAAACCATCTTTATTAATACCTTTAACTAATAACTAGGTCCTAGCTACTTGAGTTAGTTACTCACATGTGAACTATCCAAAAATTAAATCCCAATTAATCTCATTTTCCTCCCTATTAGCTTTTATTTACTTCTCTAATCTAGTTCCTAATTTCCCTTAACTGAAATGGGCTCACAACAGCAAAACAAAATGAAAATATAATGCTCAGGTGAACTCGATCCCACAAACTGTGATGTTAGCACCCACTCGGTCGACCACTTGGCTATTGCCCACTTACTGATTCAGTAGAGGAGGCTGTGAGGAAAGATACCTTCCACGACCTGGGCAAAGCAGTGGAGGCAGCCGGCCGAAAACAGAGCAGGAGGGGCGGCGCGAGGCAGGCAGCGGTGCCACCGGTGAGGGGTGCCCGGAGAGGTGCCGGCGACCATTAAAACGGATCGCTGGGAAGGCAAGGAAGCTCTGGGAGGTGGCGCCCGGGTCGGAGCAGCAGCGGGGCGGCCGGGCGGCTGCACGGGGCGGCCGGCGGTGGAGTGGGATGGAGGCGCCGGCGGCCGGGAAAAAGAGGGGTGAGGACGGCGTGCGCATGAGCATCAGGGAGTTAAGGGAGGGCTCACCGTGCAGTTGTTCGGGCCGGGGAGATACCGAGGCGCGCCGGCGGCATGAGGCGGTGTCTGGCGGTGGTGGCGCACGGTGCCAGCGGTGTGCAGGCAGCGAGGTCCTCGGCCGGCGACCGACGGAGCTCCGGGACGTCGCGGTAAAGCTCCCACAAGGAGGAATTGGACCGGCATCGACTGTGGGGGAGGCGGCGGTGAGACTGGCGGAGGCGGCTGCTTTCGGGGAGGAAGGGGAAAAGATGGGGGAGGAGGAGGAAATGGCGCGGGGCAAGGGGAAAGAAGCCGGAGGCTTTTATAGCGCGGCGGTGAGGACCGGTTGGGACCGAGCGGCGGAGAAGGACCAGGCGAACCGGAGCAAGGACCACCGGGCAAGACGCCGTGCAGGCTCAGTGCCCAGAGGCGCGGGGCTCGGCGCATAGCAGGCGGCGACAAGACGAGGCGAAGCAGAGCATAGAGAACCGGCGAAGGGGCAGGCGCGACGCTGCGCAGAGGAGAGAGGGGGAGGGAGGGAGGGAGACGTGGAGGACTCGCAGCCATGGAAGAAGGGAGGAAGGAATGAGTAAAGAAAATAAGAAATGGAGGGAGGAGGGAGAGCCACCGTGCGGCTGTGAAGGAAGGATGGAAATGAGGCGCAGTCGGCCGGGCCCGTGCGGAGAGGAAGAGAGAAAAAGGAAAAATAGGGAGGGAGAGAAAAATAGGAGTGGGCTCACATGGCATAGAGAAGGAAAGGAAAATACCAGTATTCCAAATTTTTAAGTACTTGAGCTTGGTGTCCAAATCCCCTTTTGTTAATTTGTAGCTCTAATGTTAATATTGAATTTTCTATATATGTGTGTATATATATTTATATTTATTTGAGTTATATTTTTATTATTATTATTATTTTATGATTGCTATTTTGTACTCGAGATTTATTTCCAGTTATTACTTGCTCAGGGCAAAACTCTGGAAAACCCAAATAAGATTTTGGCCAAAAATCTCAAATGCTAGTAAGATGTGGAGAAAAATTTTAAATTCTTCCAAATTTTCAAACATTCAAAATTTAGGATGTTACAAACCTACCCCCCTTAAATGAATCTCGACCCCGAGATTCCGGTAGAGCAGAAAGAATGGAGGTGGGTTATATTGGCTAGCAATGGGTTTTGGGGTGTCGATCGACGTATAGTTCCTTAGCTCCACAGAGGGATGAAATTCTGCACAATAGGGGTTAGCACTTGGAGAAGTCAAAAGGGGAAGAGAGATACCTTGTTCTCCTGGATAGGTCGTGGACTTCCAAATACTTGCTCTTTTGACATTGTGGTCTTCACGTCATCGTAGAATGGAGTAGTTGCATCGTCTATTGGACATACAGTTGTAGAATTTCATATTGATAGGTGGGTAGCAATGGTCTGTACCCTAGGGGATAAAGGGCCTTAGGAATGAAAGAGGTGACGTTGGACATATCTATATGGTGGTCTTTTGTCCTTAGCACTATAAGGCTTCTGGTTCTGCAACTCTTCTCGTACTGGCTCGATTTGCTCTGAGTCCAGGTTGTTGCACCTCCCAATCATACATCGTGGCAGTTCTTCGACATTTTGTCTCTTAGTGCTACCCCCCTTAAAATGGGTATCACTAGACATTATTTGTCTCTCCTAGTTCCAGGCATGATGGGTCTTGTGGCGATTTGGTGACTCACCAGTTGTACTTTGGTTGCCTTGGTCTGCAATAGATTCAAGGAGCAACCTTGGGGCAAGAGTCTTGTTCTTCACAGGAATGGGAGACCTCGCCCAGTGGACATTCTCCTGGCGGTGGTCTTCTTCACAGTGATGTTGTTTTCCTTAAATACTGGAAGGTTGCAGAGTCTTCACTTCTTCTGGACTGCCCTGGTTTTGGGTTACTTCTTGTTTCGTTCCTTTGGATCCGATGGGGTTTTCAGCAAGAGGTGAGAGGGAATAGCATGAGGTAAGGATAGAATCGTGGGGGTAAGGTAATCCAAACCCATTCTGATTTTAAAAGAGCACATCCAGGAAGCTGGAGTGATACTGAGCCACACAAATTTTTAAAAACAAGCTTTTCCTGTGACTGCGAAATAGGGCGCCCGAGGGCAAGAACACAGTGCACAGGGACCAACAAAAATCCTTGCAACAATACAACGTCTATGCGGGGGACACACATAAGGAGAACGGGGTTCATCTGCATAGTTCGTTTAAAACGAAACCACTTTATCTTCCGGAACATCTTCGCCAATCCTAATCTTGGATTTTTGGAGCAATGGTAAGAGAAGGGAAACCAAAATTTTCCTTTTTGAAATCGATGGAAAGATAGAAAAGTACTCAGAGGTAATTTGATTTATATCAGTATTCATTCTTGTATTATATTTTTTTTGCTCTGTAATACAAAACCTTATAATACCCTTTTTTGTCAAAGTATGCTAATCTCTTCCAATGTTCAAATATCCATCAATGAATTGACTCACTCCCATACGACTTTTATACATAAGGCTTAGAATCCAACGGCCTTAATAGTTTAACCTCCACTTTCACAAAGTGCACCTAGACTATCCTTTTTTTATTATTATTATTTAGTCACGGTATTATTGCTGTCTAAAACTCCAGTCAGCAAGTGTCATCATTTATTTGTTCCACCGACCATACTCTTTTGCATTGTGTCATTCACCATTTCATTAATCCATCCATGGTTATCTAATTCTCGCCTAACTCTGTACTTCCAACATAAATTTGTGAATTAAATCTCGTATTTCACTATGTATGTATAATCCCAATCTTGGATTCATTATTGGTAAACTTCTCATCTTTATAGTCTATTGAAAATCCAATACCCTTACTCTGAACCCACCAATCAAATAATTTTTATTGCATCTCCCAAATTTTTGTCCAATCGGGATCACCAATTTTCTTATATGAATTTGAATGTCCACCACATCTTTATAAATCCAATCTCAGGTTCGTCAATTGTCAACTTAATCAGCTTTCCAATCCTATGAAAATCTAGTTTTTTTTAGATCCACTGATGACTTTCGTATCGTGACCTCCTAATAATCCAGTCTGGTGTCTTTGATCCAAATTCATAGTTTGCTTCTCCAATGATTAACCTAAATCTTTATTGTCTATCTACTATTCAATTCTGAATTATAATGATTATCCAACATTATTACTTTTAAATTCACCAGTGTCATGTGTATCAGGACTTCCTAATAATCCAAGATGGTATTCAAGATCATAGTTGCTCCTCTAGTAACCGCCTAAATCTTCAGTGACAACCTGCGAATTAATTCATTATCATGAACATCTTCCAGGAATAATGTTAGTAATCAAGCCTGTACTCCGATAGCTGTTATCATATCTCCAATTTCTTAAAACTCTATTAATTCATTTGGCAATCGATCCTGCCGTTTTTTTCCTTTATTGTAAAAATCTTCCAGGAATTACACAATTTATCAGTGTTGCAATCCTTTAATTAGTTTCATACTTTCTATTTCTCCAGGAATCACTTAATTCATCTGTCTGGTTAATCTATTCATTTAAGCTCCACCAATTCATTTACCCCAAAATTCACACTATTGTTTCCTCCAAGGATAAAAAAATTAAGTTTCAAGGGTAAGCATCATGATTCTTGGCCCAAGTGTGTTTTCATAGAACATTTACCAGGGGAGTACTGGATTTTTTTTATCACGTTTTGAACTTCGGGGTAAGGGAGCTTTAGAAGTAAAATGGCTAGGGTAGCATATAGATGAGGGGGAATCGTCTAAGAGAGATGAGAATGAGCATTATAACTTATATTTGTGAAAATAGATATTGAGGAAATAGTTCTAATTATGAACTAACGGCCAGACTAACTAGGTCACGACCTGCAGTCGATATGCTCTGATACCATCGCTGTAGGGACCCAGATATTAACATCCGGATTCCTCTGTTATAAGGCCCAGAATAGGCCACATGTAATGACACAAATACCCCTAAGGGGATAATCAGCTGTAAGGGCATAATTGTAAAAGCACTCCCCATGTACATATATAGAACACCGACCATGGGGAGAAGGCAGGCCATTACACTTATCTTCATCACTCTCCACTACCATCTCTCTCTCTGTTTGGTCTGTAGCCACAACAGTTGGTGTCGTCCGTGGGGAGGACAAGGACAAGCCTGAAGACCGAAGAAGAAGGATGGCAACGAAAAAAGCTTCGTCAGCGGCGGTGAAGGGAAAGAAGGCGGCCGGGCCGGAGCGTCGTATGAGTACCAGGGCTTCGGCATCGGCAGCGGCGGGCGCGGGTAGCGACGCAGGCGCGGTGGCCGAAGATGTCGACGTCCGCGCGGTGACGACCAACCTCGTCACCGGCACCGCGACGACCAACCTCGTCACCGGCACCGCGACGACCAACCCCGTCACCGGCACCGCGTCGACCCACCCCGGCACCGGCGTCGCGGGGACAGACCCCGCGGTCGAAGACGTCGACGCTGGTGCGGCGACAACCGACCCCGCCGACGCAACGACAGCCGACCTCGCCGCCCCCGCCGCAACCCTCGCCGGCAGCGCGGACCGGGCGGTTCGAGGTAGCCACGACGGAGCGACCGGCAGCTCGGGACCTCACGACGCGGTCGTGCCCGCGCCGATCCGTCCGTTGGGAGTACCGGCGACCCCGCCTGCATAGGCGGCAGAAAGCGCCCTGCTGGCGGCCCTCAACGCGTTCCAGCGGGAGCTAGGGGACCTTCGCGGAGCCGTCCGAGATATGCAAGAGGCTCGGAGCCAGCAGGCCAGGCCAGTAATCGCGCCCGAGCCCACGCCGGAGAGGGCGGACAGTCGCGAAGCCCCCACGAATAGCCGCGTGCCGCTGCGGCGCGTAGATCCGGAGTCCCCGCTTTCGGCGGGACTGCAGCAAGCGGCATGGCCCGAAGACTTCAAGTTTCCTAGCGCCATCGACTCGTACAAAGGCGACACGGACCCCCGCGAGTTCGTGCGCGTGTACGAAACCGCAATCGAAGCCGCGGGTGGAGACGACACCACGAAGGCGAAGGGACTCCCCCTCGCGCTGCAAGGCGTGGCGCTCTCTTAGTTCTTTACCATAGAGCCGGGCTCCATCTACGCGTGGGAGCAGCTTCGCGTCCGCCTCCACAACAACTTCCAAGGAAACTACGTCGACCGAGTCGACGCGGACCAACTCTTTGCTGTCAAGCAAAAACCCTCGGAGAAGCTTCGGGACTACTTCAAACGCGTCGCCAAGATTCGATGCCAAGTGAAAGACGTTAACGAAACCACCATCGTTAATGCAGCCATACAGGGCCTTCGTCCGGGCCCGATGGCCGAGTACAACGCGCGAAAGCCAATCAAGAAGGTGGCGAAGCTCTTCGACAAAATGGAGGAATATGCCAGGGCGGAAGAAGACGCACGGCGAAGGCAAGGGGACGACTCCGACACCAACCAGGCCGGAACCTCGGCACAAGCCGAAGATCCCCCGAAGAACGGCTCTTCGAAGGGAAAATGTAAGCAGGAGTCGTCCAGGGATGCGCCCGACCGCAGGGACGCCTCGCATAAGGAGTCGTCCGATCAGCCCAAGCGCGGCCAACAGAGATCGAGGCGAAACCGGTACGTCCTCAACATTGAAGGCGGTTCCGACGAGGGCGCTCTTGCGGGCCGAGGCGGTCAGGGGCGCCGTGGCCGGGGGCGCGGCCGTGGCAGGGGCCGCGACGATAAGGGTCGTGGGGATTACGACGACCAGCACCAGGGACTGTGGTGCGTAGTCCACGGCCACGGCAATCGCGATACCCGCACCTGCACCTCCATCGCGGCGCTCCGTGACAGCGTCGCTAGGGACAGGAACCTAGAGACGCGTCCGCCTGCGGTGGCCCACGTCCAATTCCCGTACGAGGCCCCCGCGCAAGTACAGGCGCAAGGGATGCAACCCCAGGAAGGCACCTTACGGATCCAAGCTCACGTACAGCAGCCTCGGGGGGGCCTCCTATCGCTGCAGGCCCCGGAGGCAACCCACCGCAGGATCATTAACGTCATATCCGGAGGTTCTGCGCTGGAATTCGCCTCAACACGGCAGCAGAAGGCCTATGCGCGAAGACTACATCACGTGGCGGCATACCCAGCGCAGGCACCCCCGGATTGGGCGCAGCGCGAAGTTACATTCACACCCGACGACGCCCAAGGCGTGGACTTCCCTCATCAGGACCCCCTGGTCATCCGGGTCACTATCGCGGGGTGCGACGTGGGGCGTGCCCTGGTGGACGGTGGTAGCTCCGCGAACGTATTGTTTGCGGTGGCCTTCGACCAGATGGGGATCCCTCGAAGCCGCCTAGGGCCCTCGGGAATCCCACTGTAGGGCTTCGGGGGACAGCCCCTGCGGGCCCTGGGCCAAATAGGTCTTCAAGTCTCCTTCGGCCAAGATGACAATGTGCGGGCCGAAGAAGCCACCTTCGACGTGGTCGACCTTCCGTACCCCTACAATGCCATATTAGGGCGCCCAATCCTCAACTCCTTCGGCGTGGTACCACATCACGGCAATCTATGCATGAAGATCTCGGGTCCCTAGGCCATCATCACCATCCGAGGCGACCAGGATATGGCCCGGCGCATCGAGCCCGGTAGCAGGTACCCGCGTCGCGAAGCCCAACGGCGCTCCTAGAGCTGGCGTCACAGCGCGGAGGTCCGCGGGGCCATTCAGACGCGCCATGGCGGACCCTGCAGATGTCTAGCGACTAGAGGCTTCGGCCTCACCATGGGCAAACGGTTAGTATATCCACTCCTTGTAGTTGCTTACCCGCGCAAACGGGGAGGTAATGTAGATCGCCGTTTGCCACTAATCTTTCTTCGTCACGCGCAAGTACGCGGCGAAGGCGCGCGCAGGCTCAGCCAACGCGCGCGTTCCCGCAGTATAAATCAAAGTCGCACGTTCGCGTGTGCACTCGCCGTCGCCAAAGGTGACGGGACTGAGTATAAATCGAAGTCGCACATTCGCGTGTGCACTCGCCGTCGCCAAAGGTGACGGGACTGAGTATAAATCGAAGTCGCACGTTCGCGTGTGCACTCGCCGTAGCCAGGGGTACGGGGCTGAGTATAAATCGAAGTCGCACGTTCGCGTGTGCACTCACCGTAGCCAAAGGTGACGGGCCTGAGTATAAACAAAGACGCACGTTCGCGTGTGCACTCGCCGTAGCCAGGGGTACGGGACTAAGTATAAATCGAAGTTGCACATTCGTGTGTGCACTCGCCGTAGCCAAAGGTGACGGGCCTGAGTATAAACAAAGATGCACGTTCGCGTGTGCACTCGCCGTAGCCAGGGGTACGGGACTGAGTATAAATCGAAGTCGCACGTTCGCGTGTGCACTCGCCGTAGCCAAAGGTGACGGGCCTGAGTATAAACAAAGACACACGTTCGCGTGTGCACTCGCCGTAGCCAGGGGTACGGGACTGAGTATAAATCGAAGTCGCACGTTCGCGTGTGCACTCGCCATAGCCACAGGTGACGGGCCTGAGTATAAACAAAGACGCACGTTCGCGTGTGCACTCGCCGTAGCCAGGGGTACGGGGCTGAGTATAAATCGAAGTCGCACGTTCGCGTGTGCACTCGCCGTAGCCAAAGGTAACGGGCCTGAGTATAAACAAAGACGCACCGGGGGGACGCCCTCGCGCGCACCAGTCTACGGACTTTAAATAAGACGTAGCGTCGAGGTCCGCCTCCGCACGTACCAGTCTACGGACTTTAAATAAGACGTAGCGTCGAGGTTTGCCTCCGCACGCACCAGTCCACGGACTTTAAATAAGACGTAGCGTCGAGGTCTGCCTCCGCACGCGCGAGTCTCCGGACTATAAAGGAAGACGTAGCGTCGAGGTCCGCCTCCGCACGCACTAGTCCACGGACTCTAAATAAGACGTAGCGTCGAGGTCTGCCTCCGCACGCGCGACTCTCCGGACTATAAAGGAAGTCGTAGCGTCGAGGTCTGCCTCCGCACGCGCGAGTCTCCAGACTATAAAGGAAGTCGTAGCGTCGAGGTCTGCCTCCGCACGCGCGAGTCTACGGACTATCAAAAGGCGAAGCGTTGAGGTCCGCCTCCACACACGCCAGTCTACGGGTTGTAAAAAGGCGAGGTGCCAAGGACTGCCCCCGTAAGCGCCGTTCTAAGGAACCCTTGCGCAGCTACTTCGCCAACGATGCGCGTCAAGCGCGAAGATCTTGTCCCTGCGCAGCATGCGGCGTACCGGTGAATACAAAGTGGCATCAACACAGCACACATCCTAAAATGCCAGGAAATCTACATGCCGGGAAACTCACAAGTACAAAGGTCCGGTAACATCCTTGCCGCTCTAAGCCGCTATCCCGCGGGTTCGTCCTTAACACGTGCTAGAGCTGGGGCCCCGCTCGAAGAAGGTCGGCCCGCCCAAAAGTCCAGCGACTCTTCGGCCCTTCGCCAGCGTCGAAGGCGTCGCCGGGTTGGAAGGTCGGCCGCAAGAAGCCGGCCCCAGCAAGGAAGCTGCCCGGGATATAGGCGAAAGTCAGAATAAATGCAGTAAGTGTGTACTCCATTCGCAAAGAGAGGGAGCAGTACAACACACGCCTACACCTAGGCACCGCGGCGTCAGACCTGCGGGTTCCCGGCGCCTTCGGAGGGCCCGGCGTCGCCCTCGCCGAGTCGAGGGACCCCGTCCAGAAATTGGCCAAGGCTCCCCGTCCCGTAGAACGACTTCCGGAGCTCGATCCGTGCAACTTCCGGACCGACGTAATCCCAGATCCGGTCGAAGAAGGGCCCGAGGGCACGGCGAGCATAGCGGACGGCGCCGGACATTACTCCAGCCCCGCCAGGCATCTCCAGCTGGGGGTCATCCAGCTCGGCGACGTGCGTACAGCCGCGGTGCTGGTGGAGCGCACACACCAAGCAGGCCGAAGTGTACGCGCAGTGGGTGCCAAAGGACGTCGCGGCGCCGCGCGCGACGTTGGCGGCATCCCCGACCCAGCGGAGGGTCCGAGACAACTCCTCCGGGCCAAAGGCGCGGTCCGGCACCTCAGTTACCAGCCCTTGAAGATGGCTCTCCAGCGCTTGCATGGCATCCCACGCAACCACCGAGGCGTCGCCAAGCGTCTGGTTACGCTCCGCTAGAGTCAAGGCAAGCTCGCCTTTTTCCTTCTCTAGCGAGGCGACCTGCACCAGGAGCCCGTCCTGCTCCGCCACGAATTTTTCTTCAGCAGCTGCCGCGGCCGACTCCTGCGCCGACGCAACAAGTCCCTCGGCGTGTGCCCTCGCTTCGGCACATTCCGCTTCCAGCTGGCGGATGCGGGCGTCCTGGGCAGAGCGGGCTCCGGAGGCTTCGCGTAGCTCCTCCTCGGCGACCCGCAGTCTATCCTCGAGCGCCTTTCGGTCACGAGCATAGACCGCTTGCAAGGCCTACCCCAGCACAAGGGTTTGCAGAGGGAGAAGACTCAGCAAGCTCAGCTAGATCAGGCGTTGTCGCATGAGTACTTACCCTCACCCCAGACACCTCGAAGGCGTTCTCGAGGCGTCCCGCACCGTAGGCCTGCAGCACCCGCGGGTCGACGCTCATGGTCGCGTCATTCACAATCCCGCGCCACGCCCTCAGCGTATCCGGAGGCGGCACGAAGTCCGCGGGGCTTACGTGCTCGGAGGCTCCGTGCTCCGCCGAGTGCTCCCCCTCCGGAATGAGCAACGCTGCAAACAGGGATACGGGTGACCACCCCAAGGCATACAAGCACACACCAGAGTAAGCTAAGCCACCTTACCTTTGGTAGCAGAAGGAATGGTCCCGCCGCGGGCAGAAGCCTCCGTGTTCGGGGAGGGCGACGGCTGTCCCCGCGCGGCGGGCGGCGTGGTCAGGGGGGCAGAAGGCGCGTATGCCACAGGGTCTCTGGCGCTTGCGCTGGCGTCCCACAAGCTTCTGATGCCCGTGGCCACGACGAATCCCCGCGGTGTCCGGTGGAGCTCCGGCCGCACGCACGGCCGTTTAGCCGGGGCAGCCAGCGGCGACACCGCCCCCGCAGCCGCGGTTAGCGAAGCCCCCGCGGCTGCCGCGCCCGGGGGCGAAGGTTCCATGGTGGCAGTTGTCGCAGGGAGCACCTCGGTTTCTGCTGCTGTCGGTAAGGGCAGCACGGCTCCGTGCGCCCCCGCGGAAGGCGCCTCCGGCACCACAGCGGCCACGGTCGAAAGCTCCACCTCGACGTTGCCGGTCCGCACGGGTGCCGCCTCGGTGACTTCGGCGAGCGGTGAGGCTTCCCCCCATCGGCCGCTCGCGGCAAGCCCGCCGTCCGGGACGCTCGCCGAAGATACCTCGCCTTCGACGTCTGCGCCGCCCAAACCGGAGTCGGCACATCTCGCCGAGTCCGACTCCGCGTCCGCCGCACCCTCGGAAGCACTAGCAGCAGCAGCAGCAGCCGCCGCGCCAAGCGCGGCAGGCGCCCCGCCGCGGCCCCTCTTCCGAGACGGGGTCTTCTTCTTCCTCGCTGCACCGTCGTCTGGAGCGACACGGTCCGGCACGGCAAGGCCCAGAGCCTCGCACACGCGGTTGATTCGCCCCAGCCCTGCCTCGGCAATAGCAGCCGCGCGCTGCTCATGCTCCCTGCCGGTGTACGGCCCCAGGAACACGCGCGCGGCTTGCTCCGCCTCCTCCAAGGAAATCCCTGAAACAAAGGAGAAGACCATCAGCATATAACGCATTCCGCGTGAGCAAAGGAGAGACGCGAGCGAGGCTTATGGAGATCGCCGGGCGCCGGCAGCAAGCAAACCCATGGCAAAACATTGTCGTCTCGACGCCTCTTGGCGGCAAGACGCCAGTCGTGGGCAAGCGGCGCCACGCCGTACATCACGAACTCTTCGGCGAGGTCACGCATGTTGAAGCGGGCGGCCACGCCTACGAGCCACTTGACCCTCCGCTTGTCCTCGTGATTCCTCTGTGATTACTGCACTATTCCCTGGATCAGTAGATAGTGCTCACAGTTACAGTAATGAATATCAAAATACATATCATGCGGAAGCGTAAAATTTAATAGTAGATTTACTCATGGGCCGATTAGGCCGAAATCATTAAATTGCAGCAACAGAAGAACGAAGCACACAGGTGGGACCTTCAGGACATGCCCATAGGCAGCCAACTGGAGGTTCGCGACCTAGCTCTTGACATCTTCATCTTCTCTGCCAGCTTGTCCAATCTTGTTGCTGCGGTGCAGTGACTTGATTCCTGATTCTGAATTTTGTCGCAAAAGCGAGCGTGAGCACTCCGACCCCGTGCTCCGCGAGCCAATACACAGAATGCAAATAAATAGTATGCATAGCTTAACAAAGGAGAGGCTCGGGCTATTTTATTTTGCGTAGAGTGCTTTTGAATACAATTAATTAAAAAGCCCTATGACTTAGCAATTTTGGAACAAATCATAATGTACAAGGAAATGCATTATTAATATCGATTCAGATTCCATCCACCGTTACATGGCATCTGCACCATATAGCAATTTCTTCAGCATTATAGCCGCTTAAATTACCACTGGGACGACACCCAGGACAACTCCAAACTAGGGCCTTTCACTGCCCTCCACTTTTCCATCCCACCCACAAAACATTTTGAAATAGAACTATATCTGGTTAAGTTCCCATGTCCGCCCTTAACCGTGGGCGCGGCTATTCGAATAGTTTTGACTCTGCAGAGTTTGTACACTTTCACCACAAGAGACAATCAACTCGTTGCCCCACACGATTCCTTAGAAGTGTGGTTGAGCAGACCGTCACAGTGACTTTTCAAAGTATCTAGTCCCTTCAGTCATCTCACCTTATGGGCTTCTCCCACTTGCGGTGGGTCCCATCTATGCGCGGGATGTTTCCCCCAGCCACTACGCAGCTCGAGCTTCTCTCTTCCCGCAACGTAGGACAGCTGGGAAACTTCACCCTCCACTGGTGTCCCTTCAGGCCCCCTTGCCATAGCGTAGCCCCTTCACTCCCCTACCGGTGAGATGAGTCTGGGGTTTCGATAAGTCTACTTAGCCAAGTTGTATTTTACAGACTTGTGGTTGTACTGTTTTACATGGGTTGACAAGACAAGATTCGGTCCTTAGTGGTATCTGGGCGGTTCTACCACAAACCACACTCTCGTGCACACCTGCACCATACCCCCGAACCATCCGCCCAAATAATTAAGCAATTCGAGGTTTTTGGGAATATAAAATAACTATATCCAACATACACCAGTCATTACCACCATGACTGCCCAACTAATTTTTCTCAGGATTAAAAGTGATGCTTGGGCGCTTTCGCGCCCATGAGACTCTAAACAATGCTAAGCATGGCATATAATTACAGACTTACTTTCGAAAGGTTACTAATATAAATTTTTGCTAGGGCGACAAGGTTCACACATTCAAATATTCCAAATAAAGGATAATATTATTCAATGTAAACAGTAGGCATATAACTAGGAGATTAAACTAAACATGTATTTGCATATAAAGTAACAGCATGCAATTTGATAATTTAAACCAAAGTAATTTGCAGAAAATGTAGGTTCGAAATGATCAAAGTATTGACTCGCCTGGCGCGGTTTACCGCGGTCTTGAGCTCACACACAATTGTGTCATGTGATGATCTTTAATTCCTGGTCTTCATCGATCTCGGTCTCGATTGATCCATAGAATCTTCAGGACTCCAGTTTCTAATTACGCGATAAACGACTGAATCCAAATAAAAGCAAATAACTCAAAAGATCCAAGTAAATCCGAATAAACTCAATTTAAATTTATTATAAGTTAATGGGTGATTTGAGGCAAGATCGGTGATAGAATATGATGACTTGATCTCTTTCTCTTTTTTTTATGGACAATCTCTTTTATTATTTTTGGTATTTATCAAGGAAGTTCTATAAGTTAGGTTAGGTCCATGAATCAATGTGCGAGATTAGCGAAGCATTTTTTATCAGGCGCTACTATTTAGGGCATATGTTATAGATAGAGATGTATATAATTTTTAGTTTACCAAATAAATAGTAGAGTCCAGTTTTATAGCATTTTATGGCTCATCATTTTATGTATTCTTAGTTATTACTAGGCGTGTTTTATAAGGATATGTTTCAAGATTTGCTACTTAGCAAAATCTAACACTAAAATTCATTTGTCGAGGGCATGCTAGTGATAACTACTATTGCCACATATATATATATTTTTCTAAAATGACCTTTCTACTTAAGGACAACCTTTTGATCAACAGTCGTTATTATTTTACGTATCTTTACACTAGCATGACCCTATTATTTGGAATTATTTGGAGGACCAACTGTCATTGTTGTTTTATCCTTTGCATCAGCATCTTGCATATTTTAATCACACTTTTATTTACATAGGACCGAGCTCGCTTTACCAATTTCATTCCACTAAACTCACCATGGAGATTTATTTATTTGTGGCGTGCTAATGGGGGGTTTATATTAGAACTTTCTATTTTCAACGATCACGGTCATGCCCTAAATTTTATGAAGCGGCCTAATTTAATTAAACCTACCGTTAAAATTTACTTTATGACTGCATGACAAATGGTATGACATATATTTGTTTATACTTAAGGACGATCCTTTAACTTAGGGATTTGTTCTTATGGCTTTAGCATACATCCAATGTTCTTTCTAAATTTTAACTTGATTATATTTTTGGTGATTCCAAATTAATTATCTCAGCCCCCCCCCCCTTTAGGTTTAATTTGGATGTACTTTTAATTGGGATTCTTATTAAATTCGGAAGCTTAGCCAAAACCATCTTTATTAATACCTTTAACTAATAACTAGGTCCTAGCTACTTGAGTTAGTTACTCACATGTGAACTATCCAAAAATTAAATCCCAATTAATCTCATTTTCCTCCCTATTAGATTTTATTTACTTCTCTAATCTAGTTCCTAATTTCCCTTAACTGAAATGGGCTAACAACAGCAAAACAAAATGAAAGTATAATGCTCAGGTGAACTCGATCCCACAACCTGTGATGTTAGCACCCACTCGGTCGACCACTGGGCTATTGCCCACTTACTGATTCAGTAGAGGAGGCTGTGAGGAAAGATACCTTCCACGACCTGGGCAAAGCAGTGGAGGCAGCCGGCCGAAAACAGAGCAGGAGGGGCGGCGCGAGGCAGGCAGCGGTGCCGCCGGTGAGGGGCGCCCGGAGAGGTGCCGGCGACCATTAAAACGGATCGCTGGGAAGGCAAGGAAGCTCTGGGAGGTGGCGCCCGGGTCGGAGCAGCAGCGGGGCGGCCGGGCGGCTGCACGGGGCGGCCGGCGATGGAGTGGGATGGAGGCGCCGGCGGCCGGGAAAAAGAGGGGTGAGGACGGCGTGCGCATGAGCATCAGGGAGTTAAGGGAGGGCTCACCGTGCAGTTCTTCCAAATTTTCAAACATTCAAAATTTAGGATGTTACATAACCCCAAAATCTGCAGGCAACTCAAGTTTATATGCATTGTCATTAATCTTTTTAAACACTTTGAAAGGACCATCAGCTCTAGGCATCAACTTAGACCTCCTCAATTCAGGAAATCTTTGTTTTCTCAAATGCAACCAAACTGAATCACCCGGTTGAAAAGTTAAATGCCTCCTTCCTTTACTACCAGCAAGTTTATATTTAGCATTCATGCGTTCAATATTTTCTTTGGTTGTCTCATGCATTTTCAACATCAAGTCAGCACGCTGTTTAACATCAAAATTTAACTTCTCTGAAGATGGAAGTGGTAGCAAATCAATAAGAGCACGAGGCACAAAGCCATAGATAATCTCAAAAGGGCACAACTTTGTAGTAGAATGCAGCGAACGATTATAAGCAAATTCAATATGAGGCAAGCATTCTTCCCACATTTTAATGTTTTTTTTCAAAACAGCCCTAAGCATGGTAGATAAAGTTATATTCACAGCTTCAGTTTGCCCATCAGTTTGGGGATGACATGTAGTCGAAAATAACAGCTTAGTCCCGAATTTAGCCCATAAAGTTCTCCAAAAATGGCTAAGGAATTTAGTGTCACGATCGAAAACTATTGTATTTGGCACACCATGCAAGCGAACAACTTCACGAAAGAACAAATCAGCAATGTTGGTAGCATCATCACTTTTATGACATGGTATGAAGTGTGTCATCTTAGAAAATCTATCCACAACAAAAAATATGCTATCCCTCCCCTTCTTTGTCCTAGGCAGTCCTAAAACAAAGTCCATAGAAATATCTTCCCAAGGTACACTAGGAACAGGTAGAGGCATATACAAACCGTGAGGATTAAGTCGTGACTTAGCCTTTTGACATGTAGTGCAGTGAGCAACAAAACGTTCCACATCACGTCTCATCTTTGGCCAAAAGAAATGACTAGCAAGTATGTCTTCTGTCTTCTTCGCTCCAAAATGCCCCATCAGCCCACCTCCATGCGCTTCCAGTAACAACAACAAACGAACGAAGCTAGCTGGAATGCATAGTTTGTTAGCTCTAAACACAAATCCATCATTTAGATCAAATTTATTCCACGTTTTTCCCTCTTTGCAATTCAGCAACACATCTTTAAAATCATCATCATGAACATAATGCCCCTTAATTGTTTCCAATCCAAAAATTTTGAAGTCAGGTTGTGAGAGCATGGTATATCTCCTAGACAATGCATCAGCAATAACATTCTCCTTTCCCTTTTTGTGTTTTATGACATAAGGAAAAGACTCTATGAATTCAACCCACTTTGCATGCCTACGGTTCAATTTTTCTTGACTTCTAATATGCTTTAATGACTCATGATCAGAATGAATGACAAATTCTTTGGGCCATAAATAATGTTGCCATGTCTCTAAAGTTCGAACTAGAGCATATAATTCCTTTTCATAAGTAGAATAGTTCAAACTAGGCCCACTCAATTTTTCACTAAAGTATGCCACAGATTTACCTTCTTGCAACAGCACACCACCCAATCCAATTCCACTAGCATCACATTCTAGCTCAAAAGTCTTACTAAAATCTGGAAGTTGGAGTAATGGTGCATGTGTTAACTTATCTTTCAATGTGCTGAAGGCGTCTTCCTGTGCATTCCCCCAAGTAAACGGCACCCCCTTTTTAGTGAGCTCATTCAATGGCGCGGCGATGGTGCTGAAACCCTTCACAGAACGATGATAGAATCCAGCAAGTCCTAGATAACTTCGCACCTGCGTGACCGTTTTAGGAGTCGGCCAAGTCTGTATTGCCTCAACCTTGGCTTGATCAACTTCAATCCCCTGTGGAGTAACAACATAGCCAAGAAAAGAGACTCGATCTGTGCAAAATGTGCACTTCTCAAGGTTACCAAATAAACGTGCATTACGTAAAGCATCAAAAATAGCACGTAAATGGCAAAGGTGTTCCTCTAGTGATCTGCTATATATCAATATATCATCAAAATAGACCACTACAAATTTACCAACGAAAGCACGCAAAACCTCGTTCATTAATCTCATGAATGTGCTAGGTGCATTAGTTAAACCAAATGGAATCACTAACCACTCATACAAACCGAACGTAGTTTTAAATGTTGTTTTCCATTCATCTCCCAATTTCATGCGAATTTGGTGGTACCCACTACGCAAATCAACTTTAGAGAAGACAATAGAGACACTTAATTCATCAAGCATATCATCTAACCTAGGAATAGGGTGACGATATCTAATGGTAATGTTATTGATCGCTCTACAGTCCACACACATGCGCCATGATCCATCTTTCTTAGGCACTAAAATTACCGGAACAGCACAAGGACTAAGAGACTCATGCACATAACCTTTATCAAGCAATTCTTGAACTTGATGCTGAATCTCCTTAGTTTCTTCCGGATTGGTCCTGTATGGCGCACGATTGGGCAAACATGCCCCGGGAATCAAATCAATCTGGTACTCAATCCCGCGCACTGGTGGTAGCCCTGGTGGCACGTCCTTTGGAAAAACATCCATGTACTCCTACAAAAAATTAGTGACAGCAGGAGGCACAGAAGAAGGTACATTCTCGAATGAAAATAAAGCTTATTTACAAAGTAAGGCATAGCAAACAGAAGTACTAGCATCCAGCTCATTCTGATGCGACCACGCCACAAACACACACGACCATAGTGCCCAATATCAAGATTGAACTAAAGGTGAATTCGTTTGTTCAGCTTCAACATATTATAATTGAGAATATGATGCTACCTAATAATAAAAATATATATATTGGTAGCACCACATCATTTTTACACCAATTCAAGCAAGAGTTCAAGTTGGACACGTTTTGGAATCCAATTCGGCCTCCAGATCAATTCGGATTCAGCCTGACAGGCCCAACTTCAAATGTGCATAACTTTCACATACGAAGTCCGTTTGAGGTCCATGAGTACTTGTTGGAAAGATTTTCTTATCCTCTTTCCAATGTATCTACTATCACCTCTAAATTCCTTCTGTGCGCACCACAATCATCAAAAGAGTCCACGTTGGTTTCTGAGTTCGAGTCAAAAAGGGTGCTGCGCCACCACCACTTGGGCCCATGGGCCTTCTAACCCTAGGGTGTGCACTTGGACGCCACCCCTGGTCGTTCTCCCTATATAGGAGCCGTCGCCTCCATTGCTAGAACTTGATTTCGTTGAGTTCAGGTTTAACTATTATGCAAACTTCTATTCTTCAGTTGTGTCGGATGACCACCTGTCAAGACAGCCGTCGGAATCCCACCTTTTGAACTCAATATCAATATTTGCAATTTCAGACTGCTTGTTGTCTTGTTCTTGTGTGTTCTTCGGTTGCATGCAGGAATAGACCTTCGTGGTCAGGTCAACCGCGTTCTTGGCACGGTTGATAACAACTTGGAGTGTGGTTCAGCGATTGCTAAGGCGCAAGCGACGTCGTTCGGTTGTAGTCGGATCGCAAGGGTCATCTCCACCAAAATCGATAGTTATCATCCTATCAGAAGATCGGGACACCCATCCCCTCATCAGTTGGTATCAGAGCTTCAGTTGACCGGTAGGAATTCTTTGTATCCCTAGTTAGTAGATTGATTTTTATTTCCCATAGCCCAGAAAAATTGCCCCACAAAAAGTGTTAATTTCCGCTGTCCAAACCCTGTTGTGCCTTTCAATCTGTTAGTTTTGGTTTGCTAAATTGAATTTGTGTCTGTTTTAGCTCTGTCTAGTTGCTGGTCATATCCTTGATTCCATAAAAATCCAAAAAAAATTCCCCACCACAAACCCTAATTCCAATTCGGCTGATTTTTCCTTTCTCTGCAGCCGCTACCAAATAAGCCATAACTTTTGATTCCGTAATCCTTTTTGAGTAAGACCACTGCCATTAGATTTATAACTTCATTATATATCTTCCTGTAAACTTTCGGTTTAATCCAATATGGCAGTAAAAAGATATCTGCGGTGCAAGTTGACCTAAAATTCCAGATTGAATCTGCAACAGTCGGCATTTGTGAATTTTGTGTGAATTTTCCGGTCGGTTTGCAGAACTTGGCCCCAAAACAAAATTTGTAGAAAATTCATCAGGAAATGGAGAAAAAAGAATCATTGAAAAAGAAGTAGCTGAAAAAAGTTATGGCCGAAATACCGACGTGCTGTCCAGTGGATAGAAATCTTCAATTTTCAAGTTTTGGGTCAATCCTTGTGTTCTTCAATTCGAGATTGCATTCGATTGAATTATCATGTATTTACCACTCACATACATTGCCATACAATTATTTTAGCCTTCTTCCATCTTTGGTTGATCAGCAATATAGGCTAAGTGCTAGATACGAACTATAATTCAATTCTGTGCAATTTCTGAAATTAATTGATTGTTTTCCTTTGCTACAAAATACATAGCCTATCCAAGCTCCACTTTTCTACTAACCGAACAAGTCTCGTTGTACCTTGCAATCGCTTTACTTATCACTTGAGTTAGATTTATCACGAACCAGCCACCGGTTGCACCACTTGTTTGCTTTGGTAAGAACTTGTAAGATTTTGGTAAAAGCGTGAGAGATGCTTTACTTGAATTGAGCCTCCATATCCTAGTAGTTGATAGGAACATATACTTGTAATTTGTTTCCTTATTTGCTACTAACCATGCTAGGTTCACGAGATGATTACGAGATAGATCTATATCTCCTTCAAGCCATTGACCGGGAGCGCAAAGAAATTCTCGATGAAGATGCACGCTTAAAACAAGCTTCTTCACCATGGGAGGTATATGATCGTGATAGTGCGTTCGGTAAAACTAAAATCGCTTTGCCATCCTTTGCTAGTAAATTTGATCCTGATGCCTATATTGACTGGGAGATAGCGCTAGATAAAGAATTTGAATATCATGATTGGTCTGATAAGCAAAAGATTAGAGCTGCCACTAGTGTTTTTATTAATGATGCAATGCTTTGGTGGAAATACTTAAGTAGACTTGGAAGAGTGCCTCAAACGTGGCATGCATTAAAGAAACTTTTGAGAGATCACCATGTTCCTAAATATCATGCTGATTATTTGCTAGCTAGATTGCAACGTTTAAAAGAACGAAGTAGAACTGTAAGGGAATATTATCATGATTTAAAAACTTGTTTATTGTGTTGTGGCTTAGAGGAACATGCTGAAGCTACAGAGAATAGATTCTTACGTGGGCTTAATAAAGAAATTCAGGACCTTCTCATCCACAAAGAATATAATTCTCTCCCTCATTTGTTTATACTTGCTTGTAATGTTGAACGTCAGATTGAGGAGAAATTGAGAGTGCTTGATGATAAAAAACATGAAAACAAACCCTTGTTTGTGCCTTTTTCTGTGACTAACAACTTGCAGGTAGTTGAGAACCATGTCGAAGAGGAGCATGAACTGATTCAATCATTGACTCCATTAGTTGAGAACGAAGATGAGGAGATGGATGCACTTACATCATCTGAGGAGAGCCAAAAAGGTAAAGAACATGGTGCTATCATCACTCACGGTGAGTATGCTTCTAAGGGACTACAATTATCCACTGTTCATGATATTTTAGAGCAAAACTTAGTGGAAAACGATTTTGATACGCACATGTTTCGAGTAGAGAATTCAGACTGCATTGACTTGAGTGCACCATGTCATAAAATAAATAAATTGCCTGCTGTTTTGATTGATTCATGTGATGAATTTATCGCATCAATGATCATGTGGTTTTGGTTAGATATAAAGAAGTTTTGACTAGAATTTCTCCTGCTAATTCATTGTGTTACATCATATTGGATCTACCTATGAAATTATCACATCTATGGAGAAAGTTTCTGAACTTGCATGTTCAAAATTCTTGTTTAGTGCCTACACCCCTGGGTATAAATTTAATTTGATTGGAGATTATGGTGTAGAAAATTAATTTTTTGTATATCGAATATGCATAACTTGTGATCACATGAATGAATTGAAGCTTACTGTTTTGGACAATTCTTGTGTGTTGAATCTTGTTCAATATGAGAGGGAAGTAAAATTTAGTACTCATCCAATGCCTATGTGTTCATCTCTTTTTGCACCATCTAGTATGGACAATCTGAATAAAGATGATGAATTATGGAAGAACTTACAAATCTTTTCACCCTTGCTAGATAAATTTGCTATTGCTCAATTGAGATATGATTATATAGATGAATTTTGCTTGATTCCAAAAGTTGTAGCTTTGCCCCTATGTGCCACCACTGCAAGTTTACAACTTGAGAGATTTGAATTGCATAAATGCTTCACTTACATTTGCAAAACTAGTTGCAATAATTGCTGTGTGAGAAATTTTGATTTGCTCATTAACATATATGATTACTCTTGGGTTAATACAATGAGCTTTTATGATCACTACTGTTTTATAGCATTAATTGTGGAACAACGAAGAACTACTAAAACGGATGACATATACAAATACTATGCATACACCTTGGCTTCTTTGTTACCCTATATTCAGCTTATCAAAAGCCGAGGACGGCTTTGTTTGCAAGAAGGGGAGGATGATGAGAACATGTACTCTATGGATACAACCATATGATATTACAAGAACTCCTACGCATCACTTAAATTATCAGGTGAGTTCATTTCAAATAGGTTTCACTTTGTTTGACAAAGAACCTATGATATTACATAATGAGAGTTTGTTGCGTTTGTTATCATGTACCGAGATTTATAATCAAGATCACGCAATACGTGAGGCTACACATATGTTAAAACCAAGGACGGTTTTCGGTCAAGAAGGGGAGGATGATGTGACCACGCCACAAACACACACGAACATAGTGCCCAATATCAAGATTGAACTAAAGGTGAATTCGTTTGTTCAGCTTCAACATATTATAATTGAGAATATGATGCTACATAATAATGAAAATATATATTTTGGCAGCACCACATCATTTTTACACCAATTCAAGCAAGATTTCAAGTTGGACACGTTTTGGAATCCAATTCGGCCTCCAGATCAATTCGGATTCAGCCTGACAGGCCCAACTTCAAATGTGCATAACTTTCACATACGAAGTCCGTTTGAGGTCCATGAGTACTTGTTGGAAAGCTTTTCTTGTCATCTTTCCAATGGATCTGCTATAACCTCTAAATTCCTTCTGTGCGCACCATAATCATCAAAAGAGTCTATGTTGGTTTCTGAGTTCGAGTCAAAAAAGGTGTTGCGCCACCACCACTTGGGCCCATGGGCCTTGTAACCCTAGGGCGTGCACTTGGACGCCACCCCTGGTCGTTCTCCCTATGTAGGAGCCGCCGCCTCCGTTGCTAGGACTTGGATTTCGTTGAGTTTAGGTTTAGCTATTATGCAAACTTCTGTTCTTCCGTTGTGTCGGACGACCACTTGTCAAGACAGCCGTCGGAATCCCACCTTTTGAACTCAATATCAATATTTGCAATTTCAGATTGCTTGTTATCTTGTTCTTGCGTGTTCTTCGATTGCATGCAGGAATAGACCTTCGTGGTCAGGTCAACCGTGTTCTTGGCACGGTTGATAACAACTTGGAGTGTGGTTCAGCGATTGCTAAGGCGCAAGCGACGTCGTTCGGTTGTAGTCGGATCGCAGGGGTCATCTCCACCAAAATCGATAGTTATCATCCTATCGCAAGATCGGGACACCCATTGCCTCATCACATTCACATCAAACTTAGTAGCAAGAAAACATGCACCCTTCAATTTAATCTCATTTTTCGTCTCATGAACACATTTAGAGTTTTTCTTTTTATGTTGCTCAGGTTCGCTTGCAACAATCTGATTTTCACTCCTATTATGCTCCTGATTTTTCTCTCTACTAGCTCTAGCAATCTCATCTTTGAAAATAGCTTCAGGAGACATAGGATGTAACATAATTTTCTTGTCATGATGCACAAAAGAATATTGGTTTGTCTTACCATGATACAGTGAATCTTTATCATATTGCCACGGTCTACCTAACAGCATAGAGCATGCTTGCATAGGAACTACATCGCATTCTACAACATCATGATAAGAACCAATAGCAAAATTTACTCTCACCATTCGTGTTACCTTCACCTTGCCGCTGTTATTGAACCATTGAATGTAGTAAGGTTGTGGGTGAGGTTTGGTGTTCAACGCAAGCTTCTCCACCATATCGGAGCTCGCCAAGTTGTTGCAGCTCCCTCCATCAATGATCACACGGCATGAGCGTTCCTTCACGACACACGTTGTTTGGAAAAGGATGTGCCGCTGATTTTGCTCCGTCCTCTCCATTTGTGCATTCAACACACGCTGCACAATGAGGCTCTCATAGCGCTCTGCATCTTTAGCACCGATGTGTTCTTCTTCTTGCTTCTTCCCACTACCTGCATGGTCAGCTGCAAGCATAGCATATGTATCCTCATCCAAATCACTAGCAGAAGAATACTCACCATCATCTCTCACAATCAAAACGCGCTTGCTTGGGCATTCACTCCACACATGGCCATACCCCTTGCATTGATGACATTGGATATCCCTCGTTCGTCCCGTAGATGCAACAGATGAAGAGCTCTTTGCATGTGCTTGGGCTAACCCCTTTGTTGCTTCGGATGCCCGAGATGCTGAATTTGATGATGAAAACTGTGGCTTGCTGTTGGAGGAAGAAGCTGCAGGAGGTTGGCTTGATGGTGCAGCAGATGCACGTTGAGACCAAATGTTACCACGTCCTACAAAAACGTTAGTCCTAGTGCTCGCGCATTGTCCCTGTACTTCTCTTTCAGCTTTACAAGCAAGATGAAATAAACGAGTGATAGAATTATATTTCTTGTAAGCTAAAATGTCCTAAATTTCACAATCCAAACCACCCATAAACCTAGCCATAGCAGCTTCCTCAGTTTCCTCTAAGTCACAACGCAGCATTCCTGTTTGCAATTCTTGAAAATATTCCTCTACGCTTTTACTACCTTGCCTCAATTGTTGCAACTTATGTAACAAATCACGTGCATAATATGAAGGAACAAATCTAGCTCGCATGATTCTTTTTAATGCATCCCAAGTTGGTGGTATGGTTAAAGGATTTTTCTTACAATATTCACTCCACCAAATAGACACAAAATCAGTAAACTCACTAGTAGCAGCCCTAGCCCTTTTGTTTTCAGGGAATGCATGACAAGCAAATTTCTGATCAACAGCCAATTCCCAAGTGATATAAGCATCATGGTTGTATTTTCCATCAAAAGGTGGCATAGTTATATCTTACCAAGTGATTCACATTCTCACGTACCTCATTCCGACATGGTTGAGGATGACGGTGAGCGTCCTCATCATCATCGATCTCAGTATCAGCCGCATACTCGTCTCCACCATTTTCATCCACCCTGCTGCCCAAGACACCAATGTTGGCACGTGTGCGCTGAGTTGGTGCAGCGGGAGATGCACGGCCTATCTCATCAAGACGTCTCAAAATCTCAGCAAGTGAGGTATTGACGGTACCAACGGAAGCCTCTAATGTTGCCAGCGTAGTGTTGGTGTCGATCTGCGCGGCCTCCAATTGACCAAGGCGTTCATTAGTGACCCGTACATCCTCATCAAGTCCTTCAGTGTGCAGCTTTATTTGGCGCTCAAAGTGTTGTATGATGCCCCTAGTCCGAGGGGAATGTGGCGCTGTCCGTAGGTCCACTGGTTCTCCTAACATTGTTAGAAGAACACAAGAAACAAACCAAGAAGAAAAAAATAATAAAACTGCAGGTTATGCCCTCACAACTACTGGGATGTGGTTAAATCAAGTTGCACACTCTCAACCTGTTCTGTCAAGCTCTTACAAGTTCTTACCACAGCGAGCAGGAGGTGATGGCAGCCGACAAGTCAAGACAATATCTCCTGAAAATTGGGTGTATCGCTGCCTCCGTCGCTAGTCCCTGTGATGTGGTAGCCAAATCTGTGGAGCTATAGGTAGGCTGAGAGTGAACAAAGGATAACTAGAACCACATTAGTCAAAGCAAGTTAAATAATCACTCAATGACGACACTGTGCTGGTCCTAGGCTAGACCGTACTAGAGACGCAAGCCTAGAACACAAACGAAAACACACCGTGTAGAAAGAAACTAGATGACGTTGCACACGGAGTTCGGAAGCTCGAAAAAGGATGCCGTCTTCACAGGGAACCTTAGAATCACGCGTAGAAGGGCTCTGTCAATTTTGAGTGAATTCTGAGAAACCTGAATTTTCTCGGTTTGCGGGCCCGTTTTGAGGCCCTAAACGACGTTTTTTGGGGTCGAAGTTGTCGCGTGTGTGCCTGGAGGCTTACACGGATCTAAAATCTCCAGATTTCCCGGACTTCTTTTTTTTCGCTCTATCTTCTCGTTTCCTTTCCAACGGATCAAGAAAGCCTCAATCGGAGGTCGTATGCAAAAGTTAGGTGTTTCTCTCTCCTCTTTTTTTTTGCCGCGGCTGCCTGTTCCTTCTTTTTTTTCTCTGTTTTTTTTTCCTTTTTTCTTTTTTTTCACACACGACGCGGTTAAAACCTACTCCGAAACCAACTAGGGCAAAGCCTCCCTAGAAACTGAGCCTCCTCCTTTCCTTCCCTCACCGTGGCAGTTCGGATCTAACTGCAGTGGTGAGACCAACACGTGAACAGAACTCGAAACTCTAGAGAAACTAGACACTAAGACCAGCAAAGGACACAACGATGCAACCGAAAACTCAACAAACGAAGACTATGCAGCAATAGAGTAAGGCTCAAATTGTTTCGGATTTTCGGATCTAATCTACTATTTTTTTTTGGTTTTCTGGACTGTAGGTAGAAAAAGATGCAAAGACTAAATAAAAACAATCTCTCACCGATTAACCTTGAGCTCTGATACCAACTGATAGCACTAGCGGTCCCGATCTTTCGATGAGAGTGGTAGATTCGATTGGGGAAGGGGATGATGTTGACGACCCAACTACAACCATACAAGGACATTGCGCCTTAGCGATCGATACACCAACTTCAGAGGTTGTTCGTGACCTTGTCGGCGCACAATCAACCAAACCACGAGGGTAATTGTTCCTGCAAGCAATCGAAGAACAGGCAAGAACAAGATGAACAGCGACTCAATTGCAAATAAACGATGTAGGATTCAATCTGAAACAGAAAGACGGTGGGGTTCCGAAGACAAGTATTCGGGCGGTCTAGCCGACACGCGCGAGTACAAGGCGAAGTAGCAAAAGCTAACTTAGTCTATCAAAACCCCAAACCCTAGAAGAGGATGTGACTGCCTATTTAAGGGACACAGAAGGTGGAGGGTCGGCCAAAACACATGGAAGCCGAACAAGACTCGATTACAAGGCCCACTTTGACACGGACTAGAAAAGTAATGTGACTTGTTTTGCAGTTTCTGACCGGCTCGGATAGAATTTGGAGGTGAGGCTAGATCCATATGAAAGTAGACTTCAAGAGCTTTCCAACGAGTACTCACGGGCCCCAAGGAACCTTCTGGATCAAAAGTTATGCTCGTTTGAACTAGACGCTGTTGGGAAGGCCGAATCCGAGTCGAACTCGCGAACAGGACTTGGTTTGCGCTTGACGGTTCCACTTCTACACTTGAACTCACGTGGTTCTTCCCTATGGTTCCTATGGTCAATTAAATCATCACAAGAATTAAGTAGTATTCCATTCTTTGAAATATTTGTATGCAAACTTAGGAACGCATTCACCTGATGGTTAAGTTGACGTGCTCGCGCTCTAGTCATTGGTCCTTGTATCATAGTTTCAGTTTGATGTGGAGTCGGCATGGTTGGATGCATGGAAAGGATGTCCTCATCACCTTTTCCCTCTTTGCAACGTGCATAAGGGACAGAAAAATCATGGTCATGAGCATATAAATCACGCACACTGCCTAAACCAGGAATGTGCACTCCTAATTGAGTTAAAAGCACACTTTTCCTAGAAAGAGCATCAGCTACCACATTTTTCTTTCCCTTCTTATATTTCACAATGTAAGGAAACGACTCAATGAATTCGACCCATTTGGCATGTCTACGGTTCAGGTTTGCTTGGCCCTTTAAATACTTCAAAGCCTCATGATCAGAATGAATAATAAACTCTTTAGGCCATAAATTGTGTTGCCAAGTTTCTAATGCATGCACTAACGCATAAAGCTCTTTGTCATAGACCAGATAATTCAATTGAGCACCATTCAATTTCTCGATAAAATAAGCTATCGGTCTACCCTCTTGCATTAAAACACCACCAATACCCAATCCACTTGCATCACACTCAATTTCAAAATTTTTAGTGAAATCAGGTAAAACAAGCAACGGTGCTTCAGTCAAGCGTCTCTTAAGTTTAGCAAAAGCATTTTCTTGCACTACCCCCACACAAATTCAACACCCTTTTTAGTAAGTTCATTCAAAGGGGCAGCGATGGTGCTAAAATCCTTCACGAAACGCCGATAAAAACCAGCGAGATCATGAAAGCTCCTAATGTGATTTACATTCACACGAGTTGGCCAATTTTTAATCGCTTCAATTTTAGACTCATCTACTTCAACTCCCTGCGCAGAAACAACATAGCCCAAAAAGATGACACGATCTTTGCAAAAAGTGCACTTCTCTAAGTTACCAAATAACCTATTCTCACACAAAAACGTGCAGAACTTGTCAAAGATGGTCTATGTGTTCAGATTCAGTGCGACTGTAAATCAGAATATCATCAAAGTACACAAACCACAAATTTACAAATAAAATGCCTTAAAACATGATTCATTAAGCGCATGAATGTACTAGGTGCATTAGTTAAACCAAAAGGCATGACTAACCACTCGTACAACCCAAATTTCGTTTTAAAGGCTGTTTTCCACTCATCCCCTTCATGCATTCTAATTTGATGGTAACCACTGCGCAAATCTATCTTAGAGAAAATAACAGCACCACTCAATTCGTCTAGCATATCATCTAAGTGAGGTATAGGATGACGATATCGAATTGTGATATTATTAATTGCTCGACAATCTACGCACATACGCCATGAACCATCCTTCTTAGGAACTAAAATAACAAGAACAGCACAAGGGCTTAAGCTTTCACGGACATACCCTTCGGAGAGAAGCTCTTGTACTTGTTTCTGAATTTCCTTTGTCTCCTCGGGAATGGTTGATGAGGCGATGGGGTCCTGATCTTCCGATAGGTTGATAACTTCGATTTTGGTGGAGGTGACCCTTGAGATCCGACTACAACCGAACGACATCGCTTGCGCCTTAGCAATCGCTGAACCACACTCCAAGTTGTTATCAACCATGCCAAGAACACGGTTGACCTGACCACGAAGGTCTATTCCTGCATGCAACCGAAGAACACGCAAGAACAAGATAACAAGAAATCTGAAATTGCAAATATTTCTATTGAATTCAAAAGGTGGGATTCTGAAGGCTGTCTTGACAGGTGGTCGTCCGACACAACTGAAGAACAGAAGTTTGCACAATAGCTAAACCTAAACTCAACCAAATCCAAGACCTAGCAATGGAGGCGGCGGCTCCTATATAGGGAGAACGACCAGGGGTGGCGTCCAAGTGCACACCCTAGGGTTACAAGGCCCATGGGCCCAAGTGGTGGTGGCGCAGCACCCTTTTTGACTCGGACTCAGAAACCAACGTGGACTCTTTTGATGATTGCGTCTGGATCAGATGGAATTTGAAAATGAGGTTGGATCCATTGGAAAGTATACTTCATAAGCTTTCCATGAAGTACAACAACGTCCCAAACGGAGTCCGTATGAGGAAGTTATGTCCGTTTAAACTTGCACCATTGCAGCAGTCCGAATCCGATTCCAGTACGTGCCCAACACGGACTCTTTTGATGATTGCGGCTGGCTCGAATAGAATTTGAAGATGGGGTTGAATCCTTTAGAAAGTAGACTTCATAATATTTTCATGAAGTACATGAACGTCCCAAACGGAGTCCGTATTAGAATGTTACGTCCGTTTAAACTTGCACCATTGCAGCAGTCCGAATCTGATTCCAGTACGTGTCCAACAAGGACTCTTTTGAATTGGTGCAAAAGTGACGTGGTGCTACAAAAATATATTTTTTCATCATTAGGTAGCATCATATTCTCATTTAAAATATGTTGAGGCTAAAGAAACGAATTCACCTTTAGTTCAATCTTGATATTGGGCGCTATTGTCGTACGTGTTTGTGGCCTGGTCACATCATTGGTGCGGTATGGTGGTCGGTTCGGCAGCGACGCTCCTAGAATCAAGTCAATCTTATGTTCTATCCCACGTATTGGTGGTAGCCCCGCTGGTACCTCCACTGGAAAGACATCGCTGAAATCCTGCAAAACAGAAACAACACCACTAGGAAGAGAAGTTATGTCGTTAGTCGAAAGCAATGCGTCTTTGTACAGCAGCACGATGTGCACCAAATTAGGATCCTCGCTGAATTCTCTCATCTCTGATTTGGTGGCTAACATCACTAAATTCTTCTCTCCCTCATGTTTTTTGTTACTACTCAGATGGTTCTCTCGCTCTTGTGCACTCTCAACGTGCCTATCAATTTTCTGCATGGAGGAATTGACAATCTGTTGCGGTGTAAACGGCTTCAAGATGACATCCATATTGTTCCATCGAAATGTGTAACGATTTGTACGCCCATCGTGAACAGCGGAACGGTCATATTGCCATGGCCGTCCTAAGAGCAAGTGACACACCGTCATAGGCACAACATCGTAGTCCACAGTATCAGTGTACTTCCCAATAGAAAACGTCACACGCACCATATAGTTCACCTTCACTTCCTCTTTGTCGCTCAACCATTGCACATGATAAGGACGCGGATGTGGCAAATACTTCAAACCCAACTTATGACACATGTCCTTGCTAGCCAGATTGTGACAACTCCCGCCATCAATGATCACCTTGCACACCTTACCCTTATCAAGCTTTGCCCATGTCTAAAATAAATTGCACCGCTGTTCGAGTGATGGCAATGGCATCACACTAAGCACCTTGGGCGTGCAAACAATGGAATACTGCTCAGTGTTAGGAAACTCAGGATCGCACTCACATTGTTCTATGTCATCAGTGTGCAAGACTGCCTGTACATTAGACGACTCATCATCACTAGCTGAAACATAACCGCCATCATCTGTGATAAGCATAGTTCTGACATTTGGGCAGTCCCTCTGAAAATGGCCAACGCCCTTGCACTTGTGGCAAATAATGTCACGTGAATGGCCTGTTGACCCCATAGACGAGGTCGCACAAGCAGCGAGCGCCATAGGTCGACGCACCGGTGATGGTGTACTCTCCAGCTTCTTACTTGCGAAACAGTGCATCGCCGAATTGCTTGCAGCCGAAGTGCTCTTATTTGGTTGGCTGTTGTTATATGGCTGTCCCAGACTGGCTGAAGAACGTGACCGGGCAGCGAACCGTGCGTCTTCAATCACTTGTCTCTCGGCTTCACGTGCTTGGTGCGGCAACTCAATCATATCATTATAGGGATGGTGATTGACAATGCGTTTGATAGCATGATTCATGCAGCTAGAAATCTCGCCATGGTCTGCTCTTCATTCTCGCGAACATCTGCATGTATCATGATAGTCTCCATTTCTTTATGATATTCATCAATTGATTTCATACCTTGTCGCAACCCTGTCAACTTCTCAAACAGTGAGCGCTTGTAGTGGCGAGGTACAAAGAGTGCCCACAATGCTGCTTCATCTGCTCCCAGGTGATAATCGGCAAAAGCCTAAAACCGGAAGTACTCAGCACTCCATCACCCCCTGGCCAGTCTGACCGCCCTGGCAGGGCCGGTCTGACCGCCTGGCCTGAGCCGGTCTGACCGTTTGGGGGGCGGTCTGACCGCCACCCTATTACCGGTCTGACCGCTCTCTGGTAGCCAGTCAGACCGCCCCTCGGGTTTTTCAGAGCAAGCAGCAGAGTAAAAATTCAGAGAACTTCCAAATGCAATGAAATCTGAGTTTGCCTCTAGAAATTCTCAGTCCAGAACTACCAGACTACAAACTAAATAGCATGTAGAGCCTGGGAGACCAAGAGAAAACAAACCTAAAGCAAGAAATCCAGATTTTGATAAAAACTGAACTTTTGCAAAAATCTAAACCAAACCCCAAATTGCTCACCAATCTCTCAAACTTTGCACCCAATCTTTTGCAGATAGGTTAGCAATAGGGATAGCAATTAAAGGACCAATTCTTGGGGCATCTCATAAAGAAGAACCAAATCCATCTCAAACCCTAGAACTGGAGCAGAGAATGAACAGGGACAACACCAAAAACCCAACAAGCTTCCTAATCCTTGAACCTTAGTTTATGAGACTCCACAGAAAGATTAGCAATAACCTCAGAACTCAAAACCCCAAATATTAGCCTATCTCTTGAAAGGAATCAAAAAACTCATCAAAACCCTAGAACAGGAGATATGAACAGAGGAGGCTGATGGAGAGAAGCTGAGATTAAAATCAATTTGCTCTTGGGAAAATCCAATCAAATGATCTAGAAGCATATTCCCATCACTGAGCAATCCATTTTGCACCTCACTAGCAAGAAACAACAAGAAAACGAAAATAACACAAATCCACCACAAAGAGCATCGAAGGAAAAAGAGAGCACGGGAGAAAAACTTCAGATTTTCATTCATGAACCAAGAAGATTACAGAGGGGTCCCCATACGCATGGACATTAAAACAAGAGGAATGATTACATGGACTCTCAACTCATCCTCTCCCACTCTCCAACTCAAGAACCACACACTCTACATGTTTCTTGGAAGAGGGGATGAACACACAGAGAAGAGCTACGAAGGAGACATATCCTGCTCTCTCCTACCAACTCCCAACAACTAAAGCCGAAAGGGAAAACAACCTCCCAAAGCTTCTTTTGACTAAAGCAAACCCTAATTCTCTCCCAAAGCCATGAGGGGGCATGCAGCCACTCCCTCCTATTTATAGCCCTTGGCTAACGGGTCTCCAACCCGTTACGCCCGCTAAACCCGAACGGAGCCCGCTCCCGCTTTTGCAGCCTCGCGAAATTACCATTTCGCCCCTCCTGCACCTTCCGGGAAGCTTCCGCGCTCCTTGTCGTCCAAGCCTCGCAACCACCTCGAGTCTCCACCGTCTTCGACACATCTCGACCGTTTTGACCTCGACACCGCCCGTGTCTAGTCCGGTCACCTCGTGTCTCGGCACGACTTCCTCTCGACGTCCTGCAGCCAACGTGTAAGCATAAATGCATTAATGAAATCACATTAAGCGTGAAATAGCCCAAACCTGACAAGTCGACATAATATGCATCCTAGCCATTTTGACCAGGTTTGACCAAGCCCGACGGAGCCCGATTGCACCACGCAACGTCAAGGCCTGAACCAACCAAATCAAACTCACTTCCCTAAACCGATATCAATTACTCATCACACACAAGGGATGACCCTCACATGGTCTCTCAGCATGACCACCAATAGGAGAAGATGTATAAGTGTTAGGAATGCCCTCATCACCAGCGGTCGGACCGGCGTGGCGGTCAAACTGGCAAGGATCTAGCGGTTAGACCACTCTCACTTTAGCGGTCAGACTGGCCCAAATTCTTGCACTCTGGACTGTTTTGTTTTCTTCTCGTTTCTGTTTTGTGATCTGTTTACGTTTCCAGTGAGCATGAATCTTCTTGCTTCATAGCTGTTATAGCTATCGAAAAAGAAGTGTGTGTGAATACTTGGGGCGGTTTTGAAGGCACCATTCACCCCCTGTTGCCATTTCGGTCCTACAATTACTTCCCTTGACACCTTTGGACATGTGAGCCTTGTCACCCTAGCAAAACTATAATGTTATAACTTTCTAAAATAAGTCCCTAGTTATACGATATGCTTAGGAATGCTTAGATGTTCGGGTGTATCACAAATACCCCAAAGTCATTACCTTTGAACAAATGAGAAATTGATTTGGGAGATTATGGCAGAAATGTTGGTATATTTGCGGGAAATAATTATATGTTACCAAAAACCCCAATATGCTTATTTATCTGGGCAGATGGTTCAAGAGTGTGAGTGGTGCAGTAGAAGCACAATAAAAGAGATAGTGGTAGAACCGCCTGATGTGACCACGCCACAAACACATACGACAATAGCGCCCAATATCAAGATTGAACTAAAGGTGAATTTGTTTCTTCAGCCTCAACAAATTTTAAATGAGAATATGATGCTACCTAATGATGAAAATATATATCTTTACTGCTACCTAATGAAGAGTTCAAGATGGACACGTTTTGGAATCCAATTCGGCCTCCAGATCAATTCGGATTCAGCCTAACAGGCCTAACTTCAAATGTGCATAACTTTCACATATGAAGTCCGTTTGAGGTCCACGAGTACTTGTTGGAAAGATTTTCTCATCCTCTTTCCAATGGATCGCGTATAACCTCTAAATTCCTTCTGTGCGCACCGTAATCATCAAAATAGTCCGTGTTGGGCACGTACTGGAATCAGATTCGGACTGCTGCAATGGTGCAAGTTTAATCGGACGTAACTTTCTCATACGGACTCCGTTTGGGACATTCTTAGACTTGATAAAAATCTTATCAAGTATAAATTCTAGAGGATTCAACCCCATCTTCAAATTCTATCCAAGCCGGCCGCAATCATCAAAAGAGTCCGTGTTTGGCACGTACTGGAATCAGATTCGGACTGCTGCAATGGTGCAAGTTTAAACGGACGTAACTTTCTCATACGGACTCCGTTTGGGACGTTCGTGTACGTCATGGAAAGCTTATGAAGTCTACTTTCCAATGGATCCAATCTCATCTTAAAATTCCATCTGATTTAGCCGCAATCATCAAAAGAGTTCACATTGGTTTCTGAGTCCGAGTCAAAAAGGGTGCTGCGCCACCACCACTTGGGCCCATGGGCCTTGTAACACTAGGGCGTGTACTTGGACGCCACCCCTGGTCATTCTCCCAATATAGGAGCCGTCTCCTCCATTGTTAGGATTTGGATTTTGTTGAGTTTAGGTTTAGCCATGATGCAAACTTCTGTTCTTCAGTTGTGTAGGACGACCACCTGTCAAGACAGCCTTCGGAATCCCACCTTTTGAATTCAATAGAAATATTTGCAATTTCAGATTGCTTGTTATCTTGTTCTTGCGTGTTCTTCGGTTGCATGTAGGAATAGACCTTCGTGGTTAGGTCAACCGCGTTCTTGCACGGTTGATAACATCTTGGGGTTGGTTTAGCGATTGCTAAGGCGCAAGCGACGTTGTACGGTTGTAGTCGGATCGCAAGGGTCACCTCCACCAAAATCGAAATTATCATCCTACCGGAAGATCGGGACCCCATCACCTCATCACCGCCCAGGTAGCCCTAAGGACCGAATCTTGTCATGACCTCCTGTGTAAAACAAGTACAACCACAAGTTGGCATAATGTAGGCAGGGCCAACTAATTTGCATCAACTTAGTAAGGGTTGCGCCGGTGTGACCACGGGCGGGCAGAGGATGGCCACATCCTCCGACGTGGCGACGCAAGAGGGGGCTTCTGAAAGGGTGGTCGTACCCCGAAAGGAGTGAAACCTTAGCGGACGTAACTCTACTAGGAACAATGCATTGTAACAGCCATGTGATGATCTATTCCACCACATGGCCAAGAATCATGTGGGGCAACGAGCAGATTATCTCTTGTGGGTAAAGTGTGCAAGCTTTTCAGAGTAAAAAAACTATTCGAATAGCCGTGCCCACAGTCAAGGGCGGACATGGGAACTTTACTAGATGTAGTTCTGTTTCAAAATGCTTTATGGGTGGGTTGGAAAAGTGGAGGGCAATGGAAAGCCCTAGTTTGATTTGCCCTGGGTGTCATCCCAGCGATGAGATAAGCGGCTATAACGCTGAAAGATAGCATATGGTTCTGATGCCATATGAATGGAATTTATGTTGCTAATGTAATGATCTTATCTTACAAAATTTGAAGTATGATTCAACACTGCTAGGTCTTAGGGATATTTTAAGTAATGTATTTAAAAGCATTTTATGGCAAAACAAAATAAGCCTGAGCCTTCCTATGATAAGCTGTGCATGTTAATTATTGCATATTGTGTGTTGGCTCGCTGGGCACGGTGGATTTGTGCTCACACTCGCATTACGAAATCAGAAACAGGAAATCAAGATCACTACGCTCATGAGGATGCCCCTGCCACTGTTGGAGGAAGCAATGAAGAAAGTTAGGGCGCTGTCTACGTATTTGGGTCATTGACAAGAAGGCTTGTTGGAGATTGTGTGCATATATATTACCTAAGTTTAGATAATATATTGATACGGACACTACAGGAAAAAGGGCCTCTAGGCACGCTTTTATAGTAACGCACGCTAAAAGCGTCTCTACATGGTCATGTAAAGATGTTTTTTGACACGATTTTGTGAACATATCAACATGACATGACATTAGACACGCTTTTAGTGTCAAAAGGCATCTGTAGACACTTTTTTAGACAATATTGAAAACGTCTCAAACTGACACGGTGTTAGACACGCTTTTAATCGTCAATAGCATCTAGACACGTTACAAAGCGTATCAGAGAACGCTCCATAGCCAATTAAACATGTTTTTTAACGCGATACTAAAGTCGTCTCAAATTGACACGGTTTTAGACACACTTTTGATCGTCAATAGCATCTAGACACGTTACAAAGCGTATTAGAGAACGTTCCATAGCCAATTAAAGATATTTTTTGACGCGATACTAAAGTCGTCTCAAAATAACACGGAGTTAGACACGCTTTAAACCGTCAGTATAATTTATGCACATTGCAAAGCGTATCAATAATCATACATAGTCACGTAAACATGCTTCTTGATACGATATTGAAAACATCTCAAAGTGAAACGAAATTAGATGCGCCTTTGTCATCCATCAGTAGCATGTAGAGACGTTGTAAAAAATATATTAAACATCCGATACATATCTAAGCTCTCTCTCTCACACACACAAAATCTTCTTCTACAAATTTTCAGCTCATTCAAAACTAAGTTGCATAATTTTATTTTTCTTCTCTTCTCAATTTTTTTCCTTTTCCTTTTTCTTTTCTTTCCTCTTTCTTTTCTTACCTCGGCCGACTCTCATTTTTCCGGAATCCCGCCGCCTCCCGCCTCCCTCTCTCCCGACCGCCTCCTCCTCCCCCCCCCCCGGCCCCCGGCCGCCTCCCGCCTCCCTCTCCTGGCCGCCTCCCGCCTCCTCCTCCCCCCCCCCCCCCGGCCGCCTCCTCCCTCCCTCCGGGCCTCCCGAGTCCCGCCTCCCTCACCGCGCCCTCCCTCCCTCCGAGCCTCCCGCCTCCCCCACCGCGCCCTCCCTCCTGGCCTCCCCCACCGCCCCCTCCCCCAGCCACCTCGTCCTCCCCCCACCTCCCCCCCGCCGCCTCCTCCTCTCCCCACCTCCCCTGCCGCCGCTTCCTCCTCTCCCCACCTCCCCGGGCAGCCGGGCCCCTCCCTCCTCCCCCCACCTCCCCCGCCGCCGCCGCCTTCTCCCCCCACCTACCCCGCCCGCGCCCCGCTGAATCACGACGCCTCGGCCTCTCCTACTGAGTCACATCTCTCTAGCTCTCCTACGCAGTTCCCTAGTGACCTCCCCGCCGCCTTCCTCTCCCGTCCCCGCGGCGGCGCTGCCTCCGCCGACGACAGCACCGTCAACCATCAACAACGGCACCGTCTCCGGCGGCCTCCCGGGCTACCCCTCCTCCCCCGCCTGCGCCGCCCGCTCCCTGGACGGCCTCCCCGCCATCGCCAAGGTACGCCCAAAACCCTAACCCCTCTCGCTTCCGCTAGGCCGTGCGTGCGAGCAAAAGAACTGACGTTGTATGCCCCTTAAGAGAAAGTGAGATATAATCATCAGGAACTGAGTTCCACATGTACTTAGCAAAAAACAAAACTCCGCAAAAAGTTAGCTCAGATATTTCCATGTAATAGTCACCTGCTGTTTGATCCAAATGTTGTTTTCTCCTTTCTTTTGCTTCACTCTGAATCTATAGACTTAATCTCTGTACTGAATTGGTAAATGATACATAAGTGTCTTAGATTTTATTTACCCTGAAAGGTTATGTTCATCTCTGATGCCTTAGGAGGTAGGATTCTAGAACCGTGTTTTGGGTTGATCTTATTTATTTATTTATAAAATTGAGTTTGCATATATTGCAGCTATAATTTTCTTAGTGTGTTGGTTGAATTTAGAAGAGGGCTTCAAGGTGGTCACTTTGCTGAACTGAAACCAGGAGATTGAATTTAGATATAGATATATGAATTTTTTTCCAGTCCTAGATTGATCCGTTGAAGATGAAATGAAAATGGAGCAGATCCAATTATGGTGTCCTAATTATTGTACTGTCATGTTCTTGATTTACTAACAAGTGTAAATTTTAAGGCAAGCTTACAGCTCAAATTAGGATTCTGTCCAGTAGCATGCCTGCAGAGAATAAGTTCCTGGTTTATTAGTTCATCTATCTAAAAGATTGTTGATCTGATTTTGTTGGTACAAATCTAGTACTGTTATAGTGCTTATATGAGTTTCTGCACCTTAAAATTTGCATGTACTTGACCAAAAGGTGATTTCTCTGTTGAATTGATAGCTGAAATGAAAGCATCCTTTCAGTTTGTTAAACTAATAATCCATTCAATTCCACTTCTTTTTTGATATTAGAAGCATGGTAATCAATAAAAAGGCGAATTATTTTATAGGTTCAGTACTTCTACTGTGTGTAAGTTTCTCTTTTATCAGTTAACCTAGGCTCATATGTTTTTCAGTTAAGTTTTCTAAAAACAGAAAGGGAATGGATTAAAATATAGGTGCTTACATGTAACTAGATTGTAGTTTTTTTTCTTATTTGTTCTGTAGAATCAGGGAAAAGGAGCTTATGGTTAGAGACTATGGAAAAGTAGATTGAATATACTCAGGCTTAGTAATGTAGCTATGATAACAAGGGACAGATGGCAGGATATTTGTCTGATTAGGCCAGTTTAGACTAAAATTATGAAAATCCTAGCTGTTCAAAATTTGCATGTACAAATTTGGTGTGCATACATCAGCCACTGTACTTATTCATTGATTCTTATGTAGGCATTTCATTGGCTCACTCTTCTTGGGGAAAATTCCAAAGCAGTTCACTAAGAACTGTAGTTGTTTCAGCATTTCATTTATGAAACCAGTACATATCCTATATCAGTACCATAAATGCTGGAGTTGGTATCACCTAGGCTTGTTTTTCATAGAAGGATCAAAATTTGAACATTACGTTCAGTACTTCCACTGTGTGTAAGTTTCTCTTTTATCAGTTAACCTAGGCTCATATGTTTTTCAGTTAAGTTTTCTAAAAAACAGAAAGGGAATGGATTAAAATACTAGGTGCTTACATGTAACTAGATTATAGTTTTTTTAGTTAAGTATTCTAAAAAACAGAAAGGGAATGGATTAAAATACTAGGTGCTTACATGTAACTAGATTATAGTTTTTTTTCTTATTTGTTCTGTAGAATCAGGGAAAAGGAGCTTATGGTTAGAAGCTATGATAACAAGGGACAGATGGTAGGATATTTGTCTGATTAGGCCAGTTTAGACTAAAATTATGAAAATCCTAGCTGTTCAAAATTTGCATGTACAAATTTGGTGTGCATACATGTAGTATGATAAAATTTTAAAATCCGTAGCAACGCACGGGCATTCACCTAGTGTATTGCAAAAGAAAAAAAATACTAATTGATTCCATTTCATTCTTACTGCTTGTCAGAGGGCGATGGATCGTAGTTGGATGAGTAAGCCAAGACAGGATACTGCATATCAAGATGGTGTTGAGCAATTTTTGGCTTTTGCTTACCGGGACATTCCACATGATAGCGAGATACGTTGTCCTTGCAAAAAATGCAAAAACAGATTAAACCAGAGTCATGATGAAGTCAGGACACATTTGAGATGTGATGGTATTATTCAAGGTTATACGACCTGGGTTCATCATGGAGAGATGTATGACAGTCCATCATTTGCATTTGTTGACGTGCCAAATAACACTACAAATTTGCCTACTTCGGGTGTCCCAAGGGCTGCTGCAGTACAAGATGGCATGCAAGAACTACTTCAAGCTGCCTTTTGCAGGGCTGAAATGTTCGAGTCACTGCCAAGTATGTCTGAAGGTGAAGTAGATGATGTTGAATCCGGATTAGCAAATATGGAACATATTGTAGCTGAAGATGTGCATCCTGCAGATGACAATGCTAAGGAGAGTGAACAGAATCTGTATGCAAGATACTTGAAGGATGCACACACAAGCTTATATCCTGGTTGTAAATTTACTAAGTTGTCATTTTTGGTCACCTTATATCACTTAAAGTGCTTACATGGTTGGACACAAGAATCATTTACATCACTACTGGGTGTACTATCTACTGCACTTCCTCCTGAGGCAAACATACCTAAGACATATTATCAAGTGAAGAGAATCATCCGTGCTTTAGGCCTTGACTATGTGAAAATCCATGCTTGCCCCAAAGATTGCATGCTTTTCCGAGGAGATACAGCTGACAAAGATTTTTGTGATGTGTGCCAGAGCTCTCGTTGGAAAGATGTTAAGAAGAATGGTTCTACAGCTAAACCTAAGAAGAAAAACAAACCAGCAAAAGTGTTGCGTTATTTTCCACTAATACCAAGGATCCAAAGGTTATATGCAACTAGCAAAACTTCAGAAGACATGCGATGGCATGATGATGGCCGTACAAAAGACGGAAAACTGCGACATCCAGCAGATGGTGAAGCTTGGGAAGATTTTAATTGTAGATATCCTGATTTTGCAGCAGATGCTCGTAATGTACGCCTTGGTCTTGCAAGTGATGGATTTAACCCTTTCTGAAATATGAGTTCAAAGCACAGTACTTGGCCTGTAATGCTGGTTCCTTACAACTTGCCACCTTGGATCTGCATGAAGCAAACATCTTTATTGTTGTCGATGATCATTCCTGGACCAGATTCTCCAGGGAATGATGTTGATATATACTTGCAGCCCTTGATCGATGAGCTCTTAACATTGTGGGATGGAGTGGAAACATGTGATGCCTCTTCCCGAAAAACATTTCCGCTTCGAGCAGCACTATTGTGGACTATAAATGATTTTCCTGCATTACCTTACCTATATGGTTGAAGCACAAGTGGTACATATGCATGCCCATCATGTGGTGTGGCGACAAAATCATTTTACCTGAAGAATGGTAAAAAGATGTGCTACATGGGCCATCGTCGATGGCTCCCACAGGATCACATATATCGAAGGCAAAAGAGCCAGTTTGATGGCACGACAGAGGCTGGACTTGCACCTGAAACAATGAGTGGTACTTCTGTTTTGAGAATGTTAGAAGGCAGAGTGTTTGTTTTAGGGAAAAAGGGGTGCACAACAAAGAATACAAAGGGCAATAAGAAAGGAAAAAACAAAGGAAAGCAAGATGAAATCCATAAAAATTGCAAGCGTAAAAGAGGACGACAAAAGAAACAGAAAGATGGGAACAATGGCAAGAAGGAGAAGAAGCCAGAAGATTGGTTGAAAAAGCGATCAATATTCTTCGAGCTACCATACTGGGAAAAGAACAAACTAAGACACAATCTAGATGTGATGCACTTAGAGAAAAATCTATGTGAAAACTTTATTACAACTTTATTGGATATTCCTTCCAAAACAAAGGATGGGGTTCTGCCCCTGTAAGGCTGCCTCCCTCTCCCGGCCGCCTCCTCCTCCCACCTCCCGCCTCCCCCCCCCCCCGGCGCCCCCGGCCGCCTCCCGCCTCCCTCTCCTGGCCGCCTCCTGCCTCCCCCCCCCCCCCCCCCGCCGCCCCTGGCTGCCTCCTCCTCCCCCCGCACGGGTCCCCTGCCGCCCCCTCCCTCCCTCCGGGCCTCCCGAGTCCCGCCTCCCCCACCCTTGTTTTAAAACAAAAACAAAAACCAAGGAGCAAATAACTTGAAGATCGATGTGTGGCTCCGTTCGTTTCGGCTTCTGGCTTCCGGCTTATTTTCACTATTCATAAATTTCATCTTTTTTCTGAACTTTTGGCTTTTTGTTGAGCTTTTTTGCCAGTTCTTTTTTTCCCGTATTTGTTTGTATTATACATAATGAGCTAACATATTTTATATATTTTTTAATATTTTTAAATTTAATTATGCTAAATAAGCCTCTGTCAGCTACAACGTTTTTTCATCCAACTACAGTACTTTTCAGCCATAAGCCACCCAAAAAAAGCTTACAGTGTACGTACTGCCTTCTACGATTTCTCATGTACAGTACAAAATGAAATTTGGCGGTGAATTCCAATGGCATGTCAGCGGTACAGATTGGAGCCAAACGTGAAATTTTCAACTCATTCAAAACTAAATTGCATAATTTTATTTTTCTTCTCTTCTCAATTTTTTTCCTTTTCCTTTTTCTTTTCTTTCCTCTTTCTTTTCTTACCTCGGCCGACTCTCATTTTCCCCCTCCTCTCCATCTCCCTCTCTCGCCTCGCCAGATCTGGATCCCGCCGCCTCCCGCCTCCCTCTCCCGGCCGCCTCCTCCTCCCACCTACCGCCTCCCCCCCCCCGGCGCCCCCGGCCGCCTCCCTCTCCTGGCCGCCTCCTGCCTCCCCCCCCCCCCCCCGGCCGCCCTCGGCCGCCTCCTCCTCCCCCCGCCGCCCCTGGCTGCCTCCTCCTCCCCCCGCACGGGTCCCCCGCCGCCCCCTCCCTCCCTCCGAGCCTCCCGAGTCCCGCCTCCCCCACCGCGCCCTCCCTCCCTCCGAGCCTCCCGCCTCCCCCACCGCGCCCTCCCTCCCTCCCGGCCTCCCCCACCGCCCCCTCCCCCAGCCACCTCCTCCTCCCCCCCCCCCACCTCACCCCCCCCCCCCCAGCCGCCTCCTCCTCTCCCCACTCACTTGCCAAAAAAAATAGTGTAGAAATCTTATCATCCTTTCTCTATTAGAATGAATTTTTGTAATGACATCTTCCTGCTGATGTACCTCACAGCTTACTCTTTAATTTATATAAGTGTTAATTTTTGCTTTGCGGTAGAAATCATGGCAAGAGGACCTCGAAGATTAAGGAACTTGAACCTTGAAGCACAAGATGCAGGATTGGAGCAGCAGGGGCATGATGATTTGGCAGACAATGAGAACGAGGGGAATTTACAAGGTCCTCCAGATGTTGACAATATATTAGCCCGCATGCCAAACCAACGTGCAAGTCCAATTAAGATAATATGTAAGTTTGACATTTTTGCGTTGACATATCTAAATACAATGTCAAATTATAATTTCATACATGTAGGGCCGAATGGACAGGAGTGGCAAGTTTTAGGGGATTTTGGAGTCTCAGATTTATTGAAATTACAAGGAGGAAAGGTAATTGTAGGGACTGATGAAAATGGTGTACCAAATGAAAGGTTAGCCTCTGTTCTTGGACAGCACCTTGGGGATCTAGCACAAAAATCAACATTTGCCCCATTACACATTCCAAGATGGGACAATGATCTATTCAATAAACACAAGGAACAAATAATCATGGATGTTGAGGTAAAAGTAATCTATACAATGCAAGAAAAGTATATTAATGTTTGTTCCAATCACTGACTATTTAGCTTTTCTTTGTACAGTCAAAATTTGTCTTTCCTAGCCAAACGCTACAACTTACAAGAGACTGGATCCTAAGAACTGTAAACAATAGGTGGCGAGCCTACAAATCTAAGTTGAAGAAAGAACATTTCAATCGTGAAGAGAGATCTCTAGATCAAATTATACAAGGTAGACCAAGAACTGTTAATGAACATCAGTGGAGATCTCTTGTTGGCTTTTGGTGTCAAGAAACACATAAGGTGGCATCTTTTTTATCTGACATTTACAGGAAAATTGAAATAAAGTAATGTAACATTTGTGCTTTATCACTTTGCTATATTTACAGAAATTGTGTGCAACAAACTCTCGGTGTGCAAAAGAACAGAAGAATACACACACAACAGGGAGGAAAAGCCATGCTAGACTGAAGAAAGAGATGGTGATATATATTCTAACTATGTTGTTATCTATCAAATTCAATGATCATGTAATAGAGAAGTGATTGGATCCTCAAATTTAGTATCTTGTGCAGGAAGATCAAAGGAAAGGAAAGGTTCATAGGATAGAATTATGGGATGCTGCTCATAAGAAAAAGAATGGCAGATACAGCACCAACAAAGTGAAGTCAGTAATGGTATATTTTTCTGCTCCTAATGATTAACGTTGGATTTGAAATTGTTGTTACGATTATGTGAACTTCCTATATGCTTATTTCAATAGGATGCATCATTTGAGGAATTAGAAAAAAGGAAAGAGCAATGGTAATCTTTCAGCTAATGATTTTAATGAGGTGTTCTATGAGATCGTTGCTAAACAATTAAAAGCACGCAGGTACTATGATGATAAGTACTGGAGTCAAGTACAAGTTTCTAAAGGTATTACTTTTGTTACTCAAACTGAGGAAGAAAGAAGGTACCATGACAAAGTAAATACAACGAAAAATAAGATGCAACGCATGAGTAGTGTCATGAAACATTGGCTTGCTTTTATGTCACAAAAGTATCCAGATGAGGATTGGATAAATGAAATGGAAAGAGCTCTACATGATGAAGTAAGCCTCCATGGGTCCCTTTCTATGTCTCCCTCTCTTAGGGATGAGTTTATTTGTATTTTGTAACTATGTGTCTGATGTTTCATTTTTCTGCAGGTTGTTCATACTGAAATAGATGGTGATACTGATACTAAGCAGGATTGTAGTGATGACAGTATCCATGGCACATATAGTGATAATGATATTGACATCGACCCTAAAGACCCAAATGATAATGTGTACTCTCCAGAAAATTCTGTTCAGGTAACACTATACCTTTCTTCAGCATGCTCATTTGTGATTCTACGTAACTGTAGCTATGAGATGCAGCCGCAGCCACAAGAATCAGAAGCGAGCGCAGCTCTTATTTCTAATTTCTTAGCTACAATATAGTATGTAAGTACATGCTAATGTCCTAAATACTATGGTTACAAATATGCAGGGGCCACACACCCAGAATTGTAGTCAAGTCAACAAGGATTTTGTCCGGTCATCGTTACCACGTGAGCCAATGGTTGCAAAGGTATGTTAGATATGTCTATTGCATCAAAAACTGAAATCTAATTAACTAAGAATATTCAGAGTCGAATGGTTTAGAAGTGAGGCTTTAGATAGATTAGACTTTTAGATCAGTGTTTCACCCATGGATGCATATCGTTATGTTTCCCTGCAAGTCAATAAATCTTGAGAATAGTATATAATAATGTTACCTACCTTGCAATATATCTTTTCACATGGTGTTACTTTACTATAATTTGATTTTATTTTATTGGTGATTTCATTTAGGAGCATTATATTTCTATTCCTAGCTAATTATAAGTTGTTTTTAATTAAGTGCAGCCCATTGTTACATTTCCTTCCGAGTGTTGCTACTACTCTGAATATGATTTTTTTTGGAGGGAATCTGAATGTGAGATTTAGTTTACAGTCTTGCTGCAACTCCCAATATGAATTTGAAAACAATAATCTGCGCTAAATTTATGGAATATTTGTGTTCATTGGCTATAGGCTTGCTAGAGTTTTCTTGCATGAACTGAAATCTCCAATATGCAATATGGTCTGAGATGTGCTAACATTATGAAATATTCCAGTCATGTACATCTATTTTGATTATCAGAAATCTAAATTGAGTGGTAGATAACCCATGTTACATGTCACAAAACTGAGAGTTCAACTATGACTGCAGGTGGCACATATTGAGAATCAGGGTCAAGCATATAAGGGTTCTAAAGGCCTAACTTTACCACATGGTAGCATAATGACCAACATGGTATGTCTATGTTCCTATTACTGTAACCCTTCATATAGTTGTCCTCTTATTTCTATTTTCCTTGCTTAGTAGATTTATTTTCAAGATTCAATCGGTTCTGTGCCATCTTAAACAATCTATATAGTTTACTGAAATGCATTAGGTTGGTCACCTCCTTGCTGTGGTGGGTAGGATCATAAAATTGCATGTAGGGTTATCTTCCATGCTTCCTCTTTTTGAACTGGCATTCGTTCCATCCACAGTATCAAAATCAAGGTGAGCTCAGCATTTCCTCTGTCAAAATTGTAGCCAAAATTATAAAATGGCTCTGTGCAAATAATTTATTAGTTAGCTTTGGTTGTCTAGCACTTTGGTCGCTCTCCAGATTCTATGTGATATGATGCAGTGGTGTATTAACATGATCAAGAAGAAAATGGAACTCAGGAATTTATGACTATCTGTGTAATGTTGACCTGACAGCAAAGGCATGCTAGATTTATATATGTTCATATTATTGTCACAAATTCCATAAGTTTGGCCCCTGCACCTTTTGGTTGATATTCACTTGTATGGTAGGGCTGCTTGAGTGACCACCAGCTTGTATTTGTACATTTGGTTTTGTTTATGTCTACATCTACGTAAACACATTCAGTACTAGGTTAGACCACATCAAAAGTAAATTTTGATGTGCTAGCTAGATAAATATTATAGGAAGATAACAATTGACATCTCACTACATTTTACCCAGAAGTGCCTCTAAGTTTAATTCAAATAAAAGTGATAATGACGTTCCTAAGAGTAATTGAATCAGTAGGTATGCTGGAATCATGCGCTAGCTAATTTTACCAGTCAGGACCAGTACTTAATTTTAATTGTTGGTTGAACTTACTAGATAGATGATATGCTTTGATTGTGTCTACTGCAGAGATCTCAAAGAATTAAAGCTCCAGCTCATAATCAATCAGGATCGGTATGTACTTGTTTCCCCTGTTGTTTCGAAGCTAAATTAATTACAAGTTTGAAGATCATAGCTTTATGTTTTACAAAATGGTAGAGCCAAGTGGAAGTCTATCTTATTTCACTAAGAAACAAATGTAAAGTCGTGGCCAAAGGAAAGTTAGTGACTACTGACAGCACTCGAAATATTGGTGGCACCATGCTTGGGAAAGAATTTGTTGGGGTTTATGTTGATGCCCTTGAAAATAATGGCAATGGAAACAATGGAGATGAGATGTTACCTAGACCACTCTATTCTATGAAAACTATGAGAGATGCTATTGGCTTTATTGTTGCTTGGCCCCGTTCACATGTAAGTTTTCTTTTATATTAACCAAATGCTTTACAGTTTTGTAATTTCCTAAAATTGTACTATTCCTCTAAACACATGTATCATTGTAGGTTAAAAGACTTAAGAGTTCAACTCAAACCTGCACAACCTTGGTATGTTTCGTTCTTCAACTGCTAGATCCGTTTGATTAGAATTTATGTGCGTCAACTTAATCTCCTCTTATTTTGCAGCATGATGGAAACATGTAACTTGATGTGGATGGAAAGACAAGCTACAAGTTTTGGAGTGAACAAGATAGATTTTAGATGTTAGAGAAAAAATATAGATATTTGTACGATATTGCCACTTTTCCTATGCTTCTTTATGAATATGGTTTGTCTTTGATAGTGCACTTTAATGAGTTATTAATCAGTATCTTGTTTTGTAAAGACAAAATGGATTTTTCAATGCAATGCCTTCATGATTCACTTTCTCATTATCTAATCATGCAAATTCATTTGTGTCCAAATTTGTAAACAATGTTTCTTTATTTCTAGTATGTAAGAAGGCGTTACTATAAATGTGCCTATATTAATAGACACGCTATAAAGATGCATCAATATCCATATTTTTGATATGATGTTATAAAACATTACTATACAGCGTGGCTATATTAGTAGACACGAAATATAAATGTATGTATAAAATTGTCTCTATATTTCTTGAAACGCAAAATGGTGTTACTATAAAATTTATCTATATTGTTAGACACACAATATAAATGTATCTACTCAACAGTTTCTATACTTCTTAATACACAATACGACGTCATTACACAACATGACTACATTAGTACACACATAATATAAATGTATATATGAGAACGTCTCTACATTTCTTAACACGTAATGAAGCGCTGCTATATAACGTAACTACACAAATAGACACGCTATATAAATGTATCTATAAAAGTGTATCAATATGCGTAGGCATGCAACTAACGTCTCTACGAAACGTCTTTTTATCTCCTTGATACGTTTAGAGAACTCGTTTCTACAAGTCCTGACACGGTCCATGCGAAGACGCTTCTAACACGCTTTATAAAAATGTGCCTACAATCTTGTAGAGATGAAATAAAGCATGTCTAACATATAAATAAAGCGTCACTACAGGGGGGATTTCTAGTAGTGGGATACGCACATGCTTAGCACTTTTCAGTCAAATACATTATTTCACTAGAAAGAAGTATTGAGCCGCATTAAATATTGTCAGGTGAATTTGTTTCTTAATGAATTTTCTTCTATTCGTGGAAACGATATACTACCTTATGCCAAATTCTCGTTTATTATTAGGTTTGAATATTATGATGATTCTGGGGCCAAAGCAATAGAGAAGCACAAGGAGGTTAATCATATTTGCTACCAAGAACAAAAAGCTCAAAGCCCATGGGAATAGAAAGGAGAAAGCCAAGCAACCCATGCAGCTGATCAAGGAGGAAAGAAGCCCATGCAGTGGGAGAGCAAAAGGGGAGAAGCCCAAGAACTTAAAGCCCAAGTTTTGGACAAGATTTTCAAGCCAAATTCGGGCTTCCCACGTGCTCAACCCAATTCAAACTCGGATTCAATTCGGATTCGGTTCGGGACAGCCTGACAGGCAGTTACTAAAAAGGCCATAACTTTCACAAACGAAGTCCGATTCAAGTGTTCTTGCACTCGTTGGAAAGATAATTTCAAGGGATACGCAATGGATCTAGTCCCACCTTCAAATTAATCACAGATAAAAAGTTATGACCGAAACAATATGACGGGTGAAAAATATAGTTTCCTTTTTGTGAGAGTTCGTATCTAAAACTATATAGGGTTGAGTTGCACTTGGTTTGGGGACCATATGGATGTCCCAAGGGGCTATATAAGCCTTGTATTGGCAGCCTTTAGGGCTCAGACCACGTTTGATAATAAAATACTCTTGTTCTTTTTAATGGCCGACCCAACTTGAGGGAATTGAGAGTTTGATGAAATCAAGATCGTTCAACCTTTCCGTTGGGAATTGGGAGCGCGATGGAACTTCATCGGTGGTCGTGAAGTTCAACACGTGTGGTTGGGCGAATTATAGAGTGCTAACTCTTGCATTGGCAATGGGGGATCACTACGATTCATCAAATCCACTGAGTATCTTGATCCTACGTCGAGAAAATCGGGCGACCCCGTATCATATATGTTGCACATATCTGCCCCCAGTCGCTTGCCTATGGCTATGGTCTTACTATTGCTTTCGTTTCCGCTGCTATTTTGTGATGAAGACATTTGGCCGGTTTGGCCCTATTGTAAACTGCCACCCGACGTGGTGTAATTTAACTCTGATCTGTTAAATTATGCTCTTATGCGATGTATGAGTTGATACAACAATGTATCTATGTGCACTATCTACTGATCCAAGGAATAGTGCAGTGAAACACAGTGGATTCTGGATTGAAATATCCGGGTTTGACAGTCGCTGTTATGACAGGGAACAATATGTGCCTTTTTTATAATCTATCCACACCAACAAATACCGAATACCTCTCCCACTTATTTCTAGGTAATCCCAAAATAAAATCTATACTAATGTCACCCCAAGGAATTGTACGAACCGGAAGAGGAGTATATAATCATGTATATTTAGCTTCGATTTAGCTTTGTGACATGTCATGCACCACTGTACATACCATTCAACGTCATGTCTCATCTTCAGCTAGTACAAGTGATCGGTCAGCATGCTCAACATCTTCTCATGCCTGACATATCCCATCAATCCCCCGCAATGCAATTCCTACACAAGGAACAAACGAACGGATGAATATGGAATGCAAAGTTTGTTAGCGCGAAATAAGAACCCATCATGAACGTGAAATTTATCCTATCCTTTCCCAAATGAACAGCGAGCAAAGGGTTCAGCGAAATCACAATTAGCAACATATACCTGTTTCAAACTCTCTAAAACAAGCACCTTAGCATCCAAATGAGTTAAAAGAATACTCTTTCGAGACAAAGCATCAGCAACAACATTATCTTTGCCCTTCTTATACTTAACAACATATGAGAAAGTTTCTATGAATTTCATCCACTTAGCATATTTATGGTTCAACTTAGATTAGCCTTTCAAGTACTTGAGAAATTCATGGTCAGAATGTATGACGAAAGCATTAGGCCATAAGTAATGTTTCCAAGTTTCAAGAATATGTACTAATGCATAGAGCTCCTTATCATAAACAGTATAATTTAGCTGAGCTTCATTCAATTTTTCAGAAAAATAAGCAATTGGCTTACCTTCCTACATAAAGACAGCACCAATACCTATTCCACTAGCTTCAAAAGTTTTAGTGAAATCAGGTAGTGCAAGTAGTGATGCCTCTGTGAGCTTATAGTATGAAAAGCTCCTTGTTGTGCTGCCCCCACACAAAAGGTACTCCCTTTTTTGTCAATTCATTTAATGTGGCAACAATAATACTGAAATTTCTCACGAATCGATGATAAAAGCCAGTAAGACTATGGAAACTATGCACTTGACTCACATTAATAGGAACAGACCAATTCTTAATTGCATCAATTTTAGAGTTATCAACTTCAATTCCATGTCCAGAAACAACAAACCCAAGGAACACTACTTTATCAATGCAAAACGTGCATTTAGCAAAGTTCGCAAATAGCTTCTTAGTTCTAAGCACATCAAGCACTTGTTTCAAATGATCTAAGTGTTCAGCCATGGTTTTGCTATATATCATAATATCATCAAAATAGACTACCACAAAACGACCAATGAAAGCTCTTAAAACATGATTCATCAAGCGCATGAATGTACTAGGTGTATTAGTTCAACCAAAAGGCATGACTAACCACTCATACATTCCGAACTTTATTTTAAAAGTAGTTTTCCATTCATCTCCTGGTTTCATGCGAATCTGGTGGTATCTACTTTTTAGATCAATTTTTGAGAAAACATGTGCTCCACTAAGGTCATCTAGCATATCATTAAGCCTAGGTATAGGGTGGCGATATCTAATAGTGATATTATTAATAGCATGATAATCAACACACATTTTTCATGTATCGTCTTTCTTAGAAACAAGAATAATAGGGATAGCATAAGGAGAAAGGCTTTTGCATACATACCCTTTGTCCAAAAACTCTTGCACTTGTTTCTATATTTCCTTGGTTTTAGTTGGGTTGGTCCAGTACGGTGGTCGGTTCGGCAGTGAGGCACCTGGCATAAAGTTGATCTGGTGCTCAATCCCATGAAGTGGTGGAAGTCCAGGTGGTGCCCCCTCAGGAAAGACATCATCGTATGCCTGCAACAATGACTGGACAGCACTAGGTAGAGTGTTTAGATCATTAGTTGTAAACATAACCTTAGTGTCCTTATAAACAAGAACAAAGTGGATAACACTAGGATCATTGCTCACCTCTTTTAAATCTATTTTCATCGCAATTAGAACCTTTCCAGGGCTTACCTTTGCCTTACCTTGCTAAACAACAAGTTGTGATTTCTCCTACGTTTCTGTTAAGCGGCTTGTACCCACTTGAAGCTAGAAGTATTGGCTCGTTCATCATGTTGTACATTGCAATCAAACAACCATAGACGGCCCAGTAGTAAATGACATACTGTCATAAGCACAACATCGTATAAAATAGCATCCTCATACTTATTAATCTTGAAAGGAATGTACACAGTGTTGAAGTTTAACTTTGCTTCCCTCATGAAACCATTGCACATAATAGGGATCAGGATGTTTAAACAATTTCAGGTTAAGCTTTTCATACATCTTGATATTATTAAGGTTTTGGCATGAGCCACTATCAATGATCATTTTGACATTAGTGTCTTTCACTTTAGAACTATTCATGAATAAATTACAATATTGAGATTGGTTGTCTTCTTTAACAAGCATTGATAAATATGAAGTAACAACCAAAGCAAATTCACCTTCACCAGGACATTGATCATCAAAATCAGATTCATTTTTAGTGTTATTATCATCACATGGAATAGGTTCATTTTTAGAATCAGAAGTCGAATCATAACAGTTTCAATGACAATCATCACCTTAGCATTACGGCATTCATGAGAATAATGACCACGTCCTTGACAGCGCCAACATTGAACTGCACTTGTTTTAGTGTTAGAACTAGCAGAAGATTGCAATGATTTAAATGAACTAGCAGGGTTAACACTAGGTGATGGAACAGATTTCATATTTGAAGCATTAGACATATCATGTGATTGTGCATTAGAATTCGAAGGTTTGCTGAATATATCTTGGGCCTATCCTTGGGCGCATAGGTCGAGGTAGATGAACGGCTCATCTTGGGAGTGAAAGTGCTACGCTTGTATTGCAATAGCGCCTCTTCCTAATGATGTTTTTCCTCTTTGCTTACTAAGTGTTGTAGTTCAACTATAGTAGAATATGGCTGAAAGTTAATTAGCTTATAAATGTTGCAATTTAACCCATGCAAGAATCTCGCCATTATTTATTCATTGTCCTCTAGTTTTCGGCCCCAAATCAAGAGTTGCTCCATCTGCTTTTAGTAGTCCTCTACAAATTGTGCGCCTTACTATAACTCCTGCAATCGAGTAAGAACATCTTGATGAAAATGTGCAGGAACAAAATGTGTACGCATCTCCCACTTCATTGCTTCCCATGTTGTGATAGGAGGGTGATCGTTGTCCTTACGGTCGTTTTGAACTTCCTCCCACCACATTAGTGCATAGTTCTCAAATTCTAAGGAAGCAAGCTTGATTTTACGATCTTCGCTGAATTGTGCATATAGAAAATCTTGTCCATGTGCATCTCCCATTTTTTATATTCTCCTGGATCTGTACCACCAACAAATTTAGGCATGGTAATTTTTACCTTAGTGAGAGGATCCTCCTCATGTGGTACCAAAACATGTCAAGCACAACCACAGTGGTGGCCACGATCTATTGGCACCCAATTGGCGTTGTGGTCCTCCTCAAAGGCATCTGCGTAGTGACTGTCATCGTCGTTGGAGCCTAGCCCATAGTGAGCAAGCCCTCCTCCTAGGAAGCCTCTATGGGTGTCACCATGTGCAGTAGCTCACCCACGTGCTGCTCCCCCTCATGTGGCTCCCCTGGTGGAAGAAGACGTGCATCCTACAATGCATGAGGTAAACATGCTTGTTGATGTAGGCGTACTTGCTCTTCATGCTGGTGTTAATGAGCAAGACAAGCATCTTCTTCAAGCTGGCAGACTGCTTCTTCTTCCTCTTATTGAACTCGGGCAGCCATCTCAGCATAGGTCTCATCGAGTTCACACTCCACTATTGTGTTTTCACCAAGAACAGGGTTAGTTATAGAATTGTTGTGCCATTCTTTTAGTTCTTATAAATTAGCATGAATCTTCTCAAGCACTTCATTAAATCCCTCCACAATTCGCCTGATGTCATCCATGTTAGCAAAGCGATCCTCTATAGAATGCTCCTCAGCTGATCTGTCCCATGACATGGTTAGCACAGCAAGAAAAGTAACATAAATGATGTATACTACACAAAGGAACACCTAATGCTACCACCGGCCAAGTATCTTGTCAATTCCTACGAATAGCAATATAACTTACCTGGGCGGTGAAAAAGGCTGCTAGATGTGTCACTAGCTGAAAACCAATCACAGAAGCTATACTTACCAAGTTTATATGGAGCTAGGATAGGATTAGTGTATAATCCTATAACAATTCAGATGCACAAGATGTTGTAAAGCTAGTAAATAGTTCATAAAGTTATCAAAAGCCTAGTTGCAATGTCTAAGATATAAGTAATGCACAGACATGCAATGATTAATGTGACTTGATGTAAGTAAAGGAAGTTCTATTGTAGATGCAAAAACTAAGAACCCTAAAAGAATGATCAAGCAATGCAAAGGAAACACGAGACACAGTGGATAGTAACTATGCAATTGAAACTAACAGATTGAAAACTAACAAAACTCACAAAATGCAACGAATTGAAAACTAAGGCTAGGAGTTTTTTGGCTTTGTATATAGGACAGAAAATAAAAACTACACTAGGGTAAAAGATTGATCCTACCATGTTAACTTGGCGCTCCGGCACCAAGATGATACGGGATGCCCGATCATCACGACGTAGGATCTCTCTTGAAGGGTAAATATGTGGCTAACCTGAAATCCTATGAATTCTAATGAATGAAAGAACACAATTGCCTGTCCCGATTACAGACTCCCATGTACCAGAATTCAACTGGCAACACCCTCTGGATCTCTGCCTTCTCACCACACCAAGGAAGATGACTTTGCTAGTCCATGAGGAACAATAAGAACACTGGTAACCGGTAATTTGGTGGAATGCTAACTAGTCGGCTTCCAAACTCTCATGGCAGCACACAACATAAACCAAAGAGCAAGAAATTACTTTGACTCAAAATTAAGGTTCAACGGTTACAGGGGACGGTGGCCAAGGCTTTATACCCTTGTACAAGCCTAGCCAGACTCACAGAAGGAAAGTAACTCAAATCCGATTCTGATTCCTAATTTAAACCGAAAGCAATAAGAAGTGGTTGGTTGGTTTGTGAGCCCATGAGGTGGGCTCTACATGGTGACTGGCCTATGAGGGTGGCACACAACTCCATTGACAACAGCCCAACTTCTCTTGCAGTCCAAGTATTCATTGTCAGCCTATTTGATGTTTCGGCATCGCCATCACTTTAAAACTAAACAAAAACGAATACTAAAACCCAAAACACACTTAATATGTCTTATTATAGATACAAACCAGCCCATGTCATATGGAGCTTGGCCAAACACTCAAACGGGCTCAAAATTGAAGACTGAACATAATCGAGCTTCCAAAGCGTAGTCTTCTCCAATCTTCAATTCGGAGCTTGAAAACTTGATTCCAGCATCTTTGTGAATTTTCTCACTGATATAAGTGAAGTGTCATCGTCTCCTCCTTTTGGACCTTCTCTTGGTGCGTCGACCTCTCTCACCTCCTGCTTGGTAGCACCAAGTTCTTGCTCACCTAATAACCTGAGAATACATAAAGTGGAAGTATTAGGTAGCAAGCTATCCTTAGGAGTGAAATCAAAGGAATTTAGGCTCAGATTCACCTGCTTAGTGAGTTCCCATGCTTTAGCTCGAGTGATTGGTCCCTTGTATAATTTTTTGCAAAGCTTTAACCGTTGGACCAACACTAGTCTTGTTATTGTCATTGTTACTTAAATATAATGATGGAGGTAATGATTGTGTAAATGAAGCCTTCATAATAGAAATGTCCTCATCGTACCTATTTTAATAAAATTGTAATAGTGCAATCTGAATTGCTTGGCTAATCCCATTCAAAAAAAAGGATTTGCTTGGTTGTTCAATGAAAAATTATTCTTCTAGGCTGAGACTGTGTAGAACCAGTCACTTCACTTCAAGAAACTAGTGAGACATGTTGGTGAAGCAATGTCCCATGAGGAATATGTCACATCATCAGTGGTAAATACTATTAAATCATTAGGAAGTAAGATCAGATACAAATTTTCCATTCTTGACATGTAGGTTCATTCTGCAATGAAAGTAAAAGCTGCTGCAATTGTTGTATTCCCCTTCTCAGGGAATGCTGCTAGGTGCTCTATACTACCACAAGATCAACACTTGAGTCAAGTTTGCGTCATGCAAATGCTTTTAATTCACATTATGCATCCTCTGTCTGCAGGTTAATTACTAAGTATAGGCCCCTAATGCTGGTTTTAGCAGTTGTGTTCCCACGTGACGGCTCTGGTCCATCAAAGTGGCGTTCTTATGGCACAACACAGGTAAGTAACATGCATATCTATCAGATCCATCTGAGTTTTGTAATCTTTATTCTTTTGCTCATTATGAAGCAGGAACTGAAAACTTAATTTTGACAATTGTTGAATTATTTCCAGTTGAAGCAGTGTTTTGCTATAAGAGGTGTCTACCCTTTGATGAGGAGTACTGACAAGGTATGTTTCAGTTCTTTTTTTTTTTTTTTTTTTGCATTGCTAAACTTACGGTAGCTCAGGATGCAAATTTTGTTTGAAGTTCTACAAAATGACTAAATAAGCGCTGTGTTTGAACCCCCCCCCCCCCCCCCTTGTTACAGTATGGAACTTTTAAAATCCAAGTTGACTCTTAATATCTTTGAACTTTGTAATAGGCCGAAACTGGTGGGCTCACCAAGGAAGAGTACAGGATAAAACTTGCATTGACTAGGTCAGTTGGCGTAGTAAAGCCTTTCTACAGGGTGATACTTTTCAAAACGATTGGTGATTCTTCTGTTGTCAAGATCATCGAGTGTGACGATTCTTAGAGATGAGACACCCACATCTTTTTTTCACTTTAACCAAAGATAAATAGAGAGTACAACATGAAGGGCATTGACAATCGTTGTTCGAGCACTTCGTGGCGATAGCTGCGGAATTGACGGGGAAGAGGAGGCTACAACCACATGGGCAAGAGATGAGCAGAGATTAAAAATGAGTATTTTGCCAATTTTCAATGATTACAGGGTAATTACTATTCCCCAAAATTCCAATCTGTAAAATTATCAACACTTCCATTCCCCAATTTGATCTCCTTGGCATCTACGCTCTAATGATGTGTAGATTAGCAATGGGAAGGACAGAAAACTACCATGTTATACCAAATTGAAGAATTTTGGGGATTTTAAGAAAAGAAAAAGAGGATCGGCCAAATTAAAATTTCAATATGTAAATTTAATATGATTCCCGTAGCATCTAGGCATGCAATAATTTATAGATTAACAATTGGGTGGATAGAAAAAATACCAAATTAGATTAAATTAAAGAATTGGGGAAATCTTAGAAAAGAAACAAAGGAGCAGAGATAACTAGAGAAAACACCCAGGAGGCAATATTGTTTAGTACTGAATTATCAGGTCTGGTGATTACGAAGGATAGGAAATAAAAATATTATAGCCCATGAGTTGGCTCAGGCTGTTAGAATATCAGGGCAATGTGTCATGAGATTAACAGATCCCTGGAAGTCATAGAGCCTTTCTATGTAATAATTTTAACGAACGTGGGTGATAAATAATTAAAAAAATCTTAGTGCATGTTGGCTACTATTAAGTAATCTCTCTTCTTTTTTTAAGTCTCATCTCACAGGTAGCTGTGATATCTACTTTAGTTAATTTCTACACAAAGGTAACAGTAAGTCTGCATCAATCTAGGAGAACTATTTTATTGAGATATTTACTTTTATATTTTGGATTTTCGTTGCAACACTTAGCCTCAGAAAATAATAAAAAAATCAACAGATCCCACAGGCGTTCAGTCCCATGGTCCCATGAGAGGAAAGAACCCTAAAACCCCCAGCGCACCCAAACCCGCTGCGGAAGACAGCCCACCAGCAGCCATGTGGCGCCGCGCCTCCCAGCTGCTCCGCACCACGCCCACAGCCACCGTCCTCTATCGACGCCTCCCGCAACCGCACCGGCACCCACTTCCAACCGCACCCGGACCTCTCTTCCCCGCCCCAAAGCTCGCATCATCCTTCTCCTACACCACCCAAACAGCGGCCGCGGCCACAGCGGCGGCGCCGGCGGCGAGGGCGCCGCGGACGGTGGGGAGCCTGCTGCGGCTCAATGACCTGCGTGACAACCCGGGGGCGCGGAAGCAGAAGACGCGCAAGGGCCGCGGGATCGGCTCCGGCAAGGGCAAGACTGCGGGGCGCGGCCACAAAGGCCAGAAGGCGCGCGGCACCGCGAGATTCGGCTTCGAGGGCGGCCAGACCCCGCTCCGCCGCCGCCTCCCCCGCCGTGGCTTCAAGAACCGCTTCTCACTCACGTTCCAGGTTTCTGTCTCTTGCTTTTCCCTTTCCTCTCCTTTACTCGCGTTTATGGTAATGGTATCGTGTAGAGTGGTGCACGTAGGTATCCGACCCGTGTTCCTTGGTGATTGATCACAAACCCACGTTTCATTTCTTGTTTTGTATGAATACGGCAATAATTTTGCTTGCACATAAGGTGCTCGATCTGTGTTCTGTTCAGGGAACTGATATATTTTTATTTTGCTTCCACTTATTGGCTATTGCGCGTGCTGCCATGATTACGATTTTGTTACCTTCCTAGATGTTCCTCGATTAGACGAAGAAAATTTTTGGCTGGGGCTACTATTGGCAGCTCTTAGACGAGTTTCTAGAGCATTTTTTCAGTGTACAACTCTCAGATAAAAGATGTCGAAGGCAGTGTTATTGGCAGCTTAACATGCATTGTGAAAAATGCTTGAAATTATGGAGAATGCAGGTTCATGTAAAAATCATTATGACATGAGCCGCTTGGATAGTGGAATCTGACCTACCAGTGGCCATTTTTTGAAGGAAAAAGGTCTATACCACTCAAAGATGACTGCTTTAGCAAAATATCACTGAAAAAAATTGGTTTATTTTAATACCACTCAACTTTGCTACCGTCAGTTTTTTGACCACTTCCATTAAATTGATCCATCCTTCCGTTAGAGCTGACAATGCCATCCTTCTGTCCACAGTGCCACTGCTTGCCGGTCTTGTTCATCTTTCCATATAGAGAAAATCTATGTAGTACGGACACGCATACGTCGACACAACACGACACCGACACAGGAATTCGCCGTTTTCCCAAAAAGACCGATACGGCGACACGGCTATATATATTTAAATAATAAATAAATTATATATAATATGTATGTATTATTTTCTATGTTTCTACATGCTTAAACTGCAATAATGTAAATTGTAAACTTGTAAGAAGCCGGTGGGTGGCACGCGGAGAGTTCCAGCGGCGAGTGGGGAAGAAGCCGGCGGGCGGCGCTTGCGGAAGAAGCCTACGGTGGCGGCGCTTGGGGAAGAAGCCGGCGGGCGGCGCGGGGAAGAAGCTGGCGAAGCTTGGGGAGAAAGCCGACGGGCGGCGCTTGGGGAAGAACTGAAGAAGCCGACGGCGCTTGGCGACGAATCTGGCAGCGCACAGGGAAGTAGCTGGCGGAGCTTGGGGAGGAAGCCGACGTGCGGCGCTTGGGGAAGAACTGAAGTAGCCGGCGGCGCGCGGGGACGAATCTGGCGGCACGCGGGGACGAAGCCGGCGGCGCTTCGGGAGGAAGCTGACGGGCGGCGGTGTGGTGCGGGAGCGCGAGCGGGCGGCGGCGCGAGCAGACGATGCGCAGCAGCGGGAATGACGCGCTCGGCGTGTGCGATACTGCGATGCGTTCGTTAGGGTTAGCCGGTTAGGGCACGCGTGTGTTATGGGTAATGGGCCGGCCTAGGCCGGCTGTGTCTAGGCCGTGTCCGATTCATGTATTTAATGTGTTCGACACTTGTCGAGAATTTTACTAATTAAAATTAATTCTAAAATCATTCGATACGTCTCCGACACGTGTCGAAGACGTGTCCGTGTCGTATCCGTGTCCGACACGGTGTCGGACACGGATACGGCTGTTTTGCCAAGGGGAAATTTAACTTTTTGCCACCCTTAAGGATGCCAACTATCCAAGTGTCATCCTCTTCGTTGCACTCAACAATTTGCCACTCTTAAGATATGCTTGACTAATTTTTTGCCACTTTTGAGCCCACCAGGCGCCAAGTCCACTGCCATGTCAGCGCCCGCGCCATGTCAGCACTCGCGCCGCCGCCCGCGCGCGCCTGCGCCGCCGCCGGCCTCCCCGCGCCTGCGCCGCCCGGCCTCCCCGCGCCCGCGCCTGCGTCGCCCGGCCTCCCCGCGCCGCCGCCCGGCCTCCTCGCGCCGCCGCTCAGCCTCCCCGCGCCCGGCGCCTGCGTCGCCCGGCCTCCCCGCGCCACCGCCCGCGCCCGCGCCAGCGCCGCCGCCCGGCCTCCCCGCCCGCGTTTGCGCCGCCAGCGCCTCCCCGCTCGCCGCCGCCTCCCCGCAAGATTTCGCTGAGCGCGGGCGCGGGGAGGCCGGGCGGCGCAGGCGCAGGGAGGCCGGGCGACGCAGGCGCCGGCGCGGGGAGGCCGAGCGGCAGCGCGGGGAGGCGCGGCGCAGGCGCGGGGAGGTCGGGCGGCGGCGCGGGGAGGCCGGGCGACACAGGCGCGGGCGCGGGGAGGCCAGGCGGCGCGGGTGCTGACATGGCGCGGGCGCTGACATGGCAATGGACTTGGCGCCTGGTGGGCTCAAAAGTGGCAAAAAATTAGTCAAGCATATCTTAAGAGTGGCAAATTGTTGAGTGCAACGAAGAGGATGGCATTTGGATAGGTGGTATCCTTAAGGGTGGCAAAAAGTTAAATTTCCCTTTGCCAAGTGTCCGTGCTACATAGGAGAAAATAGATCAAATCTTCAAATTAATCAATTGAAATTAAAACCCTCATCCTGCCCAACTCCTTCCCATAATCCTACCATGATGGTGATAGCCTCCATTCCTGCTTGCATTCTCCAATTCAATACCGTGTTCGAGTTTTTTCCGTTGGTTTGTTGTGTTTGTTTGCCTTGATCTCGGAATTCAAAGATGGACGTGGAGGTGGTGCACTGGATCAGCAGTCTGTGAGATCACATCATGATGCCTTGGGGCTGTGTCAAGGCGCACCAACTGGAGGAGGCCTACACGGCGGCCGCCGGAGCTCCGTACCGTGCTCCGCGTGGGCCACTAAAATAGAAGATCTCGATGACCCCATGGCCAACAGGATCATCCTAGTGAACACCTGTGCTTTCCTCTCCGATGGCTTCCTGGGCGCTGCCGCAAGGAAAGCCAAGGGTAATTTCAGAATGTCAGGATTTTTTTTTTTGCTAGAAAATGAGAAAACAGGAGAATGTTCTAATGGAAGTTAACAAAGTGGTTAAAAAAACTAACAGTGGCACAATTTAGTGGTATTAAAGTGAACCAAAACCTTTCAATGGTATTTTGCTAAAGTGGTCATTTTTTAGTGGTACATAACCAATTTTTTCTCTCTTTTTTTAAGGATTTTAGGAACTTTTGGAATAGAGTTAGGCTCAGAGAACCCAGAAAGAGCTGAGAAGAGACATCACAGCAGAAGATTAAGGTTTCATTTACAAGGCATAGGTTCATCTACAACGCGGTTTCTGCCGCATGATCTTGTGGTGCCAAAAGACGTCGCTTGGATGTGAACAATTTCATCAATTTTGCCTGTTGGTAGGGTATTCTGGATTATTTCTGAGCTAGAATATAGTATATGTAGGCACGGGTGGATCCAACATGAAGTGTCTGGGGTGCACAGGCGCCCTATTGGTTATGTGGCTTTTGGATGTGGAATTGGTTGCAAAACTTTGCTTTACATTTGCAGATGAAGATTATGGGTGAGGTTGTGCTAATCTATGGACGAGTTGAGGTGCTGTGCACTAATTTGGCACTGCTGCTATGCAGTGACCGGGATGTACACTTTTTGGGGACAGATCTATTACTATTAAACTGTTGGATCAACAAGATCTATTGCTTATACTTGTTTGGGAATGAAAGCTGGGAGCAGATTCAAACTTTACACATTGTCTTATCTGTTAGTAGTTTGGATATATAAGTTCATACTAGTTGGATGGTGAGCACTGAGCACTATTTGGCACTTTGTTAGTATGCAAGAAACAATGGGCTTTTGTATGTGTGCGCGCAGGCTTCTGGCTGCAAAAAAGGATTATATGTAGCACAGCTACCTTTCTAATGCTAGATATTAGATTAGAGTGCAAAAAACACTGCAAGAATGTTGTCAGCTGTAACCCACTGTCTAAATAAAAGGAGCTGTCAGCCATTGTAATTCACAAAAAGGCCTGCCATTTTCATATATATTGGTTTTTTCTAAATCTAAAAATGTTCTAGCATAAGACCTAGTAATCGTCAATGTTTGAAAGCTAATGAGCTGCATATATGTTGGCATGTCCTTCAGAATGTATTTACTGTGATGTCTCGTATGCTGGTAGATTCCTTTTCTTACAATAGCTGTTTTGGGTTGAATTCATCTTGCCTAACACAGGAGCAACCTTTTGTTTTGTATTACAATCTTTGAGGCTCTTGTAATCATATTCCCACATGATACATACCTGCTGTCTCTGATAATTGTTTCAGTGAATGTATTCAGCAAAATGTGAACATTATTTATTCATGCTTGCACGTGACTTCAATTTCTACAAATTAAAGGCTGAATATGGTTTTTTGTGATGTTATTAATCTTTCCCTCTGATCAGCCCTGTGGACTGGGGAAAATTGCGAAGCTCATTAATGCTGGAAAAATTGACTCCTCTGAACTGATCACAATGAAGACACTGAAGGTACTTATAATCATTTCTTTGAACTAGATATGCTTCTGTTGTTTTTTTTTCATGATATGAACTTCTCTATCCCACTTCGCCAGGATACAGGTGCCATTGGAAAGCAAATAAAGGATGGAATTCGGTTAATGGGTCGTGGAGCAGAAGAAATCAAATGGCCGATTCACCTTGAGGCAAGCACAAGCTTCAGTTAAATGAAATGTTTGCAACTTATTATAAGCTTTTAGTTACTTATTTCTTTTCAAATCCATCAATGTCGGGAATGACATGCATGTCTTCAAAGTTCAAAATGAATGTCTGGCCTTGACCTTCAACGATTCTGTTTTAGTTCTTGCTGCATGTGATGACACAGAATTCAAACATGAAAGTAGACATCTGTTCCAAAGAGTGTTATTTATCCATTAAACTGAGATCTTGTATAGAGCTTGTTTAGTTATTTCTTTACATGACCTACTAGCCTGTCCATTGCTTGCAATCATGCTGTGTACAGATAGTGGCTTCTTGGTAGAGGTAATTTGGGAGTTCAAATTATAAATATTGGTTTTCTTCAATCAATATTATAATTATTATTTGGCATAAGCCTACTAATACAATGTGTTTCATGTAAGCTTGAAAGACTTGATGTAGATGACTAAAGAAGCAACATGATTTTCCTTCAATGGTATGTCATATGCCAGTATGTTGCTTTGGTTATTACGGTATACTGGCTTCCAACTTAAAAGCATGGTTACAGTTGTCACTAGACTAGGTCAACTCTGAAAATTGCTGCTGTGGATAAGATTTGATGTTTTACATATCCTAATGCCTGCCCTTCATGAACATTAATTTGCAGGTATCAAGGGCGACTGCTAGAGCAAAAGCTGCAGTTGAAGCAGCTGGTGGAACAGTAAGATTGGTGTATTACAACAAGCTTGGATTCAGGGCACTTCTCAAACCCGAGTGGTTTGCAAAGAAGGGCCGCCTTTTACCAAAAGCGGCAAGGCCGCCACCCAAGCAACGAGACAAGGTTGATAGCATTGGTCGCCTACCTGCCCCAACAAAGCCACTTCCCTTCACACCAGAGGAACTGGAGTTTGCAGCAAAGCGTGAAGCTGCTCGAGTGACTGTTTAGAAGGGAGCACAAACGGATCATGCACTTTTTTTATTCTACACACTGAAGAAGCCCCTCTGAACTTTATTGCATGAGTTTTGAACTGGGCAGGTATAAGAAACTGTTCTCTCTTGAAGATCCATTCCTTGTGGGATCTCTTGCACGCAGGTTCGAGTGTTTGCTTGTCGTTTAGACCAGGGAATGACATTTTTTTTTTCTGATTGCGGTCACATCTGGTGTTATTTGCACCTGGGTAGCCCCGGAACGCATATGACCAGGACTGCAGCAATGTTTGTCCACCTTGTGACTCAAAACTTAAAACGAGCCTTGGGACAAGATGATTAGATATATATGTAGTTTTGAAGCAACGATTCTGCTCTTAAAAGTGAACTTGCACCGGGTTCGGGATAATATGGTTGTCATTTGGATGTGCTGTCCATTCTTTTAATGCATGGCCTACCATATTTAACCCTTTTTCTGTGGCAACCTTATAAAAACATAATATGACACGTGATGGTCTCGTGATGTTTGTTTTTCTTGCACAATGTCTCATTGTTCGGATGATCAAATATACTAGCAGCATAAGCACGGCGTCACGCCGCGCTAGCTACCGTGTGGACCGAAGTAAAAGAGACGATAATTCGCAGGAGTTTTTTTAAAAAAATCGAGGACGTGCGTAATTTCAGGAAAACCGAAGGCTTTTTTTTGCAAAAAACCGAGGACCTGTAAGGAGCTATACGTCTAAATGAGGGCCTGTATGTAATTTTGAAAAACCGTGGGGTGCTATCCTGCAAAGGATACGCAATTTCAGTGAAGTGAAGGGGGGTTTTGGAAAAAAAACATGATAGGGACTTTTTTGCAGGAACTAAGGACCTTTACGCAATTCCAGTGAAGTGAAGGGGGGTTTTGGAAAAAAACATGGTAGGGACTTTTTTGCAGGAACTAAGGACCTTTACGCGATTTTAGAAAATGCAGGGGCCTTTTCGCAAGAAAAATGACGTGGCATAGCTGGGAGGCCGGGAACTCCCCCAGCTTTGTTTTAGTGATGATGAGTAGAACGTATTTTGTTACTATCTAAATTGACTGTAGTTGCATAAAACACTAGGGAAGCGTTCTTTGCGCATAACACCAGGTAAAACAGCATTGCGTGTACTCGCCGGTCAGTCTAACCCAATGTTCAAGTAGGTATTAGACGCTAAGCGGGCAGCAAGCAGGCCCTAGCGCCTAGGCATAGTGTGCTGTGGGCGATGTCAAGACATATGTGATATTTGGAGTAAGAATATTGTTACCTAGAGTAGTTGGAATGTTGTAAATTTGATAAATGATGATGGACACTTCATCACTTGATGTAAATGCTCCATGTAAAGCTACACATTAAGAATCAAGTAATACATAAGACTCTTGGTATGCGGACAATACGATACAACTATTGTTTTCCAAACTTCTATGTAAGTATGAGAATGAAACAAATAAGAAATGATTGTAAGACAATAAGACATAGTCACACAGATTAAATAAAAGTACAAAACAAGTTCACAACAAATGTAGGCATAGTTCTCAACATTTCATACTAAAAGTTCTCAACCACACGTAGCAAATTTCTCACAAGTGACAAGTCACAAGCAAGATAGCAAAATATTTCTTAAAGAAACTTTAACAAGGTAACAAGCATACATCAATCTTCATCCTCTTGACCGTAATCCTTTGTCGGAATCACTCCATCTTAATCGGATTCGAACTCAACATCAAGTTCCTCGCTCACCTCGTCTTTCTCTTCACTTTCGGATTCAAAATTATCCTCATACAGTTCTCTTACTTTTGTGCTCCTATGAGGTTATGCAACTTCATTAGCCCCACTTATTTCTTCAATGAGTTTCCATGAAAAACCCATCTCGAGGGTCAACCTCCTTATCTCCACCTTCAGTTATCCATCCTTTAGCAAAAGAAGTATGCGAAGCTAGAAAGACATTTATATTCTTTGATTTGCTCGACATCTGTGTTCTTTGATTTGCTCTTCTCTTTTTCACTCAAAAGTCTTGCATTGAATTGAACATAGTCAAGATTATTAAGGCGGTGAGAATCTAGCTTATTTGTCTTTTTTGTATGTATCTATGAGTTACAAAGTGAAAGTTAGTTAAATCTTATATTGAAATAATGACCTAGATGAGACTTGAGAGTTAGTGAGTTACCATGTCAAAAGTACTCCAATTTCTTTCACATTCAAATGTGACTTGAGGTTAAGGAAATGATTTTTAGGCCAAATTTGCAAGTGAGGAATATGACATCCATACTTAGATCACTAATTGGCTATATAATAGGAAACAAAAATATTAGTAATGGACAAAAGATAATTTGAATGCATTGGTTCATTCAATTTTGAGAAGTGAGAACAAATTTACAAAGAATAAGACCAAAATTTTGACATTTAAGTCGTGTAGTAGTTTTTCCAAAGGTCTCCTTTTTTTCCATGAAAATATTGAAGTCGGCATTAAGCACTTGATCCATTGCTTCATCATCTCCATAATAAAAGATTTCGACACATTAGATGAGCCCACCCATTATAGTTTGTTCTAAAAAGATTGATCGATCACGATAATTATAATATGGTTTTAATAGGTATGTCATTAAGTGCAAGGGGGAATCAAGCATTCCCTTCATCTTTCTATCAATTATTTCAATTATCAACTTGTAGTTACTCTCCGAATTATTCAAGGACTCTTTGATTTGCTTCTTGGCTTTTAGAATTTCTCCATAAAGAAAGGTCATGGATGGACCATCCCCATCGACCATGCGAAGAACTTTGACCAATGGCTCAAAAATCTTCAAGCAAATAAGCATTATCAAATAGTGAAATAGCACAGAATAGAGATATACAAATGTCAAATATGAAATAACAAAGTGGCAAACTAGGCCATACCTTCAAAATATTGCTCACACCATTCTAAAAGGACCTACTAATGAATGTCCCCCATTGTAGCGATGCCTTTGCCTTTTTTAGTATGAATGGATTCCTCCAATTCCTTACTTAGCACCATCGCAATTAGTTTAACGTTCTTCTCAACCAAACTTTGCAAAGTAAGAAAGGCTGAAGGAAATCTAATTATCCCAGCCTTATTATATCTCTCCTCTTTGTGTACCTCCTCATCAAGGCTAGTTTTGTGGTGTAAATAAATAAAAACGGTAAATGATTTTGCTTGATCAAGTGTCTTCTTGTACTTTGCCATCATACTAATTCCTTCAAGTATCAAGTTTATGGTGTAAATTGCACATGAGCTCCAAAAGATAGTTGGCCTTTTGGCCCTCAACAATTTCTTTACTCTTATGTTGTTGGAAGCATTATCTGTCACTACTTGCACAATATTTGTGGACCTACTTTTTCAATATAAGCATCCACATGCCCTAAGATGTACTTACTTGTGAGTGCATCTTCTGAAGCCTCCTTTGATTCTAGGAAACATGTTCCCAATGAGCAATGCACACATAAGTTTATTATGCTCCTCCTCCTTTGGTCTATCTAAGCATCGGTCATGATAGAGCACCCGGTCACAACTCTCTCTTTTTCATATGACTTCAACAGGCCACTTATTCTCGCCACCTCCTCCTTTAACAATGGCTCCTAACATTTGTATTTGGAAGGACCTAAGAATCTCGGGCCAATTCGACCAATGGCTTCCATCATTTGCTTGAATTCATCATTGTTGCAAGCTATACCTAATACCTGATACGTAAAGCCATCTCACCACAAGTGAAATACATATCAACAAGTTCACTATGTATGTTGCAAGCTATACCTGATATGTAAAGCCATCTCAACACATATTGCGTCACCTTATGAAGTCTCTCCTTCCAAATTGCCTCTGTAATCTTTTGTTGCCGCTTGAGCTCTTGAGTGCTAAAACTACAATTTTGAGGATCAATTGGATTGACAAACTTATCCATAGGGCCTAATTTTCAAGGTGTCGATCCTCCAATCTCTTCAAGACCTTCGTTATCCTCACCATCGCCTCGAATGGTCACATCATCCCTAACCTCATCCTCATGTGCTTTCTTGTTCCTTACCTCCACAATAGAGTTTCGACACTTCTCTTTGTCTTTCTTTGTGGATTTGGGTCATTTGAAAACATTTTCCACTAATATGTACAATATGTTGCTTGATCCTATAGATCTCACCAGAAATGATCTTATTACATAAAATGTATTTCACCTTGTCCAAGTTGTTTAGATTCACCAACACACCAAATTCCCACCCGACGTCACTCGACTTCCCCTTAAGGCTATCTTTAGTGGTGCTTACCTCCGGGGTCGATGCAACAAACGGCATCCTATATAGCATGATAGAATAAAGATTTTGTTTCACATAATCACATGTAATGGAATAATGGATTAGTACGGATGTAATCAACAATTCAACATAGCAAATTGACAAATTAGCAAAGCATTAATAGTAGTGTACTATAGTAGCATCATCAAATAAAATAGCAAATTAGCATTCAGTCATTCACAAATCGGTAAATGACTAATGAGTAATGACTAACATTGACTAATCAGTAAATAGTAATGACTAGTGACTAATGAAAGTAACTCGGCTACTACAGTCTACAATGAGCAATGAGCATATACTCCAAATGCTGCTTGCTAGTCGATCTCCCCAGTCCACAATTGGCAGTTGCCCCTACCCACTTCCCCAGTCATGCTGACCAATCTCCCCTCTCCTCAATCGCGCCGGCCAAGCAAGAAAGAAGATTGGTGGTGGGCACATAGGGCCTCCTCCCCTGCATATCTCCTATCCGTCTGAAGGCAACGGAGACACGTAGGGGAGGCGGCCAAGGGAGAAGCTCGACGAAGGGGAGGGGAGGTGGAGGAAGAAGCTCACCTAGGAACAAATTTGGTGAGGCGGAGGAAGAAGCTCGGCCAAATACGGTGAGGTGAAGGGTGAACGACGGTTTGGCGGTGCGTGGGAATCCTTGGAGGTGGAGACCACCTAGCTTTGTAAGTCTTTCGTAAGTCGCAACCCTAACTCTGCCTCTTATGAAATATTGTTTCCCCCTTCCCTTCTTTATCTCGTCGAATACGCGTGCCTAGGTGTCCTCGGTACTCGCCAAGGTGCCGCACTGTCGCCACGAGTGCCTACCTAGCTGCAAACCCACCTTTGACCGCCCTACTGCCTAGTCGCCTAGCCACCAGCTGAGGTATCGAGGTGCGGCAGCCGGCTGCTGCCCAACGCCTAAGCACCGCCTTGCGATCGCCCAAACCATCTTTTGGATCGCTATTCTAACCCAGTCTAACCTGGCTTCTTGACATGTAGGCCCAGCTTGGAAGCACTACTTAGGCTGATGAGGTGGTGTTTTGGGGCTCTAATGTGGAGACAGCCGTGGCAAGTGGGATGCCAAATGGTTGTGACACATTACATAAGTGTTGCAATATCTTCTCCCTCCCTATCATTCATCCTCTTCACCTTGTACTTGTTGAAAGTTTTTATGTGGCTTTTAAAATTTATTGTGGTTATTGTCAGTTTAACTCGATATGAAATTGTTCATATTATTGATGTAAGTGATAGGGAATAATTTGATGTGAAATTTAACTCGATGAATTAATACTTGATGTGCTAAGAATGGCTGTGCTGGAATATAGTAGATACATATATTGAGATCAAGTCTACTAGAATTTATTATGCATGTATATGTTTAACCCAAGTACAGTACATGACAGGAATAGCTGGATTTGTTTTGTAGTATCGACTCTGTAGGCTGTTGACCCACATGATTAGATTGGAATTGATCTCATAAATAATCTGATCAAAGTACATGACTCATACATTCGTGCTAGAGACTAATATATTTTAGATTAATAAAATTGGCCTGTCTGATTATGGTTGGTGACATGGTTTAGAAGTCTTACAGTGTACTAGAAATAGGTGGGTTACTTTATAGCACTTAGAAGTGGAGTATATAAATAGGTCTCTACCCTCTAGCCTCAGAATGCAAGTGTGAGCGGCACTATAAAAAAGATAGAGGCATAGAGAGTAGACTAAAAGTCTCTACAAAATTAATTTAGGGTTTAAAAAAACCTAATAATGGTATCAGAGTTAGGGCCTGTTTGGGACTGCTCCGCTCCATGTTTTTCAGCTCCGCTCCCAACTTCGCTAACCAAACAGGTCTAACTCCAAAAACTCCGCTCCAAGAAAAAGGTGGAGTTAGAGGCCAACTCCACGTTTTTTATGAAGCTCCTCAAGGGGTACTCCACAAACAAAGGTTTCCAAACTCCTCATGGAGTTGGTGAAAAATTACCCACCACTGCCATTACACAATTCTTCTCCTCCGTACCGATTGGATTTCTTTTCCCCCGACGTTCCTTCTCCGATTTCTCTTCTCCGCCCCCACCCGCGCGACTCTCTCCTTCGCCCCCCACCCGCACCGCCCCTCTCCTCCGCCCCCCACCCGCGTCGCCCTTCTCCTCCGCCCCCCCCACCCACGCCGCCCCTCTTCTCCGCCCCCCACCCGCCTCCCTCCAAGCCGGCCTCCTCCTTGAGCTTCCTCACCGAGTGCGGCCGCCCTCCGACCCGAGCGTCGATGCCCTTCGAGCCGGCCTCCTCTCCAAGCGCCGTTGCCCTCCAACTCGGTCTGCTTCCTGAGCACCGATGCCATCCGAGCCGGCCTCCTCCCCGAGCTTCTTCTCCGAGCACCGCCGCCCTCCGAGCGCCACCCCTCCCCGAGCGCCGGGCCACCCCAAGCTCCTCCCCGAGCGCCTCCCCGACACCGTTGTCACTGCATCAGCCACCTCGATGCCAACCACAGAGCATCGCCGCCTCGCTCCAATTTCCAGAAATGAGTTTGTTTGTTGAATGAATCTGAGAATGTGCATTCGACCTGACAAACCTGAATGTATCAGTTTATTTGTTAATGAATTTGTGATTAATGATGTGTGCTGATTTGATCAGATGTTGAGAATGTTGTGTGTGTAGAACCTGAGAAACCTGAGAAGGGCAGATTGGTACTGAACATACTGAATGTCTTGCTATTGTACAATGTCTGCCTTATATATCTCAATGATCAGGTGGACAATGATGTTCTTTTGTCTTGTGATGCCTGGGATTGAATAAAAATGACTACTGTTTTTGTAGATTGATGAACCAGCAAAGACAGCACAGAACTGGGAGCATTTTCTGGAGCATGGTGTGCCATCTGCATATATGTTTGGATTCAATCTTACTATGTGTGAAGGGGCATTATCCATTAGCTCAAATTATGCAAGTGTCTTCAGTAGTTCTTGACTGACAAATCTCAGGTTACATAATTTTATCTTCATTCCATGTAAAAGAATATTTCCCCTTCAATCACGTTCTTTAGATGTCAGATGGCACCATGATTGTCGTGGGCAGATTTTCCTGGAATTGAAAAATTGAGCTATGTATTAGAACACAAGTTGATTCCAACCTCCATTTGAAATGGATACAGAGAGGAAAGGATGGAATTATTTGATCAAAATATTTATTTTTTTGTTTTCTCAAATAAATTAATTGCGTTTATAATATTTTACATCATATTTCAATTGGTAACAAAAAAAATTCAGTTACATATGCTCCTCAGACATCAAAACATACACCAAACATCATTCAGGGGCACATTGGACCTTTCTCAGGGAAACCTCACATTCCTGGAGCTGAAGCTAGCTGCGTGCCAAACAGGACCACCTGCTCCAGGAACTCCAGAGTGGAGCTGCTCCATGGTGGAGTTGGTGGAGCAAAGCTGGAAAAACTGAAGCAGAGCAGTCCCAAACAGGCCCTTAGGCAAAGCTTTTCTTAACTGTGCATGCTAATCAGATTTTTTTATTCCATGCTGATCAGATTTTTTTTATTCCATGTGCAAGCTTCCAGTGTCTTCATGATTGCTTTTTACGGCGCAATGGTACTTGCATCCTCGATCAATGCACGTTGCGGGTATGCTTATCTTCACGCGCGTCCACGCTTTGGCTGTGGTCTGCTCTACTTTACCCCGTGGGCGGCCCAAGGAGAGGAAAAAAATCGGCATGTGCATCTGAAGCACTGCAAGCTCAAAGCACGATGTGTTTGCTCCGTGTCAAATTTACTTCTCGGTGGCACATGGATTGAGGAGGCGTTTCGTGATTGTTGTTCTCTTCCCATCGTGGAGATTTGTTCTTTGGGCATCTAAAGTAATTATATTATTTTCAGATCTGAAGCCTACATATTTAGGTATCATTTATTCTCGTAATGGCAACCAACAACGTTTTTCTAAACTACTTAGATCTTGCAAATTGAATAGCTCAAATTTCACGGTTTAGAAAAAAATTCATGTTTTTATTTTCTACTGAAAATATTGATTATATAACAGACAAAAATGAAATGGAAGAGCCAAAAAATTCCATTATTGGGGAAAAGTAAAATTATGCAGAAGAATATGAGAATTGGACTAGGTATAATAAAGGGCTCACATTTTTTATGTTGGAATCAATGGTGAAAATACGATGGTGAATAGAATTCATAGAAAATAATGTGCAGTCTGGAACAAGATTTTGGTAAAGTATCTCTTATTAAAGTACTTAATCTTATTAATCGCTTTCTCTCTACTAAGATGTATGATAGCACTTCAATTAATGAGCATCTTAATAAACTATATTTTAGCAGAGGAATTAAAAAAAACAATTGGCTATCCTTTTTTCTGAAGAAGTACATGTCATGGTTGTTCTAAACTCCTTGCCAAATTAATGGGAACATTTTAAAATATCTTTCTATCATTCTGAGAGGATTCTCAATATGCACACTAAAGGCATCATTTGCTTAGGAAGAAGATAAAAGAAATTCTCACAATTCAGAGTTACGCATTGGAGAGGAAAAAGATAATAATAAAAGAAATTGACAAAAGACGAAGCCTAATGGTGATTTGAGAGAAAAACTTAACAAATAACACGTTGGGATGATCATGAAAATTATAACTCAGTTTAGAGGACTGATAAATACAAGAATTGAAGTGTCACAACTATAATTAGTATGGACATTTTAGAGCTGACTGGAGGAAAAAGAAGAAGCAGAATGAGGAAAAGGAATCAAAACAATCAACCAATTGAGTATAAAGGCAATTCTTCGCCCGATGGTATGTCTATTATTTTTGTATGCACTGAATCTTTACTTACTACTACTTTTCTAAATAGTTGGGTTGTCAATTCTAGTACTACATATTATATTATTAGAGATCATAGAGCTTTTACTTCTATGCAAATAATTCTAAGGAGAAACATATGTCTTTTTGGGTACTAATGCTAAATCTAATGTACTTAAAATTGGAAATTATATCCTAAAACTCCCCAATGGAGGAAAATTATTATTACAGGACAATTTATATTCATCTAACAAGAGAAGGAATTTAACTTCTGTTGCTCTGGTAGAATCTATTGGTTATAATATACTGTTTAGAAAAGAAAGAGTTATAATATTACTCAATGGAAAATTAGTGCATACTAGAACTTATCATGAAAGTCTTTATTTTCTTGATGAACTATCAAATGATGACAATATTGATTGATTAGTTTGTGAAAATAACTCCATAGTGAGGAATACTAATAATAGGAACATATGTTCAAAATCTTATTTATGGCATTTACGACTTAGTCATTTTCTAAAAATAGAATTAAGAAGCTTATTAATTCTTAAATTATGCACTTTAAGTGGGAGGATTTTGGTATTTGTGAGGCATGTATAATGGGTAAGATGACCCGTGCACCTTTTCCAAAGGAGGAAAGATCAAATGAGCCTCTTGCTATTATTCACTCTGATATTTAGGTAAAATATCTACTCCCACTAGAGGTTAAAATATTTATTTTATCACATTCATTGATGAGTATTCAAGATTTGGTTATGTGTATCTTGTTAAACGTAAATCAGAAAGATTTCATGTGTTCAAGACATTTTAAACTAGAGTGAAAAATTAATTGAATAGAAATATCAAAGTTTTGAGAAATGATCATGAAGGAGAATACCCTTCGGGAATATTAAATAATTTTTATAAAGAGCATTGAATTATTCATTATTATATCATACCTTACACTTCGTAACAAAATGGTGTTGCCGAACTGAGGAATAAAACACTTACAGATATAGTTAGGTCTATGATGGCTTATTCAGATTTTTCTTTGTCCTTTTGGGGTGAAGCTTTACAAACTACTATTTATTTATTTATTAAATTATTCGTCATCTAAGGCTGTAATAGTCACTCCTTATGAGTTGTGGAATGGAAGGAAACCCTCACTTTGCCACTTAGCTGTTTGGGGGTAATACACAAATTAGAGTGCCAAATCAAAACCGTACAAAATTGTAGCCATGCTAAAAAAATTTATTGGTTATTCTTTGCTACATGTTTTATGATCCAGAAAAGGATAAACTGGTGGGAAGCAGGGATGAAATATTTTTAGATCAAAACACACCTCATCGTGCTACGTGGACATGGGTGGAATTATTTGTAACTCCATTGGAAACACAGATAGATACATCTAGTATTAATTCTTACACTAAAGGAGGTTTAACTCCTGAAGAAAATACAAATCAACCTTCCAACACTAATATGCTTAGGAGAAGTGGAAGGAATTTAAGTACACCATAATATTTAGATGATTATTATTTCTTCTTGGGGGAAGTTCACTCTAAACTTTCATAATTAGAGGAAGAACGAAAGACTTACAAAGAAACAATAAATTGCTCACAATCTGAACTATGGGTGGAAGTAATGCTGGAAGAATTAAACTCGATGAAAAAGAATAGTTTGGGAACTAATTGATCTACCAAACAATCGTAAACCCATATGTTACAAATAGATTTTTAAAAGGAAATTGAATGCATCAGATTTAGTGAAAAATATAAGGTTAGGCTTGTTGCTAAAGGTTTACACAAAGGCAAGATATTGACTTTGTAGAAACTTTTTCTCTCCTGTTGCAAAATTTACTTCAATTCATATTATTAGTGCTTTGGCACCTTATTATGATCTTGAACTCCACCAAATGAATGTTAAAACTGCTTTCTTAATGGTCATTTGGAGGAGGAAATATATATGAAACAGGCGGAAGGTTTTGGAGAAAAAGAAAATGAAAATAAGGTTTGCAAGTTGAATAGATCGATTTATGGTCTTAAACAAACTTCATGTCAATGATATATTCTTTTTTATAATGCTATCACGTCATATGTTTTTTCAATGATAGAAGGTGATCATTACATCTCTACCCCTCTATAATACACCAAAATTTTCTTTGCTAAATCCACCCCCTCAACCACCCCACAGTCATGCCTAATCTAAGTCCACCCAGATTTGTGTACCAAAGTAATCCAACTTCATACAAATGAATGGTCTGGATCTCTTCTCAAGCCTTCTTCTCTTACTCATTGAAGATCCTAAGGCTAAAATCATCCGGATCATGCACATCATTGAACCCAGATCCCACCCCGCGCTACGTGGGCCTCCTCCTCCCACCTTCTACCCCATCTCCCCACGATCTCCGCTCCTCCCCCCGTTCTCTACGCCGCCTCCTCCCCTCCCTCCTCCACCCGCGCCTCCGCTCCTCCCCCCGTTCTCCGCGCCGCCTCCTCCCCTCCCTCCTCCGCCCTCGCCAAATCCGCCCTCGCCTCCTCCCCTCCCTCATCCACCGCTCCGCCCTCGCCTACTCCTCCCCACCTCGCTTCCCCCCACCTCCTCTTTCCCCCACTTCTCCGCACCGCCGCTGCCTCCTCCCCCGCTCCTCTGCTCCGCCCGCCTCCTCCCTTAAAATCCTAGCATCTGGCCGGATCTGTCCACCAGCACGAGCTCTCTTCGTTCTGTGCAACACTCTGTTCGATTTCGGATAAGATTTGAGCGCTCCTCGGAGCGATGGATCCGCGGGCGCGGTACCCTCCCGACATCGGAAACGGTCGCGGCGGGAACCTTACTACTACGGTCGTGGCCCGCCACCGCATCAGCAGCATTACCAGCAGCAGCCGCCGTCGCCGCATGCGCAGGCGCACCATCAGTAGTACGTGCAGAGGCAGCAGCAACCCTCGCAGCACCACAACTACCAGCAGCATCAGCAGTGGCTTCGGTGGAACCAGATCGCTGGCGAGGGCGCGGGCGCCGCCGGAGCCAGCGACCACAAGGCACCGCCTGCCGCCGCCGGCATAGATTCGACGTGAGAGACGCGGGGGAAGCTTGCCCTTTGTTTGGTATTGGTAGGAAAGGTTCGGTATTTATGTGATTTGTGGACTTGGATAGTTGGATTTTGGTTTGGTGCGAGGGACGAAGCGTACCATTTTGGAGTGGATTAATTAGGGGGGGTTAGATAGGCTGAATGTGCAAATTTTGGAGAAATTTGTGTACTTTTGGTGCTAAGGCTGTGAGTGTTTCTGTGTTTGTGGTGGACTGGTGGTGTAGTGGTGCTGGATAGGGGAATTACAGAGTCTAAGCATGAGTTATGTGGATAGGGAGCTTAGCCGCATTCCTCTGTGCATACTTTATTGCTTCAAAATCCAAACATGTTAGCATTTGGCAAAACGATCCAGCAATTGCTTCTCATGAAGTAATTTTGTCAAAGTGACTGTTTTCAGATGACTGCTGAGCAACTGACGCAGCATGCCCTTGTGTAAATTTTGGAGAATATATGTGGCTGTGGATGTTGTTTGTTGCATAATATGATTCTTATGCTTTCCATTTCAGCTTTGCTGAAATATGAGGTAGGGTCACTGCATCAGAGTTATTAAAACCTGCTGCTGGAACCACAGATGGCCCTGGAGCTTTTGATTTCAAACAAGGAGATGTCAAGGTTGAGTATATCAATGAAAAACTTGCTTCACAATTTGAGATAACGTACTAACTGGTTGCCACCACTTCTTATCAGGGAAACCCTTTCTGGAAATTAGTAAGGAACTTATTAAAGCCACCAGGGAAGGAGCAAGTTGAGTGTCAAGCTCCAAAACCAATATTGCTAGACACTGGTGAAATGAAGGAACCATATGATTGGGCGGTATGACTTCAATTTTCAATAATCATATACATGCTTATAAGTATTTTTCTCTGGAAATGTCTTATTTCACTTGATAGTTGGCACCAAGGTCACCATTAATGATGAGCATGTATCTCTGCATCAAATCAGGACTGCATAGGCAGATATAACATATACTTCTCTGTAATATTGGTGAATGGCACATTCCTTACTTTTATGTCTAACTAATTTGAACTTTTCCACTAGAGTTGCTTAGTTTCTGAGCTTAAATCATAGCCAATATCAACACATTTACAGTCAACACAATTTTTTGTGGTAGAGTTGATGGGATCAAATGGGTTGTCACTTGTGAACCATAGGCCACCTGAGTACCTGACGTGAGTAAGCTCCATATGTCAAATCCGAACCAAGATCTCTATCTAGAAATGAACCAAGATCTCTAACTAGAAACCAACTTACTGAATTTACACCTTTTTTTGTTTGTATTGACTTGTGTAGTCTTGTGCAGCCTGCAATACTTCCCATTCAGATGATAAGAATTGGCCAGCTGGTTATCTTGTGTGTTCCTGGAGGTATAGTCCCAATTCTTCACTCCTTGGATATCTGCCAAGCTAGAAGTGCATGTGATGTCTTAATCTGTTAACATGTGTTATGACATCCCATAATCATGTCATGCCCTGTTTTGCTACAGAATTCACGACAATGGCTGGCAGGAGGCTGCGTGATGTTGTCAAAAATGTGCTTACAAGTGGCATCAATGGTGAATTTAATAACAATATTCATGTTGTTCTTGCGGGGCTGACAAACACGTATTCGCAGTATGTTACGACTTTCGAAGAATACCAGATCCAAAGATACGAGGTGTGTATATTTGTAGTTATGTACATGGACAAAATATGAAATGAAACAAAGAAAATAGCTTCATGTTCCTTGCACAGTTTATTGGTAGTTATGTACATGGACATTTTAAACTGCATTACTAGGTTCCTTTGATTTAATGAATATGGCTAAATCGGCACTTCATCGGTTCATCCTATGCCAGAGTTACACCAATAGCTTGAAATTAAGATTCTTTTTGTTCTCATGTTTTTTTCATGTCCCTGCTCAATCTAGAAGTATCATAATATTAGGCCTGCATATCAGGGTCCTCTTCCATTTGTTTGCAAGCCGACCGCATACGAGCTCGATCCAACCACATTCGACCGCTTCACAACGTGGTCGAAGTCCTCCGACTTCCCACGTGGTCGAAGCCGAAGACTGCCGACTATCGACCACAGCGGTCGAAGTCTCGACCTCCGACTACCTCTCGCGGTAACGTGGTCGTAACGCGTAGACTTCGCAACGTGATCGTTCATTCGAGCGCCGACTTCCGACCACAGCGGTCGTCGCGTCGACTTCGCAACGTGATTGTTAAAACCTCCCCCGGTTTGCTCGCACGAGAGCGTTTCGACCACGTTCACTTCCATCAACGTGGTCGGAGTCGCTTTCGACCACATACTGGTCTTCTCGACGTAGTCGCAGCTCCTTACGACCACATACATAGCACCGCACTACACATGCAGACAATCAATCAGCACAAGTATCACAGCACAACACCTGGTCATAAACCCCCTACGACCACCCGAAAGCATAAGACATGAAGTGCCAGCAGCCTACGACCACACGCTAGGCTACTATGACCATCAAGACATAAGCTACGACCAGTTAACAAACTGCTACGATCATCGCTAGCTTTCTACGACTTTATCGCACAAAGTCTAGACCTCATACGAAAAAATTTCCAAATCCGCGCGCGTTCGCATCCATTCAAATCTCAACCGCTGCCGATTTGAAAATCTCCGAACCGATCGGATATTCAGATCTGAGCACCGCCGCCACCGCCGCGCGCGTGCGCCAACCGATCCGGAGGGTCACCTCGGCGGCGACGTCGATGGCGGTGCACGGGCGGCCGTTGAAGCGGGCGCGGGTGACGGCGGAGCCATGCCTCATCGACATGCGGTCCTTCCCCGACCCGGAGGTGGAGAGGCTCGACGGCGCGTTCCGCGCCAACGTGCGGGGGTTCCTGGCGCGGTGTGTGGTGCCGGCGGCGGTGGAGCGGGGTGAGGGCGTGCTGGGCGCCACCGGCGCCACGTGGCAGGTGATGTTCTGTGTCGGGGAGGGCGGCGAGGTGGGGTGATGGAGGTTGTGGAGGAGGACGTGCCCAGGGCCCGCCGCGTCTACTGTGAGCACTACACCGTCGCCGGTGAGTTGGTCAGTCCGTCCAGCGGGGTCGCATTTGTTTTTTGACGAGGGGGGTGTGGTGTCGTGTACGGATATTGGAATTTGTCGCAGCTTGTTTATTGCTTATGTGCCCTATCTTTTCCTTCTCCGTTTCCAGATTTTTTTTCTTTAATTTGGGAGGCTGCAAACGCATACAATTTTGTTTACCTTTGAAAGACTGTATATACTGAAAATATTGAACTTTGAATACTTCTGAAAGAACACAGTGAAAATGCATATTATTATGGCGAAAGAACACAGTGAAAGTCGTCGGTGGGTGAGTCCAATGATGTTGTCGCCTCCTCAAAGGATCAGTCGTTATGTGACATTCATTATATGACAAAAATATTTGGTTATACAATATATGAGACGTGAATCTTAATGAATCTGATTGTTCGTTTTATTTTTTACAAATTTTATCTTGTTTTGAATTTTACCGTAGCGTTAGCACGGGCACACTACTAGTATATACAAAGTTATGGATAAATATTTTGTCTTACTGTCTTTATATATTGATGATATTTTCATTGCTTCTAATGATAAAAATATATTGATAGAAGTAAAAGCTTAGTTGTCTTCTAGATTTGATATGAAAGATATGGGAGAATCTTTCTATATTTTAGGAGTTGAAATACATAGAGATCAGAATAAAAGTATTCTTGGGTTGTCCCAAAAGGCATACCTTCATAGCATTTTTAAATTTTTTTGGAAAATAGTAAACCTGTTAATGTATTTATTGTGAAGGGAACTAAATCCAATAAGGAATTATATCCAAATATTCCTGAGGAAAAACCTAGAGTGAATATAATTCTTTATTCTTCAGCTTTGAGATGTTTTATGCATGCTATTGTTATTCACATGGCCTGACCTTAGCCATACCACTGAAATTCTTAGTAGATATCAAAAGAATCCTAGGGAAAAGTACTGGAAACAAATCAAATATGTACTATGTTATGTCAAAGGAACTATGGATTATTCATTACATTTTAATGGTCATAATCTTCAGCTATAAGGTTATACTGATACTGATTGGCAAGGAGATATAAATAATTGAAAATTAACTTCTAGTTATGTATTTATTTTGTCAAGGGGTACTATTTCTTGGTACAACAAGAAATAGGATTCAATTGCTCTTTTTTCCCATGGAAAATGAATACATTGCTATATCTGCAGCATCAAAGGAAGATGTATGGCTAAGGAAATTTCTTGAAAGGTCATGGAAAGGGCATCAGAACCTATCACTTATTTCATAGTAAAAGTAAACACATTGAAGAAAGATCCACTGACTAAGTCAGTTAGTCAGGAATTATTTTCTAAGCATGTTAAAAACATATGACTTCAGTTTATTGATTGAAATATTTTAGCCAAGTGGGAGATGTTGGAATTTTTTTGTGTGGTTTTCAACATTACTATGGTTATTGTAAGTTTACCTCAATAGGGAATTATTCATGTTATTGATGCAAGTGATATGGAATAATTTGATGCGGAATTTAACTCAACAAATTAATATTCGAGGTGCCGAAGACAGCTGTGCTGGAATATAGTAGACAAATTTATTGAGATCGAGTTTACTGGAATTTAATATGCATATACGCGTTTAACCCGGGTACAACACAGGGTGAAATAGTTGGGTTTATTTTATAGGATCGGTTCTACATGCTGTTGTAAGTTCAAATCCAATTAGATTGGTTTTAGTGATTAATGACAAATCTAAATATTGGACTAACTCATTAATGACAAATCTAAATATGAGACTAACTCATTAGTGACAAATCTAAATATAAGACTAACTCATTAGTGACAAATCTAAATATAAGAATAACTTGTTTGTTGAGTATGATATTGTGTAGTCTCATTTGGATAAAAAATAAAAATCATGGAGATATGCATTCAACATCATATTCGTATATCTTGTTGCATTTCTCAGATCTAAAATATAGGTTGAACTCCATAAAAACTCTAACTTGAATATGTGCATATATTTTTATTACACATTCTTATATGCACACATTTAGGAGGAGTTCACTCTATATTTTGTGGTTTCATTAGTATTAATCTATATTTATTTTTCCACATATATTGTGATCACTACTTTGAAACATATCTTTTGAGTATATAAAACTTGTGTAGTTCATATATACTCACATTGACTCATATTATTTTATATTCAATTATTTATAGGACTAACATGATTATCAAGTGTTTGAAAGGTTTAGTCCCGGATTTTGCTTGACAACTTGGAGATGCATGCTAAGGTTGACAAGAAGATCGATATGGCTCAAGACAAAAGTTATGCATACATTTGAATTAAAACTCCAAAGCCAACTATGTATTATCAGGAAAATCAGTAGTAACAATGTGACCGCAATACTAGTATGGTATGACCAAACAATATGTGCAGTAGCACCGCACCCCGGTATGACCGAACTTTAGTTGATGGTATGTAATTTCTGAAAGGTACATTTTGGAGCATGTTTGCTCCTCGAGAAAGCAGTAGTACTGGAGTACCATTAGCGGTACTACCGCATTGCGGTATGATCATAAATATAAAGCGAAACTACCATAGCCCAGTAGTACCGGACCTTAGATGGCGGTAGTACCACAGTTTAAGTTTAAACGGTTTTATATTCAATTTATTGTCTCATTATTTATTGAGATTGTAATCAATTACCAAAAAGGGAAAGTTGAGAATCTACTCACTCCATTATAAGTTAATGGTGAGTTCTGGTAATTAATGACAATCACATTGTGTGACTAACATTTTCTATGAGTTGTATGAATAGGTTATGTTCCATAATGATGAAGATTTTGGATGGCTTCATGTGTTGAACATCATCAAGTCAAGGTTCGAATAAAAGATAACTTTTTGAGTTGAAGGCTATCAAGAAGAGGATGTATCATGTGTTGATGCATGTCAAAGATGAGATGCATCATGTATTGATGCACATCAAGATCTTGAAAAAGAGATGATCATGAGTTGATCATCAAGTCAAGAGAAGACAAAGACCCGGACTTGAAGTGAAGATATATGTCATTAAACTTCAAGAGGATGCTTAAAGCAAAAGTATAACTAACTAGGGCAAAGGATATGTTCCTACTCTTTCACTGATCTTGGTGTTTGGTTGAAAGATTGAATTGCTAGTGTAGGTTTTTCGTACTACTAAGAGGGGTCTTTTTTAGTAGCTTGAGTCTCATCATATGTTGATAGCTCAATCCTTCTTACTCTAGCTCTTCATGGCATGATGCTATTATTTGCGAATATGTTTTGTAAATAGTTAAGGCTCGTGCATCTAATCCATTGCAACATGTCTATATACTTTGCAAATATGTTTTGCAAATGGTTGAAATCCATGCACCTATTCCTTGTGGTATGATCTAAGTTTGCAAATATATTTTGTATATTGTTGGATGTCATGCATTATCCCTTAGCATGATCTAATATTGTTTATTGCTATTTCTTTGGACTTAGACCGTGGTAGTGACTCCTTAGATCTCTTATAATTTCTGCATTGATCTAATGTGTTTGAGATTATGTAAATAAATGGGTTGTGTAGTCTTCTAAATAATCTTTTCATAGAGTCCAAGCTCACTCAATTTTGACATTGGAGTTAAAAGTTATGACCTTTTTTGAATATCATATTTTGAGTGGTACTTGTGGTAGTTCCAGCCCCTGTGAGTGCGGTAGTATTGCACCAACCTCCAACAGCTAGTTTTTTGCATCCAAAATAGCTGTTAAACAGTAGGAGCGGTAGTACCGTAAATACCAATTTTTAGAGGTTTTTACTTACAACAGCTAGTTTGTGTGGTGCGGGCTATAAATACCCCTTGGCTAGTTAGGAGATAATCTTTGGCACTTCATTTTAGTCTCTTAAGTTAGTGTGAGCTTCTTCACTCAATTTATGCGTGTGTTAAAACTTGTGAGCAAGAAGAGAGGTCTTTAGTTACATATGTTGTATTTAGAGCTGGATTTCGCATTCACTTAAGCTTGTGCATTCGTTGCACATGGTGAATGTCAAGTAAGAGATTTGACTTATTACTCTTGGAGGTTGCTGACTCCTAGACAGCGTTGGAGGCATCGTGTCCGGTGATCTTCTCAAAGAAGCTTATGAGAAGGCCTAGCGTGTTGTAAAGGTTAGAGCTTACCTAGCCGAAGCAGGAAAGAGCTACCAATTAAGGTGTTTGGCTTAATTTGTGGAGGCGGTCTAATTCGTTTGGGCTTACTTCAATATAGACTAGGGAGACCAGAAAGTTTTCAAACACCATGGTAAAACATCGTGTGTCCATTATATTTTATTCTCTTGTGCTCAATCTATATTTAAGTAATTAATATTCATAGAATTAAATTAATTGTTTGTCACCCTAGGATTGCAAACTTTTGATATAGACTTAGATTGTTGGTGTACTTAGATGAACCTAGTTGATCTAGGCCTTATTAGTGCTAAACTGAATTAATTTACGTTTCTGCATTATAAACTTGGTTTTAGCCAAAGGAATTTTAAAACTGTTTATCTACCCCCTCTAGTTGGCCTTCTCGATCCTACAACTATTGACCCACTGATTAAATTGGAATTGATCTCATAAACAATCTGATCATGGCGTATCACTTGCACATGTGTATTAGGAACTAATATATTTTAGACTTATAAAATTGGCATGTCTAATTGTGGTTGGTGACATGGTTCAGGAGTCTCATGGTGTACCGAAAATAGGTGGGTCAGAATGCAATTGTGAGTGGCACCATCAAAAGGTAGAGGAATAGAGGATAGACCTAAAAGCCTCCACAAAATTAATCTAGAGTTTGAGAAAATCCAACAGTACTCGCCGCGTGCATGAAGTAGAATGATGACGGTAGTAAGCAATGAGAAGGAGGAGGTTGTCCGTTACTGTAATGGCGGAGACCGAGACCACCTCCTTCAACCTCGACAGTGAGACATGGTGGAAGAATAATAACACGGTGGAGGAGAGGAGGTGAAAGTGGTAATGGTAGTGATGGGAGATGGTGGTGGTGAGGGGTGTGATGCCGTAGATGTGGTGGAGGAAAAGGCGAGGTGGTGGTGAGGTGTGTAAAGGCGTGGAGGTGGTGGAGTAAAAGGTGAGGTGGTGGTGAGGTGTGTAAAGCCGTGGAGGTGGTGGAGTAAAAGGTGAGGTGGTGGTGGTGAGGTGTGTAAAGCTGTGGAGGTGGTAGAGGAAAATGTGAGGTGGTGGTGGCGAGAGGTGTGAAGCTGTGGAGATGGTGGAGGAAAAGGTAAGGTGGTGGTGGTGAGGGGTGTGAAGCTGTGGATGTAGTAGAGGAAAATGTGAGGTGGTGGTGGTGCGAGGTGTGAAGCTGTGGAGATGGTGGAGGAAAAGGTGAGGTGATAGTGGTGAGGGGTGTGAAGTTGTAGAGATAGTGGAGGAAAAGGTGAAGTGGTGGTGGTGAGGGGTGTGAAGCCGTGGAGGTGAGGAAAAAAAAGTGAGGTGGTGACATGTGTGAAGCTGTGGAGGTGGTGGAGGAAAAGGTGAGGTGAGGTGGAGTGGTGAGGTGAGGTGAGGTGGTGGTGGTGAGGGGATTGAAGCTGTGGAGGTGGTGGGGGGAAAGATGAGGTGAGGTGCAGTGATGATCAGCCAAATCAATATTGACAACCATCCACGCATATGCCCAAAATACATAACGAAATCACTCTAGGGAGCTTAATAGATCAAATCAAGATATTGGCTAGGATGGTTTTTTGGATGGGATTGACTTATAGGGATGTTTTTATTACTTTCCCCCAATAAGAAAGACAAACCAGCAACTATCCATTCTACCTCAATCACTTTTCTCTCCATCCCCGGATTCAATGAAATGCATTACTACTACATCCACCAACATCTTATTTCACGATGGCCAAGCTCTTTACCAAGATCGAGGCACTTGTCATGCTAGAGACCATTTAACCAAGCTTACCCCCACACAAGTGGGGCGACTTCAGCAGGCAATCCTAGCAACTAGAGGCATCACACATAGTTATTCTCCACTCTAGCAAGATTTTTACCGCAAAATGGTTTGATATCTCATTCTCAAGGATAAGCTACTTCAAAGTCATAGCTACAAGAACACCGTGAACAACCCTCGCCACCTAGGGGTATGGTTGTGTTTATTATGTACTTTTTTTTGTTTCTCATATCACTCGCTAGGTAGTCGTGTCATCATTTCCTTTTTGAACGGTTCTATTAGTTAATTTTGATGACAAAACACGCTAATAAACATCTTAGAGAATTTAATTTTCGACTTTTAGGAATTATATGGACTAAAAATTATAACCATGCAAGTATGCAACTCATTTCTAAACCTCTCCCAACTAGGAAGGTGAAACGGATCCTCCGCTGTACGCTTACACCGAACAAGACATTTTCAAGGCTCAGCAGATCAAACTTCGATGCTTGCGAGACGTCCACGACTCCACGGGCTCAGAGCTCAACATCAAACTCGGTGTAAAGCGAGTTCTATCCTTTGGGCATACGGGAGAAGGCCTTCAACCGCCACCCATCACGAGCTGTATACGATAGACAGAACATACCATACCGGGGGCGTTGCCGCACGAGATCCCCCCACTCGACTCGACGCCATGATGGACCCCTCCTCCTCCCCCGCCCCCGCCGTCCCGGTCGTCCCCACCGGCAGCGATGGCGGGGAGCCCGGCGCCGCCGTCTCCGCGGCGGTCGCCACGGCGTCCCGGCGGTTCCAGAACCTGCTGGATCGGTCCACGCCGCACGTGGGGCGGCGGTGGCTGGGCCTCGCCGGGGTGGCGGCCGCGTACGCACTGCGCGTGTGGTTCGCCGGCGGCTACTACATCGTCACCTACGCCCTCGGTATCTACATCCTCAACCTCCTCATCGCCTTCCTCTCGCCGCAGGTCGCCCCCGAGGTCGTCGAGGTCCTCGGCGAGGGGCCCGCGCTCCCCACCCGCGCCTCCGACGAGTTCCGCCCCTTCGTGCGCCGCCTTCCCGAGTTCAAGTTCTGGTGCGATCCGTTGCCCTCGCTTGCTTAATTCGAGTCGACTTGTGGGATCTTTTGTGTATGTGCTATAGAGGAATTGGAGTATGTATGCGTGGTTTGTGCTTGCATGATTGGGCTGAAGGGAGGAATCTTTGGCGGGTTGCAAGGATTTTCGAGCGTTGTGGTGAGGTTTGTTGTGTGTTATAGAGGGATTCGAGTAAATGCTGTGGGATCTGATGTTTTCTTTTTGTCGATGCCAAGAACTTGAGATCTTGATAATTGGAGGGGGGGGGGGGGGGGGGGGGGGATATTTGATGGTAGAGTTTTTTCTTTTGGGGCTCGGTAGGCGAGGCAGCCAAATTTCGACCTTGTTTGAAGTGCGGGAATGGAACTGTTTCATGTGAAATTCCTTTGGAAGTCCTGTGAAAATGAAATCCCCCTGTTCCAAACAGGCCTTTCATGTGATTGTTGTCTAATTGCTCATTTTATTGTTCTGTTCCGTTTGTGATTTAAGGATATCGATGGTCTGGGTTAGGGCTTGTTTATGATTTTATTGGATGCACGTAGCACAGTCTAATCAGGCTGTTCGTTAGGTTCTGTATCTGTTGGCTTGCTTGTGAGCTGCAATCTGGCCTGGGATTGGGGATGCGGTTGTAACTTGGCGAGTTGGAATTGGGTGCTTCATGCTTTAGTAATGATCGTTGTATGTCGTTCTTGAGGGATGTTTAACAAAGTTAAACTAGGAGAGCTGTTCCATGTTTCTTCAAAAATAATATGAGTATTTCATGATAGTGTTACAACTGCAACCAATTCAGCTGGGCAATTCTCACCTCTCTCTCTAAAAAAAGAGGGCAATGTTAAACTAGGAGAGCTTTTCCATGTTTCTTACAATTGGGATTTTATGGAGCACCTCTTGGTTGACTTGCCATTTTAGCATTGCCCTCTTTAACCTTTCTTTAGTTGAATTTATTGTTGATATGAGTTAGCTGAAAGGGCATCCTTTATTTCCCTCAAGGATTAAATTAATCTCAACAAAAGAGTACTCTTAAACATCTTACAAAATCTAGTGGGTACAGTACACATGTTCTTGTTCCTCGAACTTTGATTGCGTTCTTTTTTCAGAACTTTTATTTTGGTCCTTCTGGATATCACCCTAAACTTTCAACTTGATGTTGATTACAATACCCAGTATGTTTTCTGTTTTGAACCAACCACACATCTGCTCATTGTGAATTACGAAGTCAATTGACTTTGAGAATCTGTGCAGTTGATTTCCTTGAATAATATAGTAAACTTTTCTTTCAGTTGGTAAAAGAAATTTTATTGCTGAACGAAAGGATCTTTGTTGTTCCAAGCTAACACCTTTACACTGTCCTCCTTTGCAGGTATTCTATTGTTAAAGCATTCTGCATTGCTTTTGTCCTGACGTTCTTCAGCTTGTTCGATGTGCCTGTGTTTTGGCCTATTCTTCTGTTCTATTGGGTGGTGTTGTTTACGGTCACAATGAAGCGTCAGATACTTCATATGATAAAATACCGATATGTTCCATTTTCCTTTGGGAAACAGGTACCTGAAATAATAATTTCAATTACTTGCTACTACTTGCTGAAATAATCTTAATATTTATCATGTTCTTATGTTGATACTTGGTTCATGTTGTCAGCGTTATGGGAAAAGGGCAGCTTCTGCAGATGATCTCACCCTTCCCAAGGATTAAGTGTACTTGGGAATCTGTAACTGTGAAATGCTTTTGTTAGTTATGTAGCAATTGGAAATGGCTTATAGTGTCTGCACAGGATCTGAACGTTGCAATGCTAACATCAAGCATTAGAACCTCATTAGCCCTGGTATCTTTACAATGCTGAGAGAATAGGTCTTGACCGATTTTTGGTGGCCTACTCTGGCACGCTTTTTCTCCCAGGTGTTTCCCTGTACTAGAGCAAAATGATTGTACACATTTGTTGCTCCATATCTCTTTGTATTATATAACGCAGAAAAGATGACCCAAAATCTTGTATACTTTTGTTAAGTGCTTTATTCAACCATCATGTCTCACCGGGTCAAGTGCCGCTTGCTTTGCAGCATTATATTGATTGACTATGCGCCTGTTCATATAGGCTTCCGGAGGTGATTTTGGTTGCGGTTGATGAATAGTAGTGGTTGATAAATATTGCTAGCTGATAGAAATGGTTTATAGAAGCTGAGGTGTTCATATAGGCTGATGGTTGATGAATAGTGCTGGTTGATGAATACTAGTGGCTGTAGAAGCTGAGTGCTTCACGTACAAAAGAGAGCAGACCACTAACGGATTTGGAACTTAACAAAATATGTAGAGCGTTATAACATGCAAAAGCAGGAATTACAAGAATACAACATACGCACGTGGAATATTTCCTATTGTTACTCATCTTACCAAACCGTATGCGATGCTATCTCACAGTGTGTCCATAGGCTTGTCGGACCTCTCAACGGTGCCCTCCCGCAACTCCGTGTCCCTGTCCTCACCTATGGCGTAGCGTAGTCTTTGTCATCGTCGGTGTCAACAATGTGCTCATCAAACATCCCTGAATGATGAAGTTGTGCAAAGCCATAGTGGCCACTATTACCTGTGTGTCTACGTCGTAGCTTGACACGCTCCACAGGATGCACCGCTCGTTCTTGCAAGTGCCGAACGTGCGCTAGATCACATTACGATGGGATAAGTGATGGTAATTGAATATTCTTTTATTCCCACGGGGCGGCCACCTTATGCGAACTCAGGTATATGCTACTGTTGATTCCTGTATGGAGCTAAGTACCCCCTCCTTATTCGTGTAACCGGAGTCCACCAAATAGTACTTTCCTACCTAAAACAAAATGGGAGGGCCAGTTAGTCATCACACCCAAGTGCACATAGATACATGTAAGTAATATCCCACATCTTATGTACATGCAGGAGGGTGTGGGAAGCAGCTCGCGTAGGTTACCATGGAATCCTGTAGGATCTTTGTGTCATGTGTAGCTGCACCCCATTCGAAACACACGAACGTGAACCGCCCATCGAAGTCACAAACGGTGAGCACGTTTTGACTAGTGTAACCATGTCGATTGTAGTGCCTCGGTGTTATGCGCCCTGGTACGGATACTCAAGGTTGTTAAATACAATCTCACAAAACCAATCCGACTCAAATTGCATCTTGAGTTGTACCTGATATTAATTTGATTATCTATTTATTTTACTTTTTTATGTAAAATAATTAGATTATCGCAATATTGATAACATCACTCTTCTAGTCGTAGCTCTCAATGATATAAGAGTTTAAATTATGATCCTAGTCATGAATAAGATACATTTATTAATCAAATTAGATGTCAAATGACCAAATAAACACTATATCACTCTTGGAATACACAGTAAATTGGAAAAAATATGTTTTTTTTGGTATAATCGGGTAGGATCTTAGATTTTACGATTTGATTCTAAAATGTGATCCTACCAGACTGAATTCGATCCAATTCAAGATTACGATTCTGACAACCTTGCGGCCACTGCCACATGCGTACCATCGATTGCCCCGATGCAATTGTCGAAATGAGGGTGAAAATGTGCCTAGTTCAACCTCCTATGCACGGTGCGGAACTAAGGATCCATGGGGCACGCAATATCACTTGCCATTATGCAAACGACATTCAAGACCCTATTGAATATCTCGCTAACATGCCCCATGGGACACTTGAATCTATTCTGCCTCTGCCTATTTGATTGAGGACACCAGACGTCCATAGGAATAGTCTGAGAGCTTCTTTAGATGTTGTTTGAAGAGTGGATCACAGTCCATAGTCCCACATGGGTGTTTTGTGCAACTCATTGAAGATCGATCTCCTCATACAGAACATGTCTCGGTAGGCCTGCGGGTTGGCGAGTTGCTCCTCGACCCACTCTAGACTGGTCTTATCTGGAATTGGTCATGGCCTGTGGGAGGACAACTCACCCTCGCCATCCCCAACAGGAAAAACATGGCCTGCTCAGACAACCTGGCTGATGAGCTTGCAGATCAAGTCTTGCTAGATGACATCTGCAAGTAGTGGACCATCTTGTGTGAACTTAGGTACGTGGTACTGTTGATTCCTGTATGGAGATAGGAATCCCTCCTTGTTCGTGTAACTGAAATCCACCAAATAGTACTTTCCTACAGTAAAACGAAATGGGATGGCTAGTTGGTCACCGCACCCAAGTGCACATAGATATGTGTAAGTAATAACCCACATTTTACGTACCTGCAGGAGGGTGTGGGAAGCGGTTTGCATAGGGTACCATGAAATCCTATAGGATCTTTGCGTCGTGCGCAGCTCCACCCCATCTGGAACACACGAATGTGAATCGCCTGTCGAAGTCGCAAATGGTGAGCATGTTTGACTGTTGTGTCTATTGTAGTGCCTCGGTGCTATGCGCCCCAGTACAGACACTGCCACATGTGAACCATAGATTGGCCCAATGCAGTTGTTGAAATGAGGGTGAAAATGTGTCACTTCAACCTCATATGCACAATGCAGAACTAAGGATCCACAGGGTGCACAATATCACTTGCCATGTTCCAAATGACATCCAAGACCCTACTGAACGTCTCACTAACATGCCCCACGGAACGCTTGAATCTATTTTGCCCATGCCTATTTGATTGAGGACAAATGCACGTCCATAGGAATAGTCCGAGAGTTTTTTTAGATGTCGTCTGACAAGTGGATTGCAATCCATAGTCTCGCATGAGTGTTTTGTGCAACTCGTTGAAGATCGATCTCCTCATCCGGAACATGTCTCGACAAGGCTATGGGTTGGTGAGCTGCTCCTCGACCCACTCTAGACCAGTCTTATCCAGAACCGGTTGCGGCCCATGGGAGGACGAATCACCCTCGTCACCTCTCCACAGGAAAAACACGGCCTACTTGGACCACTTGGCTGATGAGCTTGTAGCGACAGTCGTGGAATCGGTATCAATGTATGTCGCAAATTGAGTCTCGCTAGATGACATCTACAAGTAGTGCACCATCAAGACACATTTTGACCAGGTTTGAATATGCAATATCAGTCGTAAAGCACATGCAACATCTCAGACCCTAAAAGGAGTGATCACAGTGGTGCACATGATGAAGCAATGGGGTCACGATCTTCCGATAAGATGATAACTTCGATTTGGAGAACAACTTTGACGATGCAGGCTTTTAACCGGCCACGACCAGAACACCAAGCAATCACTAAATCACACTCCAAGTCGTTATTAACCGTGCCAAGAACGCGGTTGACCTAACCACGAAGGTCTATTCCTGCATGCAACCGAAGAACACGTAAGAACAAGATAACAAGCAATCTGAAATTGTAAATATTTATATTGAGTTCAAAAGGTGGGATTCCGTAGAGGTTCTTTACGTTTGGTCTAGTCGACACAAGCGAAGAACAAGAATTTTCACAATGGAAAAACTAAGCAAACGAAATCCAAAGAAACTAGAAGGGTGCAGCCTCCTTAAATAGGGAAGGGAAAGCCGCTCAAAACTAAGAAATAAGGTGTGGTACAATTCACGGTACTATTCACATGAATAGTGCAGCTGTGAACAGTACGGGCCTAGAGAGGGTCTCCCCCTTAGGCCCAAGCATTACAAGGCCCAATTTGGCCCAAACAGGTGATGCAGCACCTTCTTTTGATGATAATGGTGCGTACAAAAGTAATTTGGAGGTTAGACTAGATCCATTGGAAAGAGAATGAGAAAAAGCTTTCCAACAAGTATTCGTAGACCTCAAACATACTCTGTATGTGAAAGTTATGCACATTTGAAGTTGGGCCATCAAGCTGAATCCAAATTGATCTAGAGGCCGAATTGGATTCCAAAATGTGTCCAACTTGAACTCTTGCTTGAATTGGTTCAAAAATGATGTTGTGCTACAAAAATATATATTCCCATCATTAGGTAGCATCATATTCTCATTTAAAATATGTTGAAGCTGAAGAAACGAATTCACCTTTAGTTCAATCTTGATATTGGGCGCTATGGTCTTATGTGTTTGTGGCGTGGTCACATCATCCTCCCCTTCTTGACAAAAAACCATCCTCGGTTTTAACATATATGTAGTCTCACGTATTGCAAGATCTTGATCATAAATCTGATAGTTTAAGTGATGCGTACGAGCTCTTGTAATTGGAATAACAAGCATAGCAAATAAGGTTGTATCCATAGGATACATGTTCTTATCATCCTCCTTTTCTTGCAAACAAAGCCATCCTCGGCTTTTGATAAACTGTAAGTATGGTAACAAAGAAACCAAAGTGTATGCATGGTATATGTATATGTTATCTGTTTTAACAGTTCTTCGTTGTTGCACAATTAATGTTATAAAATAGCAGCGATCATAAAAGCTCATCGTATTATTAACCCAAGAGTAATCATATATGTTAGTGAATAAATCAAAATTTCTCACATAGCAATTATTGAAACTAGATTTGCAAATGTAAATGAAACATTTATGCAATTCAAATCTTTGAAGTTGTAAACTTACAGTGGTAGCACATATGGGCAAAGCTATAACTTTTGGAAACAAACAAAGTTTATCCATATAATCAGATTTCAATTGAGCAATAGCAAATTCATCTAGTAAGGGTTAAAAGACTTGCAAGTTCTTCCATGCATCAATTTCATTATTCAGATTGTCAATGTTAGATGGTTCAATAAGAGAAGAACACATAGGCATTGAATGATCACTAAATTTTATTTTTCTTTCATAATGAACAAGATTCAGCATACAAGAGTTGTTGTTTAAAACAACAAACTTCAATTCATCCATGTGATAACAAGTTATGCATATTTGATATACAAGAAATTGATTGTCTGTACCATAATCTCCAATTAATTTAAAATAGTAGGTGTAGGTGCTAGCTAGAGAATTTAGATATGAAAGGTCAGAAACTTTCTTCATAGCAAATTCCAAACTAATAGCCTCATTAAGCATGATATAACACAATGCATCAGCAGGGGATATTCTATCAAATACTTCCTTATGTGTAATTAATTTGACATGTGCAAAATTATGAGAATTTAGATCAGCACATGGTTCATTAAGTCAACACAAGGAATATCAAAAGATTGCACTACAGCAGGTATATACTCACAAGGTTACTCTATGTCTTGTTGTAGCACCAAATCAGTACCTTTGTCATTATCGTTTTCCACTAAGTTTTGCTTTAAAATAGCATGAACAGTGAACAATTGTAGTCCCTCAGAAGCATACTCACCGTGAGTGATGATAGCACCATGTTCTTTACCTTTTGGCTCTCCTCAGATGATGTAAGTGCATCCATATCCTTATCTTCATTCTTAACCAATGGAGTTAGTGGTTCAATTAGCTCATGCTCCACTTCGGTATGGTTCTCAACTACCTGCAAGTTGTTAGTCACAGAAAAGACACAAACATGGGTTTGTTCTCATGTTTTTTTTATCATCAAACACTCTCAATTTCTCTTTAATCTGACTTTCAACCTTACAAGCAAGTATAAACAAATGAGGGAGAGAATTATATTCTTCGTGAATAAGAAGGTTCTGAATTTCTTTATTAAGCCCATGTAAGAATCTATTCTGTGTAGCTTCAGCATGTTCCTCTAAGCCAGAACACAATAAACGTGTTTTTAATTCATGATAATATTTCCTTACAGTTCTACTTCGTTGTTTTAAACGTTGCAATCTAGCTAGCAAATAATCAGCATGATTTTTAGGAATAAATTCATCTCTCATAAGTTTTTTTAATGCATTTCATGTTTGAGGCACTCTACCATGCCTACCAAAATACTTCCACCAAACTCTTCATCATCAATAAAAACACTAGTGGCAGCTCTAATCTTTTGCCTATCAGTCCAATTATAACATTCAAATTCTTTATCTAGTGCTATCTCCTAGCCAATATAGGCATCGGGATCAAATTTACCAGCAAAGGGTGGCAAAGTGGTTTTAGTTTTACCAGACATACTATCATGTTATATACCTCCCGTGGTGAAGAAACTTGTCTTAAGCGTGCATCTTCCTCGCGAATTTTCTTGAGCTCTCGATCAATGGCTCGAAGATGTGAATCTATCTCGTAATCATTCCGTGAACCTGCCATGGTTAGTAGAAAACAAGGAAATAAATCACAAGAATATGTTCCTATCAACTACTAGGATCTGGAGCTTAACGAGTTACACATCTCTCAAACTCTTACCAAACTCTTACAAGTTCTTACCAATGCAAACAAGTGGTGTAATCGGTGGTTGGTTCGTGATAACTTGACTCAAGTGATGTGTATAGCGATTGCAAGGGATGGTTCGACATGATCTGCTCAGTTAGTATAAGGTGTAGCTTGGAAGGCTCGATATGTAGCAATGAAGAATAATCAGTTAATTTCAGAAATTGCACAGAATTGAATTATAGTTCGTATCTAGCTCTTAGCCTATGTTGCTGATCAATCAAGGATGGAAGAAGGCTAAAATAAGTGTATGGCAATGTATAGGAGTGGTAAATACAAGATAATTCAATCGAATGCAATCTGGAATTGAAGAACACAAGGATTGACCCAAAATTGAAAACTGAAGATTTCTGTCCACTAGACAGCACGTCGGTACTTTGGTCGTAACTTTTTGTTAGTTGCCTCTTTTTCAATGATTATTTTTTTCTGACGGTTTTTTCTACAATTTTTCTTTTGGGGCCAAGTTCTGGAAACCGACAGAAAATTTTGCACAAAAATCACAATTGCTGACTGTTGCAGATTCAAATCAGAAATTTACATCAACTTTCACCGCAGATATCTTTTCACTGCTTCACTAGAATGAAGCGAAATTTTACAGGTAGATGTATAATGAAGTTATGAATTCAATGGAGGTGGTTTCACTAACAAATGATCACGAAATCAAAAGATATGATGTTTTTTGTGGAGGCTGCAGAGAAAGGAAAAATCAGTCGAATTGGAATTAGGGTTTGGGGTGGGAGAATTTTTTTGTTTGAATTTTTATAGGAACAAAGATATGACAAGCAACTAGAGAATGCTAAGACGAACAAAAATCCAACTTAGCAAACCAAAACTAACAGATTGAAAGGCACAACGGGGTTTGGATAGCGGGAATTAACTTTTTTGTGGGGCAATGTTTTCTGGACTATAGGAAATAAAAATCAATTTACTAACGAGGGATACAAGAAATTCCTATCGGTCAACTGAAGCTCTGATACCACCTGATGAGGCGATGGGGTCCTGATCTTCCGATAGGATGATAACTTCGATTTGGAGGAGAACGACTTTGACGATGCAGGCTTCTAACTGGCCACGACCAGAACACCAAGCAATTACTAAACCACACTCCAAGTCATTATCAACCGTGCCAAGAATGTGGTTGACCTGACCACGAAGGTCTATTCCTGCATGCAACCGAAGACCACGCAAGAACAAGATAACAAGCAATCTGAAATTACAAATATTTATATTTAGTTCAAAAGGTGGAATTCCGTAGAGGTTCTTTACGGTTGGTCTAGTTGACATAAGCGAAGAACAAGAGTTTTCACAATGGAAAAACTTAGCAAACGAAATCGAAAAAAACTAGAAGGGTGCGGCTTTCTTAAATAGGGGAGGAAAAGCCGCACAAAACTAAGGAATAAGGGGGTGGTACTATTCATGGTACTGTTTACATGAATAGTATACCCGTGAATAGTTCGGGCCTAAAAGGGGGCACCTCCCCCTTGGGCCCAAGCATAACAAGGCCTAGTTTGACCCAAACAGGTGATGCAGAATCTTATTTTGATGATTACGGTTTGCACAGGAGAAAATTGAAGTTAAGACTAGATCCATTGGAAAGAGGACGAGAAAAGTTTTCCAACAAGTACTAATGGAGCTCAAACAGACTCCGTATATGAAAATTATGCACATTTGAAGTTGAGCCTGTCAGGCTGAATCCGAATTGATCTGGACGCCGAATTGGATTCCAAAATGTGTCCAACTTGAACTCTTGCTTGAATTGGTTCAAAAATGATGTGGTGCTAAAAAAATATATATTCCCATCATTAGGTAGCATCATATTCTCATTTAAAATATATTGAAGCTGAAGAAATGAATTCACCTTTAGTTCAATCTTGATATTGGGCACTATGATCGTATGTGTTTGTGGCGTGGTCACATCAGCACATGCAAAAGCACTGCCAACATAGGTGACTTGGTAGGCACTGCCAAGAGTACATGCAATAATAGTGTGCATGCAAAAGCACTACCAACATAGCACATTTCAAAAGCACTGCGAAAAGTACTACGCATGCAAAAGCAAAATCAGCCCTGCCATTCCCTACGGCATGGCACATTGCTAGCCCATTTCAAATGCAACATCTCGGTGTGAAAGTAGGTAAACATACAAAACTGTAAGCAGTAGTAGTAGCACCATGAGCTAGCAAATATCACAACACCATCTCGGATTGGCCGAGGCCCGAGCGTCACACATGCATCACCAGAACTGAATTCCACAAGCAAGCTCATAAGTATATCAGTTGCACACACTAGTTCATTCGATAGCAGTAACGTAAGTGGGAAGGAGGGACTAGTAACCAATTTGTGCTCTTCCTATCATGATGAGAACATGTCCTCTATGGATGCAACTATATTTACTATGTTTGTTGTTCTAATTACAAGAGCTTCTACGCATCACTTAATTTATAAGGTGATCTCATTTTTAGGAGTGCCTTTATATTATATGAACTATATGATGTTATCTAATGATGAAAATATATATTTGTACAGCACCATGTCACTTTGGGTCAAGATGAAAATATATATGAACTATATGATGTTATCTAATGATGAAAAATATATATTTATACCCACCCAACTGGCTGCCATACTCATATAGTCTCATGTGTGCTACACTTTAGGGTTTGGGTTTTGTTAGATCAGACTTTAGCCTTTGCTACTTTATACATTCCTCTTGTTCGACGAGTACAACAATGACATTATTCTTCGAAATCCCACTTTTTGATATAAAGTTTAATTCCTATTCATAATTTTAGATTGTTTATCTATCTCATTCTTGCTTGTTCTTCGATTGCTTGCAGGAATTGATTTTCGTGATCAGATCGATCGTGCTTCTAGCAAGGTAGATAACAATCTTGGAGTTGATTCAACGATTGCCAGGGTATATTGGTCTTCTGTGATTGGTAGCCAAATTATGAGAGTCATCTCCTCAAATCGAATTATCATTCTCATCGAAAGATCAGGACACCCAGCATCACATCAGGTTATATCAGAGCTATCATTGATCATTGAGAATTTTCTATACCTACAGTCCACAAAAGCCACGAAAATCAAATAAAAATTATTAGAATTAGTTCATCCTGTCCAAACAAATATGTGCTTTACAATTTTCTTTTTTGTATTTTGCTTGTTGAATTGTTTGTTGCATTGTCGTGTCAAGTTGTTGATTTCTAGTTCTAGTTGGCAACGCTTGACCGTTCTGTTAGGGTTCTTAGTTTTTGCATCTAAAATAGAAAATTCGTGGGTTAAAATTTCTCTAATCCGCACCAAAAAAACCAGGGGTTAGAACTTCCCTAATCCATGCCAAACAAAAAAAACCACTTCCAAAGAGTCTGTATTCATTTCCGCTTCGTTACCACAAAACCGAGAGGATTGCTATGATCTTTTGGAAGAGTTGGTGTCCGAGTCTAGACCCTCTGCTATTATTTGCTCCTTGTGGCAAACCCTAGGGTCGGCCAAACTAGAAGGGGAAAGAGACAACCGCATAAAACAAAAGTTGCGGTAGAAAAAATAGTAAAAAAAGAAAAAAAAGAAAAGCATGTAAAAATTGGTGGAGTCCTTCTACATATAGCCACAAGGTTCCAGAAAAAATTTCAGCAAGTTTGGCCCACGGGATTAAAAGACATAGCAATTTCAATTTGAACCCGAGTTGGTTTCTAGTCTGAGTAGGAATCCGATTCCGAGACACCTTCAGTAAAAGTAGCATAACTTTTGCATACGGTGTCCGTTTTCAACATTCTTATACTCGTTTGAAAGATAACGATGAGGCGCATCCAAAAAATATGACTAGATGCACTTGTCAGCATCTAAGACCTTCCAAAATCAGCCATCTTTAACCCTAAATTTGCATTGCAAGTTTTTGGTTTCTGTTTTTTGACCTGTTCTTGGTATTCCCTTCAAAATTTAGGTTTGGCCTCAACTACAAAGAGCAGCGGACAAGGGAGGAAGAGGAGGTGTTGGCATCACACCACCTAATAGGGAATGCTGCTCTATGGTACCAACAGCTGGAGTGTGCGCTTGGGGTGTAGACATGGCCAAGTTTTGTTAAATATGTCAACCTCTGTTTCACCACCACCATCATGCCGTCTCCACCCACACATCAAGCCTCCACTGAGACAACTACCATGGATTCCGATGCTGAGTTATCCTCTGCTGAGATCTGTGCTAACTTAATGGCCTTGATGAAAGAGTTCATGACCAAGATGAACGAGAAGGCACCATGTTGTTGCGGTTTCTAAGTCGCCATCACCGCCAATTGCGACCATGTCCAAGATGGAGGAGTAGTAAGTGGTGACACCTGCCACTGCAATGGTGGTGTGCCATCATCGTCCCCATCACCATCATCAGTGTTGGTCCTGCTACCGCCTTCACCAAAGACTTCTCTCCAGACTTCGCTGTCCTTGGCTGCACTATTGGTACCACCACCAAGGAAGAAAGCTACCGCAGTTTTGCCATCACCCTTGCCATGTCATCCACCAACACCGTGCCATAAGTGATGTGAAGCACAACGGCTGACAGGTGGGGGCCAACGACATCGTCGCATCCCTCCCACAACCGCTACACCCCGAGGCAAGAAGGATGCTGTTGCCCCATGCCGATTGTCCCTGCTATCGGCGACTACTGCGATGTCAACCGATGCTAGACGATTGCTATCCTTATTGCTGTTCACCAGAGCTTCACGGATCTTCTTCCATATGACACGACATCATTGTTTGGTTACACAGGATTGCAACCATGGCCGCCACCTGACAGTTCGAGGATGAGCTGTCTCATCATAAGGGTGTAATGTTATGGTCTATGATCCCGGTGAGGCACGTAGTAGACACATGGATAGCAGGCGGTGCTATAGCACGGTGTGTGACACTGTAGCGATGTGATATTGTAGCAGCCATGAACAGTCCCCGCGCAGGGTACTATACCACGCTACGAACTTGGATGGTTTGATATTGTATCGCGGATTAGGAATATAATAATTAGTTTCCTTATTTGTGTTTATTTTCTTTTAGATTTATTCTATGTATTAGAGATTAGTTTCCTTAATATAAAGATAGGTTTCTTAGGGGTCAAATCTAGCCATCCTATAAAAGGGATAGCATTGTATTATTATGATCAAGCAATGAATAAACAAATGTTCTCCAAATAAACCTCAGAGCCTCTTTACCTCATTAGAGAAGAGCCCTGCCGGCAGTTAGATGAGGGCGAGTGCTCTATCTCCAGTCTTCATACCCGTACCCAACCACTGACCACAACACTCTGATCATGTGACGATGGTTCAGAAGACTACCAATTTTAGAAAGAATTCAAAGGCTTTGGGTAAAACAAAGGGCATAGAAGAAACTCAAGATGAGGTCTTGAGTATCAAATCTAAGCTCTAGAAGCTCAAGATTGACACTGCACCTAACACTATTTGCTACCATTGCCAAGGGACTAGACATTGAAAGAGGAACTGTAAAAAGTACTTGGCAGAACTAAAAAAGATAAAAAAAGTAAAACTTGTACATCAGGTATAAATGTTATATAAATAAATCTTGCTACTTCTCATATTGGTTCTTGGGTATTAGGTACCGGATCAATTGCTCATATTTGCAATTCGATGTAGGGGCTGATAAGGAGTAGGAGTTTAGTAAGAGGTGAGATTGATCTTCACGTGGGCAATGGAGTAAGAGTTGCTGTGTTGGCTATTAGCACTTTACCATTATTTTTACCCTCAAGATTAGTTCTGGAATTGAATAATTATTATTATGTTCGCATGGTGAAGCTCTATAAAGATGGTCTTCTAAACTCATTTAATTTTGAATCATTTAAATCATATGAGTCTTGTTTACTTAGCAAAATGATTAAGGCACCTTCCATTGGTCTAGGTGAGAGGGCAAATAACTTATTAGCCCTAGTACATTCGTATGTGTATAGACCAATGAGCTCAACGCTTAGATGTGGTTTTTAATACTTCATAACTTTTACTGATGACTCTATTAGATATGGTTACATGTACTTAATGATGCATAAGTCTAAATCCTTTGAAAATTCAAGGAATTTTAGAATGACGTACAGAATTAACTCGGCAAGACAATTAAAATCCTACGATTAGATTATGGAGGTGAATATTTGAGCCATGAGTTTGATGATCATCTAAACCAATGTGAAATTGCTCCACAGCTAACCCTGCTAGGAACGCCTTAATTGAATAGTGTCTAAATGACAGAACCAAACCTTGTTAGACATAGTTCAATCCATGATGAGACAATTGATCTACCATTATCCTTTTTTAGAGTATGCTCTAGAAATAACTCGTTCAAATTAAATAGGGTTCCATCAAAAGCTATAGAGAAGACACCATATGAGATTTAGACTAGGAAGCATCTCGGGTTGTTTTTGCTCAAAATATGGGGATGTGAGTTATATGTAAAATGTTTGACGTCTGACAAGCTCACACCTAAATCTAATACATGCTTCTTCATGGGATATACTAAGAAAACTAAAGGATATTACTTTTATAAATGGGATAAGAACAAAATGTTTGTTGCTTGAAACAATGTCTTTTTGGAGAAAGAGTTTTTCTCAAAAGGATTTAGTGGTAGCATGGTACGACTCGAAAAAATTTAGGAATAATTAGAAAATATTTCAACTCCTACTAAACCTCTGCAGGATGTACAAGATGTTATATAACATATGGAAGGGATACCAGGCCACGTAGATCTGAAAGGCCACGTCAATTGCTAATAAAGTATTGGCATGATATTTTATTATTAGATAATGATGAGTCTAAGACTTATGAGGAAACGATGATAAACCCAAACTCTGAGAAATGGCTTGAAGCTATGAGATCTAAAAATACAATCTATGTGTGATAATTAAGCTTGGAACATGGTTGATTCACTCGATAGTGTAAAAACCTTTGAGTGCAAATGAATTTTTAAGAAAAAAGATAGACATGGATGAAAATGTTCATATCCATAAGGCACGATTGGTGGCAAAGGGTTTCAAATAAATTCAAGGTGTTGACTATGATATAACTTTCTCGGCCATCACTATGCTTAACTCTGTCTAGATCATTCTAACTATTGTTGCATATTTTGATTATAAGATATAGCAGATGGATATCAAAATAGCTTTCCTAAATAGAAACCTAAGTGGGATGTGTACATGACACATCCTGAGGGTTTTGTTTATCCCTAAAATGCTAAAATGATATGCAAGATTCAGAGATCTATGTATGGGCTGAAGCAAGCTTCTTGGAGTTGGAACATTCATTTTGATAAGGTAGTCAAAGGGTTTGGCTTCATCAAGAATGGAAAAGAACCTTGTGTTTATAAAAAGACTAGTGGGAGTGCACTTGTTTTTATGTTCTTATTTGTGGATGACATATTACTAATGAAAAATGATATTCATATACTTATATCTATCAAGTCTTCAATAAGAAATAGTTTCTCTATGAATGACTTAGGAGAGGCAACATACATTTTGGGTGTGAAGATCTATAGAGATAGAACTATAAGGCTAATTGAATTGAGCGATACATACATTGACAAAGTGTTGAAGCGGTTCAATACGTAGGATTCCAAGAAGGATTTCTTGCCTATGTCACATGGCATTAGTATCCTTCAACACCTGATGAGCAAGACTAGATGAGTAACATACCATATACTTCTGCCATTGGGTCTATGATGTATGCCATGCTTTTTACAAGCCCAAATGTGTCGTATGCTCGAAGAGTTACAAGAAGATATTAGTCAGGTCTAGGTGAAGGTCACTAGATAGCTATAGAGAATATCCTGAAATACTTGAGAAGGACTAGGATACATTATTTGTTTATGGAGATGAGGAAGTGCTAGTCGTAAATGGTTACACTGATGCTAGCTTCTAAACCAATAAAGAAGATTTTCAATTGCAGTCTGAGTTTGTGTTTTGTCTTACTGGAGTAGTGAGCTAGAAAAGTTCTAAGCAAAAGATAGTTACTGATTCTACAACAGAGGCTGAATATATTGCGGCTTCTGAAGCTGCAAAGGAGGCTGTTGGATAAAGAAGTTCATCTATGAACTACGTATAGTCTCTAGTTCTTCTAGTCCAATGAATTGTGATAATAGTAGATGTATTACGCAAGTCAAGGAGCCTAGATCGCCTAAAAAATCTAAGCACATACTTTGGCGTTTTGACCTCATTCATGAGATTGTTGATAGAGGTGATATGAAGATATGTAAAGTGCACACAGATTTAAATATTGCTGATCCTTTGATAAAATGTCTCCCACAACCAAAGTATGAGGCACATACAAGTGCTATGTGTATTAGATACTTGCATGATTGACTCTAGTGCAGGCAGGACATTGTTAGTGATATGTCATAGAGGCGACCATGGAGATGATTGTATCACTTCTATATTTATGATCTTTTGAATATTATGTTATTTTGCCCTTTGAGTAAATATTTTTCGTATTGATCAACAAGTATGTGACTTATTCGTGGAACTCTTTTATTCTTGTTTTGATGTTATTCTAAATTATCTCTGATCTTATATTATTATGTGAGACAATTATAATTTATAGATTGTCACATGTATTAATTGATGATTATGTATCATGGATTATGGACATTTGGAATGTGAGTAATCAAGATAGAATTTGTCCCTCGTATATAACAGGAGAGATAACTCTAGGCTCCTCAATGTGGTTGGAGTAAGGAAGTGCATGGGTATGCTGAATATGGTTGAGAAGTCAATCATAATTGAGTAATACACTATAGGTTCGAGTGAAGATTGAACTATCATAGGATGGCATGCTTCTCGCCTTGAATACAATCTGGTATTGTGTGGTAAAGGGATTGATACACGAGCGCTATATAGTTTCATCTGATATGGTCTTTATGTATATTTGGGAGTCAATATGTTCTACTAGGGACCGCTACTGACTTGTGGACCAAAAATGACCTTTTCGGACCATGGCCGAATATACATGAACCTACATGATCATATACTTAATATGTTGGAACAATAAAGGTCCGAATTATACTTTTCGAGAAGGATATGATCTCTATTCATATTAGATAAGGATCTGGTCGGTAGCTCTTTGAGTAGGGTACGATATCTACTCATGTTGGATAAGGATCCAATTATAGGCTATATATGTTAAGAGAAACATGGGGTTGAGGGAGGTCTCCGAGACACACCCGTTAAAACCCTAGCTGCCATCTCCCACAGTCCCTATCATGCATGCTGGTGCTAGCACATCAGCTCATGGCTTTCCATCCGTGGACATGTGGACTTTGATAAAGGCACTACTACGACTACGATGCTGATTGGGATGACTGAGAGGACAATCGACTACTCCCACTACATTGAAGTGCGCTACATTGAACTGGCTGCTAAAACTCTACTTCCACTACACTGCGCATCTAGTACTAAAGATCTATGATCTTTTACTCACATGGCTTCCTAGTTTATGCGGTGGAAAATTTTAATCTGTGCTAATGTAGCCTACCTGTATCCCAATAGTCTAACCAATGGGTTCTACCCTAAGAACACACACCAATACAACCAGAAGTAAGGCAGCATGTGTGTTGTCAAGTCTTATGTTACCAAACCACAGTGTAACTAGTTTTCTAGTCAAGTTAGGGTTTTGTTAATGTATATTTAGTCCATGACAGCTATATAAAGCCTTGGGAGGCGCCCACTACTACAGTCTACAGACTGGTTAGCTAGGGGTGTGTTTTGCATACCCCATACTATAACAACATGGTAAGGAGAACAATAATAATCAGTTAGCAGTTAGCACAGTAATAATAGGTAGAAGAATCACTTGGTAACAACATGGTCATAGAGATTGTAACATAGCTCTACTATCTAAAATCACAACAATCATAACATAATTCATGGGATAGCAACTAGGAGTAATTTGTGCTTATCAAACCAACCCACAAAGATTTTATCGAGTTATTCTACCCAAGGAACCATACTTGCTCTATCCAAGGGACCATAAAGAAGGCAGTTTAAAAAATTCTTCAATATTTGATCACATCTGATGCCGATATATCATCATTGCAACACAAATTGGACAAGCACGACAAAGCTTTTTGTTTCTTGCAATAGGGTGCAGACACAAGGGAAGAGGGGTGGCAAGAATGGATGGCTCACCGTGCAAAGTTGCAGCCTTGTATGGATGCCTCCGATGAGCATCGTATGAAGCCATAAGAACGCTCGTATGCCATCCAAATCGGGCATGGGATGGTGGGAGATGTGTCTACAAGGCCATAGGGGAGGCAGTGAAGGAGGAAGAGGAGCTAGAGATGCAGGGCTAAAGGAGCAGATTGGGGCTCATAGTGGCTGTGTAATCCGATGATGAAGGAAGCTGAGAAGGTGCAGGTGTGTTAAGGAAAACCTAAGGGTGCACAGGAGTAGTGAGTTAGATTTTTGCCCTAAGTGTCTGTTTATATAGAAAAATATTATTACAAAGGCTAATACAAAAAATCTCTATGATAAGTCACACCAAAGGTGATTTTTTAAAATAACCATCTGTGATATCCGGTATGTCACAGATGGCTAATACAAAAAATGTCTATGATATATCACTGATGGCTTTTCACAAAAACCGTCTGTGATAAGTCCATACATCACAGAAGGTTTTTATTACAAATCATTTGTGATGATGTGTGATGCATCACACAGATGGTTTGTGTAAAAAACCATCTGTGATAAGCAGGTCATCACTGACGATTCTTACCATGGGTTACAACATAGACTGTCGTACTAGTAAAACCATTTGAGATAACTACGTTGCAACTTAATACTAACAGATTCTGTAGAATCATCTGTGATGAGGCGTTCAGTATGACCTTCTCTGGAGTAGTGAACACTCTCTTTCAAGTCCTTTATGGTTATTAACCTAATCATTGAATTGCAAATTTGCAGGATTGCAGAGCTAGGCATAGAGATATGTCTAAAGGAGAGGGCTGTTATGCCGCGCACACTTGTTTCAGCAAAATTGTTTGATTGCACACTGGCGATTTGTGAAGAAAGTAGAATGCAGCTTCCAGTCAAAATGTTTTTCCATGGATCAATATACATCCTGAGAAGATGACTATTGTGGTTTCCAGATGCGCCAGCTTGACACAAGCTGACTGAAGTAGAATAGGGTTGTTGTGGAAGGAACGAACAGGGAGGTGACTGGTAAAAAGGAAATATAGGGATCACAAGGAATATAATAATTAACTAATGGGCTGAGGGTTGTGCTCTGTGCAATGAAAGAGTGCATGGTGTGTCTGTGGATTGAGTGGGCTGAAACCCTGTAATTTGAATCTTAAAATGCTAATGGTACAAAAAAAAACACAAAGGGCTTGTACATATAGGCTTCTAGAGGTGGCTTCTAGCTGTGGCTGATGAATAGCGGCAGTTGATTAGCTGGCTGATAGAAGCTGTTTATAGAAACTGAGGTGTTAGTATAGATTGATGGCTGATGAATAGTGTTGACTGATGAATAGTAGTGGCTAATAGAAGATGAGTGCTTTACGTATGAAAGAGAGCAGACCACTAACACATTTGGGACATAACAAAATACGTAGTGCATTACAACATGGGAAAGCACAAATTACAAGAATACAACATACGAACGTGGAACATTTCGTACCATTACTCATCCTACCAATCCGCGCGCGATGATATCTCGAAGCGCATCCATAGACCTGTTGGACCTCCCAATAGTGCCTGCCAGTGATTCTGTGTCCCCACCCATGCTTATGATGTAGCCCTCATCATCGTCGGTGTCCATGATGTGCTCATTAAGCATCGTTGAGTCAATGATGAAGTTTTGCAAAACCAAAGTTGCTACTATGACATTCTTTTATGTGTTTACGTTGTAGCTTGGCACGCTCAAAAGGATGCGCCACTTGTTCTTCCAAACGTCGAACACGCGCTTGATCACATTGCGAAGGGATGAGTGGTGGTAGTTGAATATTTCTTTCATTCCCACATCCGGGCCACCTTGTGCGAACTCAGGTACGTTGTACCAATGATTCCTGTATGGAGCTAGGAATTCCTCCTAGTTCATGTCACTAGAGTCCACCAAATGGTACTTTCCTGCCGTAAAACGAAATGGGAGGGCAGTTAGTCACCGCACCCAAGTGCACATAGATACGTGCAAGTACATATAGACCCCTAGATTTTTTAGAGAAGCCCTCCTTTTGCTTGATAAAGTCCCGCAAGTTTCCTGAAATTACGTGCGGGTCCTTAGTTTTTTGCAAAAAAATCCTTTTTCCCGAAAATACGTATGGGTCCTTTATTTTTTGTAGAAACCCTCCTCATGAATTGTTGGCTCTTTTACTTTGGTCCTCACGGTAGCTAGCGCGGCGTGACGATGCGCTACCGCATCTAGTGATGTAGAGATGGGCACTGTTCCCCATTAGAGGAGCAGCACAGCCATCAATGTTGCAAAACAGAATAAAAAAAATAACACAAACAAAAATTGTTCTTAACTCGTCCTCCATTTAATTACCAATTTTATTAAGACAAATAATAGTGATGCAACTGAATAATATCGAGAGCATGGGAGTTAAAATCAACTTTAGTAAATGGCATTGGCCAGTTTTGACATTTGTACATATATTGGGGTCATTTCTCCATGTTTTAGTTCAGTCCATTTTATATGTAACTGTCAATACAGACTTCTCTGTACTTCACTGAGTATTTTTTTAAAATAATCCAATTTTTATTTGAAAATACAAAATTATATATGTGATTTTTTTTGCAAAATTAGCCTCCTGTCACCAAACCGTTGGGCGACTGGCCCTTGTCACCCAACGGCAGAGCGACAGACAGCCATTCACCCAACTATTGGGCAACATTAAAGCGGTTGCCCAACCTTCAGTCAACATTAATGAAGTCACCCAATGGTTGGGCGATAGGTGCTGTCGCCCAACCGCTCGTCGATAGCAGCCTCCAGTTGCTGAACGGTTGGGCGACTGGATGGCTTATATAAAGGGCACGCTAGTCACCCCCTGGCCGAGCAGCGAAAGAATGGAAGAAAGAAAGAAAGAGCTGAGAGGAAATAAAGTGAAAAAGGAGAGGGGAAGAAGAAGAGGAGAGGGAGAGGGAGGGAGAAGAAGATGAGGAAAGATTCGTCCGTGAGGTAATTTTTTGTTATCTTCTAGTGTATTTTTTAATAAGTAAATAGCTTGTTTAGTGTAAATAATAGTATAAGTAGCACCTGTAAAAGATTTTAGTTAGAGAAAAAAAATAGTAAATCAGAATCTTGTTAATTTGTATATAAGAAGCACCCATAGAAAATTTTAGTTAGAGAAAAAATAATAAATCGGAATCAAGTTAATTTATAATAGTATAAGTAGCACCCGTAGAAAATTTTAGTTACAGAAAAAAGTAGTCCATGAAGGAGTAGTGTTGTTTGTGAGAAGTATTGTATTAGTAGCAGTGTTGTGTTGGTGCATGCGTGACCGACTATTATTCGATGAATAATTAGAAAGTCGGTAAGTAGTTGTGGGTACTCTGGCCAAGTGTATGAGGAGGATGAATGATTTGTATGGACTAATTAGTACATGTTAATTAGTATGGACTAATTTACTTATATAATTACTAAAGCTCTATAGAAGACTGGAACGCCACTTGTAGTATCTTGGATTGCAAGTTAGCGTCAGAGTTAGATAATGACCGGTATGGAATAGCTCGATCTTCGAGTTGAATCGGAATAGTATACTACACGTTCATTGTGGCTTCTGCCTTAAGGAATGACCGATAACTTAACCATATGGTAGTGTAGTTGTTCATGATAGGCAAATGATCCTACAAATGTAAATTACATTACAGCAGTACTTGCATATCGTGCGATGTGATATGAAAAGTTGCCATATTGGAAATATTTGAATGCAGACATTAGTCATGCCTCGACCCACTACATTGAAAGTGCATTACATGTTGGCACTGTTCGTGAAGATCCGTACGGTGTTGACTTGAGCAGTTTTCCACAAGCCACTTTGGTACACCGGACGTTGAGAATGCACAAATTATAGATGTGATGTACTGGCTCACCTGCATCTTCTACTTAAACCTTGAGGTGTGCAACATTGTCATATAAGGGCTTTGGAGCCGATCTCCCACATAGATTAGATGGGAGTTGAGAAGAGTGATGCACACAGCTGTGTGGAAGGGCTTTCTCGAAGGCTGTCGGTACCGTGGATACGAGTGTGTGCTGCTTTTGTAAGCATGCCCAAAAGAAGCTATACTAGGCCGTACCGATGGATATCATCCAGGTGGTGGGAGCAGCTTAGGTGGCTAGCATGTTGGTGGCAGGGCCAATGTTACCAAGGGTACGGAGGATGTTGCTTATGACGAGGCCAACGCAGTAGATACAGGAGACGAAGATCGGTCACCGCATATTGAGCCTATAGGATAGGCTGATGAAGAAGAGCATAGGGAGTACATAATGTGTCAAATGGAGAGTGATGACTAGATGGCTTGGGCTGAAGAGGAAACTATACAAGAGGACAACGAGGACAGTTTTGATAATGACGAAGCTCCCATCCTGCAGGAATGGAACAGATTTGACGCTGAGGGTGTATTTGCGCATGACGAGCACAAATCTCCGTAGGAGTAGCATGCCACAAAGGCCCGATTGCACTCAATGTTTGCTGATAAGTCATTCTTGTAGGATGCCATTAAGCTATGGACCATATCCACGCAGCAGATGTTTTGGGTCGTCAAATCTAGCTAGGAGCAGTACACCATCAGGTATGAGTAGGCCGGTTATCCTTGGCAAGTGCATGCACATAGACCGAAGTATGGGACTCACTAGGTTGTCTCAAAGATGGAGCCGCACTCCTGCATGCTCAACAGTGTTTTGTCGAGGCATCGTAACCTAACGTCGACCTTCATAGCCAATTTGATGTAGGAGAGATAGTGGAGAAGAAGGACATGGAGGCCAAGCACATCATGGTGGCCATCAAGAAGGAATTCAAGTACAAGATTAGCTACGCGAAGGTTTGGTATGCAAAGAAGAAGACTTTAGAAAGATGGTTTAGGTCTTTCGAGCCTACGTACAACAATCTTCCTCGTATGCTTCAGGTGCTGAAGGATAGAAACCCGAGGATATACACTATTGTGATGGATAAGCCATCTACAACGCTGTCAGGTTTTACGGTATTGTAGATGGACTTCTTAGCCTTCAGTACCTGCATCGAGGCTTTCAAGCATATGCTGCCCGTGATCTCTATTGATGGGACCTTTTTGACTGGGAAATACAAGGGGTAGATCCTTATGGTCATTAGCGTTGACGGGGGCAATCATATTCTGCTGTTGGCCATCGCATTTATTGAGAGTGAGAATTATGACAGCTGGTCATTGTTCCTTTAACATGTGAGGGTGAGAGTTGTTGGAGCTTGTCCTGATGTATGCGTAATCCATGATTGCCAAGCCGAGATACTGAAGGACATAAGAACACTTCAACGAGACCCCAAGGAGTCGTTCCCTTGGCCGGATTTGATGAGCAGAGGGTGCATTCACCATTTGGGGGCCAACTTCTTTAAGTAGTTCCTGAAGCAATCGTTGGTGAAGCTATTCAAGTGGCTGGCTATACAGAACCAGTATTGCAAATTTGATGCTTTATGGGTGATGTTGGATGAGCACAACAGGAAGCACGTGGACCAGAGGAACAAGGGACCGGCCATTGCTAGGGCGGCACAACCTGAACGCCTCACACTACTGCCAGAGTTTGAACCTACTGGTTCGAGGAGGACCTCGAGGAACATCAAGTGCTTTTCTCACTGGATCGAGGCTGAGCCATTGGAAAAGTGGTCCCTATTGCACGACACGGACGGCGCAAGGTACATCATGTTGACCACTAACCTTATGGAGGTATGCAACTAGGTTCTTAGGGGCCTTCGATCTCAGCCCCTCTCGCCATCATGGAAGGTGTTCTGCATGGCACAATCGGCTATTTTAGAGACAGGCTTGCAAATACCGCACTTCATGCCGCCAACCCACAAACACCCTACTGCGCCAAGATTACATAATACATACTGGCAAAGACAGAGAAGGGCCAGTTGCACACGGTGTATGTGATGGGCAATGCAGAGCATCGTTTTGATGTGCCCCTCCGGGATAGAGTCAGACTGGGATAGCTCATTCTCTTGTCACCCACGAGGTATGCCATGGAGATCATGTCAACCAACCTAGTTGTACGTGCAACAAGCCGAAGCTCTTATATAAGCCATGCTCTCATGCACTCGCCGCATGCGGGATTGTGCACATGGACCCTTCGAATTTTATGTCTGTGTACTTCTCGAAGGAGAGGGTGGTGCAGGCGTGGTGTGGCGAGCTTAGGGGGTTTAGGGTTATGGGTAACTTCGCCACCTTCGATATTGCAAATAGGATCTGGATTCCAGATGTTGACATGCCCTCCAATGGATTAGGGGGCTCCCTAGGTGGCACAGATACCCACAACGTCCTTGTGGACATGGACCTGGCACCTTAGCCCACACCTACTGAGGTTCTATCTGGGTTAGAGCTCATCGGTGCGCTAGTACCCACATAGGCGGTAGTTTTGTCCACCCCTCCGACTTTCGGACCTCGTCGAACTAGGGCTCCTGACCATCTTTCCCTCTCAAGGCCGAGGCCCCGACATCCAACGCAAAGTAGGAGGCCCAAGTGAGGCCGTATGGGAGGTCGCAGAGGTATAATGGCTGTGGCGACGTGGGAGGGGATGGAGGGGGATGCTGGGGGTGCTATTGGGGGCCTAGTAGGGGCCGTCCCCTTGTGCTAGCTGTACTTTTATTCTTTCCATAATATTTGTATTTTTTTTACTTAATGTGTGATATCTATAGTGATGTTGTGTTCTTATTTTTACTCGTTTGTACAATATATGTTTGTTCAACGCATATCAACTGCTCTAACTTAATGCACAGGACACTTCGAAGCAACAATTCAGTACATAAATGGCAACAACAATGACGTGTCCACCATTTAGTTACATGCTTTACGAGATTGAACATAACTGTGTACAACATGGGAGAGTACCATGGTACAAGATTCTCTGGCCATGCCTAATGGTAGAAGGTGCCTCGCGCTACCCACATGGAGTGTTCTAGAGGGGGGCACCTCGGAGATGGCTGGCCATCATTGTAGTGGCATGCACATATACAGCTAGGGTTCGTGCAATAGCTTGTGGGATCGTAAAAACTTGCTATATTCATGACCTCCTTGTTGCCCCTCTCATACTGCATCTATTGGCAGAGGTCATCGTTTTGCTCGTTGAGATTGTTAATCCACGCCTCCAACTCAAACATTCAGTCCCACAATGTATCCACATACATCACAACATGGTGTTCATGGGGAGGAGATCCAATGGACAAAGTCACATTTCGCCGTCTACTAGAAGGTGGGTTAACATGGATGCTCTATTACTAGTAATAGAAAGTAAACTATTTATTACTTATACCCCCAAAGTGTGGGCATCGGAAGAAACGTCGTCTGCTATCGAAAGGGCCTTCTATGACCTCAATGACTGTGTCCTCCCTATGTCCGCATTTCGACCATACCAGTTGAGCACGCTTGTTTGGCACCAACCGGTAATTAGGGCCGAAGTCCTCCCTCCTTTTGAGGGGAAAATCTTGCTTCGGTGACCTCGGTTGGACTGACACCTCGGTATTTATCATGATATGTTACTGTACGACAGAGAAGGTTCTTCTTCCTACTATTCGGAGGTTCGAGTGGTCCTACTTTCAGAGCATGGGGCATGCAATTTATAGCCCACCTGGGGAGGCTCAAAAAGTGGGTCATGTGTTGGCTTACAGCTTTTCGTAGTGACTAGACCAAACGGCCCAGCTTTGGGTAGTGAGTAGACCAAATGGGTCAGTTTTGTGCACTGAATACACCAAACGGGATAGCTTTACGTAGTGACTACACTAGATGAGCCAGCTTTGCACAATGACAAGAGACCAATGGAGATAGCCTTGCGCATTGATAAGATCAGACAAGCCAGCTTTGCACAGTGACAAGACCAAACAGGATAGCTTTGAGCGGTGACAAGACCAAAGGCGATAGCCTTGCGCAGTGACAAGACCAGACAAGGTAGCTTTACATAGTGACAAGACCAAGCAAGGCAGCTTTACACAGTGACAAACCAAACAGGGCAACAAAGCAGGACATGATAAAACTCTGCAAAGTAAGATGTGACAACACTCTGCCTCGTCAGCTTTTCAAATAGGCATGACAACACTATATCTCCTTAGCTCTTCAAATCAAAAAGACAGGACTCTGCAAAGCAATCTGCTGGGCGACTGGAACTTATCGCCCAATGGCCACGTGATACGCAAGCAATCCGCTGGCTGAAATAATTGTAGTCGCTGAACCGCCAAGCAACTGCTTCTAGTCGCCCATCAGTTCAGCGACTGCAATTCCAGTCGCCTAATGGTTGGACAACTAGAGGCGCATATAAATGGACCGCGCGGCCAAGCGTGGGCGCGCGGTGAACATAGCAAAAAAAAAGAAGAGAAGACCTGAGGCCACGTGGTAGAGGGGAAAGAAAGAAGAGGAGAGGAGAGGAGAGAATAGGAGAGGGAGAGGGAGAGGGAGGAGGAGAGGAGAGGGAGAGGAAGAAGGAGAGGTTCATGACTTCTGTGAGATAAATATTTTTGTATGTTGTAGTTCATATTTTGTATATGAAGTAGATAGTTTATTTAGTGTTAGTATCCGTAGAAAATTGTAGACGTAGAAAAGAATAGTACAACTTTGGTATAGAAAATTTAGTCAATGTAGTTATAGAAAATTAGCAGCCATAGTAACATGTAGTTGTAGAAACTTTAGTAAACATAATTGTAGAAAATTAGCATCCTTAGCAAATTAGCATCCGTATTAAATTGTAGTTGTAGAAAATTTAGTCAAGTTATGAAGAAATTAAGCTTCCGTAGAAATTTGTAGTTATTCAAAATTTAGTCAATATTTTTGTAAGAATTTAATAATTTTATTTATAGAAAACAATAATATGTAACATTTATGATTAATTAATAATGAATCTAATGTCGTTAGTACAATAAAAAATCATGGGTACCGTTATAATTGGTATGTTGTCTTTTAATATATCATGTAAATTATCGAAACCCATTAAGAATTATTTGTAGTAGCAGAGAGCTCGAGCAGCAAGACAAGAGCGGCGTCAGTGTGCGGTCTACCGATAGGGAGTTAATGCTACAAGGGTAGTATAGTTGGTTATGATAGGTGAACGGTTGTTGAAATGTAAATTACAGTACATCAGTACTTTCATAATGTGCGATGCGATTTGACTAGTAGCAACATTGAAAATATATGTAGGCAGACATCAGTAATGCTGATACCCAGTACATTGAAAGTGAATTATGGTGTTGGCACCATTCGTGAGGGTCTAAACGGTGTTGAGTTGAGTGGTCTTGCGCAAACCACTCTAGTACACCCAGACAGCGAGAATGCTCGAATCGCAAATGTAATGCACTGGCTCGCCCATAGTTTCTCGTTGGACCCTGAGGTGTGCAGCATCATCATACAAGGGCTTTGGGGCCGGTCTCCCACAGACATTAGATGGGAGTTGAGAACATTGATGTGCACTGTTGCATGGAAGGGGTTTGTGTAAGGGTGCCGACACTGTAGATACGAGTACGTGATGCTTGTGCAACCATGCCTAATAGAAGTTGTGCAAGGTCGTGCAGATGGCCATCTTCTGGGAGGTGCGAGCAGCTTGGGCACCTCGCATGTTGGTGAAGGGAAGGAAGTTGCTCGTGATGAGGCTGATGCGGTTCATGGAGGAGAGGAAGAATGGTCACGGCATAGTGAGGCTATAGGATAAGCCAATGAAGGAGAGCATATGGAGTACATAGTGCATCAAATAGAGAGCGATGACCGGATGGCTTGGACTGAAGAGGAAGCTATACTGGAGGATGACAAGGTTAGTTCGGATAAGGACGAAGCTCCCATCCCACAGGAATGGAACCGGTTTGATGTTGAGGGTGTTACCGCACATGACAAACACGAATCATCGTGGGAGTATCATGGCATAGAGGTTCGGTTGCATCCAATGTTTACTGACAAGGCATCATTACAGGATTCAATCAAGCTGTGGGCCCTGTCCATGCATCAGAATTTTTGGGTCGTGAAATCTAGCCAGGAGCAGTACACCGTGAAGTGCAAGCAGGCCAGTTATCCTTAGAGGGTGCACGTATGTAGACTAAAGTATGAGACTCACTAGATTATGTCAAAGTGCAGCTGCACTCCAGCATTCTCAGTAGTGTTTTACCGAGGCATCATAACCTAATGTCCACCTTTATAGCCAATCTAATGTATAGAGAGATAATGGAGAAGAAGGACATGGAGGCCATGCACATCATGGTGGCTATCGAGAAGAAATTCAAGTACAGGATTAGCTACGCGAAGACATGGGGTGCGAAGTAGAACGTGTTAGAAAAAGGTTTAGGTCTTTCGAGGTGGCGTACGACAACCTTCCTCGTATGCTTCAGGTGTTGCAGGAAAGGAACCCAGATACGTACATTGCTATGAAGGACAAGTCATCTACAAGGCTGCTAGGTTATGCGGTGTTGCAGAGGGCCTTCTTAGCTTTCAGTGCGTGCATCAAGGCATTTAGGCATATACTTCTTGTGATCTCAATTGACGGGACCTTTTTGACCGACAAATACAAGGACCAGATCCTTACAGCCATTGGCGTTGATGGCAACAATCAAATTATGCCCTTGGCCATCGCATTCGTGGAAAATGAGAATTACGACAGCTGGTTGTGGTTCCTTAGACATGTGAGGGTTGGAGTTATCAGCACTTATCCTGGTGTGTATGTAATCCATGATCGCCATACTGGGATAGTGAAGGCTATAAGAAAACTTCAGGAAGACCCTGAGGATTCCTTCCCTTGGCTGGATATGAGGAACAGATGGTGCATACGTCACCTAGGGGCGAACTTCTTCAAGAAGTTCCTGAAGCAACCATTGATGAAGCTATTCAAGAGACTGGCTATGCAAAACCACCAGAGAAAATTGATGCTTTGTGGGTGTTGTTAGATGAGCACAGCAGGAAGCACATTGACGAAAGGAACAAGGGGCCGACCATGCTTGGGGCGGCACAATCCAAATGCCTCACATCACTGGATAAGCCTAATGCAGCTAGTCCGAGCAGGAGGAGCTCACAAAACATCAAGTGCTTGTCGTAGTGGATCGAAGAAGAACTATTGGAGAAGTGGTCCCTGCTGCACAACACGAATGGCACGAGGTACGACATAATAACGACTAACCTTGTTGAGGTGTACAACTGGGTTCTTTGGGGCCTTCGTTCTCAGTCCCTTGTTGCCATCGTGGAAGATGTTCTGCACAGCACAATTAGCTATTTCAGGGAGAGGCATGCAAATGCCGCGCTTCATGCAGCCAACCCACGAACATCGTACTTGTCAAAAATTATGGCATACATGGAAATGACGGCACAGAAGGGCCAATTGCACATGGTGTACATCATGGGCAATAAGGAGCATTGTTTCGACGTGGTACACTACGATAGAGCCAGATTGGGACAACTCGTGCCCTTGTTACCCACGAGGTATGCCTTGGAGATCATGTAAATGAACCTAGCTGCTCGTGTAACAAGCTAAAGCTATTACATAAGCCATGCTCTCATGTCCTCGCTGCATGTGGGATTGTGGGCATGGATCCTTCGGACTTCATGTCCGAGTACTTCTTCAAGGAGAGGGTGATGCATGCATGGTATGGCGAGCTCAGGAGGTTCAAGGTTGTGGGGAACTTCACCACCTTGAATATTGCATGGAGGATCTGGATTTTGGATGTTAACATGCTGAAGGGTGGAAAGGGTCAGCGACAAAGCCAGCGTATTAGAAATGATATGGACAAAGCGCAAGCCGGAGCGTCTGGTGCACGTTGCAGGCGATGAGGTAGGGAGGGGCATACAGCTAGACGATGCAAGGCATCTACTGATCAGTAGGCAAACCGGCATGATTTCTACAACTACTTATTGGAGACTATAAATAATTGTCCATTGTAATCTGTACTTTGTTAGTTGGCACTTTTGACGTGCGTACTATCATACTAACTGTATCGTATATTGCATGTATCATTTGTACAATTGTTGTGGTATTTCTCCCTTTTCAGTAATGTAGTAGGCATTGTGCTAGTAGCCTAGTATTGTTTCCTTTATTAATTTACAAGTTCTATTTACTGTGCTTTACATTTGATGTTTTTTGTTTTACATAAATGCTAACTTGAATTCATGTTGCAGGTATGGCTCGTGAACTTCATGGATTGGACTGGCTTTACGGCCTATTGAATGAGCATGTCGACTGTTGCATTGCGCTTCCCATTGTCTCCCACCTCCAGGGAGCATAGAGGAGACGACTGATTGGGGTGGTCCGCACCACACCTCGAGTGGCATGGAGGCCACACCCAAGCTGGACAGCCAGGTTTGCACTCCGGTAGTATTGTATTCTTGCCATACGTAGGTTGCGTATTAACCGATTTTTGCTTCGCAGGCTGCATGATGCCGAGCTACTCCCTCTCGTCCAGATGGTGTAGGCCACCGACCACTCTGCGTGGGCTGGGATGATGGTGTGGAGCGATCGCGATGCTTCCCATTCGACCGCTCCCTGCTGACAGCTTTGGTAGACCGCTGGCGGCCGGAGACGCATACTTTCCACTTCCCGTTCGGGGAGATAGCTCCTACTCTGGAGGACATCTTCCTACTGCTCGGCCTTCCTATCACAGGAGCTGCTATCTTTCTATCGGAGGCCCTGGCCGGTTGGCGCGCGGACCTACTCCTCGACCTTCCTATCATGGGAGTTGCTACCTTTCTCTTGACTGTCTTACCTTGTCGGGGCATCGACACCCAGCGCTGAGGAAGACGGCCAAGCGGGGCCGTACGAGAGGACGCGGACGGGGAGACAGTGGGGGCTAGGGTGGCGATGGAGGGGGCCTAGGGATGCTATTGCAGGGAGTAGTGTTGGTTGTACATTTGTTGTTCATGTACTACTTACATTTCTTATTTGCTAAGTGATGTTTGCAATACTATTAAAATCTTAGTTGTACTTCTCCTTCTGATGTTCATTTGTTCGATCCATATCGACATCCGTACCACTCAATTAATGGCAACCGCACTGACGCTCGCACGACTCGAACTGTGCACTCAATTAATGGCAACCGCATCGATGTGCACACTATTCGATTACATGCTTTACAACATTGAACAATACCGCGGACAACAGGGGAGAGTACTATGGTACAACCTTATATGTAGATGCTTACAGATAGAATGAGCCTCGTGCTACCCACATGGAGTGTTACAGAGGGGGCCGCCTCGGACGTGGCTGGCCGTCGTTGTAGTGGCAAGCACATATGCAACTAGAGTTCACGCAACAGCATGTTAGATCATACGAACTTTCTATATTGATGACCTCCTCGTTGCCCCTCTCGTGCTACATCTACTGACGAAGGTCATTATTATGCTCTTCGAGACTTTCAATCCATGCCTCCAACAAGGATTCGCTCCCACAATGTATCAACATACCTCGCAATGTACCGTTTCATGGGAAGGATCAATCCTCCATCGCACGAAGTCGCATTTGACCATCTGCTAGAAAGGAAGATTAACATCAAAACTATATTAGAGTACTATAAATTAGACAATTGCCTAATTGTACCTCGGAGTGTGGGCATCGGAAGAAATATCGTCCGCCATCCAAATGGCCTTTCGCCACCTGCACGATCGCGTCCTCCATTTGTCTGCATTTTGGCCACACTAGTTGAGCATGCTTGTTTGGCAATAAGCCGTAGTTAACGCCAAAATCCTCCCTCCTTTCGAGTGGAAGGTCCCCTGTTGGTGACCCATGTTCGATTGACCCCTCGGCGTCTATCATGTTATCTTACTTTAGGATGAAGAAGATAGTTATTCCTGCTATCAGTGGCTCGGGCATGCATTTTATAGCCCGTGGGGTGTCGTGGTGTGCTTTATAACAAACCGCATCGTGTGCAACCTTCATGCAGTGACTATATCAGATGGGGTAGCTTTGCAAAGCGACAAGACCACATGAGGCAGCTTTGCGCAGTGACGTAACCATACGGGACAGCTTTCCATGGCAACAAGACCATAGGGGCCACCTTTGCGCAGTGAGAAGACAACACGGGGAAGCTTTGCATCGCGACAAGAACACGCGGGCTAGCTTTTAGCAGTGAGAAGACTAGACGGTCCAGCTTTGCACAACGACTACATCAGATGGGACAGCTTTGCGCAACAATAAGACCACATGGGCTAGGTTTGCGCAGTGACAAGACCAAAGGGTGCAGCTTTGCGTAGTGAGAAGACCTGACTGGCCAGCTTTGCATACTGACAAGATCACATTGGGTAGCTTTGTGCAGTGATAAAGACTACACGGGCTAGCTTTGCGCAGTATCTACACCAGGCGGGGCAGCTTTATGCAGTGAGAAGACCACACAGGGTGGCTTCATGCAGCGAGAATACCACACGGGGCCCTATAAAAGGAGGTGAAAGAGATTTGGGAGAGAACACTATACAAGCAAACCCAACACTATACCGGAGCTTGCTTCACCACACTAGGATGGACAAGAGGCAAAAGAAGCAATGTGACAAAATGATGAAACAATGAGAGGAGACCTGTGAACTAACAAAGTCTGCTGCCACCCGTAACAAAAAAGCAAGGGCTACTGCGGCCCGGGCCGAACAAGCCAAGCGTGCTACGAGGTCAACTCCCCGCAATGACATCACCCATAGCAATAACTCCATCCCAAACATTCCTACCGAGTGTTTGCTGCAACACCCGTCTGAGGGGGAGACTCGCCCCTATGTTGGTGCTGAGACCCGTGCAAGTTCAAGTCTAAGCACCGCCTCAGCCTGGGTATGCGTTACTGGGGTTGCGAAACTACTTCAGTGACTATCCCGACTGCTGTCGAGACACCACCAGCTATCGGCAGCCGATAAGACTAGTTACACTATGTTCTCCCTACATTTCTCTTTTAAAGTATGTACTAACAACCTCTCTCGTCTACCCACAGTCCTCAAAACCCCTATGTGGCTACCGCAAATGGATCGATCTTGATATTCACCCAGATGACCAGTGGGCTCTCAACTTCGAGGAGTGGAACGTCAAAAGGTCCTGCGAGATCCGGGAGGAGGAGCGCCGTAAGAATGAGCAAACCAAGCGTATACATTGGGAGACAAAAGCTCATCTCAAGGCGTGCATGCGCAGGGTGTGTGAGGCTCGTGAAAGGGAGCGCGAGGCTGACAAGATGGAGCACAAGAAAAAGAGAGAAATGGCGGCCATGGCAAAAGAGGCCACTGAGGAGTTCAACGCCTAGCTCACAAGGAAGGGAAAATGGCCCCAGTCCACACAGTAGGTCGAGCCGTCCTGCACTAACTACTCTCCTGAAGGTCGAATTTACTTCTATTCCAAAAAAGTGCATATATTATAGGAGCAGTTCGTTTGTTGCATTGTATATGATACGCTTTGTTATACATGTAATCAAACCCTATGCGCCATGTTACTCCTAACTGTACTATAAAGTCTATTTTAATTTGGATGAGCATATTTCCTCGTCTTTCGCATTCAATTATTCGCGTAGCAAGTCATCCAACAACATTAACAAGCAAGTTCTCCTTTGTGTACGAATTCCCGTTACATCACAATATCACTTACCTTCGTATTTACCGATCGTTGTTATTTCAATCATTTTTAAAGAAATTTCATGAAATTTCTTACACTACAACAACACAACAATCACAAACTCTTATTGTGAATCCAACAGATTATCTACTATTCATAATCTACGAAAATCGCAAATAGATTAACCCACACTATCGCTTGTTTGTAGTCGTTGTACAGATGAGCGACTACAATTGTAGTTGCCTAGCTGCTGGGCGACAGGCTACAGTCGCCGAACCATTCAGTGACTCCAGCCTGTCACCCAACGGCCAACGGATTGCTTGCTTATCGTGTTGCCGTTGGACGATAGGTTCCAGTCACCCAACGGTTCGGCGACTGGAGCCCATTTCTATAAAAAAAATGTTCGTGCGGTATATTTCTGTTATTTCAAATAAAATATGAATTATATATAAAAATTTTTAATGTAAATCGATCTTCCATCAAGTTGCCAAGGTGGCTCTCACTCGACAGTTTAGTACCAAACTTTTCACTGTTTACCTCGCGTCACAATCGGTAAATCACGCCCAACTTAATATGGTTCCTGTCACTAGATCTAAGCACCGAATACACCTAAGGCAAGTGTTTGTAACTAATGACCGACTGAAAAGATTCGTAGTATCAAGAACACGCACACTGGACGACTATAGATGCAAAGTACAAATAACATCATGACATCGCATAATAAGATAGGAATGCCTACAAATGGGATTCAACTGGGTTCACAATATCGACCGATAATCACTAAAAATCAGTTCTACTAGGCACCCTTGATTAGAGTATAAATTAGTCTCAAATATTTTGACCCAATTTGAATTTGCATCATTGGCTTTGAGTTTTTCGGCCGAAAAACTCCGATATTTTCTGATTTTCGGTTTTTTTAATTCAAATCATGATTTAAAAATTTTGAGCAGAAATCCACCGAAAATTTCCAATTATTAGTGAAATCGACTTAATTGGACCCCTTAAAAATTTCAAATAGGTTTTCAAAACTCTGACTTCAATAGCGTGCCAACATAGATGCCCCAATTTCCAACTCCATATAAGCCGGCTTAGGACCTGTTCTTTGTGCCTGTGGCTTATGACTTTTGGCCCAAAATTTTAAATTTTGGCTGTTTGCGATAGAAATTACGAAGAGAGATATACTTGTATGCGATTTTGGCAAATACAGATGATGGGTTTTCAATATGTACTATACTTAACTTGTAGACCATATGATGCGGATCCACCTAGCAAGCTAGCTGAACCACGTTGCTTTGGCCCTGATCTTTCACGATACGCCTTGTTGGATGCCCTCTCTAAGATAAGCCATCTCCCACGCAGACCGTAGTACGTGAACGAAGGGTAGAGAAACCGAAGTTTCAGCGAGTAGAATCCAACACCACAGTTGGATTCAACATACCAAGAGCAATTCCTCGATGAAAATCTCAAGAACACGCCAACAATGGCCACCAAACCATGGTGATTTTCTGGTTTTTATTTCACAATTCATAGCCTCAGTTACAATGGGGCTAAGGCACTGGCCTTATATTGGTGCACAATACACAGTCTTGATTAAAACTCACGTACAACTTAGCCTAAGGCCGAAACAAACTCCAATACGAACTAAAAAGAAATACCTAAACTGTTACTTCTGAATTCTCTCTTCATTTGTGATCTGACTATGAGGATTTCGTGGCTGGCACCTTCTCCATTGTGTGGGGCTTCGAAATAGCTTTCCAACGAGTCCAAGAACGCCCAAATCGGACACCGTTTGTGAAAGTTATGGACGTTTTAGTATCGGTCTTGCCAGTTGTCCCAATCCGATTCCGAATCGGTTTCAAATCTTTATATGTTTTGTTTTCTTGTTCAAGGGGCTTCCAAATCCATTTGGATCCTAAAAAGGAGTCCTTCTCAACCTTTATAAATCCATGGTGTGGTCGGATTTTGTCCTTACTTGCATTGCAATACTCGAACTCTTTATGTTTGGCAAGTCTCGCGCGTCTCTCCGGACAGCTCGTGCAACATCCAATGAAATTGCCATAACTTTGTGTAGAAAGCTCCAAATCAAGTGCCGTTTAATTCGTTGGAAAATAGACTTCAGTAGCTTTCCAAATATGTCTTCTGTGCACATTAGAAATCTCAGAATTGGTATTCAAAGCTTCTTGAACATTGTGCACAGAACGGCAAGCACTAACCAAAGTTGTAGTGCTACTTGGTGCCACATCATCCTCCCCTCCTTGAAGCAAAGCCGTCCTCGGCTTTGGGGTAATCTTAGGAGCTTGCTTCTTCTTGGCTATAATTTCTTCATCAACATGAATAGTACTCTCCAATTTTGGTTTCAACACATGCTTCTTTCCCCCATGTACAAAAGTGTATGTGTTGGACTGGCCCTCATGCGTAGCATTGCGATCATATTGCCATGATCTTCCCAACAATAACCCACATGCATCCATTGGAACTACGTCGCAATCCACTTTGTCAACATAATCACTAACAACAAACAGAACCCGCACCTTGTGAGTTATCTTTAGCCTTCCGGAGTTGTGTAGCCATTCCACATGATGTGGTTGAGGATGCCTCCACATGGATAGCCCTAAAGCATACACCAAATCTTTGCTAATCACATTGGGATAACTCCCACCATCTATGATCAACTTGCATGCTTTATCTTTGATCTTGCACTCCGCTTGGAAAACACTCCACCGCTATCCTTTTATTTCAGTTTCTTTACTTTGCACCTTTCGGACCAAAAGATTAACACCATTCAATTCTGGATCACAATAGACAACATCCTCCTTGGAATCATCGGATTTTTCACTTTCAGAATCACTACTAGAAGTTGTTGAAGCATAGCCATCTTTAGTGAGAAGCACTCTTCGTTGATTTGGACAATCAAGCATCATATGACCTCTTCCCTTGCACTTGAAACACTCAATTTCTCTAGCACGAGCATTAGAAGGCAAACTAGAATCAGTTTTAGTTGCTTTTTTACCTGTTGCTTGCCTCCTTTGAAAGAGCACCATTTGAATAGCTTGATGCCGCCACTTTGCAGTGTGAACCCACATCATCGTCTTGCTGTAATGAACACCTCCATGACTTTGTTTGGGTGTTGGCATGTCTATCTTTGGCTTGTTTGCGCTTCAATTGTTGTTCAACACGTTCGGCTTGATGCACCAAGTCTTGAATGTTGTAGTAATGGACCATCTCTACCCTATCTTGCACATCCTCATTCAACCCATTAAAGAAACGTGCCATTGTAGCCTCATCATGCTCCTATGTTCCTGTACGGATTATCAACATCTCCATCTCTTTATAATATTCATCAACACTAGAATTACCTTGGCGTAGTTGTTGTAGCCGGTTGTACAAGGTCCTAGTGTAGTGTGCTGGGACAAAACGCCGTCTCAAAATATTCTTCAATTGTACCCAAGTATCCGGATGAGCTCCTACGGGACACAATTGGTTCCACCAAACAAGAGTATATCCGGTGAACTCAATTGTCGCCAACCGAATCTTCTTATCCTCAGTATAGTGATGGTTGTCAAAAATTTGTTCAACACGCATCTCCCAATCCAAGTACTCCTCCGGTTCAGCTTTACCATTAAATGATGGGATAGAAATTTTTATCCGCCCAATTCCATCATCCACGGCAACACGTTGAGCAAACCCGACACCATCACGCATACCTCCACCATGGGCAGCACCTCTACCACGCATGTCCCTACCACGGTCAACACCACGGTAGTCCAAAGCATGGCCGGTGTGAAGCAAAGCCCGCTGTACCATCAAAGACCTCCTCGTGTTCGTCGTCTTTGTATGGTGCACGTCGTTTGGGATATTGAGGTCCCCGTTCAGCATGCTGAAATTGTGGTGGCTGGTTGTGTATCGCCTCCATCAAAGCATCAATTCGCGCCCCCAAATCATCAACCTTGCCTTCAAGCTTCCGGTGACAACTTAAGAAGTAGTCACGTGTTGCTTCAAACCCGTGTCGCACCTCGGGCAGCAAAGACGACGCATATTGGGGCACCTCCTGATTGGTTCGGCATGATTATGTTGCGCCTTGCCATCTTCAATCTTCATAGAACCCGCCATCAAGAAAAATTTAGCAACCTCGTACCGTGATCAACCACGCTCTGATACCAAGATGATGCGGATTCACCTAGCAAGCTAGCTGAACCACGTTGCTTTGGCCCTGATCTTCCACGATATGCCTTGTTGGATGCCCTCTCTAAGATAAGCCTTCTCCCATGCACACCGCAGTACGTGAACGAAGGGTAGAGAAACCGAAATTTCAGCGAGTAGAATCCAACACCACAGTTGGATTCAACACACCAAGAGCAATTCCTCGATGAAAATCTCAAGAACACGCCAACAATGGCCACCAAACCATGGTGATTTTCTGGTTTTTATTTCACAATTCATAACCTCAGTTACAATGGGGCTAAGGCCCTAGCCTTATATTGGTGCACAATGCACGACCTTGACTAAAACTCACGCACAACTTAGCCTAAGGCCGAAACAAACTCCAATACGAACTAAAAAGGAAATACCTAAACTGTTACCTCTGAATTCTCCCTTAATTTGTGATCTGACTATGAGTATTTCGTGTCTGGCACCTCATGCATTGTGTGGGGCTTCGAAATAGCTTTCCAACGAGTCCAAGAACGCCCAAATCGGACTCCGTTTGTGAAAGTTATGGACATTTTAGTATCAGTCTTGCCAGCTGTATCAATCCGAGTCCGAATCGGTTTCAAATCTTTACATGTTTTGTTTTCTTGTTAAAGGGGCTTCCAAATCCATTTGGAACCTAAAAAGGAGTCCTTCTCAACCTTTAGAAAGCTTTGGTGTGGTCGGATTTTATCCTTACTTGCATTGCAATACTCGAACTCTTTATGTTTGGCAAGTCTCGCGCGTTTCTCCGGACAACTCGTGCAGCATCCAATGAAATTGCCATAACTTTGTGTAGGAAGCTCCAATCAAGTGCCGTTTGATTCGTTGGAAAATAGACTTCATTAGCTTTCCAAATATGTTTTGTGCACATTAGAAATCTCAGAATTGGTATTCAAAGCTTCTTAAACATTGTGCACAGAACTACAAGCACTAACCAAAATTGTAGTGCTACTTGGTGCCACATCACCATATCTTGAAAAAAATACTTCATTTGAAAGCTAGATATTATAGTAAAACCAAAAGGTAATTTCAAAAGTCAGACAGAATAGACCCTTAATCTCTAACCAATCTAAACATAAACTGGTGTATGGCTCTGGTTACCTCTTACCCTTCTAGCGGATCCAGGAGGGTCGAAGATTGTTTTTTTTAATTCCTGTAAGTTGAGGAGGGATATCCTTTTATTGGTGGCCCAGAGCCTTGGGTACCATGCACGAACTGGGTGCGGGCCTGTTCTAAAACACTGGGTCAGGGTTAGTTCATTTTCTTCGGGTTTTCCATGTGTGTTTGACGTGTGGGTCTGGCTTAGATTAAGTCGGTTTCGCTTTCAAAATTAGGATGATTTCCAGTAATTAGGCAGAGCTGGTTTTCTTTTTTTAGTCGAAATCCTTCTAAATATATCTATTGTGAAAGTTTTTGAACCTCCCCAACATAAGTAAGCATCTCGTGCCCCTGGTATGCCCCTGGCTGCGCACAGGATTGGCGCGGATCAAGCTCATGGTGTGCGCGTTCGCACTTCGCAGGCAAACAGAAGTAAGCATCTCGTGCTTCTATGTTCGTTTACTCACATGAGAAAGATGATATATTTCCGGTAAATATTGTAATAGTAGTATATTTTTCACGCGAACAATTGGGAAAGGAAATATTGCAAAAGTCCTCTGGTTGTCACGTTATGTTTGTAAAACTTGCCCATAACTTCGTGCACTACTACAGAAAGGCTAATAGTAGACGCCAAATCACAGACGGTTTTAATTTGAAGGCCGTCTGTGGTATTTGTGGCGGGAAAAAGGAGTATCACAGACGGTTCTTACCGCTGAACCGTCTGTGATACTGGAATATCACAGACGGTTTTTATTAAAAACTTTCTGTGTTGTGTCGACTATCACAGACGGTTGTTGTTAAGAACCGTCTGTGAATGTTCACAGACGGTTTTTAACAACAACCGTCTGTGATGTCCCTTTGTCTATCATATTCTAGATCAGAGGTTAATATATAAGTACACATTGCTTCTAATAACTTAACCACAGAACTACTGAGACAAGAGATCACAAATTAAAGACAAATTTATTAATTTTAATTAGAGGCAAATTTATTACAAAAGTCGCACAGGTAAAGAGTTTCCCAGATTGTAATCTTTTGGGCTTCGTACGCTTCTTCTTCGACTTGAGGACTTGGAGGATCAGCCGCTAAATTTTCGAACGCCGTTAAGATTGCCCTTGTCCTCAGCACTTCCTCCTCCAGCCTGGGCAAATGATCAGCAGCATCCATAATGTCGTAGAGGATAGCATGAAAAGATTCCTCAGAATCTACCGTATTTGCTTGATCGGCAAGGCTATCCATCAGTCTCTCCAATGCGTGTAGAGCTTCTTCCGCTTTGCGCACATTGTGGAGAAGAACCAGGGTGAGGGATGTTTCCCTTTCTTGAGCGGTAGCGAGACGCCTCCGTCGACGGCGGATGATGAGGTCAAGCTGACGGATGCAAGAAAGTCGGGGAAGGAGAGCAGGGCGTGTGCGGAGAAGCTGCTCCAGATGCAAATTGCTGGCCGCCTGTGTAAGGTTCCGGCCGAACAATTCGTGATGAACATATGAGAGGAAGGAGATGATCACAAGAATAGTAGAATCCATATTGTACGTACGTAGAAGAGACCTGGATTAGGCGCGCATATTTAACCTTTAGCATCGTATACCCAAACATTAATGATATAGACGCTTCGTATAACGATCGAGAGACGTTAATTAGATGATCGAAACATGAAGCGTTCTGGCAATCGAAACACGAAGCGTTCTGGCAATGGAAACACGCGCGAAGCATTAATGATATAGACGCTTCGTATAACGATTGAGAGACGTTAATTAGACGATCGAAACACAAAGCGTTCTAGCAATGGAAACACGCGCGAAGCGTTCTGGCATGAAGCTTATCACAGACTATTTTTTATAAAAAATCGTCTGTGATAATGACTAAGGCATTTATTGCGCTGCTCAGACCGCATCTGTCTTCATTTCGATCCAGATCTAGCCACTGCTGCGCACTTTTTCACTCGGGAGGAAGCTAGGCGATTTCAGGCCAGTTAATTTGGTGGGAAGAGGCAGAGATTGAGCTTTGAATTAAGATTCAGACTTTCCTGGTTGCTATAGATATGGTTAGTAATGAAATTTATTTTTTCTTTAAATGCATTACAATTTAGGTCTAAGTAATCCATGAGTGGTACGTTATTGAAGATGGTTAATTTGCAAAATTGTTGGTTATATAATAGCTGTTGTGTTTGCAATATGAATTGAGCTAGCAAATTAAGTCTCATTATAATAAATGTGGCCGGTATATATGTAGTTATAATTAGTTAATCTAGATTTTAATACTAAATTGTTATATATGTACGTAACATAGGACCGAAGCTGGATGTATGCCGCGAGCCATGTGAGTGAAGAGTACATTAATGGCGTTTCTGCTTTTATAAGAGCCGCCGAGGAGGATATGTTGAATAAGGGGGTGGAATATATGTGCTGCCCATGCACTGACTGCGAGAATTTGAAGATGTTTAAGAACCGAGGGCAAATTGAAGCGCACTTGATTCGGAGGGGTTTCAAAAAGGATTATACGTGTTGGACCAGTCATAGCGAAGTGAATGATCATATGCCACCGGATGACATCGCCGGTGAAGTGAATGATATGCCCTCGGATGACATCGCCGGTGAAGTGAATGACATGCCGCCGGCTGATGTCGATTGTGGCTCGGATTCGGATAGGTTTCACGATGATAATCTGGATCAGATGCTTCGCGATGTAGAAGAGAACTATGATGAGAGAGAGTATGTTAAATTTCGTGGCTTGATGGAGGACTCAGAGAAATCTTTGTACACGGGCTGCAAGTACACGAGGTTGTCAGCCGTGCTTGAACTGTTGAAATTGAAGGCAAGCAACGGTTGGTCCGACAAGATTTTCATGGCGCTGCTAGGTCTTTTAGCGGACATGCTTCCGGAGGGAAATGAGTTGCCCAAAACCACGTATAAAGCCAAGAAGGTTCTTTGTCCGTTGGGAATGGAAGTAGAAAAAAATACATGCATGCCCGAACGACTGTATCCTCTACCGTAAAGAGTATGCAAACATGCATGTATGTTCGGTGTGCAACGCATCCTGATACAAACGTAACAATCAATCAGATGATGGCGAGGGAACAGAGGCGAAGAAAGGACCTCCTGCTAAGGTGGTATGGTATTTTCCTATAATTCCCCGTTTGAAAGGTTTTTTGCAAATCCAAAGGAGGCAAAACTGCTGTGTTGGCACTCAGAGGAGCGCAAGAAGGATGGAATGATAAGACACACTGCTGATTCCGCGCAGTGGAGAAACATCGATAGGAGTTTTGCAGAGTTCGGTGCAGAACCAAGGAATATAAGGTTTGGACTAAGTACAGATGGAATGAATCCTTTCAGTAGCATGAGCAGCCGACATAGCACATGGCCCGTGACTCTATGCATCTATAACCTTCCTCCTTGGTTGTGTATGAAGCGAAAGTACATTTTGCTGTCGATACTTATCCAAGGGCCAAAACAACCTGGGAATGATATCGATGTGTTCCTAGCACCTTTGGTGGAAGATCTAAAAGTGTTGTGGAACGAAGGGGTACAGGTATGGGATGCATACAACCGAAAGAACTTCACTCTGCGCTCCTTATTATTCTGCACCATAAATGATTATCCTGCCCTTGGTAACCTATCGGGCCATAGTACAAAAGGTGCCAAAGCTTGTACTCACTGTTTAGATGGTACCGAGAGTGTGTCGCTGAGACACTCACGCAAAACCGTCTACATACGTCATTCCTTCGGAGGGCTCACCCATACCGCAAGATGAAGAAACAATTTGACGGAGAGAAGGAAGACGGTTCAGCTCCAAGGCATTTAAGGGGACACGAGGTTTATGATATGGTTAAGGATTTAGATGTTGTCCTCGGAAAGGGACGTTAATTGAGGGCTCATGAGAAGAACACCTGGAAGAAGAGATCAATATTTTGGGACTTACCTTATTGGGAGTACCTAGATGTTCGGCACTGCATCGACGTCATGCACGTAGAAAAGAATGTGTGCGACAGCTTGATTGGTCTCTTACTGAACATCCGTGATAAAACAAAGGACGGTGTCAACGCACGGCTTGACTTGGCTGACATGGACATCAGGCCTGAGTTAGCACCGACAAGCATTGATAATGGACGAACGTACCTTCCCCCTGCGTGTTACACTCTGTCCAAGGCTGAGAAAACAGAACTGTGCCAGTGCTTGCATGGTGTCAAAGTTCCGTCTGGTTACTCCGGCAACGTGAAGAAACTTATTTCGATGCAAGATTTGAAGTTAAATGGCATGAAGTCTCATGATTGTCATGTGCTGATGACACAGATGCTCCCTATTGCAATTAGAAATATTTTGCCGATCAAAGTCCGAGAGACAATCATGAGGCTATGTTATTTATTTAACACAATTGCTCAGAAGGTCATCGATCCCGAAGGACTAGATGCTCTGCAGGACGAGGTGGTGATGACTCTATGTCACCTTGAAATGTATTTCCCTCCTTCGTTTTTCGATATCATGGTCCATCTCATTGTTCACGTTGTGTGGGAGATAAAAATGTGCGGGCCCGTATTCCTACGTAGCATGTACCCATTTGAGAGGTTCATGGGAATTCTCAAGTCCTACGTACGGAATCGTTCTCGGCCGGAGGGCAGCATCGTCGAAGGTTATGCAAGCGAAGAGGTTATTGAGTTTTGTGTCGATTATATGGCTTAGATTCAACCGATAGGTGTCCCTCAATCTCGTCATGAGGGGAGGCTGAAGGGTCTCGGAACTATCGGAAGGAAAGCAATCACTCCAGATATGGACACGTACACTCAAGCCCATTTCACGGTGTTGCAACACATGACTGAAGTGGCGCCTTATGTGGACCAGCACAAGGATGTGCTTCGGCAACAGAATCCAGAGCGGTCGGATGTTTGGATCATGAGACAACATAATCGTTGGTTCAACCAATGGTTGAAGGAGCAAATCGCTAGGAGCTCACCGAGTGAGACGCTGACATGGTTGGCAAAAGGGCCGATATTTACAGTTGTGACATGGCAAGGATATGACATAAATGGGTACACATTCTATACGCAGTCTCAGGATGTCAAGAGCACTAACCAGAACAGTGGTGTCCGCATAGATGCATTCAGTACCGATGGGTCGAGAAACTCGTACTATGGCTTCATAGAAGAGATTTGGGAGCTCGACTATGTGGTTTTCAAGATCCCCTTATTTCGCTGTCGTTGGGTGCATCTCCCACAGGTGAAGGTTGACAAGTACGGTGTCACGACCGTGGACCTCCAACGTGTCGGGTACAAAGACGAACCATTCGTACTCGCCAATCAAGTTGTTCAAGTTTTCTATGTAACCGACCCGGCAAATAAGAAACGCCATGTAGTTCTTCATGGAAAAAGGAGAATTGTCAGAGTGGAGAATGTAGTGGACGAGGAGGAATACAATCAATTTGACGAGTTACCTCCTTTTGGAAATGGCATAAGGGTCGACGATGAACAACGTGACGAAACTAGTTACGTACGCATTGATCATGATGAAGGGCTAATTTTTAAAGGAAATAATTAAGCAAGTACAATAAGAATGTATATGTGAAAATGTGTGACAATTTTGAGATGTATATGTGAAAATGTGTGATGTAGTCAATTTTGAGACGTATATGTGAAAATGTGTGACAAAATGTATATGTGAAAATGTATATGTGTATTGGCATTTATGTATATGTGATGTATATGTGTGATGTACATGTGATGGTTGATATGAATGCAGCTGGTTAGTGTTGTATATGAATGCAGCTGTTTGGTGGTGGATATGAATGCAGCTGTGGTTATTGGTGTTGTCTTAATAACTACAGTCGCAAAGGCTTATCACAGACGGTTCTGAACTTAGAACCGTCTGTGATATCAATATCACAGACGGTTCTAAGTTTAAAACCGTCTGTGATAGTATAACTATCACAGATGGTTATAAACTTAGAACCATCTGTGATATTTATCACAGACGGTTCTAAGTTTAGAACCGTCTGTGATAACCTCCCTATATATACTCTCTGGCTAGGGTTTTTCCTGTGTGCTGCGCAGTTATTCGATCTAGATCTAATTAAATCCCGAGCCCGTCGTCGCCTCCGCCTCCCCGAACCCTCGTCGGCCGCCTCCCCGAGCCCCTCGCCGGCCGCTTCCGTCGAGCCCGTCGCCGGCCGCCTCCCCCGAGCCCGTCGCCGGCCGCCTCCGTCGAGCCCGTCACCGGCCGCCTCCCCCGAGCCCCTCGTCGAGCCCGTCGCCGGTCGCCTCCCCCGAGCCCCTTGTCGAGCCCGTCGCCGGCCGCCTCCCCCAAGCCCCTCGTCGAGCCCGTCGCTGGGCGCCTCCCCCGAGCCCCTCGTCGAGCCCCTCGCTGGCCACCTCCCCTCGATTACCGTCTGCATTGTGAGCACTTTCTGTGATGGACTAGGGTTTTGAGTATTGTGAGCAGTTTCTGTGATGGACTATGGTTTTGAGCATTGTGAGCATTGTTTACTGCAGTAGCTTAATTAGTTTGCTATTTGGTACATATTACATTGGTACATTGTTTACTGCAGTAGCTTAATTAGTTTGCTATTTGGTACATTGTTTACTGCAGTAGCTTAATTAGTTTGCTATTTGGTACATACTACATTGGTACATTGTTTACTGCATTAGCTTAATTAGTTTGCTATTTGGTACATTGTTTACTGCAGTAGCTTAGTTTAATTTGCTATTTGGTACATACTTGGGTACATTATTTACTGCAGTTGCTTAATTAGTTTGCTATTTGGTACATATTACATTGGTACATTGTTTACTCCAGTAGCTTTAGTTTAATTTGCTATTTGGTACATACTACATTGGTACATTGTTTACTGCAGTTGCTTAGTTTACATTGGTACATATTACATTGCTTGTTGTGTTAGTATATAGTATATAATATAGGCACATAACCCCTCTCTCTGTCCACATCACCCCCCCTTCTCCCCCTTCCCTCTACTCCTCTCCTCTCTTCCTAACATTGAGCATCATGTTTCACTTTTCTTGCTTCCTCATCTTATCATGTTTCACTTTTCTTGCTTCCTCATTTAGTAGCGGGACGGCCAAGATTAATCTTGTGCAACCCTACAATTTGAGAGCACAAATTAACCAATCAAGGACCACTCTAGTGTATATGCCACATAGACCTTCAAGGGGCATGAAGTAAGTGACACACTCGAGTGTTCCCGTTCAATGAACCGGATACACTAGTTTGTGTCATTTGCTTCATAGAACTTTGTTTAGAGACCTTGTAGTAATAGTATATGCCGACTACTGCCGAGATGTGATGTCCACTCCCACAATCCATCTTTTTCCTTCTTAAATGCAAGGCAATTTTATTACAAAAGTGCAAAAAAAAGACATTCCCAGATTCTTCGTGAGCAGCCGACATAGCCGACTTTTTCGGTGAGCGACTATCCATCTGCTTCTTCCCACTTCTTTTCTTCATCTCTTGTCTCTGGATCACGTACGCCAGTAGCGATGATTCTGAATGACCGCGCTTTCAAAAGTACAAGTGGCGCACAAGGCCCTCCAGGCAAAAAACACACACCCCCACAGACTTGGCACATCTGGGTATGCGGGTAAAATCCCGCAGTGGAGGAAGGAGGATGACCTGGCAGCTGCACAGGACATCGCCCGCCATTTTCCAATATCCCGGATGACCGCGCTCGAAATTGGATTAGAGCAAGGTCTTCTACAACGACATCGGGGGACGTCTCCTTTCGAAACCCTGCAGACCAGCAAGTGTCCCAGCGCCTGGTAAGATATCGATAGAACTACGTAGCTTATAATTACTCCACAACTTCGTACGAATTGAAATGACATTTTGTGCTCTTGCAGGAAGAGCTGAGTTTTGAATCTACCCTGGGATCATTCCAGGGAACAAGGGAGAATCATATGCTCTCCGTGGCCTTGGAAAACAAGGAGCACCCGGGTCGTACGAGAGGCCTTGGGCTTTACGTTCCTTGGAAACATGGTTTCCAAGATGACTCCGGGATGTATCGGCGTAGGAAGAGAAACAAAGCCGAGCGTGACGCACAGCTATGAGAAGAGATCAAGGAATCTCTTAGAGACGAGCTATTAGCTCAGATGGCTGATGTAATCAGAGATGAGGTGCGGAAACAGACAGAAAGTCAGCAGGCCGCTACTGCCGCTCCTGTGCTAGCTAGCCCGCACAACCATCTGAGTAGCTACGCGTCCAATCCGACGCAAACCCAGGCCAAATTTCCTGTGGACGACATCCTAGTAATAATTATTATCTCTCGAATGCTTGCTCCATTGATAGGCCTATTCGAGTAGCTAATTTTGTATCGTTATGTAGGAGCCTACGAAGTGCAGGCTCCAACTGAGATATGGCTCCATTCCCTTGTACGCTGCTTGGGGCCAGGCATATTCGTCTGGTATCGGGGCCATGGTGCACGGTCAAGCTTTAGCGCCAGGCTTCGTAAAAGTTAATGTGGATGGTGTGTATGTCAATTTTGAGGTGGTCCCGCTACCGAAGCCCCCCAACGACGAGATCGTGACTCTAGGACAGACCATTGGAACATTCATCCAGTGGCTCAAAAGCGACATCTCCCTGGAGGCTTCTTCACCGGTGGCAGGACCAGAATTGCAGTGCGAACCACAGCAACATGCACTGGTGCCATCTCCACACGGGCAGTGCGAAGCAGAGCTACCTGCACCGGTGCTATCTCCACGGGTGCTATTCTCGCCAAAGCAACTTGCACCGTCTGTACCATTACAGTCGACTACCATGAAGTCGACCTGCAGTCGAGGCAGTGGCCATGGCAAATCAAAGACGAAGGATGATGACGATATCTCGTACCTGCCATTGGCCCGCAAATTCGTGCTAGGCGAGCCGATGATATTCCCGAAAGAGCACCTCGCAAAGCTAGGACTTGGTTGCCAAAGATTCCACATTTGGTATATGGAACAGTCCAATAGATCAGAGGCAGAATGGCGCTCAGGTATCATGGTCAAATTCAAGCCGGAACATTTCTTGCACGAAGTTCAGGAATGTGTCTTCCCGGTTACCTTTGACGATATATTTGCTGTTTTCACGCTCAACGCTCTCGACGCCTCACTCGTTCGATGCTGGACGCTGTAAGTCTACACAATCACAGTCTCTGTTCACGTAATACCGATATATGTCACAATTTGTTGCATTTCTGTGTATATATATAGATTCATGCTGATCGAAGCTAGATCATCGAAATCACCAATTGGTTTCCTGGACCCACGCTTGGTCGCCATTGATACCATCAACGAGAATGCATCCTTCGTCGAGGACTATATTACAAAAGCACTGCTGGCTCACCAAGATAAGGAATTTGTTCTTATGCCATACAATGAGAACTTCTATTGGATTTTAATTGTAATTATACCAAAATGGAACAATGCTATATACCTTGATTCTCTAAGTAAGAACAAATCCAAGTACACAGCTATCGCCGAAATACTCGATAGGTAAGTACATTGTACATTGTACTCTTTCTTTCCTTCCGAATGACTAATCTAACTTTTTCGAATAACGAAGGTCGTTCGTCACATACGTTCAACAAACAAGTGGCTCGACGACAGCTGCCAAGCCCTTGAAACATGATCGCAATTTTCGGGTATTGGCTAGCTACACATTAATTAATCATATACAACACTTAGTAGTAATGCCACTTGATTTAACACATTCTATTTTTTGCAGTGCCTCCAGCAGCAGCCGGGCAACACGTGTGGATACTACGTGTGCCACCATATGAGACTACTCCTCGATTCCACCAAGATCTCCACTCCTAAGGTTTGTCAATCTTTCCACATTTATTTCATACATGTCAAGTTTTATATGTGCGCGCGACCGCCCGTTGATATTCCTATCGACAGGCTGCGCCCATCTCTACATCTGCATTGAAACAGCCGGATTTTGCAAAAATTCGAGGAGAGTTCATTTGGTTTTTGTGGAGTAAAGTCGTAAGATCAGATGGAGAGTTCCACTGCCCAGAAGATTTTTTATTGTAATTCTAAGTGCAAATACAGTGTAGATCTTTTACAATTGTGTATTTGTTAATAGATATTTTATTTCAATTCAATGAATTGATTTGCGAAATGGATGCTTTATGTTTGTGAAATGAAGTGTCTTGTCAATTGGATGTTTTATGTCTGTGAAATGAATTGAGATGTGAAATGTATCTGAAATGAAATGAGATGTGTGAATTGTATATGTTTTATGTCTGCGATTATCTGCTTGTTTCAGAGGGCATGGCTAGCATTTCCTGAGGCTAGCCAATAAACAGAAATATATTTAGGGGTTGAAGGGAATATCACAGACGGTTTTTGAGTAAAAACCGTCTGTGATAGCTGATAATCACAGACGGTTTTCGGACCGTCTGTGATTATGAGCTATCACAGACGGTTTTTGAGTAAAACCCGTCTGTGATAGCTGATAATCACAGACGGTTTTGACTCAAAAACCGTCTATGATAATAAGTATCACAGACGGTTTTTAACTCGAAACCGTTTGTGATTATCAGCTATCACAGACGGTTTTGACTCAGAAACCGTCTGTGATACTTATTATCACAGACGGGTTTTACTCAAAAACCATCTGTGATTATCATCTATCACAGACGGGTTTTACTCAAAAACCGTCTGTGATAGCTGATAATCACATACGGTCCGAAAACCGTCTGTGATGACCTTTGATTATCACTGACCCCATAAATACAGATGGTTCACAAAACCGTCTGTGATGACGTTTTTCGAACCGTCTGTAATGAAACCTTTTATGTAGTAGTGGTGGTATTTACGTCCCAATGAATTATCCCATCTTGCAAAATACCCGTGGCATTACTTTCTATGCTATTTTAAATAGAAAGACCACAAGAAACTCAAGATTTAGTTATCAACGCGTTAGTGAGTAGAATTTTAGACAAAATTTATGTTGTTCCACTCATCTTCTATAACATCGCTCTCACTATCTTCTGTTCCATGTGCAGCCTCAAGGGGTGTAGCGGCATGAACTTACTAGATGAGAGAGACAAATATTTACCGAGTCCACTGTTTTTGAATGTTTTACATTATAATTAATAGAGAAATTATCCAAAAGGAGGAGTTTGCAGACGGAGGGAATTTTTTGGGTGTAAATGCCAGAAAATATGTTGTAGGTGTTTATTTATTTGAGGTCCCGCTGTTGATCTTCAAGCAAGATCCAAAAAATCGAACAAAGTAGTCAAAAAGATGTAGTCTCCGTAGCCTCTTTACCATCGACCTCCCAACCACTTGAGTTGATGGGATATTTTGTGCATAATTTTTGTTCATGCATGCATATTTTACTTTAAGAAACTTATGCGAATAATTAGATCATATACGCATATGGCTTATGATAAGATTATATGTGATTTGTTGATTGGTTATAAATTATGTATACAACTTGCAGACGTAGGGATAATTATCTTATAAATATTGGTTTTCCAAATTTAAACTTATGATATGTTTACTTAGGGCCTGTTTGGAATGCGGGAATTTTTCCCGATTCCTGCGGGAATTGAACTGTTTCCTGCAAAATTCCTACAAAATTCCTGTGAAATTCCTCTGTTCCAAACAGGCCCTTAAGATTCGTTGTAATGCACGGACACTTGCTCTATATTTGTAAGCCTATCAAATTTACCTTGTAATTTAATCAGGCAATATGGGACTTATAGGTGCTAACAGCCCACATGGGTCTATAGGCCTGTTTAGATAAGTGTCGACATAACGTATTTATTCCAGAACGGTGTTGGAAATCTAGTCAATTTTCGGCATATTTTAATCCAGAAATTCAGCATATAAAACATGACATAAACATGCATGAGTGATCTATCAACGATGATGTATTCATATTCGCTAACGAACAAGCTAACAGCAACACCTATTAACATATTCATAGCGCACAGAAACAAATACATCAAAGATGTGTTAAGATTATACCCTCGGGCGGGGCCAGTGTCGGTGACACCGGAGGCGCCGTTACCATCAGTCGACATGATGGCCTATTCGATGTAGTCGATCAAATCGTGATGCAGGACGAAGCTTGATGCAGGAAGATGTTCGCAGTGCAGTCCCGCGAACAGTTCACCACCAGGAAGTAGACGTCGCAGATTGAGTAGTCGCGCCGATGCGCTCCCCAAAAACTTGATCGCCCGCCTACCCGTGCAGGTACACAAACGGACGGAGTTCTGGAGGCCTACTCGCCCAGAAACTTGTGCGCGCAAGGTTCCGGACCGGAGATTGCAGAGAGCAGCAACAAAACAGAGGGAGAGAGAACTGTTGTTTCGTATGGAGAGGAGAGCCTTCTTATGCTGTTCTCTTGTAACAGCAAAAATGAAGAGACCAGAAACTGCCGCCATTAGTCACTAGTAACTGCGCACCCATTACTCGAAAGTAACCGCAGCCATAATCCACTAGTAACTGCACCGTTACTGCCAGCGAGTCAGTGCGTTTCGATTTTCGAATAGATAAAGAAAAACGCGCCCGCACCCGACACGCCTGCGCGCGTACGTACGCACGCACACGCACACGCACACGCACACGCACCGCACCGCACCGCACCGCACGGCACGGCTCGGCTCGGCTCGGCGTGGCGTGGCGTGGCGAGGCGAGGCGAGCGAGCGAGCGCGCGCGCGCGTGTTGGCTCTCTTCAATTTCACAAGGGGGTTACCTCGTTCCACCTTTTAAAGTGGTATAACTCCCATTGAATTCTCCATATGGGACTAAACAATTTTCCACCTAGCATTAGTTGTGGGCCTAGGAATTCCATTTGATTAATTGCTAAATTAAAATGGGCCAATCCCAATTAATCCAACAATCCCCACCAAATTTCAAGGCACACGAGAAATGCTCTCAGTTCTGCTGATGTTTGATATACCAGTGTTTCGATGGAGACTGTTAAGTTGAACATCCACCTAGGAAAGGAGTTACACTCATCCACAACTGAACAATGGACTATGCCTTGAATTGACAGTTTTGTGCGAACAAGCATTACCCAATTCCTTTACTAGTACTAAGCTGCCTAAAGCATCCCCTCTGGTTGGAGCGTATAAGTCATACTCCATGCCTATTCATGAGTATCTAGAGATCACCCAAATCTCATAGACTGTGACCAGCAGTCGAACTCATATAGGTGTGTTCCTTCTAAGATGTCCTGTAGGCCGACATCTCTGCTCTAAATAAGCCACTCGGATCACATTAAGGTAAAAACCAACCTGCCATACAGAATAGGAGAGAAGTGCATCATTGAAGAAATGAGCCCTGTAAAGATCTCTCCTCCTAGTCAATCAACAGCTTGTTTCACCATCCTACTTCACGGGATCTCCGATCACGTAGAACAGGTTACCACTGTGGTATGACTCATGTGGGTCTCAGGCCCATCTCACTCGATGCACTATCTATCACATTACGTGATAAACCCTTTGTAAATTGGTCGGCCAGATTATTAGCTGTCTGGACATAGTCCAGCGCTATCACTCCGGAGTTTTTCAGCTTTCTGACAGACTTCAACCGCCTCTTAACATGCCTAGATGACTTCATGTTGTCCTTAGAACTGTTCACTTTGATAATTACAGTCTGATTATCACAGTTCATCAGGATAGCTGGTATCGGTTTTTCAACCACCGGCAAATCCATAAGGAGTTCACGAAGCCACTCAGCCTCAACAGTAGCGGTATCTAATGCTGTGAGTTCTGCTTCCATTGTTGACCTCGTTAAGATGGTCTGCTTGCAAGACTTCCAGGAAACAGCACCACCTCCAAGTGTGAACACATATCCACTCGTGGCTTTTATCTCATCAGCATCAGAGATCCAGTTTGAATCACTGTAGCCCTCCAGTACCTTTGGGTACCCAGCATAGTGAATTCCATAGCTCACGGTTGCCTTTAGATAGCGCATTACTCTCTCAAGAGCACGCCAATGATCATCTCCCGGATTTGAAACAAACCGGCTTAGCTTGCTCACAGCAAACGAGATGTCAGGCCTCGTAGCACTAGCTAAATACATCAATGAGCCAATAATCTGGGAGTATCTCAATTGATCCCTTGTTATTCTTCGATTTTTCCTCAATAACACACTAGGATCATAAGGAGTAGGAGCAGGCTTGCAGTCACTATAACCAAAGCGACTCAAGACCTTCTCTACATAGTGAGATTGCACAAGTGTAATCCCACTATCACCTCCTCTCAGTAGCTTAATGTTAAGAATCACATCAGCCACTCCCAAATCTTTCATCTCAAAACTCTTGGACAGAAAGTCCTTGACCTCCTCAATCACATTGAGGTTGGTCCCAAAAATCAGTATGTCATCAACATACAAGCACAAGATCACTCCTTCTCCCCCACCATAGCGATAGTACACACATCTGTCGGCTTCATTCACAACAAAGCCAGCAGATGTCAAAGTTCTGTCGAACTTCTCATGCCATTGCTTAGGTGCTTGCTTTAAGCCATACAAAGACTTCAACAACTTGCACACCTTTCCTTCTTGACCTTCTACCACAAACCCGTCTGGCTGATCCATATAAATCTCCTCCTCCAACTCTCCATTTAGGAAAGCTGTCTTAACGTCCATTTGATGAACGAGCAGACCATGAGAGGCAGCCAGGGCAAGTAGTACTCGAATTGTGGTCAATCGGGCAACAGGTGAATAAGTATCAAAGAAATCCTCGCCTTCTTTCTGGGTATAACCCTTGGCCACAAGCCTTGCCTTGTACTTTTCAATTGTACCATCAGGCCTAAGCTTTTTCTTGAAAACCCATTTACATCCTACAGGTTTACACCCATAAGGACGGTCAACGACCTCCCAAGTTCCATTAGACATAATAGAATCCATCTCACTCCGTACTGCTTCCTTCCAATAGTCAGCGTCAGGAGAAGAATATGCCTCTTCAATGGTTCTAGGAGTGTCATCCACGAGGTATACAATGAAATCATCACCAAAAGATTTTGCAATCCTCTGTCTCTTACTCTTTCGAGTAACTTCATCGTTATCCTCCTTAGGATTTTCCATAGGCGTTTCCTCAACATGTTCTATCGGCACAAAAGAATCAAGGGAAATTATAGGTTCTTGACTAGATGAGCTAGGTACATCACATTTCATAGGAAATTCATTCTCAAAAAATGTAGCGTCTCTGGACTCTATGATTGTACCAACACGCATGTCAGGTACTCCAGTTTTTATAATTAAGAACCTATAACCCACGCTGTGCATAGCATAACCAAGAAATACACAATCTACGGTTTTTGGTCTAAGTTTGCGCTTCTTGACAATTGGCACGTTAACTTTGGCCAAACATCCCCAGGTGCGCAAGTATGAGAGAGTCAACTTCTTCTTTTCCCATTCCTCTAATGGTGTTACTTCTTTATTCTTTGTAGGAACTCTATTCAGGACATGACACGCGGTCAATATAGCCTCACCCCACCATTCCTTAGAAAGTCCCGCAGTGTCTAACATGGCGTTAACCAAATCAGTTAGAGTGCGATTCTTTCTTTCGGCAACCCCGTTTGACTCGGGAGAATAGGGAGGCGTCCTCTCATGAATAATTCCATGTTCCTCGCAGAATAAAGTAAACTCATTTGAAAAATACTCTCCCCCACGATCAGACCTTACCCGCTTGATTTTCCTTTCAAGTTGGTTTTCTACCTCAGCTTTATAGATCTTAAAATAATCCAACGCTTCATCTTTTGTTTTTAATAAGTACACGTAGCAAAATCTAGTGCAATCATCTATAAACGTCATGAAATATTTCTTTCCACCTTTAGTCAACACGCCATTCATTTCGCATAAATCAGAATGAATGAGTTCTAACGGTGCCAAATTCCTCGCCTCTTTTGCTGCCTTGTGAGGCTTGCGAGGTTGTTTCGTTGAACACACGCATGGCACTTAGAACCTTTGACCAAAGTGAATTTCGGAATTAAACTCATATTAGCTAAGCGCGTCATACACCCAAAATTAACATGACAAAGTCGTGAATGCCAAACATTAGATTCATCATCATCGTTACACACATGGTTCACAATTTTATTATAGGAATCCATCAAAGAAAAGCGGAACAAGCCTCCGCTCTCATAGCCTTTACCAACAAATGTTCCATACTTAGACACGACACATTTATTGGACTCAAATGCAAACCTAAAACCATCTCTACACAGTAGAGATCCGCTGACGAGATTTTTCTTTATGGAGGGGACATGCTGCACGTTCTTCAGCTGCACGGTCTTTCCCGAAGTAAACTTCAGATCGACCGTACCAACACCATGAACAGCTGCATGCGATCCGTTTCCCATCAACAAGGAGGAACCTCGACAGACCTGATAAGATGAAAACAAGGAAATATCAGCACACACATGAATATTAGCACCAGTGTCAACCCACCACTCAGGTGATTGACAAACAGAAAGAACTGTAGGTAAATAATTACCGTACCCCGATGTTCCTCCAGCATCACTAATAACCATGTTGGCAGACTTCTTCTGCTTATCCTTGCGGTCTGGACAATCCTTAGCCCAATGGCCAGAATCACCGCACACAAAGCAGCCGCCCTTTCCTTTGCCTTTCTTCTTAAACTCAGTAGTAGCCTTGGGCTTGACAAAAGGCTTATTTTTCTTCTTATTGTGGGAAGCCTGAGGGTTCTTCTTCTGCACCAAATTGGCACTAGAACCTCCCTCAGCAGCAACTTTCTTGCCACGAGTATCTTTCGCCCTCGCCTTCTCTTCAACACCAAGAGTGCCAATGAGATCAGTAACACTGAACTCCTGCCTCTTGTGTTTTAGAGAAGTAGCAAAATCCGACCAAGAAGGTGGTAACTTGGCGATAATACCGCCAGCCACAAACTTGTCCGGTAACTCGCACTTATTGTTCTCAAGCTCCTTTGCCAGCGCCTGAATCTCATGAGCTTGTTCTACTACAGAACGGTCATCGACCATCTTGTAGTCATAGAACTGCTCCATGACATACAACTCACTGCCAGCATCGGAAACTCCGAACTTGGCCTCAAGTGCATTCCACATCTCTTTGTCCGTAGGCAAATGCATGTACACATCCACAATGTTATCTGCCAGTATGTTGACAAGTGCACCTCGAAACAAGTTATCCGCTATATTGAACTTACGTTCGTCCTCAGCAGATAGAGGCTCAGCGGGCTTGCCTTGTACAACATGAAAACATTCCATGGCAGTAAACCATAGGATCGCACGTGCACGCCATCTCTTAAAATTGGAACCATCAAACGGAGGGTGCGGTTTAAGTGACGCAGCAAAGCCAACTACCGAAAAAGACCTATCAAGTTTTTGGATTGTTGGAAATCTAGTCAATTTTCGGCATATTTTAATCCAGAAATTCAGCATATAAAACATGACATAAACATGCATGAGTGATCTATCAACGATGATGTATTCATATTCGCTAACGAACAAGCTAACAGCAACACCTATTAACATATTCATAGCGCACAGAAACAAATACATCAAAGATGTGTTAAGATTATACCCTCGGGCGGGGCCAGTGTCGGTGACACCGGAGGCGCCGTTACCATCAGTCGACATGATGGCCTATTCGATGTAGTCGATCAAATCGTGATGCAGGACGAAGCTTGATGCAGGAAGATGTTCGCAGTGCAGTCCCGCGAACAGTTCACCACCAGGAAGTAGACGTCGCAGATTGAGTAGTCGCGCCGATGCGCTCCCCAAAAACTTGATCGCCCGCCTACCCGTGCAGGTACACAAACGGACGGAGTTCTGGAGGCCTACTCGCCCAGAAACTTGTGACCAGAGATTGCAGAGAGCAGCAACAAAACAGAGGGAGAGAGAACTGTTGTTTCGTATGGAGAGGAGAGCCTTCTTATGCTGTTCTCTTGTAACAGCAAAAATGAAGAGACCAGAAACTGCCGCCATTAGTCACTAGTAACTGCACCGTTACTGCCAGCGAGTCAGTGCGTTTCGATTTTCGAATAGATAAAGAAAAACGCGCCCGCACCCGACACGCCTGCGTACGTACGTACGTACGTACGCACGCACACGCACACGCACACGCACACGCACACGCACACGCGTGTTGGCTCTCTTCAATTTCACAAGGGGGTTACCTCGTTCCACCTTTTAAAGTGGTATAACTCCCATTGAATTCTCCATATGGGACTAAACAATTTTCCACCTAGCATTAGTTGTGGGCCTAGGAATTCCATTTGATTAATTGCTAAATTAAAATGGGCCAATCCCAATTAATCCAACAAACGGTGGGGGTGTTTTTCAATCTCAATGAAAACTAAGGGCCAGGGGTTTTTATTTTGCAATTATCCAACCAGGAAATGCTGTCCCCAAGACCACCGGGAACTAGCAAGATACCAAACCAAGCAAATTTGCTATTGCAAGATACGAACTATGCATCCTGACAAGACTGCAGAAAGGGCAAGAGAACAAAAGCTTCAAATTCGAAATATTGGATACCTAGAAAGAACTAGATATAAATTTAGTTAAGAAAAACACGCACCCAAATGCGAACCGAGGACTCGAACTTGGTAGGGGAATACATCCGTACCTCGCAAAAAGTGAGCTAAGTTCCTCAATGCTCCAAATTCCAGAACATACATTCTGAATTTCTGAAATCATGACACATTCTGATAACAAATTAGCAGAGCAACCTCCTTTTTATCCTTTATGTTTCTTTTTCCCGAGAATACATCCTTTATCTATCCTGAAGAGGTATCAATGATAATTGAACAATGATTACGTCACCGTTACAGGTTATATCTTATGTAAAAAAATCAGGTGGTGTAAAATTAGGCACACGCCTTATCTACCTGTTGGAGGCAAACTAAACAGGGTAAAACAGCTGATCTCATCTTCTCTATGTACATTAACATACAGCAGCAGATGCAGCTATTGGCCTATGGGAGGCGAAACCGCGAGAGACGGTCGAGCAGGCTACGGTAATGCAGGCCAGGCATGCGGAGTGGTACCGCGGCTTGCATAAATTTCCTCTTTACGAGTACGTGATTGTCATTCTTCGACAATGTGACCAACGCACTCCCATCTTCGTTGCTAAAAAATTGCTGGCTGCTGCAGTCGTCATACGCTTATCAGCTTTGCCACTTCTACAGCTGGACGCCCGCATCCTTCAGAGCAGCAGTCACGGTAGCAGAGGCTTCCTCGAGGGTTCTTGCCTTCTTCACAGTGTTGAATGCCTCTATGACATCACCTTCCACCCATTCGTCAAAGTCATCCACCCCAATACCACATTCTAGCCCGGCGCCAACCTAGCGAAAAAAAAATTAAGATCACATTGTGAGCACTAGTTTTAGTTTCAGCATCAACATAGAATGCATGTGAAAGTAACGAAGTAGTACTGAAACTATAAATCCTATTTTGCTATTCAGAAAACTCATTTTGATATTGTGGGAAAATGTCTGTCTTCTATTGGAATAGTTGATGGTGGCTATTTTACATACCTCCTTTACAATTTCTTTCACCCGTCTCAAGGAATCCAGTGTACCCACATAAATTTCTTTCCCTTTACGAAGAACCCTAATATTGCAGTCTTGCACAACTTTCCCTGTAGTAATCATGCAACCCGCCACCTTCCCACTGCCACTACTGAAAACAGCTCGAACTTTGGCTGAACCAAGTGGCACTTCCTCCTGACAAAGAAAGATGTAGTGAGGACGAATATCCAAGTAGTTTAGTAACTTAAAATGATAAATATTTACTAACACACCGAAGTTCCCAGCTGTCATGCTAATGGAGTAAGTAAAGTACTCCTTTCAAATAAAGGATTTCCCAACATTGAAAACCATGTTAACATATCAATAAGGGTGACAGCCTAATAACTTTTTGGACTTCTTAAGCTCAATTGGTTTAGAAGTTTAAAAATTACTGTCTGATTACCTCAGCAGGTTCAAGAAGCCCTTCCATGGCATTCCGCAAATCATCCATCAAATCGTAGATCACCTTGTAAAGCCGAATTTCCACTCTTTTGTTCTTAGCATAGTTTTTAACTGATCCTGGAGCTTTGACATTAAAACCAAATATAATTCCTTCAGAAGAAACAGCCAGATCAACATCGCTTACACTCACGTCTCCTGGAGCTTGAAGTAGGAACCTCAAGGAGACGTTTTCTTGAGGCAGCGCTTGGACAGCTTGCCTAATGGCCTCAATCGAGCCCTATTTTGATCAACTTTTTGTTTATTTAGAAAGAAAGAATGAACAATAATAACAATCAACTCACATAGTTTGCAAGCAATGTGGCTACCTGGAAATCAACTTTAAGGATGACATTTAGCTCATGTGTATCAATTCCTGCTTGCTTTCCAGACGAAACAGATGCTGCAATGGATGAGAGAGTAACTTTCCCTTCCCCAGCTTTCGCAGATATCCTCTCAATTCGCAGTGCTTCAGCACGCGCATTTGCCCTTTGACGTGCAACATCAAGGTTGTCAACAGACTCAAATTCATCACTAGCTAGGGGTACATTGTTCAGGCCAATAACCTGTCAAAACGTTTTTAGAAAAAAAAATTCTGGATGCTTCTAACACTGTAAATGTTTCAAAACTGTTCAATACCATTGATATTATTAAAGCAAAAGGCAGCAAGCTATGGACGGAATAATGCCTTTTTGGAACACATGGCTACTCTGATGGTAGGCGTACATTGATCCCTGGCAGTAAAAGCTTAGTAAATCATGATAACCAGGCTTAGAAAACCGATTTATGAGAAAAAAAATTGGTACCAGGGTGGTTAACGAAAACCAGCTGCTTTGGATCATGTTTAAGAAGTAATAATACATCTAATCCAGTAAAAATGGAGATTCAAGGGGTTTAGTGTTATGAACCTTAGTTCATAAGGGGTAAACACCACCGAGAGGATGACCGAATGGCGTCGGCGTAGAACGAGAGGGAGAGAGACTAGAGATCTAGACGATGAAGACTATGATAATTCTCGGATTGATCCCAATAGCATGTGGTAGCCTCCTTATATAGATGGTTTCCCCTAACAGATAGAATCTAATCCCAATTATATCTCTAACTCATATCATATCTCTAATTATATCTCTAATACAAGGAAACTAATCTCTAACTCAAATAGAAACCAATCTCTAATTCCTAATAATAACCCGGCTGGGCCTAAGGCCCACGCCTATAACACTACACCCCTCCCGGACACGCAGCTCGTCCTCGAGCTGCTAGACGGCGGCCAATGGAAGACCTTCGACGCCGATGTAGAAGACGAATGGTGGCAGGGTGCTGCAGCGGATGGAGACGGGCAGCCAGATCCACGTGGAACAAGGCTAGACGAAGTGTAACGCCTTCGGGAATATAATGCCTACAAAATAAGCTTTTTTTCTGAATTTGTTTTTGATTTTTTTTATCTTAAGTGACCGGTCGGTTTCTAAACCGACCCAGACCCACAACGCATAGCAGCCCACGGTCGACTGAAGGTGCAGCGGCAGCGGCGGTTTCGGGCGGCGGTGGCGGCGGTCGGTGGCGGAGAAGAGCGGCGGCCGGTGCAAACCGGATCCAGGCGGCGGAAGCAGAGGCGGGGTGGCCGGCTGAGCGGCGGCCGGTGCAGACCCGATCCGAGCGGCGGAAGCAGAGGCGGAGCCGGCGGAAGCAGAGGCGGATCGGGCGGCCTGCGGAGCGGCCGACTGCGGCGGAGGTGACCCGGGAGACGACGGCCCGGGAGGCGGCGGGCCGAGCGGACGGAGCGGCCCGGGCAGATCCCAATCTCGTCGACTCGAAGCGCGGCCACAGAAACGGCGGCGTGGGAAACGGCGACGGCGGGGGCTCGGGCGTTGGCGGGCCCGGCGGCGGTTGCAGCGGCTCGGGCAACGGCGACCCGAGCGGTGGCGGCGACGACTTGCACGGATCCGACGGCGATGGCGACCCGAGCGATGGCGACCGGGGACGGCGACGTCGGCAGCGACGGCTGTGGATCCAGCGTCGGAGACGGACCCGGCGGCAGCTCCAGCGGCTCGGATCCTTGCGGCGATGGCGACCGACGACCCGAGGATCGCGACGACGACGGCGACGACGAATCGGCACTGGGAGGCGCCGATCTGGCCAGGTCGGACGGCGGCTCGGGCGACGGCTTGGGCGACCATGACCCGGGCGATGGCGGATCTGGCGAGGTGGCCCATGCAGGTCGACGGTCGGCTTCGACGACTTCACCGAGCAGACGGCTTCGACAGCTTTTGAGGACTTGGATTCGGAAGTGCAGAGCGACGGAGCTGGGTCTGGGGTGATGGGGGGTGGAAAGGATGTTGCGACGGTGGAATCCCCCTGGCTTGGAGCTGATGCGGCCGGTGGGGCGTAGCCGGCGCTAAACTCCCCCTGGATTCAAGTGCTGCAATCCTGGCGTTGGTTGCAATGCTTTGCCGCGTCAAATCTGCAAGTTGGGAGTTCATCTCGGCATACTGCTGCACGATCCCAGCCATCTGCTCTCGAATTGCTTTGAACATGGCACTCACGGAGGAGGCGTCATCCCTAGAATCTGAGCTGGGAGTCGCAGAAACCATGGTAGCAGAAGTCGTGGGAAGGGATCGACGGCTCTGATACCAAGTTGTTATGAACCTTAGTTCATAAGGGGTAAACACCACCGAGAGGATGGCGTCGGTGTAGAACGAAAGGGAGAGAGACTAGAGATCTAGACGAGGAAGACTATGATAATTCTCTGATTGATCCCAATAGCATGTGGTAGCCTCCTTATATAGATGGCTTCCCCTAACAGATAGAATCTAATCCTAATTATATCTCTAACTCATATCACATCTCTAATTATATCTCTAATACAAGGAAACTAATCTCTAACTCAAATAGAAACCAATCTCTAATTCCTAATAATAACCCGGCTGGGCCCAAGGCCCACGCCTATAACATTTAGGCCCTGAGCCGGTTCAGGTTTGCTGGTTGGTTCCCACGAGATTCGAAACACTGACTCTCATAGTTTTCAACCAATGTCATCATATTGCAATATTCATCACTATAAGGGAAACCAACAGTTCTCAGGTACAGAAACATTTATTATTCCAGATGATTTCTTCAGAAGTCAACATTTGATCAGGTCAGAAACCATCTCATGGATAATGTTTTTTGTCCAACCATATTTTTTTTCTTCAGAAATCAGATTTTAGCAACAAGCTGTAGAAGCAAGATGAGTTTACTCAGGCTAGCCTGCACTACTTCACTGTCCCAAATTGTAAGTCCCTTTCTGTGTCCAGCTGTTTCGAATTTTTTTAAACAAGAGATCTACCTACTATTATTTCAAATATGGTTGCTTTTTCTCATATTCAAATGTCATAATCGCGGCTCTGTAAAAGTACTGTGCAATCCTCCTTGATAGTTTATACTTAGGCCATGAGTTTACTTCTATATTTAGTAGGTTCATTTCCTTGTTAGTTGGGGTTGAGTCCTTTCAGATATATTCCATATACTAAAAAGTTTTCATCTACTAGAGAAGTCCCTAAATAGGCTGTATTCTGTATCATTAATCAAGAAAAAATGAATTAGATGTCTCCCCAGTCTATACTTCACCTCCCTCAAGCCGTCACCGTCTCTCCTCCGCCCTCATGGTACTTACCTAATGAACTAAGGTTCAAAACATAAATCAAGTTCATTTTCATTCTGTTACACTTCTTAGAAGCATCCAGGAGTGCTACAATGTAGAACAAACTACTGACCAAGAAAAGAGATAATTTTCCTGAGCTCCAATCTCATCCACTTGAAAACTACACAATTTACCACTCACCAGGCATTTAGCTGTTTAGAATTCACTAACCAATTAAATCAGAACAAACTACTGACCAAGCAAAGTAGAATAAGGTTGATGATCTACATCATTTTTCAAGATCCAGGTTTCTTTTTCCAATGGAATTTCTCTGTTTGAATAGAGGAGAATGCTTTGTTGCATTCTCATACTACAAGACACTCTTCCCATTGATAAAAGGCATCAGGGACTCAGGGTCTTTATATTTGAAGATTTACATAGCTTTTTCCAATAGAATTTCTATATTTTAATAAAGGATATGGCTTTGTTGCATTCTCATATTACAAGACACATTCTTCCCATGATCCCATGATAACAGGCACCAGGATATTTATATTTGAAGATTTACATAGTACTGGACAAAACAAAACAAGCAGTAGCTTATGCCTTAATTGACATAAATATTTTGATCTAAAACAAAGGTAAATGTTTAGCCCTCCATGAAATACACTAAATTTCAGAAGGGCTCATGTAGATTTTGCAGCAAAGCAAACCAAATTCAATTTCAGTAAAATTGTTTGAAACAAATATGACAGGAACCACCGGAAAAAGAATGGAAAAAAAGTAAAGGAAAAACCTGCACGGCATTGGATGGTCCTGCTTTTTCTACAAGCTTTCCACAATCATCATACATTGCGCGGATCTGTTATAATACTAGTGCTATGTTATACACCAATTGATCCACAGTTACATATGCTAGCTTGTGTTTTCAAATGCAAGATATTCTAAATGAAATCATACACAGCAAGTAGAAATTGAGGAAACCAACCTTTCCAAAAGCTTCACCACACATAAGAATATCACCCTTGTTCAGTGTTCCATTCTGTACAACTAGGGTGGCCAGAGGTCCTTTAGCCTTGTCAAGACATGCTTCAATAACCGTACCCTTTGCATTTCTATGAGGATTGGCCTTTAACTCTTGCAACTTCAAATTCACAACAAAAGCAAGTCAAAAAGAAACTCAATATATCAGCCAAAAAGAAAATGCGAACAAAATATACCTCAGCAACAAGCATGACAGTCTCCAATAGTTCGTCAACATTATCTCCATTAAGAGCACTTATCTGACGGATATCACAACTAAATCAGCTCAAAAAGGTAATAAGATGCTATAGCAACGAACGTCTATTTCCAGACTGTGACAATCAACAACCTGAATCATCGGAATATCACCACCCCACATCTCTGGCATTAGTCCAATTTGGGAAAGCTCTTGCATGACTCGTTCTGGATTGGCTCCCTCCTTGTCTGTCTGCTTGAATATGAGGTGACACGTGACTAAAATATGAGAAGGGAGAAAAAATTTTCACAAATGTAACAAAAAAATAAAATTACTAGAAAATAGACCTTGTTTATGGCCATCACAATAGGCACTCTGGCTGCCTTTGCATGTGCAATTGCCTCATTTGTTTGTGGCTGAACACCATCATCCGCAGCCACGACAATGATACAGATATCAGTTACCCTAGCTCCTCGAGCTCTCATTGCACCAAATGCCTGTTATGTCAAAGAATTAGGAATGCTAATGTCACACCCTCACATGCAACCAGACAGAGAGAAATGTATACTAAAAGAATAATCTATTTTGCTATACCTCATGTCCTGGAGTATCAAGAAAAACACAAGCTTGATGGTTTCCATCTACTGGAACAAGAACCTGATAAGCACCAATTCCTTGTGTTATTCCACCAGCTTCTGATGCCACCACCTGTAAGTAACTTTGGTTATATCTACAGTTTCTAGAAAATAGGTATTTCCATGTTTTAGTGCCAAGAAATATTTTTTCTAAAATCCCCATATCACTGATAGAAGGAACATATCAAGGAGAAGCTATCATGAATTTACCTTACTCTTGCGTATATAATCCAACAGAGTTGTCTGCAAACATTGTAGCAGTGTCATACAAAAAATGCTTTACAATAGGTAAGAATCTGAAAAAATAAATGTCACACTTAGTACCTTCCCGTGATCGACATGGCCCATGATAGTCACAATGGGAGGCCTTACTTCCAACTTATCCAAATCTTCCTCATCAAGGAACTCCTTCTTTGTCATCTCTTCCGCTTTCACTGGACCATTTTCCAGTACTTCAACATCATATTTCAAGCAAACTATCTTAACCAAATCTTTATCAAGTGTCTGAACATTGTCAAGCATAACTCCTCTCACGGATAAAAAGCGCAAAATTTCTGATTCACCAACTGCCAATTGATATGCCAATTCCTCAATTGGCATACCTTCTTCACCAACTTCTAGGATCTCGACTCTAACCGGCTCTTCAGCTTGTGAAGCCTCAAGCCTTGCAGCCCTACGTTTTGCCTTGCTCCATCTCCTTCCCTTGCGCACTGGAACACCTGAAATTGGCACATCTGCAGCATCCTCATCAACTAATCCATCATCATTTGGCATACGTCGGCGGAGACCAGCTGGTGTGCTTAGTTTTTTGTAACGGTCATCCTTGACTTTCGCTGGTGGGCCTCGTACTGGCTTTACAGGGTCTACCAGTGCTTCAGCCACAACTGGATCAACTATTGGCTTCTTGGAAGCAAATTTGTCGATCAGGATGGGTCCTTTTTTATCCTTTGATGTATCAGCCTTGACTGGCCGACGAGGTGGTGGTACTACAGATGGTTTTGTTAGTAGCTGAGGTGCTGGTTTTGATGGAGACGACACTGAAGGTTTAGCTGCAGATACGGACTGATTCCTACTTTCAGTACGTGGACGATCTCTAATCACCTTATGTACAGTTGGCACAGGGTTCCCCTTTCGCCATACACTCTTTAGTGTTTTTGTCCTTCTTGAATTCACGCTTTCCCCCACTGCCATTGCTGCTGGACTATTAGGCTTTGACACATCATTCTGCCTCAAACCGCCGTTCCCTCCATCTCCATTTCCGGAGCTTGAGGCCTCGAGCTTCTCTGCCTTCTCCAACACCTCATCCAATGATTCTCTGACCTTCTCTTTGTCTTCCAATGTTGCGCATGCTGGCTTCACACCAGGTGGTGAAGCCACATTCATGCTCTCAGATGGCCCATTAGGCCGGACAGGCTTCTGCGGCAGCTTCAAAAGAAGATCATTGTCATCATCAGCTTTCACACTCACACTTCCTCTTGATGAGAATTGAACTCCCTCCTCCTCGATCAAATTAGTTATGACCATACATCTACTACACAGTCTCCCAGGAACATACTGCCACCGCCGAATACCATCGAACCCTGTAAAACTGATCCTTGAAACCAAGTGCGCTCTCCTCGCTACCGCCGCTGGCAGTGGGCCAGGCCTTCCATTGCTCCCCAGGTTGGTAACGGAAGCAAGAGACGCCATGGCAATACTCTTAATAATACTCCCTTGCACTCATAAAGATGAGAACACCAGGTGTTCGATAACGCAACCTGCGAGAGAATCCACCGCAAGATCAAATTTTGAAACGATAATCGAACTCAGCGATCCAAACAAGCAAAACAATAATTTATATTAAAAAAATAACATCTACACACACACACATCGTAAAATATCTAAAACTGTAGTAAAAAATGAATCAATTTAACATTTAGAGAAAAAACATCAAGAAATTAAGATAAATTCTAATAATGGACACACTTTTACGAATTGGATGCAACCTCAAAAAACATTATACCAAATTAGGGAAAAGTGAAATCAAGCTTAGCTTACAATAAAAAAAATCAATGGAAGTCCGGTTGGATTTCCACTGCACTCCAGCAGGGAGAGGCGGCAACGGGCGGCCACAGCGGCGGAGGTGAGAGACGACGGCAGGGATGCGACGAATTACCGGCGGTAGCGAGGTTGGTGCGAGCAAGGACGGCGGCCGCGCGTCGGCTAGCGGGGAAGGAGAGGAGGACGTCACGAGTAGGATGGCCGACGCGGCGAGGAGGCTATACGGGACTGCGGTAGTCAGGTGGGAGCGAGAATGGACGCCGGCGGCTCGACGGTCAGCTGGGAAGGAGCGGAGGCCGCGCGAGCAGGAGTGATAAGGATCGGATGGTGGCAATTAAGCAGCAGATTCCGAAACAAAACCCACGAGAAATGATAGGAAAAATAGTTGGCTCAAACGGTTCGTGATAAGGTGGCGCTTCGGAGAGCCACTCAGACGTCTTTGCCATGGGGTCTTCTGGTCTAGGCTGGAACAACCGGCCAGTTGTGATCTCTACTCCTAAAAGAACGAGTTGGAGGTGATGGTACATCCTACGCCCCCGCCTCGCTCTCCCGGTTCGGATTGTCTGACTTACAGGAGGTAAGTTATGGGTGACTTTACCCCTGCCCGATGCCATCCATTCAGCATCCAACGGCCGAGCGTCCAACGATAAAAGAGCACCTGCTCCGCCAGAAAAGAACGCGCGCGGAACGCTTTTTGGCGGGACTGGGCACCGCCGCGGCCGATCGTCCGCGCCGCCGCTGCCCCAGCTCCGCCCGCCCCAGCTCCGCCCGTTTCCGCGCCGTCTTCCGCGCCGCCGCCGCCCCGGCTCCGCCCGCCCCAGCTCCGCCCGTGTCCGCGCCGTCTTCCGCGCCGCCGCTGCCCCAGCTCCGCCCGTGCCCGCGCCGTCTGCTGCCCCAGCTTCGCCCGCGTCCACGGCCGCCGCTGCCCCAGCGCCGCCTTGGCTGACGACGCCGACGTCGTCGTCGCCGCCCTCCTCCCCGACGACTCCGTCAACCTCCTCGGCCCGCCCGTGCCCGCGCCGTCTGCTGCCCCAGCTTCGCCCGCGTCCACGGCCGCCGCTGCCCCAGCGCCGCCTTGGCTGACGACGCCGACGTCGTCGTCGCCGCCCTCCTCCCCGACGACTCCGTCGACCTCCTCGGCCCGCCCGTGCCCGCGCCGTCTGCTGCCCAGCTCCGCGCGTCCACGCCGCCGGCTGCCCAGCTCCTGCCGCGCGCCCGCGCGGGTCTCTGTCCCCACACCGCTGAGCCTGAACTCGCCATGTACAGGTAGCATAGGAGGGCCGTTGATTGCTGCAAAGAGAGAGTTGAAAGCATAGGAGGGCTGTAGCCATTTAATCCAAGAAGAATGGTTTCTTGAGTACTAGTACTGAGCACTAGTTCTTGTTATCTGTCAGGTTGATGTCAATGGCAAGAATGCTGCACCCCTGTACAAGTTCCTGAAGTCTAGCAAAGGTGGTCTTTTTGGCGACAGAATCAGAGCAGCTAGCTGCTTCAGCATATTTTTCCAAATGACACATGCTCAGAAGATGCTTCAGACTTGACACCAAGTCACAAATGCTCACAAGACTTCGGCCACCTTAAATGTGCATTTCATAATCCTTCAACATAATATGAGTTGCTACGACTAATTTGGTTCCCATACAGATATCTGGGATATAAACATAGAAATACACCTTTAGTTTCTGAATATGCAAACTATGCATCAATATTACATTTCCCAAAAGTTACCTAGCATTATAGTTTAAAACTACTTTTCCTCTGCGAACTATGTATCTGAGTTTGGAAATACTCATCCCTCTACAAAATCTGTCATTATCTTTGGGCTTTCAACAGCTCAACCCTTGTAACAGCTATTTGATATCTCCATCATGTTAGGCTATCTTCATACACGTAGTGCTAACCATTGGTCAGATCAATGCCATGGTGCGTATGCTTAACATCTTCAATCCTAGACCACCCAAAGTCCCAAACTGAGGCAGAGGTGAAATGGGTTCATCGGCCACTGCATTAGCATGATAGCTTGCATCTTCCATCTCCCATGGCACTTTCAAGTTTCAACTCAGCAAGTTGACTACCACTTGTGAAAAATGAAGTCAAGGGTTTTGCCGCCCGCAGGGCTCGGATTCATATATATAATACCAAGATTACAACACAAGGTTACAGAGATCGTTTACTCAAGCAAAAACACAAACTCTATCTCTATCGGGTTGCTGTTAACAGCTTTATCAGATAAGCTACAGTACACGCCAAGGCTTACAGATAGCAGAACAGACTGCAGCATTCAAACGCTGCCTTATCTCTAACAAAACCGGCTACTCATCTGTAGCGTATATCTGCAGATAACTGCACAATATCTTCAGTTGTGAATTTGTTTAACACCACTGATCTTTGCTTCATTCTTTCCCTCTGCTACCTTGTAATTGAAGTTTCCAGCAATCACCTGAGGGAGAAACACACAAGAAATGATTCAATCAAGACCTTTCCGCAGGAGTTTATATATCATAGCATTATGCTTTCAACTCTCTCTTTGCAGCAATCAACGGCCCTCCTATGCTACCTGTACATGGCGAGTTCAGGCTCAGCGGTGTGGGGACAGAGACCCGCGCGGGCGCGCGGCAGGAGATGGGCAGCCGGCGGCGTGGACGCGCGGAGCTGGGCAGCAGACGGCGTGGGCACGGGCGGGCCGAGGAGGTCGACGGAGTCGTCGGGGAGGAGGGCAGCGACGACGACGTCGGCGTCGTCAGCCAAGGCGGCGCTGGGGCAGCGGCGGCCGTGGACGCGGGCGAAGCTGGGGCAGCAGACGGCGCGGGCACGGGCGGGCCGAGGAGGTCGACGGAGTCGTCGGGGAGGAGGGCGGCGACGACGACGTCGGCGTCGTCAGCCAAGGCGGCGCTGGGGCAGCGGCGGCCGTGGACGCGGGCGAAGCTGGGGCAGCAGACGGCGCGGGCACGGGCGGGCCGAGGAGGTCGACGGAGTCGTCGGGGAGGAGGGCGGCGACGACGACGTCGGCGTCGTCAGCCAAGGCGGAGCTGGGGCAGCGGCGGCCGTGGACGCGGGCGAAGCTGGGGCAGCAGACGGCGCGGGCACGGGCGGAGCTGGGGCGGGCGGAGCTGGGGCAGCGGCGGCGCGGAAGACGGCGCGGACACGGGCGGAGCTGGGGCGGGCGGAGCCGGGGCAGCGGCGGCGCGGAAGACGGCGCGGACACGGGCGGAGCTGGGGCGGGCGGAGCTGGGGCAGCTGCGGCGCGGAAGACGGCGCGGACACGGGCGGAGCTGGGGCAGCGGCGGCGCGGACGATCGGCCGCGGCGGTGCCCAGTCCCGCCAAAAAGCGTTCCACGCGCGTTCTTTTCTGGCGGAGCAGGTGCTCTTTTATCGTTGGACGCTCGGCCGTTGGATGCTGAATGGATGGCATCGGACAGGAGTAAAGTCACCCATGACTTACCTCCTGTAAGTCAGACAATCCGAACCGTCGCTCTCCCCCGCCGCCACCCCTCGCTCTCCCCGTGCCCCAACCCCCCGCGCTCTCCCTCCACCGCCTCCCCCTCGCTCTCCCCGCGCCCCCGCCTCGCTCTCCCCCGCCGCCCCCCTTGCTCTCCCCGCGCCCCCACCTCGCTCTCCCCCGCCGCCCCCCTCGCTCTCCCCGCGCCCCCCCCCGCCTCCTAATCCCCCGCCGCCGCCCCTCGCTCTCACCGCGCCGCCGCCTCCTCCCCACCTCCCGGGCGCCTCCTCCACCTCCCCACCCCGCGCCGCCGCCGCCTCCTCCCCACCTCCCGGGCGCCTCCTCCCTCTCCCCACCCCGCGCCGCCGCCTCCTCCCCACCTCGGGCGCCTCCTCCCCCTCCCCACCCCGCGCCGCCGCCGCCCCCCTCGCTCTCCCCGCGCCCCCGCCTCGCTCTCCCCCGCCGCCCCCCCTCGCTCTCCCCGCGCCCCCCACCTCCTAATCCCCCGCCGCCGCCCCTCGCTCTCACCGCGCCGCCGCCTCCTCCCCACCTCCCAGGCGCCTCCTCCCCCTCCCCACCCCGCGCCGCCGCCGCCTCCCCACCCCTCGGCCGCCTCCTCCCCTCCCTCCCACCCTGCGTCGCTGCCCCACCGCCTCCCCCTTGCTCTCCCCCCGCCTCGGGTCAGGGCCAGGTCGCCGCCGCCCCCGATCCCGCAAGATCCGCCGCCGCTAGGGGTAGAGGGACCAGGGGCGGCCGACGGTGCGCGGCTGCGGCGGTCGGCGGCGACTCGGCGAGTGCTGCGGGCTTGCGGCGGTCAGCGGCAACTCGGCGGCGACTGGGCTACTGGGCGCCCGCGGCTCCGCCCTCCGCTCTCGCGTCTGCGCCAGTCCGCCGGCCGGCCGGCAGGCCCGGCACCGAGGGGCGAGGGCCAAGGCACTGAGGCGCCCGTGACTCCGTGAGCGCGAGGCAGTGAGGGGTGAGGCCGCCGTGCGCCTGTGCCCGCCTGGCCGCCTGCCCGGTGCCCGCTGCCGCCGCTCCTGCACTTCGCCCTCGCCTTCTCCTCCCCACGCCGCGCTGCCGTCGCCGCCTCCTCCTCGGCTCCTTTTCCGCCCCCGCTTCTCCCCCCACCCCGTGCCTGTTCTTCTGGAAGAGAGGAGCTGCTTGGTGGGGAGATTTGGTTGGAAGCTTAGTGCCTGTATTATAAGCTACAGCTCCAGTTTTTCTATTGATGCAAGAATTGAAGGTGGGAGATGTTGGTGTGGAGGTCTGAGATTGAATTTTGAGTGAGAGATCAAATATTGTGCTTGGTCCTGTTGGAGGCTGAATGCTTATTGGTAAGCTAAATTTCCATTTTGGTTGATGTAAATACTGGAAGTGGAGGGCTTGGTTCCTGGGGCTGTGTTGGTGTGAGGATTTGAGGAGCTGTGGCTGAGGTCAAAAGAGATCCATGGCGTCGCTATCAGAGAGTGAGGGCACAAATAGGGGGAGCATGTGGGAACTAGATCAGAACCTTGATCAGCCCATGGATGAGGAAGCAGGCAGACTGAAGAATATGTACACAGAAAAGGTCTGAAGTTTCTCTTCTTCTTCAATTAGTTACATGTTAAATTTGTTTTATTGCCAAGAATTAAATGTTTTCAGAATTCAGAATAATCGCAATAGATGTAAAATTGGTGACTGCATGTGACATTCATCTCATTGTACAGTTTGTATTTTGAGCACATCTAGAACAGATGCACTACTTTGAGATGAATTGTACTGCACGAACATGTACTGTCATTTGTAGGGCATGAAGTAAACTGGTTTGATTCATATAATGGAATTACCAATTTCCTAAAGGAGTGATGTTTAAGTTTTATACGGTTTTCGGCTCATTCCACCTTGATGAAACGACTTGCAGAAAATCTTTAGTCCTAAAAACGGATGTTTGTTATTTATTGAAGTAACTAGACTGCTAAATCAATAATTTCTATTGATTATGATTTCCCTTCATGCAGAAGTTCTCGTCAGTTTTGTTACTACGGCTCGCATTTCAGAGCCTTGGGGTGGTCTTTGGTGACTTGGGCACATCACCGTTGTATGTGTTCTATAATATCTTTCCTCGTGGAGTAGAAGACAATGAGGATGTTATTGGGGCGCTTTCCTTGATCATTTACACCCTTACCCTCATTCCTCTTCTGAAGTATGTTTTTGTTGTCTTGCGGGCAAATGACAACGGTCAAGGTGAGATAGCTGATCCTCATAAGGTATAAGTAACATGTTGTTTCTTATCTTGGTACTTTGAAAAAAACTAGCTTGAACTCATCTCAAATGTGTGATTTCTACACATTAACCAACACATTAGAAGTTTATACGTGACAATGATTTGTGAACAGTGCATTTTATATGTAGCAGAATGCCTCTATAGTCAGGAGAGATGCCTGATTGACTGCTAAATTTTATTCTTCAGATGACGAAACTTTTAGCCTTAGATCACTTTACTGTTGATCAATGTTGCAAACACTGTTGCTTGTGCAATTCTGCTTCTTCTTCACTTAACTTGTTTGCATATTTTGAGAGATGACAACTTACTGTTTTTTTTCTCACAGGTGGTACATTTGCCCTTTATTCCCTACTATGCCGTCATGCAAAGATCAGCACCATACCCAACCAACACAAGACTGATGAGGACCTAACGACATATAGTCGGCAAACTTATGAGGAGAATTCACTAGCAGCAAAAATAAAGATATGGCTAGAGGCACACACGTATAAAAGGAATTGTATTCTTATTCTTGTTCTCATTGGTACTTGTACAGCTATTGGAGATGGAATCCTTACTCCTGCTATATCAGGTACTCAGCTTAATTTCTTCTAAATCAATACTCAGCATCATATTCTTCTTAGTAAATCCAATGGATCTTGGAATCTGATTTATGATTTCGTGTTTTTCACAGTTCTTTCTGCATCAGGTGGAATAAAAGTTCAAAATCCGAATATGAGTACTGGTAATGTCATTTGTTCAATATGGTTTATTCAGATCCTTGCATACTGTAACTTCTGTAAATTGTTTAGGTAGTGTTAGTAAGTAGAGGAATGTTCTTGCTGCAATGATGAAGGAATCCAGTGCATGTGTATCTGTTTTATGTGTTATGTTCTGATATGCATCAGTCTTGCTTCTTGATCTTAATACAAGTATCCCAAAATCCAATCTAATAATCTATCTTTTACATTAATTTATGATGTAAAATCGTTTGATCTTTGGTTTCCTCTGCATCTGACAGATGTTGTTGTACTTGTTGCTGTGGTCATCTTAATTGGATTATTTAGCATGCAACACTACGGTTCAGACAAAGTTGGATGGCTCTTTGCACCTATAGTGCTCCTCTGGTTCATTCTAATTGGAAGTGTTGGAGCATTAAACATACACAAGTATGACAACTCTGTGTTAAAAGCATACAATCCAGTCTATATATACCGGTATTTCCGATGGCGAGGGAATTCTGACAGCTGGACCTCTCTAGGAGGAATCATGCTTAGCATCACAGGTCAGGCCTTTTTATATATTGTTAACAACAGTGTTTACCTTCGATCGACTTATTGTAGATCCGTTGTAACATAAAGCAAAATATTTCTCTCTTCAGGAACTGAAGCATTATTTGCTGATCTATGTCATTTTCCTGTATTGGCCATTCAGGTAACATGTTTGCAGCCATAGTTGGATGTATAAATTGAGGTTCCTGCTTTGTATATGGCACTAATTTTATATGGATGTATAAAATGACTAATTTTAAGTGTTAAGTGTGTGCCATAATTTATGTCTGTTTAATTTAAAAGTCTAGGCTCTCTGAGTGAACTGCACATGAGCCTTTTAAATCTATACCCTCATTTCATTTGTTTCACCTTAACCCTTGACATGGTTTCCTATAAACTCTCAGTGAGAGATACAGTTTGTTAGTCATTTGTGTAACCTTTGCTATTTTAAATTGGTTTACATTAGCATCTCAAAATCCATTTGGATATCAAAGAATTATAATGTTGGGATATTGCATATTCACCTTGTTCTTATGCTGATTGGCTATATTATTCTTGGCAGTGAAGGTAATGTTAAAAATTTTGCAAGTTTCTGCCTTGCAAACATAATTTAGTAATATCCCTTTCATTTTGGCAGCTATCATGGTATACAGCGTACTTCCTACGTGGAATCATGACACAACTAAGCTGATCCATCTAATTCTCCACGCAATTGCGCTTGTGCTTGGTGCGGTTGGGATATACTGTGCTTTCAAATATCACAATGAAAATGGGATTGCCAACCTTTACAGTCTGCATTCTTGGCTTGGGATCAGAACAATTTGTTTATATGGTATTCATGTTAGACTTCACATATGATTGCAATTCTATTCCATATAGTGACCACTGATCAGCTTCATTTATTGCTATAATTTGATATATTTGCAAATAACTGCAATCATTATGAACTGACTGATACAGTTGACATACAGTAGAACCAATATAGAATATTTTAAGCATTTTAATCAAGTATGCGTATAGAAGATTTTGAACATTTTATTCAAGTATGCTGTAGCATGCCATTTCTGAATAGTTTTGGGTGAATTGATATCCTTGTGTAGTTGTTGTGTGGTTGTCACAAACCTGAAATATGTTATTGGTAGCTGGTGAGCTTTCATACTTCTTTTTTTTTTTATCTTGTTACTAATACATATTGGTGGTCACCAAAAGACATGAAAAAGGTGTGCTCTTCCTTGGCACATACTTTTTCCCTAGCTACTTCAGAACTTGGGTTTCTGGAGAAACTAACCTTCGTCCAAAGCTTTGGCCTCAACAAATATGGTGCAGAGGTATTTTTGGTGAACTTCACAGCATTGGTAGCTGGAAGAACCACAGGGTTATGCTCCAATCCCAGAAAATTAGTATGTATGAAGTGTGTACTGCATATACAAGAAGAAGCTCCTGGCATGGCATCATCAGAGTAAGAAAATGTTGTGTCTTCCTTGTGTATATATACATTATGTGATAATTGAAATTTATATGTATGCATCTACTTTACAAGCTGGGTATTTTGCTTGATCAATGTGTCGTTTAAAATGTTGTGTTGGTTATCTTTGCCCAAAAAAAAATGTCATTCCACAAGGTGTGATCGACGGCTTTTGACTTGATAGATTTAAAAATTTTTAGAATATGTTTGTATGCACCCGTGAGTTTTAAAACATGTAGTATGATAAATTTTAAAAATCCGTAGCAACGCACGGGCATTCAACTAGTTAGGGATAAAAACAGATGGTATATAGATGGATAATATCACTATTATATTTATTTTTATATTTTTTAGGATGTAGATACAAATATAAATACATTGGATACGAATAGAAATACGAATAATGCCGAATATAGATCGAAGCAAATACGAATCGAAACGAATACAATCACATTCAAAATCAATGAAAACACATAAATAGTTTATCTTGCCAAAACATTTATAAAATTTGAACAAACATAAGTATGTTTATCTACAATAGAAATATACTCGATAGTTAATTAGTATATAGTATAAGTATCAATAACGTACATAAGTAGTAACACACATACATACTAATACACATGCACTGAAAAGCATTCATCATAGACCAATATTGACATTTAAATGCATAATAGCATCTAAAACCAGAGTCTGTCGAGAGATGTACTCAATTTTTATTTAGTAAGTTGGTATTTAACGGAAGGCTCAGGGTTTAGTCTCATTTTTCCCATTAAATCTATTAGTCGTTAATTAGTCAAATCATCATTTAACTAAAAGTGGACCCACCTCTCGTATAAAAATGGAAGAGAGAGAGAGGGGAAACAGTGAGCACCAAAACAAAGCAGCTTTGGTAGAGTAGGGGAGGGCGGCGACGCCAGCGAGGAGCGGCCAAAGAGGCATCAGTGACCAAGAAAACGGGATCTGCAGGAGGTGAGGAGACCAGGGAAGGCGAAGGAGAGGCCAGGCGGGCTCCACGGCGTGCGGACGACAGTGTGGAGCGGCTCGTGGCGGAGGAGGAATGGGGCGGCGGCGGCGTGGTGGGAGAGGGGTCAAATGGGAGGGGCATGAGTGTGAGGAAGGTCAGAGGAGTCTTACCGAGTGAGCCATGTGGGTGGAGATGCACTGCAGTAGGCCGGCGGCGTGAGGCTAAGACGGCGTGGGCAGGTTCGTGTTGCTGGCGAGCTAGAGCGAGGGAAAGACCTTGGTGATGCTTGGGGAAGCAAGGGGACACAATGGAGATACTGCCTGGGAGGGAATTGGCAGGAGGAGCTCCGGAGGGGGATTGGTGGTGGTGAAGGCGGTGTTGGCCGGCAATGAGGGAGAAGAGGGCTCTAGCGAACTCTAGTGATGTACGACTATAATTAAGTGAGGGAAATCTCAATAGAGTTGGTGGAACATGGCGTGACACAGACGGTTTCGGAAATCTCGTCGAGGCATGGCGATGCGACCAGCGACGCTCGATGGGTTGATAGCACTGGAACTAACAGGCGCCGACCACACTGGGCTCATCTCCAAGGTCTTCACCATGACATGGACTGCAGCGTCTTCGAGGCCAAGGCGTGAACGCATCGCAGCCGCCTCGCATGCCTCGTATTCCTCCGCAACAAGGACGCTGACGTGATAGGGTGGCACTCATCGAGGCCCGCCTTGGCCACCTCCTCCGCAGCGACTCCGACATGTGCGATGCCATGGTGGCCATCACTGCCACCTCCATCGCGCACGCCAACTACTGCCTCCACCGGCTCATGTCCATGGACCGCGACCATGAGAAATACCGAAGAGGGATGTGTAGGACCGAAATGGCGACAGAGGGGGGGTGAATGTCGATCTTTTAAATCTTGGCCCCAAAAGAAACCACACAAACCGTTTAGACTCCAGTAGCTAAACAGCTAAGAAGTCTGAAGAAAAGGCTACAGGAACCGAGAGGCAGTGATAGGACTAGGGGTCCCGATCTTTCGATGAGAGTGGTAGATTCGATTGGGGAAGGAGGTGACGTTGACGACCCGACTACAACCATCCAAGGACGTTGCGCCTTAGCGATCGATACACCAACTCCAGAGATTGTTCGTGACCTTGTCGGCGCACGATCAACCTAACCACGAGGGTTCTCGTTCCTGCAAGCAATCGAAGAACAAGCAAGAACAAGATGAACAGCAACTCAATTGCAAATAACGATGTAAGATTCAATCTGAAACAGGAAAACAGTGGGGTTCCGAAGACAAGTATTCGGGCGGTCTAGCCGACACGCGCGAGTACAAGGCAAAGCAGCAAAAGCTAACTTAGTCTAAACAAAACCCAAACCCTAGAAGAGGGTGCGGCTGCCTATTTAAGGGTCACGGAAGGTGGATGGTCGGCCAAAACACAAGGAAGCCGAATAGGACTCGAATTACAAGGCCCAAGGCCCACTTTGACTCGGACTGGAAAAGCGACGTGAATTGTTTTGCAGTTTCTGGTCGACTCGGATGGAGTTTGGAGGTGAGGCCGGATCCATCTGAAAGTAGACTTCAAGAGCTTTCCAACGAGTACTCACGGGCCCCGAGAAACCTTCTGGATCAAACGTTACGGCCGTTTGAAGTAGGCGCTGTCAACAAGGCCGAATCCGAGTCAAACTCGTGAACAGGACTTGGTTTGCGCTTGACGGTTCCACTTCTATACTTGAGCTCATGTGGTTCTTCCCCATGGTTCCTAAGGACAATTAAATCATCACAGGAATTAAGTAGTATTCCATTCTTTGAAACATTTGTATGCAAACTTAGGAACGCATTCACCTGATGGTTAAGTTGACGTGCTCGCGCTCTAGTCATTGGTCCTTGTATCATAGTTTCAGTTTGATATGGAGTCGGCATGGTTATATGCATGGAAAGGATGTCCTCATCATCCTCCCCTTCTTGCATTTGAGTCGTCCGCGACTCAAGCTCATCTTTTTCTCCCAAGTATGGCTTCAAATCTGCAATGTTAAAGGTGGGACTAACCCCAAAATCTGCAGGCAACTCAAGTTTATATACATTGTCATTAATCTTTTCCAACACTTTGAAAGGACCATCAGCTCTAGGCATCAACTTAGACCTCCTCAATTCAGGAAATCTTTCTTTTCTCAAATGCAACCAAACTAAATCACCCGGTTGAAAAGTTAAATGCCTCCTTCCTTTACTACCAGCAAGTTTATATTTAGCATTCATGCGTTCAATATTTTCTTTGGTTGTCTCATGCAATTTCAACATCAAGTCAGCACGCTGTTTAGCATCAAAATTTAACTTCTCCGAAGATGGAAGTGGTAGCAAATCAATAGGAGCACGAGGCACAAAGCCATAGACAATCTCAAAAGGGCACAACTTTGTAGTAGAATGCAGCGAACGATTATAAGCAAATTCAATATGAGGCAAGCATTCTTCCCACATTTTAATGTTCTTTTTCAAAACAGCCCTAAGCATGGTAGATAAAGTTCTATTCACAACTTCAGTTTGCCCATCAGTTTGGGGATGACACGTAGTCGAAAATAACAGCTTAGTCCCCAATTTAGCCCATAAAGTTTTCCAAAAATGGCTAAGGAATTTAGTGTCACGATCGGAAACTATTGTATTTGGCACACCATGCAAACGAACAACTTCACGAAAGAACAAATCAGCAATATTGGTAGCATCATCACTTTTATGACATGGTATGAAGTGTGCCATCTTAGAAAATCTATCCACAACAACAAATATGCTATCCCTCCCCTTCTTTGTCCTAGGCAGTCCTAAAACAAAGTCCATAGAAATATCTTCCCAAGGCACACTAGGAACAGGTAGAGGCATATACAAACCGTGAGGATTAAGTCGTGATTTAGCCTTTTGACACGTAGTGCAGCGAGCAACAAAACGTTCCACATCACGTCTCATCTTTGGCCAAAAGAAATGACTAGCAAGTATGTCTTCCGTCTTCTTCGCTCCAAAATGCCCCATCAGCCCACCTCCATGCGCTTCCTGTAACAACAACAAACGAACGGAGCTAGCTGGAATGCATAGTTTGTTAGCTCTAAACACAAATCCATCATTTAGAACAAATTTATTCCACGTTTTTCCCTCTTGGCAATTCAGCAACACGTTTTTAAAATCATCATCATGAACATAATGCTCCTTAATTGTTTCCAATCCAAAAATTTTGAAGTCAAGTTGTGAGAGCATGGTATATCTCCTAGACAATGCATCAGCAATAACATTCTCCTTTCCCTTTTTGTGTTTTATGACATAAGGAAAAGACTCTATGAATTCAACCCACTTTGCATGCCTACGGTTCAATTTTGCTTGACTTCTAATATGCTTTAATGACTCATGATCAGAATGAATGACAAATTCTTTGGGCCATAAATAATGTTGCCATGTCTCTAAAGTTCGAACTAGAGCATATAATTCCTTATCATAAGTAGAATAGTTCAAACTAGGCCCACTCAATTTTTCACTAAAGTATGCCACAGGTTTACCTTCTTGCAACAGCACACCACCCAATCCAATTCCACTAGCATCACATTCTAGCTCAAAAGTCTTACTAAAATCTGGAAGTTGGAGTAATGGTGCATGTGTTAACTTATCTTTCAATGTGTTGAAGGCGTCTTCCTGTGCATTCCCCCAAGTAAACGGCACCCCCTTTTTAGTGAGCTCATTCAATGGTGCAGCGATGGTGCTGAAATCCTTCACAAAACGACGATAGAATCCAGCAAGTCCTAGAAAACTTCGCACCTGCGTGACCGTTTTAGGAGTCGGCCAACTCTGTATTGCCTCAACCTTGGCTTGATCAACTTCTATGCCCTGTGGACTAACAACATAGCCAAGAAAAGAGACTCGATCCGTGCAAAATGTGCACTTCTCAACGTTACCAAATAAACGTGCATTACGTAAAGCATCAAAAACAGCACGTAAATGGCAAAGGTGTTCCTCTAGTGATCTGCTATATATCAATATATCATCAAAATAGACCACTACAAATTTACCAATGAAAGCACGCAAAACCTCGTTCATTAATCTCATGAATGTGCTAGGTGCATTAGTTAAACCAAATGGCATCACTAACCACTCATACAAACCGAACTTAGTTTTAAATGTTGTTTTCCATTCATCTCCCAATTTCATGCGAATTTGGTGGTATCCACTACGCAAATCAACTTTAGAGAAGACAATAGAGCCACTTAATTCATCAAGCATATCGTCTAACCTAGGAATAGGGTGACGATATCTAATTGTAATGTTATTGATCGCTCTACAGTCCACACACATACGCCATGATCCATCTTTCTTAGGCACTAAAATTACCGGAACAGCACAAGGGCTAAGAGACTCACGCACATAACCTTTATCAAGCAATTCTTGAACTTGACGCTGAATCTCCTTAGTTTCTTCCGGATTGGTCCTGTATGGCGCACGATTGGGCAAAGATGCCCCGGGAATCAAATCAATCTGGTGCTCAATCCCTCGCACTGGTGGTAGCCCTGGTGGCACGTCCTTTGGAAAGACATCCATGTACTCCTGCAAAAGATTAGTGACAGCAGGAGGCACAGAAGAAGGTACCTCCTCGAATGAAAATAAAGCTTGTTTGCAAAGTAAGGCTTAGCAAATAGAAGTACTAGCATCCAGCTCATTCACATCAGACTTAGTAGCAAGAAAACATGCACCTTTCAATTTAATCTCATTTTTCATCTCATGAACAGATTTAGAGTTTTTCTTTTTATGTTGCTCAAGTTCACTTGCAACAATCTGATTTTCACTCCTATTATGCTTCTGATTTTTCTCTCTACTAGCTCTAGCAATCTCATCTTTGAAAATAGCTTCAGGAGACATAGGATGTAACACAATTTTCTTGTCATGATGCACAAAAGAATATTGGTTTGTCTTACCATGATGCAGTGAATCTTTATCATATTGCCACGGTCTACCTAACAGCATAGAGCATGCTTGCATAGGGACAACATCGCATTCTACAACATCGTGATAAGAACCAATAGCAAAATTTACTCTCACCATTCGTGTTACCTTCACCTTGCCGCTGTTATTGAACCATTGAATGTAGTAAGGGTGTGGGTGAGGTTTGGTGTTCAACGCAAGCTTCTCCACCATATCGGAGCTCACCAAGTTGTTGCAGCTCCCTCCATCAATTATCACTCGGCATGAACGTTCCTTCACGACGCACTTTGTTTGGAAAAGGATGTGCCGCTGATTTTGCTCCGCCCTCTCCATTTGTGCACTCAACACACGCTGCACAATGAGGCTCTCATAGCGCTCTGCATCTTCAGCACCAATGTGCTCTTCTTCTTGCTCCTTCCCACTACCTGCATGGTCAGCTGCAAGCATAGCATATGTATCCTCATCCAAATCACTAGCAGAAGAATACCCACCATCATCTCTCACAATCAGAACACGCTTGGTTGGGCACTCACTCCTCACATGGCCATACCCCTTGCATTGATGACATTGGATATCCCTCGTTCGTCCCGTAGATGCAACGGACGAAGAGCTCTTTGCATGTGCTTGGGCTGCCCCCTTTGTTGCTTCGGATGCCCGAGATGCCGAATTTGATGATGAAAACCGTGGCTTGCTGTTGGAGGAAGAAGGTGCAGGGGGTTGGCTTGATGGTGCGGCAGATGCACGTTGAGACCAAATATTTCCACGACCTGCAGAAACGTTAGTCCTAGTGCTCGCGCGCCGTCCCTGTACTTCTCTTTCAGCTTTACAAGCAAGATGAAATAAACGAGTGATAGAATTATATTCCTTGTAAGCTAAGATATCCTGAATTTCCCGATTCAAACCACCCATAAACCTAGCCATAGCGGCTTCCTCAGTTTCCTCTAAGTCACAACGCAGCATGCCTGTTTGCAATTCTTGAAAATATTCCTCTACGCTTTTACTACCTTGCCTCAATTATTACAACTTATGTAACAAATCACGTGCATAATATGAGGGAACAAATCTAGCTCGCATGATTCTTTTTAATGCATCCCAAGTTTGTGGTATGGTGAAAGGATTTTTCTTACAATATTCACTCCACCAAACAGACGCAAAATCAGTAAACTCACTAGTAGCAGCCCTAACCCTTTTGTTTTCAGGGAATGCATGACAAGCAAATTTCTGATCAACAGCCAATTCCCAAGTGATATAAGCATCAGGGTTATATTTTCCATCAAAAAGTGGCATAGTGAACTTAATCTTACCAAGCGATTCATCATTCTCACGTACCTCAGCCCGGCGTGGTTGACGTTGACGGTGAGCGTCCTCATCATCAATATCAGTGTCAGCCGCAGATTCGTCTCCACCATTTTCGTCCACCCTACTGCCCAAGACACCAATGTTGGCACGAGTACGCTGAGTCGGTGCAGCGGGAGATGCACGGCCCCTCTCATCAAGACGTCTCAAAACCTCAGCAAGTGAGGTGTTGACGGTGCCAACGGAAGCCTCCAATGTTGCAAGCGTAGTGTTGGTGTCGATCTGCGCGGCCTCCAATTGGCCAAGGCGTTCGTTGGTGACCCGCACATCCTCATCAAGTCCTTCAGTGTGCAGCTTCATTTGGCGCTCAAAGTGTTGTATGATGCCCCTAGTCCGAGGGGAATGTTGCGCTGCCCGCAGGTCCTCCGGTTCCCCTGACATTGTTAGAAGAACACAAGAAACAAACCAAGAGAAATACCATGTGCGATGCCATGGATGCCATGTGAGAAGAACACAAGAACGTGATAGGGTGGCACTCATCGAGGCCCGCCTTGGCCACCTCCTCCGCAGCGACTCCGACATGTGCGATGCCATGGTGGCCATCACTGCCACCTCCATCGCGCACGCCAACTACTGCCTCCACCGGCTCATGTCCATGGACCGCGACCATGAGAAATACCGAAGAGGGATGTGTAGGACCGAAATGGCGACAGAGGGGGGGTGAATGTCGATCTTTTAAATCTTGGCCCCAAAAGAAACCACACAAACCGTTTAGACTCCAGTAGCTAAACAACTAAGAAGTCTGAAGAAAAGGCTACAGGAACCGAGAGGCAGTGATAGGACTAGGGGTCCCGATCTTTCGATGAGAGTGGTAGATTCGATTGGGGAAGGAGGTGACGTTGACGACCCGACTACAACCATCCAAGGACGTTGCGCCTTAGCGATCGATACACCAACTCCAGAGATTGTTCGTGACCTTGTCGGCGCACGATCAACCTAACCACGAGGGTTCTCGTTCCTGCAAGCAATCGAAGAACAAGCAAGAACAAGATGAACAGCAACTCAATTGCAAATAACGATGTAAGATTCAATCTGAAACAGGAAAACGGTGGGGTTCCGAAGACAAGTATTCGGGCGGTCTAGCCGACACGCGCGAGTACAAGGCAAAGCAGCAAAAGCTAACTTAGTCTAAACAAAACCCAAACCCTAGAAGAGGGTGCGGCTGCCTATTTAAGGGTCACGGAAGGTGGATGGTCGGCCAAAACACAAGGAAGCCGAATAGGACTCGAATTACAAGGCCCAAGGCCCACTTTGACTCGGACTGGAAAAGCGACGTGAATTGTTTTGCAGTTTCTGGTCGACTCGGATGGAGTTTGGAGGTGAGGCTAGATCCATCTGAAAGTAGACTTCAAGAGCTTTCCAACGAGTACTCACGGGCCCCGAGAAACCTTCTGGATCAAAAGTTACGGCCGTTTGAAGTAGGCGCTGTCAACAAGGCCGAATCCGAGTCAAACTCGTGAACAGGACTTGGTTTGCGCTTGACGGTTCCACTTCTATACTTGAGCTCATGTGGTTCTTCCCCATGGTTCCTAAGGACAATTAAATCATCACAGGAATTAAGTAGTATTCCATTCTTTGAAACATTTGTATGCAAACTTAGGAACGCATTCACCTGATGGTTAAGTTGACGTGCTCGCGCTCTAGTCATTGGTCCTTGTATCATAGTTTCAGTTTGATATGGAGTCGGCATGGTTATATGCATGGAAAGGATGTCCTCATCAGGCAGAAAGACGATCAAGCCCGACCAGCAACAGAGAATCTCGTCCGACAACCGCACTTACAGAGTCGTAACTTCGATCAGTTGAACGAAAAGCAGTTCGAAGATCAAACAACACTGAAGGAGGTCGATGACACCCAAGTCCAGATTGACGAGATCAAGAAAAATGGTTGAAACCGACGCAGTCGTAAACCAATGAATGGTCGTACGAACAACGTGGTCAAACACAAAACAGAGGAACTAAAGGCGCACACTCAACCAATACCGAAGGACTCCTCCGACCACTTACTGCTCTCGGGAAGTACTGGCCAAATGGCCTAAGGATGAATCCCGGTTCAGAGCAAGCCGAGACCAACTCAAAGCAAGATCAACTCAAATAGAGAACTGATAGCAATCACAAACATCAAGACATCTGAAGAGAAAAGAGGCCAGATAGAATCAAAGAGATTAAACATAACATTGCGACGTCCCGATACGCCCGGAGAGCATAGAGAGGAGCTCACACCTCTTCTCTTTCTCTCTTTCTTGATTATTCGTACATGGAGGAAACCTTGCTCTACCTAGAGACAACTCACACGAACTGGTAACCAAGAACTCAGAGTCACTCTAGAACCAAAGCCTCAACCTACACCCGAGCTCTACCTCTCAATTTATAGCCTCAAGCTATCAGGGGGAGAACCCGTTAACCCCAACTAACACCGGGTTTTACCACTCTCTTTACCCTTCAGCGAGAACGTTCATCCAGTGCTTTACCCGTTACACCCATCGGCTTCACTGCTTTGCCCGTTAACGCTAACTACTCCAATGCTTTCGCAGAGACACAGCTTCCTTTGCAGCTTTCCGCATTTCACCAAAATGCCATCCCGCTGCCTTCTCGGAAGCTTCCTCCTGTCTTGCTGCTCAAGTCTTGCAACCACCTCGCAGACCTCATCGTCTTCGGCATCTCCTGGCCGCTCTTGACCTCAGCACCACCCGTGCTTAGTCTCGGCCCTCCATGCCTCACCACGACTAGTCTCAAAGTCCTGCAAAACATGCCAAACAAGCAAACATACATAGCACCGCACAAAACATTGTGTACCGACATCCTCAGAGGAGAACAAAGCTTAAACCATACTCTTACCAAGTCGTACTTGCAAACGATCAGCCAAAACCATAGAACAATGATTGCACACGACATACGACCACTATCACAAGTCCTACGACCACATTTCAGGTTTTACGACCAGCCCAGAAGACCATACGACCAAGTCCAAGAGGCTACAACCATCGCTAACCTAAGCTACGACCACGTTCAAGACTCTTGATCGCTTCCGATCGCATCCGACCAAGTCCGAGGCCGTTCGACCGCACGCTAGACAACCACGACCACTTCTCACGGGTTACGACTACGTCCGACCGGCTACGACCACAACCGACCGCATACACCTGCAACTGCGCGCGATCTGACCACATTCGACTGCCTCCCAACGTGGTCGAATTCCCAACGTGGTCGTACGCCCGAGCACCGACCACCATCTGCAGACTAGGGCCAACATGGTCGTAAGCTCTTCCGACTACGAACCTCGGCCAACGTGGTCGAAAATTTTTCTAATGACCTACAACCACACTCAAAATGATCGTAAACAGTGCGCATGGCTTTCGACCATGACCATCGTAGTCGTAAACCCTTCCGACTGAAGGAACGCGCGTAGGCTACGATAGTAGAAAATAAAAAATTTCTACCGCGCACACCAGGACATCATGCTAAGGAGGGATCATAGATCGTTACCACTAGACGCGCAGCGCAGCGGAAGAAGAGTTGGAGAAGCCGATCCAACCACGCGCGTCGAGGTAGTAGTGGAAGTAGCCGATCGTCCTGAACAGATCGTCTCCTCCACGCGATCAACCACACCACGAGCAGATCCAATCTGTAGTTTGTTGATGCCGATCAACGCCGCAACGAGCAGCGCCTCCACCGGTATCCACACGTCCGGGGCTGGAACGCCGATCGCGAGTGTACCAGCACTCGCGAGCGGCTAGGGTTTGGCTCGGGAGGTGGCGGCTAGGGTTTTGCTCGGGAGGAACAGAAGCGTACATCTCTCAGCCCCCCGCCTCCAAATATATATAGACCTCCTCACTTGGGCCTCGTGGACCGAGGCCCAATAGGAGTCTATCCGGATCTCCATCCGAATCACATTCGAATTAGTGTTCCAACCCGTTAAGTGTGCGACCCTGTAGGTTCACGTATACTTGGTCGCGACCCGGAAACACCTTTCTGGTCACCCTGTTAATACCGGCCTCTAGCAAGACATATTAACCCCAAAGTATACGTAAAGATCATATCGGCTGAACCTGTAATGTTCTCATGTACGAATCCCTTTGCCTCACGATATAGATTAAGCTCAAGGCGAGACTTGTGTCATCCTCTTAATAGCTCAATCACTCTCTCGATTCCGTGATGGATTATAAACTTGTGATTGACTCCTCAATCACATTGGCATGGCCATGCACTTTCATAATCAATCGAGGGGCCCAAAGATATCTCTCCCATAAGGAGGGGCAAATTCTATCTTGATCATTCACATCCCACTACATGTTTCATAGCAAACCCGAAGACTACTTTTATGACTACCCAGTTACGGAGTAGTGGTTAGTAGTCCCAAAATAGGCTACTACGCATGTTGGGAACCATGATGATCTCAAGTCTAAGGATTCTACATAAACACTACTTGAGACCAACTAATGACACATGGAATCTCTGCAGTGTCTCATGGCGGGTCTATCCAACATATGTTCACTAACACATGTCCATATTATTGATTTGGTATCTCCATACCATGATCCATGAGACATGATCATCAATCAATACATATGCTGATCTTTGAATCATATTTGTTCCTCATATGATATATGATCAGGGATCATTTAGAAATAGCAACATTTTGGCATTAAGAGTCTCATGAATAAGTCACATACTCATTGATCAATAATGATAATGTCTATTTCAAGGAACAAAGCAATGTATCATAAACATAGTATGTGATATATTCAACATCTCCATGTTGCCTCTAGGGCATATCACCAACACCGACCACTCGTTCAATTCTTCTACCCAGTTTCGTCCGCGACCAACATAATCATACAAGCTTCACTGTGGTCGTACCGCCTCCCGATAGACTACAACCACAACCACGAAGAGTAAGAAAAGGTTTTACTTGTTCCGGTTGCTGGCAAAGAGGTCGTATGGAGCATTGCTAACATCCCAACGGTCAGTGCAGTCGTATGAACTTCGGCTGACTCTCGATGACATACAGTGTGGTCGTAAACGACTTGGCTGGCTCTCGATTCTGCATAACGTGGTCTCTCAGGATGTGGATTCGTGGGCCGGATATCTGGACTCCGTCATCCTTGAATAGTCCAAGTCCATATTCGTATTCGACGGATAGTGCGCTACCATATTCGTATTCATTTCAGAAAAAAAATCCGTATTTGTTTCCGATTCGAAACTATCCGAGAAAAATTCGAGCCGAAACATTTCGTATTCGAAAATTGTCCAAATCGATTAGAAACTATCCGATCCATTTGCATCCCTAGTTGTGATTCATGACAAACCGAAATAGGAGAGAATTGGATAAAATCGGGGCATTTATAGGGTAAATTGTTGAGGAGAATAAATTGTGGTTAAAGCGCATGTTTAGGTCACTAGATAATGCCATGCACAAAAAAAACTATAACATGATCTAAAACTCCTATTAAGTAAATTCTCAACGAAAACGCACGCTTAACACATCGTAATTTCCATACTTTTTGCACTCAGACGAAGCATTCAGACGAATGTTTCATCCTCAAGTTCGTAATGCATGGTTGAAGGCATGCTGAAAATACAAATTGCTCTTACTACTTTTCTCTTGGACCATAGCTTGCTCTGGTTTGTAGCTAGGTCTAGTTTCATTGCTGTACTCGTTAATGATCGCTCGCCTACGCCCCGACCTATTCACCGTCACCGTATACCCGGAAGTCTCTATCATTACAGAAATGCAAGTAGCATTAACTATGCATTAGCAAAGGTCTTCGTTTAGGATGCAATTTACATGTTCGAGGTACTTTTATTCATTGTTCCTTTTTATTTCTATGTATACATCACGGTAACTTAGTGTAAAGCGACCGTTTTTAGGAATAGATCCGTCATACGTTCCGCAACAGGCCATGAGTTCCGTTGCGACTAAAAGAGTATCATGTCTGCTCACGAATATTTAAAATGATTAACATTGTTAAAAATAAGATATAACGGTCAATTTTAACAACAATATGGGCATCCGAGCCCAAAAATTAACTTACATTCAGAAGAACCGAAGAAAACTCCACAGAAATGTTTGAATGCGGTCATAATCCTAACACGAAATCTTGAAGTATCTTTTCCTCTTCCGATATCTATTCTAAAGGAATTAAGCAAGATTAAGTACACTAGGTACTTAGCAAGCCACAGAAGAAATTCTATCTAATTATCAGTATTCCAAGAGGAATGGTTCATTATTTTTTTTGTGGATGCAAGTTTGTTCATTATTTAATTAATAAAAGTTCCATTGCCAAATTCTCAAAATCTATTTATGCCTTGTAATTGGAATCACCCATGAAACACAACTCCATTAACCAGGAGCACGACGTATTCAAATACTATTTGTTATACTTTGCAGAGTTGCCCAACATTACCACATGATTTCTTAAACTATCAATGTCCAGACACGTAACAAGTAACGTGCGACTTAGTTGAGAAAACAAGATCTTTCACTGCTCAATTCTTTATATAGCCTCTACCCGATAGGTATGCACCACACAAATCGGGTATCCATTAGCCAATACGGAATGCTCCCGCCCGATTTGTGTGGACCTACTGTCGTTAAGTATGGCTTTACCGTTCCCATACCACGCCCCTTCACTTGTACCTCCTGTAGATATTCAAATAAGTTGGGTAGCTACTAGACTAGATTTGACAAGTCAACGCTTGTGGTTGAGTGATATTGTGTCTTTTACTTAGTATAAGGTTTATTTTTTCATCATGAGGCAGTCATTCACACTTAGATCCCCAGTGCTTGACGGCACTGCCACTAGTCCATCCCAAGCCTCCTTAACCATAGAAATGATTACATAAATCTACCAGCAAAATGCCAAGTCACTTAATAGTATAAATATTTGGTTCCACTAATCTACAATTAATTAAACATTAATTAAATATTACTAAGGTTGTCAAGATGAATATGGCCTCAAATTAAAGATGGCATCTCTAGTGATAGGACATAACTAATTCACATGTCATTCTAAATATTTATTATACATGAAATAACAGTGCGTAAATAAGAGATAATGAAAATACTAATAATAAAATACTTAAAGGAATGCATGTTCAAAATGATTAAAAATATATGACTTGCCTCTTTATCCATAGTTTGATTATTTTACTGTAGTCTCCAACTTATGCCAACTGCTTGATGGCTCCTGTAGCTTTCCTGTTGATCTGTTAGTCGAATCCGAATACTAGTGTAGAAAACGAATACAAATAAATTCCTACTTTGCAGAATGAAAGCTAGGAACAAAAGCAATAAAATAACAAGGAAGGACATAAAATTAAATGGGTTTAGGTGGTTGGAGTTTAAACGGTGCTTGGGTTGGCTAAGCAGGGTTGGAATTGGGCTAGATAGGTTTGAGACAGTCAAAATGGATATAAACATGTTGGGACGGATTTTTGGGATGAATAGTAACAGGCTGATATACCATAGGATTGGTTTTGAAACAGAATGGTTTGGGTTTTATCGAGATTTGGTTTGGCGGAACGGAGGTCAGAAATGGATTCACAAGGTCGAAACGGTCAAAACAAAGGTATTTTTTTATTTTAGGTTTTGAATGAACAATATTGCTACAGTATGCTATAGTACAGGGCCGGCCTTAGTGAACAGTATTGCACAGGGATTTCGGCCTGGCCTAGTTTTAAAAGAAAATGGCCTCATGGGCTGGCTATTACGGCCCAAAACGCCCGACCAAAATGGCCCAACCGCACGCATGGCCGCTCGATGCGCGTCACACAAGTAGCCAACTTTGCGCCATGACGCCCTTCCCCAGCTCCTGCTTCCTTCGAACGGCACAGAGCCGCCGAACAGAGCTTCAGCGAGGATGGCCAGTGCAACGTCAGCAAGGCTCACTGGCAACGAGCAAGGGAATCTACTGCATAACCTCCTTCTAGAGATTCCATTTTAAGGATTTGTGAGGCACGAGATGCGATGGTTAAGGCTTGCGACAAGAGAGAAGGTCTCAGCTCCACAGCTTAGGGCATCTCCGATGGTCTTCAGGAGAGGGTGAGGCCATTTTAACCATCTACAGGACACGAGAAATACTGAGGTGGTGAAGAATTTGGCTGAAGAGGCTTGGTTTGGGTTGTCCACGGTGGAGGTTTTACGGTCGACAGAGGCTCACGGCAAGCTAAGGACATGAGAAGGTACAGTGGCAGTGGCTTCGGGTTTGCGGTGGTCTAGGGAAGCTATGGTGGCAAGCAATTGGAAAGTTATGGTCAGAAGCAAAGAAATGGCCGAACGACCTTGCTGGCTCAGGGGAGCTCGATGGCGGCGATGTGGGGCAAATCGACGAGGGGAATGGTGATTTGAGCATCTCGGGCATATGGGGAAGATGATGATAGTGGTGGTTTGGTTATAGGATTATGTGCGAGGCTGTCAAGGGAAGAGGCACTCCGGTCAGCGAAGGTCCAAGGAGGAGGTGATCCACAGGCTCGATAAGGCTGAGGCAAGGCTATGGTTGTACTAGTGGGGTCCCAAGGATGCTACCAAAGCAAGGAATGGAAGAGTGAAAGTATAAGTTGAGGAAATGGTTGTGGGAGCTTATCGGCACAGGGAAGGTTGCCGGTGGTGCTGCAGTGCGAGGGAAGCTGGGGGAGTGCTCGGTTTGGTGATTGGGAGTGGTGTGAAGTGTTACGGGTGGCCAAAGTGGCTTTAGAGCCAAATTGAGGTGGAGGGTGCAGGAACCCAGCTGGGGCGATGCTGGCGCGTGGAGGAAGGTGGTGGCGATGGTGCGGTCAGTGAGGGAGGCTTGCAAGTGAGGTGGTGCTGTGCACTGGCATTAAGTACTATGGCCTCTGGCTGCACTTGCGCGAGATGACGGAAGTGGGTATAGCGGACACGTGTGTCGAGCGGGAGGTGCAGAGAATTGTGGCGGGGAGCAACTGGGTCAGCGCCGCGTCCGTGGGACAAGGCGAATGATGCCAGTGGAGGGATGGCAGGGAATTGAATGCTCGAGTTGCATTGACAAGGCCAAGGACTGGAAGGTGTGAACATTGAGTTGCCTTAGCGGGGAATTGCGGTGCGAGCGCCAGATGGCCGGGCGGCACAGGAGAAGACAGGAGAGGGAAAGAATGCACCGGTCGAAGGGTGAAAGCGGCTTTGCCGAAAAGGGAAGGCGGAATTTAATTAGGGTTTCCAAAAATGGCAAGAATTCAAATTCAAAAGAAAAAAAATCCATTTTGAATTTATGAGGTGTTTCAATCTTTCCCCCTTAAAATAAATCTCAACCTCGAGATTTACCCAGACTAGTGAATGGGTTGAAAAATAAAATTTGTTGCAGTTCTATTCCTTTTCTTAAACCCCCATTTTTTCGTGGGAACCTTCTGTAGCACTCATCAACTGGTGGTTCTATCGGTGCTTGTCCTTTCTTGTTACATCTGAGTTTCCACACACTTTCTTTTTTATTGCTTGTTCCTGTATATCATCCTTGTATATATTAAAATATGGTGCATCTTGTTGTCTCCCTTGTAACCTGCTTGATTTGGTTCGTTGAACCTCTACAAATACGCTTTTTGCATATTAATATTTCTTTATGAATCCCTTCATAAATCTTTGGATCTTCTTGGTTTACTTTGTATTATTTCTTTGTGGGTTTGGGTCCATCATGCTTCCAGTACGCTACTTTGATTCTCTGCTTAGACTAAGGTTTTCTTAAACCTTTCGTGTACTTAGCCATTTAAATCCTCACCTTTGTTATTCTTCTCTTATAGTCTAATGTTGAAGATCAAGTCCACCATGGCTAACTTTAATATGGCACAAACTTCTTATTCCTGATAACTTCGTACAAATAGTTTTCATGCATTTCCATTGCCTTACAATATACCGTAGTTGAAATAATTTTACAAACTATTTAGCTCTTCTCAACTTACTTACACAAAGGAGTACAAGACAGAACTTATTCTACTTCTTATTCTTGACTGGTGGTAGTGCATGGCTCACGCTTTCCTGATCGTCTTCTTTGTTGTTTTCCTTCATGTCATTCTTTAGAGAAGATTTATCCCCTTCTCTATTCTAGCTTTCTTAGCGTAGAACCCTTCTTCCTCTATTGGTGGTTGATATGATGTTGATGCATGTCTTCTTGCTTTCATCTTAGCCTCTTCCTTGGGGAAAGATCTTATTGGACATTGGCGACGATAATGCCCGTTTTGTTTGCAATGAAAACAAGTTATATCTGCCAAAACCAAAGGATCGTTTTGTTGGTTAAATTTTGAATATTCTTGTATCTCTTCTTCCATCCAGAGTACGTGGTCGACTAGAGTTTGCAAGTCTGAAAAATTGAAATTTGTAGCTTTAATACAACGCTTCAGACTTGGTCATAAGCCTTTAATAAAATATTCTATCTTTTCAGCCTCTGTGTCAATTTCTTCCTAAGCATACTGGAATAGATACTCCATGATAGACTTGTTTCCTTATTGAAGATTAAGTAATTCTTGCTACTTTTTTTGCAATGATTTCAGGAGAAATGTGGGCCTTATGAAATCTCTTCACAAATTCTTCCCATGCAATATCTTCATTCTTCGGATATATCCATTTAATAGCATTCCACCAAATAACTGTTGGTTATGATAGCTAGTAAGTAGCAAAAAGAATTTTCTCCTTATACGTACACTGGATAGTATTCATTCTTCTCTCGATATTTTATAACCAATTGTCCGCACTCAGTGGCATCATTGCTCTTGAGAATTTAGGTGCTTGAGTCTTCAGAAAGGATGTAAACTTAAATATAGTCGCACTTGATGCTGGTATCGATTTTTCTGGTGATATTTTGGTGCTGAACTACTACAATAGCTTTGTCTGTTGTTCCAGTATTTTGGCTTGTCTTTCTTTACCTTCAATCTAATTTCTCTTGATGGTGGTTAGAACTTCCATCATACTAGGCTGCTTTTCAACATTTCCTTTCTCCATCCATTGCTCTGCCATATCCTCATTTTGTTCAGTGGTATTTTGTAACTGAGGTTCAGGAATTAGTTTTGTAACATTTTTGGGCTAGCAAAGGAATGTTAGACTAAAATAAAAATAAGAGCAAGGAGTAGGAGAGGAACAGACTGGGGTGAAATTAAATGATTTTCTTGATTGCTTTCCTGGAATACTTATCTCCAACTTTCTATACACTTACAAGGATAATTCGACATCTTCCAACATTCCACATCGATCAAGGGACTAATTCACTCCTATATTACTTCTATACATATGTTTATAATCCAATGGGCTTATTAATTTAGGCTTCTACTTCTTGCTATTTGTATCTATGCTAATTACCTTCATTACTTAGTCATGGCATCATTGCCATCTAAAATTCCAAACAAGTATAATCATTTATCCGATCCACCGAATATGTATATAATTTCTATTGTATCATCCACAACTTTATTAATCAAATCATGGCTGCCTAAGTCTTCGCATAAATCTCAGCATCCATCATGAATTCATAATTCCATTTTTGATCTACTATTTATCAACTATACAATTCTACATCCTAATAAAAATCTAGTTTTGTTCATGTTAAATCCACCGGTATCATGTGTATCACAACTAATTCTTTCCACCATTGATTAAAAGTCATAATCTACTTATCTATACTTCCTATTAATTCACAATATTCTCCAAGCATAATATCATTGATCAAGTCTATAATCTCATAATCATCATCTCCTCTCCTATTTCTCTAAGATTTGACTTATCCATCCATCTAGTCAACCCAACTTATAAATTCCACAAATTTATTCATTAAAAATTCACACTACTAATTATTTCTAATGATAAATATAAATCCACCAGTACCTTCATTTATTCATCACTTCTTGTATAAACCCCTTATAGGTTTATCTGCCTTCCTTGCTTCTGACTCTATGGGTAAAGATCATTCCACTTATTGCAAGAAAGAATTGAATGTAATTTCTTTTGTGTTTAGAGATCTGATACAGGGAAGAACAAGAATAGAAAAGGCGGGGCATAATATGCATGTCTAAGAGAGATGAGTTAGAAATAGGTAAGACGAGATAGCAATAATACTTATGGTTTTGGTAATTCTTTCATATTAGAAATTAGAATTTTTTATGACCGTATTCTTGTCGAAACCGGACTTGTACTTAGGGTTACAACCTATATTCAAACCTGCTCTGATACCACTTGTAACACCCCCCATTTTGGAATATGGCCATCATACGCCCCGCAACAGCCCAGGAGTTCCGTTGTGGGTGAAAGGAGTATTATGCCTACTCACGAATATTTAAAAGGGATTAACTCGGTTAAAAATAAGACCTAATGGTAAATTTTTACAACAATATGGGCGTTCGAGCCGAAAATTAACTTACATTCAGAAGAACCAAAGAAAACTCCACAGGAACGCTTGAATGCGGTTATAATCCTAACACAAAATCTTGAAGCATGTTTTTCGCTTCCAGTATCTATTCTGAAGGAATTAAGCAAGATTGAGTACACAATGTACTCAGCAAGCCACATGGGAATGCTATTTAACTAATTGCCAATATTTCAAGAGGTGGAATGTGTTGGGTTCTTTATTATTATTTTTGTGGATGCAAGTTTATTGGTAAAGAACTTTATATTTTTAAAATAGTAAAACATTATTTTATTAATAAAAGGGGGTTTGTTATCCACACTTTCCATTTCAAAATATATTTATGCTTTGTTATTAGAATCACTCGTGAAACACAGCTACATTAACTGGGAGCACAGCATATTCGAATACCATTTGTTGTACTCTGCAAAGTTGCTCAACTTTACCTACAAAATTTCTCAAACTCTCAGTGTCCAGACATGTAACAGGTAACGTGTGACTGAGTTGAGAAAACAAGGTCTTTTACTGCTCAATTCTTTATATAGCCTCTACTCGATAGATTATGTACCACACAAACTCGGGTATCCACTGGCCAATTCGAAATGCTCCCACCCGATTTTGTGTGGACCTGCCATTATTAAGTATGGTTTTACCGTTCCCATACCATGCCCCTTCACTCCTACCAACTGTAGATGTTCAAATGAGTTGAGTATCTACTAGACCAGGTTTTACAATCAATACTTGTGGTTGAGCGATTACTATGTCCTTTACTTAGCATAAGATTATAGTCCTTACATTTCACCATGAGGCAGCCATCTACACCCAAATCCCTAGTGCTCGATGGCACTGCCACCAGACCCTCCCAACCTCCTTAACCCTAGAACTATTTAAATAAATATTTTGGTTCCACTAATCTACTACTAATTAAATAGTAATTAAATATTACTAAGGTTGTCAAGGTGAATATGGCCTCAAATTAAAGATGGCATATCTGGTGGTAGGATATAACTAATTAACATGTCATTCTAAACATTTATTATACATGAAATAATGATGCATAAATAGGAGCTAATGAAAATCTGATAATAAAATAATTAAAGGAATGTAGGTTCAAAATGATAAAAAACATGTGACTTCCCTCTTTATCCATAGTCTGATTATTTTACTATAGTCTCCAGGCTTATGCCAACTGATTGATGGCTCTTGTAGCTTTCCTGTTGATCATTTAGCCAAATTCGAGTACTAGCGCAGAAAACAAATATAAATAAGTTACTGCTTTGCAGAATGTAAGCTCAGAACAAAAGCAATAAAATAAAAAGGAAGGACATAAAAGGAAATGGGTTTAGGTGGTTGGAGTTTAAACAGTGCTTGGGTTGGCTGAGCAAGGTTGGAATTGGGCTAGATATGTTTGAGAGAGTCAAAATGGCTATAAATATGTTGGGACAGATTTTTGGGATGAATAGTAACATACTGATATTCCATGGAGGATTGGTTTTGAAACATTATGGGTTTGGGTTTTATTGGGATTTGGTTTGGCGAAACGGATGTTGAAAATGGATTCACGTGGTCAAAATGATCAAAATGCAGGTATTTTTTATTTTAGGGTTTCGGGTGAACAGTGTTGCCACAATATGCTACAGTATAAGGCTGGCCTTAAGTGAATAGTGCTACACAGTGATTTCGTCTTGGCTCAGTTTTAAAACAAAATGGCCTCATGGGCCGTCTATCACAGCCCAAAATGCCAAGCTGAATGGCCCAACCATGTGCATCGCTGCTCAATGCGCGACACACGGGCGCCCAAGATTGTGCCACAATGCCCTTCCCCAACCCCTTCTTCTTCCTTCGGGCGACACAAAGCTGCCAAACAGAGCTTCAGCGAGGGTCCAGAACGACACTGGCAAGGCTCACTGGTTTCGAGTGAGGACACCTACGGCATCGCCTCCATCTATGGATTCTACTTAAGGGTTTGGGAGGTGCGGGATGCGATGGTTAAGGCTTGCGGCAAGATAGAAGGTCTTGGCTCCTACCTCAGCTTAGGGCATCTTCGGTGGTCTTCTGGCGAGGGTGAGGCCACTTTAACCATCTACAGGACAAGAGAAACACCGAGGCGGTGCAGGCTCATGGTGTTGGAGCTACTAAGGACATGAGAAGGTCCAGTGGCGGTGGCACGGTCAGTGAGGGAGGCTTGCAGGTGAGGTGGCACTGTGCACTGGCATAAAGTACTACGGCCTCTAGCTACGCTTGTGCGAACTGACGGGAGTGGGTATGGCAGACGCGCGTGTCAGGCGGGAGGTGTGGAGAATTGCGATGGGGAGCATCCAGGTCAGTGTCGCGCGCGTGGAACTAGGCGGATGACGCTAGTGGAGGGATGGCAGGGAATTGAGGTTCAAGTTGCGCTGGCAAGACCAAGGGCTGGAATTTGTGAACACTGAGTTGCCTTGGAGAGGAATTTCGGCGCGAGCACCAGATGGCTGGGTGGCACAGGCGAAGGCAAGAGAGTGAAAGAATGCACTGGGCGAAGGGTGATAGCGGCTTTGCCAAATAGGGAAAGCAGAATTTGATTAGGGTCTCCAAAAATGGCAAGATTTCAAATTCAAAAGAAACGAAGAAAATCCATTTTGAATTTCTGAGGTCTTTCACTTACTATCATTATGGTACATGAAAAGAAGAATGTAGTGATGAATGGTAATGGTACCATCTCCCTTTAGCAATGCTAAAAAAATCTCTAAAAAAATTGAAGAATCTATCTTCAATAAACAAATCAACTTATCCCAACAACCTCCTCCCTTATCTAAAAAATTCAAGAGGTTGTGTCCTGAAGCAGAGGGCATGGTGTAGGCCTAGCATGGCGGCAAAGGTACAACATCAGCCAGGCAGTGCACAGCCGAGAATGGTGGTAGAGAAGAGGGCACAGTGTGGGTTGAGCCCACTGGTAATGACTGGATGTTTAGGGTAATAAAACTTTTTTTATCTGTAGTAGGGCACTACCAATGAATTAGTTTAGAAGTAAAAACTATAATGTATCAAAAATCCTAGATGCTGTTGTCTGGCTGGTCGATTAGAAGGTTGATAATGAAAATAGTAAATAATTTATCTGTGCTATAAGGTGAACTATACCTCAACATGGTGCTTGATCTTGATATGCTGATCTCGACACCAAGGACTGTATGGCTTTGGATGCGGCATCATTGGTAGCTTCAAACCATGGATGGGTGTTGACTCACAGCATTCGTCACAGCAAACCCATCCACCATCATACCACGTGTAGTAGATCCCACTCAGCATCTCATGTAGAACTGAGTTAGCCTGAGTGATGCGGACATCCTTTCCTTAGTGTGCATCAATTACCTTACAACAGCACAAGCTCACTAAAAGAGTTGAAGAACAGGAGAAGTTGTAGATGAAGCTTGTGCAAAGACGCATAACCAACAGGTGAATCTGTTGCTTAATGAAATTCTTGTTGATTCTAATGAGAATTTTATACTATCTAATAGAGGGTCATTAATTGTTGTTAGGTTTGAAGGAGAAGATTCATGAGAAATCAAGAACCAAATTACAAACATAGCATGCGGCATATGGAAGGCATGGGAGGTAGGGGTGCATTAGAGGAATAGAAGATGGTACAACACTATCCATCAAGTTTACGATGATATCTGTAGCAACTCAAGTGTTTTTAGTGTGCACAATACATATGGATGGACCTTGCAACATCCTAGTAGTTTTCTACCTTTTAAAGTTTCTAAAATAAAAAACCATTTGGATTTTTTAATCAATTAAAGCTTAATTTGAATTTTTTGAGATTAAAAACACTTAATATGAATTTTTCTATATTTTCTTCAATTTGTTAAAGTTTATTTCCTATTTATGGGAGCTCAAATTTATTCCCTTTTCTACAATTTGAAAATCATTGAAATTTTGGATTTTAATCTCGGGCTGAATCTCCTTTTCCTCTGGCTCATTTCCTTTTTCCCAGCCCAACTTGGCAGCCCAACGTTTCCCATGCACGGCCCATTTTCTCCACTTGGCCCACCTCACCATTCTCGCCACGCATTTCTATCGCATCTGCCATCTTCCCGCTGCCTCTTGTGCATGGGCCCACTTGTCAGATGTGAGACATTTCTTGATCGCCTTCCTCCTTCTTCTCTGACGTAGACATGACTGCCGCTAGCGACCACCACCTGAGCTTCTCCGTGCCCCACTCTAGCTTGATTCCATCACACCAAAGCAAAGGAACCGACGGAGGCTGAGATCACTATAGACCCGAGCTTCTCTACCTCTCAAGCTCGATGTGCACTCGCCATCGTTGACCGTCGAGCCCTATGCACCTTGTGTGAGGGTGCTTGTACCCCTCTCTTCTAGTTCCACTACGCTAAGCCTAGAGCATCGTTGCCCAAAGCTTTCTCCGCCAATGTGGAGTTCGCTGGAGTTTAGTGCCACCACCGACATGTCCTCCACCTTAGCTCACCAAGCCAACTTGTCACCCATACCAACGCCACGCAGCAACCACGCCAGCCATCGACTACTAGATCACCCCACCAGAATGACCTTGCCACACGTCAACCGAGTCAGCATCCATGCAAGTGCCACATTAGCACTAGGAGCTTATATGTCTACCATGTGTCATCCCTGCCAGCACCCACGTGGTCACACCCAAAACCCTAGATCCCTATTCCCTCTCAATGACATGTGGGTTCTACATGTCATCCATATAGCCCTGTGCACCAAGTCCACCATAGATAAGACCAACTCCGTGGACTCAGTCCATGAGTCATGGCCCACCTATCATGCACCGGAGCATTTTTCTAGGATTTCCTTTATTCTGAAAATTTAGAAAAACCCATAAGGCCCACTTGTCAACCACTAGCCTATTATTAAAATAAATCTTGAGGGAATATTCAAGTGAATATTCTCCTTTCTCTCTCAATTTCTAGGAATTTATTTTCCTAACAAATCTTCTACATTCTCCTTCATACGAACTCCGATTGACCCAATTCTTCTTCCTAAATCTATCTAAAATTTAGCTCCATATTTTAGTTCTATTTTTGTTGACTTTGGATTTTATTTGGATTTAATTACGTTTCATTCACTTTCTTTCTCTCCTTGTTAGATAACGTCTTCGAAGGAGAAGAAATAGGACTTGAAGATGTAGAGGTGGTAACTGAGCAATGCCAAGGCAAATCATGACCTTTGATCATGTTGAACCTATTATTTTAAATCTAGGTATTATTATTTGGTTTTAAATTATCATGCATTGCTAATTTATTACAAAACCTTGTACTTGGTAGTTATCAACCAATTTTGAATAAATCCTACCTTTGATAATTTGAATGTCGTGATTCCATTGTCACAATTGGATGGTTAACTATCTAGTGATACAATATTAGTATTCACTTGGGTTGTATGTCTTGTATGCTTAGCCATGCTTATTGTTTACGTTGGGCTCATCATCACATCGATCAATTAATTAATTTTGAATCAATAAGATATTGAATCTTGAAGGTTAGCCATAGTTAGAAAATTTGTGCACTGTTGTGGGGGAGGCCCAACCCCCCGCGACTGGGCCGTGCAACTAGTCCAACATGTAATAGGCCCAATAGTGTAGAGGAATATACTAGTGTAAATATACCAATGTACCCTCATCCTTTGTAAATACTAAGGGGTAGAATGGAGATTTCTCATTCTACCCCACTCATGCATATAAACCCCCAGGAGGGGTAGGAGGAGGGACATCCTCTCATTATCACCAACTCTCCCATAGATCTAGCTCTCCTCTTCTCCTTCTACTAGTCCTTTTCTTTACTGTTTGGCCTGTAGCCATGTCGCCGGCGAAGTTGACGCGGGAGGAGTGCATGTACCTGGCAAAGCTGGCGGAGTAGGTGCAGCGGTACGAGAAGATGGTGTTCATAGAGCGCGTGGCGCGCGCGGTCGGCGCTGGCGATGAGCTCTTCCGCAGCGGCACCTCCGGTCTTCAACTCACCGGAGTACGAGCCAGCCTGTATTGGCCTTCGCAGTCGCTCCATCCCGTGGCCTTCGCTTCACCAGAGTCCGAGCTGGCCATGCCGATGTCGCCTCGGCTCCGCGAGGACTTCGCTGGCCTTTGGCTCAACTCCGTGATGGCTTCGGCCTGCCAGCGCCACTTCACCTCAGCTCCGATGCTTGCATGAGTAAATACAGAGTGCAAGCAGACCAATACTGCATTGCAGCATAACCCATGCACATGCATGGTTCATGTGCTTCGGCCGCAACCAGGGCAGTTGACTCACGGTGTCAGCTCCGCATCTCACGACGAGGCCTCCGCTAGCGTCTTGCAGCCGGGGTCCCTGCACCTGCGGAGTCTACTCCACGTCGCCACCGTCCCGCCTGGTACGTGTTGCCTGTGATTACGCGTGAGGCTTTAATTGTAGCCCCTGTATTCCTACGTGCATGGCCTTAACGAAATGATTGTTCATCATACCATGTATTGCAGCTACAGTTCCATTCTGATAGCATTTGATTTGGCCATGTTCGCTTCTCCGGTTTTGGCCTGCTCTGGGCTACCGTAGCATTTGATGCTTTTCTGGTACTGCATTCTTTTGTTGTTGCAAGTCTTCGGCCATTTCTTTCATGCCTCTGTTTTGGTCCTCTTTTTGATTTAAATCGCACGATGGCCTTGCGCCTCGGCGCACTCTACGGAGTATAAATAAGACGTAGCGTCAAGGTCCGCCTCCGCACGCACCCTCACCGCCCGCAACGCGCGGAGGCTTGCCCCCGTGCGCAGTCTACGGACTCTAAATAAGACGTAGCATCGAGGTCCGCCTCCACACGCACTCTACGGAGTATAAATAAGACGTAGCATCGCGGTCCGCCCCCGCACGCACCCTCATCGCCCGCAATGCACGGAGGCTTGCCCCCGCACGCAGTCTACGGACTCTAAATAAGACGTAGCGTCGAGGTCCGCCTCCGCATGCACTCTACGGAGTATAAATAAGACGCAGCGGGGGACGCCCCCGCGCGCACTTTACGGAGTATAAATAAGACGTAGCGTCAAGGTCCGCCTCCGCACACACTCTACGGAGCATAAATAAGACGTAGCGTCGAGGTCCGCCTCCGCACGCACTCTACGGAGTATAAATTGGACACGGATGTTGTCCCTGCGCACTCTATTGAGTATAAACAAGATGCGGATCCTGCGCACGCATGGATGTTGTCCCTATGCGTACTCTCCGGAGTATAAATAAGACGTGAATGATGTTCCCACGCACTCTACGGAGTATAAAAACTGCGACATGGCCGAGACACCAGGGAGTGCCTCGCTTTAAGCGGCGCACCACTTGGATATCGCGCGCGTTGCACCAAGGAATGCATCACCAATTTTTTGAAGGTAGGGGAACACTGGCTCCACCTCCCTACCTCGGCATGCGTAGCGCTCTCGGCCTGCGCCGCAAGCACCCGCTCTCCGCGGACACTATTTTTTCAAGGTAGGGGAATGGCGGTGTCACCTCCCTGCCTCGGTGTGAGTAGCGCCCCCGGCCTACGCCGCCCGCGCCTGCCCTCCGCGGGCGCGAGCTTTCGAGGGTAGGGGAACGGCGGTGTCGCCTCCATGCCTCAGCTTGTGTAGCACCCTCGGGCTACGCCACAAGCGCCCGCTCTCCGCGGGGACTGTTGTTGAAGGTAGGGGAACGGCGGCTCCGCCTCCGTACCTCGGCGTGTGTAGCACCCTCGGGCTACGCCGCAAACGCCCGCTCTCCGCGAGCACTGTTTTTTCAAGGTAGGGGAACGGCGGTGTCGCCTCCCTGCCTCGACGTGAGTAGCGCCCCCAGCCTACGCCGCCCGCGCCTGCCCTCTGCGGGCGCGAGTTTTCGAGGGTAGGGGAACGACGGTGTCGCCTCCATGCCTCGGCATGCGTAGCGCCCTCGGGCTACGCCGCAAGCGCCCACTCTCCGCGGGCACTCTTTTTTGAAGGTAGCGGAATGGCGGCTCAGCCTCCCTACCTCAGCGTGTGTAGCGCCCTCGGCCTACGCCACAAGCGCTCGCTCTCCGCGGGCACTGTTTTTTCAAGATAAGGGAACGACGGTGTTGCCTCCCTGCCTACGCCGCCCGCGCCTGCCTTCCGCGGACGCGGGTTTTCGAGGGTAGGGGAACGGTGGTGTCGCCTCCATGCCTCGGTGTGCGTAGCGCCCTCGGGCTATGCCACAAGCGCCCGCTCCCCGCGGACACTGTTTTTGAAGGTAGGGGAACGGCGGCTCCGCCTCCCTGCCGGGCAACGGCGTCTCCACCTCCCGGCCTCTGTGTGTCATGCCCTCGGCCTACGTATCTCGCGCCTGCTCTCTGCGACTTCGCTGTCCGCCTTGTAGGCATTGCCTCAGCGGGACGGCATGTCTTCTCCGCTCGAGTTCGCCGTCCGCCGGGGAGGCATCGCCTTAGCGGGACGGCACGGCTCCGGCGCAGGTCTTCGTCGTCTACCTTGTATGCATTGCCTCAGCGGGACGACACGTCTTCGGCGCTCCACTTCGCCGTTCTCCTAGGACAGCCTGGCTCCGGCGCAGGTCTTCGCCGTCTGCCTCATTGGCATCGCCTCGGTGGGACGGTCCGGCCCTAGCGCAGGACTTCACCGTCCGCCTTGAAGGCATCGCCTCGGCGGGACGGCTCGGGCTTCAGCATATGATCTTGCTGATCTCTTCGTAGGTGTTCCCTGTGGGGTCTGCAAGCTACTAGTTGCATCGGCTCACTAGTCGGCACCCTCGCGCTTGCTGTCGGGGAACGGGGGGCTGGGATAGTTGATCACGTCAGCTCGCCCATCGGGACCTCAGCGCTTGCTGTTGAGGGAGTACTGTTGTGGGGGTGGCCCAACCCCCCGCGACTGGGCCATGCAACTAGTCCAACATGTAATAGGCCCAATAGTGTAGAGGAATATACCAGTGTAAATATACCAATATACCCTCATCCTTTGTAAGTACTAAGGGGTAGAATGGGGATTTCCCATTCTACCCCACTCATGCATATAAACCCCCAGGAGGGGTAGGAGGAGGGACATCCTCTCATTATCATCAACTCTCCACAGATCTAGCTCTCCTCTTCTCCTTCTACTAGTCCTCTTCTTTACTGTTTGGCCTGTAGCCACGACATGTACCATGATATGGGTAGTGCCATTAGTCTTGGTTAAACAAAATAGTTTTCACTTTGGCAAGTGATCGTGCAGTAAAGGGGATGATGTTACCACATTGGGATGAGGATGCCTTGCCTGGGTCATGACTAAGAACATAACATTATGTGTCATTGATCTGATCCTTATTGTGCAACCACATATCTAGTATAGAATTGACATGGCTAATTAATTTGTAGGTAATAACCTCCTTTGATAATTAATATGGGATTTCACCATTGAAATGAATGTGGGTTGTGGTCATAGACATTGGCTCACATAGGTGCAAAAAGAGACTTTCTAATTAGGTGGTCAGCCTACTCAGCAGTGAAACCTTAGTGAGAGGAATTGGGTTGAGATAGAGCTTTGTAAAGGTCTTATGATAATCTCTTAGTCACACACATTTAGAAGTGTGTCAGACGGATATTATAAGTTGATTATCTCTTGTGGGTAAAGTTGTGCATCATCTATAGAGTATAAAACTATTCGAATAGCCATGTCTCTGATTTGGACAATGCTTGGAGATTTCACACAAGGGTTAGAATTTCATAAAAATTTCATTTGGTTGGGAAGTGAATGGTTAGTTCACTTGTGGTTTACTCAATTCCTTTGACTCCATTACTTATTACCTATTTTTAAATTGTTCTTTCAATCTATTTATTGTATGTACTCTAAATTATTGTTTCCTGCAAAATAAACATTTAGCCATTCTTTGTTAAGCCTTGCATCACTATATATTGCATCTTGTTACAAACAACTTGTTGAGTACTCTATGTACTTGTGGCTATATTCTTTATTGTTTAGTTGCTAAGGAAGAATTGTACCAGCTAGAGGTACTTGAGAAAGGATTATTCAATGACTTTACGGCTTAGAACTTCACTTCCTAGTTGATTGCCTGTGACTATGTCGAATGACTACTATATTTGTCTTTTTCTGCTGCTAGTTTTGTTAGGCCCTTCAGACCATTATTTGTAAGCTTGGCCATAAGGCCGTTACTTTGATAATTAACAATATTTGCTACTTTCATAGTTATTCGTGTTTATGGCTGATATTTCATCTTGTTGCCACTATGTACACTAGTGTGATCCTGAACTAGTGCAGAATGCATAGAGTGTCTATATTTGCATATTATGGTCCCAATAGACTTGGCCCACTAATTTGCTTAGCTCCAAGTGAATCCTATGCTCTTAGATTGGTATGTGAATTTCTAGATTTGTGTCATGATTGGTGGGAATGACCCATAACAGTCATTGCCCTTGTGGTTTTCTTGACAAGAAGGGTCATAGACTCTCTAACAACTGAATCCCTCATTGGAAATGTCACCAAGGATGGTAACGTTCTGGGCTTGAGGCGTAACCCAGGATGGGAACAGTCAGTGTTGAGAATTCACCCTGGAGTAGGAGTACACATTGAAGCTAAGCATTGTAAAAAGTTTTATTATTATTTTCTCAGTTGCACGCCTACGAAAGCGTGTAATGGCCAACATTATGAATTAATTATATCTTATGGGTAAAGATGTATAACTCTATATAGTGTTAAAAATCTAATCAAATAGTTGTGCCCTTGGAAATAGGCAAAGTGTAGAAACTTCACACTTACATAGTTTTCATAAATAAATGGTTACATGGTAATTGTTGCAATAACCAAATTTTGAAATGGAAATGAAAGCAGAGGGATTTCGCTCTCATGATGAACTTGACTCAAAAATGGATATTGGTTTTAATGTAAAAATGGCTAAGTCATAGATTTGAAAATGAACTAAATTAGTATATTTCACAAATTGGCTTTATGGTAAAAGATTCATAAGACCTTCACTTGGACAAGCCTTACATGTATGCACACACAGGTGCATTTTGCTATACAGACGTGGTGAGTAGTTTCGTACTCATTGTTGCTTAATATGTGGTTTTTTATGATACCTAGTATATGGATTCATCCATGCTTCCGGCTATGGCATGGAAGATGAAGGGTAGGACTAGGTTTAGCCTCAGTTGATTACTTGTGGTAGATCATAGAAGCCCTTTTGGTTTACTTACCTTTCATTGCTTTGTTATGAATAATTCCATTTACCTTTCACTTCTTTTATTGTTACATATGTACGGATGTGATATTTGCCAATGTTACTGTGTGATTTAGTTACCGACCTAGGACTACCTTAGAATACAGAGGAGATTTGGATTGTCAAATCTGGGTCCCCACAATGCAGCAAGTTTTTATTTAGCATTAAGATCATCTATAGTTCTAGTTAATTCAGCAATTTTACCCAAATCTAGCGAATCACACTTAGAGCAAGATAAAGTTGTAGCATTCATGTCCCCAACTACTAAGCACATAAAAGTGTTGTTAGACTTGTGGTGAGCAATTTGATTTTCAACATGTTTAAGTTGTTTAGCATGAGAGCCATGCACTAGAGAACCAGCAAGAAGAATAATTTTTATTTTAGAAAGGTTATCCCTAGTGACCAGCAATTCATCAACAACATAAGAATGTACAACAGTGCTAAGAGCAAAGCAAGCATTCAATTTGTCGGACCCTGGGTTTAAACCAACCCAGAACCCTCTGTGAATACATTGCACTATTCCCAGGATCAGTAGATAGTGCTTACAGGTATATTACTGGTTCATTTCATACACAGCACAAACTAATATTACAATACCAGAGTGCACATGACCCATATAGGGACAAGCGTTACAAAAGGGGCCGTCAGGCCAAATAAGTTTAGTACATAAATACGAATACAGCGGAAGAAAAAGAGGGGGACTCATGATGAGGACATCCTTTCCATAGATACAACTGTGCCGACTCCACAACAAGATCAACAAACTGAAACTGTGATACAAGGACAAATGACTAGAGCGCGAGCACGTCAATTTAACCATCAGGTGAATGCGTTCCTAAGTTTGCATACAAATGTTTCAAACAATGGAATACTACTTAATTCTTGTGATGATTTAATCGTCCTTAGGAACCATGGGGAATAACCACGTAGTTCAAGTATATAAGTGGAACCGTCAAGCACAACCAAAGTCCTGATCGCGAGTTTGACTCGGATTCGGCCACCCTAACAGCGTCTACTTCAAACGGCCATAACTTTTTATCCAGAAGGTTCCTCGGGGCATGTGAGTACTCGTTGGAAAGCTCTTGAAGTCTACTTTCAGATGGATCCAGTATCACCTCCAAATTCCATCCAAGCCGGTCAGAAACTACCAAACAAGTCATATCACTTTTCCATCCGAGTCAAAGTGGGCCTTGGGCCTTGTAATCAAGTCCTGTTCGGCTTCCATGTGTTTTAGCTGACCCTCCACCTCCCGTGTCTCTTAAATAGGCAGCCGCACCCTCTTCTAGGGTTTGGGTTTTGATAGACTAAGTTAGCTTTTGCTACTTCACCTTGTATTCGCGCGTGTCGGCAAGACCATCCGAATACTTTTCTTCGGAACCCCACCGTTTTTCTATTTCAGATTGAAACCTACATCTTTTATTCGCAATCGAGTTGTTGTTCATCTTGTTCTTGCCTATTCTTCGATTGCTTGTAGGAACAAGTACCCTTGTGGTTAGGTTAATTTTACGCCGACATGGTCATGAACAACCTCTGGAGTTGGTGTATCGATCACTAAGGCGCAACGTCCTTGGATGGTTGTAGTCGGGTCATCAACGTCATCTCTTTCCCCAATCGAATCTACCACTTTCATCGAAAGATCGGGACCACATAGTCTTTGTTTGTTGAGTCTTCAGTTGCATCGTCATGTCCTTTGCTGGTCTTAGTGTCTAGTTCCTCTAGAGTTTCGAGTTCTGTTCACGTTTTTGGTCTTATCATTGCAGTTAAATCCGAACTGCCACGGCGAGGGTAGAAAAGAAGGAGGACTCGGTTTCTAGGGAGGCTTTTCCCTAGTTGGTCTTGGAGCAGGACACGATTTCGAATTCAACCGTGTCGTGTGTGAGAAAAAAAGAGAAAAAAAAGAAAAAGAAAAAAAAGAAAAAAGTCTAACTTTTGCATACGACCTCCGATTGAGTCGTTTCTTGATCCATTGGAAAGGAAACGAGAAGATTGAGTCTGTGAAATCTGGAGATTTTAGATCCGCGTAAGAATCTAGGCACACACGCAGCAACTTCGAACCCAAAAAATGTCGTTTAGGCCTCAAAACGGGCCCACAAACTGAGCAAAATTCAAGTTTCTCAGAATTCGCTCAAAATTGATGGAGCCCTTCTACACGTGATTCTAAGGTTCCCTGTGATGACGGCATCCTTTTTTCGAGCTTTCGAACTCTGTGTGCAACGTCATCTAGTTTCTTTCTACACGGTGTTTTCGTTTGTGTTCTAGGCTCGTGTCTCTCGTACGGTTTGGCCTAGGACCAGCACAGTACCATCGTCAAGCGATTATTCAACTTGCTTTGACTAATGTGGTTCTAGTTGTCATTTGTTCACTCTTAGCGCACCTATAGCTCCACAGATTTGGCTACTACCTCACAGGGACTTGCTACCAAGGCAGCGATACACCCAATTTCCAGGAGTTATTGTTTTGCCTTGTCGGCTGCCACCACCTCCTGCTCGCTGTGGTAAGAACTAGTAAGAACTTGACAGAACAGGTTGAGAGTGTGCGATTTGATTTAACCACATCCCAGTAGTTGTGAGGGCATAACCTGCAGTTTTATTTTTTTTTCATTTTCTTTGTTTGTTCTCGTGTGTTTTCCTAACAATGTCAGGAGAACCAGTGGACCCGAGGGCTGCACCACATTCCCCTCGGACTAGAGGCATCATACAACACTTTGAGCGTCAAGTGAAGCTGCACACTGAGGGACTTGATGAGGATGTACGGGTCACTAATGAATACCTTGGTCAATTGGAGGCCGCGCAGATCGACACCAATACTACGCTTGCAACATTGGAGGCTTCCGTTGGCACCGTCAACGCCTCACTTGCTGATATTTTGAGACGTCTTGATGAGATGGGCCGTGCATCCCCCACGGCTACTCCTGCTACACCTACTCAGCGTACACGTGCCAACAATGGTGTCTTGGGCAGCAAGGCGGACGAAAACGGTGGAGACGAATATGCGGCTGATACTGAGATCAATGATGATGAGGACACTCATCGTCAACCACGTCGAAATGAGGTACGTGAGAATGATGAATCACTTGGTAAGATTAAGTTCACTATGCCACCTTTTTGCTTGTCATGCATTCCCTGAAAACAAAAGGGTTGGGGCTGCTACTAGTGAGTTTACTGACTTTGCGTCTGTTTGGTGGAGTGAATATTGTAAGAAAAATCCTTTAACCATACCACGAACTTAGGATGCATTAAAAAGAATCTTGCGAGCTAGATTTGTTCCTTCATATTATGCATGTGATTTGTTACATAAGTTGCAACAATTGAGGCAAGGTAGTAAAAGCTTAGAGGAATATTTTCAAGATTTGCAAACAGGAATGCTGCGATGTGACTTAGAGGAAACTGAGGAAGCTGCTATGGCTAGGTTTATGGGTGGTTTGGATCGTGAAATTCAGGACATTTTAGCTTACAAGGTTTATTTCATCTTGCTTGTAAAGCTGAAAGAGAAGTACAGGGATGATGCGCGAGCACTAGGACTAACGTTTCTGCAGGTCGTGGTAACATTCGATCTCAACGTGCATCTGCTGCACCATCAAGCCAACCTCCTACACCTTCTTCCTCCAACAGCAAGCCACGGTTTTCAGCGTCAAATTTAGCATCTCGGGTATCCGAAGCAACAAAGGGGTCGGCCCAAGCACATGCAAAGAGTTCTTCATCTGTTGCATCTACGGGACGAACGAGTGATATCCAATGTCATCAATGCAAGGGGTATGGTCATGTGCGGAGTGGATGCCCAAGCAAGCATGTTTTGATTGTGAGAGATGATGGTGAATATTCTTCTGCTAGTGATTTGGATGAGGATACATATGCTATGCTTGCAGCTGACCATGCAGGTAGTGGGAAGGAGCAAGAAGAAGAGCACATTGGTGCTGAAGATGCAGAGCGCTATGTGAGCCTCATTGTGCAGTGTGTGTTGAGTGCGCAAATGGAAAGGATGGAGCAAAATTAGTGGCACACCCTTTTCCAAACAAACTGTGTCGTGAAGGAATGCTCATGCCGTGTGATCATTGATAGAGGGAGCTGCAACAACTTGGCGAGCTCCAATATGGTGGAGAAGCTTGCATTGAACACCAAACCACACCCACAACCTTACTACATTCAATGGTTCAATAGTAGCGGCAAGGTGAAGGTAACACGAATGGTGAGAATAAAATTTGCCATTGGTTCTTATCATGATGTTGTACAATGCGATGTTGTTCCTATGCAAGCATGCTCTATGCTGTTAGGTAGACCGTGGCAATATGATAAAGATTCTTTGCATCATGGTAAGACAAACCAATATTCTTTTGTGCATCATGACAAGAAAATTGTGTTACATCTTATGTCTCCTGAAGCTATTTTAAAAGATGAGATTGCTAGAGTTAGTAAAGAGAAAAATCAGGAGTAGAATAGGAGTGAAAAATCAGATTGTAGCAAACGAACTTGAGCAACATAAAAAGAAAACCTCTAAATATGTTCATGAGAAGAAAGATGAGATTAAATTAAAAGGTGCATGTTTTCTTGCTACTAAGTCTGATGTGACCAGTGCGAGGGATTGAGCACCAGATTGATCTGATTCCCAGGGCATCTTTGCCCAATTGTGCACCATACAGGACCAATCCGGAAGAAACTAAGGAGATTCAGCGTCAAGTTCAAGAATTGCTTGATAAAGGTTATGTACGTGAGTCTCTTAGTCCTTGTGCTGTTCCGGTAATTTTAGTGCCTAAGAAAGATGGATCATGGCGTATGTGTGTGGACTGTAGAGCGATCAATAATATTACCATTAGATATCGTCACCCTATTCCTAGGTTAGATGATATGCTTGATGAATTAAGTGGTTCTATTGTCTTCTCTAAAGTTGATTTGCGTAGTGGGTACCACCAAATTTGCATGAAGTTGGGAGATGAATGGAAAACAGCATTTAAAACTAAGTTCGGTTTGTATGAGTGGTTAGTGATGCTGTTTGGTTTAACTAATGCACCTAGCACATTCATGAGATTAATGAACGAGGTTTTGCGTGCTTTCATTGCTAAATTTGTAGTGGTTTATTTTGATGATATATTGATATATAGCAGATCACTAGAGGAACACCTTTGCCATTTACGTGTTGTTTTTTATGCTTTACGTAATGCACGTTTATTTGGTAACCTTGAGAAGTGCACATTTTGCATGGATCGAGTCTCTTTTCTTGGCTATGTTGTTACTCCACAGGGGATTGAAGTTGATCAAGCCAAGGTTGAGGCAATACAGAGTTGGTCGACTCCTAAAACGGTCACGCAGGTGCGAAGGTTTCTAGGACTTGCTGGATTCTATCGTCGTTTTGTGAAGGGTTTCAGCACCATCGCCGCACCATTGAATGAGCTCACTAAAAAGGGGGTGCCGTTTACTTGGGGAAATGCACAGGAAGACGCCTTCAACGCATTGAAAGATAAGTTAACACATGCACCATTACTCCAACTTCTAGATTTTAGTAAGACTTTTGAGCTAGAATGTGATGCTAGTGGAATTGGATTGGGTGGTGTGCTGTTGCAAGAAGGTAAACCTGTAGCATACTTTAGTGAAAAATTGAGTGGGCCTAGATTGAACTATTCTACTTATGATAAGGAATTATATGCTCTAGTTCGAACTTTCGAGACATGGCAACATTATTTATGGCCCAAAAAATTTGTCATTCATTCTGATCACGAGTCATTAAAGCATATTATAAGTCAAGGAAAATTGAACTGTAGGCATGCAAAGTGGGTTGAATTCATAGAGTCTTTCCTTATGTCATCAAACACCAAAAAGGAAAGGAGAATGTTATTGCTGATGCATTGTCTAGGAGATATACCATGCTCTCACAATTTGACTTCAAAATTTTTGGATTAGAAACAATTAAAGAGCAATATGTTCATGATGATGATTTTAAAGATGTATTGCTGAATTGTAAAGAGGGAAAAACGTGGAATAAATTTGTCCTAAATGATGGATTTGTGTTTAGAGCTAACAAGCTATGCATTCTAGCTAGCTCTGTTCGTTTGTTGTTGTTGCAGGAAGTGCATGGAGGTGGGCTGATGGGACATTTTGGAGTGAAGAAGACGGAAGACATACTTGCTGGTCATTTCTTTTGGCCAAAGATGAGACGTGATGTGGAGCATTTCGTTGCTCGCTGCACTACATGTCAAAAGGCTAAGTCACGACTTAATCCTTATGGTTTGTATATGCCTCTACCTATTCCTAGTGTGCTTTGGGAAGATATTTCTATGGACTTTGTTTTAGGACTGCCTAGGACAAAGGGGAGGGATAGCATATTTGTTGTCATTGATAGATTTTCTAAGATGGCACACTTCATACCATATCATAAAAGTGATGATGCTACCAATATTGCTGATTTGTTCTTTCGTGAAGTTGTTCGCTCGCATGGTGTACCAAATACAATAGTTTCCGATCGTGACACTAAATTCCTTAGCCATTTTTGGAGAACTTTATGGGCGAAATTGGGGACTAAGCTGTTATTTTCTACTACTTATCATCCCCAAACTAATGGGCAAACTGAAGTTGTGAATAGAACTATAACTACCATGCTTAGGGCTGTTTTGAAAAAGAACATCAAAATGTGGGAAGAATGCTTGCCTCATATTGAGTCTGCTTATAATCGTTCGCTGCATTCTACTACCAAGTTGTGCCCTTTTGAGATTGTCTATGGTTTTGTGCCTCGTGCTCCTATTGATTTGCTACCACTTCCATCTTCGGAGAAGTTAAATTTTGATGCTAAACAGCGTGCTGATTTGATGTTGAAAATGCATGAGACAACCAAAGAAAATATTGAACGCATGAATGCTAAATATAAACTTGCTGATAGTAAAGAAAGGAAGCATTTAACTTTTCAACCGGGTGATTTAGTTTGGTTGCATTTGAGAAAAGGTAGATTTCCTGAATTGAGGAGGTCTAAGTTGATGCCTAGAGCGGATGGTCCTTTCAAAGTGTTGGAAAAGATTAATGATAATGAAGATGAGCTTCAGTCGCGGACGACTCAAATGCAAGAAGGGAAAGATGATGAGGACATCCTTTCCATAGATACAACTGTGTCGACTCCACAACAAGCTCAACAAACTGAAACTATGATACAAGGACCAATGACTAGAGCGCGAGCACATGAATTTAACCATCAGGTGAATGCGTTCCTAAGTTTGCATACAAATATTTCAAAGAATGGAATACTACTTAATTCTTGTGATGATTTAATCGTCCTTAGGAACCATGGGGAAGAACCACGTGAGCTCAAGTATAGAAGTGGAACCGTCAAGCGCAACCAAAGTCCTGTTCGCGAGTTTGACTCGGATTCGGCCTTCTTAACAGCGTCTACTTCAAACGGCCATAAATTTTGATCCAGAAGGTTTCTCGGGGCCCGTGAGTACTCGTTGGAAAGTTCCTGTAGTCTACTTTCAGATGGATCTGGTCTCACCTCAAATTCCATCCGAGCTAGTTAGAAACTGCCAAACAAGTTACGTCACTTTCCTATTTCGAGTCAAAGTGGGCCTTGGGCCTTGTAATCGAGTCCTTTTCGGCTTCCATGTGTTTTGGCCGACCCTCCACCTCCCGTGTCTCTTAAATAGGCAGCCGCACCCTCTTCTAGGGTTTGCGTTTTGATAGACTAAGTTAGCTTTTGCTACTTCACCTTGTATTCGCACGTGTCGGCAAGACCGTCCGAATACTTTTCTTCAGAACCCGACCGTTTTTCTATTTCAGATTGAAACCTACATCTTTTATTCGCAATCGAGTTGTTGTTCATCTTGTTCTTGCCTATTCTTCGATTGCTTGTAGGAACAAGTACCCTTATGGTTAGGTTAATTTTATGCCGACAAGGTCATGAACAACCTCTGGAGTTGGTGTATCGATTGCTAAGGCGCAACATCCTTGGATGGTTGTAGTCGGGTCATCAACGTCATCTCCTTCCCTAATCGAATCTACCACTTTCATCGAAAGATCGGGGCCGCTAGTGCAATCAACTCATTTCCCTACAGGCAAGTGACCAGGACAACCTAGGTGCAGTTAATATTATCCAGATGCCTGGCTAACTTTAAACGCACTTAAATTATTAGTTTGGTCGACTGACTGTGGGGAGATGCTAGAACCTAATCTAACTACCACCATCTTCATTCCCTTCTTCAGCTTGGTCCTGGTAGAACTCGTACTGTCCTTGATTGGCGAACTCTGGAGGGGGGTAGAGAGCGAGGGTGAGCACACACAACCGTGCTCTGCGAGCCAACATGCAAAATGCAAGTACTAGTATGCAAGGCTTATTCAAGGATGGCTTAGGCTCTTTTATTTGCGCAAAGCTACAGTTGCAATTATTGTATTTACAAATCCCTGGTTCTGGCATTTTTAGTAAGACATGATTTTGAAGATGTTAAATTATATAGAGCAGTGTTGGTTCCATCAACCAGTTACATGGTTCCATCCACCTATGCTAGGTTTTAGTTTGGATAATCCATATTAACACTGGAGTACTTCCCTCCAGGAAAAATTCAAAGTTTGGAGTACTTCCCTCCAACCAGTTTTCTTCCCCGCCACAAAAGTTTTTAAAATAGAACTAACTCGAGTAAGTTCCCATGTCCGCCCTTGACCGTGGGCATGGCTATTCGAATAGTTTACATTCTACAGAGGTCGTACACTTTACCCACAAGAGATAAATCATCCTAATAGCCAGCACGCTTCCTTAGGCATGAGGCCCAGATAATCTATCACATAGTCTTTACCTTACCCCAATTTAGCTAGATACCACCCGCTGAGGTTTCACCGCTGAAGGGCTAAATCCACCACAGTCAGAGGCCCCCTCTTGCGCCGTATGGGTACAGTTGATGTGGCCAAGAGTGTGAATACTACATTGATTTGTGCTTCACCCATACAATCAAAAGTTACAAGACCTAGTAGCTCTGAATTGAGCAAGGAGAAAGAAGCAATCGGTTATGAGAGAAAGAAGAATATCCTAGTTCGTGCGGATGCTTATGTGATTCCTCCTTTGCGTAATGCAAACAAGCCAACAATGCATGGAATTAGAGGTGTGGATGGTAAAGAAAGAAAGCTAGTTTGGGTAAAGAGGAAGACAAAAGATCAATCAAGTTCTCGTGATTGCAGTTCTATCCACAATATTCACAAAGATTGCAATGCCAATTATGAGGTTTCTAATGCACAAAAAATACATATTTGGAAAGCTAATGAAGTCTACTTTCCAAAGAATCAAACGGCGCATGATTTGGAGCTTCCTACACAAAGTTATAGAAACTTCATTGATTACTGCACGAGCTGTCCGGAGAGACGCGCGAGACTTGCCATGGCTTTTCAAAGGATGAGAAAGACTCCTTTTCAAGTTCCAAATGGATTTGGAAGCCCCTTGAACAGGAAAAGGAAACCTATAAAGATTTGAATTCAATTCGGATTCGGTTCGGTCAGACAGGAAGTCCAACAATAAAACGTCTATAACTTTCAAAAACGGAGTCCGATTTGAATGTTCTTGCACTCGTTGGAAAGCTATTTCGAAGCCCCATACAATGGATGAGGTGCCAGCCACAGAATCCTCATGGTCACATCACAAATTGAGAGAGAATCCAGAGGTACCAGTTTAGGTATTTCCTTTTAAGTTCGTATTAGAGTTTGTTTCGGCCTAAGGCCAGGTTGTGCGTGAATTTTAGTCAAGGCCATGCATTGTGCACCAATATAATGCTAGGGCCTTAGCCCCATTGTAACTTAGGCTATGATATGATAAGTTTTTATGCTTGTGAAATAATGGAGAAAATCGCCATGATGGTTGTTGGCGGCCAGATTGCGTGATTGCAAGGTTTTCTCGTTTCGAGTTTGTTGAGTTGGTACAAGGCAAGAATAGGAGATTCTTGAGATTGCCCATCGAATCTGCATGGTTCATCTCTTCTAATTCGTGTCTTCTTGCTGAATTCACGGTTTGGGGAGTTCGATGGATTGCTTCTTGTGTGCACCTTGCATACTAGTGAAAATTGCCTTATCAAGATTGTTGGCTGCATCAATACAAGGAGAAGGAACCTCGCTGAACGTACCGGGAAAGATCGGGCCATCCCTACACATCAACTAATCCTTAGTTGGTCCGTATCATCGTGGTATCAGAGCGTGGTTGATCGCGGTACAAGCTTGTGCTTCTGATGTGACCACGCCACCAACACATATGACCCTAGCGCCCAATATCAAGATTGAACTAAAGCACCACATCATGTTTGCACCAATTCAAGCAAAAGTTCAACTTGGACACGTTTTGGAATCCAATTCGGCCTCTAGATCAGTTTGGATTCAGCACGACGGCCCAAATTCAAATGTGCATAACTTTCACATACAGAGTCCGTTTGAGGTCCACAAGTACTCGATGGAAAGATTTTCTCATCCTCTTTCCAATGGACCTAGCCTTATCTCCAAATTCCTCCTGTGCTTGCCGCAATCACTCAAAGAAAGTGCTGCATCACCTATTTAGATCAAATTGGGCCTTGTAATGTTTGGGCCCAAAGGGGAGGTGCTCCCCCACCTAGGCCCATACTGTTCACAGTTTACTATTCACATGAACAGTACCATGAATAGTACCACTCCCTTTTCCTTAGTTTTGTGCGGCTTCCCCACCCCTATTTAAGGAGACTGCACCCTTTTAGTTCTCTTGGATTTCGTTTGATTAGTTTTTCCGTGGTGAAAACTTTTGTTCTTCGCTTGTGTCGGCTAGACCAACCGTAAAGAACCTTCTGCGGAATCCCACCTTTTGAGCTTAATATAAATATTTGCAATTTCAGATTGCTTGTTATCTTTTTCTTGCGTGTTCTTCGGTTGCATGCAGGAATAGACCTTCGTGGTCAGGTCAACCACATTCTTGGCACGGTTGATAATGACTTGGAGTGTGGTTCAGCGATTGCTAAGGCGCAAGCGACGTCGTACGGTTGTAGTCGGGTCGCAAGAGTCACCTCCGCCAAAATCGAAGTTATCATCCTACCGGAAGATCGGGACCCTATCGCCTCATCAGTTTCTTGCTGATTTCAGGATGTCGGGAGCAAGTAGAAGAGGTTCGAGCGGCTACCACAGCGATGAATTGGGCGAACCATTCGGTGATGATTTACCACCCGTTGTACGGAGCCGAGTCAAGGTGCTTACCAGCCACATCAAACGCCGGGAGGACGTCATACGTGCTAATTTCGACCAAAGCATGAATGGCGTGCATACAAGAATCACTGAGGTGCAAGATACATTGAATGCTCGCCTCACGGAGGGCTTCAACAATCTGGAGGTGACACTCCGCTGCTTGGAGGGACGACTACCGCCGTCGGGAGGGGCCGGCGCACATCACAAAGTACCCAACTTTGTGCGACATGCGCAGTCGCATGACGACGCACGCTACTACGAAGATGATGAGGACATGTCTAATGGTCGTGGAGGCTATCCACGATCACCGCAGCGTGATTTTTTTGATCGCCAGGCTGCTAAACATGGAGGACACCGCGGAGGAGGTGTGGAACGTGAGGACGACGGTATTGGTCGCATCAAAATCACCATACCAGAGTTCAAGGGCAGAGCTGATGCGAAGGCTTATTTGGAGTGGGAGATGCGTGTAAATCAGATTTTCGACAACCACAACTACTCCGAAGAAAAGAAGGTTCGTGTTGCTTCGATTGAGTTCACCGAATACTCTATTATTTTATGGGATCAATTAAACCGTGCAGGTGAACGTCCACACACATGGGAGGCGATGAAGCGAATCATGAGGGACCGTTTTGTACCAGCATACTACACACGCACACTGCATACAAAGCTACGACGGTTGAATCAAGGCTCCAAGTCCGTGAATGAATACTATCAGGAGATGCAAGTGCTCATGATCTGTACCAGAGTTCGTGAGTCCGAGGAGGCTACTATGACAAGATTCTTTGAAGGGCTGAACGACGATGTGCGGAATCGTGTTCATTTGATGCAATACGATACCGTACAAGAGCTACTTCACCAAGCAGAGCGTGCTAAACAATGGGTAAAAGACAACCATCCCAAGGTTGCCCGAACACATACATCAACTTGGAGGCGCCCAAATCAGCAAGAGAGCGAAGAAGGCATAAGTTCTAAGCCGGTTGCATCCACTAAATCGGTTGGAACTCCGTTTAAAGAAGCATCTAAGGTGACAAGTTCAGCTGGCAAGGAGGCATCCAAATCTGATTATAGCACTTTCTCCACCACTAGAACAAGTCAAATTGAGTGTTTCAAGTGTAAGGGCAGGGGTCACATGATGAGGGATTGCCCAAATGCAAGGAAGGTGTTGCTCACACATGAGGGATAAGTTACAGAGGGCGAAAGCGAGGAATCTGAACATGACGATGAGAAATTCAATGATTCTCCGCGAGAAGTTGTGTATTGTGATCCTGAGGTTGGTCCAACTTTGATGACTCATAAAGTGGATGGTGACAATAAGCTGATTGTTGAGAAGGGGCAGCGACGTGGTGTTTTTCAAACCCAATGCATGATGAAAGGCAAACGGTGCAAGCTTATAATCGATGGTGGAAGCTACAACAATGTGATCAGCAAGGACGTGGTTGATGCACTCTCATTAACCACATGGCGTCATCCTAAGCCATACTATATATGCAATGGCTTCACAATGTTGGTAAGCTGAAAGTTACTCATAAAGTTCGCGTGCCGTTTTCAATTGATGGTTATGAAGATAAGGTGGAGTGTGATGTCGTGACTATGCACATGTGTCACATCATGTTGGGGCGTCCGTGGCAGTTTGATCGCAATGTTACACACCAAGGGTGAGCCAATCGCTTCACTTTTATGTATAAAGGTGTATTTCAATCTTTGCTGCCCAAGAGAGATGAGGAGATTATTTCTGACATTGCCATCAAGGGTAAGGAGCTTATGAAGATTACCACGAAACCGAGGACGGTTTCGCTTAAAGAGGGAGGGGATGATGTGGCCAAGAGTATGAATACAACATTGATTTGTGCTTCACCCATGCAATCTAAAGTTACAAGGCCTAGTAGCTCTGAATTGAGCAAGGAGAAAGAAGCAATCGGTTATGAGAGAAAGAAGAATATCCTAGTTCGTGCAGATACTTATGTGATTCCCCTTTTGCGTAATGCAAACATGCCAACAATGCATGGAATTAGAGGTGTGGATGGTAAAGAAAGAAAGCTAGTTTGGGTAAAGAGGAAGACAAAAGATCAATCAAGTTCTCGTGATTGCAGTTCTGTCCACAATGTTCACGAAGATTGCAACGCCAATTCTGAGGTTTCTAATGCACACAAAATACATATTTGGAAACCTAATGAAGTCTACTTTCCAACGAATCAAACGGCGCATGATTTGGAGCTTCTTACACAAAGTTATGGTAACTTCATTGATTACTGCACGAGCTGTCCGGAGAGACGCGCGAGACTTGCCAAACATAAAGAGTCCGAGTATTGCAATACTAGTAAGAGTAAAATCCGACCATACCATGGATTTTCAATGGATGAGAAGGGCTCATTTTCATGTTCCAAATGGATTTGGAAGCCCCTTGAACAAGAAAAGGAAACATATAAAGATTTGAATTCAATTCGGATTCGGTTCGGGTCAGACAGGAAGTCCAACATTAAAACGCCCATAACTTTCACAAACGAAGTCCGATTTGGACGTTCTTGGACTCGTTGGAAAGATATTTCGAAGCCCCATACAATGGATGAGGTGCCAGCCATGGAATATTCATGGTCACGTTGCAAATGGAGAGAGAATCAAGAGGTAGCAGTTTAGATATTTCCTTTTTAGATCGTATTGGAGTTTGTTTCGGCCTTAGGCCAGGTTGTGCAGGAGTTTTAGTCAAGGCCGTGCATTGTGCACCAATATAAGGCCAGGGCCTTAGCCCCATTGTAACTTAGGCTATAATATGATAAGTTTTTGTGCTTGTGAAATAAAGGAGAAAATCGCCATGATGGTTGTTGGTGGCCAGATTGCGTGATTGCAAGGTTTTCTAATTTGGAGTTTGTTGAGTTGGTGCAAGGCAAGAATAGAAGATTCTTGTGATTGCCCATCAAATCTACAAGGTTCATCGAATCTAATTCGTGTCTTCTTGCTGAATTCACGGTTTGGGGAGTTCGGTGGATTGCTTCTAGATTGCACCTTGCATACTAGTGCAAATTGCCTTATCAAGATTGTTGGCTGCGTCAAGATAAGGAGAAGGAACCTCGCTGATCGTACCGGGAAAGATCAGGCCATCCCTACGCATCAACTAATCCTTAGTTGGTCCATATCAACAGTCTATCCCTGTATCCCACTCTCCACTGGTGTTGTCTAAAGTAAATCCTGGCAAGTTAATCAGCTAGGTCGTACCCATATAGACTTGTGGTCGTACTATTTTACATAAGGAGGTCGTCACAAGATTCAGTCCTTAATTAGTCCTGGCGGTTCTTTCCACAACCACGGGTTCTCGTGCGACATTGGCACCAGCCACTCTTACCATCCGCCTGGGCTGGTTAAAGCAAGTTTTAAGGTTTTGAGAAGCGTGAAATAATTGTAACAAAATACTCAGTCGCGTACGTCCCATGATTGTCCCCAAAATAAGTTCTTAAATTTGTTTAAAGATTGATGATTAGGGTAACTAGCCCTGGACTTGACTAGACGGCATGGCATTTTAATTTGACTTATAGCTATTTAGATTATCGGTAATATTTATGGTGACAAGGAACAGGTAATTCGAGTTATCAAGGAATGGCATATTAGATTTACTACAACGTCAAGTGGGCATATAGCTACCTTACAGCTTAACATATATTTACATGAAATAGCGCATGTAGTTTGAGTAATTTAAATGAAAATAACTTTGCAAGAAACTTAGGAGCAAAATGATCAAAATGCTGACTCGCCTTGGTCGAAGGTAGGAGGATCTTGCTGGTCTTGAGGTAGATCTTCTTGGGCTCGGGGGCGACTTCGAACTCTACTCGAACGAGGAGAACCGAAATGACATGCAACAACAGAAAAGACTAATAAGTATAAAATAATAAGCAAATGAACTGAACTAAACCGAAACCAACAGAAAGGTCTTGAATTTAGAAAATTTTAGAAACAAGTTTCACTCAATTGGAGTTACGACGAGGAAGAACGAGCTCTCCAAAGTCTTATTCTCAGGAAAATCCCAAAAATAACAGAGGAGAAAGTTCTTTCTCTGACATGCGGGTCCCACAGGTTTTATTTTATTTTTGGAAATTCTTTTAATTTCATAAAATTTAGAGTATGACGTGTGGGTCCCACGGCATTTTTATTTTAGAAAAACATTTTCTTTTTCGGTTAATCGCCCAGAGGCTGACGGGTGGGGCCGGAGTACTGTGCAAACAGTAGAGGGGCCCACTCATCAGTGACTCCTTTTATAAAACAGTTTTTTTAACAGTTCATTTAACCGGCGCGGGGTCCACTTGTCGGTCGGACATCAGGCTTTAAACCCTTTTGGGCCCACGGATCAGCGGCTCACCGGCATCGACTAACCACAACAGTTAGCAACTAACTGGCGGTTAGTCGCGCGGGAGCGGTGCCCTTCTGGCCGAACAACGGCGAGGCCCGCCAGTGGTGGGAGGTGCCACAGCCGCACGGGACAATGCCCAAAATGGGTTACCCGACAGCGCGCACACCCGCCGGTGAGGTGAATCGATCCGAGGTGAGCCGGTGAGCTACCGGCGGAGCAGGGGTCGGCCTCGGTGACGAAACCTGCGACGAGAGGTCGAGAAAGAGATTAACTGGACTCTGATACTACTAGTTAGACCGATGTCGACAATTAGAGGCAGGGGTGAATGATTGGGGAAGCTTTTGTTTCCCACAAGTATTCTAAATATTCACTCAAATGACTATGAGAGTCATTAAGTTCAGGTTACATCTCCTACAAGAGAATTATAGAGACCTGGGATCAATAAGAAGTAACAACCAATCTTTGCCCGCTTGACTGGTTGTTAGACCCCGATTTAGCCAATCCAGAATCCTCCGTGAAACCAATGTACTATTCCTTGGATCAGTATATAATGCTTAAAGATACATCACTGAATCATTTCATACAGGACGTAAACAGCACCAAACATTAATATTACATTCATCAGAGTTTAAATAGACCATATCGAGTCAAGTTTACAATAGAGCCGATTAGTCTAAATATATACATTACATAAAATGTGGAAGTGATAACGGAAACAAAAGGGGAGGGCACATGTTGCCATAGGTAAGCGACTGGGGTAAATTATGTCTGATCGATATCAACCAAGGACTTGGATAATATGGTGCACAAAAATACAAACTTAGTCAGCCAGATAGAGGTGATACCTAGACTGCTTGAGACTAATCTAATCTCCTCTATCTTCTTCACCATCAGCTCCTAAGGGGTCATAGTACACATGGTGTCCTTGGTTCATGGCCTCTGACGAAGGCTCGGGTTCTTTTATTTGATAGAGGAAACTACTCAAAACTACCAGTACCATAAATTCCTATGACTTAGCATTTTAACCAAACCATATTTTATTAGAGAGAGTGAAAGTGTGCAATATTTATAACGGTGCACATTCCATCCATCTTTTACATGGTTCCATCCACCATATGCTAGTTTTTTATTACCAGGGTTATATCCACTTATTTATCAACACTGGGTTACATCCACCCAGGAAAAGCCAAAATCAAGATTACATCAACCCGACGAGTTTTTATCCTACCCACAAAGGTTTTTGAAACAGAAACTAACTCGAGTAAGTTCCCATGTCCACCCTTGACTGTGGGTATGGCTGCTCGAATAGTTTACACTCTACAGAGACTGTACACTTCAACCATATGGGATAATCGGCTGTTATGTTTCACACATTTCCTTGAATATGTAAATCAAGGAGATTATCACAAGGCCTTTGCAATGCATCCCTAGTGTAAGTTACACCAGCTAAGGTTTCATTTGAGTGTGATTACGTCCACCATACCTAGAACCCCTCTTGCGCCACACGATGGCCTACACCAGCGATACGACCCATGTCTACGACAGCTTAAAACTAGTGACACAACTTGTGAGTCACTCCAATGGCTCAACTTGCACTGGTAGATACAAATTATTTATATAGTTGGACACCATTATAGACTTGTGGTTATACTATTTTATATTGGGTTGTCATCACATAATTAAGTCTTTAAGTTATCTAGATGGTACATGCCACAAACTACAATTTCTTATGCTACATCCATACCAACCATCATACCATCCTCCCAGATATGGCGATAGTAAGTTTTTAGGGTTTTAAGAAGCATAAAACTAAGTTATCTCCACATACCAATTATTTTCCTCCAATTACTATCCAAAACAACTTTCATGATTGAAAGATGATTATTAGAGCAAATTAGTTCCCTGGTACTTAAGCAAAACTAGCATGATGCTTAAGTACGACCTATAACTAGTAAAGTTACCACTAAATATCTAGCGTAACAAGGACCATGTGATTCATGTGTCAAAGGATGGCGTAATAATACTACAATATTAAGTAGGCATGTATCTACCTTAAGTTTAACACACATTTGCATAATAAATTAAGCATCCAATTTGATAATTTAAATGAATATAAAATTTGCACAAATGTAAATTTGATATGATCAAAATGTTGACTCACTTGGCTCATAAGTGGCTTGGTGAAATGCTTGAATTTTCTCAAACCGGTGCTCTTCTTCCTCCTCGTACTCTACTCGGATGAATGCATCGGAAAGCAATAAACACACGAGCAACAATAAATAAATACCAAAAAATTCAAATGAACTCCAATTGAGCAATTCCACTGCCAATAGATAGATCTTGAATTTAGAAAAAAAAGTAGAGAGAAATTTCATTAAATTTAGAGCTAAAATGAGCTAGAACGGCTCTCAATGTTTGAATTTGGATTAAATCCAAAAAAAATGAATAGAGGAGATAAATTCTCTCTGAGATGTAGGGTCCACTAGTTTTTGAATTAATTTTGTATTGAAAAAGGCCACAGAGACTAATAACTAGGACCCACGAGATTGACTTAAATTTTGATTTATTTTCTAAAAGAAAAAGGCCTTGAGGGACTGACAAGTGGGGCCCACTTAATGTGCCAACTGTAAGGCGAGCCCACTTGTTAGTGGCTCACACTAAACTAACCAATTTTAAAAGATTTTGAAAAGCTAGGGGCGCACATGTGAGTGGCACAAGGCTCTAATTAAATAGGGAGGCTCATATGTTAGCGGCGGATTAACAAACGCAAAGCTAGATCATTAAGTAACTTAATTAAACACATTTCAAACTTAACCACATTGCTACAGTCTTCTTCGTCCACTGAGATGAGGCAAGGCTCGTCGCCAGTGAGGGAAAGCACAACGGGCAATGGTGAGACCCGAAGGGAATCCCTAGCATGTCCTGAACTTCTAGGCCATGCTCTCAGCTCAATTTGGCTCGCACAATGCTCGATCATGCACTAAGCAGCGGCGGCTAACTAAAGCATGGCACCACAGTGCTATGAGGCCCTAGAGCTTGATTCCAAGCTAGGGGAGCATCTATGGGTAGAGGGGGACTCATCAGGAGGAATGGCAAAGCTTAGGGATGCACGAGGTGGTCTGTCATCAGAGAGCCAAGGCGGTGGAGAGGGGGCATCACGAAGGGCTTGCTGGAGGGGAAGAAAGGGCTTGGCAGTGGTCAGAGTCACTTCAGGATGTTCAGACGAAGCTCTCAGTGCATGGAATTGGATGGTGGAGTGACGAGGCAATGGGTCGGCTGGGCGTGGGAGTCAAAGAAGGAGATTGCTGGCAATCTATGAGGTTTGAGGGAATGATTAGGTGTGGTGAGAGAGAGAGAGGAGCAAGGAAAGCTTGAAGGTATGCCTGGCGAGGCTCAAAACTTACCGAAGGAGGTTGCCCATGGTGAGGTCTGAGTTGTGCGAGGTAGAAGCGATGGCGAGCTAAAATGGGGCTCTACATAGCCAAGGTGAGGAGCGGGAAGGCGCTGATGGGGTGAGAGGGGACTCAAGGGACCATAGTTAGAGCTTATATAGTGGAGGGGCAACAAGGCCATTGGAGCGTCATTATGGTGTGCACAGAGTTCCAAGGCGGAGGTGCTCAGTGCACGGTTTGGATAGAGGGCAAATTTAGGCAAGGCATAGGGGAGGGGTGGTAGAGCTCAGTGTGTGGCATAGAGGGAAATTAAAGGCAACGAGGCAGCTTGATGGGCAATGGATGTGTGCAAAATACGGGTACAAACACAGAGATACGGCTCGAACATGGCCCAGATGCGGCGAGCACGGGTTGCTATGGTTTGGCGCGCAGAGGAGGAAAGGGGAGCGAGGGGGATAGGCATAGTGTAGCATGAGTGAGGGTGACGCGCGACTATGGAGGAGCAGGGGTGCATGGCCAGGGGATGCTCTGGCCGGCGTGGCACGTCCCAGGCAAGGCCAAGGGGCCAACTAGGTTGGGCCAAGGCCAGCTGTGCCATGCTGAGGTAGAGGTGGGCTGGCCAAGCCCAAAGAAGTTGAGAATTTTTTAAATTTGAATTTTGGTTGAACTTTTGAGATGGCTTTTGAATTCAAATTCAAAATTTGAAATTTTCATTAACGCAAATTTTTCACTCCAAAAAATGGGATGCTACAAATCCTACCCCCTTAAACAGAATCTTAACCCCAAGATTCGAACTACTCAGAGAACAGAAATGGGCAATCTATCCTCAATTGATTCTTGCATTACTAGGTGGCTTCCCTCTCCGAGTGGTTGCTCCAAGATTGTGCCAAAAGTGTTTGTCTTGCAATTCGTTCAAATCATATCGGTCTACAAGGTTTCGTGTGTGGTACTGTGAAAGATTGGGCTATTCATGCATCAGTTAGCATTTTCCACTAGTTGATCCATATAATGATAGCTTTTGTTCGTGCAATCATCTTCATAATTTTACTAAAGATAGACTTCTCCAATGCCAATTTTGATGCTTGGGTGGCCCAATCATCTAAAAAAAATACTTGACAGCAACATGTGATGTGGCTAAGAGTGTGAATACTACATTGATTTGTGCTTCACCCATACAATCTGAAGTTACAAGGCCTAGTAGCTCTGAATTGCGTAAGGAGAAAGAAGCAATCGGTTATGGGAGAATGAAGAATATCCTAGTTCGTGCGGATGCTTATGTGATTCCTTCTTTGCGTAATGCAAAAAAGCCAACAATGCATGGAATTAGAGGTGTGAATGGTAAAGAAAGAAAGCTAGTTTGGGTTAAGAGGAACACACAAGATCAATCAAATTCTCGTGATTGCAGTTCTGTCCACAATGTTTATGAAGATTGCAATGCCAATTCTGATGTTTCTAATGCACACAAAATACATATTTGGAAAGCTAATGAAGTCTACTTTCCAACGAATCAAACGGCGCATGTTGGAGCTTCCTACACAAAGTTATGGCAACTTCATTGATTGCTGCACGGGCTGTCCGGAGAGACGCGCGAGACTTGCCAAACATAGAGAGCCCGAATATTGCAATACAAGTAAGGGTAAAATCCGACCATACCATGACTTTCCAAAGGATGAGAAGGACTCCTTTTCAGGTTCCAAACGGATTTGGAAGCCGCTTGAACAAGAAAAGGAAACCTATAAAGATTTGAATTTGATTTGGAATCTTGTTCAGGTCAGACAGCAAGTCCAACATTAAAACGCCCATAACTTTCACAAACAGAGTCCGATTTGGGCGTTCTTGGACTCGTTGGAAAGCTATTTCGATGCCCCATACAATTGATGAGGTTATAGCCACGTAATACTCATGCTCACATAGAAAATTGAGAGAGAATCCAGAGGTAGCAGTTTAGGTATTTCCTTTTTAGTTTGTATTGGAGTTTATTTCGGCCTAAGGCCAGGTTGTGCGTGAGTTTTAGTTAAGGCCATACATTATGCACCAATATAAGGCGAGAGCCTTAGCCCCATTGTAACTTAGGCTATGATATGATAAATTTTTATGCTTGGCTGAGATTGCGTAATTCAGCCATGTAATTAGTTAGGTATCAATTCTGAATTGTTTTAGGATTCGTAAACCAGATTGAACTCGGCCTTAGGCTCAAGTGCGTGCGTGCAGAGGTTAGGGTTGGCTTTATGTAGCAGCCGCCCCTCCTATTGTTCTTTTGACCACTTTTGATAATACAATACTCTTGTTCTTTCTATTGGCAGAACCAACTTGAAGGAAGAATTAGGAGATCATCGAAATCAAGATCATTCAACCTTTCCGCTGGGAATTTGGAGCGCGATAGAACTTCATCTTGTGGTCGTGAAGTTCAGCATATGTGGTTGGGCAAATTATAGAGTGCTAACTCTTGCATTGGCAATGGGAGATCACTACGATTCGTCGAATCCTCGTGAGTATCTTGATCCTACATCGAGAAGATCGGGCGACCCCGTATCAAGAGGAGGGGGAGAGGAGAGGAGAGGAGGAGAGGGAGGGGAAGAGAGGAGAGGTCCATGCATCGATGACAGTGAGTTCCCTGCACTTCTTTGTAGATTTATTTTGGAAACATGGTAGGATAGCAACTAAAATCATTAAATGTGTAGTTGTGCCAGTCTTCCTTGTAGATTTACTTATATGCCACTACCATATGTTAGCCTCCGTTTGGCCCTAGAATAAGATGATTTTGCCTTCAGATCAAAATATGTCCCTGTGATAAAAATTAAATATAGGGTAAATTGGCTTAGCCAAAAATAATGGAATTTTTGGTGGATCATTAGGGTAGCATACAACTCAAATATAAAATTTCATAAATATTAGCCTTTATTAGCATTTCATTTAAAAATGTAAAAATTTTATTTGAATAGTGTCTTGAAATATTTTTCCTAGCTCACTCACATAGTGAGCAACACCCCTGCGAATTTTCATAATTTTAGGAGGTTGTTTGCTATTTTAAATAAATTAGGTCTTCGGTCTTTTGGTAGAGGCACTTTGGTCTTTCTTCAGAAGGTAACGGCCTCCCCTAATGGTGCACTAATGGTAGTGGCATATAATTGAATTTTAGTGTAATTCAGAGGCATATAATAGAGGCAGTGTTTTTTAGTGGCATTTTGTAGAAACAAACGGTACAAAATTTTGAGAATTTTTGGAGCTACACTATAAATAATTAAACCACTAATTGTGTCGTAATTACTAACTTTAAATTGATTTGCAGGTATATGACCTTGGTGATTTGGACTGCCCTTTCGGCCTTCTAGACCAACGTGTCGACATGCAGCACCGCACGAGCCATCTTGTTGGGGTGGGGACAAGATGCCCCAGTTGGGGGTGGTCCGTACGCGGACGCTCTAACGAGCTTGGAGACTGGACCAACATAGAAGAGATAGCTTTGTCTGTAAACTGTGGTACTTCTTTTTACTATATTTCTGCTATGTACTTCTTCATACTTTACAGGATGAGCGATGCCAGCCTTCTACCTCTCACGCGGATGGTGGAGGCCACCGATTAGGATGGTGCTATGGTTGACAATAACGGGGAGGTCTAGGTTGGCCTAAAGCGATGATGATGGTAGGTCTCGTGGATCGGTGGTGGCCCGAGATGCACAACTTCCACCACCCATTCGGGGAAATGGCACCCACTCTATAGGACGTCGCGCTGCTGCTCGTCCTACCTATCGTGAGAGAGGCTGCCTCCCTACCGGATGCGCCTAACAACTAGTGTGACGACCTACTGGGTAGGTTTGAGGGGGTTCTTCGAGCAGAGGCTGTGGCAACATACTACGCCTTCCCAGTGCGATAGAGGCATGGCCCACCAATTAGGTGGCTTTCACAGTTCCGGGTATGTATGCTATCTATTTTCCCTATTTAATGATGCAATATTCTTGCCATATGATAGGCTTAATAATTTTTAATTTGTGCACAGGTCGAGCGGATGGACCCAGAGGCTGATGAGTACCAAGTGTCGCGGCACCTCGAGGTGTACTTGCTATGGCTGTTTGACTAGGTACTATTTACCAGCAGCCACAGTGACTCCGTTGATGCCCGCCTTGTGCGGTATGCGATGGCCATCGCCAACAGGGAGGAGGTGCACATCAGCTGGAGATCAACCATACTTGCCACGACATATCGCAACATGTTCGACGCTTGTTGCAGGATGAGGCAACCTCTGTCCTCATAGGCTGCCCCTCCTGGTGCAGCTATGGTCATTCGAGTGCTTCTCCCTCGGACGGCCGATGCTGCTCGATAGTGGTCCATACCACGTGGACATGTACCACGGGAGCGTAGTGGACCGATCGACTGCAGGGCCCCTTTAGTGCTGTAGACGGGTATGTACTCTCCTAAGTCATTACTATACATCTATTATGGGTCATCCTTTGTAACCACTATTCTGGCTCGCAGGCACAGTTTGCACACCTGCAGGTCACCCATGTGTACAAAACTTCATCAACACCTCGACCGCCTCACCGCTAACGACGTGCACTAGGAGCTGTACTCAACTTAGGAGATGGAGAACCGCGCTTCCTCTAGGTTGTCCTCACTTTGTAGGCACGACCAGGCATACTGGCTAACATGGAGGAAGCTCACTTCGATGTGTTTGTCAAGGACTACATGGTACACAGGGTGATGCGCCAGTTTGGCCTTCGCCAGGTTGTTCCAGTCCTCGTCGGGCATCGGGTGCCTAACTCGGTCCATGCGTGAGTTACACATAACACATGTCCCTATAGTTTTTGATTTCTATTACGATGCCTTCTAATTGCAGTGGTACATTTTGCAAGCATAGCAAGAGGTGTGACTGTAAGATGAACTGGGTAGGGAAGATGGCGTGGTGGCTAGAGGAGTGGGCGAACACCCTTGAGGACTTCGTGCAGGAGGCCACACCATACGACCCCAGCATGTACGATGAGTACCTATGCTAGCAGGCTCCGCAGACACGCACTAGACTAGTGCATGCGGTTGACCCTCCCCCTGCACGCGCACCAGCACCGACCGGCACGTACCTTGCACACTTGGCGCGGAACTTGTCCCTCGTAGTAGGTACTCTCGTGTTTCGAAATGTCTGAGTACGGTTACCATAATTACAAGTTTGACACTTTCTTCTACTTCTTGTAGACGGACAACGCCGCTGGGATTGCGAGGGACACCAGGTCGATCATGGACAGGGTTACCCACGGTTTTGAGGTGGCGTGCGATGAGTTGCTACAGGTTCTTCGTCGGGTCCATAGTGCGTCTAAGCGTGTCGTGGTCCTAATGTCATGTAGGAAGCTCCTTGAGGTGGCCACGTGGATGCGTATGCCAAGGCCACCACACCTTGCAGCTCAGGTATGAGGATGTGCACGTGCCCCAGCAGCACCTGGCCAGCCTGGAGGGTTAAGGTGGCCACGTGGCTTACCCCAGGCACCACCACCACCGCTGCCGGTATATTGCTGTAATTCAGAATAAATAATTGATTATTTAAAAAAATCTATTTTACAACTCAACTTTTCTTGTATAAAGTTTCCCAAGCCTAGATTCATCGCTGTATGTCTAAGCTTTTCTACAAAATTTATAGTCATTACTTAGTATACTAACTAGAGTTTTATCTATGGTGACAAGGTATATAATGTTTAATGTCAAATGTGTCTATATACAAGGATTTGGGAATTAACTAAAGTTAAAACATGAATTTGAATTATGATCGAATAAAAATATGCATGCATAATAATGTAAAACTTAATATAAATAATTTGAAATACTGGGTTCAACATGATCAAATGTGTAGCTTGCCTTGATCTGTGAACTTGTCTCGTTGGCAAAGTAACAGTTTTCCAGAACCTTAGAGTCTACATGCGTATATAGCAATGGCAACTTAGGAAAAATAGCAAATGAAGACAAAAAACTCTAGGAAAATTATGAAAAATAGTACAAAGCAATGGCAACTCAGGAAAAATAAAACCAGCTTAAACATAGCTTTAAAACGAACAAATAATGCTTTTTCCTTCTCTAGGTTGAAGAAAAAGAAGAAAATGAGGAAAAGAAAATGTAGGAGATTTTAAATAAATCCAAATAAATAAAAACTAGAATTTTTGGTTGTTACAAACCTACCACCTTAAGAGAAATATCAACCTCAAGATTTAGATGGGCTAGCAAAGAGGTGGTGATGGTTAGCCTTCATCTCCTCCTCTCGTTCCTATGTAGCCTCATCTTCGGAGTGATTGCTCCACTACTCCTTATGGAAATAGATAGTCTTCTTTCTTGTCTTATGTTATACTATCTCAAGGATTTTAATTGGATGCTCACTATAGCAGATTTCTTCTTGGAGCTCAAGGGTCGTGTACTCCTGACATGGTTGGTGGCAACTCTAGCTAGTATGTGACTTCTCCTTTGCATTCCAGAATCTCGAATGGTGCTTTCCCTTGGTTTGGAATCTTTTGACTCTTCTGAGTAGGGATACTCTAAGGCATATGAAGTCTCCAACTTTAAAAGCAAAGCCTTGGTGATGATTGTTAGCGTAGCTCTTCTATTGTGATTGGGCTATTTTCAATCTGTCCTTGATTTTTCTCACCTTTTCTTTAGCATCCTGAAGTAGGTTGGGTCCAGGGCTTGATGCTCTTTTGTTTGTTCTCAAAGAGAGGTGTTCTACACTTCTTGTCGTACAGAGCTTCGAAGGGTCGATCCCAAAATCTAGAGCACAATCTCCTAGCATATCCTCCAAAACTTGATTTACTCATTCTATTTGACCATCTATCTAGGGGTGGTATGCTGTACTGAAGTTGATCTTACTCCCTAACTCCTCATGTAGCTACTACCAAAACTGAGAGGTGAATTGACTGCCTCAATCTGACATTATTTTTTTGGACACTCCATGCAAGCATACAATCCTAGACATGTATAGTTCTACAAACTTACTCCCGGAGTAAGTGGTTTTGACTAGAATGAAACAGGCTACCTTGGTCAATCGGTTTGTCACCACCCAAATAGAGTCATTTCCTGATTGAGTTCTTGGAAGTCTGATGATAAAATACATGCCAGTTTCTTCCAACTTTCAATCCAGAATTTGCAAAGGTTGCAAAGATCTAGCAGGCTTTTGATGATCTGCCTTGACTTTTTAGTTGGCTTCACATGATTTAATAAACTCGGCAATTTCTCACTTCATGCTAACCCACCAATAACTTTCCCTCAGATCTTGGTATATCTTGGTACAGCCTGGATGGATTGTGTAAGGGGACTCATAGCTTCTCATAGAATCATATCCTTAATCTCTTTATTGTTGGGTACACAGATATGATTCTCAAACCAAATTGTTTCATGTTCATTCTCAGTGAAACCTAAGGATTTGTTTCTAATGTTTTTCCTTATTTCTTTGATACCCTCATCAATTTCTGAGCTTCCCTGATCTGGTCAGGTTGGGTGGGTTGAACTTCTAGAACCAAAAGTATACTCTGATTCACCGGGTTTAAGTTACAGCAGGCAATTTCCTTCTAAAGTTAGGTCTGTTCCTCTTTTGCCAATGTGCAGTTTGCATAAGTTTTCCTGCTTAATGCATCTACCACAACATTAGCTTTGCTAAGATGGTAGTGGATTCTAAGGTCACAATCTATGATTAGCTCTAACCATCTTCGTTGCCTCAGGTTGAGTTCTACCTAGGTGAATATGTACTTCAAGCTTTTATGGTCAGTGTAGATTTCACAGCGGTAACCAATAAGGTAATGCCGTGAAATCTTCAAAGAATGCACCACTGCTACTAACTCCAAGTCATGAGTAGGATAGTTACAAGGTCTCAACTGGTGAGACGCATAGGCTACTACCATGTCTTCTTGCATCAGAACACATCCAAGACCTTACAGAGAGACATCACAAAAAATATCAAATCCTTGTGTATATCCCGCAAGATGAGTACCGGAGTAGTAATCAACTTGTTCTTGGGTGTTTAGAAACTTTGTTCATAGCATTAGTTCATTCAAACATCTTCTCATTCTTCGAAAATTGTGTCATGGATTTGGAAACCTTGGAGAACCCTTCTATGAAGCGTCGGTAGTAACCAGCTAGTCCAATAAAACTCCTAATTTTTGTTATCGACCTCGGCACCGTCAATGTGTCTAAGGAAGGCTACCTCTTTTAGCTAAAATTTACACTTATTGAGTTGGTGCTCTCTAAGTTTCTCCAAAATTATTCTGAGGTGGCCCTTATGCTCCTTCTCGTTTCTAGAATAAATGAGAATGTAATCGATGAAGATCACTACGAACTTTTCTAAGTATTTCATGAACACTTTGTTCATCATACATATGAAATAGGATGGTGTATTGGTCAATCCAAAGGACATGACGGTGAACTTGTACTGACCATAACGAGTGGAGAAAGCAGTCTTAGGTATATATCCTTCCATCATATCTTCAATTAGTGATACCCTAACCTTAGATCTATCTTGGAGAAGATGCTTGCCCCCTTCAACTGATCAAAAATGTCATATATCCTAGGCAAGGGATACATGTTCTTGACGGTGGCATTGTTAAGTACTCTGAAATCCACACACATTCTCATGATGTTGTCCTTTTTCTTGATGAAGAGAATGGGTGCCCCATGGTGATGCGCTTCAAATGAACCTTTGTTTTGCAATCCTTGATTTGATTCTTCAATTCAGCTAGTTCATTGGTAGGCATATGGTAAGGTCTTTTTGAGATTAGGGTTGTGTTGGACACTAGGTCAATCATAAACTTGATGTCCCTATCTAGTGGTATTCTTGGAAAGTCCTCTGGAAATACATCTAGGTATTCCCAAACAATTGGTATTTCTTCTAGATCATGGAGGTAGTTAAGAGTACACTCCGCCTCTAAAGAAACTTCTAGCTTAAAACTCACTCTCACTCCTTGACCATTAATGAGAGTGATGGACTTGATGGCACAATCTATTTGACCACGATTCTTGGCTAACCAATTCATGCAAAGAATAATATCCAAACCTTGGGAGTACAAAACTATTATGTTGGCTATAAATGGTACTCCTTCATGATTAGGTCCACTTTTGGGCACAAAGTCACTATCCTCATTTCCATTGGCTCCATTGTTGCTGTTGCTTCTGGTGTTCACTATCTGCTTGATCTTCCACATATTAGGAAACAGAGGAAATAGAGTAAGAGGGGTTTTGTGTCCATCCCACAAGAAAAACAAAAGGAAACTTTTAATAAAAAAGCAACTCAATAAAAAGCAATTTTATTAATAGTATAACCATGTGGCTGTTAACAACGAAACAACAGCTCATAGGTAACATTCACTAATGACTTAAAGTCCAAAATTTAGGGGTTTCCCTATGGGGCTGCATGGAACTGGCTAAGGTACTTCTGCTTGGAAGGTAGTGGAATGCAGTGTTGTTTAACTCCACTTCATAGATTTCTCTTAGCTGACGAATGACCTCCCGAGTAGCATCTTGGATTCCCTTGAAGATGGAGTCTCGTGCCAATGGTGCATCATAGGTATGGAAGGTGGTGTTATCTCCTGGATTGGCGAAGATTAGAACCTCTACTCTTTAGCATTCTTGGTCTCCCATATGACTTCTCCTTGGTAGACAAGGCGAGCCTTAAACTTGAGCTGCTACAACATCTTCCATAGACTGTCTACCAAATGTCCAGCATGAACTACGTAGGAAATGGCGGTAAGGGTTTCTACCATCTAAAATATTTGAGAAAGGAAAGAACTAGGAAACAATTTTTAATTAAGGGGCATGGTTAATTAAAGGAATGAGTAACATAAGTTTTTACAAGATTTTTCTTTAAAATAAGATTTTTTTATTAAAATAAGTCCTTAGGGTGCATCTATGGCCAAATCCTAGAGTCATTATGGCTCTGATACCATCTCTATCGAATTTGAAAATAACACCTCTGGATTCTCTATGTAAATTACACTAGTTCAGGAATAGCTAGTGCACACAGTAGTAATAAAGATACATATCATCCATGATGACATTTATTAATTAACCAAGTATGGGCCTTATGGCCAATGTTTACATCAATAGCTCATAAGCCAAATTTAAATAATAGCAGCGAAAAGTAAATCCAAAGTGGAAGAAGCCCATCTAGTCTACCCATAGGCAAATGTCTGTAGTCGTAGAACTCCTTTGAGTGACAATAATTAAGCAAGGGTGAGTACAAAATGTACTTCACAAGTTACACAAATAATAGAGTTAATGCATGCAAGGATAATGTCAAAAGAAGGCTAGGTTTGTTTGAGCGCAAAAGCAAATTTAACATTTAAATACAATAATTAGATGTAAACAACTAAATTTAATACAATAAGTAAATAAAACTATATTTTAATCAAAATAATACCGTTAGTGTGGTCCAACCTACCAATAACCTATCCAGAAGTTTCCAACCCAGACCATTCCTCTAATAGATTTCCTCCATCTATTAATTAAACAAGTTATTGAAAATCAAAGTCTAGTCCATGAAAAACCATACTCAACTTGCCCATGACCGTGGGCACAGTTATCCAAGATAGTTTTATACTCTGCAGTGGTTGTACAACTTTACCCACAAGAGATAATCAATTTATATTGTTCATTTGACACACTTCTAAAGGCGTGCAACTAAGTGATTATCACAAGGCCTTTATAATGTGCAATCCTCAACCTAGTCACACCCTGCTAAGGTTTTACCACAACATAGAATCCACGAAGTTGGGGGCCCCTCTTGCGTTGCATGAGTTACCAGTGGCTCTATCACACCCACATTCAACCTGATGGCGAAACCAAGGTTGGGACATGCAAATTAGTTAGCCAGGTCTGTCCATACCAGACTTGTGGTAGTACTCAATGGCTTTCTAATAGTAGCTCTTAGACAGATCCATAATTGACTTAGGCAAGACTTACCACATACCCACCTTGTGCCACCAAGCACCCATCACCCAATCATTTGTCTAAATCTAAACCATCCTTTTTATTTTATTTTATCAAATATTCCATAAACCTCCTTGACACTCCAATGTCAGGGATATGTTTTATTACTCATCTTTTCTTGTATAAAGTTCCCCAACCTAGATTCTTCTCTATGCATGTCAATGCTTTTTTACAAAATTTCTAGGCATTACTTAGTGTACTAACTAGAGTTTCATCAATGGTGATAAGGTATAGGGTGTTCAATGTCAAATGTGCCAATAGCCAATGCATAAGGATTTGGGGATTAACTACAGTTGAAACAGGAATTTGAATAATGATTGAATAAAACTACGCATCATATTAATTTAAAATAGAATATAAATAATTTGAAATACTTCAATATGATAAAAGGTGTAACTTTCCATGCTCTACGAACTAGTGGTGAGATCGTCGGCGAAGTTGCACTCTTCTAGAATGTTGGAGTCTACACGCGTAAATAGCCAAAACAAAAAAAATTCAAATAAACTCCAAAAATTCAAAAGGCTTATAGAAACATAAAGATTAGGATTTTAGATGACTTTAGAAGAAAGAATGGGGTAAATTGGAGTTAGAACAAAGGAGAACAAGCTTTTGGAGAATTTAATTTAGGGAGAAAGAGAAAGAAAACATTGTTTAGGGTTTTTCATGATTTTTCTAGTTTATTTTCCTAACGGAAATTTGGATTTATGATGTCAGCATGGAATTTAGAATTTGATGGAATCATTTTCTTAAAGGAAAAAGGCACGGTCATTGACATGTGGGGTCGGGTATGGTGGACCGAATCCATGAAATAATGGTACGGTCCATGGTGGGCTGAGCGTAAATACTGACTAGGCGAGCTACACGTGGCTACTGCTTTGACTTGGGAGTTGAGGTGGTGTCCACATGGCACATGGCTAGCCTAATGATGTGGTGCCGATGGCAATGATGAGGTGATCTTGTTTTGCCTATCATGGTGGCATGGGATGGACGAAGTTGGCCGGCGGTAAGGTTGAAGCAGTGGTAGGTTCAGTGCTTTGGCAAACTAGGATTTCGGCAATCTTTCTCAATGGTGGAGATATGGAGGAGATCAGCATAGGTACAACGATGCTCAGTGAGGTGTTAGCAAGCTTGGCGGGGCTTGTCTCACCGGCTATTGCTCATTGGAGTGGAGATTAGAGCTCAGGAATAGGGGAACTCGGCGCGAGGAGGCTAGGGCTCACTAGGGTGCAATTGGGAACAGGGTTCGGTGTGGTGGTTGCCTGAGGTGCTGGGGTTTATATAGGTTGGGGAAGGGGCACACGGTGGGGGATTCTTCATTGAAAATCTCGGCAGTGAGAAATCAAAGAAGGGAGAGAAAGGAAAGAGAGAGGCATGGAGAAAGGAAAGGGAGGTGATGGTTGCAGGATTCGGATGGTGCGCGGTGTGACTTTCCATTGAAGGACGTGGCGAAGAAGGAGAAGCGAATTGGGCTACTCTCGGCAGCAGTGGCGCATGAAGGAAGAAGAAGGAAGGGAGGAAGATGATTCTAGCATGCGGGCCCCATGTGTCAGCGAGGGGGAGGGAGCAGCACGACACGGAATGACTGGCGTGAAGAATAGGTTGGGTAGGCCGAGTGGCACAGAGTGCGAGTGAGAAAGAAAGTGGGCCACAGAAAAAGTATGGGCTGAGGCAGATTCGACTCAAGGGAGATTTGAGGATTTTAATTCCATTTTGATTGTAGAAACTGTCGGAAAATGATAAAAAAGGCATAGAAAATAGTACATGAAGGCCAAAAAATTCCAGAAACATTATGAAAAATACTACAAAGCAAGGGAAAATCAAGAAAAAATAAAATCAGCATAAACTTGGCTTTAAAATAAACAATAAAGATTTTTCCTACTCTAGGTTAAAGAAAAAGGAAAAGAAAATCCAGAAAATTTTAAATGATTCCAAATAAGTAAAAAACTAGAATTTGGGGATGTTACAATTACATAGCCCTCGAACAAGTTCCTATTCAATTCAACATTTTCAGGTCAAAGCCAATTTCACTTGAAAATACCACGCCAGTCTAAGCGCCCTCACCATGCCGGTTAGAATGCCAGCGGTCTCACCACCATGGTCTGGCTAGTCAGACCAGTTAACTTCACTAGAAAGTTTCCTCTCTGGAATCTGTTATTTTCAATCTACTTTTTGTTCCAATTTGAATTTGCAATGCATCTAGTGCAAATTTATCCCAAGATATGTCCACATAAGTATTTGGTGTCCATTTTACAAGTGTGCATGTGGTTGACTGACCACCATTAGGACTGCCCAAGCGGATTCAGTTCAAGTGTCACAAGCAACAATATCATATTCAAATATCTAGAGCCAAGCTTGGCAAGCTAGCATGATGTGAAGCTTCACTAGTGACAACTTCAACTAAAGGGATGCTAGTAAGAGTCATAACAAACCAAGAAATCAAAAGGTAAATCGTGAAGCTAACATCGATCATTTTGGTGAGCTAAGAGTTCTAAAATAAACCATTATTTTAACACTGAAATAAACCATCATTTTGGTGAGCTAGCACTGTTAGTGCAAAGGCAACTATTTATAGCATTGTTCATGTAAGTAATAGATTTCAAGAAAGTTTGTAGGACCGGACAAGCAGCAAAGGGGGGTGAATGGTGCCTTCAAATTCTCCCCAAGTATCCACTTAACTCTCTTCTCCAATAGCTACCGAGCTATGAAGATTAGAGTTGAAGTCTTACTGGAAACCCGAGCAGACAGACCGAACAAAGCAAGAAAAACAAGCTGGTCGTAAGTCTCAGCAACGTGGTCGATAATTGACCGAGAGATCACTCTTTGACAGAAGAACAATGTTGTCGGTAGTAGATGACCCCCAGACTAGAACAGCAGAGAAAAGATACTAGCCAACAGACCATGGTCGAAGACCAGCACTGTGGTCGAAATGCAACAACGTGGTCATAAACACAACAATGTAGTCGAAGGCAAACAACGTAGTCAGAAGCTAAGCTCGTGGTCGTAATCCGACTGTGTGGTCGTTACCCGACAACGTGGTCGTAAATCGCCTTAGTTGACAACCACAGATACCAGAACCAACGTCGTCGTAAGCCAACAAGTGGTCGAATAACCCACGTGGTCAAAAACACTCTGCAAACAGAACATCAACGTGGTCAAAAGCACTTGAAACACGAGGGCTAATAGAGTTGAACGTGGTCGTAATGCTCTCAGGAAAACAGAGAAGGACAATGAGGCACATGACCACAAAGCCAAGATTCCAAATATCTTTCGACTTAAAGATCAATTGGCCAAGAAACTGTGCACGCAAGAAGGTGAAGATCTCAAGAGGTTGCTCTGAACTTTAATTAAAAACTTATCAAGAAAATAGAGATCTTTCTAGGATTTCACCAAAACCGCTCAAGACCGAGACTGAGAGAGAAAGAAGATAATCATACCATGCAAGTGGGAATACAAAGGCCAAGATGGCTTTGAGTATGATTTCCCAACACCAGGCAAGTCAGACCATCAACAAATCAACCGAAAATGAAGTCTCAGATCAAGAAAGGAAAGAGCGAACTAAAGAACAGATAACCAATATCCATAACAAACAAAACCAACTCAACTCCATGCATACGAGCATACACACACATAGATCAAAAGATGATATATTGCTCTGGGAGTTGATTCTATAGCCACTCCATCTAGTGGACCAGGAGCACAAGTGCTCCAACACCAAAAACAAGATCGCACGCAAGAAGAACAGAAAACGCTAGAGACTTGCCTTGATGGGTAGCCCTTTATTCAATTTATAGTCTCACAAGCGAACTCTAGACCTAATGGATCCAACCATTAGTCCACATCGGGGATAACCCATTAACCTCACATACCATCGGGTTTTACTCACACACAATGATGAGGCGATGGGGTCCCGATCTTCCGATAGGATGATAACTTCGATTTTGGTGGAGGTGACCCTTACGATCCGACTATAATCGTACAACATCGCTTGCGCCTTAGCAATCGCTGAACCACACTCCAAGTTGTTATCAACCGTGCTAGGAACGCGGTTGACCTGACCACGAAGGTCTATTCCTGCATGCAACTGAAGAACACGCAAGAACAAGATAACAAGCAATCTGAAATTGCAAATATATAAATTGAGTCCAAAAGGTGGGATTCTGAAGGCTATCTTAACAGGTGGTCATCCGACACAACTGAAGAACAGAAGTTTGCATAATGGCTAAACCTAAACTCAACGAAATCCAAAAAGTTCAAAGGGGGTAGAGGGTGAATATATGAGTTGGAGAAGAGAGAGGAGCGGCCAAGGGTCGTCCTAGGGTTGGACACCCACCCTAAAAAAATTACAAAGCCTTTGGGCCCAATTGGAGGTGGCGCAGCACCTTGGACTCGGGTTCAGAAATAGTCCTGACTTGCTTCGGTGATATCTTTCTGCACAGAATGAATTTTGAGGTGATGCCAGATTCATTGGAAATAGGATAAGATAAGTTTTCAATCAAGTACTCATCCATCCCAAATAGACTCCGGATGTGAATTTTATGCATGTTGGAAGTCGGTCCTGTCAGGCTGAATCAGCGTCAGATTGTTTTGATTATTGCAACACGACCAGAAGGTTTCCGAAGCTGAGACCTCTTCCATTGGATGGGCCTTGGAATAAGCTTTCCAACAAGCACAAGAACACTTAAATAGGACTCTGTTTGTGAAAGTTATGACCGTTTTATTACAGGCCTGTCGGCTGTCCCGAACCAAATCCGAATTGAGTTCTGAGTTGATTCCGAGTTTGATTTCGGTTGGCCTTGAGGAAATTCCGAATTGGACTTGGAAACATCATCCAAAACATGGGCTTTTAAGTTCTTGGACCTCTCCCCTTTTGCTCTCCCACTGCATGGCTTCTCCTTAGCCTTTTTCTTCCTTGTTTTTCTCCATTGATTTGGCCCCGGCCTCCTACTTCCCCTCGGTTCACAAGTCTTCCATTTGTCAAACCTTAGAAACGAATTCACCTTTTGTTCAATCTTGATATTGGGTGCTATGTTCGTATGCGTTGTGGCATGGTCACATCATCCTCCCCTTCTTGACAAAAAACCGTCCTCGGTTTTAACAAATGTGTAGCCTCACGTATTGCATGATCTTGATCATAAATCTCAGTATATAACAATAGATGCAATAAACTCTCATTATGTAATATCATAAGTTCTTTGTCAAACAAAGTGAAACCTGTTTGGAACGAACTCACCTGATAATTTAAGTGATGCGTACGAGCTCTTGTAATTAGAACAACAAGCATAGCAAATATGGTTGTATCCATAGGGTACATGTCCTTATCATCCTCCCCTTCTTGAAAATAAAGCTGCCCTTGACTTTTGATAAGCTGAAAATATGGTAACAAAGAAGCCAAGGTGTATGCATGGTATATGTATATGTATCCGTTTTAGTAGTTCTTCGTTGTTGCACCATTAATGTTATAAAACAACAGTGATCATAAAAGCTCATTGTATTATTAACCCAAGAGTAATCACATATGTTAATGAGCAAATCAAAATTTCTCACACATCAATTATTGCAACTAATTTTTGCAAATGTAAGTGAAGCATTTATGCAGTTCAAATATCTGAAGTTGTAAACTTGCAGTGGTGGCACATATAGACAAAGCTACAACTTTTGGAATCAAGCAAAGTTCTTCCATATAATCATATCTCAATTGAGCAATAACAAATTTATCTAGCAAGGGTGAAAAGATTTGTATGTTCTTCCATAATTCATCTTCTTTATTCAGATTGTCCATACTAGATGGTGCAAAAAGAGATGAACAAATAGGCATTGAATGAGTACTAAATTTTACTTCCCTCTCATATTGAACAAGACTCAGCACACAAGAATTGTTGTCCAAAACAGTAAGCTTCAATTCATCCATGTGATCACAAGTTATGCATATTTGATATACAAGAAATTGATTTTCTACACCATAATCTCCAATCAAATTAAACTTATACCTAGGGGTGTATGCACTAAACAAGAATTTCGAACATGAAAGTTCAGAAACTTTCTCCATAGCATGTGACAATTTCATAGGTAAATCCAATATGATGTAACACAATGAATTAGCAAGAGAAATGCTAGTCAAAACTTCTTTATATCTAACCAAAGCCACATTATCATTGTATGTGATTAATTCATCACATGAATCACTCAAAACAGTAGGCAATTCAATTATTTTTTGACAAGGTGCACTTAACACATTCTCAACACTCAAATCAATGCAGTGTGAATTCTCTACTTGAAATATGGGTGTGTCAGAATTGTTTTCCACTAAGTTTTGCTCTAAATTAGCATGCACAGTGCATAATTGTTGTTCTTCACAAGCATACTCACCATGATTGATGATAACACCATGACCTTTACCATTTTGGCTCCCCTCAGACGATGTAAGTGCATCCATCTCCTCATCTTCGTTCTCAACCAATGGAGTCGATGGTTCAATCAGTTCATGCTCCTCTTTGACATGGTTCTCAACTACCTGCAAGTTGTTAGTTACAGAAAAAGGCACAAACACAGGTTTGTTCTCATGTTTCTTATCATCAAGCACTCTCAATCTCTCCTCAATCTGACGTTCAACATTACAAGCAAGTATAAACAAATGAGGGAGAGAATTATATTCTTTGTGAATGAGAATGTCCTGAATTTCTTTGTTAAGCCCACGTAAGAATCTATTCTCTGTAGCTTCAGCATGTTCCTCTAAGCCACAACGCAATAAACGAGTTTTTAATTCATGATAATATTCCCTTACAGTTCTACTTCGTTGTTTAAATGTTGCAATCTAGCTAGCAAATAATCAGCATGGTATTTAGGAACATAATGATCTCTCAAAAGTTTCTTTAATGCATGCCACATTTGAGGCACTCTTCCAAGTCTACTTAAGTACTTCCACCAAAGTATTGCATCATCAATAAAAACACTAGTGGCAGCTCTAATCTTTTGCTTATCAGACCAATCATAATATTCAAATTCTTTATCTAGCGCTATCTCCCAGTCAATATAGGCATCAGGATCAAATTCACCAGCAAAGGATGGCCAAGTGATTTTAGTTTTACCGGACGCACTATCACGATCATATACCTCCCATGGTGAAGAAGCTTGTCTCAATGTGCATCTTCCTCGCGAATTTCTTTGCGCTCCTGGTTAATGGCTCGAAGAAGATATGGATCTATCTCGTAATCATCCCGTGAACCTGCCATGGTTAGTAGCAAACAAGGAAACAAATCACAAGTATATGTTCCTATCAACTACTAGAATGTGGAGACTCAATTCAAGTAATGCATCTCTCAAGCTCTTACCAAATTCCTTGCAACCGGTGGCTGGTTTGTGATAAACTTAGGTGATAAGTAAAGTGATTGCAAGGGACGATTTGACGTGATCTGTTGCTTGGTTAGTATAAGGTGTAGCTTGGAAAGCTCGATACGTAGCAATGGAGAACAATCAGTTAATTTCAGAAATTGCACAGAATTGAATTATAGTTCGTATCTAGCTCTTAGCCTATGTTGCTGATAAACCAAGGATGGAACAAGGCTAAAATAAGTTTATGGCAATGTATAGGAGTGGTAAATACAAGATAATTCAATCGAATGCAATCTGGAATTGAAGAACACAAGGATTGGCCCAAAACTTGAAAACTGAAGATTTCTGTCCACTAGACAGCATGTCGGTATTTCGGTCGTAACTTTTTTAGTTGCCTTTTTTTTCAATGATTCTTTTTTTCTCCGTTTCCTGACGGCTTTTTCTACAACTTTTGTTTTGTGACCAAGTTCCGGAAACTGACTGAAAAATTCTCACAAAATTCACAACTGCCGACTATTGCAGATTCAATTCAGAAATTTGGGTTAACTTTCACCACATATATCTTTTAATTGGCTTGTGGGAATGAAACGACATTTTACACGAAGATGGACAATGAAGTTAGGAATATAATGGAGGTAGTCTCACTCAAAAAGGATCACGAAATCAAAAGTTATGGCTTTTTTGGTAGCGGTTGCAGAGAAAGGAAAAATCAGCCGAAATTGGAATTAGGGTTTGGGGTGGAGGAATTTTTTTTTGTCTGGATTTTTATAGGAAGAAAGATATGACCAGAAACCAGACAATGCGAAGACAGACACAAATTCAATTTAGCAAACCAAAATTAACAGATTGAAAGGCACAACGGGGTTTGGACAGCGGAAATTAACTCTTTTTGTGGGGCAATTTTTCTGGACTATGGGAAGTAAAAATCAATCTACTAACTAGGGATACAAAAAATTTCTACCGGTCAACTGAAGCTCTGATACCAACTGATGAGGCGATGGGGTCCCAATCTTCCGATAGGATGATAACTTCGATTTTGGTGGAGGTGACCCTTGCGATCCGACTACAACCTTACAACGTTGCTTGCGGCTTAGCAATCGTTGAACCACACTCCAAGTTGTTATCAACCGTGCTAGAAACGTGGTTGACCTGACCATGAAGGTTTATTCCTACATGCAACCAAAGAACATGCAAGAACAAGATAATAAGCAATCTGAAATTGCAAATATATAAATTGAGTCCAAAAGGTGGGATTCCGAAGGCTATCTTAACAGGTGGTCGTCCGACACAACTGAAGAACAGAAGTTTGCATAATGGCTAAACCTAAACTCAACGAAATCCAAAGAGTTCAAAGGGGGTAGAGGGTGAATATATGAGTTGGAGAAGAGAGAGGGGCGGCCAAGGGTCGTCCTAAGGTTAGACACCCACCCTAAGAAAAATTACAAAGCCTTTGGGCCCAATTGGAGGTGGCGTAGCACCTTTGGACTCGGATTCAGAAATTGTCCTGACTTGTTTTGGTGATATCTTTCCGTAAAGAACGAATTTTGAGGTGCCATCCCAAACGGATTCCGAATGCGAATTCTATGCATGTTGGAAGTCGGTCCTGTCAGGCTGAAGCAGCATCAGATTGTTTTGATGATTGCAATGCGACCAGAAGGTTTCTGAAGCTGAGACCTCTTCCATTGGATGGGCCTTGGAATAATCTTTCCAACAAGCATAAGAACACCTAAATCGGAATCTGTTTGTGAAAGTTATGGCCGTTTTATTACAGGCCTGTCGGCTGCCCCGAACCAAATCCGAATTGAGTTCTGAGTTGATTCCGAGTTTGATTTCGGTTGGTCTTGAGGAAATTTCGAATTGGGCTTGGAAACCTCATCCAAAACATGGGCTTTTAAGTTCTTGGACCTCTCCCCTTTTTGCTCTCCCACTGCATGGCTTCTCCTTAGCCTTTTTCTTCCTTGTTTTTCTTCATTGATTTGGCCCCGGCCTCCTTCTTCCCCTCGGTTCAAAAGTCTTCCATTTGTCAAACCTTACAATCTACAAAGTAGTGACATGAGGTAGTACTCCATTCTCATGAATAACATTAGTAGGAATAGATAGAAATGAATTCACCTTTTGTTCAATCTTGTTATTGGGTGCTATGGTCATATGCGTTTGTGGCATGGTCACATCACACAACACTTCCATCAACCCGTTAGCTCAAACAAGACGAAAGTGCTTTAACAGAACAGCCTTCCTTTGTTAGGACTTGGACAAATCACCAAAATACCCTTCCATCGCCTTCCAGGAAGCTTCCTGCTATTCTTGCTGACCACGTTTGCAACCACCTTGTAGCCTTAGTCATCTTTGACTTCTCCTGATCGTTCTGGACCTCAACACTTCCCTGTGTCTAGTCCCGATCCTTCCATGTCTCACCATGACTTAGCTCCAAAGTCCTGCAAACACCACAACAAGCAAAACATCACATAGCACCACACAATACACGAGAATCAACAATCTGCATAAGAAGAATGCACTTAGAGAACGGCCCAGCTGGTCTTAAACCACTTATGACTACTCGTTTGTACTGGTCAAAAGGTACTCGAAGTCCTAGAAGTCCCACCAGTAGTCTACGATCACTTAGCAAGTCATTACGACCATCACAAATAGAGTTACGACCATGAAACATGTGCTACGACCATCACACACAGCGGCTATGACTTTAACAGACTTGGTCACTACGACTTACGATCACACAGACAGAATGCTACGACCATCACTCTCAGCCAGTAGAATCTACGGCCATCAACCACGACCAGTAAAATCTACGACTATCGACCACGGCCAGTCAGATCTACGACTATCGACCACGGCCAGTCAGATCTACGACTATCGACCACGGTCAGTCAGATCTACGACTATCAACCACGGTCAGTCAAATCTACGACTATCGAGCACAAAGTTGTAAAAGCCGGCATGCCGACCACCACGTCATAAAACCGACTGCCGACCACTAAGTCGTAAATCTGGCTGACGACCACAAAGTCGTAAATTCGACTGACGACCACAAAGTCGTAAAATCGATTGCTGACCACAAAGTCGTAAAACTTGCTACCGACCACAAAGTCGTAAACACGACTGTCGACCACAAAGTTGTAAATGCTACTACCGATCACAGAGACACACAACGTGGTCGTAAAGAGCAAGTCGTAAAAGCATTTATGACCACCAAGTCATAACTGTGCCTACGACCACCAAGTCTAGCAGCACCTACGACCACAAGGTTGTACAACGCCTACGACCACAAAGTCGTAGCAGCGGTCGTAGAGCCACTCTGAAGTAACAGCAAGAGCTCTAGAACTCAAACAGAGAGCCAACTTCTGCACAAACCTCAAAAACAGAACTCAACCTCTACACAAACTCAGAAGCACAGGTCAATTACTCATCACAACCATAGGGTGACCTCCACATGGTCTCAAAAAGTTCATGACTCAAATAAAACTAGTAAAGCTCTAACCAAAGTTCAATCCAGATTCAAGACTTGATTAAGAAATTCTTGACATGCCATGAAACTCAAAATAACCACTAAAGAAGTAACTTGTCAAGAGTTACACAATGTACTTATTAATTCAAGTTGAATCAGAGGCTACTAGCATTGCAAAGACTTAGCTACAGATATAAGAGTATGACAAAGTAGCTAGACAGTAAACATGATATGGCAATGTGCAAAACAAGCAAGGCATAAACTTCACATAAGAGTAATAATTAAAACTCATAACTACATGGCCATATATCACAATAATATGCAATGCATGTATGATCTATATGATATAAGAAAATCTCAAGTTCCCCCCTTGTTGTGGCTACAGACCAAACAGAGAGAGAGAGTATCGTAGTGGAGAGTTAGGTGAGCAAGTGCTTAGAGCTTCCCCATGGCTAGTATGATATATATATATATATATATATATATATATATATATATATATATATATATATATATATATATATATATATATATATATATAGGGAGTGTTTTTACAGCAGTACCCTTACATTTGAGTATCCCTCTCGGGGGTACTTATGTCATTATACATATCCCACTTTGGGCCTTACAACTCTCTAGCAGGCCGGCCGGGCTTAGGTGGGGGCCACCCCTACAACAGGAGCCTCTCATGGTGACGGGCTTCACAGGCCGAAGCCACGTTGCCGAGCCATTTGGCCCCCTCCGTCCCTACAGCCTGTGAACTTCCGAATTGCTTGGTGGATTGCCTGCTTGATATGATCTTTGTCTCTCCGCGAGGGTGCAGCGTTGGAAGGACTATCGAGGTCATCCTCACCCCCAGGGCCCCTTGGTAGCACGGCCGAAGTCGAAGCTGTGGTGAAGATGCGTGCTTGCCGCGGAGTCGAAGGCGCAGGCGAAGCTAAAGGTGTTGGCAGAGCCGAGGTGGGGGGGTCGACGGGGTTGAATGTGTCGACGGAGCCGCCTAGGTGAGACTGGAGCGGTCGGAGCCGAGCATCTCCGGTGGACCTACCGGCGGAGTTCAAGACGCGACCTCGACCTGGTTGCCTGGGCCACCCCTGGCTGTGCTTTCCTGCTTGCGCCTCGGGGCCGTTTGGGTGGGGGTTGGCTGAGGGGCTCTGCCTGGTCTGACGATGTTGGGTGGCCTCACGGTCCAAAAGTGCGCTTTAAAGGCAGCAAGAATCGCGCCGACCCCTAAATTGTCAGGGACAGGCGGCTACAACCGTGCGCACTATCCCAACGGGAAGGTACGCGCGGCGGGCCACGATTGACGCGTCGTGGGATGTCAGCTGTCGCATGACCACGGCCGCTCGCCCCTTCCCTAGGGGGCGGGGGGCGGGACGTGTGGCAAGATGCTACCGGTGTGTCTTGCGCTGTTGGCCCGCCGGTGGTCGCGTTCCCTCATCCCAGGGATCCGAACCGCTCGGCTTGGCTTGGTCGGGTCTACCCTGGAGTCTTCGCGCAGACTTGGGGCCAGAGGACCAGACGGTGCTTGGGTGGCACTGCAGGTTAGACCGGCGCCTGTTTATCTCCGCATTTGGCCCGCCCTTCGCCGCGGGGCCGTGTCGGAGGTCTAGCTAGACCCCAACGTACAGGCAGGGAAGGCGGCGACCCGCCCCGGGCCACCGGGGCCGAGGTGGTCTGCAGGCTTGCCGCCCGGGTCGATGGCGGCGTGGCAAGGTTCGCCCTTTGCGAGGCGGGGCCGGGGTAGAAGCCGGGGTCTCCTTGCTAAAGTGGAGACTCCGGCGTAACTACTGTCGAAGTTGGTTGACGGCCCTGAAAATTGTGCCGACACGTGCTGGGAGGTACGCTACATACCGCAACCTGTGGTTGTTCTAGATGGTGCGGACACATGGCGGGAAGCTATTGGCACGTCATGCGCTGGTCGGCCGCTGTACGGTTGCATTCGTGCGCGACGCACACGAACGGTTGTGTCGCTTTGGCTTCGATCGTGGGGAGGTGAACGGTTTGTCTCCCATCGGTTACGCTCACTGGCGGTGCGGGAGATGAAGGGGCTTTAAATAGCCCCTAAGTCGCCGCGTTTGCCCCTCCTCTTCATGCCTTTTGGACTCTCTTTCCGCCCCCTACTCTCCTTACCTCCCTGCTACCGCGCTGCCCCCTTGCCGCCGTCTAGGTTCCGATAGCGATGGCGTGCGGTGAAGGACTCGTTCGGACGGTCGGCGATAACGCCGTCTCCCACCGGTCGGCGCCGTTGGAGGTGGAGTACACGCTCGAGAAGCGCAGTTCGGTGGCGGTGGACAAATGGTTAGTGGCGACGGAGAAAGAGGGCCGTGTTCCAGCGTTTTGGGTGCCACGCTTGTAACGGAGCAGACGATCCGTGGGCTGCTGCGCGAGGGGAAGCTATCGGACCGTCGGGAGGTACGGTTGCCCACCAGTGACGAGGTGGAGCCGCGACCCGAGAAGTCAGAGGCGATTGTCTTCGTCGCCTATTTTGAAGCCGGGCTTCGCATCCCATCCGCCATGATTGTTGGCGACGTGCTACGGACCTTCGAGCTGGAGCTGGCACAGCTGACTCCAAACGCGCTGGCCCGCCTTGCTGTGTATAGCTGGGCCTTGCGCTCGGAGGGCTGTTGGCCCAGTGACTCGATGTTTGTGTTTCTTCATGACGCACGCTGCCAGCCGAAGGAGCGGAAAGACGGGACGTTCTCCAACTTCGGTAGTGTCAACTTCGTTCTGCGGTCCTCGTGCGAGAAGATCTTCCCTGCCAACTCAACCCGGGCGAAGTGGGAGCCGAACTGGATGCGACGGTGGTTTTACCACCGTATGGCGAGCGGCAGCGGCCTCGAGTGCACGGGCCAACCCATGGCGAAAAGCACGAAGGCTCGTGGGGATCGCCGCCCGCTTCAACATGCGCAACCTCACCGAGGAGTTTGTTATGTACGACATGGTGCCGCTCGCCCATGAATGGTGCCTCGCTGCTGGGAAACTTTGGGATGAGAATGTCCGCCCATCCGTGTCCTCGCTACCGGCGCCTTCCAATCCTCATAAGTCTTGTTCAACACGCTGACTTCCCCTCGTTCCTTGTGCTGTTATTTTTTTGTGTTTTCTTAACCTCGACTCTTGTCGTTTATAGGGGTTAGTCTGGAGGAAGCGGAATGGGCAGTGAGCGTGTTCCTCAGGCCGTATACGGCCAGGGAGCACGGCCTGCGCACAGCTGCGACCTCGGAGGCCCTGGGTCTTCGCGTGCCGGAGCGCGCCCCTTCGGCTCCATGCCAACCTCGCCATCGGGATGACGGAGGCAAGGGAAAAAAGGTGTCGTCCTGTAGGGCTCAGGCTTCTACGGCCGCGCCCAGCGCGTTGACCACCGTCAGTCCCGTTGATGCGGCAGACCCTGGGACTGATTCGACGAAGTACGCTGATTCGGACCTGGAGACGGGCGCAGGGGGGAGGGCGAGGAGTCTCTAGGAGGTGCCGCGGACCGAGGGCGCGCCGCGGATGAGCAGGAGGGGGAGGCTTCGTCGCCCGAGGAGGCCGCTAAGGTGGGGCCAACATCCGCTGGCGACTCTGGGGCGGAGTCCTCGCCTACGATGGTGACAGTACCGGAGCTAGCCTCCACTGGGGTTGCTGGAATGGAGCCTCCGCCCCCGACGACTACCGAGGCGGGGCTGCCCCCAAGGAAGGTTACTAGAGTGGAGCTCCCGCCCGCAAGCGTTGCTGCAGTGGAGCCCTACCCTGTGGCGGATTTTGAAGCAGGGTCCCCGCCTCGTTCTCCCAAGGCGAAGAGGCGACGCTTACGATCACCTCCTTTCCGGACGCCCAGGGGGTTCGCCGCGACGGGCCGCATCGCGAGCTTTTGGGACTCCGACTCCGACGCCACAGCTCCTAGGCTTGGCGTCCGCCCGGCTCCTGCCCAGGCCGTGGCTGCGGAAGCTCAGGACTGGCTAGTTCTGGGCTCCGGCACAGAGGCCGCCCGGCCCCTAGGGCCGACGCCATCCAAGGGCGCTGGCGTCCTGGTTGCTCCGCTCGAGGTGGAGGGGGCGCCCCAGCGAAGTCCACCGGCTGCCACCGAAGGTAAACTGTCTTAGCATGGCTTAGCTAGCTTTGCATCGCTCTCGTAGGACCGTAACCGGCATGGCATCTTTCAGCAGTGCTCATCCCGGAGGACGGGCGATCCTCGGGGCGCGGGGACATTCCTTTCAGGGGGTCCAGCGCTCCCGGGACTGCCGCTGCGGATCCGAGCTTAGCGGACTTCACCCCTCAACTGGAGGTGCTGGGGGCATGGCGCGGGGCCACGGGTGATGCGGCCACAAGTATTGATCAGCAGGAGCTGCTGACCTATGGGGCGGAGTGCCTTGGAGACGCACTGGAGGTGTCGAGGGTGAGGGTAAGTATCTGGCCTTGTGACTATATGTGGCTTTTAGGGGCTTGCTGACCACTTCATCGCACAGACCCTCGTCTTGGCTCAGGCGTTGCAGGCGGCTCACGCCCGCGAGCAGGGGGCGCTAGTGGGACGGTTGCGGGCCGCCGAGGAGGCTCTGCGCGCAACGAGGGGACGCACTCCACCAAGGACAACCGCATCCGCCGCATGGAAGTAGAGTGCGCGGAGGCGAAGTCGTGCACCAAAGCACACGTGGCCACGGTGCGGCTGTCGGCCACAGAAGCGGCTCGACAAGAAGCTGCGGAGGAGCGGAATGGCCTGCTCCAGCAGGTCGCTACCCTGGAGAAGGAAAAGGGCCAACTTACCGCGTCTCTTGCGGAGCGGGACCGGACTCTGAGCGATGCCTCCTTGGCTGCGTGGGATGCCATGCTGGCCTTGGAAGGCACCCTTGAAGGCCTCATCGCCGAGGTGCCGCCCCGCGCCTTCGGGCCGGAAGAGCTATCGCGGACGCTTCGGCGGATTGGGGATGCAGCCCACCTCGCACGCAACGCCACGACGTCGTTCGGCGACCATTGCTCTTATGTGATGTCATGCCTAATGTGCGCGCTTCTACGGCTTCGGGGCTGTCAACACGTCGACGGGCTAGCTGACCCCCAATTAGAGATGCCGGCCGAGGCCGGAGTATTGTCCGGCGCCGTACGCGTCGTTCGCCACGTCGTGCGGTTCTTCCACTAGAGGATTTGGGAGTACATTGGGGATGTTGTAGCAAAGGTCGACCTACGGCAAACCATGCATGGTGAGGGGAACCTCGGCCAGAGGCTGGATGAAGTCCCTCGGCGTGACAAAGGCGGTGCCGAGGCGTTGGTGGGCAACGCGAACCCCCAGGTGTGACACCGGGGTTCTTGCGCGTTGGAGTGTGTTGTAACATAAATGCCTTTCATATGAATAAAGTAGAACTTGTCCTCTCCATGTGTTGGACCGAAATGGCGACAGAGGGGGGGGTGAATGTCGCTTTCTAAAAATAAATTCGCCCCTCAAGTATCCACACTTATGCTTCTTCTCCAATAGCTATGGAAGCTATGAAGATAGACGATATGCACTACTGGAAGTCACAGCACCAAGGATAAAACAGATCCAAAAAGAAGCAGTCAAGAAAAATAATTTCAGAGTAAATCTGACTACAAGCGGTAGTACCGCTGAGACGAGCGGTAGTACCGCTAGGCGGTAGTACCGCTATGCCGAGCGGTAGTACCTCTTGCCGGAGACGTTTGGACCGTCCGAACGTTTCATCGCTGCCAATCGGACTGGTCCGAACATGGGCGGTAGTACCGCTGAGCCGAGCGGTAGTACCTCTGAGCGGTAGTACCTCTCCAGGAGCGGTAGTACCGCACGAAGAATTTCAGCAAACATGATTTTTCAGAAATCTGAGAAATTCACAAGGATTCTTGGATTCTTGGCTTGGGAAGCTTTGAGGATACCTGGGGAACACTCCCAGAAGAATAAGCCAAGAGCCAAAATCAAGAATCCACTAGAAAATCAAAAGGATTTCAGATTCATGCCCAAAACCGAAAATATTCAGAGAGCTATGCAAAAACTGAAATTCCCGTTTCATCTTTGATCATTTGGGTATGAAACTTTGAGGATAGGTTAGCAATAGCCTCTGGACCTCTCATGCCAGGTTTCACGCCATCTCGTGAAGGGAAATGAAAATAGCACCAAACCCTAGAAAAGCAAATGAAGAACAGAGGAAGTCCCAAACATGAAATCTGAGATTAAACGAGGTTTGCTCTTGGGAAACTTTGATCAAATGATCTTGAGGCATCATCCCAATATAGAGCAACCCATTTTGGGCCTTCCCAACAAGAAACAACTCAAATCGCAATAAGTGAAGAAATCAACAGTAAGGGCATCGAAGCAAAACAAACAAGAACAGGGAGCTCAAGAATTGAAAACAAACACCATCTCATATTGATAAAGAGGAAAGGAGATACATGATTGATACAAGAGGAATGATTACAAGGATTCACTACTCAATCCCTCTCCTCACCCTCTCCCAATCCTCAAGATCACCAAGAGCCTCACATGCTTCTTGGGAGGAACACACAGACTCTCAAGAAACCATCGAAGGGGACACAGAGGGAACACAACTCTGCCTCCACCAACAACTCTCAACCACTAAAGCCTAAAGCCAAAACAAACTCTAAAGCCTATTTTGACTAAAGGAAACTGTTGTAGGGGTGGCCCCCACCTAAACCCAGCAGGCCCGGTAGGAGATTATAAGGCCCAGAATAGGCCATGTGTAATGACATGAGTGCCCCCAGAGGGGATAACCAGATGTAAGGGTATAACTGTAAAAGCACTCCTCATGTGTACATATATATGAATACAGGCCATGGGGAGGCCAGAACACTCCCACCTCTCCACTACCATCTCTCTCTGTTTGGTCTGTAACCACAACAGTTGGCGCCGTCCTTGGGGAGGACAAGGACAAGCCCGAAGACCGAAGAAGAAGGATGGCACCGAAAAAAGCTTCATCAGTGGCGGCGAAGGGAAAGAAGATGGCTGGGTCGGAGCGGCGCGTGAATACCAAGGCTTCGGCATCGGCCGCCGAAGGAGCTGGCGGCAGCGCAGGCGCCGTGGTAGCGGACGTCGACGCTGTCACCACAGCGACCGACCCCGCCAGCGCCGCTACAACGACACCCAACCCCGTCGCTGGCACCACAGCGACCGACCCCGCCAGCGCCGCTACAACGATACCCAACCCCGTCGCTGGCACTGCAATGACAGCCCCCGCCACCCTCGCTGGCAGCGCGGATCAGGCGGCCGGGGGTAGCCGCAATGAAGCATCCGGCGGATCTGGAGATCATGAAGCAATGGTCCCTGCACCGACCCGTCCGCTGGGTGTTCCGGCGGCCCCGACAGCGCCTGCGGTGGAAAGCGCCATACTAGCAGCCCTCAACGCGTTCCAGCGGGAGCTAGGGGACCTTCGCGGAGCTGTCCGCGATATGCAAGAGGCTCGGAGCCAGCAGGCCACGCCAGTAATCGCGCCTGAGCCCACGCTGGAGAGGGCGGACAGTCGCGAAGTCCCCACGTCTAGCTGTGCGCCGCTGCGGCGCGTAGATCCGGAGTCCCCGCTTTCGGCAGGGCTGCAGCAGGCGGCATGGCCTGAAGACTTCAAGTTTCCTAGCGCCATTGACCTGTACAAGGGCGACACGGACCCCCGCGAGTTCGTGCGCGTGTACGAAACCGCGATCGAAGCCGCGGGCGGAGACGACACCACGAAGGCGAAGGGACTCCCCCTCGCGCTGCAAGGGGTGGCGCTCTCTTGGTTCTTTACCATAGAGTCAGGCTCCATCTACGCGTGGGAGCAGCTTCGCGACCACCTTCACAACAACATCCAAGGAAACTATGTCGAGCGAGTCGACGCGGACCAACTATTCGCTGTGAAGCAAAAACCCTCGGAGAAGCTCCGGGACTACTTCAAACGCTTTGCCAAGATTCGATGCCAAGTGAAGGACGTTAATGAAACCACCATCGTTAATGTAGCCATACAGGGCCTTCGTCCGGGCCCGATGGCCGAGTACAATGCGCGAAAGCCAATCAAGACGGTGGCGAAGCTCTTCGACAAAATGGAGGAATACGCCAGGGCGGAAGAGGACGCACGGCGAAGGCAAGGTGACGACTCCGACACCAACCAGGCCGGAGCCTCGGCAAAAGCCGAAGATCCGCCGAAGGACGGTTCTTCGAAGGGAAAACGTAAGCAGGAGTCGTCCAGGGATACGCCCGACCGCAGGGACGCCTCGCACAAGGAGTCGTCCGATCGGCCTAAGCGCGGCCAACAGAGGTCGAGGCGAAACCGGTATGTCCTCGACATCGAAGGCGGTTCCGACGAAGGCGCTCCCGCGGGTCGAGGCGGTCGGGGGCGCCGTGGCCGGGGCTGCGACGATAAAAGTCGTGGAGATTACGACGATCAGCACCAGGGACTCTGGTGCGTAGTCCACGGCCGCGGCAACCACGATACCCGCACCTGCACCTCCATCGCGGCGCTCCGCGATAGCGTCGCTAGGGACAGGAACCCGGAGACATGTCCGCCTGCGGTGGCCCACGTCCAATTCCCGTACGAGGCCCCCATGCAGGTACAAGCGCAAGGGATGCAACCCCAGGAAGGCCCCTTACGAATCCAAGCTCACGTACAGCAGCCTCGGGAGGGCCTCCTGTCGCTGCAGGCCCCGGAGGCAACCCACCGCAGGGTCATTAACGTCATATCCGGAGGCTCTGCGCTGGAATTCGCCTCAGCACGGCAGCAGAAGGCCTATGCGCGAAGACTACATCACGTGGCGGCGTACCCAGCGCAAGCACAACCGGACTGGGCGCAGCACGAAGTCACATTCACGCCCGACGACGCCCAAGGTGTGGACTTCCCTCATCAGGACCCCCTAGTCATCCGGGTCACTATCGCGGGATGCGATGTGGGGCGTGCCTTGGTGGACGGCGGTAGCTCCGCGAACATATTGTTTGCGGCGGCCTTCGACCAGATGGGGATCCCTCGAAGCCGCCTAGGGCCCTCAGGAATCCCACTGCAGGGCTTCGGGGGACAGCCCCTGCGGGCGTTGGGCCAAATAGGTCTTCAAGTCTCCTTCGGCCAAGATAACAATGTGCGGGCCGAAGATGCCACCTTCGACGTGGTCGACCTTCCGTACCCCTACAATGCCATATTAGGGCGCCCAATCCTCAACTCCTTCGGCGCGGTACCACGTCACGACTATCTATGCATGAAGATCTCGGGTCCCCGGACCATCATCACCGTCCGAGGCGACCAGGATATGGCCCGGCGCATCGAGCCAGGTACCAGGTACCCACGTCGCGAAGCCCAGCGGCGCTCTTAGAGCTGGCGTCACAGCGCGGGGATCCGCGGGGCCATTCAGAGGCGCCTTGGCGGGCCCTGCAGATGTCTAGCGACTAGAGGCCTCGGCCGCACCGCGGACAAACGGTTAGTATATCCACCCCCTGTAATTTCTTACCCGCGCAAACGGGGATGTAATGAAGATCGCCGTTTGCCAACAACCTTTCTTCATCACGCGCAAGTATGCGGCGGAGGCGCACGCAGGCTTGGCCAGCGCGCGCGTTCCCGCAGTATAAATCGAAGTCGCACGTTCGCGTGTGCACTCGCTGTAGCCAAAGGTGACGGGCCTCAGTATAAACAAAGACGCACGTTCACGTGTGCACTCGCCGTAGCCAGGGGTACGGGACTGAGTATAAATCGAAGTCGCACATTCGCGTGTGCACTCACCGTAGCCAAAGGTGACGGGCCTGAGTATAAACAAAGACGCACGTTCGCGTGTGCACTCGCCGTAGCCAGGGGTACGGGACTGAGTATAAATCGAAGTCGCACGTTCGCGTGTGCACTCGCCGTAGCCAAAGGTGACGGGCCTGAGTATAAACAAAGACGCACGTTCGTGTGTGCACTCGCCGTAGCCAGGGGTACGGGACTGAGTATAAACAAAGACGCGCGTTCGCGTGTGCACTCGCCGTAGCCAGGGGTACGGGACTGAGTATAAATCGAAGTCGCACGTCCGCGTGTGCACTCGCCGTAGCCAAGGGTGATGGGCCTGAGTATAAACAAAAGACGCAACGGGGGGACGCCCTCACGCGCACCAGTCTACGGACTTTAAATAAGACGTAGCGTCGAGGTCCGCCTCTGCACGCACCAGTCTACGGACATTAAATAAGACGTAGCGTCGAGGTCCGCCTCCGCACGCACCAGTCTACGGACTTTAAATAAGACGTAGCGTCGAGGTCCGCCTCCGCACGCACTAGTCTACGGACTGTAAATAAGACGTAGCGTCGAGGTTCGCCTCCGCACGCACGAGTCTCCGGACTATAAAGGAAGTCGTAGCGTCGAGGTCCGCCTCCGCACGCGCTAGTCCACGGACTCTAAATAAGACGTAGCGTCGAGGGCTGCCTCCGCACGCGCGAGTCTCTGGACTATAAAGGAAGTCGTAGCGTTGAGGTCCGCCTCTGCACGCGCTAGTCCACGGACTCTAAATAAGACGTAGCGTCGAGGCCTGCCTACGCACACGCGAGTCTCCGGACTATAAAGGAAGTCGTAGCGTCGAGGTCCGCCTCCGCACGCGCTAGTCCACGGACTCTAAATAAGACGTAGCGTCGAGGTCTGCCTCCGCACGCGCGAGTCTCCGGACTATAAAGGAAGTCGTAGCGTCGAGGTCCGCCTCCGCACGCGCTAGTCCACGGACTCTAAATAAGACGTAGCGTCGAGGCCTGCCTCCGCACGCGCGAGTCTCCGGACTATAAAGGAAGTCGTAGCGTCGAGGTCCGCCTCCGCACGCGCTAGTCCACGGACTCTAAATAAGACGTAGCGTAGAGGCCTGCCTCCGCACGCGCGGGTCTCCGGACTATAAAGGAAGTCATAGCGTCGAGGTCCGCCTCCGCACGCACCAGTCCACAGACTTTAAATAAGACGCGGATGTTTTCTCTGCGCACTCAACGGAGTCTAAACAAGACGCGGATTCCGCGCATGCCGGGAACCTCGTCCCTGTGCATACTCTGCGGAGCATAAATAAGGCTGCGGAGGCCTCCCACACGTTCGCAGCGCGCGTTGACGAAGACACAGCGCGCCAGAGGCTACCCCCGCCAGGTGGTGCAAGAGGAACGGAACGTGCGCGCACTTCCACCCTCGCCCGCGCCAGTCTACGGACTATAAAAAGGCAAAGCGTCGAGGTCCGCCTCCGCACACGCCAGTCTATGGACTATAAAAGGCGAAGCGTCGAGGTCCGCCTCCGCACGCGCCAGTCTACGGACTATAAAAAGGCGAAGTGCCGAGGTCCGCCTCCGCACACGCCAGTCTACGGACTATAAAAAGGCGAAGCGTCGAGGTCCGCCTCTGCACTCGCCTGTCTATGGACGGTAAAAAGGTGAGGCGCCAAGGACTGCCCCCGCAAGCGCCGTTCTAAGGAACCCTTGCGCGACTACTTCGCTAACGGCGCGCGTCGAACATGGAGAGCCCGTCCCCGCGCAGCATGTGGCGTACCGGTGAATCCGAAGCGGCATCAACACGCAGCGCATATCTTAAGATGACAGAAAGTTTGCATGTCAGAAAAATCACGCAAGTACAAAGGTCCGGCAGCATCCTTGCCGTTCTAAGCCGCTATCCCGCGGGCTCGTCCTTAACGCGCGCTAAAGCTGGGGCCTCACTCGAAGAAGGCCGGCTTGCCCAAAAGTTCAACGACTCCTCGGCCCTTTGCCAGCGTCGAAGGCGCCGCCGGGTCGCAAGGCCAGATGCGAGCAGTCGCCCCCAGCAAGGAAGCTGCCCGGGATAAAGGCAAGTAATCAGTTCGTGAAGCAAACACGCACTTTATTCATTCAATTAAGGGGCAGACGCTACAATGCGCGCCCACACCTAGCCATGTTGGTGCCGCACCTGTGAACCTTCGGCATCTTCGGAGGCCTCTGCGACACCCTCGTAGCGCCGCGGGACCTCAGCGCCGCCCTCGTCGCGCCGCCGGACTTCATCCAGAAATTGGCCGAGGCTCCCCCACCACGAAGGAACTTCCGAAGCTCGACCTCTGTGGCGGCTATCCCGATGTAGTCCCAGATGCGCTCGTAGAAGAATTTGACGGGGCCGCGAACGGCACGGACTTCACCGGACATCACTCCGGCCCCGCCGGGCATCTCCAGCTGAGGGTTCTCCAGCTCGGTGATGTGCGTGCAACCACGGTGCCGAAGGAGGGCGCACACCAGGCACGACGCCACATAGGCACAGTGGTCGCCAAAGTTCGTCGCAGCCGCGCGCGCAACTCCGGCGGCGTCATGGATCCAGCGAAGGGCCCGCAGCAACTCCTCCGGGCCGAAGGCGTGGTCCGGCACTCCAGCCGCAAGCCTTTCGAGGTGGACTTCCAGGATCTGCAGGGCGTCCCACGCAACTACCGAGGCGTCGCCAAGCGTCTGGTCACGCTCCGCTAGAGTCAAGGCAAGCTCGCCTTTTTCCTTCTCTAGCGAGGCGACCTGTTCCAGGGGCCCGTCCCGCTTCGCCGCAAACTTCTGTTGCGCAGCCTCCGCGGCCGACTCCCGCGCCGACGCAACAAGTCCCTCGGCGTGTGCCCTCGCTTCGGCGCATTCCGCTTCCAGATGGCGGATGCGGGCATCCTGGGCAGAGCGGGCTCCAGAGGCTTCGCGTAGCTCCTCCTCGGCGGCCCGCAGCCTATCCTCGAGCGCCTTTTGGCCACGAGTATAGGCCGTTTGCAAAGCCTGCCCCAGCACAAGTGTCTGCAGAAGGGAAAGACTTAGCAAGCTCAGACAGCACAGGCGTCGTCGCATGAGTACTTACCCTCACCCCAGACACCTCGAAGGCGTCTTTGAGGTGCCCCGCCCCATAGGCCTGCAGCACTTGCGGGTCGACGCTGGTGGCCGCGTCATTCACAATCCCACGCCACGCCCTCAGCATCTCCGGGGGCAGCACGAAGTCCGCAGGGCTTACACGCGCGGAGGTCCCGTGTTCCGCCGAGTGCTCCCCCTCCGGAATGAGCAGCGCTGCAAACAAGGCTGCAGGTGAGCACCGCAGGACATGAAAGAATACACCAGAATAAGCTAAGCCGCCCTACCTTCGGTAGCAGAAGGAGGGCCTCGGGGACTCGCCCCCTCATCCCCGGGCGGGGCGGTCGTGGCGTATGCCCCCGTAGAAGCAATGGTCCCGCCGCGGGCAGAAGCCTCCGCGTTCGGGGCGGGTGGCGGCTGTCCCTGCGCGACGGGCGGCGTGGCCAGAGGGGCGGAAGGCGCATATGCCGAAGGGTCTCCGACATTTGCACTGGAGTCCCACAAGCTTCTGACGCCCGTGGCCACGACGAATCCCCGCGGTGTCCGGTGGAGCTCCGGCCGCACACACGGCCGTTTAGCCGGGGCAGCCGGCAGTGATACTGCCCCCGCAGTCGCGGCTGGGGAAGCCCCCGCAGTTGCAGCGCCCGGGGACGAAGGTTCCGCGGTGGCAATTGTCGCAGGGGGCACCTCAGTTTCTGCCGCTGTCGGTAAAGGCAGCATGGCTCCGTGCGCCCCCGTGGAGGGCGCCTTCGGCACCACAGCGGCCACGGCCGGAGGCTCCACCTCAGCATCGCCGGTCCGCACGCGTTCCGCCTCGGCAACTTCGGTGGGCGGCGAGACTTCCCCCCTCCGGCTGCTCGTGGCAAACCCACCGTCCGGGGCGCTCGCCGGAGATACCTCGCCTTTGGCGTCTGCGCCACCCAAGCCTGAATTGGCATACCTTGCCGAGTCCAACTCCGCGTCCGCCGCGCCCTCGGGGGCACTAGCAGCAGCAGTAGCAGCTGCCGCGCCAAGCCCGGTAGGCGCCCTGCTGCGGCCCCTCTTCCGAGACGGCGCCTTCTTCTTCTTCTCCTTCTTCCTCGCTGCACCGTCGTCTGGAGCGACATGGTCCGACACGGCCAGGCCCAGGGCCTCGCACACGCGATTTATTCGCCCCAGCCCCGCCTCGGCGATAGCAGACGCGCGCTGCTCATGCTCCCTGCCGGTGTACGGCCCTAGGAATGCGCGCGTGGCTTTCTCCGCCTCCTCCAAGCGAATCTCTGAAGCAAAGGAGATAGCGTCAGCATATAGCGCATTTCGCGTGAACAAAGGAGAGACGCGGTCGAGGCTTACGAAGACAGGAGAGTGCCGGCAGCGAGCAGATCGATGGCGAAACGTTGTCGTCTCGACGCTCTCGGCGGCAAGACGCCAGTCGCGGGCAAGCGGTGCCACACCGTACATCACGTACTCTTCGGCGAGGTCGCGCATGTTGAAGCGGGCGGCCACGCCTACGAGCCGCCGGGCCCTCCGCCTGTCCTCATCATCGAGCGTCTGGCCGGGCGAGGGCTTGAACGCGATCGGTCGGCCTGTGCACTCAAGGCCGCTCCCGCTCTCCACACGGTGGTAGAACCACCGCTTCATCCAGTAAGACTCCCACTTCCCGCGAGTTGAGTTCGCAGGGAAGAGCTTCTTGCACGACGGACGAAGAATAAAGGTGACGCTACCAAAGCTCGACAGCGTCCTGTCCTTCCGGTCCTTGGGCTGGCATCGTGCCTCGTGAAGGTAGGCGAACAACGAGGCGCTGGGCCAACACGCCCCCGAGCGCAAGGCCCAGCTGTACACCGCGAGCCGGGCCACGGCGTTCGGAGTCAGTTGCGCCAGCTCCAGCCCGAAGGTCCGCAGCGCGTCGCCCACGATATCCGCCGCTGGGATGCGGAGCCCCGCGTCGAAAAAGGCAACGAACACGACCGCCTCCGACCTCTCGGGATGCGGTTCCGTCTCGTCGGCGGCGGGCAATCGCACCTCCTGGCGCGCGGACAACTTCCCCGTGCGAAGAAGCCCTTGGATCGTCTTCTCGGTCACGAGCGAGGGGCCTAGCTCGCCGGAGAACGTGCATTCCTCCTTCACCACCAGCCACTCCTTGTCCGCCGCCACCGGGTCGCGCTCTTGGAGCGCGTATTTCACCTCCAACAGTGAAGACCGCCGGCGAATGCCGCAGACACCACCCGCCTGACCACGCTTGCCATCAGACGCCATTGCTTCTCTGGGAGGGAGGCCAGCGGCAAAAAATTACTACACGAGTATGGAAGGCGGCACAAGCAGGAAGGGGGCGTACAACTGCGGGGGCGCGGTTGCGGGGGCTACTTTAAGCCACCTCGCCCCAGTACCGAAGCGTCGCGACGGTCCACGTGCAGGATGCGACCGCAGTTGTACAAACGCACGTCCAGCGCTGTTCCCCATACCCAAAGCTGAAAAGCCATGACCACAAGCGCCAAGGGCCGGCACAGCACGACCCTCCCTAGCCGCTATTAAAGGCGCACTAATGGGCCAGGGGATCACAACAGCATCCGCCCGCCATTCGTCGCCCGCCCCGTGTCCCCCTTGCCTAGGGAAGGGGCGAGCGGCCGCGAACACGCAACCGTCCACATCCCGACGCGCACCAGTCATAAGCCGCCGCGTGCCCCGTGCGCGCCAAGGCGGGTCGCATGGTACAGGAACCTTTACGGCGCATGACCGCATCGCGAAATATCAAGTCACCGCACGCGTGGCGATGTCCGCGACGCAAAGGCGCCAGCTCCGCTGCCACCCGTTCGGAGGGTAGGGGACGGAGCGCGCGCGTCTACTCCGACCGGGCGCCAGCTCCGCTGCCACCCGTTTGCAGGGTAGGGGACGGAGCGCGCGCGTCTACTCCGGCCGGGCGCCAGCTCCGCTGCCACCCGTTCGAAGGGTAGGGGACGGAGCGCGCGCGTCTACTCCGGCTGGGCGCCAGATCCGCTACCACCCGTTCGAAGGGTAGGGGACGGAGCGCCCGCGTCTACTCCGGCTAGGCGCCAGCTCCGCTGCCACCCGTTCGAAGGGTAGGGGATGGAGCGCGCGCGTCTACTCCGACAGGGCGCCAGCTCCGCTGCCACCCGTTCGAAGGGTAGGGGACGGAGCGCGCACGTCTACTCCGGCCGGGCGCCAGCTCCGCTGCCACCCGTTCGAACGGTAGGGGACGGAGCGCGCGCGTCTACTCCGGCAGGTCGCTAGCTCCGCTGCCACCCGTTCGAAGGGTAGGGGACGGAGCGCGCGCGTCTACTCCGGCCCCGCGCCAGCTCCGCTGCCACCCGTTCGAAGGGTAGGGGACGGAGCACACGTGTCTACTCCGGGTGGGCGCCAACTCCGCTGCCACCCGTTCGAAGGGTAGGGGATGGAGCCCGCGCGTCTACTCCGGCTGGGCGCCAGCTCCGCTCCCACCAGTTCGAAGGGTAGGGGACAGAGCACCCGCGTCTACTTCGGCTGCGCGCCAGTTCCGCTGCCACCCGTTCGAAGGGTAGGGGACGGAGCGTGCGCGTCTACTACGGCTGGGCGCCAGCTCCGCTGTCACCCGTTCGGAGGGTAGGGGACGGAGCGCGCGCGTCTACTCCGGCTGGACGGCAGCTCCGCTGCCACCCGTTCGAAGTGTAGGGGACGGAGCGCGCGCGTCTACTCCGGCTGGGCGCCAGCTCCGCTGCCACCCGTTCGGAGGGTAGGGGACGGAGCGCGCGCGTCTACTCCGGCTGGGCGCCAGCTCCGCTGCCACCCGTTCGCAGGGTAGGGGACGGAGCGCGCGCGTCTACTCCGGGTGGGCGCCACCTCCGCTGCCACCCGTTCGAAGGGTAGGGGACGGAGCATGCGCGTCTACTCTGGCTGGGCGCCAGCTCCGCTCCCACCCGTTCGAAGGGTAGGGGACGGAGCGCCCGCGTCTACTTCGGCTGCGCGCCAGGTCCGCTGCCACCCGTTCGAAGGGAAGGAGATGGAGCGCGCGCGTCTACTGCGGCTGGGCGCCAGCTCCGCTGCCACCCGTTCGGAGGGTAGGGGACGGAGCGCGCGCGTCTACTCCGGCTGGGCGCCAGCTCCGCTCCCACCCGTTCGGAGGGTAGGGGACGGAGCGCGCGCGTCTACTCCGGCTGGACGCCAGCTCCGCTGCCACCCGTTCGAAGGGTAGGGGACGGAGCGCGCGCGTCTACTCCGGCTGGGCACCAGCTCCGCTGCCACCCGTTCGGAGGGTAGGGGACGGAGTGCGCGCGTCTACTCCGACTGGGCGCCAGCTCCGCTGCCACCCGTTCGAAGGGTAGGGGACGGAGCGCGCGCGTCTACTTTGGCTGGGCGCCGCAAAGGCGGGGGTCTTGTTCCGCAAAGTCTGCCTCGTTTTCCTTAACAGACCACCTACAGTGCATCAACATAAAAGGTGATGCCGGCGGGCTCCATCAGGAACGCCGACTGTAGGTAGGCCTGTTAAGAAAAACAGGGCAGTCCTTGCTGTCGCTTGCGGAAGCACGGTGCGGGGGCAGGAAGCGCGGCTGGCTGTCGATAACCGGCGCTGATCAAGCTCCCAAGAAAATTGGACCTCCTTCTGTGCATCAACATTCCCCAAGCCGTTCAGCGTCACCCAAGTATGTTGATGCACGGCAGGGGCCCATTTTAGGGGAGCAGCTTCTGTCACAATATACGCAGGAGCAACGCCGCACCAGCGCCATATATATACCCCATCAGCAGGGGAGCCAACCGGCAGAAGGCCAATCGGCAGAAGTCCAACTGCCGGGAGTCCGCCGCCATATTAATGGTCACGACGCCTCAAACGCCCGCACCGCGCCAAGCACGCTTCACCACGTGGACGGCCGGCAGACCAAGAGTCGCGGCACGCCCCTTATCACTTAAGGCTCATGCGACGGATCAGGGGCCCGCTACGCTGTCCTGTGCCGGTGCAACGCCCCCGGCGCGCGTCTACTTCGGCTGCAGCCCAGCCCCGGGTCAAGTTTGGAAAAGTTCACAAGCCGCGGGGACGGACGGGGCCAAAGGACTCGGCTACATGGCTTCAGCCCCGTGAAGCCCTTTACCATGAGAGGCTCCTGTTGTAGGGGTGGCCCCCACCTAAACCCAGCAGGCCCGGTAGGAGATTATAAGGCCCAGAATAGGCCATGTGTAATGACATGAGTGCCCCCAGAGGGGATAACCAGATGTAAGGGTATAACTGTAAAAGCACTCCTCATGTGTACATATATATGAATACAGGCCATGGGGAGGCCAGAACACTCCCACCTCTCCACTACCATCTCTCTCTCTCTCTGTTTGGTCTGTAAAAACAACAGAAACCCTAAAATCCCTTCAAGTGTTCAAGTGGGCATGCAGCCCCTCCAACCTATTTATAGCCCACGGCTAACGGGTCTCCACCCTGTTACGCCCGCTAAATCCAACGGAGCCCGCTCCCGCTTGTGCAGCCTTGCGAAATTCCCGTTTCGCCCCTCCTGCACCTTCCGGGAAGCTTCCGCGCTCCTTGTCTTGCATGCCTCGCAACCACCTCGACTCCACGTCGTCTTCGACACATCCCGACCGTTCTGACCTCAGCGCCACCTGCGCCTAGTCCGGTCACCTCGTGTCTCACCAGGACTCCGCCTCGACGTCCTGCAGTCACACAGACAAGAAACACATCAAATAGCACCGCTCGATACATGAAAGCGTAAATAGCATCAGAACATCACACTTACCATGATGAAGTCCAAACCTGTCAAAATATCAGAATATGCAACCTAAACCCTTTGACCAGGAATGACCAAGTCCGACCGAGTCCATTGCACCACGCAACGACAAGGTCCGAACCACCCAAACCAAACTCGACTTACCTAAACCGATGTCAATTACTCATCATACACACGGGATGACCTCCACATGGTCTCTCAATCTCCCCCTTGATGAGTATATTGACAAACCCCGAAAAAGCATTAAGTAGAGTTTGATTTGAAGAGTCCAACATGGTCCAAAGGAAGAAGATGAAGCTAATGACCATGTCGACAGAAAGACCACTAGAGCCAACAAAGAAAGAGCAAATTGTTCTCCAAAGCTCTAAAATGATCCCAAAAGACTTTTTTCACTTCTATTCTCCCCCTTTGGGCAATAAACACATCAAGGATGCAAAAGAGAGAATAAGATCACAAACATGGATGAAATGGCTGAAGTTTGATTATTTCTAAGCATTTTGAGCCATGATAATTATCCACGATGACCATAATGAACTACACCAAGCCATAACTCAATAAAAGGCTATCTAGATCATGACAAGATATGTATATCATAGCTAGAGCACATAGATGACGATCTGAAATGTAATGCATTTTATGAGCATGTCAAGTCATCAATAAGCAAAGTCTAACTAGAGATATCCAAGGATGATGCAGGCCATGTCAATAAGCTAAGCGGAACAACGAAGCTAATATTGAGTCCAAATAGAGTGCTATAAGCTCAAGATTGAAACATTGGTTAAGTACGTGGTTCTTTTTGTAGCTTAAGCAAATTGGACACATAAAACATTGTCTTTTTAAAGCTCATGGTCGTTTCCAACCCAATTTTTTTTTCATGTGCTAGATCTCAAGCCTTATGCGACTACTCCAAGCGAGAAGCTTAAGAAGATAGTCTAGGTCATCCAAAACTCCCCCTGAGTTCATGCCTAGTGCAATGGCAAGCCGTCTCATGAGAAAGAATTGGTGAAATCAGTTTTTTCGCACAAAAGAGATCATTTTGCTTTTTAAACATGTTGTACTAACTTATGCATCATCAAGACCTAATATAGCTCAGCTTAAGGCTCAACAAAGATTCAACGCTCAACTAAGCTTATTTGACATGGCATGAATCATAAAAGGATAGCTCAAGAAAGACTAAACTCAAGTGCTAGCATGACAAGTTTTAATTCAAGTAGATCAATTTTAATTCACTTATCATGGCAAACTCTAGTCTACACATATGAAGTCATGATAAATCTAGCATATAAGCACAAGTCATGGCAAGGTGTCAAGCATTGTAAACATGTCATAACAGGATAATAATCAAGGCTCAATGTAGTTATATTACAATGTAGAATGCTGAAATGCAAGAAAATCCAGCTCCCCCTCAACATGAGATGCACCTTTTAGTTCAAGTTGAGTTAAGTCAACATTAAGCTCCAGAAGCTCCCAAATGAACTCCCCCTGAACTAAAGCAATAAAACGAGAAGCTGGGAAAGAAAATAGCAAACAGGCAGTCCTTAAAGCATAGATAAGATATAGAGACAACTATGGCTCAAACAGACTCTCATCTACCCCATATGACTCCAGGACTATTAGCTTGACCATAAAACACACACACTAGAGAGCAAACACGTACCCTGTCTACCCGAGGGTGGCCCAACCCTCGCTAGAACCTACAAGAAGTGAGTGAGCTCAATCTAGTGAGATAAGAAACAGCTAATAAGAAGCATCATGCAAGCACAAGATAAGAGTAAGAAGTCTATGCAACTAGACAAGAGAAGCACTCTAACCTATGCTAGAAGGACTAAGCCCGATGCACCCCGAGTGCAAAGCGACAGAAAAGAGACAGAAGCATAATCAATATAGTAAAGCAGTAAAGCCCAAAGCTCCCCCTCACTACAGTCCATAAGGACAAACCACCCCAAGCTCTCCCCGTAGAGCTGAAAACCTTGAACTATCCGAAGGCTTGGTGAATATATCAGCCAACTGATGGTCACTCTCCACAAACTGGAGCACTATGTCACCCTTCTCCACATGGTCTCTAAGGAAGTGATAGCAAATATCAATATGCTTAGTCCGAGAGTGTTGCACGGGGTTCTTAGCAATGTTAATAGCAGACGTGTTATAACAGAAGAGTGGAACACTGTCTAGAGCTAACCCAAAGTCCCGCAGGGTCGAAACCATCCAAAGTACCTAGCTACAGCAACTGGCTGCGGCAACGTACTCGGCCTCTGCGGTGGACTGTGCAACACCGGGCTGCTTCCTAGAAGACCAAGAGACGAGAGAAGTGCCAATGAATTGGCAAGTGCCAAAAGTGCTCTTCCTATCTATCCTACAGCCAGCAAAGTCTGCATCCGAGAAGGCTCTCAAGGAAAGACAGGAAGAGGAAGAGTACTAGATACCATAGTAAATGGTAGCTCGAAGGTACCGAAAGATGCGCTTCACCGCCTGGCGGTGAGATACGCGAGGAGAAGCCTGAAACCGAGCACACAGACACACTGAAAAGTGTATGTCCGGTCTCGAGGTAGTGAGGTAAAGAAGGGAGCCGATCATACTTCTATACTCTTTCTGATCAACTGGCTCGCCATCCTCATCTGGGTCAAGATAGGCCGTAGAGGCCATCGGAGTTGACACAGGCTTACCATCACTCATGTCGAAGCGTCTCAGGCGGTCACGAGTGTACTTGCCCTGATGCAGGAAAGTACCCTCCCGAGTCTGCTTGATTTGGAAGCCAAGGAAGAAGGTCAACTCGCCCATCATGCTCATCTCAAACTCGGTGCTCATGACATCCGAGAACTGTGAAACCAGAGCATGGGAAGAGCCGCCAAAGATGATGCCATCGACATAGATTTGGACGAGCAGAAGGTCATCGCCAAGCCTACGGATGAACAAGGTCTTGTCTACTTTACCCATTTCGAAACCATGACTCAACAAGTAGGACTTAAGCCTCTCATACCAAGCACGAGGGGCTTGCTTAAGTCCATACAGAGCTTTGGAAAGCTTGAATACATGGTTTGGGTATTTGGGGTTCTCGAAACCAGGAGGCTATCTCACATAGACTTCTTCCTCAATAAAGCCATTGAGAAAGGCACTCTTGACGTCCATCTGGTAAAGCTTGAAACCCTTAGAAGCTGCAAAGGCAAGCAGGATTCTAATGGCTTCAAGTCTAGCTACACGGGCAAAGGTCTCCTCGAAATCTAGACCCTCAACCTGGGAGAACCCCTGATCTACCAGTCTAGCCTTGTTCCGAATAACCACTCCATCCTCGCTCTGCTTGTTCTTGAACACCCACTTAGTCCCAATAATATTGTGACCTCGCGGGGGCTCGACAAGCGACCAGACCTTATTCCTCTCGAAATTTTCTAGCTCCTCATGCATGGAATTGACCCAAGACTCATCGGAAAGAGCATGAGAAACATCTTTGGGCTCAAAGGAGGCAATGAAAGCAGAATTGAGACAGAATTGAGATAAGCCAGATTTTGAGCGGGTAACACGCTCGAAAAGGTCTCCAATGATCTGCTCTGAAGGATGAGCTTTCTGGATATGACTAGGAGGTCCAGGATGAGATGAAGAAGTGGCCTCTACCTTGTGAGCTGACGGGGTAGGAACAGAGCCACTAGCTCCAGAAGAAGCAGAAGGCATGGGCTGATCTCCTCGAGGTGCGGTGGAAGAAGGCACCTCAAGGGATGGATGAGGGACTGGATCAGGTAGACAACCATCGTCTCCATCGTCCTCGTCATCCACGAAGATGGTCTCGGACTGCTCTAAAGAACCTGAAATATCGGGCCTAGTCCCTGGACTGGCCTCATCAAAGGTCACCTCACAGGTTTCTACCATTTTGCTAGACTCGTAGTTCCAGACCCTATAAGCCCGCGAAGAAGGCGAGTAACCTAGAAAGATACCATCACAAGAACGTGACTCGAACTTGTCTAGGTTCCCGGACTTCAAAATAAAGCACTTGCAACCAAACACACAAAAATGAGAGACACTGGACTTTCGCCCGTATCTCAACTCATACGAAGTGTGGTGCAAGTGTGCCCTTAGAAAAACTCGATTGGAAACATGGCACGCGGTGGCTATAGCCTCAGCCCAAACTTCTGTGGTGTAGAGTACTCATCAAGCATCGTCCTGGCCATCTCGACCAAGGTACGGTTCTTCCTCTCCACGACGCCATTCTGCTGTGGGACATGCGGAGAAGAGAACTGGTGCTCTACACCTGTCTCAACACAGAACCTCTCAAAGTAGGAATTCTTGAACTCCGTGCCATTGTCACTGCGGATCGCTCGTAAGGCACCCGGGAGCTCAACAGAAAGCCTACTGAAAAGACCTCGGAAATGTGAAAATATCTCATCCTTCAAGGCTAAGAAAAACACCCAAGAGAACCTCGAATAGTCATCGACCACGACAAGGACGTACCACTTCCCTCCTACTGACTGCACTCGAGCTGTTCCAACCGTGTCCATGTGGAGCAGCTGTCCCGGTGCATCGGTCATAGTAACTGTGACCGGAGGGGTGAGAAGCTGCAACCATCTTGCCGTGTCGGCATGGAGCACAAACTAGATCTTTGACCATCTTGAGTTTCGGCAAACCACGAATGTGATCGTGCCTGCTAACTCGAGTCAAATGGTCAAATCCAATATGACCAAGTCTCCTATGCTAGAAAGAAAGTTCGCGGGACTCAGAAGCAACTAAACACCTGAGAGGATCACCAGAAGACTCAGAAAAATCAGCACGAAAGATCCTCCCAAAACGTGAAATCCCGCAAACCAGACTACCCGAAGAATCAAAGAATTTTGCAATTGTTTTTCTTGAAGCTCACCTCGAAACCGTCATCGGTAAGCTGAGAAACGGAAAGCAAATTGTACTGCAGCTTACTAACCAAGGCAACATCCTTAAGAATAAAAGAAGTATTCACACGCACTGTACCTTTGGCGATGACGCGCGCAGACGAAGCGTCTCCGAAGGTGATCGTCTCATCACCTAGAGCGCAGGCTAGGGAGGAGAACCAACGGGAGTCTCTTGTCATATGACGAGAACAACCGGAGTCGACAAGCCAAACCTTCTCCTTCCCTACCCGGCGAACCTGAGTCAACAAGAGAGTAAAGTCTCAGTACTGGGGTAAATCAAAAGTGATTTGGCACCCAATACTGAACAACACGTCGAGTAGCAGAAGTAGCCACACACGACTGACCTCTAGCTACCCTACGCTCTCTGTCACTCAACACGCCAGAAGGTCTACGTGTAGACCCGAAGCTGCTACTGGGTCCGACGGCTACGGAGGAGCGAGTCAGAGCACCAGCAACACGCTGATCACACCGCGGGTAGCTATCTCGATGGGGAAAACGAGATCTACCCTCAGGACGGCGGAAGACACGACCCGAGATAGCATGAGGACGAAAAACAGAAAACTCAGAAAATCCAAGTCCTCTATGCTGCCCAAACTCAGCAACTGGAGCTAACCTAGACCTCGTGTTGATCTTAGGTGCACTCAAGGTCTGGGGCTGACCCTGAATACCCCTAAGAGCTGCAACATGGTCTCTCTGCACGATCCTGGCGCGCTTGAAGCATCGATCGACTGTGTGTCCATCCTTCTTACAGAAGGTGCAGTGGTACTTCACCTTCTGAGAGGTAGAAGTAGCACAAGGAGGTTTCGCCTTCTCAGAGGCCGAAGCAGCAGGTGGAACCACCTTGCTGTCAGAGATCCCCTGGACATAGCCCGCTGACTTAAATTGGACTTTCTCGGTCCTGGGCTCAGTCTCGATCACACCTGGTGCTATGGGTCTGAGCACGGCAGGTGGATGCTTCCTCATATCTTCATAGAAATCATATCCTAGACCCTGATTGAACATGCAAATCTTGGATTGGTCTAGAATAAGATTGAGCTTCTTCTTGCCGCCTACAAATCTCTCGAGAGTGTTCATAAGATACTGACACTCCCGAAAGAGAGAGGTACAAGAAGAACAGGGAGAAGAAGAGACAGCAGAAGGTAAGGGAGCAGAAGAAGAACCAACAGTAGAGGGAAGAATGGCTTGTGCATGCACAGCCGACTCTGAAGGGACAGTCCTACTGCTAGCCAGTTGGTTCACGTCACTTAGCGTCTCAACCTTACCCTGGGGCTTCTCCCCCTTCTCCACAATCACATTACAAGCATAATGTGGCTTCTCTAGAAGGTCCTTAGTTAGCTTTACACATTTCTCATCCAATGCAATCAAGTCAGATTTTAGTTTGTTACACTTAATGCATGGTGAGCTAACAGGGTCCTTAGAAGCAAACTGAGCTAACTTCCTATCATGATCAATCATATCTTGAAACTGTTTGGAGACAGCTTCAAGTTCAGCAGTTAACTTAGGACAGTTCAAGCATGAATCAATCGGCTCAAGTAAAGAAGCTTGTAGTTCACCAATTTTATGATCTGCCCGTTTTAAGTTCATCTTCAAGTTATTGCAATTTTCACAAGACTCGTGCAGATCAAGGAGCATGGCATAAGGTCCTCTAGCAGAAATGTCCTTAACCTCACATGAGGTGGGAGAAGTAGTCTCATCAGTAGTAAGTAGGGTAACAGCCATCCTACTCAACTCTAACTCAGCAAGCAGACTAACATTCTCCACCTTAACAATATCAAGCTCGGAGGACACACTATCATGCGAGGTCCTTAGTTTCTCCATGTCACCCAACAGAGCACAGCATGTATCACAATCATCACGGGAGGGAGCAGATGTAAGTCAAGTAAGCTCCCGTGATAGTCTATCTACTTCCTTCTCTAACTCAGTACACCTAGCCCTAGCTCTAGCATGAAAACCACCTAGCTTAAGAAAAGCATGATTGAGTTGGTCGTAGGTGGGGCATACCTCGTCCGAGTCGGAGTACAGCTCCCTGTCGCTCAGTTCGCCCTCAAGGGCCATGAAGCACATGCCGGAGAAGTCGTCGCCGCCATCCTTGAGGTCTTGGTCACCCGTCCCGTCGTCGTCGCTCCATCCCTCCACCTCGCTGAGGTCGAGGTCGTCGAAAGCGGTGAGGACGCGGTGAAACAGCTTCTTGGCCTTCCCGAAATTGCGGAACATCTTCTTGCCTTAAGGGTGCGCTGGAGTCTTCTTGTTGCGGTTCTTGTCGGTGTAGTCGTTCTTGCCCAAACCGCCGTAGTCAGCTTTGCCCTTCTCCAGCTTAGGGCAGTTTACACGAATGTGGTTGGGGCCACCACACTCGAAGCAAAATCACGAGTCCTCCCCTCTTTTTGTCCCTCCTCTTGTAAGCATGGGAAAACTTCCGAGCTAGGAGGGCCAGTTGCTCATCCTCGAGCTGCTCTAACTGATCATAAGTTACGTCACATAGAGCAGCAAGGGAGAAACCGCAAAGCGAATCAGAAGAGTGACCAGAAGCCAAGGTGGGATCGGTGACTAAAGCCATCGACTGAGACTTCGACTTACGAGAGACAATGTCAATCTCGTGCGTCTTGAGGCACGAGTACAGCGCGTCAAGCGTCAAAGTCGAGAGGTCCGTGGTGCCCTTGATGGTAGTCACCTTCATCTCCCAAACGCGAAGGTCAAGTGCAGCGAGCATCTGACGAGCGTTGTCCGAGTCGGGGTATGTGAGACCGACGGCTCGGAGGTTGCTCAAGATCTTATGAAAAACGCGCAAAACACTCATCCAAAGACTCACCGGCAAGCATCTCAAATTTGTTATAATCCCGCTTGAACTGGTCTTGTCGCACCGTCTTAATCTGGGTGGTGCCCTCATGGTAAGCATCGAGGGTCTCCCAAATATCGAAGGCGGACGAAAGATGAGATATGCGGTCAAAGTCGCTACGACTCAAGCCCTGGATTATGATGTTCCTTTCCTTAGCGTTTGCCTCAACATCATGCATATTTCCAGCATTAATGTTCTCATCGGCAGGAACAACAAATCTGACCTTCACCTTCTGCCAAATGGCATACCCCTGAGCCTGGATGTATGTTTCCATACGGCTCTTCCAGAAGGGGTAATCCAGGCCATCAAAGACGGGAGGCTTGGTCGAGTACTTGTCCGTCGCCATGGCTCTTGAGACCGGTTAAGATCTATTGAAAAGAGCTAACCGGCTCTGATACCAATTGTTGGATCGAAATGGTGACAGAGGGGGGTGAATGTCGCTTTCTAAAAATAAATTCGCCCCTCAAGTATCCACACTTATGCTTCTTCTCCAATAGTTATGGAAGCTATGAAGATAGAAGATATGCACTACTGGAAGTCACAGCACCAAGGATAAAACAGATCCAAAAAGAAGCAGCCAAGAAAAATAATTTCAGAGTAAATCTGACTGCAAGTGGTAGTACCGCTGAGACGAGCGGTAGTACCGCTATGCCGAGCGGTAGTACCTCTTGCCGGAGACGTTCGGACCGTCCGAACGTTTCATCGCTGCCAATCGGACTGGTCCGAACATGGGCGGTAGTACTGCTAAGCCGAGCGGTAGTACCTCTCCAGGAGCGGTAGTACCGCACGAAGAATTTCAGCAAACAGGATTTTTCAGAAATCTGAGAAATTCACAAGGATTCTTGGATTCTTGGCTTGGGAAGCTTTGAGGATACCTGGGGAACACTCCCAGAAGAATAAGCTAAGAGCAAAAATCAAGAATCCACTAGAAAATCAAAAGGATTGAAAACAACAGTAAGGGCATCGAAGCAAAACAAACAAGAACAGGGAGCTCAAGAATTGAAAACAAACATCATCTCATATTGATAAAGAGGAAAGGAGATACATGATTGATACAAGAGGAATGATTACAAGGATTCACTACTCAATCACTCTCCTCACCCTCTCCCAATCCTCAAGATCACCAAGAGCCTCACATGCTTCTTGGGAGGAACACACAGACTCTCAAGAAACCATCGAAGGGGACACAGAGGGAACACAACTCTGCCTCCACCACCAACTCTCAACCACTAAAGCCTAAAGCCAAAACAAACTCTAAAGCCTATTTTGACTAAAGGAAACCCTAAAATCCCTTCAAGTGTTCAAGTGGGCATGCAGCCCCTCCAACCTATTTATAGCCCACGGCTAACGGGTCTCCACCCCGTTACGCCCGCTAAATCAAAGGGAGCCCGCTCCCGCTTGTGCAGCCATGCGAAATTCCCGTTTCGCCCCTCCTGCACCTTCCGGGAAGCTTCCGCACTCCTTGTCTCGCACGCCTCGCAACCACCTCGACTCCACGTCGTCTTCGACACATCCCGACCGTTCTGACCTCAGCGCCACCTACGCCTAGTCCGGTCACCTCGTGTCTCACCACGACTCCGCCTCGACGTCCTGCAGTCACACAGACAAGAAACACATCAAATAGCACCGCTCGATACATGAAAGCGTAAATAGCATCAGAACATCACACTTACCATGATGAAGTCCAAACCTGTCAAAATATCGGAATATGCAACCTAAACCCTTTGACCAGGAATGACCAAGTCCGACCGAGTCCATTGCACCACGCAACGACAAGGTCCGAACCACCCAAACCAAACTCGACTTACCTAAACCGATGTCAATTACTCATCATACACACGGGATGACCTCCACATGGTCTCTCACCATGTTCTGATTCGTGTACCTCCGTGCCCCGAGCAGCTACCCGACCGGGACCGGCCGCTATTTTCTGACCTTATAACCCCACGGCGCCTTCGACGTTGGCGAAGGGCCGAAGAGTCGCTGGATTTTTGGGCGGGCCGGGCTTCTTCGGGCGAAGTTCCGGCGCAGGCGCGTGTTAAGGAGGAGCCTGCCGAGTAGCTGTTGCGCGCATCCGAAGATGCTTGTAAACTCTCAGTGCGCCTCCTTGTAAACATCTTGTGATGAATATAGACTTCGTCCTTCCGCAAGACCGCGCTGTTCCATGGTAAACTCATGAGGCTATACTTCCGCGCTCGCCTGTACGTAGATACGCTCCGTCCCCTACCCTTCGAGGTGGCGGCAGCGGAGCTGGCGCCTAGTCGAAGTAGACACACGAGCGCTCCGTCCCCTACCCTTCGAAGTGGCAGCAGCGGAGCTGGCGCCTAGTCGAAGTAGACGCGCGAGCGCTCCGTCCCCTACTCTTCGAAGTGGCGGCAGCGGAGCTGGCGCCTAGTCGAAGTAGACGCGCGAGCGCTCCGTCCCCTACCCTTCGAAGTGGTGGCAGCGGAGCTGGCACCTAGTCGAAGTAGTCATGCGAGTGGACTATGCACGTCGTGGTTAGCCTCTGCTGAGGCTCACCGGCGCTCCGTGAAGTGCTCGTTGGGGCAAGCCTCTGCTACGTCTTGTGCCACGTCTACGGGGCGTACGCAGAGGCGAGCCTCTGCTGTAGCTCGTGGCAACTCTTAGAGGCGTACGCGAACGCAAGCCTCTATTGCGGCTCGTGCCGGCTCTTTGAGGCGGGCACGAACCATGGACCATGGCTTACTCGTACTTGGTAAGGTGCGCACGGGGGTAAGCGTTGACGCTGCACCTTGTCCATACTCCGCAGAGTGCGTGGGACCATCAACCACATCTTTTTATACACCCGAGAGTACGCGTAAGAATAACGCCTATGCGTGCGCGGGGCCATCCGCGTCTTGTTTATACTCAGTAGAGTGCGCAGGGACAACATCCGCGTCTTATTTATACTCCGTGGAGTGCGTGCGGAGGTGGGCCTCGGTGCTACGTCTTATTTATACTCCATAGAGTGCGTGCGGAGGCGGACCTCGGCGCTACGTCTTATTTATACTCCATAGAGTGCGTGCGGAGGCGGACCTGGGCGCTACGTCTTATTTATACTCCGTAGAGTGCGTGCGGAGGCGGACCTCGGCGCTACGTCTTATTTATACTCCGTAGAGTGAGTGCGGAGGCGGACCTCGGTGCTACGTCTTATTTATACTCCGTAGAGTGAGTGCGGAGGCCGACCTCGGCGCTACGTCTTATTTATACTCTGTAGAGTGCGTGCGGAGGCGGACCTCGGCGCTACATCTTATTTATACTTCGTAGAGTGCATGCGGAGGCGTCCCTTAGACGTCTTTGTTTATACTCATACCCGCATTTTTGTTCGCAAAGAGTGCGCGCGCGTGACTTTGTTTATACTCATACTCGCGTTTTTGTTTATGGAAAGTGTGCGCGTGGACGCGTGACTTTGTTTATACTCATGCCTGCGTTTTTGTTCGCAAAGAGTGACGCGCGGATGCGTGACTTTGTTTATACTCATGCCCGCGTTTTTGTTCACGGAGAGTGCGCGCGCGGACACGTGACTTTGTTTATACTCATGCCCGCGTTTTTGTTCGCAGAGAGTGCACGCGCGGACGCCTGACTTTGTTTATACTCATGCCTGCGTTTTTGTTCGCAGAGAGTGCGCGCGCGGACACGTGTTTTTGTTTATACTCATGCCTGTGTTTTTGTTCGCGGAGAGTGCGCGTGCGGACACGTGACTTTGCAGGAAACAAAGACAATTTTGTAAACGGTGAACCTTATTGAATTCCCGTTTGCGCGGGCGAGCAATTACAAAAAACAGGGTACTGACCGCTGATTGCTCGAAGGCACGAACGGCTGGGACTGTCGCTGCCCTGGTGACGAGGCGGTGCGCGGTGGGAGCCTCTGTTGCTGGAGCGACCTGCGCTGGAGCCTGGCAAGGTGCTTCCCGAAGCCGCCAAGGATCCTCACGCTTGCGCGCCCGATCTAAGTGTTCCGTTGGGCCTCGTGGTGTGGACCCCTGGTGTCGAGCTCTATGCGCCGAGCCATATCCTGGTCGCCGTGGACGGTGATGATTGCCCGTGGTCCGGGGAGCTTCATGCACAAGAAGCCGTGGTGTGGAACTGCCCCGAAAGAGTTTAGGGTTGGTCGCCCCAATATGGCGTTGTAAGGGTACGAGATGTCGACGACGTCAAAGGTGACATCCTCGCTCCTCACATTGTCGCCTCGGCCAAAGGATACCTGCAGGCATATCTGGCCCAGCGCTCGCAGGGGCTGACCTCCAAAACCCTACAGTGGGATCCCTGAGGGACCCAACCGACTTCGGGGGATCCCCGTCTGGTTCCTCCGTCGACTAGGGCGCGTCTCACGTCGCAACCTGCGATGACGACCTGGACGACCAGGGGATCTTGGTGTGGAAATTCCACACCCTCGGCGTCGGCGGGCATGAAGGTGATCTCATGCCGCGCCCAGTCTGGCGGCGCCTGCACCGGGTATGCCGCCACGTGGTCCAGCCTCCTCACATAGGCCTTCCGCTGCCGCGCCGAGGCGAACTCCAGTGAGGAGCCCCCAGAGATGACATTGATGACCTTGCGCTGGGCTCCCTCCGGGGCTTGCAGCTGCAGGAGGCCCTCCCGAGGTTGTTGTACATGAGCTTGGATCCGCAGGGGGCCCTCCTAGAGCTGCGTCCCTTTATATTGGATCCGCATGGGGAGTTCCAAGGGTTGTTGGACGTGGGCTACGACGGGCGGACGCACCTCAGGGTTCCTATCCCTGGTGACGCTTTGTCGAAGTGCCGCGATTGCGGTACAGGCACGCGTGTCGTGGTTGCCGCGGCCATGGACCTCGCACCACTGGCCGTGGTGCTGATCGTCGTACTCTCCGCGGCCTCTGTTGTAACAGCCCAGCTGTTTATTTCAAAAATTTCAGTAAAAAAAATTAATTTAATTTAAAAATAAAAATAAAGTGTTCTTTGGTTGCCTAAATTTTTGGAGATTTTATTTGTCTGTTTTCAGCTTTGGAAAAAGGCTTTTACAAAAAGTAATTTAACTAAAAACATAAAATTACTATTAAATAAAAAAAGATATTTTGAATTTTTATAAAAATATCATTTAAAATTAAGTATTTAAAAGTATTTGGCTTTTATTTGGTTTTTCTGTGTTTTTCTGGAATTCAAATCAATTTTAAAGGTTTAAAAGTATTTTATAAAATTATTAAATGCAAATCTGAAATTAAAAATATTTTTGCAAAGTCTAAAATGCTTCCAGGAATATTTTATGATTTTTCTGGAATTTTTAGACATTAAATATTATTTTTCCAAGTGTTTATAAAGTTTCTAGTATTTTCTGAAATTTTATTCCGAAAATAAAAATCAAATTCATCCAACCCCGCCACTTGTCGCTCTCAGATTGAATCACTCTCTCTCCACGTTTTAATCCTAGCCACACATGATCACTTACCCCTTCATAAAATCCAAGAACCACAAAACACTCACTTGCCACGTGTCGCAAATCCGACGGCCCGTACCCCTTCACTTCCTCTCTCTCTCCCTATGACATATGGACCCCACATGTCATATGTTTCTTCAACCTCTCCTTCTTCCTTCCCTAACTCTCTCTCTCCTCCACCATGGATGACAAATAAAAGCTTCGAAACTCCGCCGTTTCTCCCTCTTAAATCCCGATTAAAGCATGGAAACGGACGCTCTAATCACCCCCATCAATCTCCCGGCCATTTTCCTTCCTTTAATCCACTAGAAACCGAAATCCTTTCCCTCCCTTCTCTTTCTATAAATTGGCCTCCCCTCCCCCTTTCCTCCTTATTTTCGGCCGGCTCCCACCTGATGAGGACATCATTTCTATTGATATGAACACCCCTCTTACTGCTTCCATGAATGATGGGCAAGGTCCAATCACTCGTGCACGTGCTCGTCAACTCAACTATCAGGTAAACTCGTTTTTAGGAGTCAATAATATTTCCGCTGAGCATTCGATACTTCCTAAGACTTGTGATTTTCTTGTCCTTAGGAACCATGGAGAAGAACCACGCGAGCTCAAGTGTAGAAGTGGAACCGTCAAGCGCAAGCCAACTCATATTCGCGAGTTCGACTCAGATTCGGACTGCTGGACAGCGCCTACTTCAAATGACCATAACTTTTGATCTAGAAGGTTTCTCGGGGCCCGTGAGTACTTGTTGGAAAGATCTTGGAGTCTACATTCAGATGCATCTGGTCTCACCTCGAAATTCCATCCGAGCCGATCAGAAACTGCAAAACAAGTGGCGTCACTTTTCCAGTCCGAGTCAAAGTGGGCTTTGGGCCTTGTAATCACACTTAGACTATTTGGGCCTGCACTAATCATGGGTGTACTGTTCACATGAACAGTACCCATGAATAGTACCACATCCCCTTTTGTTAGATAAGTGCGGCCTCCCCCACTCCTATTTAAGGAGGTCGCACCCCTTTAGTTTTCCTTGGGTTTTTCTTAAGAGTTTATTCTGCTTAGCAGTTTCGCCGCATGTTCGGTTTGAGGAACCCCAACTTGTGAACTTAAACATTATTCGCAATTTCAGATTGCATCTTTTACTCTCTTGCTTGTGTTCTCGATTCGCTTGCAGGAGATAGCCTTCTTGGCGAGGTCAATCGTGTTCGGCACGGTTGATAACCAACGGAGCAGTGGTGTAGTGATTGCGAGGGGTTCGATCTGTTTTGGTCGGAGCCTTTGGATCATCAACGTCGAGATCTCCACAATCGACTTATCAGTACCTCTCGGAAGATCGGGCCATCGTCACATCAGTTGGTATCAGAGCAACGGTTGCCCGTGAGGTAATTCTTGTATCCCTAGTTAGTAGATTGGTTTTTTATTTCCTATAGTCCAGAAAAAAAAAATTGCCCCACAAAAAGAGTTAATTTCCGCTGTCCAAACCCCGTTGTGCCTTTCAATCTGTTAGTTTTGGTTTGCTAAATTGAATTTGTGTCCGTCATAGTATTGTCTAGTTGCTGGTCATATCTTTGTTCCATTGAAAATCCAAACAAAAAAAAATTCCCCACCCCAAACCCTAATTTCCAATTTCGGCTGATTTTTCCTTCCTCTGCAGCCGCCACCAAAAACATCATATCTTTTGATTCCGAGATTATTTTTGAGTGGGACCACCGCCATTAGATTCAAAAATTCCTTATCAATCTATCTGTAAAATTTCACGTCATTCCAGCCAGGCAGTTAAGAGATATGTGCGGTGAAAGTTGACCCAATTATCTGTTCTGAATCTGCAACAGTCAGCAGTTGTGATTTTTGTGCGAATTTCTATGTTGGGATTCAGAAGTTGGCCCCAAAACAAAATCTGTAGAAAAAGCCGTCAGAAAACAGTAAAAAAAAGAATCAGTGAAAAAGAGGCATCTGACAAAAAGTTACGGCCGAATTACCAACGTGCTGTCCAGTGGACAGAAATCTGAAGTTTTCAGTTTTGGGTCAATCCTTGTGTTCTTCAATTCCAAATTGAATTGGATTGAATTATCTTGTATTTACCACTCCTACACTTTGCCATACACTTATTCTTAGCCTTCTTCCATCCTTGGTTGATCAGCAACATAGGCTAAGTGCTAGATACGAACTATAATTCAATTCTATGCAATTCTGAAATGAACTGATTGTTCTCCATTGCTACCATATTGTGCCTTCCAAGCTACACCTACTCTTGATCAGAACAGGTTCCCTCTTGCAATCGTACCCACGCTCGACACGGTGTCACGAACCAGCCACCGGTTGTACCACCTGCTACATTGGTAAGAACACTTGTAAGAGTGTGATAAGACGCTTGAGAGTGTGTGATTCTACTTCTCGCCACCTAGTAGTTGATAGGGATAATACCTTTGTGTTGTCTTTTGTTTGCTACTAACCATGGCAGGTGAGACGTCTGATGCGCAAGAGTGTGTTTTAAAGGGAGAGCTCATGACGCTTTTGGATGAACAACGCGCTGCCATTACTGATGACATCGATAGGAAGATGGATACAATGCAACTTTCCATCAATGAGAGCATTGCAACACTCACTACACGCCTTGAAAGAATGGTGAATCGGCCACCAAACAATGGAGGCCAAGATCATGAGGAGGGAGATGATAATGAGAGACAAAACCGTGACGCCGGTGCTGCACGGCCACGACACCATCCTCATCAGAACCGTCATGGTATGGGAGGTAACAATAATTTTCAGTATCACAATGCTCATGTTCATGATGACCCGTTTGCTAAAGTTAAATTTTCCATACCATCTTTTGCAGGTACCTATGATGCTGAAACTTATCTAGATTGGGAGATGACAGTTGAACAAAAATTTAATGCCCATCTAGTTCCTGAAGTGCATAGAGTCAGACAAGCTACTAGTGAATTTAAAGATTTTGCTATCATTTGGTGGACTCAAGTAGTTAATTCTGGCTTAGCCCCTGATACATGGGATAGATTGAAGGTAGCTATGCGTGCTAGATTTGTTCCTCCTGCTTTTAAACGTGAAATGCGTAAGAAATTGCAGCGCTTAGACCAAGGTAATAGATCTGTTGAGGAATATTATCAAGAACTGCAAATAGGCATGCTGCGTTGTAATGTTGAAGAGGATGAGGAAGATAAGATGGCTCGTTTTTATGGGGGATTAAGGCGTGAAATTCAGGACATAATTGATTACAAAGAGTATAATGATATCAATAGATTGTTCCAGCTTGCTTGTTTGGCAGAGAAAGAATTGCAGGGTAGACAACAAAGGACAAGGAGCAATTTTGGAGGTACGTCTACATCGAGACCAACACAGGAGCAACCCAAGACAGCCCCACCTCCTGTTTTTCGAGCTGCTGCCCCCTCTGTGAGTAGGGCGCGTTCAGCAGCACTGCCACCACCATCACGAGCACCCGAGGCGAGCAAATCTACTAGTGTGCAAGCACCAGCAAAGAGCTCTTCATCGGTTGCTTCCACGGGCCGTACGACGGGCATTGTGTGCCACCGTTGTAAAGGGATGGGCCACGTCATGAGAGATTGCCCAAGTCAGCGGGCGTACATTGCGACAGAAGATGGTGGTTATGTAAGTGCTAGTGATGTTGAGGATGAATATGCTCTTGCAGCTAACCTTGCAGGTGATGATGATGATCATGAGACAGATAGTGATGGTGAGGAGATTTTAGGTGCCGCTGCTACGGCGAGTTATAGAACCATAATTGTGCAGCGAGTACTGAGCACTCAAAGAGAGCAAGAGGAGAAGCTACAACGTCATAATTTGTTTCAGATGTTCCTCATCGTCAAGGATTGCCGTGTTCGTGTTATAATTGATGGCGGGAGCTGCAATAACTTGGTGGATTCAGGATTGGTCAAGAAGCTTGGCTTGACCACACGTGCGCATCCTCACCCATACCACATTCAGTGGTTCAACAACAGCGGTAAGGTGAAGGTAACACAATCTGCGAGAGTGCAATTTTCCATTGGTTCCTATCATGATGTTGCTGATTTCGATGTAGTACCTATGCAAGCATGCTCACTTTTATTAGGTCGCCCATGGGAATTTGATACCGATGCAACTCATCATGGTAGAAGTAATAAATACTCTCTTGTGCACAAAGGAAAGAAAATAACTTTGCTACCTTTGACACCCACTGAAATTGCTAATTGTGATAAAGAGCTAGCTGAAAATAAGAAGAAAGAACTTGAACATGAATCTGAAAATCAGCAAGTAGTGAAGGATGTTTTCCCACCTAAGAAAGAGAGGTTGCCATCTAGTTCTAGGACCGAGGGAATTAAATTAAAGGGTTGTGTCATGCTTGCAACCAAATCTGATCTTGCTGAAATTTGTCATGATGAAATGCCATGCTATGCTTTGATATGCAAAGATGCTTTATTTTCACTTGATGATATATCTAGCTCTTTGCCGTCTGCTGTCACTAACCTTTTGCAGGAATTTGAGATTGTGTTTCCTACTGAGATACCCCCAGGGCTGCCACCAATTAGGGGTATTGAACATCAAATTGATTTGATTCCAGGAGCTTCCCTACCCAACCGTGCGCCATACCGAACCAACCCGGAGGAGACTAAGGAGATTGAGCGTCAAGTGCGAGACTTGCTTGACAAAGGGTACGTACGTGAGAGCCTTAGTCCATGTGCTGTTCCTGTACTTTTGGTTCCAAAGAAAGATGGGTCGTGGCGTATGTGTGTTGATTGTAGAGCTATTAATAATATTACCATTAGATACCGTCATCCTATTCCTAGGTTAGACGACATGCTTGATGAATTAAGTGGCTCTACAATGTTTTCTAAAGTTGACTTGCGTAGTGGATACCACCAAATTAGAATGAAACTTGGAGATGAATGGAAGACGGCATTTAAAACTAAGTTCGGGTTATATGAGTGGCTAGTGATGCCTTTTGGTTTAACTAATGCCCCTAGCACTTTCATGAGATTAATGAACGAGGTTTTACGTGCTTTCATTGGTAAGTTTGTGGTAGTTTACTTTGATGATATATTGATTTACAGCAAGTCACTAGATGAACATCTTGAACACTTACGTGCTGTTTTTGTTGCTTTGAGAGATGCACGTTTGTTTGGTAACCTCGAAAAGTGCACCTTTTGCACCGATCGAGTTTGTTTTCTTGGCTATGTTGTTACTCCGCAGGGAATTGAGGTTGATCAAGCCAAGATCATCGCTATCCAGAGTTGGCCGCCTCCTAAAACGGTCACACAAGTGCGGAGTTTTCTCGGGCTCGCTGGTTTCTATCGGCGTTTTGTTCGGGATTTCAGCACCCTCACTGCACCATTGAATGAACTTACAAAGAAGGGTGTTCCTTTTACTTGGGCCACCAATCATCAACAAGCTTTCGACACTCTCAAAGATAAGTTAACACATGCCCCTTTGCTTCAACTTCCTGATTTCAGCAAGACTTTTGAATTAGAATGTGATGCTAGTGGCATAGGTCTTGGGGGTGTGTTAATGCAAGAAGGAAAACCTGTTGCTTACTTTAGTGAAAAGTTAAGTGGTCCTAGTTTGAACTATTCTACCTATGATAAAGAATTATATGCTCTAGTTCGAACTTTGGAAACATGGCAGCATTATTTATGGCCCAAAGAGTTTGTAATACATTCTGATCATGAATCCTTGAAACATATTCGAAGTCAAACCAACCTGAACCGTAGACATGCTAAGTGGATTGAGTTTATTGAATCTTTTCCCTATGTCATTAAATATAAAAAGGGCAAAGAAAATGTGATAGCTGATGCGTTGTCTAGGAGATATACCATGCTTTCACAACTTGATTTCAAAATCTTTGGGTTAGAGACAATAAAGGAGCAATATGTGCATGATGCTGATTTTAAAAACGTGTTGCTAAATTGTCAAGAGGGAAAGGGTTGGAATAAATTTGTTGTGCATGATGGTTTCATATACCGTGCTGGCAAGCTATGCATTCCTGTTGGCTCCGTTCGTCTTTTGTTGTTACAGGAGGCGCATGGAGGAGGATTGATGGGCCACTTTGGCGTGAAGAAGACTGAGGACATTCTGTTCCACCATTTTTATTGGCCAAAGATGAGGCGTGACGTCGAACGCTTCATTTCTCGCTGCACCACGTACCAAAAAGCTAAGTCACGACTTAATCCTCATGGTTTATACATACCTCTTCCTGTTCCAAGCGTACCTTGGGAAGATATTTCTATGGACATTGTTTTAGGGCTTCCTAGGACAAAGAAGGGGAGGGATAGTATTTTTGTTGTCGTGGATAGATTCTCTAAGATGGCTCATTTTATACCATGTCATAAAAGTGATGATGCTACACATGTCGCTGATTTGTTCTTTAAGGAAATTGTTCGCTTGCATGGTATTCCGAATACGATAGTTTCAGATCGTGATGCTAAATTTCTTAGTCATTTTTGGAGAACCTTGTGGGGAAAGTTGGGAACTAAACTGTTATTTTCCACTACCTGTCATCCCCAAACTGATGGACAAACTGAGGTAGTCAATAGAACATTGTCTACTATGCTTAGGGCTGTGCTTAAAAAGAACTTAAAAATGTGGGAGGAATGTTTGCCTCATGTGGAATTTGCTTATAATCGTTCGCTGCATTCTACCACGAAGAAATGCCCTTTTGAAATTGTTTATGGTTTCATACCTCGTGCACCTATCGACTTGTTGCCTCTTCCGGCTTCAGAAAAAGTAAATTGTGATGCGCAACAACGTGCTGATTTCATACGTAAGATGCATGAGACAACTAAAGAGAACATTGAGATTATGAATGCTAAATATAAAGTTGCTGGTAGTCAAGGACGCAAGCATATTACTTTTGAACCGGGTGATCTTGTGTGGTTACACTTACGTAAAGAACGATTTCCTGAATTGAGAAAGTCTAAACTCATGCCTCGTGCAGATGGTCCTTTTAGAGTGCTTGAACGTATTAATGATAATGCATATAAGTTAGTCTTGCCTGCAGATTTTGGGGTTAGCCCCACCTTTAACATTGCAGATTTGCGACCTTGCTTGGGCGTGGAAGATGAGCTTGAGTCGAGGACGACTCCAATTCAAGAAGGGGAGGATGATGAGGACATCACTTCTATTGATATGAACACCCCTCTTACTGCTTCCATGAATGATGGGCAAGGTCCAATCACTCGGGCACGTGCTCGTCAACTCAACTATCAGGTAAACTCGTTTTTAGGAGTCAATAATATTTCCGCTGAGCATTCGATACTTCCTAAGACTTGTGATTTTCTTGTCCTTAGGAACCATGGAGAAGAACCACGCGAGCTCAAGTGTAGAAGTGGAACCGTCAAGCGCAAGCCAACTCATATTCGCGAGTTCGACTCAGATTCGGACTGCTGGACAGCGCCTACTTCAAATGACCATAACTTTTGATCTAGAAGGTTTCTCGGGGCCCGTGAGTACTCGTTGGAAAGATCTTGGAGTCTACTTTCAGATGAATCTGGTCTCACCTCGAAATTCCATCCGAGCCGATCAGAAACTGCAAAACAAGTGGCGTCACTTTTCCAGTCCGAGTCAAAGTGGGCCTTGGGCCTTGTAATCACACTTAGACTATTTGGGCCTGCACTAATCATGGGTGTACTGTTCACATGAACAGTACCCATGAATAGTACCACATCCCCTTTTGTTAGATAAGTGCGGCCTCCCCCACTCCTATTTAAGGAGGTCGCACCCCTTTAGTTTTCCTCGGGTTTTTCTTAAGAGTTTATTCTGCTTAGCAGTTTCGCCGCATGTTCGGTTTGAGGAACCCCAACTTGTGAACTTAAATATTATTCGCAATTTCAGATTGCATCTTTTACTCTCTTGCTTGTGTTCTTGATTCGCTTGCAGGAGATAGCCTTCTTGGCGAGGTCAATCGTGTTCGGCACGGTTGATAACCAACGGAGCAGTGGTGTAGTGATTGCGAGGGGTTCGATCTGTTTTGGTCGGAGCCTTTGGATCATCAACGTCGAGATCTCCACAATCGACTTATCAGTACCTCTCGGAAGATCGGGCCATCGTCACATCACCACCTCCCTCCTCTTTTCCCGCCGTGCGCTGCCGCCGACCGGCCGCCTCCCGTCGCCGCCCCGCAGTCCACCACCGCCGCCTCCTCCTTGCGCCGCCGCCGGCCACCCGGTGCCCCGCCGCCGCCGCCGGTAAGCAGCGCCCCCGCCCTACTACCCCCGCCGCCGCTCGCCGCCCCGCCTCCGGCCGCCGGCGAGCCCGCCGGCCGTGAGCTCCTCCCGTGACATCCTTTTGATTCCATCTCCAAATACTTTGTCTGTTTGGTTTATTAATCCTTGATGATGTTCTTTGTCAAGAAAGAACAGATGCCCACTTGGCTAGGGGAGACAAGTTAAGGTATGCATGCATATGAGGTTGTGTGTTCAAATCTTGAGCAAGGCATTGTATTTTCGGTTGCCTTGGCCATTTTTTTATCTCTCAATGACAACCGGGCCCCACATGTCATACACTCAAATATATCCAAAAAACAGCCAAAAATAAGATTCCAGAGAATATTCCCTCGGTTTTGCATTTTCTGGAATTTTCAGTTCATTCAAACTTCCAATTGCTCGTTCTCCGTCGTCCGAACTCCGAATCCAGTGATTAAAATTTCTAAATTCTTCTAAAATCATAATCTATCTCCCAGTATATATTTTATAATTTTTGGATTTTATTTCGATTTTATTTGAATTTATTTGGTTGGTTCTTCGCGCGTAGATTTCGACGAATTCGGAGAGAACGACGCCGACAATTCGCACCAGGTCTTCGAGCAAGGCAAGTTACACCTTTGATCATGTTGAACCTAATATTTTAAATTAATTATGTTGTTTTTAAATTATTATTGCATGCGTACTTTTATTCAAATTAGTTCAAATGTGCTTAAAACTTTAGTTACACCCAATTTCCTTTGTATGGCCAATCTTGATATTGAACGATCATACCTTGTCACCTTATATGAAAACCTAGTTGGTACATTAGTATTAACTAGAACAATTTATGGAATTGCTTAGCCATGCTTAGAATAATTCGGGTGGGAAGAATTGTTTCACATAAAATGATAAGCTTTTGAACTGTATTCTTGACTTCGGTGAGTTAAGAAGGTTTATGAATTATTTTGAAAATAAATATAAAACTGGTTTAGACTTAGGCAATTGGTTAGAGTGGTGGGTGCAGGCATGCCCTGTTGGTTGGAGCCGCAGTGGTTGATTGTCGTGCACAGGGGTTTGTGGTTGGGCCTAAGTCAGATTAAGGACCGGTCTGTGAGCTACTGTTGCAAAGCCCTATCGTACTACCACAAGGCTGGTATGGGACAGCCCTGGCTGAATAATTTGCGGGTCCCAACCTGAGCCATTTCGTAGGATGAAAGTGAGCGTGGCGTAGGCCATGAGAAGTCTCACTCGGCTCAAGAGGGGATCTCGGTCTGGTGGATTCCTTACCGGGGTGAAACCTTAGAGTTGGCTTGGCCAGGTTGAAGGCTTTGCATTGTAAAGGCCTTGTCACGACTCCTAACCGCACACCTAAGGAAGTGTGTAATCTAGTGGTAAAACGGGATGATCGTGTCTTGTGGGTAAAGCTGTACAACCTCTGTAGAGTGTATAACCTATCCTGGATAGCCGTGCCCACGGTCATGGGCAAGTTGAGTGAAGTTTTTCATGGATTAGACTTTGGTTTTCAAAATGGTTTGCGAAAACCTTGTGGATGGATGGAATCCACGAGAGATGAAAACCTTGCGGATGGATGGAATCCGTGAGAGATTGAAATCTGGTGAATGGATGGAATTCATCAGAGTTGCGCAGTGAAAGCGTGTGGATGGATGGAATCCATACGTGAGCTTTTGGAAAAGATGGTCCGGGTGGGATGCCCGTGAATAGGTTAGTGTTTGGTTAGAGCCTGCACTAACAATATTATTTTGTTAAAATCTTGTTTCTATTTATCATATCAAATTCAGCTTTTGCACTTACTTATGATATTTACTTCAATGTCGCCTTTTATGCAAATTAACCATATTATACCTTCCTTTGATATTCCATATGAATGCATCTATTCTGTTAAACCTCCTGGTGTAACTTGTGGAGTACTTTTTGTACTCATGTTGCTATATTTAACTCTTTCCAGAGGAAGCTTTCAACGACTTCGGTGAGGATTGCGACTAGGCCACGTCTTACAGTCATTCGCCTTGTGGAAAGGCTGGATGGGCTGCTGCTTTATGTATTTCTTCCACTGTCTTCTTTTGCTATTATTGTAAACTTTGGCCATCAGGCTCTTATTAGCTAAATAAAGTTTGTCATTACACATGATAATTGTCTTTGTGATACTATGTGCACTAGCTTTTCCTGGGATAGTGCGATTGTCTGACAAGAGAGGGGTCGGTGTAGTGACAGAAACACCAAAATCCTCAAGTAACCACCGTAGCCAAGTAACCTCTGCTGTCAAGAGAGCCATAGCTCGCAACTCAGCCTCTGCACTCGAACGGGACACTGCAGTCTGTTTCTTCGTCTTCCAGGCAATAAGAGAACCACCAAGAAAAACACAATAGGCAGAGATAGACCTGCGATCAGAGGGATCGCTGGCCCAAGTAGCATCCGAATAGGCCTGAAGCTGTAACGAGCTGGAACGTGGAAAGAAGAGACGGCGAGAGATAGTCCCACGAAGGTATCGCAGAACTCGAAGAAGGTGGCTGTAGTGAACCTGAGTGGGAGCTGAAACAAACTGACTCAGAATATGAACTAGATAAGTGATATCCGGACGAGTAACAGCAAGATAGACAAGACTCCCAACAAGATGACGATAGCGAGTCGGATCAGAAAGAGGCTCGCCATCAGAGAGTCGGAGGTGAACATTGAGCTCCATGGGAGTCTCAACAGTACGCTGATCAGTGAGAGAGGCGCGATCAAGAAGATCCTGAATATGTTTCTCTTGGGACATAAAGAAACCATCTGGAGTGGAAGTAACCTCAATCCCAAGGAAGTAACGAAGAGGACCAAGATCCGACATAAGGAACTGCTCACTAAGACGAGCCTTGACAAAGGCAATGTACTCAGAATCATCTCCCGTAATGATCATATCATCAACATACAGGAGAAGAAGAGTCCGACCACGAGACGAAGTGTGGACAAAGAGCGCAGGATCATGGTCACTGCATTGTCCATTGATGAATGGGTTATATGTTCTTGATCTTGGGGATAAACCTGTCTATAATATTAATGCAAAGAGGCTGCGGCCTAATGATTTGAATCCCGCTTTTATTTGGCATTGTCGCTTAGGTCATATAAATGAGAAACACATAGAGAAGCTCCATAAAGATGGTCTACACAACTCATTTGATTTTGAATCATTTGAGACATGCGAGTCTTGTTTACTTGGCAAGATGACAAAGGCGCCTTTCACCGGTCATAGTGAGAAGGCAAGTGACTTGTTGGGACTTGTACATACCGATGTATGTGGACCAATGAGCTCAGTAGCCAGAGGTGGTTTTCAGTATTTCATTACTTTTACCGATGACTTTATTAGATATGGATACATCTACTTAATGAGGCACAAGTCTGAATCGTTTGAAAAGTTCAAAGAATTTCAGAATGAAGTACAAAATCAGCTAGGCAAGACAATTAAAATTCTGCGATCTGATCGTGGAGGTGAATATTTTGTTGGTGATATGCCCTAGAGGCAACATGGAGATGTTGAATATATCACATACTATGTTTATGATACATTGCTTTGTTCCTTGAAATAGACATTATCATTATTGATCAATGAGTATGTGACTTATTCATGAGACTCTTAATGCCAAAATGTTGCTATTTCTAAATGATCCCTGATTATATTTCATATGAGGAACAAATATGATTCAAAGATCAGCATATGTATTGATTGATGATCATGTCTCATGGATCATGGTATGGAGATACCAAATCAATAATATGGACATGTGTTAGTGAACATATGTTGGATAGACCCGCCATGAGACACTGCAGAGATTCCATGTGTCATCAGTTGGTCTCAAGTAGTGTTTATGTGAAATCCTTAGACTTGAGATCATCATGGTTCCCAACATGCGTAGTAGCTTATTTTGGGACTACTAAACACTACTCCGTAACTGGGTAGTCATAAAAGTAGTCTTTGGGTTTGCCATGAAACATGTAGTGGGATGTGAATGATCAAGATAGAATTTGCCCCTCCTTATGGGAGAGATATCTCTGGGCCCCTCGATGTAATGGATTATGAAAGTGCATGGCCATGCCAAGGTGATTGAGGAGTCAATCACGAGTTTATAATCCATCACGGAATCGAGAGAGTGATTGAGCTATTAAGAGGATGACACAGGTCTCGCCTTGAGCTTAATCTATATCGTGAGGCAAAGGGATTAGTACATGAGAACATTACAGGTTCAGCCGATATGATCTTTACGTATACTTTGGGGTTAATATGTCTTACTAGAGGCCGCTATTAACAGGGTGACCGGAAAGGCGTTTCCGGGTCGTAACCAAGTATACGTGAACCTACAGGGTCGCACACTTAACGGGTTGGAACACTAATTCGAATGTGATTCGGATGTGGGCTCAATTCGGATAGAGATCCGGATAGACTCCTATTGGTCCTCGGTCCACGAGGCCCAAGTGAGGAGGTCTATATATATGGAGGCGAGGGGCTGAGGGGGTATGCATCTGTTAATCCCGAGCTAAACCCTAGCCGCCACCTCCCGAGCCAAACCCTAGCCGCTCGCGAGTGCTGGTACACTCGCGATCGTCGTTCCAGCCCCGGACGTATGGATACCGGTGGAGGCGCTGCTCGTTGCGGTGTTGATCGGCATCAACAACCTACAGATTGGATCTGCTCGTGGTGTGGTTGATCGCGTGGAGGAGACGATCTGTTCGGGACGATCGGCTACTTCCACTACTACCTCGACGCGCGTGGTTGGATCGGCTTCTCCAACTCTTCTTCCGTTGCGCTGCGCGTCTAGTGATAACGATCCATAATCCCTCCTTAAGCATGATGTCCTTGTGTGCGCGGTAGAAAAGTTTTGTTTTCTGTTTTCGTAGCCTACGCGCAACCCTTCATATTTGAGCCATGAATTTGGTGAACATCTAAAACAGTGTGGAATTGTTCCACAGCTGACTCCGCCTGGCACGCCTCAGTGGAACGGGGTATCTAAACGGAGGAACCAGACCATTTTAGACATGGTTCGGTCTATGATGAGCCAATCTGATCTTCCATTGTCCTTCTGGGGATATGCTCTAGAAACTGCTGCGTTTACACTAAACAGAGTCCCATCTAAATCAGTGGAAAAACACCATACGAGAAATGGACCGGGAAACGTCCTGGATTGTCTTTCCTTAAGATATGGGGTTGTGAGACTTATGTGAAACGTTTGACGTCTGATAAGCTCCATCCTAAATCTTATAAATGCTTCTTTGTCGGGTATCCTAGGGAAACCAAAGGATATTATTTTTACAATCGGGAAGAAGGCAAAGTGTTTGTCTCTCGGAACGGTGTCTTTTTGGAAAAAGAGTTTCTTTCAAAGGGTGTTAGTGGGAGCAAGGTGCAGCTTGAAGAAATTCGGGAAACACCTGAAAATGTTTCAGCTCCTATTGAACCTCAACAGGATGTACAAGATGTTGTACAACCGGTTATGGAGGGCACCGCCCCCACGTAGGTCTACAAGGGCACGTCGCGCAACTGAAAAGTTCATGCTCCTAACCACGGGACAACGCGACATATTGTTGTTGGACAATGATGAGCCCAAGAGCTACACGGAAGCAATGATGGGACCAGACTCTAAAAATTGGCTTGGAGCCATGAGGTCCAAAATAGAATCCATGCATGATAATCAAGTTTGGAACTTGGTGGATCCACCTGATGGTGTAAAAACTATTGAGTGTAAATGGGTTTTTAAGAAAAAGATAGACATGGATGGAAATGTTCACATCTATAAGGCACGATTAGTGGCGAAAGGTTTCAAGCAAATTCAAGGTGTTGATTATGATGAAACGATTTCGCCCGTCGCTATGCTAAAGTCTATTCGGATCCTCCTTGCAATTGTGCCTATTTCAACTACGAGATTTGACAGATGGATGTCAAAACGGCTTTCCTAAATGGAAACCTAAGCGAGGATGTGTACATGACACAGCCTAAGGGTTTTGTTGATCTGAAAAATGCTAGGAGAATATGCAAGCTTCAGAAGTCCATTTATGGATTGAAGCAAGCATCTCGGAGTTGGAATTTTCGTTTTGATGAAGTGGTCAAAGGGTTTGGCTTCATCAAGAATGAAGAAGAGCCTTGTGTTTACAAGAAGGCTAGTGGGAGCGCACTTGTTTTTCTGGTCTTGTATGTAGATGACATATTATTGATCGGAAATGATATTTCAATGCAGTCTGGTTTTGTGTTCTGCCTCAATGGAGGGGCAGTGAGCTAGAAAAGTTCCAAGCAAGAGACGGTAGCTGATTCGACAACTGAGGCCGAGTATATTGCAGCTTCTGAAGCTACAAAGGAAGTTGTTTGGATCAGAAAATTTATTTTTGAGTTGGGTGTGATCCGTAGTGTGTCCAGTCCAGTGGATCTCTATTGTGATAATAGTGGAGCCATTGCGCAAGCAAAGGAACCTAGGTCACACCAAAAGTCCAAACATATACTTCGGCGCTATCACCTTATCCGTGAGATCATTGATAGAGGTGAAGTGAAGATTTGCAAGGTGCACATGGATTTGAATGTTGCTGATCCGTTGACGAAGCCTCTCCCACAACCAAAGCATGAGGCACACACGAGTGCAATGGGTATTAGATACTTACATGATTGACTCTAGTGTGAGTGGGAGATAATTGCATCAAGTCTATGTTTATGAAATTTTGAATAAGGTGTTATTTGGTTCCTTGAATAATGATTGTATGCATTGATTGGCAAGTATATGACTTGTTCGTGAAACTCTTTGTTTTATTTAATGTTATTCTAAAGATCCCTAGTCTTATGTCATTACGTGGGACAACAATAATTTATGGACTAGCACATGTATTGATTGATGATCATGTTTCACGGATCATGGATATAGGAATATCAAATCAATAATGTGGACACATGTTAGAGAACATGGTGTTGGATTGACCCACTCCGAGACGTTGCTGGGATTGTTATGTTAATATGTGCCATCAAGCGATCTCGAGTGGTATAACTACTGGATCCTTCGACCTGAAATCGCATTGTTTCTCACTATGTGTAGTGGTGCGCTTTGGGGCTACCAAACACTACTCCGTAACTAGGTAGCTATAAAAGTGGTCTTCAGGTGTATCATGAAATATGGAATGGGATGTGAGCGGATTAAGATGGAATTTGCCCCTACTACATAACAGGAGAGATATCTCTGGGCCCCTCGATGTGGTTGGATTAGGGAAGTGCATGGCCATGCCAAGGTGATTAAAGAGTTAATCACAATGTGACTAAAGGGTTAGTCATGAGTTGTAATCCACCACAAGATCGAGTGAATGGTTGAGCTATCACATGGGTGGCACGAATCTCGCCTTAAGTTTGACTGGTATCGTGTGGCAAAGGGATCCAAGTGTGTGTATATCAAGGTTTAGCCGATATGATCTTTATGTGTATTCAGGAGTCAATATGCCCTGCTAGGTGCCACTATTGACTTATGGCTTGAAAAGGGTTTTCATGTCATGGCTGTCTACACATGAACCTAACGGGTCACACACTTAAGGGGTTGGAATTGGAAAGCTTGCCTATATGATTGTCTCTAGTGCAAGTGGGAGATTGTTAGTGATGAGCCCAAGAGGCAATCATAAACAATTCGGTTTTATAGGCCAAAAGGGATATTGATCCATATGGGATTAGGGTTCTAATGGGCCTACAACGTGGAAGCCCATTAGCATGCTCTATAAATATGTGGAGGCAGGGCTGCAGGTAATATAGACTACTGTGCTGAAACCCTGGCCGCCACCTCCCCTCGTCTGTATCCCGAAACCCTAGCTGGGCGCGCGGTGCTAGCACACCAGCGCACGGCGTTCCATCCCGAATGTGTGGACTCCGTGGAGGCGCCGCTGCTGTTGCTGCTGTGCTGATCGACAAGAAGCGCAAGGCTATTGCTAGGACGCGAGGAGGAGACATTCAGTTCGTGAAACGATCGACTGCTTCTTCTTCATCAACACGCATCTACGTTGGACCGGGCTGCTCCAACTCTTCTTCCGCTGCGCAGCGCATCTAGTGGTAACTATCCATGACTCCCTTACACGCATGTTTTCTGGTTGAACACGGTAGAAAATCAAATGTTGTAGCTAGCGTAGCCTACCCGTTCTCTTTCATACACTTGGTGGTGGCCACAATAACAAGTGATGATCAAGCGGAATTAAAAGTGACTCACAATTGCACGGCAAAGGATATTTTGTGGAGCTTGGTTAGGAAGTATTTATCCTACATGATCTAAATTTCACGATGTTGTAAAATTAAGTAATAATCCAAGCTAGAAAATATTGCCTATGTGCTGATCCAATAGATATAAGTGAAGTGTATGAACGCACACGTAAAGATCAATGTGACTCAATGCAACAAAGAAATGAGCTAGATGGAAACAATCAGGAAAATTAGCTCGTTTGCATCAAGTACTAGGAGAGACGCTAGCCAATTGAAATAATATGGAAATATGGGCACAAGATTGCTCAAGAATTTTAGTCACTCAAACTGAAATTATGAACTAGAACCACCCACCCAAATCAGCCTCTTCACCTTTTTTTCGCTCTCTTTTTTTTCGCTCGCCTCTTTTTTTCTTTTTCTTTTGCTACCCGACCACTGACCCAAATCTCTTCAAATCACTTTTCTAAGTCTATTGAGGTATATGGGTCACAAACTTTTTGTGGAAGATAGGGGTATAAAGGTAATTAAAAGATACTCTCTCTCTCTCTAAACTTTGAATTTTTTTTGATCGGCTGGGGTGAGTGATGCACAAGCCCTAATGTTCAGCTAGGAGTATTTAGGAGCAGCCCTCAATGCAATATCAATGACTAGTCTCAAGTATTCAAAGGATATAAGTGAAGCTGTATGTATAGTGTTCAAGGAAGCCAACGTGAACACTAACACCTCTCTTGGTTTTCGGATAGCACCTCCCTAGAATTGGTTTCAGATGGCAACTTCCAAACGGATTCGGAAGTGGACATCAAGCCAAAACCGACTTGGATTCTAGGGTTGTACTCAGATTGATCTGGGAGGAGTTGTAGACACGGACTCAACTTCAAGAGTAAATTGAATCTACTTTTTTATGTTTTATGGGGACACAAGATCAAGTTACGTGAAGGAACACAAAGATCAGCACGTAAACAAAATTTCTAATAGATCAAGACTTAACAAAACTCACAAAAAATAGCAGATGCGAAACTAGGGTTTGGATTTTTTTTTTGTGTTTTCGGTTTATGGACTATAGGACATCAAGTAATAAACTGAAATTTAAAGGGATAAGATCCTATGATACGGGGTCGCCTGATCTTCTCGACGTAGGATGGATACTAATGGGAGTCTTGATGAATGGTAATGATCCTCCAATGCCCATGCAAGGGACGAACACTCTTTAATCCACCAAAACACACTCGTGTTGATTTCGCCGACCACCAAGCGATGATCTATCATGCACCCAATTCCCAACGGAAAGGCTGAACGATCTTGATTGAAGAAGACACTCCTAATTCCCTTAGAATTTTGGCAGCAATGCTAAACTCGAAAGCTTTAGTAGATTGATTTTTCTCAAACGTGGTCTCAGCAAAACAAAGGGGATACAAGGGGGTTTTATAGTGCCTCCCCGAACTCACGCAAGGAATGTCTTGGCCGAATCAATCCCTTATTCGATCAAGGTGTCCTATTCCAATTCCTAAAACTTAGCAATATGTTTCCTTTATTTTCGGGCTAAGCCCCTATCCTATTACAAGACCGAGATTGAGTTGGACTCGGTCACCCTTTAGCACGCAGGCCACATCTTGTGCACGCCATGAGATATATGATCACGTGGCCTTCCGTTGATTAGCTCCTTGCCCGCATGGACTCTTCTTCTCATGACTCGTGGCCACTTGGTCCTTCTCCACTTGATCTTCTGTTGCTTCAAATCTGAGAACACATAACATATTTGCATTAGGTAGTATGCTATTCTCATCTAACATAATAGAAGACTCTCTAAGAAACAAAAGCACCTGTTGTTGAAGTAGCTTAGCTCTTGCTCTTGTCATAGGACCTTTTGGAGCCTCATCACTAGCTTTGTCATGCACACTTGGAGTGGATGAAGAATGTGTAATAGAGATGTCCTCATCATCCTCCCCCTCTTGAAAAGGAGTCGTCCAATTACGGGGGCAAGTCCCTTTAGTTTTTTAGCTCCGATGTATGAGTGCACATCCATGCTAATTTCTCCCTCGATGGGAATGTCCAATTACGGGGGCAAGTTCCTTTAGTTTTTTAGCTCCGATGTATGAGTGCACATCCATGCTAATTTCTCCCTCTATGGGAATGTTCAGATTCGGTATCCCTTTTTTCTGAAGGTGCACACTAGTGCCAGGTCTCAACTGGCTCCCCTTCTGGATCTATGGAACTTCGGTGATTGGCTGTGTCAAGTCCTTCTTATCCTTTTTCGCCAGGCATCCCCGGTTACTTAGGATTCGAGGGGTCAGAGTTCACATCCTTTTATTTTGAGCCCTCTGGACGGGATTAGGGATACCTTCAATTTTCTTCAGTATTTCAACCCTCTTCGATGCATTGCGTGTAAGCACATGCAACTTGGTCATGCTCTTTAAATTACTAAAGTGGTCAGGTAGTTGATTTGCTAATGCTTGCAAGTCAATGATCTTCTGGACTACTTTATCACATGCAACTTGGTCATGCTCTTTAAATTACTAAAGTGGTCAGGCAGTTGATTTGCTAAAGCTTGCAAGTCAATGATCTTCTGAACTTCTTTATTTGCTTCACTAGTTCGTGGGTCATATGTGTAGGACTGAACAGGCAACAAGGAGGGGTGAATGGTGCCTCAAACCTCCCCAAGTATCCACACTACTCTTCTCCAATAGCTACAGAGCTACGAAGACAGAAGAGTGATTGCTTACTGGAAGCCAAGAGAAACAACTGAAAACAGACTAGGAACAGAGAGGAAGGAGACGCGCCCGAAACCAGACCGAGCTAACAAGAGCTTATCGAGGGGTCGAATCCAGATCGATAGTCCAGAGCGGTTGAAAGCTTATCATGAAGACTAACGATTCACTGCCATGGTTGAAAATAGAATATTGCAATAGAAGATCAACTTATTCGAAAAGAACAGCATGGTCGAAACTGAAATAGAGGAAGAAAGAAGTGCACGACCACACGATCCGATTTCCAAATAACCTGTGATTAACAAATCAATTTGTCATGAAACTTCGAACACAACACAACCACGTCCTCTGGTCAAGAAAAAATAAAACGGTCAAAGCCTCTCTACTGAGATCGAAGGGAATGGCATGGTTGAAAATGGAATAGAGGGACCAGCGAGGCGCAATACCACAAAGCCAAGAACTGCGATCAGACGGTGCTCTCGGGAATAGACTAGCCAATATGGCTTGAGGATGATTCCCAGTTCAAAGCAAGTCGAATCACCACAGAGCAACCAAAAACAAAGACTTAAGCTAGGAAGCCAAAAGAGTGAAAAGACGAATAGAGAAAGAGCGCACAAGACATGCAAGAATCAAACAGATAACACAACTCAAATAGAGGCACAGAGATGAATGATTTCATTCATGGAGGTTTCTACAGCCACTCCATCCAGGAGCACAAGCTCTTCAAACCCAGAGAACAACTCACACAAGATAGAAAGAAAACACAGAGCTTCTCGGGAACAACCTCGCCAAGCATTGAAACTCTACCTTCAAAATTATAGCCTTCACTAGCGGGGGATAACCCATTAACCCCAAACTAACACCGGGTTTTACACGTGCTTTACCCGTTAGCACCAACAAACTCCAGAGCTTTACCAGAGATCAGTTTCCTTTGCAGGCTTTAAGCATTTCTGCACAATGCCCCTCCTGCACCTTGCCGGAAACTTCCTGTCTTCGCACGACCGCACTTGCTCCCGACTGACTGAACCTCGACTCCTCCCTGAGTCTAGTCCTGGTCCGCTTCGTTGCACATGACTGCACCCGGCATCCGACTGACTGGACCTTTGACTCCTCCCTGAGTCTAGTCCTGGTCTGCTTCATTGCAAATGATCGCACCCGGCATCCGACCGACAGGACCTCGACTCTTCCTTGAGCCTAGTCCCGGTCCACATCGCTATTGCCTGTCGTGTCCACCTCCGACAGCTCCAGCTCCGGTTACTCGTCGTCCCGGCTTGCAACCACCTCACCAGCCACCATCACCTTCGACGTCTCCGACCGTTCTGGACCTCAACACCTCTTGTGCCTAGTCCCGGTCCTCCCACGCCTCACCATGACCTAGCTCCGAAATCCTGCAATCATCACAGACAAGAAAACCATCACATAGCACCACACAAAACATCGTGAACATAAATCTGCATCAGTAGAATGTACTCATAAATCAATCCCAGATGGTCGTAAACCACCTACGACTGGTCGAATGCACAAAACATGAAAAGATTATAGCTTACGACCACACTGCAAGTTGATATGGCCACCCAGAAGTCGGTACAACCGCTTGAACAGAAACTACGACCATCGCTAACAGCCTTCGACCGCTAAGACAGCCTCTACGACCACGTTATAGCTCCTCCGATCGCTTCAACTTCGTGGTCGTAAACCTTCTGCTGGAGTATCGAGCACATTCATTTCTTCACAGCGTGGTCGAAGTCCCTTCCGACCACGTACAACATGGTCGAAGCCCTTTCGACCAAATTCAACGTGGTCGAAACCTCTTCCGACCATATACAACGTGGTCGAAGCCTCTTTCGACCACGTACAACGAGCACTGCCGTGGTCGTAGCTCCTCCCGACCATGTTTAATTCCTTCAGCAGTGGTCGTACCGCCCTTCGACCACATCTTCTTTTTTGCCGTGGTCGAAATGCCTTCCGATTGCAAACAACGTGGTCGAAGTCTGCCATCTTCGGAACGAGGTCGAAGACCCGAGTGCAGATTTCCGACCACGGCTAGCCAAAGCCTCCGACTTCCGAATGTGGTCGAAGACCCGACTGCTGACTTCCAATTGCGAACGGCGTGGTCGAAGTCTGCCGTCTTTAGAACGAGGTGGAAGACTCGACTGCGGACTTCCGACCACAGCCAATGTGGTCGTAAACCTTCGGCTGACTTCCGACCATGACCAACGTGGACGTAAACCTTCCAGCCGAGCTCGACGACACACAACATGGTCGTGAACGGTCTACCGACCACTCGTTAGGGCTTACGACTTTGCAGAACTAGCACAACATGATCGAAAAAGGTTCTACCGACCGTGTCTGAGGCTTATGACTTAGCAATAACAGCACAAACCAAACTCAATCTTCCTAAAACAAAGGTTAATTACTCATCACAAACATGGGGCCACCTCCACATGGTCTCTCAATCTCCCCCTTGATGAGTATATTGAGAAACATAGAAAAAACATGAAGATGAGTTTGTTTTTTTTAAAGAAAGTCACATATGGTCTAAAAGAAAGACAGAGAGACTCAAGACCATGTTGACAGATGGGAAAAAGGAACAAAACTAGAAAGAGCAATTTTTCCTCAAAACTCTAGAAATTCCCACTTTTATGCATTTTTCTCCATTATTCTCCCCCTTTTGGCAATAAAATCATCAAGATGCAAGGAGAAAAATAGAGCATGAGAGAAATGTAGTGACTGTATTTTATTCATTTTAAGCATTAGGAGCCATGAAGATTATCCAAAATGACTTTTTGGGTATGACACCAAACCATAACACAAGATAATGCTATCTAGATCATGACACTTCATGTATAGGCGAGCTAAAACCAAATAAGCCATAATCTTAAATTTAGATGAATTGCTTAGCATGTCAAGTCAGTTAAGATCATAGTCTAGCTAAAGGTATCCAACGATGATACAGGCCATGTCAATATTCTAAGTGGAACCAAGAAGCTAATATTGAGTCAATTCAGAGTGCTATAAGTTCAAGAATGAGACATTTGTTCAAGTACCTGGCATTTTTTGTAATGGAGCAAATTTAGCACATTTGACATAATTTTCCTTTTAGAAATCCAGGGTTGTTTCCAACCAATTTTTTGTTGCTTAGCCATGTGCTAGATCTCAAACCTTATGCGACCATTTCAAGCAATAAGCTTAAGAAATGATCTTGGTCATCCAAAACTCCCCCTGAGTTCATGCCTAGTGCAATGGCAAGCAGTTTCGTGAGAAAGAATTGGTGAGATTAGTTTTTTCGCACAAAAGAGATCTTTTTACATTTTCTGAATTTAGTTCAAGAACAGAGAGTTGATACTAACTCATGCTTCATCAAAGAACTAGTATAGCTCAATCTAAAGCTCAACATAGATTCAAGACTCAACTCAGCCTATATGACATGGCATGAATCATAAAAGGATAACTAGAGACAGACTAGTCATAAGATCTAACATGACATGATTTAGTTCAAGTTGAGCATATATAATCAAACTATCATGGCAAAGACTCGTCTACACATATAAAGTCATGATAAATCTAGCACTCTAGCACAGATCATGGCAAGATGTAATGCAATTTTATCATGACATACAAGGATGATAATCAAGGCTCCATGTAATTATATTACAATGCACAATGCTGAAATAAAATGACATGAAATGCAAGAAAATCCAGCTCCCCCTCAGCATGTGAAGCAATTTTAGTTCAAGTTGAGTTATGTCATCATTAAATTCTAGAAAATCCCAAATGAACTCTCCATGAACCAAAGCAATAAACAAGAGGAAAGAAGCTGGCAAAGAAAGAAGAAAAGGCAGTCTTTGAAGCGTAGACAAGATACAGAGAATACTATGGCTCAGACTGACTCTCATCTACCCCATATGACTTTAGAACTATCAGCTGGTCTTCTAACACACTAGGGAGTAAACACATTCCCTGTCTACCCAAGGGGGCCCAACCCTCGCTAGACCTATAAGAAGTGAGTGAACTCAACCTAGAGAGAAGAGACACAGCTAATAAACAACATCCTAGAACCATAAGATGAGAGGAAGAAGTCTAAGCAACTGAGAGAATCACTCTAGTCTATGCTAGAAAGACTAACCTGAATGCACCCTCATGAAATGCAATAGAATAAAACAGGAGCAAATAAACAATGAGATACATAAAAGCAAGAAACTCCCCCTCACAATAATCCATAAGGGTAGACCACCCTAAGCTCTCCCAGCAAGGTCAAAAACCTCGAGCTATCTAAAGGCATGGTAAAAATATCGGCCAACTGGTGGTCACTCTCCACAAACTGGAGCACTATGTGAAGGATCGGAAATGGCAACAAAGGGGGTGAATGGTGCCTTTTAAAAATCGCCCCCAAAGTATCCACACAACATCACTTCTCCGATAGCTACAAAAGCTATGAAGAAAGAAAGTTGCTTACAGGACCCTGAAAACAAATCTACCGAACACTGAAAAGACTGGAAGATCAGGAACTAAACTGCCCGAGAGACTTGAAAGATAGCAAACCAAAAGAAGAAAAAGACCCAAACAGCCTACCTGAAAAAGAAAAAAAATTGACTGAAGGCTGTAGACATAAGAGCAGAATGCAGAGCAACCACAAGGGGGACGGTCTGACCGCAGTTGTTGTTGCGGTCAGACCGCCTCACTGCTGCCGGTCAAACTGGGATAGCAGTTCCGAGAGAAGCAGTGCAAACAAAAAGTAAACTGCAGCCGGAACTGAATGCAAGCTTTACAGCAGAAAACAGAAGCAAAAATGCAAAGCGAGAAGCACAAAAACAGAAGCAGTCGAAACAAATATGCAATGTAGTAGCTTGCCGAGTAGCATAGAATTTACTACAGACAGCACAAAAGCAGTAAATGTTGAAAAACAGAAAAAGATGCAGACTGGGAACCAACGGCAAGAAAAAGCTCTCGACAGGAAAACATGCACTCGGCACAGATTTTAAAAGGAGCTGAAACAGCAGCCGAATTGACACTCAAAGCTGGCCGAAAACTGCAGAATCAAAGAAGACCAATCTGCACACAAGATTTGCTGCTGGCGAAAGATTTTCAGGCAGAGGACTGAGAAAAACTGAAACTCTAAAGTGATGAGACTGCTGCTGAAAACAGGAACTGGAGACTGAAAACAAAGATTGCATAAATGACGGTTTCAGCACAGTAATTACAGAGACACCCAAAAACTAGAGATTTCGTGGGACTTGATGCTCTTCTCAAGACAAATCAAAAGGACTTCATCCTAAATAGCAGGGGAACCCTAGAAATCAAGGCAAACAACCAAAAGGAGCAATGGACTGAGATCTGAGCAGAAATCTGAATATGAACCGAGAAAGAGAGTGATTTTTGATTTACTTGCCATTCTCCAATTTTTTGCTCATGAGACTTTGTAATACATCAAGAAATGATCTCATGGTAGAGAACCACAAATCTTTAGCAACCATTTCACTGAGAAAAACAAAGAACCGAGTGTCCCCTGCCTCCAAACCCTAAAAAAGTGCAAAACAGAGGAAGTTGCTACCCATGGCTAAGCTTTGATTTTTGCAAGGCTTTTGAGATTCTGGCATCTTGTGGTCTTAGCATCCCTAGTATCCATCCTTTGATCAAGGAGAATCTAGAATCCACAATTCATTTGCCATCAAGAATCAAGAACTTCAGAAATCACGGAGCAAGACAAAAGAACTCAAAACAGAAACCAAAACTCAGAAAGGAAGGAAACAGCTACAACAACTCAACCGCAGTCCATTTCATATTGATTCAGAGACATGTGCAATTATAAAGTGGTTCTTCTACAACCCTCTCACTATATGCTTGAGATGAACACACGTACTGGATACTCAAGCACCGAGAGTACACTACTAACCTCCACTTCCTTGCTTACCCTCAAGCCTCAATAGTCTCCAGAACACACACCAACTAAAAATAGAGGGAGCACACACCCTCAAGAGGAAATTCAAGAAGTGGCAGCTCTTCTCCACTTCATTTCCCTACACCCACATGTGGCAAAGCCCACTCGCATGCACAAAAGAGAGAGAGGAGGGAAAACCAGGATTTGAGCACACCACTCCAAACCCTAACTCCCTCCTACCACTAACGGGTCTCCAACCCGTTATCTTCAACCGAAACCACTTCCATTTTGCAGCCTTGTGCATTTTACGGAAATGCCCCTACTGCACCTTCCCGGAAGCTTCCTGTCCTCGCACGACCGCACCCGGCATCCTGACCGTCTGGACCTCAGCTCCTCCCTGAGCCTAGTCCCGATCCACCTCGCCGTTGCTCGTCGTGTCCACCTCCGGTAGCTCCGGCTCCGGTTCCCCGTCTCCCGACTCGCAACCACCTTAGTAGCCTCGATCATCTTCGGCATCTTCGACCGTCTGGACCTCAACACCTCTTGTGCCTAGTCACGGTCCTCATCGCCTCACCATGACCTAGCTCCGAAGTCCTACAGTCACACAGACAAGCAAGCCGTTACATAGCACCGCACAAAGCAATATAAACAACATTAGCATTAACAAAAGGTACTCAAGCATGAAATACCCAAATCGACCGATCGAGAAGAAAAACAAGCGTCCTAAGCACTCCCGACCGCGATCGACCAAGACCAATCGAACCGGACCGCGCCATGCACCGACTTGGCGCGAACCGACCAAACCAAACTCAAACTTTCCAAAAACTGAGTCAATTACTCATCACAAACATGGGGACACCTCCACATGGTCTCTCAATCTCCCCCTTGATGAGTATATTGACAAACACAGAAAAAGCATAAAGTTGAGTTTGTTTTGAAAGTCACACATGGTCTAAAAGAGAAGCAAAGAGATGCAAGACCATGTAGACAAAGGAGCAAAAGCAGAAAGAGCAAGTTTTCCTCAAATGCTCTAGAAATTGGCTTTTTCTCCAATATTTTCCCCCTTTTGGCAATAAAATCATCAAGATTCAGAGGAGAGAATAAAGCATGGTGTGAGAGTGAAGTGAGTGAACATTATTCATGCTAAGCAATTAGAGCCATGAACATTATCCAAAATGACCATTTGAGTATTAAACCAAGCCATAATTCATAGGAATGCTATCAAGATCATGACAAGATATGCATAATCAAGCCAAGCCACATAAGTAACAATTTGAATATTAGATGAATTTGTTAGCATGTCAAGCCATTCAAGAGTATAGTCTAGCTAAAGGTATCTAAGGATGATGCAAGCCATGTCAATAATCTAAGTGGAACCAAGAAGCTAGAATTGAGCCGATTTAGAGTGCTACAAGTTCAAGAATGACTCATTTGTTCAAGTACTTTAGTCATTTTGTAATGAAGCAAATTTAGCACAATTGACATGTTTTTCTTTTGAAACGCATGGTCGTTTCCAACCAAAACTTTTAGTCATGTGCTAGATCTCAAGCCTTATGCGACCACTCCAAGCAATAAGCTAAAGAAGATGATCTTGGTCATCCAAAACTCCCCCTGAGTTCATGCCTAGTGCAATGGCAAGCAGTCTTATGAGAAAGAATTGGTGAGATTAGTTCTTTCGCACATAAAGAGATCGTTTTGCTTTTGCTAAGTTTAGTTCCAGAACAAGAAGTTATAAAGAACTAACATAGCTCAATCTAAAACTCAATAAAGATTCAAGATTCAACTTAGCCTATTTGACATGGCATGAATCATAAAAGGATAACTAACGACAGACTAGTCTCAAGAGCTAACATGACATGTCTTAATTCAAGTTTATGCAATGTTTAATCAACTTATCAGTGGCAAAGGCTTGACGACATATATAAAGTTATGATAAATCTAGCAATTAAGCACAGATCATGGCAAAATGTAAAGCATTGTAAACATGTCATAAAAGGATAATAATCAGGGCTCCATGTAGCTATATTACAATGCAGAATGCTGAAATGCAAGAAAATCCAACTCCCTCTCAACAATAGATGCACTTTTAGTTCAAGTTGAGTTATGTCATCATTAAGTATAGTAACTCCCAAATGAACTCCCCCTGAACCAAAGCAATAAAAATGAGAAGCTGGGAAGAAAGACAGAAAAGGCAGTCCATAAAGCATAGACAAGATATAGAGGATACTATGGCTCAAACTGACTCTCATCTACCCCATCTGACACTAGGACTATCAGCTGCCCTTCTAACACACTAAGGAGCAAACACGTTCCCTGTCTACCCAAGGGTGGCCTAACCCTTGCTAGAACCTATAAGTAGTGAGTGAGCTCAACCTAGTGAGAAGAGAAACAGCTAATAAGCAGCATCCTAGAATCACAAGATGAGAGAAAGAAGTCTAAGCAGCTAGACAAGAGAAACACTCTAATCTATGCTAGGGGGACTAACCCAAATGCACCCACATGCAATGCAACAAAATGAGAACAGGAGCATAATAAATAGAATAAAACAGTAGAGCACAAAGCTCCCCTCACAACAGACCATAAGGACAAACCACCCCAAGCTCTCCCCGCAAGGCTGAAAACCTAAAGCTATCCAAAGGCTTGGTAAAGATATCAGCCAACTGGTGGTCACTCTCCACAAACTGGAGCACTATGTCACCCTTCTCCACATGGTCTCTAAAGAAGTGATATCTGATATCAATATGCTTGGTCCGAGAGTGCTGCACTAGTTTCTTAGCAATGTTAATAGTAGAAGTGTTATCACAAAAGAGTGAAACATTGTCTATAACCAACCCAAAGTCCTGTAGGGTCGAAGCCATCCAAAGTATCTGGCTGTAGCAACTGGCGGCAGCAACATACTCGGCCTCTGCAGTGGACTGTGCGCAACACCGGATAGCTTCCTAGAGGACCAGGAAACAAGAGAAGTGCCAATGAATTGACAGGTGCCAGAAGTGCTCTTCCTATCTATCCTACAGCCAGCAAAGTCTGCGTCTGAATAGGCTTTGAGGGAAAGACAGGACGAGGAAGAGTACCAGATACCATAGTCAATGGTAGCTCGAAGGTACCGAAAGATGCGCTTCACCGCCTGGCAGTGAGATACGCGAGGAGAAGCCTGAAACCGAGCACATAGACACACAGAGAAGTGTATGTCCGGTCTCGAGGCAGTGAGGTACAAGAGAGAACCAATCATGCTTCTATACTCTTTTTGATCAACTGGCTCGCCATCCTCATCTGGGTCAAGTGAAGCTGATGACGCTATCGGAGTTGACACTGGCTTGTCATCACTCATGTCAAAGCGTCTTAGGAGGTCTCGTGTGTACTTGCCCTGATGCAAGAAAGTACCCTCCCGAGTCTGATTGATCTGGAAGCCAAGGAAGAAGGTCAACTCGCCCATCATGCTCATCTCAAACTCGGTGCTCATGACATCCGAGAACTGTGAAACAAGAGCATGAGAAGAGCCGCCAAAGATGATATTGTTAGACCATCCTAGAATTGACAATGGTTAATTTGTTATGATGAATATTTGGTGATTTTGTTTAATGATGTTATGCGAGGTGTGTGGTGCGTGCACGGACTGATGTTGGTCAAGTTGAGATGAACTTGTGCCGGAAAAATGTTCTTTGGTCTTTGCATGTGCAGGTTCAGCATGGAGGCGATCATGGTCGGTGAGGAGGTGGACCGAAACTAGGATGGGGAGATCCGAGGTTCAGACGGTCAAGGAGGTCACGAGATGATCGGGCTCATGCTTGGGGCGCATGGAGATCAAAGGTGGATGATACGTGGAGAAGCTACAGGAGGTGCGGTCCTGAAGGCTTCGAGACGTGACGTGTTAGAAAAGTTGTGAGTGTGAAAAACCCGTGTTAGGAAGGGTTTTGGGTCCCTTGAAAATTAGTGGGCCAAAAGTCTAGTTGAGGTAAAAAGGCCCAGGCCTAGTTGGAGTTGGATTAGGATTTTAAGGCCTAGTTGGAGTTGGATTAGGATTCTAAGTTGAATTTGAATAGGATTCGTAGTTGGCTGTATAAAAAGAACGGAGCGCAAGGAGAAAAAGTGAACCGAGTAGCCGTGGAGAAGAAAAATACACATCTTTTGGAGAAGCGTGGACGTCGGCCGTGGAACGGAAAAAGGAGAAGGAAAAATCGCGTGTGGCGGCCGTGACGCGAGAAAGAAAAAAGGGCGCATGGAAACAATTCACATTCTTTTCAGCATTCTGATCATTCACACCCACGTGATTTTGGTTCTAGCTTTGTTGCTCCTGTTTGTCGTGTGTCTCAGTTCTGGATTCCTAGATCTTATTTCACTAACCCTAGTACTGTGAGACCAATGTTTCCTGTGATGTAAGAACAACTGACAAGAATGGAGAACATGAGTTAGATTGGGTTCCGGTCTTTTATATCATTGCTTGATTGGAACACTTGATGGTTCTTCACTCTCTTTGATGGCTTCCAAGAGATTTCGCTTTTTGAGAGACCATGTGGAAAAGGTGATGTTGTCTTACATCTTGTTAAATTCTCAAGTTGCTGATTTGCACACGAAATCGCTTGATACTTCGCGTTTTCCTCATTTGCAAAGTGAGTTGGGCGTATTACGTCTTATGGGATTATTTTGAGGGGGAGCTTGTTGTTTAAAAATTTCGAAAGCTTTGTTTATTATCCTTGTCAAATCACTCATCAAATCCAAGTCATTGAAACCAATTGAGTAGTAGAGCTCTTTTTATCATATTTATCCATATGCTATGTAGCTTTGATCACGACTTGTTAGAATTAAATTGCTACATTTGAATTAAAAGCATAACATGGTGGAATATTTTGACTAGATTGATTATATTTATTACTTTGCGATATCTATCAAAAAGGATGAGCTTGATTGTGAGTCTTATTTTAACTCTTGGCTATGAGGCTCGCATGTTTCATGTTCGAATTTTTATGATCACTCAATTTGGCATGTTTTTACGAAAGAGAGTATATAAAAGAAAAAAATTGAAAAGATGTATGCTTCAAGCATGCCGTGGTGAACCAAAAGAAAAAAAGCACAAAAGTGCGCAAAATGAAAAGAAGTATGCTTCAAGCATGCCACCATAAAAAAACAAAAATATATGTCATTATGAAAAAGAAGTATGCTACAAGCATGCCACATGCCCAAGAATTGAGTGTGGAACAATAAGTTGTTACATGAGACTGCTAGACCGTCTAGAGTTAAAATTTGCTTCACTTTTAAGTTTTGACTTTCGTTGTGATATCTCATTGTGCTCTTTATAATTGGTTTGGTCATTGTTGAGATGCCTGTTATTGATATAAATTGCTTAATCATATTGAAAACTTGTTTTGACATTGCTATATGATATATGGCTTTATATGATCTAGATAGCTCTACTAAAAAATATGACTTGGTTGTGTTATTAAACCAATGCAACGTGACTTGGATAATCTACAAAGCTTCTCGATTTTTATTATCATTGCTCTTTTTTAGAATTATTCCTTCTTTAAATTTTTTGATGATTACATTGCCAAAGGGGGAGAGATTTGGTGTGCTTTATGAGAAATTGCCTCTCTTGTGTTGAGGGGGAGAGTTTTTGGAGAGATTTGGCTTGTGGCTTAAAATACTTTTTCGGCTTCAGTTCTTCACTTATATCTATTTGAAGCTAATTCATCATACAATTTTGTGGTGTTGTCAATGTATTCATCAAGGGGGAGATCTTTAGACCATGTGGCTAGGTTTAGGGTATTTTGGTGATGAATAATTGACAATGGTTAATTTGTTATGATGAATATTTGGTGATTTTGTTTAATGATGTTATGCGAGGTGTGTGGTGCGTGCACGGACTGATGTTGGTCAAGTTGAGACGAATTTGTGCTGGAAAAATGTTCTTTGGTCTTTGCATGTGCAGGTTGAGCATGGAGGCGATCATGGTCGGTGACGAGGTGGACCGGAACTAGGATGGGGAGATCCGAGGTTCAGACGGTCAAGGAGGTCACGAGATGATCGGGCTCATGCTTGTGGCGCATGGAGATCAAAGGTGGATGATACGTGGAGAAGCTACGGGAGGTGCGGTCCTGGAGGCTTCGACACGTGACGCATTAGAAAAGTCGTGAGTGTGAAAAACCCGTGTTAGGAAGGGTTTCGGGTCCCTTGAAAATTAGTGGGCCAAAAGTCTAGTTGAGGTAAAAAGGCCCAGGCCTAGTTGGAGTTGGATTAGGATTTTAAGGCCTAGTTGGAGTTGGATTAGGATTCTAAGTTGAGTTTGAATAGGATTCGTAGTTGGCTGTATAAAAAGAATGGAGCTCAAGGAGAAAAAGTGAACCGAGCAGCCGTGGAGAAGAAAAATACGCGTCTTTTGGAGAAGCGTGGACGTCGGCCGTGGAACGGAAAAAGGAGAAGGAAAAATCGCGTGTGGAGGCCGTGACGCGAGAAAGGAAAAAGGGCGCATGGAAACATGATGAACAGTGTATGCGTTTTTCTAATAAAAGTTCGTGAATTTTTTATTTCGCATATATTATCCTTTTTCCTGATTTCTTGATTCCTATAGATTCTCCATTTATTGATCTATGTCTAGGTATTTTAGTTGCTTACATATATCAATTAGTTTTAATTAAAAATTGATTGGAAGTTTGAAACAAAAATGTGTAACGCCGAGCAATTAGCGATTGGAAGCAGATATCGATCAAGATTTTTGCTACAGTAAATTGATACAGTAACTGCTACAGTACTTGCTACAGTAACTGCTACAGTAGAATCAGAAAAAAAATATGTTCTTTATTTTTGCTATTTATGGTTTTTTAAATAATTAAAACGAAGAAATTTTTTTTTAAAAAAAAGTTTCCGCTGTGTGTTGCAATCATTCACCCCCCTCTGATTGCTATCAACGATCCTACAGATATCATCCACATAAACCTGCACGAGTAGAAGATCATTGCCATGCCTGCGAATGAACAATGTCTTGTCTACCTTACCCATCTCAAACCCATGACTCAACAGATAGGACTTAAGCCTCTCATACCAAGCTCTAGGAGTTTGCTTAAGTCCATACAAGGCTTTGGAAAGCTTGTAGACATGGTTGGGTATTTGGGGTTCTCGAAACCTGGAGGTTGTCTAACATAAACCTCTTCCTCAATAAACCCATTGAGGAAGCACTCTTGACATCCATCTGGTAAAGCTTGAAGTCCTTAGAAGCTGCGAAAGCAAGCAAGATCCTAATGGCTTCTAGCCTAGCTACAGGGGCAAAGGTCTCCTCAAAATCTAGACCCTCAACCTGGGAGAAACCTTGAGCTACCAGTCTAGCCTTGTTTCGAATGACTAGCCCATCCTGACTCTGCTTGTTTTTAAATACCCACTTGGTACCTATGACATTATGACCTCTAGGGGGCTCAACAAGCGACCAAACCATGTTTCTCTCAAAGTTTTCTAACTCCTCATGCATGGCATTGGCCCATGACTCATTAGAAAGAGCATGACTAACATCCTTGGGCTCAAATGAGGCAACGAAGGTGGAGTGGAGACAGAAATGAGACAAGCCAGACTTTGAGCGTGTCACACGCTCAAAAAGGTCTCCAATCATCTGCTCTGAAGGATGGTCTTTCTGGATATTTTGGGGAGGACCTGGATGAGAAGAAGTGGCCTCTACCTCATGAGCTGACGAGGCAGGAACAGAGCCATTAACTCAAGAAGATGTGGAAGGCATGGGCTGATGTCCTTGAGGTGCGGTGGAAGAAGCAGGCACCTCAAGGGCAGGAGGAACTGGATCGGGTAGACGACCCTCATCTCCATCCTCCTCATCGTCCACAAAGATGGGCTCGGACTGCTCTACTGAACCTGAGATATCATGCCTAGTCCCCAAACTAGCCTCATCGAAGGTCACCTCACATGTCTCTACCATTTTGCTAGACTCGCAGTTTCAGACCCTATAAGCCCACGAAGAAGTCGAGTAACCTAGAAAGATACCAGCACAAGATCGTGACTCGAACTTATCGAGGTTCTTAGACTTCAGAATAAAGCACTTGCAACCAAACATGTGAAAATGAGAAACACTGGGCTTTCGCTCGTATCTCAACTCATAAGAGATGCAATGCAAGTGTGCCCTCAGAAAAACTCTATTGGAAACATGGCACGCGGTGGCTATCGCCTCAGCCCAAACTTCCTAGGTGTAGAGTACTCATCAAGCATCGTCCTAGCCATCTCGACCAAGGTACGGTTCTTCCTCTCCACCATGCCATTTTGCCGGGGAACGTATGGAAAAGAGAACTGGTGCTCTACATCTGTCTCATCGCAAAACCTCTCAAAGTTGAACTCCGTGCCATTGTCACTGCGGATCACTCGTAAGGCACCCGGGAGCTCAACAAAAAGCCTACTAAAAAGAACACGAAAATGGGTATATGTCTCATCCTTCGAGGCTAAGAAAAACACCCAAGAGTACCTCGAGAAGTCATCGACCATGACAAGAACATACCACTTCCCTCCTGCTGACTACACATGAGCTGGGCCAACTGTGTCCATATGGAGTAGCTGTCCTGGTGCATCAGTCATAGTCACTATGACCGGAGGATGAGAAGCGGCAACCATCTTGCCGTGCCGTCAAGGAGCACAAACTAGATCTTTGACCATCTTGAGTTTAGGCAGACTACGAATGAGATCGTGGTCGCTAACTCGAGTCAAATGGTCAAATCCAATATGACCAAGTCTCCTATGCCAGAAAGTGAGGTCACAGGACTCAGAAACAACTAAACACTTGAGAGGATCACCAGAAGACTCAACAAAATCAGCACGAAAAATACTCCCATATCTAGAAATCCCGCAAACCAGACTCCCCGAAGAATCAAGAATTTTGCAAGCATTTTTCTTAAAGCTCACCTTGAAACCGTCATCGGTAAGTTGGAAATAAACAGCAAATTATACTACAGCTTACTCACCAAGGCAACATCTTTTAAAATAAATGAATCATTAACGCGCACAATACCTTTGGCGATGACGTGCCCAGAAGAGACATCTCCGAAGGTGATCGACTCATCACCTGGAGCACGGAATAGGGAAGAGAACCAACGAGAATCTCCGGTCATGTGTCGAGAACACCTGGAGTCCACAAGCCAAACCTCTCTCTTCCCAGCCCGGCGAACCTGAGTCGACAAGAGAGAAATGACTCAGTACTAGGATAAATCAAAAGAGATTTTGGAACTCAATACTGAGTCACACGACGAACAGAAGAAGTAGTCACACACGACTGACCTCTAACTACCCTACGCTCTCCGTCGCTCAGAAAGCCAGATGGTCTATGTGCAGACCTGAAGCTGTTGTTGGGCTTGACTGCTATGGAGGAGCGAGTCAAGGTACTAGCAACATGCTGATCTCGTCGCGGGTAGCCATCTCGACGGGGGAATGAGCCTACCCTCAGAACGGCGGATATCACGACCAGGGGCATATCGAGGACGAAAATCAGAAAAACCAGAAAAACCAAGTCCTCGATGCTGCCCAAATCCATCAACAGAAGCAACTCTCAACCTCGTGTTGGTCTTAGGTGCACTCAAGATCTGGGGCTGACCCTGAATACGCCTAAGAGCCTGAACACGGTCTCTCCGCACGATCTTGGCGCGTTGAAGCATCTCTCGATCAAATGTCCATCCTTCTGACAGAAGGTACAATGATACTTCACCTTTTGAGAGGTAGAAGTAGCATGATGGGGCTTCGCCTTCTAAAAGGTCGAAGCAACAGGTGGAACCACCTTACTGTCAGAAATCCCTTGAACAAAGCCCGCAGATTGAACTCAACCTTTTTGGTTCTGGGCTCGACCTCGATCACACCTGCTGTTATGGGTCTGAGAACAGCAGGTGGATGCTTCCTAACATCCTCAAGAAAATCGTATCCTAGACCTTGATTGAATTTGTAAATCTTGGATTGGTCTAGAATAAGATTCAGCTTCTTCTTGCCGCCAACAAACCTCTCAAAAGTGTTCATAAGATACTGACACTCCCGAAGGAGAGAGGTGCAAGAAGAGCAGGGGAAGAAGAGACAGCAGAAGGTGAGGGAGAAGAAGAAGAACCAACAGCAGAAGAACGGATGGCATGTGGACGCACAGCCGCCTCAGGAGAGACAGTCCTACTGCTAGCCATTTGGCTCTCGTCGCTAGGCGTCTCTACCCTACCCTTAGGCTTTTTCCCAACAGCACACACATCACAAGCAGATGGTGACTTCTCTAGAAGGTTCTTAGTTAGCTTCACACATTTATCATCCAAAGCAACGAGTTCAAGTTTTAATTTTTCACAACTATTGCATGGTGAGCTAACAAGGTCCTTAGTCGCATAATGAGCTAATTTGTTGTTGTGATCAATTATTTCTTGAAACTGTTTAGAGACAGATTCAAGTTCAGCAGTTAATTTAGGACAATTTTTGCAAGATACAATGGGCTCAAGCAAAGAAGCATGCAATTAAGCAATTGTATGATCTGTCTTCTTTAGGTTCATTTTCAAGTTATTGCAATTTTCACATGTCTCAGGCAGATCGAGAAGCATAGTATAAAGACCTCTAAAAGCATTATCCTTATCTTCACATGAGGTGCAAGAAGTAGTCTCAACAATAGTAGATGAAAGAGCAGCAGTCCTAATCATCTCTAATTCAGCTAAAAGACATTCTCCACCTTAAGAAAATCTAGCTCAGAAGTCACACTATCATGAGAGGTCCTTAGTTTCTCCATATCACCAAGCAAAGAGGAATATACATCACAATCGTCACGAGAGGGAGCAGATATAAGTGAAGTAAACTCCTGTGATAGTCTATCTACTTCCTTCTCCAACTCACTACACCTACCTCTAGATCTAGCATGAAATTTCCCTAGTTTAAGAAAAGCTTCATTGAGCTGGTCATAGGAAGGATATACCTCATCGGAGTCACAATAGAGCTCGCTGTCGCTGATGTCACCCTCAAGGGCCATGAAGCACATGCCGGTGAAGTCGTTGCCATCCTTGGGTTCTTGATCATCCTTCCCATCATCATCACTCCACCCCTCCACCTCGCTGAGGTCGAGGTCGTCGAAGGCGGTGAGGACGCGGTGGAAGAGCTTCCTGGCTTTGCCAAGGTTGCGGAACTTCTTCTCTTTGCTTGGGGGCTTCACATTGCGGTTCTTGTTGGTGTAGTCGTTCTTGCTCGAACCGCCGTAGTCGTTCTTGCCCTTCTCCAACTTGGTGCAGTTTGCTCGAATTTGGTTGGGGCCACCACACTCAAAGCAAATCACACGCCCTCCTCTCTTTCTCTCCCTAACCTTCTTGTATGCATGGGAGAATTTTCTGGCTAAGAGGGCTAGCTGGTTTTCTGGAAGCTGTTCTAGTAGGTCGGCACTCATCTCGCAAACAGTGGCAAGAGAAAAACAAGAAACTGTGTCAGTAGAAGATCCAGAAGCAAGACTGGGATCAGTGACCAAAGCCATTGACTGTGACTTTGACTTGCAAGAGACAATGTCAATCTGTGAGTCTTGAGGCGTAAGTACAACGCATCAAGAGTCAAAGTCGAAAGATCCATCGTGTCCTTGATGGTGGTCACTTTCATCTCCCAAACTCGTAAATCCAAGGCCGCAAGCATCTGTCGAGCATTGTCCGAGTCGGGATATGTGAGACCGACCGCTTAGAGGTTGCTCGAGATCTTGTGAAACCTCGCAAAGCACTCATCAAGGGACTGTCCAGCGAGCATTTCAAATTTGTTGTAATCTCGCTTGTACTGGTCCTGTTGTACCGTCTTAATTTGGATGGTGCCCTCATGGTAAGCATCGAGGGTCACCCAAATATTGAAGGCCGACGAAAGATAAGAAATGCGATCAAACTCGTTTCGGCTCAAACCTTGGATGATGATGTTCCTTGCCTTAGCATTCGCCTCAACATCGGGCATGTTTGCCACATTGATGTACTCATCGGCAGGAACAACAAAGCGAGTTTTGACCTTTCGCCAAATCGCATAGACCTGAGCCTGTATGTAAGACTCCATCCGACTCTTCCAAAAGGGATAGTCGATCCCATCGAAGATCGGGGGCTTGCTGGAATACTTATCTGTCGTCATGGCTCACAGACCGGTTAAGATCTATCGAGAAGAGTTAACTGGCTCTGATACCAATTGAAGGATCGAAAATGGCAACAGAGGGGGGTGAATGGTGCCTTTTAAAAATTGCCCCCAAAGTATCCACACAACATCACTTCTCCGATAGCTACAAAAGCTATGAAAAAAGAAAGTTGCTTACAGGACCCTGAAAACAAATCTACCGAACACTGAAAAGACTGGAAGATCAAGAACGAAACTACCCGAGAGACTTGAAAGATAGCAAACCGAAAGAAGAAAAAGACCCAAACAGCCTACCTGAAAAAGAAAGAACAATTGACTGAAGGCTGCAGAGATAAGAGCATAAAGCAGAGCAGCCACAAGGGGGCCGATCTAACCACAATTGTTGTTGCGGTTAGACCACCTCACTACTGCCGGTCAAACCGGGATAGCAGTTCTGAGAGAAGCAGTGCAAACGAAAAGCAAGCTGTAGCCGGAACTGAATGCAGGCTTTACAGCAGAAAACAAAAGCAAAAATGCAAACCGAGAAGCACAAAAACAGAAGCAGCTGAAACAAATATGCAGTGCAGTAGCTTGCCGAGTAGCATAGAATTTACTGCAGACAGCACAAAAGCAGTAAATGCCGAAAAACAAAGAAAGATGCAGACTGGGAACCGACAGCAAGAAAAAGTTCTCAGCAGGAAAACAGGCACTCGGCAGAGATTTTAAAAGGAGCTGAAACAGTAGCCGAATTGACACTCAAAGCTGGCCGAAAACTGCTGAATCAAAAAAGACCAATCTGCACACAAGATTTGCTGCTGGCGAAAGATTTTCAGGTAGAGGACTTAGAAAAACTGAAACTCTAAAGTGATGAGACTGCTGCCGAAAACAGGAACTGGAGACCAAAAACAAAGACTGCATAAATGAAGGTTTCAGCACAGTAATTACAGACACCCCCAAAAACTAGAGATTTCGTGGGACTTGATGCTCTTCTCAAGACAAATCAAAAGGACTTCATCCTAAATAGCAGAGGAACCCGAGAAATCAAGGCAAACAACCAAAAGGAGCAATGGACTGAGATCTGAGCAGAAATCTGAATATGAACCGAGAAAGAGAGTGATTTTTGATATACTTGCCATTCTCCAATTTTTTGCTCATGAGACTTTGTAATACATCAAGAAATGATCTCATGGCAGAGAACCACAAATCTTTAGCAGCCATTTCACTGGGAAAAACAAAGAACCGAGTGTCCCCTGCCTCCAAACCCTAAAAAAGTGCAAAACAGAGGAAGTTGCTACCCATGGCTAAGCTTTGATTTTTGCAAGGCTTTTGAGATTCTGGCATCTTGTGGTCTTAGCATCCCTAGTATCCATCCTTTGATCAAGGAGAATCTATAATCCACAATTCATTTGCCATCAAGAATCAAGAACTTCAGAAATCACAGAGCAAGACAAAAGAACTCAAAACAGAAACCAAAACTCAGAAAGGAAGGAAACAGCTACAACAACTCAACCGCAGTCCATTTCATATTGATTCAGAGACATGTGCAATTATAAAGTGGTTCTTCTACAACCCTCTCACTATATGCTTGAGATGAACACACGTACTGGATACTCAAGCACCGAGAGTACACTACTAACCTCCACTTCCTTGCTTACCCTCAAGCCTCAATAGTCTCCAGAACACACAGCAACTAAAAATAGAGGGAGCACACACCCTCAAGAGGAAATTCAAGAAGTGGCAGCTCTTGTCCACTTCATTTCCCTACACCCACATGTGGCAAAGCCCACTCGCATGCACAAAAGAGAGAGAGAGGAGGGAAAACCAGGATTTGAGCACACCACTCCAAACCCTAACTCCCTCCTACCACTAACAGGTCTCCAACCCGTTATCTTCAACCGAAACCGCTTCCATTTTGCAGCCTTGTGCATTTTACGGAAATGCCCCTGCTGCACCTTCCCGGAAGCTTCCTATCCTCGCACGACCGCACCCGGCATCCTGACCGTCTGGACCTCAGCTCCTCTGTAGTACCCAGATTTTATAATCCGGATTCTATTGTGTTTAGCTGCACTATTCCCTGGATCAGTAGATAGTGCACACAGTTACAGTTATGGACATCAAAATACATATCATGCGGAAGCGTAAACATAATAGTAAACTTACTCATGGGCCGATGAGGCCGAAATCATTAAATTGCAGCAGCGGAAGAACGAAGCACACAGGTGGGACCATCAGGACATGCCCACAAGTAGCCAACTGGAGGTTCGCGACCTAGCCCTTGACATCTTCATCTTCTCTGCCAGCTTGTCCAATCTTGTTGCTGAGGCGCGGTGATGTGATTCCTGATTCTGAATTTTGTCGCAAAAGTGAGCATGAGCACTCCGACCCCGTGCTCCGCGAGCCAATACACAGAATGCAAATAAATAGTATGCATGGCTTAATAAAGGAGAGGCTCGGGTTATTTTATTTGCCAAAAATCGCTTTTGGTAGCATTATCATGATTTAATTTTAGTATTATTGTTGCTACCTAAACTCCACACAACAATTGCCATAATTGACTTAATCCACCAAAATACACTTTAATTATTGACTGATGTCTAAGACTCCAAACAGCGAGTAATATCACATAACTAATCCACCGATCATACAATCTCCATATGGTTTGCTGTCTAAAACTCTAAACATGCAGTGTCATCCTTTATCTAATATCACTTAATTAATCCACCAATATCGTTTGTATTCTAATCCCTAACAATCCAATCCTTTTTGTTATTGATCCACAACCATAATTTGCTCTCCCAGTTATCAACACTATTATCCATTATCCATTTCTAACTACTTCACTATTGTACTTCCACCAAGAATATCATTGATCAAGTCTACAAACCGCTAGTATACATCCACCAAGAATATCATTGATCAGATCTATGATTCACAAATATATATCCACCAAGAATATCATTGATCAGGTCTATGATTCCCTAATATATCTCCACCAAGAATTTCATTGATCAAGATTAATCTCCTATAGTTATTTTCATACCTTCCAGAAAAATCAATTCATCCATCTAGAAAGTGTTCAAATCCTATTAATCTCAATATTGTCAACATCTCCCAAGAATTTATATCAAATATCAGTGTTGTAATCCAACCATTACCTTCGCATTTCCTAATACTCCAAAAATCATATAATTCATATATCTAGTCTATAAATCCATTTGGGCTCCGCCCATTTATATCTCCTAGACTCCATACTATCATTATCCCTCCTATGATCAATCATGAATCCACCAACTTCTTTTTGTGATTGCCATAAACTGTCATCTTCCTTTCTTACGACTCTATTTATTCTTCCTGACGTTTTATTTGTGAGAAAGGTTACCAATATTTAAAAATATAATACATAGAAATTTCCTGAGACCTAGCAGTTTTGAACAAAAGCATAATGTTCAAGAGTATGCAATAATAATAGCGATCCAGATTCCATCCACCGTTACATGGCATCCGCACCATATAGCATCTTTCAGCGTTATAGCCGCTTATCTTACCACTGGGACGACACCCAGGACAATTCAAATCAGGGCTTTCCACTGCCCTCCACTTTTCCGTTCCCACCCACAAAGTTTTTGAAATAGAACTATATCTGGTTAAGTTCCCATGTCCGCCCTTGACCGTGGGCACGGTTATTCGAATAGTTTTGACTCTGCAGAGTTTGTACACTTTCACCACAAGAGACAATCAACTCGTTGTCCCACATGATTCCTTAGTCATCTGGTTGAGCAGACCATCACAGTGACTTTTCAAAGTATCTAGTCCCTTTTGTCATCTCACCCTATGGGCCGTTCCCACTTGCGGTGGGTCCCATACGTTGCACGGGATGTTCCCCACGGCTACTAGCGTACGGGCTCCACTCCCCTCTGCGCTAGTACGACTGGGAAACTTCACCCTCCACTCGGTGTCCCTTTAGGCCTTCTCTTGCCCTTGCGTAGCCACTTCCCAACCACTACCGGTGAGATGCGTCCGGGGATTTCGATAAGTTTACTTAGCCAAGTTGTATTTTACAGACTTGTGGTTGTACTGTTTTACACAGGAGGTCATGACAAGATTCAATCCTTATTGGTATCTGGGCGGTCTACCACTAACCCACTTTGTGCTTCCACTGCGCCACACATTCACACCCTCGAACCAATCCGCCCAGATATTTAAGCATGTTGGGGTTTTTGGAAACATAAAGTAATCATACCAACATATACCAGTCATTCCCGTCATGACTGCCCGAATCAATTTCTCATGAATAAAAGTGATGCTTGGGACAATTTCTTGCCCCGGGTTCCTAATCAATGCTAAGCATGGCATATAATTGAGGACTTATTTTCGAAATGTTACTATTATATTTTTGCTAGGGCGACAAGGTTCACACATTCAAATATTCCAAAGAAGGGGTAATATTATTCAAGGTAAACAATGGGCACATAACTAGAATATTAAATTAAGCATGTATTTGCATATAAATTAACAGCATGCAATTTGATAATTTAAAACAAAGTAATTTGCAGAAAACATAGGATCAACATGATCAAAGTATTGACTCGCCTGATGCGGTTTATCGCGGTCTTGAGCTCGCACAGAGTTGTCTCATGCGCTGATCTTTTAATTCCTGGTCTTCATCGATCTTGGTCTCGCTTGATCCACAGAATCTTCAGGACCCCGGTTTCTAATTACGCGACAAATGACTGAATCCAAATAAAAGCAAATAACTCAAAAGATCCAAATAATTCCGAATAAACTCAATTTTAGTTTTATTATGAGTTAATGGGTGGTTTGGGTGATTTGAGGGCAAGACCCGTGGTAGAAAATGATGACTCAATCTTTTCTCCACAGTTTATTTTATTATTCTTATATTTATCAAGGAAATTTCATGAGTTGGGATGGACTTATGAGTATGTATTATTTTATCGAGCGTTACTTTTCAGGGCATTTTGGCTTACCGAATAAATTTTAGCTTGCCGAGTTTATTCTTATAGTCTATGTTTATAACATTTTGTGGTATGATATTTTATGTACCTCCATTTATCACTAGACTATGTTTTAATTTGAATTAGGGTTCATTTATACCGGTCCTAGCTTGCGTTATAAAATTTTGCCTAACTAATTCTAAAGTCAAGATTTAATTAGGGGCACATCATTATTTTGTCTACACTTTAGTTATTATTAGGCTTAGTTTTATTGTAACTTAGATTTATTTATCTGAGCAAAGCTTGTTTTACAGAGTCTCAGTTCAATATTTGCTACTTAGCAAAAGACCATCATTGAGATTCATTTCATGATGGCATGATAAATATTAGGGCGTATATGTTTATATTTTAATTAGGGGTAATCTTTATTAAATTTGGACATTTATCCGAGGCCACTTTTCCTTATTATTTCCTCCAATAAATAATTAGATTAAAATTGAATATTAAAGGCACACTAATTATTTATCATGGTAACTAATCAAAATTTAAATCCTCTTTTACTAGAATACATGGGTTTATGATTTGTTCTTTAGAACATTTTCATTTGTTAAATCATTATTCCACGAATGCATAACCTAAACAAGTTTTTACTCAATTTTCTAATATGTGATTAATAGTTAAGCTTTAAAACAAATATTCACAGCACATTACCCAATAACATATGATAATTCATGCATGACTTATCATTTAACAGCTCATTTGTATCCTAATAAATTGTTGCATCTTTTATAAATTATTCTCAGATTTTTATTTGTCTTTTTTTTCTCCACGGGATGGGCCACCAAAAATATTTATAGCCTACATCTAATGCTGCGGCCAGAAGGAATCGAACCCGGGTCGCTGGGGTAAATGCACGCACTGCTAGTTACCTGACTGGAGAAGGCAGCAAAGGCAGTTAACTCAATGGTGGAGTTGTCCGGAATAGAGGAGCTCCGGGGCGGGTACTGCCGGAGACGTCGCCGGCGAGGGGCCACCGGGGAGGCACCGAAGATGGCCAAAACGGAAGCCCGTGGGTGTGAGCAAGCTCCTGGAAGCGGCGGCTCCGGCCAGGGGGCGCTGTGGTGGACCAGCGGCGAGCACGTGCGGCGGCGTGGGGAGGTCGCCATGGAGGGAAAGGCTCGGGCGACGAGGAGCTCCGCCGGCAGTGGGAGGAGGTTCGGGGCGCCGAGAGGTCACTCTCGCCACGAGGAATTGGAAGACGGTGGCCCAAGGAGGTGTTGTCGGCGGAAATGGCGTCGGTGAGGTGGGAACGGAGGCGGCGGCGCCGTCGTGGAGGAGGGCGGCAGTATGCGTGCGCGTGAGCATAAGGGAGACCAAGTGAAGCTTACCATGCCGCCGGTTGGGTCGGGGAGGGTCCGAGGTTGGCCGGCGGCGGGAGCCGAGGGCGGCGCGGCCAGGCCACCGTGGCGGGGGTTGCTCGGGCAACGGGAGGCCCGGGCGGCAGTTGGGGAAGCCTCACGGCGCCGAGGGCTTGCTCCCAGCGTGAGGAATCGGGCGGCGGTGCTCCGAGAGAAGGATGGCGGCGACCTGCGCACGGGCGGAAGCGGGAGTGAAGATGGGGGAAGAAGAGGAGATGGCGCGGGGGCTATGGGGGGAGGACCAGGGTTACTTGTAACCGCAGAGGGGGCGGGGAAGGCGCGGAGGACCGGGCGTACGAGGCGCGGGGCTCGGCGCGGCGCAGAGCAGGGCAGTGGCAGGCGGCGGAGGGGACGAGACGAGCGGCGCTGCACATGGCAGGGAGGAGACTGTCAGCTGCGGCAAGATTCGGGAGATTTGGCGCAGGGGAAAAGGAGGGAGGAGACGTGGGAGGAGCTCAGCCGCAGAAGGGAGGAGGGAGGAGGGGAAAAGAAAAATGAGCGCAGCGCCTGGGGAGGGGGAAGGAAGAGAAGGAAGAGAGGGAGGGGGAATCGGTCCCGCGCGGCAGGGAAACTGGAACGGGGCCAGCAGCGCAGTGAGAAGAGGTAGGAGGGAAAAGAAAAAGGAGAGAGAGAGAGAGGAAAAATTAGTGGGGCCCACTTGTAAGAGAGAGGGGAAAATGGAAAAGAAAAGGAAAATGAAGCTCAAACTTTACTTTAAATTTTTGGATTTTTAATTAGAATTTCTATTTCACATTTAAGACTATTGCTTTCAAGTCGTTGCATGTCATTTGAAACTTAGCATTTAAATTTTTAGCTACTTAAATGTGAGCTTTAGGAATTTCCTAGCCTTTCCTTCTCTTTTGCCTAAGTAATTTGATTTTAGATTTTATTTTCATTATTTAGTATTTAAATGTTAATTTATGTGTAGATCCTTGGATTTTCTATTTCCCTTTTACTAATTTATAAACCATGTTTCGATTCATAAATAAATTTCTTTGGAATTACTTTCTCAGAGTTAAATACTATTTAAATTATTTGTAATCATTTATCTATTTTATTTATTTTTATGATTACTATTTGATGCTCAAGAATTATTTTCAGATATTACTTACTCAATACAAAACTCAGGAAAATCCCAAATAAGATGCTGGACCAAAATTCAAATGTCAGTAAAATGCAAATAAAAGTTTTAAATTTCTCAAAATTTCAAACACCCAAAATTTAGGATGTTACATCCTCCCTGAGCCTAGTCCCGATCTGCCTCGCCGTTGCCCGTCGTGTCCACCTTCAAGCGCTCCGGCTCCGGTTCCCCGACTCGCAACCACCTTAGCTGCCTCGATCATCTTTGGCATCTTCGACCGTCTGCACCTCAACACCTCCTGTGCCTAGTCACGGTCCTCCTCGCCTCACCATGACCTAGCTCCAAAGTCCTGCAGTCACACAGACAAGCAAACAGTCACATAGCACCGCACAAAGCAGTATAAACAACATAATCATTAACAAAAGGTACTCAAGCATGAAATACCCAAATCGATCGATCGAGAATGAAAACAAGCGTCCTAAGAACTCCCGACCGCGATCGACCAAGACCAACCGAACCGGACTGCGCCATGCACCGATTTGGCGCAAACCGACCAAATTAAACTCAAACTTTCCAGAAACCGAGTCAATTACTCATCACAAATATGGGGACACCTCCACATGGTCTCTCACTATGTCACCCTTCTCCACATGGTCTCTAAGAAAATGATATCTGATATCAATGTGCTTGGTCTTGGAGTGCTGCACTGGGTTCTTGGCAATGTTAATGGCAGAAGTGTTATCATAGAAAAGTGAAACACTATCTATGACTAACCCAAGACCCAAAGGTTGAGACCATTCAAAGCACCTGACTGCAGCAACTGGCGGCTGCAACATACTTAGCCTCTGCGATGGACTGTGCAACACTGGACTGCTTTCTAGAAGACCAAGAGACCAGAGAAGTGCCAATGAATTGGCAAGTGCCAGAAGTGCTCTTCCTATCTATCTGAGAGTCCATGTGGAGGTGACCACATGTTTGTGATGAGTAATTGACTCTTGTTTTAGAAAGTTTGAGTTTGGGTTGGGCACTTCCTGCCAAGTCATAGCCTTAGAAGTGATCGGAATCGCCTTCTGTGCAAAGTCGTAGCTTCTGACTGTGGTCGTAGGCTCTTACGACCACATTGGTTGTGGTCGGAAGCCTGTCGGGCAGGTTATGAACTTATTGTCGTCAATCGGGAGCCAGCCGGGTTGTTTACGACCACTCTATCAGCAGTCGAAAGCCGGAAAACAATGTTTTACTCTTTCTGGCCGTGGTCGGAAGGCTGTACGACCACATGGCGTTTACGACCACTCTGACCTTGGTCGTAGGTCACCAGGGAAGTCTACGACTGGTTTTGCCGTGGTCGAAAATCTATTCGACCACGTTGGCTGTGGTCGAAGCCTAGTACGACCACGTTTGGTCGTGGTCGAAGGCAGTTACGACCACACTGACGGAGAACGCGGTCGTAAGGCGTAGTCAGTGGTCGAAAGCAGTCATACGACCACGTTGTCGCAGATTTCTCTTCCTAAGAACGAAAGCGGGTTTCGACCACGTTATGGGCGAACATGGTCGTAGCTCGGTCGGATGCGGTCAGACGAGCTTGGAGCGTGGTCGCAAGTGGGCGACTGCGGTCGGAAGTGTTCAAACGTTGTTGGAAGGGCTTCGATCACAGTGAACCAAGTCGTACGTGATCGAGAAGGGTTTCGACCACGGTGGAAAGCGATGAACGTGGTCGGAAAGTGGTTCGACCACGATGGAATCTCTGGTTTTGGTCGTAGTCTCTGGGAACCGGTCGTATGGTCTTCTGAGATAGTCGTATTATCTTGAGATGTGGTCGTAGGACTTAAGAAAGTCTTGATCTATGGTTTCGACCAGTCATAAGTTGGTACAACTTGGTCGGGTAAGTTGGAACTGAAACTTGTGATGGTCGTAGCTAGCTTTAAGGCGGTCGTAAGGACCACTGGGGTGGTCGTATGGTCTATGGTAACGATCGTAGGTCTTGAGAATTAATGTTTAAGTATTTTTGACCGATCGTAGTGAATGTACGACCTTGTGAAGCATGTTTTGAGTTCCTTTTATGCAGATGTCTGTACACATTGTGTTGTGCGGTGCTATGTAATGGTTTGCTTGTCTGTAATGTTTGCAGGACCTTGAGACTAGTCGTGGCGAGGCATGGAAGGCCGAGACTAGGCACGGGCGGTGCTGAGGTCAAGAGCGGCCAGGAAGTGCTGAAGACGACGAGGTCTGTGAGGTGGTTGCAAGCCGAGGAGATGAGGAACCGGAGCTGGAGCTGCCAGAGGACCTTGGAGACAAGTCTTGATGAGGCTTGGAGTGGTCGGGACTAGACATGGGGGATGTCGAGGTCCAGAACGACCAGGGGAAGCCGAAGGAGACCTAGTCTTGCGAGGTGGTTGCAAGCTTGGACGACAAGGCAGGAGGAAGCTTCCGGGAAGGCAGTGGAATGGCATTTTGGAGAAATGCGGAAAGCTGCAAAGGGAAGCTGTGTCTCTGCCAATGCACAGGAGTTGTTGGCGCTAACGGTCAAAGCAGTGGAGCCGTTGGGTGTAACGGGTAAAGCACTGGAGCTCGTTCTCGCTAGTGGGTAAAGTGAGTTGAAAACCCGGTGTTAGGTGAGGGTTTGTGGGTTCCCCCTCTTTGGTGTGTGAGTGTGTGGCTATAAATAGAGAGGGTAGAGCTCGGGTACTGGTGAGATTCTGATCCCCGAGTTGCTCTGTTCTTCCTTTGTTATTTGTGAGTATGTGGGTTCTCGGGATGGAGCAAGTGTGCTCATGTATCTCCCAGTTGGAGTGGCTGTAGAAACCTCCATTATCAATCATTCATCTGTCTTCCTCTATTTGTTTTCTGTCGTCTTGAGATGTTGTGATTGACTTGTTTGCGATCTGTTTTGAGAACTTGGACTTCTTGCTATCCTTTTCTCTCCTCTCTTCTTCGTGAGTCTGCTTTCGTCTTTGTGTGCTTTGATTAGCTCAGAACTGGGAATCTGTCTCAAGGCCACTTGGCCAGTTCATTCCCGAGAGCAGGAGTCGAATTAGAGAAGTTCACTTTACCGGATGATTGTGCGCCTCGAGTCCTTCTGTTCTTGGTTCATCCTCTCAGTTATCACTGCTTGATTTCTTTTGTCGGCTCAGGCAAGTGTTCGACCACGTGGTGTTCGACCATCAGTTGGCTTACGACCACGTGTGTTCGATCGAAGAAGCTAGTTCTTTCGCCCGATTTGTCGTGTGAGTACTTGGGGAGTTTTTAGAAGGCACCATTCACCCCCCCCCCTCTGTTGCCATTTCGGTCCTACAATTGGTATCAGAGCTGGTTAGCTCTTTTCAATAGATCTTAACCAGTCTCAAGAGCCATGGCGACGGACAAGTACTCGACCAAGCCGCCCGTTTTCGATGGCATCGATTACCCCTTCTGGAAGAGCCGAATGGAGACATACATCCAGGCTCAGGGGTACGCTATCTGGCGCAAGGTCAAGGTCCGGTTTGTTGTTCCTGCCGATGAGAACATCAATGCTGGGAATATGCATGATGTTGAGGCAAACGCTAAGGCAAGGAACATCATTATCCAGGGCCTGAGTCGTAGCGAGTTCGATCGCATCTCCCACCTGTCGTCTGCCTACGATATCTGGGTGACCCTCGACGCATACCATGAGGGCACCACCCAGATCAAGACGGTTCGACAGGACCAGTTCAAGCGCGAATACAACAAATTCGAGATGCTTGCTGGTGAGTCCCTAGATGAGTGTTTCGCTCGTTTCCACAAGATCTTGAGCAACCTCCGAGCGGTCGGTCTCACATACCCCGACTCGGACAACGCTCGTCAGATGCTTGCGGCACTCGATCTGCGTGTGTGGGAGATGAAAGTGACCACCATCAAAGACACGACAGACCTCTCGACCTTGACTCTTGACGCGCTGTACTCGCGCCTCAAGACTCACGAGATTGACGTTGTCTCTCGTAGGTCGAAGTCACAGTCGATGGCTTTGGTCACCGATCCCAGTTCAGCTTCTGGTCTCTCTTCTGAGTCTTCTTGCGGTTTCTCCCTTGCTGCTCTCTGTGACATAACTGATGATCAGTTAGAGCAGCTTGCGGATGATCAGCTGGCCCTCCTAGCCCGAAGGTTTTCCCATGCCTACAAGGGTAGGAGAGACAGAAAGAGAGGAGGACCAGTCATCTGCTTCGAGTGTGGTGGCCCCAACCACATCCGAGCAAACTGCCCCAAGCTTGGAAAGGGTAAAGGTGACTACGGCGGTTCGGGAAAGAACGACTACACCGACAAGAACCGCAACACGAAGCCTTCAGCACCTGCTCCGGGAAAGAAGAAGTTCCGCAACTTCGGGAAGGCCAAGAAGCTCTTCCACCGCGTCCTCACCGCCTTCGACGACCTCGACCTCAGCGAGGTGGAGGGATGGAGCGACGACGACGGGACGGGTGACCAAGAGCCCAAGGATGGCGGTGACGACTTCTCCGGCATGTGCTTCATGGCCCTCGAGGGCGAACTCAGCGACAGCGAGCTGTACTCCGACTCGGACGAGGTATGTCCCTCCTATGACCAACTTAATGAAGCTTTCCTTAAGCTAGGAGGTTTTCATGCTAAAGCTAAGACTAGGTGTACCGAGTTAGAAAAGGAAGTAGATAGACTGTCACGGGAGCTTACTTCTCTTACATCTGCTCCCTCCCGTGACGACTGTGATACATGCTGTGCTTTGCTGGGTGATTTGGAGAAGTTAAGGACCTCGCATGATAGTGTGTCCTCAGAGCTTGATTCTATTAAGGTGGAGAATGTTAGTCTGCTTGCTGAGTTAGAGTTGAGTAGGATGGCTGTTACCCTACTTACTACTGATGAGATTACTTCTCCCACCTCATGTGAGGTTAAGGACATTGCTGCTAGAGGACCTTATGCCATGCTCCTTGATCTGCCCGAGTCTTGTGAAAATTACAATAATTTAAAGATGAACCTAAAACGGGCAGATCACAAGATTGCTGAGTTGCGTGCTTCTTTACTTGAGCCTATTGATTCATGTTTGAATTGTCCTAGATTAACTGCTGAACTTGAATCTGTCTCAAAATAGTTTCAAGAAATGATTGACACTAATAAGAAAATGGCTCAATTCGCGACTAAGGATCCTGTTAGCTCACCTTGCATTAGATGTGATAAACTAAAACTTGAACTCGTTGCCTTGAATGACAAATGTGTGAAGCTAACTAAGGATCAACTAGTGAAGGCACCAACTGCTTGTACTGTTTGTGCTGAGAAGGGGGAGAAGCCCCAGGGTAAGGTGGAGACGCCTAGGAACGTGAACCAACTGACTAGCAGTAGGACTGTCCATTCAGAGTCGGCTGTGCGTGCACAAGCCATTCTTCCCTCTGCTATTGGTTCTTCATCTGCTCCCTTACCTCCTGCTGTTCCCTCTTCCCCTTGCTCTTCTTGCACCTCTGTCTTTCGGGAGTGTCAGTACCTTATGAACACTCTCGAGAGATTTGTAGGAGGCAAGAAGAAGCTTAATCTTATTCTAGACCAATCCAAGATTTGCAAGTTCAATCAAGGTCTAGGATATGATTTTTATGAGGATATGAGGAAGCATCCACCTGCTATTCTCCGACCCATAGTAGGAGGTGTGATCGAGGTCGAGCCCAGATCTGATGAGGTTAAATTCAAATCAGCGGGCTTTGTCCAAGGGATCTCTGACAGCAAGGTGAGTCCACCTGCAGCTTCGGCCTCTCAGAAGGCGAAGCCTCCCCGTGCTACTTCTACCTCTCAGAAGGTGAAGTACCACTGCACCTTCTGTCAGAAGGATGGACACACAGTCGATCGATGCTTCAGGCGCGCTAGGATTGCGCGTAGAGACCGTGCAGAGGCATTTAGGCGTATTCAGGGTCAGCCCCAGATCCTGAGTACACCTAAGACTAGCACGAGGTCCAGGTTTGCTTCTGACAGGTTTGGGCAGCATCGAGGACTTGGTTTTTCTGAGTCTTCTGGTTTTCGTCCTTGTGCTGCTCCGGGTCGTGTCTTCCGCCGTCCTGAGGGTAGATCTCGGTTTCCCCGTCGAGATAGCTACCCGCGGCGTGATCAGTGTGTTGCCGGTGTTCCGACTCGCTCTCCCGTAGCAGTCGGACCCCGCAACAGCTTCAGGTCTGCTCACAGACCTTCTGCTTCTTTGAGTCATGGAGAGCGTAGGGTAGATAGAGGTCAGTCGTGCTTGACTACTTCATCTGCTCGACGTGTTGTTCAGTATTGGGTGCCAAAATCACTCTTGATTTATCCCAGTACTGAGACTTTACTCTCTGTTTGACTCAGGTTCGCCGGGCAGGGAAGGGAAAGGTTTGGCTTGTAGACTCCGGTTGTTCTCGTCATATGACCGGAGACTCCCGTTGGTTTTCTTCCCTTGCCCGTGCTCCAGGTGATGAAACGATCACCTTCGGAGATGCTTCATCTGGGCGCGTCATCGCCAAAGGTACTGTGTGCATTAATGATTCTTTCATTCTGAAAGATGTAACCTTGGTTAGTAAGCTGCAGTACAATTTGCTTTCAGTTTCTCAGCTTACTGATGACGGTTTCGAGGTGAGCTTTAAGAAAAATGCTTGTAAAATTCTTGATTCTTCAGGTAGTCTGGTTTGCGGGATTTCTCGTTATGGGAGGATCTTTCGTGCTGATTTTTCTGAGTCTTCTGGTGATCCTCTCAGGTGTTTAGTTGCTTCTGAGTCCCGCGACCTCTCTTTCTGGCATAGGAGACTTGGTCATATTGGATTTGACCATTTGACCCGAGTTAGCGGCCACGATCTCATTCGTGGTCTGCCAAAACTCAAGATGGTCAAAGACCTTGTTTGCTCTCCATGCCGGCACGGCAAGATGGTTGCCGCTCCTCACCCTCCGGTCACAGTTACTATGACCGATGCACCAGGACAGCTGCTCCACATGGACACAGTTGGACCAGCTCGAGTGCAGTCAGCAGGAGGGAAGTGGTATGTTCTTGTTGTGGTCGATGACTTCTCGAGGTATTCTTGGGTGTTTTTCTTAGCCTCGAAGGATGAGACGTTTTCGCATTTCCGAGGTCTTTTCAGTAGGTTTTCTGTAGAGTTCCCAGGTGCCTTACGAGCAATCCGCAGTGACAATGGCACGGAGTTCAAGAATTCCTACTTTGAGAGTTTCTGTGGTGAGACAGGTGTAGAGCACCAGTTCTCTTCTTCATACGTCCCTCAGCAGAATGGCGTTGTGGAGAGGAAGAACCGTACCTTGGTCGAGATGGCCAGGACGATGCTTGATGAGTACTCTACACCGCGGAAGTTTTGGGCTGAGGCTATAGCCACCGCGTGCCATGTCTCAAATCGAGTTTTTCTTCGAGCACACTTGCACCGCACTTCTTATGAGTTGAGATACGGGCGAAAGCCCAGCGTCTCTCATTTTCGTGTGTTTGGTTGCAAGTGCTTTATTCTGAAGTCCGGGAACCTAGATAAGTTCGAGTCACGTTCTTGTGATGGGATCTTTCTAGGTTACTCGCCTTCTTCGCGGGCTTATAGGGTATGGAACTACGAGTCTAGTAAAATGGTAGAGACCTGTGAGGTGACCTTTGACGAGGCCAGTCCGGGGACTAGGCCCGATATCTCAGGTTCTTTAGAGCAGTCCGAGACCATCTTTGTGGATGATGAGGATGATGGAGACGACGGTTGTCTACCTGATCCGGTCCCTCATCCACCCCTTGAGGTGCCGTCTTCCACCGCACCTCGAGGTGATCAGCCCATGCCTTCTGATTCTTCTGGAGCTGGTGGCTCTGTTCCTACCTCGTCAGCTCACGAGGTAGAGGCCACTTCTTCATCTCATCCTGGACCTCCTAGACATATCCAGAAAGCTCATCCTTCAGAGCAGATCATTGGAGACCTTTTCGAGCGTGTTACCCGCTCAAAATCTGGCTTATCTCAATTCTGTCTCCATTCTGCTTTCATTGCCTCCTTTGAGCCCAAAGATGTCTCTCATGCTTTATCTGATGAGTCTTGGGTCAATGCCATGCATGAGGAGCTAGAAAATTTCGAGAGGAACAAGGTCTGGTCGCTTGTCGAGCCCCCGCGAGGTCACAATATTATTGGGACTAAGTGGGTGTTCAAGAACAAGCAGAGCGAGGATGGAGTGGTTATTCGAAACAAGGCTAGACTGGTTGCTCAGGGGTTCTCCCAGGTTGAAGGTCTAGATTTCGAGGAGACCTTTGCCCCTGTAGCTAGACTTGAAGCCATTAGAATCCTGCTTGCCTTTGCAGCTTCTAAGGGTTTCAAGCTTTACCAGATGGACGTCAAGAGTGCCTTTCTCAATGGCCTTATTGAGGAAGAGGTCTACGTCCGACAGCCTCCTGGTTTCGAAAACCCCAAATACCCAAACCATGTCTTTAAGCTTTCCAAAGCGTTGTATGGACTTAAGCAGGCCCCCAGGGCTTGGTATGAGAGGCTTAAGTCCTACTTGTTGAGTCATGGGTTTGAAATGGGTAAAGTTGATAAGACCTTGTTCATCCGCCGGCTTGGCGCTGACTTTCTGCTCGTCCAGATCTATGTCGATGACATTATCTTTGGCGGCTCTTTCCATACTCTGGTTTCCCAGTTCTCGGATGTCATGAGCACCGAGTTTGAAATGAGTATGATGGGTGAGTTGACCTTCTTCCTTGGCTTCCAAATTAAGCAGACTCGGGAGGGTACATTTCTTCATCAACGAAAGTACACTCGTGACCTCCTGAAGCGCTTCGATATGAGTGATGGTAAGCCGGTATCAACTCCCATGGCTTCGACCGCCTATCTTGATCCAGATAAGGATGGCGAGCCAGTTGATCAGAAAGAGTTCAGAAGTATGATCGGCTCCCTTCTTTACCTCACTGCCTCAAGACCAGACATACACTTCTCAGTGTGTCTGTGTGCTCGTTTTCAGGCTTCTCCTCGCGTATCTCACCGTCAGGCGGTGAAGCGCATCTTTCGGTACCTTCGAGCTACCATTGACTATGGTATCTGGTACTCTTCCTCATCCTGTCTTTCCCTGAGAGCCTTTTCGGATGCAGACTTCGCTGGCTGTAGGATAGATAGGAAGAGCACTTCCGGCACCTGCCAATTCATTGGCACTTCTCTCGTTTCCTGGTCATCGCGGAAGCAGTCCGGTGTTGCACAGTCCACTGCAGAGGTCGAGTACGTTGCTGCAGCCAGTTGCTGTAGCCAGGTACTTTGGATGGTTTCGACCCTGCGGGATTTTGGGTTAGCTTTAGACAGTGTTCCACTCTTTTGTGATAACACGTCTGCTATCAACATTGCTAAGAACCCAGTGCAACACTCTCGGACCAAGCATATTGATATTCGCTTTCACTTCCTTAGAGACCATGTAGAGAAAGGTGACATAGTACTCCAGTTTGTCGAGAGTGACCACCAGTTGGCTGACATCTTCACCAAGCCTTTGGATAGTTCGAGGTTTTCAGCTCTGCGGGGAGAGCTTGGGGTGGTGTGTCCTTACGGATTGTAGTGAGGGGGAGCTTGGACTTTACTGCTTTACTATATTGATTATGCTTCTGTCTCATTTCTGTTGCTTTGCACTCGGGGTGCATTTGGGTTTAGTCCTTCCAGCATAGGTTAGAGTGCTTCTCTTGCTGAGATGCTTAGACTTCTAACTCTTATCTTGTGCTTCCAGGATTAGCTGCTTCTTATCTCACTAGGTCGAGCTCACTCACTTCTTGTAGGTTCTAGCGAGGGTTGGGCCACCCTCGGGTAGACAGGGTACGTGTTTGCTCTCTAGTGTGTGATTTACTATCAGCTGATTGTCCTGGAGTCATATGGGGTAGATGAGAGTCAGTCTGAGCCATAGTTGCCTCTATATCTTTTCTATGCTTTAAGGACTGCCTGTTTGCTGTTTTCTTTCCCAGCTTCTCGATTCTTTTACTTTGGTTCAGGGGGAGTTCAATTGGGAGCTTCTGGAGCTTAATTCTGACATAACTCAACTTGAACTAAACGTTGCATCTAATGTTGAGGGGGAGCTGGTCTTTCATGCATTTTCAGCATTTCGCATTATAATCAAACTGCATTGAGCCTTGATTATTATCCTGTTATGACATGCTTCAATGCTTTACACCTTGCCATGACTTGTGTTTAGCTTGCTAAATTTATCATGACTTCATATGTGTAGACTAGCGTTTGCCATGATAAGTTAAGTAAAATTGATCAACTTAAATTAAACTTGTCATGCTAGCATTTGAGTTTAGTCTTTCTTGAGCTATCCTTTTATGATTCATGCCATGTCAAATAGGCTGAGTAGAGCGTTGAATCTATTTTGAGCCTTAGTTTGAGCTATTTTAGTCTCCTGATGATACATGAGTTAGTACAATGTGTTAAAAAGCAAAAAGATCTCTTTTGTGCGAAAAAACTGATCTCACCAATTCTTTCCTATGAGACAGCTTGCCATTGCACTAGGCATGAACTCAGGGGGAGTTTTGGATGACCTAGACTATCTTCTTAAGCTTATTGCTTGGAGTAGTCGCGTAAGGCTTGAGATCTAGCACATAAACAAAAATTAGGTTGAAAACAACCATATGCTTTCAAAAGACAATGTTCAATGTGCTCAATTTGCTTAATCTACAATCAGAACCAAGTACCTTAACCAATGTTTCCATCTTGAGCTTATAGCACTCTATTTGGACTCAATGTTAGCTTCTTTGTTCCGCTTAGCTTATTGACATGGCCTGCATCATCCTTGGATGTCTCTAGCTAGACTTTACTCGTTGATGACTTGACTTGCTCTCAAAATGCATTACATTTCAGATTGTCATCTTTGTGCTCTAGCTGGTTTATATATATGTTGTCATGATCTAGATAGCGTTTTTTTGTTATGGCTTGGTATATTACATTATGGTCAATATGGATAATTCTCATGGCTCTAAATGCTTAAATAAACAAATTTCAGCCATATTCATTCTCTGACATGTCATATTCTCTCCTTGATGTGTTTATTGCCAAAAGGGGGAGAATAGTGGTAGAAAAAGCTAGTCGGGATCTTTTTAGAGCTTTGGAGAACAATTTGCTCTTTCAGTTGTTGCTCTAGTGTTCCTTCTGTCGACATGGTCATTAGCTCCATTCTCTTTCTTTGGACCATGTTGGTTTCTTAAAACTCAAACTCATCTTCATGTTTTTTCTGGGTTTGTCAATATACTCATCAAGGGGGAGATTGAGAGTCCATGTGGAGGTGACCACATGTTTGTGATGAGTAATTGACTCTTGTTTTAGAAAGTTTGAGTTTGGGTTGGGCACTTCCTGCCAAGTCATAGCCTTAGAAGTGATCGGAATCGCCTTCTGTGCAAAGTCGTAGCTTCTGACTGTGGTCGTAGGCTCTTACGACCACATTGGTTGTGGTCGGAAGCCTGTCGGGCAGGTTATGAACTTATTGTCGTCAATCGGGAGCCAGCCGGGTTGTTTACGACCACTCTATCAGCAGTCAAAAGCCGGAAAACAATGTTTTACTCTTTCTGGCCGTGGTCGGAAGGCTGTACGACCACATGGCGTTTACGACCACTCTGACCTTGGTCGTAGGTCACCAGGGAAGTCTACGACTGGTTTTGCCGTGGTCGAAAATCTATTCGACCACGTTGGCCGTGGTCGAAGCCTAGTACGACCACGTTTGGTCGTGGTCGAAGGCAGTTACGACCACACTGACGGAGAACGCGGTCGTAAGGCGTAGTCGGTGGTCGAAAGCAGTCATACGACCACGTTGTCGCAGATTTCTCTTCCTAAGAACGAAAGCGGGTTTCGACCACGTTATGGGCGAACATGGTCGTAGCTCGGTCGGATGCGGTCAGACGAGCTTGGAGCGTGGTCGCAAGTGGGCGACTGCGGTCGGAAGTGTTCAAACGTTGTTGGAAGGGCTTCGATCACAGTGAACCAAGTCGTACGTGATCGAGAAGGGTTTCGACCACGGTGGAAAGCGATGAACGTGGTCGGAAAGTGGTTCGACCACGATGGAATCTCTGGTTTTGGTCGTAGTCTCTGGGAACCGGTCGTATGGTCTTCTGAGATAGTCGTATCATCTTGAGATGTGGTCGTAGGACTTAAGAAAGTCTTGATCTATGGTTTCGACCAGTCATAAGTTGGTACAACTTGGTCGGGTAAGTTGGAACTGAAACTTGTGATGGTCGTAGCTAGCTTTAAGGCGGTCGTAAGGACCACTGGGGTGGTCGTATGGTCTATGGTAACGATCGTAGGTCTTGAGAATTAATGTTTAAGTATTTTTGACCGATCGTAGTGAATGTACGACCTTGTGAAGCATGTTTTGAGTTCCTTTTATGCAGATGTCTGTACACATTGTGTTGTGCGGTGCTATGTAATGGTTTGCTTGTCTGTAATGTTTGCAGGACCTTGAGACTAGTCGTGGCGAGGCATGGAAGGCCGAGACTAGGCACGGGCGGTGCTGAGGTCAAGAGCGGCCAGGAAGTGCTGAAGACGACGAGGTCTGTGAGGTGGTTGCAAGCCGAGGAGATGAGGAACCGGAGCTGGAGCTGCCAGAGGACCTTGGAGACAAGTCTTGATGAGGCTTGGAGTGGTCGGGACTAGACATGGGGGATGTCGAGGTCCAGAACGACCAGGGGAAGCCGAAGGAGACCTAGTCTTGCGAGGTGGTTGCAAGCTTGGACAACAAGGCAGGAGGAAGCTTCCGGGAAGGCAGTGGAATGGCATTTTGGAGAAATGCGGAAAGCTGCAAAGGGAAGCTGTGTCTCTGCCAATGCACAGGAGTTGTTGGCGCTAACGGTCAAAGCAGTGGAGCCGTTGGGTGTAACGGGTAAAGCACTGGAGCTCGTTCTCGCTAGTGGGTAAAGTGAGTTGAAAACCCGGTGTTAGGTGAGGGTTTGTGGGTTCCCCCTCTTTGGTGTGTGAGTGTGTGGCTATAAATAGAGAGGGTAGAGCTCGGGTACTGGTGAGATTCTGATCCCCGAGTTGCTCTGTTCTTCCTTTGTTATTTGTGAGTATGTGGGTTCTCGGGATGGAGCAAGTGTGCTCATGTATCTCCCAGTTGGAGTGGCTGTAGAAACCTCCATTATCAATCATTCATCTCTCTTCCTCTATTTGTTTTCTGTCGTCTTGAGATGTTGTGATTGACTTGTTTGCGATCTGTTTTGAGAACTTGGACTTCTTGCTATCCTTTTCTCTCCTCTCTTCTTCGTGAGTCTGCTTTCGTCTTTGTGTGCTTTGATTAGCTCAGAACTGGGAATCTGTCTCAAGGCCACTTGGCCAGTTCATTCCCGAGAGCAGGAGTCGAATTAGAGAAGTTCACTTTACCGGATGATTGTGCGCCTCGAGTCCTTCTGTTCTTGGTTCATCCTCTCAGTTATCACTGCTTGATTTCTTTTGTCGGCTCAGGCAAGTGTTCGACCACGTGGTGTTCGACCATCAGTTGGCTTACGACCACGTGTGTTCGATCGAAGAAGCTAGTTCTTTCGCCCGATTTGTCGTGTGAGTACTTGGGGAGTTTTTAGAAGGCACCATTCACCCCCCCCCCCCCCCCTCTGTTGCCATTTCGGTCCTACACTATCCTACAGCTAGCAAAGTCTGCATTGAAGTAGGCTCTGAGGGAAAGATAGGAAGATGAAGAGTACCAGATACCATAGTCTATAGTAGCTCGAAGGTACCGGAAGATGCACTTCACCGCCTGGGGGTAAGATACGCGAGGAGAGGCCTGGAATCGAGCGCACAGACAAATGGCGAAGTGTATGTCTGGCCTTGAGGCAGTGAGATACAGGTGGGAGCCAATCATGCTTTGGTACTCCTTTTGATCTACCAACTCGCCATCCTCATCTGGATTGAGTGAAGCTGATGTCACCATCGGAGTTGACACTAGCTTGCCGTCACTCGTATCAAAGTGTCTCAGGAGGTCTCGAGTGTACTTGCCCTGATGCAAGAAGGTACCCTCCTGAGTCTACTTGATCTGGAAACCAATAAAGAAGCTCAACTCACCCATCATGCTCATCTCAAACTCTGTGCTCATGACATTAGAGAACTGGGAAACAAGAGCATGAGAAGAGCCACCAAAGATAATGTCATCCACATAAACCTGGACGGAAAGAAGGTCATTACCATGCCTGTGAATGAACAAGGTTTTATCTACATTACCCATCTCAAACCTATGGCTCAGCAAATAGGACTTAAGTCTCTCATACCAAGCTCTAAGGGCTTGCTTAAGTCCATATAGGGCTTTGGAAAGCTTGTAGACATGGTTTGGGTATTTGGGGTTCTCGAAACCAGGAGGCTGTCTAACATAGACCTCTTCCTCAATATACCCTTTGAGGAAGGTACTCTTGACATACATCTAGTACAGCTTGAAGCCCTTAGACGCTGCGAATACAAGCAAGATCCTAATAGCCTCTAACCTAGCTATAGGGGCGAAGGTCTCCTCAAAATCTAAACCCTCAACCTGGGAGAAACCCTAAGCTACCAGTCTAGTCTTGTTTCAAATGACTACCCCATCCTCACTCTGCTTGTTTTTGAAGACCCACTTGGTACCTATGACATTATGACCACTAGGGGGCTCAATAAGTGACCAGACCTTGTTTCTCTCAAAATTCTCTAACTCCTCATACATGGCATTGACCCAAGACTCATCAAAAAGAGCATGACAAACATCATTGGGCTCAAAAGATGCGACGAAGGTAGAATGTAGACAGAAATGAGAAAAACTAGATTTTGAGCATGTGACGCGCTCAAAGAGGTCTCCTATCATCTGCTCTAAAGGATGATGATTTTGGATATGTCGGGGAGGTCCTAGGTGAGAAGAGGAAGTGGCCTCTACCTCATGAGCTGACGAGATAGGAACAGAGCCACTAGCTCCAGAAGATCTAGAAGGAATGGGCTGATCTCCCTAAGGTGTGGTGGAAGAAGCAGGCTCCTCAGCGGAAAGATGGATTGAATTAGGTAGGCAACCCTTATCTCCATCCTCCTCATCTACAAAGATGGTCTCAGACTGCTCTACGGAACCTGAGATGTCGGGCCTAGTGCCAAGACTAGCCTCATCAAAGGTCACCTCACAGGTCTCTGTAATTTTACTAGTCTCGCAGTTCCAGACCCTATAAGCCCGCAAAGAAGCTGAGTAAACCAGAAAAATACCATCACAAGATCGTGACTTGAACTTATCTAGGTTCCTAGACTTCAAGATAAAACACTTACAACCAAACACGCGAAAATGAGAGACATTGGGCTTTCACCCATATCTCAGCTCATAAGAAGTGTGATGCAAGTGTGCCCTCAGAAAAACTCTGTTTGAAACATGGCACGCGCTGGCTATAGCCTCAGCCCAAAACTTCCTAGGTGTAGAGTACTCATCAAACATTGTCCTGGCCATCTCTACCAAGGTACGGTTCTTCCTCTCCATGACACCATTTTGCTGGGGAACGTGCGAAGACGAGAACTGATGCTCTACACCTGTCTCATCGCAGAACTTCTCAAAGTAGGAATTCTTGAACTCCGTGCCATTGTCACTACGAATCGCTCGTAAGGCACCAGGAAGCTCAACAGAAAGCCTACTAAACAAACCCCGAAAATGACTGAATGTCTCATCCTTCGAAGCTAAGAAAAATACTCAAGAGAACCTCGAGAAGTCATCGACCACGACAAGAACATACCACTTCCCTCCTACCGACTGCACTCTAGCTGGACCAACTGTGTCCATGTGAAGAAGCTGTCCTAGTGCATCGGTCATAGTCATAGAGACTGGAGGATGAGAAGCAGCAACCATCTTGTCATGTCGGCAAGGAGCACAAACTAAGACTTTGACCATCTTGAGTTTGGGTAGACCATGGCTGCTAACTCGAGTCAAATGATCAAAGCCAATGTGACCAAGTCTCCTATGCCAAAAGGAGAGATCATGGGACTCTGACGCAACTAAGCACTTGAGAGGATCGCTAGAAGACTCAACAAAATCAGCACGAAAGATCCTCCCAAATCTAGAAAACCCGCAAACAAGACTTCCCGAAGAATCAAGAATTTTGCAAGCATTTTTCTTAAAACTTACCTTGAAATTGTCATCGATAAGCTGAGAAACAGAAAGCAAGTTATATTGTAGCTTACTCACTAAGGCAACATCTTTAAGAATAGAGGAGTCATTAATGCACACAGTACCTTTAGTAATGACTCGTCCAGACGAGGCACCTCCGAAGGTGATCGCACCTGAAGCTCGGACTAGGGAAGAGAACCAACGGGAGTCTCCGGTCATGTGTCGAGAACAGCCGGAGTCGACAAGCCAAACCTCTCCCTTCCCTGCCCGGCGAACCTAGGTCAACAAGAAAGCAGCATCTGTGGCTCAGTATTGGGGTAAATGAGAACAGACCTGGGAACCCAGTACTGAGTCACACGATGAGCAGAAGAAGCAATCACTCCTGACTGACCTCTAACTACCCTACGCTTTCCGCCTCTCAGAAAGCCAGAAAGTCTTAGGAGTAGACCTAAAGCTGTTACCGGGTCCGACTGCTATAGAAGCGCATGTCTGACCCACAGCAACATGCTGATCACACCGCGGATAGCTATCTCGATGGGGGAAACGAGAATTAACCTCAAGACGGCAGATATCCTGACTAGAAGCAACTCGAGGACCAAAAATAAAAGCAGGAAAACCAAGTCCTCGATGCTGCCTAAACACCTCAATAGAGTTATTTACAACTCTAGATCTCGTGTTGGTCTTAGGTGCACTCAGAGTATGGGGTCGACCCTGAATACGCCTAGGAGCACGAACACGATCTCTCCGTGCGATCTTGGGGCACCTGAAGCATCTCTTAATATCATGTCCATCCTTCTGACAGAAGGTACAATGATACTTCACCTTCTAGGATGTCGAAGTAGCATGATGAGTCTTCACCTTCTGAGAGGTCGAAGCAACAGGTGATACCACCCTACTGTTAGAGATCCCTTGGACAAAGCCCGCAGACTTGAACTCAACTTTCTTGGTTCTGGGCTTGACCTCGATCACATCTGCCGCTAAAGGTCTAACAACATCAGGTGGATGCTTCCTCACATCCTCTAAGAAATCATATCCTAGACCTTGATTGCACTTGCAAATCTTAGATTTACCTAGAATAAGATTCAGCTTCTTCTTGCCTCTAAGAAATCTTTCAAGAGTGTTCATAAGGTACTGACACTCCTGAAAGAGAGAGGCGCAGGAAGAGCAGGGAGAAGATGAAGAAGAGATAGCAAGAGGGGAGGAAGAAGATCACACAGAGAACAATCAAATTGTGGCTTCTCTAGTAGATCCTTAGTTAGCTTCACACATTTATCATCCAATGCAACCAATTCAGATTTTAGTTTTTCACAGTTATTGCATGGTGAGCTAACAGAAGCCTTAAAAGCATATTGAGCCATTTTCTTGTTTTGATCACACACGTCTTGAAATTGTTTAGAAATAGATTCAAGTTCAGTAGTTAATTTAGGGTAATTGGCACAAGAAACAATAGGCTCAAGCAAAGCAGCTTTCATTTCAACAATTTTATGATCTACCTCTTTTAAGTAAATCTTCAAATTATTGCAACTTTCACAAGTTTCAGGTAGATCCAGAAGCATAGTGTAAAAACCCCTAAAAGCATTGTCCTTATCCTCACATGAGGTGCAAGATATAGTCTCAACAGTACTAGATGAAATAGATGCTCCTCTAGTAATCTCAATCTCAGTTAGCAGAATAACATTCTCCACCTTAAGCAAGTCAAGTTCGGTAAGCACACTATCATGAGAGGTCCTTAGCTTCTCCATATCATCCAACAAAGAGGTGCAAACATCGCAATCGTCACGGGAGGGAGCAGATTTAGTGAAGTAAGCTCCCGTGACAAGCTCTCTATTTCCTTCTCTAAGTCACCACACCTAGCTCTAGATCTAGCATAAAATTTTCCTAGCTTGAGAAATGCAACATTGAGCTGGTCGTAGGAAGGGCCTACCTCATCAGAGTCAGTGTAGAGATCGTCATCGCTGATGTCGGTCTCATTGGCCATGAAGCACATGCCGATGAAGTCGTCGTCGTCCTTGGTGTCCTTATCTTAATCATCCTTGCCGTATTCGTCGCTCCATCCTTCCATGTTGTTGAAGTTGATGTCGTCGAAGGCGGTGAGAACGCGGTGAAAGAGCTTCTTGGCTTTGCCAAGATTGTAGTACTTCTTCTCTTTGCTTTGGCCACGAGCTCTTCTTGTTGCGGTTCTTGCTTATGTAGTCGTTCTTGCTTATGCCGTCGTAGTCGTTCTTGCCCTTCTCCAGCTTGGGGCAATTTGCTTGAATGTGATTGGGGTCACCACACTCAAAACAAATCACCGGCCCTCCTCTCTTTCTATCCCTAACTCTCTTGTAAGCATGTGAAACTTTCTGGCTAAGAGAGCTAGTTCATTCTCTGGAAGTTGCTCAATTTGATCATCACTTATTTTACAGAGAGTAGTTAGAGAAAAACCAGAAGCACCATCATTGAATGCTCCGGAGGTAGGAATGGGATCAGTGACCAAAGCCATCGACAGTAATTCCGACTTGCGAGAGACAATGTCAATCTCGTGAGTCTTGAGGAGTGAGTACAACACATCAAAAGTCAAAGTTAAGAGATAAGTCGTGTCCTTGATGGTGGTCACTTTCATCTCCCAAACTCGCAAGTCTAAAGCATAAAGCATTTGACGAGCATTGTCCAAGTCAGGGTATGTGAGACCAACTGCTCGGAGGTTGCTCAAAATCTTGTGAAATCTAGCAAAGCACTCATCTAAGGACTCACCAACGAGCATCTCAAACTTATTGTACTCTCACTTGTATTGGTCCTGTCGTACGGTCTTGATTTGGATAGTGCCCTCATGGTATGCATCGAGGGTCACCTAAATATCGTAGGCTGATGAAAGATGAGAAATGCGATCAAGCTCATTTCTGCTAAGACCTTAGATAATGATGTTCCTTGCCCTAGCATTTGCCTCTACATTTGGCGTATTCGCCACTGTGATGTTCTCATCAGCAGGAACAACAAACCGAGTTTTCACCTTCCTCCAGATTGCATAGCCCTGAGCCAGTATGTAAGACTCCATCCTACTCTTCCAGAAGAGATAATCGATCCCATCGAAGAGAGAGGGCTTGGTGAAATACTTGTCTGTCGCCATGGCTCAAAAGACCGGTTAAAATCTATAGCAGAGGGCTAACTGGCTCTGATACCACTTGTAGGACCGAACAGGCAACAGAGGGGGTGAATGGTGCCTTCAAACCTCCCCAAGTATTCACACTACTCTTCTTCTCCAATAGCTACAGAGCTATGAAGACAGAAGAGTGACTGCTTACTGGAAGCCGAGAGAACAACCGAAAACAGACTAGGAACATAGAGTAAGGAGATGCGCCCGAAACCAGACCGAGCTGACAAGAGCTTATTGAGGGGTCGAATCCAAATCGACAGTCCAGAGTGGTCGAAAGCTTATCATGAAGACTAAAGATTCTCTGCCATGGTTGAAAACAGAATATCGCAGCAGAAGATCAATGTGTTCCGAAAGAACAGCATGGTCGAAACTGAAATAGAGGAAGAAAGAAGCGCACGACCACACGGTCCGATTTCCGAATAACTTGTGATTCACGGATCAATTTGTCATGAGACTTCAAACAAAACACGACCATGTCCTCTGGTCAAGAAAAAACAAAACGGTTGAAGCCTCTCTACCGAGATCGAAGGGAATGGGTGGTTGAAAATGGAACAGAGGAACCAGCGAGGCGCAAGACCACAAAGCCAAGAACTGCAATCAGACAGTGCTCTCGAGAATAGACTAGCCAATATGGTTTTGAGGATGATTCCCAGTTCAGAGCAAGTTGAATCACCACAGAGCAACCGAAAACAAAGACTTAAGCCAGGAAGCCAAAAGAGTAAAAAGTCGAACAGAGAAAGAACGCTCAAGACATGCAAGAATCAAACAGATAACACAACTCAAATAGAGGCACGGAGATGAAATCATCATGGAGGTTTCTACAGCCACTCTGTTGGATCGAAATCAACGACAGAGGGGGGGTGAATGTCGACTTTAAAAACGACCCCTAAAAGGTACTCCTGAATGAATCCCCATTCCAATAGCTATGAAAGCTATGAAATGAAACTCAAATGCACACTAGAGTGTAGAGGAAACTGAGAGAGGCCCAGAGAAGAAGAACTAAAACAACATAAGAAGCAAAGGCCTAAAACCGGAAGTACTCAGCACTCCATCACCCCCTGGCCGGTCTGACCGCCCTGGCCGGGCCGGTCTGACCGCCTGGGGGGCGGTCTGACCGCCACCCTATTACCGGTCTGACCGCTCTCTGGTAGCCGGTCAGACCGCCCCTCTGGTTTTTCAGAGCAGGCAGCAGAGTAAAAATTCAGAGAACTTCCAAATGCAATGAAATCTGAGTTTGCCTCTAAAAATTCTCAGTCCAGAACTACCAGACTACAAACTAAATAGCATGTAGAGCCTGGGAGACCAAGAGAAAACAAACCTAAAGCAAGAAATCCAGATTTTGACAAAAACTGAACTTTTGCAAAAATCTGAACCAAACCACAAATTGCTCACCAATCTCTCAAACTTTGCACCCAATCTTTTGCAGATAGGTTAGCAATAGGGATAGCACTTAAAGGACCAATTCTTGGGGCATCTCATAAAGAAGAACCAAATCCATCTCAAACCCTAGAACTGGAGCAGAGAATGAACAGGGACAACACCAAAAACCCAACAAGCTTCCTAATCCTTGAACCTTAGTTTATGAGACTCCACAGAAAGATTAGCAATAACCTCAGAACTCAAAACCCCAAATATTAGCCTATCTCATGAAAGGAATCAAGAAACTCATCAAAACCCTAGAACAGGAGATATGAACAGAGGAGGCTGATGGAGAGAAGCTGAGATTAAAATCAATTTGCTCTTGGGAAAATCCAATCAAATGATCTAGAAGCATATTCCTATCACTGAGTAATCCATTTTGCACCTCACTAGCAAGAAACAACAATAAAACGAAAATCACACAAATCCACCACATAGAGCATCGAAGGAAAAAGAGAGCACGGGAGAAAAACTTCAGATTTTCATTCATGAACCAAGAAGATTACAGAGGAGTCCCCATACGCATGGACATTAGAACAAGAGGAATGATTACATGGACTCTCAACTCATCCTCTCCCACTCTCCAACTCAAGAACCACACACTCTACATGTTTCTTGGAAGAGGGGATGAACACACAGAGAAGAGCTACGAAGGAGACATATCCTGCTCTCTCCTACTAACTCCCAACAACTAAAGCCTAAAGGGAAAACAACCTCCCAAAGCTTCTTTTGACTCAAGCAAACCCTAATTCTCTCCCAAAGCCATGAGGGGGCATGCAGCCACTCCCTCCTATTTATAGCCCTTGGCTAACGGGTCTCCAACCCGTTACGCCTGCTAAACCCGAACGGAGCCTGCTCCCGCTTTTGCAGCCTCGCGAAATTACCATTTCGCCCCTCCTGCACCTTCCGGGAAGCTTCCGCGCTCCTTGTCGTCCAAGCCTCGCAACCACCTCGAGTCTCCGCCGTCTTCGACACATCTCAACCGTTCTGACCTCGACACCGCCCGTGTCTAGTCCGGTCACCTCGTGTCTCACCACGACTCCACCTCGACGTCCTGCAGCCAACACAGACAAGAAACACATCAAATAGCACCGCTCGATACATGTAAGCATAAATGCATTAATGAAATCACATTAAGCATGAAATAGCCCAAACCTGACAAGTCGACATAATATGCATCCTAACCATTTTGACCAGGTTTGATCAAGTCCGACAGAGCCCGATTGCACCACGCAACGTCAAGGTCCGAACCAACCAAATCAAACTTGACTTCCCTAAACCGATGTCAATTACTCATCACATACAAGGGATGACCCTCACATGGTCTCTCAATCTCCCCCTTGATGAGTATATTGACAAACTCAGAAAAAGCGCAAAGTTGAGTTTGAAATGCAAGAAAGAAGTTAAACATGGTTCAAAGGAAAGAAATGAAGCTAATGACCATATCGACACAAGGAGCACAAGAAAGAGCAAGTTTTCCTCAACGCACCCAAAATGGCTTTTTCTACCACTATTCTCCCCCTTTTGGCCATAAACACATCAAGGATGCAAGGAAGAGGACAAGTCATGGAAATGGATGAAATGGCTAAAGTTTGATTATTCTAAGCATTTAGAGCCATGAGAATTATCCAAAATGACCATTAAGTATTACATCAAGCCATAACTCAATATTTTGCCAAGAATTATCGCTTTAGATGTGTTTGCCAAGAATGGATGGCAAAGTAATAATAGACTTTGCATATGATTTGTTCCTATTTGAGTATTCTTCTGTTCTTTATTTTGTAAGCAATTAGTGGACAACATTGTAAGAGTTGGCTGTGTGCGGTTGCAGAGGCCGGAATTTTTCCATTTTCTAAAAAAAAATCAAGCCATAACTCAATATAATGCTATCTAGATCATGACAGGATATATATATAGGCCAGCTATACCAAATAGATGACAATCTGAAATCTAGTGCAATTTGTGAGCATGTCAAGTCATCCATGATCAAAGTCTAGTTAGAGGTATCCTTGGATGATGCAAACTATGTCAATAAGCTAAGCGGAACCAAGAAACTAGTATTGAGTCATTTAGAGTGCTACAAGCTCAAGAGTGAAACATTTGTTTAAGTACTTGTAACCTTTGAGATTTTAGCAAATTGAGCACAAATGACATATTTTTACTGTGAGAAACTCATGATTGTTTCCAACCAAGATTTTTGTTTAGTCATGTGCTAGATCTCAAGCCTTATGCGACCACTTCAAGCACAAAGCTTAAGAAGATGATCTTGGTCATCCAAAACTCCCCCTGAGTTCATGCCTAGTGCAATGGCAAGCCGTCTCATGAGAAAGAATTGGTGAGATCAGTTTTTTCGCACAAAAGAGATCTTTTTGCATTCATAAAAGATTGTACTAACTTATGCATCATCAAGAACTCACATAGCTCAATCTAAAGCTCAAATAAAGATTCAACACTCTACTCAGCCTATTTGACATGGCATGAATCATAAAAGGACAACTCAAGAAAGATTAGTCTCGTGTGCTAACATGACATGTTTTAGTTCAATTTGAGCAAGTTTAATTAACTTATCATGGCAAAAGCTAGTCTACACATATGAAGTCATGATAGATCTAGCAAATAAGCACAAGTCATGGAAATGTGTAAAGCATTGTAAATATGTCATAAAAGGATAATAATCAAGGCTCCATGCAGTTATATTACAATGCAGAAATGCTGAAAATGCAAGAAAATCCAGCTCCCCCTCAACATGAGATGCCACTTTTAGTTCAAATTGAGTTATGTCAATTTTAAGCTTCAGAAGCTCCCAAATGAACTCCCCCTGAACCAAAGCAGTAAATACGAGAAGCTGGCAAGAAAAACCGAAAGGGCAGTCCTTAAAGCATAGACAAGATATAGAGGATATTACGGCTCAAACTGACTCTCATCTACCCCATGAGACTCTAGGACTATCAACTGATCATCTAACACGCTAAGGAGCAAATACTTACCCTGTCTAATCGAGGGTGGCCCGACCCTCGCTAGAACCTATAAGCAGTGAGTGAGCTCAACCTAGTGAGAAGAAAAACAGCTAATAAGCAGCATCCTAGAATCATAAGATAAGAGCAAGAAGTCTAAACAGTTAGACAAGAAGACCACTCTGACCTATGCTAGAAGGACTAACCCCAATGCAGTCCATAAGGACAAACCACCCCAAGCTCTCCCCGCAGGGCTGAATACCTAGAGCTTCTAATGGCTTGGTAAAGATATCAGCCAACTGGTGGTCACTCTCCACAAACTGGAGCACGATGTCACCCTTCTCTACATGGTCTCTAAGGAAGTGATAGCGAATATCAATATGCTTGGTCCGAGAATGCTGCACTGGGTTCTTAGCAATGTTAATCGCAGAAGTGTTATCACAAAAGAGTGGAACACTGTCGATAACTAACCCAAAGTCCCGCAGGGTCGAGACCATCCAGAGCACCTGGCTACAGCAACTGGCTGCAGTGACGTACTCGGCCTCTGCGGTGGACTGTGCAACACCGGACTGCTTCCTCGAAGACCAGAAAATAAGAGAAGTGCCAATGAACTGGCAGGTGCCCGAAGTGCTCTTCCTATCTATCCTACAGCCAGCAAAGTCTGCATCCGAATAGGCTCTCAAGGAAAGACAGGACGAGGAAGAGTACCAGATACCATAGTCAATAGTAGCTCGAAGGTACCGAAGGATGCGCTTCACCGCCTGGCGATGGGATACGCGAGGAGAAGCCTGAAAGCGAGCACATAGACACATAGCAAAGTGTATGTCCGGTCTCGAGGCAGTGAGGAACAAGAGGGAGCCAATCATGCTACGATACTCCTTCTGATCAACTGGCTCGCCGTCCTCATCTGGGTCAAGTGTGACGGAAGATGCCATGGGAGTTGACACGGGCTTACCATCACTCATGTCAAAGCGTCTCAGGAGGTCGCGAGTGTACTTGCCCTGATGCAAGAAAGTACTCTCCCGAGTCTGCTTGATCTGGAAGCCAAGGAAGAAGGTCAACTCACCCATCATGCTCATCTCAAACTCGGTGCTCATGACATCCGAGAACTAGGAAACGATAGCATGAGAGGAGCCGTCAAAGATGATGTCGTCCACATAAATCTGGACGAGCAAAAGATCAGTGCCATACCGGCGAATGAACAAGGTCTTGTCTACTTTACCCATCTCAAACCCATGACTCAACAAATAGGACTTAAGCCTCTCATACCAAGCTCTAGGGGCCTGCTTAAGTCCATACAATGCTTTGGAAAGCTTGAAAACATGGTGTGGGTATTTGGGGTTCTCGAAACCTGGAGGTTGTCTGACATAGACTTCTTCCTCAATGAAGCCATTAAGGAAGGCACTCTTGACGTCCATCTGGTAAAGCTTGAAACCCTTAGAAGCTGCAAAGGCAAGCAGGATTCTAATGGCCTCAAGTCTAGCTACAGGGGCAAAGGTCTCCTCGAAATCTAGACCCTCAACTTGGGAGAACCCCTGAGCTACCAGTCTAACCTTGTTTCGAACAACCACCCCATCCTCACTCTGCTTGTTCTTGAACACCCACTTAGTCCCAATGACATTGTGACCTCGAAGGGGCTCAACAAGCGACCAGACCTTGTTTCTCTCGAAATTTTCTAACTCCTCATGCATGGCATTGACCCAAGACTCGTCTAAAAGGGCATGACAAACATCCTTGGGCTCAAAGCAGGCAACAAAGGCAGAATGGAGACCGAAATGAGACATGGCAGATTTTGAACGAGTGACTCACTCAAAAAGGTCTCCAATAATCTGCTCAGAAGGATGGTCTTTTTGAATATGTCGAGGAGGTCCAGGATGAGAAGAAGAAGTGGCATCTACCTCGTGAGCTGAAGAGATAGGAACAGAGCCAATAGCTCCAGAAGAAGCAGAAGGCATGGGCTGATCTTCTCGAGGTGCGGTGGAAGAAGGAACCTCAAGGGTTGGATGAGGGACTGGATCGGGTAGACAACCTTCATCTCCATCGTCCTCATCATCCACAAAGATAGGCTCGAACTGCTCTAAAGAACCTGAGACATCGGGCCTAGTCCTCGGCGTATCTGTGATGAATTTGAAGGTGGGACTGGATCCATGGCGTATCCCTTGAAATTATCTTTCCAACGAGTACAAGAACACCTGAATCGGACTCCGTTTGTGAAAGTTATGACCTTTTTAGTAACTGTCTATCAGACTGTCCCGAACCGAATCCGAATTGAATTCTGAGTTAAATCCGAGTTTAAATTGGGTTGAGCACGTGGAAAGTTCAAATTTGGCTTGAAAATCTTATCCAAAACATGTAGTTTAAGTCCTTGGGCTCCTCCCTTTTTGCTCTCCCACTGCATGTGCTTCTTTCCTCCTTGATCAGCTGCATGGGCTGCTTGGCTTTCTCCTTTTCATTCCCATGGGCTTTGAGCTTTTTGTTCTTGGTAGCAAATATGATTACCCTCCTTGTGCTTCTCTATTGCTTTGGCCTCGGAATCATCACAATATTCAAACCTAATAATAAACAAGAATTTGGCATAAGGTAGTATATCGTTCCCACAAATAGAAGAAAATTTATTAAGAAACAAATTCACCTGACAATATTTAGTGCGGCTCAATACTTCTTTCCAGTGAAATAATGTATTTGACTGAAAAGTGCTAAGCATGTGCGTATCCGCATCATCCTCCCCTTCTTCAAGAAAAGCCGCCCTCGGCTTTTGGTAGCCTGAAATTGTATTAAGCAAAGTATACAACGTATATGCATGGTATATATATTTGTCATCAACACTTCTTTTGCTTAGCATATCAAGAACATCTGAAGGTGTAGTAGATAAAAAGAAAAACATATATGCATGGTATATGTATGAATCAATTATTGTGTCATTCTCATTGTTTCACACAAACTAGTTAATATAACAACAACCATAAGATGTATACATTGCAATATTGTCTTTCTTATCATTCTCCCTCACATGAGAAAAAGTCGTCCTCGACTTTGCTAAGCACATGGACAAGTCATTAATGGGCCAAACCAAATTAAGTTGTTCAAATATGGGAGAGAAAATTTTTAGTTCCTTCCATGCTTCAACTGTGCTACTCTGATTATTTGTACATAATTGTACATTAAAGGATGAATAAGTTGGCTTAAGAAATCTTTTAAAACATGAAGCACTATTGTTGAAACTCATCTCATTGTGATCATGATATGGCACAAAAATTTGTTTATCCAAAATATTCAATTTCAATTCATCAAGCTTATCACATGTAATGCATATTCGGTAAACATAAAACTTATCATCTATACCATAATTTCCAATCAAATTGAACTTATATGTATATGCATAGGTACTAACTAGTGATGTTAAACACGAAATTTCAGCAACATTCTCAATCACACTAGATAGCTCTCTAGGATCATCAAACATAATATAGCATAAAGAATCACTAGGAGATATTCGAGTAAGAACTTCCTTATGAGTAATCAATTCCACATTATGTAAATTGAGCAAAGAAATTTCAGAACATGGAATTTTCATTCGCACATATGAGTTCTCACAAGTACTCACCGTTACATAATTAATTTCAGCGCCAATATTGTTACCTTTATTGTTCCCCTCAGTTGATATAGGTGTTGTAGGTATTAAATCATCATGATGTAACAACGGGACAACAAGTATTTCATCTTCAACCGTGGTTATCTCCTCATCTTTGACTTCCAATGATGCCGGTTGTTGAATGTTTAATTCCTCATCTTCAATTTCAACCTGCACAATGTGAGAAACAACACTAGAAATAGACATTAATGTGTTAGTTTCAAAATCAACCTCACTTTGTCCATCATCTACCTCTTTCTTCTCTTTTGGTGTTCCTCTCACACTCTCAATTTGGATGCCCTCAAACTCACATATGGTGGGATCACACAGCTCACTCTTTTTATCACTCTCACTCAATTTGGCTATATGGCTCTCATTCTCACATGGGTTTTGATGCATCTCAAATACTGTATGTGTCATTGGGGCGGCACAAGATGCCTCCTTGACCGAAGGGAAAGTCCCATGCTCGGTCATCTTCTCCTCCTCAATAGCACAATTCACAAGATCAAGCACGCTACTAAAATATTTATGTTGAAGTGCAGCGGCGATCTTAGAATTTAAGCCACCCCTGAAGTATGCCTTCTCCCTTGATGGACTAGTGACACCAGCCCGACGCATCGCATCTTGCAGTTCAAGATAGTAATCTTGGACAGTATTACTCCCTTGTGTGATATTCTTCTCCAGATGGTGAAGCAATTCCTGCACATAATAGGATGGCACAAATTCGCTTCTCATGAACGCCTTCAAATCTGACCAAGATTTAATGAATTGTTTTCCAATTAGTTGTTACCACCAACTATAAGCATAGTCTTCAAACTCTCTCGTGGCACGCATCACCTCTTGGTCTTTGGAAAGTTTCTGAAATCTAAACACTTTCTCCATTCGCCATTCCCACTCAAGATACTCCTCTGGATCATCACTGCCATAGAAAGGAACAAAGCTATCTTCTTCTTGTTGGTGACGAAGTGCTTGCACAATATCATTCACGATGTTGTTGTGTAACACCTTCATTTGTTGATTGAGCTCAATACGGAAATCCTGCATATCCGCCTTAAGTTGTACATGCTTAGCAGTGGTGCCTGATTGGAGCTCTTGTTGCAATGTACTTTTTGATGCCTGATGTTGAAAGCGAGTCACCGAGGAATTCAGACCATGCTCCTCTCCTATGTTGTCGTCTCCACCTGACATGGTTAGTAGCACAAAGGAGACACAAAAGCCACAATATATGGGTAATATGTGGAGTCACTCAATCTCACTTTTCCTCTCCCAAGTAAAGTTCTTACCTTTCCGAAGTGAATTGAGGCAAAAAAAACTTACACTTGGAGGTGGTTTCAATAACAAGTGATGATCAAGCGGATTTAAAAATGACTCACAATTGCACGGCAAAGGCTATTTTGTGGAGCTTGGTTAGGAAGTTTTTATCCTACACAATCTGAATTTCACGATGTTGTAAAATTAAGTAATAATCCAAGCTAGAAAATATTGCCTATGTGCTGATCCAATCAATATAAGTGAAGTGTATGAACGCACACGCAAAGATCAATGTGACTCAATGCAACAAAGAATTGAGCTAGATGGAAACAATCAGGAACAATTAGCTCGTTTGCATCAAGTACTAGGGGAGACGCTAGCCATTGCAATAATATGGAAATATGGGCACAAAATTGCTCAAGAAGTTTAGTTGCTCATAGGGGTGGGCAAAATACCCGCTACCCATTACCCGTACCCGAATTACCCGAACCCGAACCCGAAATACCCGAACCCGAGGTACCCAATCCCAAATTCGGATAGCGATTCTGATTACCCGAAATTAGTTTGGGTAGTTCGGGTAATATCCCCCGGTACCCGAACTACCCGAACTACCCGGTAATCATGTCACTTTATTAGTAATTTAGTATATGATTCTCTCTGTTTGAACAACTGCCTGTGATATATTATTCTATGCAAATTGCTGCTGAAATTCTATGCAAATTGCTGCTGAAATTATGTACAAATTCTGTGCAGTTTGCTGAAATTCGATGCAGTTTGCTGAAATTCGGGTATATCGGGTATACCCGAACCCGAACCCGAATTATCGGGTACCCGAAATTGCGGGTAGTATTTTTTTGGGGCTAATATCGGGTAGCAGTTTTCATTACCCGAATTTCGAATTACCCGAATTACCCGACCCGAAAAAATCGGGTAACCCGAACGCCCACCCCTAGTTGCTCAAACTGAAATTATGAACTAGAACCACTCACCCAATCAGCCTTCTCTCTCTTTTTTCCTCTCTTTTTTTTTTGCTCACTTTTTTTTGCTACCTTGCCAATCACCCAAATATGTTCAACTCACTGTTCTAAGTCTATTAAGGTATATGGGTCACAAACTTTTTGTGGAAGGTATGGGTATAAAGGTAAATATCTCTTTCTCTAAACTTTGAATTTTTTTGATCGGCCGGAGTGGTGATGCACAAGCCCAATGTTCAACTATAAGTATTTAGGAGCAGCTCTCAATGCAATATCAATGACTATTCTCAGGTATTCAAAGGATATAAGTGAAGCTCATATGTATGGTGTTCGGCTGTATGGTGTTCAAGGAAACCAACGCGAACACTAACACCTTCCTAGAGTTGGTTTCGGATGGCAACCTCCAAACAGATTCGGAAGTGGACAGCAAGCCAAAACCGATTTGGATTCTAGGGTTGTACTCGGATTGATCTGAGAGGAGTTATGGATACGGACTCAACTTCAAGAGTAAATTGAATCCACTTTTTTTGTTTTATGGGAACACAAGATCAAGTTACGAGAAGGAACACAAAGATCAGCACGTAAACAAAATTTCTAATGGATCAAGACTTAATAAAACTCACGAAAATAGCAGATGCGAAACTAGGGTTTGGATTTTTTTTGTGTTTTTGGTTTATGGACTATAGGACATCAAGTAACAACTGAAATTTAAAGTGATAAGATCCTACCGAGTAAACCGCGCTCTGATACCAAGATGATATGGGGTCGCCCGATCTTCTCGACGTAGGATGGATACTCACGGGAGTCTTGATGAATCGTAATGATCCTCCAATGCCAGTGCAAGGCACGAACACTCTTTAATCCACCAAAACACACTCGTGTTGATTTCGCCGACCACAAAGCGAAGATCTATCGTGCACCCAATTCCCAGCGGAAAGGCTAAACGATCTTGATTGAAGAAGATACTCCTAATTCCATAAGGAATTTCGGCAGCAATGCTAAACTCGAAAACTTTAGTAGATTGATTTTTCTCAAACGTGGTCCGAGCCCTAAAAGCTGCCAATACAAGGTTTATATAGCCCCTTGGGATGCCATATGGTCCCCAAAACAAGTACAACTCAACCCTATACGGTTTTAGATACGAACTCTCACAAAAAAGAAAACTATATTTTCCACCCATCATATTGTTTCAGTCATAACTTTTTATCTGTGATGAATTTGAAGGTGGGACTAGATCCATGGCGTATCCCTTGAAATTATCTTTCCAACGAGTACAAGAATACCTGAATCGGACTCCGTTTGTGAAAGTTATGACCTTTTTAGTAACTGCCTATCAGACTGTCCCGAACCGAATCCGAATAGAATTCTGAGTTAAATCCGAGTTTGAATTGGGTTGAGCACGTGGGAAGTCCGAATTTGGCTTGAAAATCTTATCCAAAACTTGTAGTTTAAGTCCTTGGGCTCCTCCCTTTTTTCTCTCCCACTGCATGGGCTTCTTTCCTCCTTGATCAGCTGCATGGGCTGCTTGGCTTTCTCCTTTTCATTCCCATGGGCTTTGAGCTTTTTGTTCTTGGTAGCAAATATGATTACCCTCCTTATGCTTCTCTATTGCTTTGGCCCCGGAATGATCACAATATTCAAACCTAATAATAAACAAGAATTTGGCATAAGGTAGTATATCGTTCCCACGAATAGAAGGAAATTTATTAAGAAACAAATTCACCTGACAATATTTAGTGCGGCTCAATACTTCTTTCTAGTGAAATAATGTATTTGACTGAAAAGTGCTAAGCATGTGCGTATCCGTATCAGTATCAAGCACATTCATTTCTTCACAGCGTGGTCGAAGTCCCTTCCAACCATGTACAAGTGGTCGAACCCCTTCCGACCACATTCAACGTGGTCGAAGCCGCTTCCGACCATGTACAACGTGGTCGAAGCCGCTTCCGACCATGTACAACGTGGTCAAAGCCTCTTCCAACCATGTACAACGAGCACTACCGTGGTCGTAGCTCCTCCCGACCACATTTAATTTCTTCAGCAATGGTCGTACCACCCTTCGACCACGTCTTCTTCTGGTGTGCCGTGGTCGAAACACCTTCCGATTGCAAACAGCGTGGTCAAAGTCTGCCGTCTTCGGAACGAGGTCAAAGACCTGACTGTGGATTTCCGACCATGGCTAGCCGAAGCCTCCAACTTCCGAACGTGGTCGAAGACCCAACTACCGACTTCCGATTGCGAACAGCGTGGTCGAAGTCTGCCATCTTCGGAACGAGGTGGAAGACCCGACTGCGGACTTCCGACCACGGCCAATGTAGTTGTAAACCCTTTGGCTGACTTCCGACCACAGCCAACGTGGTCATAAACCTTCTAGCAGAGCTCGACAACACACAACATGGTCGTAAACAATCTGCCGACCACTCGCTAGGGCTTACGACTTTGCAGAACTAGCACAACGTGGTCGAAAAAGGTTTTGCTGACCACGTCTGAGGCTTACGACTTTGCAATAACAACACAAACCAAACTCAATCTTCCTAAAATAAAGGTCAATTACTCATTACAAACATGGGATCACCTCCACATGGTCTCTCAATATGCATGGATTCTCATGGCTTGCCACGTAATTTCTCAATATTTTTCATCAAGGGTTGATTTCCTCCCCCTAATGTTAGGAAACTATCCTCATCAAATATACTACCAACGAAATGGGTTGTATGCAGATCTCCTATCACGGGGTCCAAATACCTAATTATGGATTATGTCTCATAATCAACGTATATCCCAGACTTTCAAAAAGGGCCCGTTGCAATACACTGTGGAGGTGTATATGTACTTGCACCCAAACCTACGGAGATGAGAAATTTTTGGTGCTGACCCTTGAACTAATTGCGTAGGAGAATGGATGTTGTATGTCAATGGTCTGAACTTGATGAGAGTTGATGCATGCAGGACTACGTATCCCCAACATGTAGTTAGTAAATTACAATTATGCAAAAGCGGTTAGGCAATACATTTAATTCTCTTAATTAATACTTCTACTAGTTCATTCTGGGAGCGGACATACGATATAGAATGCTCAACTTTAATTTCCATTGCCAAGCAATAATCATCAAATGCCTTTGAAGTAATTCTTTGGCGTTATCTATTCTAATGGACTTTATATAATGACAGAAAAATTATTTTTAATTTGAATTATCTGCGAGATCAGCTTTGCGAAAGCATGGTTTCTCGTAGATAATAAACATATGTGCGACTATTTTGAGAAGCATCGATGAGCACATGAAATATTTAAATGGCCCTCACAGTGGCTGTATGGGACTACAAATGTCTCCTTGAATGTGCTTCAGGAATGCAAGGATTTCATCCTTCAATTTCAGAGCAGAAGGTCTTGTAATTAATTTTCCGATGGTATATGCGGGGCACACAAAATCTTCTTGATTCGGGAAATTCTTTACATCAATATTATGTCCATGTGTAAGGTCGAGGAGGCCAACTAGAGGGGGTGAATAGGTGGCCTAAAAATCTCTTGTAATTATTATCGATAATTCAAGACTTTTCTATTTGTCTAAACCAAGTGAACAATGCGGAAAGTTAAATCAATTTGGTTTAGCATAAACAAAGCCTATTTCAACTAAGTTCACCTAAATGCACCAATAATTCTAGGCTATGACACACGCTGGTACTTCCGCCTTACGGTAATACCGCTCACACAGAGCCGGTACTTTCGATAACCGAACGAGCCGCTCACACAGAGCCGATCAAACCACTCGCATCCGGTAGTACCGTGCAACACATGCCGGTACTTCCGATGTCCGGTAGTACCGCTACACACACAACGGTAGTTCCGATTTTCTTGACAGGTGCAGATATCTCAACAAATTTTGCAAAACACATTTACAAACTATAGTATCATGCATACAAGGATCAAATATGATTTTTAATAAGTTGCAAAACACATTTGCACACTTTTGAAATCATGACACAAAGAATAGGTACATGAACTATTCACATTTGCAAAACACATTCGCAAACCTAAATCATATGCTACAAGGATTATATATAAGCTTCAACCATTTCCAAAACACATTTGCAAATATAAGCCTTATAAAACAAAGAGTAGGAAACATGGACTTCAAACACTTGCAAAACACATTTGCTATGTATAGTCTCAAGTTACGAGGATTCAACACATTGGATTTAACTATTTGCAAAACACATTTACAAATACAAGCCTCATGTCAGGATGAGCTATACGAGGTGAGGTTGAGCTATCAACACAAGATGAGACTCAAACTACTAGACATGATCCCTCTTAATAGTACGGCAACTTATACAAGCAATCCAGTCTTCCAACCAAACACCAAGACTGGTAAAAAATTAGGAACACATCCTTAGCCCTAGCTAGTCATACCTTTACCTAAGGTTATTGTCTTGATATGCATCAACTCATGATACATCCTTTTCTTTAACTCCATCAACGCATGATAGTCTTCACATGACTAGATGATCAACGCACGATCATCTTGTCTTGGATATGCATCAACTCATGATGTATCTTCTTCTCGATGTCCTTCAATTCATAAAGCCATCTTCTTCTCACATCTTGACTTGATGATTTTCAATACATGAAGTCATCCCAAGTCATCCTTATTTGTGAAATCTAATCTATTCATCCAACTCACGGAAAATGTTGGTCTACAAAACAATTGTCATCAACTACCAAACTTCACCATTAACTCATAATGAGGGACAAGATTCTACAATCTTTTAATTTTTGAGTATACAACATATACACAATACTTCTATACTTTAACATAGGCTTTAATCAAATCTTACTTATCCAATTGTCAATAATCTCCAACCATTAACACATAATAGAGAAGTTAGATGACAACTCGATTGCAAATGAGTATATATAAACTACACAAGCTATATATACTCAACGGATGTGTTTCAAAGTAAAGATCACAAATATGTGTATTAAAGAAACATGGATCAATACCTATGAAACCTCAAAACAAAGAGTAAACTCCCCCTAAATGTGTGCATACAAGTATGTGTAGTGAAGACAAATGCACATATTCATTTTGGACTATTTGTGGAGTTCAATCTATATTTTGGATCCAAGGAATGCATCAATATATGAGAATATGATTTCGAATGCACACCTCTTTGATTTCAACTTTTCATCCAAATGAGACTAGCAATAGTATACTCAAATAAGCATGTTAGTCTCACATATAGATATTTAATCATATATTTGGATGTGAGGAATGCAACAGGATTATGAGAAAGATATCAAATGCATGCCTCAATGATTTCACCTTTTCATCCAAATGATACTATGTAATCTGATGAACAAGGTTAATCACACAAATACATTTGTCATTTTCATCAAAACCAACTTAATTGTATTTGTCAATATCACCAAAACCAACTTAATGGAGCTTGATCTTTCAATCTCCCCTTTTTGGTGATTAATGACAAATCTATTGGCAATAATAGCATTTCGATGAAAATAAGCAAATGATAGAAAATTAAGCAATTAATGCATGACACAAAGCAAATGCATGAGAGAAGATAAAAGCATTAATCAATTTTAACTTTATTCATTACTAATTTCTTCCCATTTAGCATTATCCAATTAAATTAATTTCTCCCCCATTATCCATATTATTGATTTCTCCCCACATCCAAGGCTATTATCATAATTTCTACCATATTTGGCATTAAGTACCAAAAAGAGGCATTGATCACCAAATAGCATTGATTACCATAAAACAAGGGAAGAGGACAAGTTAAGCCAAAAATAGAGAATTTGCATTATGGAGCTTGATACCAATTAATTTGACTTAATATGGTCATACAGAATATGAAACTTGATGCAAATGACCAATTTGATACCACTTAAAATAACTAAAGATATTTAAAACACATTCAAATAATCTTACTCTTTATAGCTCCTTGAAGACTTGTCATTCCAATTGATGTTTTAGTTTGGAGTTTTCCTTCTTTTGATATTTGAACCATACTCCAATTTAAGTTTTAGATTTTTGACATTCTAATTAGCCTTCAAAAACCACCTGAAAACCTAACTTACAAATGTCCAATAAATCTAAACAATTTTGTCAATATGGATCAACAACTAAGGATCAAAAGTTATCATACCTTCCTTAGATTATGAGCACACTAAAAGATATAAAAAAATCTCAAATTTACTCAGAACCAGTTGTAAAACTCTAAAAATTAGCAATTTCAAAAATGAGAAAAGTACACAAATTTCTCAAATAAATTTGAAATGCTTTAAAATTTTGCAGAAATAAACCTTGGACTCCTAAAAAACTTTTCTAATAAGAATTTTCAAAACGGAGTCTTTTACTTTCTTAGCTTCATATGAGTTATGAATACTATTTCAAGCCAAGATTCACAATGAATTATTGCTCAAATAGCGAATCTCATCATATGCAAGTATGGATCATTTGGGGTCAATACTAGTTTTTGGGAGAGTTTTAAATGAATATAGCTTTTCAGTGATTGGTCTTTGGCAAATGCTTGAACTAGACAAATGTTTCAAATGACCAACCCTTTGAGTTTTATATTGACCAATTTTTTTTAGAACTTAATAGATTTTGATTTCTAGAATAGAAGTTTTTACTTAAAAGGCTTTAAAAGCATTTAGAACACATATTTGAGTACTTATATCTAGAGTTCAAAAGAAACAAATGCGAATGAAACACATTCATTCATAAGATCTATAAAACATTTTGAGCAAATAAGTAAAATATTTTTCCCAATATTAATACTTTACACTTTTTTGGATTAGACATAAAAATACTACATAGGTGTTTCACAAAGAAAAACTCCCCCTTACACAAAGGACTCTCTTAGCAATTATCTTTTCTTTTGGCATACAAAGGATTCTCTTCTTATTTTCCTTCTCGTTTTCTTATCTCTTCCCTTTGTGGTTCTTTGGTCTTTTCCATGATAAGCACATACCATTTTGACCTTTATACCACTTATGATGACACAGGACACCACTTATGATACATACCACCTATAATCATAAATGGAATCAAGTATAATTAAATCCATTTGTAGAGATTTGATACTACCTTAATATCACACATGACACCAAGTGTGATTGATTCCATTTGTAAAAACTTGATGCCACTTGCATGATCAACTTGTATCTCACAAGGTCAAATTTGGTACTCCATCTTCAATGATTCTTCACATGATGTTATTTGAGAGAAGATACTATTTGCGGGAGAAACCACTTGAAATACCACTTGAGAGGAGGATGATATCATTTGAGAGATACCACTTGAAAGAGTGAATACCACTTGAAAAAGGTGATATCATATAAGTAAAAGAGCTTGGTTAAGAAAGATTTGCTTGGCAAGAGGGAAAAGAATATTATTCCAAACGATACCACTTAGAGGAACAAGGATACCACTTATTTTCTACAGATAAAATATACCACTTGAAGAAAATGGATATCACTTGCAAAGATAGGAATAAAACTCATGGCAAGGTCAAGATGACATAAAGTCTACCACTCTTTGATAGATTATCTGAGAGAAATTGGAATCAACAAGTTTTGAAACAAATCAACAATTTGCAACAAATATCAGAAGTACCATGGTTTGCTACCAGTAGTACCATGAAATGGAAGTATCGCAAAAAGATTGTGGGTAGTTCTGATTTTTCTAGAAGCATGCCAAGAGATTGGATTTCAGGGGAGAGATTAGATATAATGTTGTATATTGCTCCAAAGTTTTTCACAAAGAAACATAAACCGCTTGTGGAGCATTTCCAACTATATGCCAAGATTAAATCTCTTTTCAATATAATTTTTAACAAATTAAGTTTTCGATTTTCAAAAACAAACTCATTTTCAATAAAATCTTTAAGATTGCAAAAAATGAGCATTTAGGGTAATCTTAAGCATTCAATTTCATATATGAATTGTAAATACCCTTGTGAGCCAATATACATCAATAATTTGGGCTCAAATGGCAAAAACTCACTTAAGTGCTAGATTGTGACTACATTGGTCAACCTAGAATTTTGGATGAGTTTCAAAACCAAATAACTTTTGATTGGTTGGCTTTTTGGAAAACTTTTAAATATCAATGATGTTTGAAATAGCCAACTCTAGGTTTTTGGTATTAAACACTTTCTCAAATTCCTTTTAGAATTAACTTTAGGCAACTTTTGAGTTTAAAGCCAAAACAAGATACTAAATTGGTAGTTTTGGGTTAGAAACTCAATTTTACTTTAGACAAGTTTTTCTAAAGCCAAAACCCTTTTTAAAACCTTTGAAATACATTTGTATACATTTGTATACATTTCCCAACTAGTTTTCAAAGGTATACTAATAATTTCAAAATTGTTTACTTTCGGCTAAATGGCTCAATTTTGAAAAACAATACTAGCACTTAATTAGTTTTGGCACACCTAGGGACGTGATATATATGAATACGATTTAACGCTCCCCCTTAATGTGCAATACACATCTTGCTCATGATTACAATAATGAAATTTTAGAGCAAGAGCACCCCTTTTGAATGATTTCATGAAATGCAACCTAGGGGCTAAATATATCAAAGGTAGATACTTGTTACCGAGATGGTTGTGCATATGGTGGAAGTCACCTCTTCATGAATAAGCCGAGCCTCTAATGCATCTCTAAGTACCTATTAAAGCTTTTAAGCGCATTTTGGTACCCAAAACTTGGTTGGGTCCATTAATGTTAGTCATAATAGATTTAGAAACCCAAATGGCCCTAACATTAAGATTTTGTGAACTAACATTTCTAGCAAACACATTGCTATATTTATCCTTCCTGAGCAAATAATGTTCATTAACAAGAGATGGCTTAGGAATGGTACCTTTAGGACAATTCTTACTAAAATATCCCTTTTCCCAGCAAATGTAGCATGTTTGGCAATTGTTACCTCTTCTTATCTTCTTGTCTTGCTTATTGTCGGGTTGCCTCATTTTTGATTACTTCATCTTGTCATCCATCTTGTTGGGGCACTTAGAGGCAAAGTGACCCGTCTCATTGCAACCATGGAACTTGATGTATTTTTTGTGTGTCTTTGTATTATGCCTTGTTGTAATGCCCTAGACATCGATTCGGCGGGTTCAGAAGTATTTAGCAGATTCGCGGAGATTTCTTTTTCTTCTGTTGAATCGGGAAGGCAGGTTTGGGCTGCGGATTTATCTAAAAAGAAAAAAAATAAAGTTTTGGTGAGTTGTCCAGAGAGGGAGGCCAGGCTTTCTCCCTCCCACCTTGGGCCTAGGTCAGCCCCTAGGCCCAAGCCGTCCTCCCCTCTTGGCCCAGTCGCCCCCCTCTCTTTCCCCCTAACCCTTGGCGCACCCACCCCTTGTGGCTGCCCCTCTTTCTCCCCAGCCAGGGCTCTCTGACGTAACATCAGGTGACATTGGGTCAATGACGTGTGGGCCCCACGGCTCGTGGGGCCCACACGTCAGTGACCCAACGTCACCTGACGTTACGTCAGAGGATCCGTTTCCCTTTCTCCCCCCATAGCCGCCCTCCCTGCCCTGTTTTCCTCCTGGCGCCCTGCTGTTTTTCCCCCTGCTGTAAAGAAGAAGGGGAGGAAGAAGAAGAGGAGGAGAGGAAGCAGAAGGGAAGGAAGGAAAGGAGGAAAGGATATCTTGCGTGGACGACCTAGGTTTGTGATCCTCACCCTTCCCCTCTGTTTTAGGGATATCGTAGGTTTTTGGTTCGTCGTTAGAGGTGGATGATCAAGGGGAACCATCAATTAGCGATTAATCAGTGTTCTGCGCGCAGTCAGATTGGGCAGCATGTCTGTTCGGATGGTTTAGGAGGTCAAAATGATTTTTCCTGAGGAACCCTTGAACATGAAAGTTGTAGACGATGCAGAGATCTAGCTTCTGCAATTTTTTCAGACTTTTTGGACACGGAGTTTTGGCGCAACAGAGGATTGAAGTCGACTGTGCAGCAGAGCTGGATTCAGAATCCAGTTTCTGATCGTGGACTGATTCAGAAGTCCTAATGAATTTTATGAATTAACTCATAATAACAAAAGTGGTAGATAACATCTAGAACTAGCATCTGGTAAAATTTTATAATTTTTGGAGTAGTGGGCTGTCAGTGGTGGTCTGTGGAAGTTGCTGGACAGAACTCGAAGGCAGAGTCTGTTCTCTGTTTTCTAGTGAGAATTACGTCCTTAAAACTATATAATAAAATTATGGTGTCTTCATAAAATTGGTAGATTTTGTTCTGAAGATTTCAAATATATTAGTTTTGCTATGGTTTGATTAGTAGATTAAAAGATACGAAAAAGACAAGTAGCGCTGTTGCAGGGAACCGAGTGTGGGAATAGCGGTTTGAGAGGGAGTTGCGGGTTTTGGGCATAGAGGCGTTTCCTTCTCACTTGTGAATGTTGTATTTTGGTTTGTGCTGAGTGGTGCCTTGTGAACAGGTGGCTTCTGTCCTGACCATGCTTGAGCCCTTCTCCCCTTCGGTAGAGGCAAGTAAACGTAGCGGTTGTTGCTACAGTTTAACTTATTAATTTTATTGCCTTCACCGTAATTGCTGAGGATTGGTAAATAATCTACCTTTAAACAAAGATGCCATACTGCGCTTTATGCCTTGTTATATATATTGTGGTTCACGTGGTTATATTCCTAAGGAATCAATTGTGGGCATATCATGCATGTCATAGCATGTCATTTGCATCGTGGATGTCGCCACACTCAGCCGCAACCGTACCAGTACCACATCGTACATTGTCGTAGTATGATGCACACTCTTACGTTGCCAGGTAAGGATGCAGTGGATCATTTGCATACATATGCATTTCATGAAGATGAGTCTTATTATGAGATCTTAAGAGGAATTGACTCGTGAAAGTTATTGTGGAGTGAGATATTTTTTCTTGTGGTAAAGTGTAGATGATGAGAATCATATTTATGCATCCTATGAGGATAAATCTTAATCTAAGAACTTAAGAGGTTTTAGCTCATTAGAGTCACTTGTGGAATGTGGTATTATCTGATAGCGGAAACCATTCATGGTTTGTGGTAGTCCCTTGTGGTTTGTGGTATTATCTTATGGTGAAAATCATTTGTGGTTTGTGGTATTGTCTTGTGGTGAAAATCATTTGTGGTTTGTGGTATTGCCTTGTTGTTTGTGGTATTATCTTATGGTGAAAATCATTTGTAGTTTGTGGTATTGCCTTGTGAGATGTGGTATTTATCTTATAGTGAAAATCATTTGTGGTTTGTGGTATTACCTCGTGGTATGTGGTATTATCTTATAGTGGAAATCATTCGTGGATAATGGTATTGCTTTGTGGTTGTGGTTTTGGATATGAATGAGGTTACAGTGTGGTTGAGAAGAGATATTTGATATTGCTTTATCCTTGTACCACATGATGTCAAATGGATGCTTAACCATCCGCAGTTTACTTAATTTGTTAAACAGTTTGCTTGCTGATATTTTATCTCACCCTTGTTTTCCCTCTTCCAGGTGAACCTTGAGCATGTGTGGGAAGGGTAGAGCAGCACGGCATCATTAATCAAATTTTCATGAATTTTGTTGTTTATGTTAGAGGCCTAAATTCTTAAATTATTTCTTCCATCCAGTTGTTGAAAACTGTAAAGTAGTAATGCCTTTTGTGGTAGACTTTAGTGAGGTTGAACAATTCAAAATTAGGCTGATAAAGGCTGTTTTATCATTTCCATTATTTGTTATGTTGTCATGCTTCCGCGTAGTTTTAGTATTTACTTGGAAGGTGCTGCTGAATTTTCTTTTAATCTAGCTAGTGTTATATATGGTTTAGTAGCATTCCAGGGTAATGTGGACCTGGGGTGTTACACTTGTCTTGCTATTCCCTTCTTTTTGGAGATGAAGCCAATACATCTATTGTCATTTGACCTTCTTTGACTTCTTAATACTTTGTCAAGAGAGGCCTTTCCTTTGTAGATTTTCTCGAAGTTATTTCTCAATCTTGTGACTTGAGCCTTTAGCTTATTTTTTCCTCTACAATGTTAGTATTGCTATGCATAGAGGAAATAAAAGTATCTAATTTAGAACAACAAGGTATATCAAACAAATCATCACAAGATGTAGATATGCTGACTTTAGATGAAATTAGGGATGCAAACGGATCGAATATGAATGGATAATGCCTCTACCATATTTGTTTTCATATTTTTTCCTCGGATGTGATACGAATACGAATTCCACAGATACAAATACAAATACGAATAATATCGAATATAGATATGGAGCGAATACGAATCGAAATGAATATGGTCACGAATATTTATCGGAACATGAAAACCCCTTAAACTATACATCCAAAATCAATGAAAATACATAAATAGTTTATCTTGTCAAAACATTGATGAAACCGAAACAAGCATAAGTATTTTTATCCACAATAGTCATACCATTGTACAGATTTTAAATCTTCAAATGGCAGTTAATTTTTTTAAATTCCTAAAAAATTATTAATGGATTTCTACCATTTACATGTGACTAATAAATTAATTAAAATTTTAAATTTGCATAAGAATGAATTAAACGGCAGTACAACAATTTAATCGGTGCAAATTTTAATCTATCGACAATACTAAATTCATTTTTAATAAATATAAATATTTGTTAGTGGGCTGGTGGCAGGGAAGATGAGAGAGGATGGCTTGGGCTGGGCAATATTGGGCTGAAATCTCGGATATCCAGATTCGTATTATCTGGATAATCCGTATTCGTATTCGTCGAATATGAGGCCTACTATATTCGTATTCATTTTCGACAAAAAAAAATCCGTATTTGTTTCTGATCCGAGAATTATCCGAAGAAAATATGATTCAAAACTATTTGTATTCATTTTCATATGAATCAGTCAGAAACTATCCGATTCGTTTTCACCCCTAGATAAAATGCAAGAAATGGAATCTATACATGGCAAATCATCTATTAAATTGCAAGCAATGCATATATCTACATTAGGCTTAGAATATTCCTTGAGAAGAAGAATTTCATATTCTCCTTTTAGCTTATTATAATCATTTAAAGGGAGACGTGCTCACTTTTCAAAATCTTATACTTAGTCTCTTCCTTCTCAAGAAAATTATTAAGCTCTTCTAACATATCCATCAACTCGTCATAAGAAGATGTATCATTGTCATCATCATTATTTACCTTCTTGTTACTTTTTGCCATAAAGCATTGAGTTGATGTGGAGTGGATAGTGGATTCTTCATCGTCAGAGTTACAAGTTGAGTATTCATCTCCCTTAGTCCATATTGAGGTAAGCTCAAACTAATTGGACCGACTCCACGAATTAAGCCTTCCACCTCAAATCACTACAACAGAACATGGCTATGGTAACACTTGACTGCAACATAATACAAATTGTGTTACAGGCAAAAAAACTCAGCAACACATACTTTGTGTCCCCAGGAGACCCTGTAACACATACTCAGTATGATCAATAAACGTGTTACAAGCATATAGTACCGCAACATAAACATGTGTTACAAAGCCATCTGGTAACATACAATATATGTGTTACGGACATGTGTTACTCTCTACTGTAGGGATCATCTTGTTCAACATTGATAGATTTGTACAAACAACACCACTACTAGATTGAAGATATTGATCTTTTTTTAAAAGAAATTGGAAGGGCAAAGATAGAAGTCCTTAAATTTACACTAACTGTCCCTTATAACAGAAAATTGCAGTTTTTGGTTTGGAACCTTAAAATTGCAGTTTAAGGTAAATATGTGGAACCTCGCTGCTATTTTTCATGTTAGAAAATCTACTTTCAGGTTGTGGAACTACATTTAAAAAGCATTAGAGTTTTGAAAAATATGAACGCTCTATTTTTGCTAATTAAATATACTTTAAAAAGCCTTATATTTTTTCTATGGAGCGATCAAATATAAAAATCATTTAAAAATGATGCTGTTTTATGTATGACTTGAAATTTTTCACACACAAATCTCCCTCTACATACTTCCCGCTAATGTAAAAAATTTTCACACACAAATCTCCCTCCACATACTTCCCGTTAATGTAAAATTTTCCCTCCAATAATTTCAGATAAATCTCTCAGTTCAACTTTCCATGCGCCATAACTCATTGGTGGCTCCCCACGGCCCCTCTTGCATCTCCGCCCCCCACCCGCCTCATCCGCCCCCCTCTCGCCTCCGCCTCCTCCGCCCCCACCCGCCTCCTCCGCCCCCCTCTCGCATCTCCGCCTCCCTCTCGCCTCCGCCTCATCCGCCCCCTCTTGCATCTCCGCCTCCTCCGCCCCCCTCTCGCATCTCCGCCTCCCACCCGCCTCCTCCGCCCCGCCGTCCTCCAGATCGAGCCGCCGCCCCGCCGCCGCCCCCACCCGCCGGGACACCGGATCCAGCCGCTGCCCCGCCGCCGTCCTCCCCTATAAAGCCCGACGGCACGACGACCTACATCCTTCGTCTTCCTCACAGGTACATCTGCCCTCCGCGCGCTCTGAAATTGTCCTCTCTTCACTTCGTTCCTTTGCTCGATCTGGTACGACCAGGGACGAACCTGCCCTTCGGGCGAGGCCGGGCGGCCGCCCGAGCTCCCCTCGCCGGCGGACCCCCCCCCCCCCCCCGGCGGGGCGGAAGCACACGCCCCCCTCTTCCTCCTGCAGCTACGCCTGCTCCACTGCCTCCGCGCAAGGCCATTTTCCTGCGGTGCTACGCGCTCTATATGGTGAGATCGGATACACTTGTGTTCCATTTTTTCAGTGATTTTGTTTGTTCGTTCGTGCGTGCGTATGCCAGTTTGCAGATTTGTGGAGGGCGAGTGGTGTTTGATGAAATGTCTCACTGGAGCTGGTGCAAAAAAGGTTAGATTTGGTTAGTGCTGCGATTTGTCAATGGAGGGAATGATATTTTGTAGCATTTTTTTGGGATGATTGGTATGGATTACTGGCAGAAGTGTCCGATTAGTGCACTTTGATGTGCGAATGGAGTAATAGTAGATTTACTGGGATTTTAGTGAAGGCAAGAACTGGAATAGTTAAGAAATATTTGTGACTGATGGGGATTCTGTTGGTGCTTTGTGCTCCTTTGTTCATGGTCTGATCATTTATCTTTGGTGGTGAAACACTAAATGGAAGGTGAGATGCCAAGAGGAGGTGGCTCAGTTGTTCCCGTTGTCATGATATAATAATGCAGTGCTAAATTATGGACCCTGTGACTGATGAGTATTGTCCGATCTGTGAGTTTTACTGTCTCTTTGTTATTCACTGCAGTATTCAGTGATCTGTGTTCCTGTTCAAATATTGAGGATTTCCTGTAAATGCTTGTGGGCGCATATTCATGCTCAGTGATGAACTTGACTCTCTGAAATTGATCTGTACCGAATTAGGGTTTTGAGCTCAGTGATCCATTTATAATCCTCTTTTGGCTGACTAGGTATGTTCATATGATAGTGATTGCTTACCGTACAATAGTCTTGTAGTTGTTCAGTGAAGGCTCTACTGTTTTTCTTTCAGTTTTGCCATTTAAATTGCTTAATATCTCTCTGGTAGATGCTACATGATTAGTCTGGACAGTCTGATTATTGCTGATTATCTTCACTGTCTGTGAACATACATTCCGAAAGCATTTTACTGTTGTTTCTCTGTTTTGGTCATTTGTGGCAGTAGAAAGCTTTAGTGTGAGCTCAAATCCTAATTTTGGATAGTAGATCATTTGTGAATAAAAGGGTGTTTGCATGAGAAGGCCAAAATCTTTAATTTTGCGCAACTCTGTTCTGAGAGCAATTATGAAACAATTAATTTGTCATATGCTAGATTTAATTGCATAATTTGAATCAAAATAGAGAATACAAGCAAAAGCAAGGAAACAAATTGCTTCACAAAATATATCTGAGAAGATTGCATGCGCATGAGAATGAGAGAGACCTCCTCTTTTGAGTGAACATGCTTAATGAAAATAGGGTAATGAAAATATGGCTTAATAGACAAAAATGATAGAGACCTCCTCTTATGCAATCTTGGAAACATGACTGATACCAAAGATGATATTTGTTTATTGTCCTTAATAGACAATAGGGTAATGAAAATATGGCTTTTCTAAACTTTGAAACAGGTTTCTGTTCTTAATCGGTGAGCCAAAAAGTCTGTTGTTTTTATGCCTGTATCCATCAGATCATTTCTTCGAACATTGTATCCATCAGATCATGTTCTGTCAATTAATCAAGTGTCCACCATTCAATTTTGTATGCAATCCTTGCTATCATGGAGGCTTACAGTAGTTTGCATTGGTCCTGACATATTACAATTGGTCCTGACATGTTATTTCTCTTCAAGTTTTATATTTATCTGTATTTAAATCTACAGAGAGTTCAGTGTGATGTAGCTGATTTGGAAGACTCCATGAGTGAACAAGGATATATATCAATGGTAATTCTATTACTGCATTAATACCTTTTTCTATACTTCATATGAATATATACTAAATGTTGGTTGTGCACTTAACTGTAGAACAATGGAAGAGTGTTGGACCAACAGAACAGATATGAGGACGATGACATGTCTTTTTCTACTGAAAAGGTTAGCAGGACTGTTTATGCATTTTTTTAGGAACACTACATTTTTAAGCAATATGTGTATGATATTTCAATCTTGGTCCATATAATACTACATATATACTTTTTCATGTATCCTTAAAGCTCAGTAATGTTTGCCACATGCAGGTTCGGAAGATTAATGGTTGAAATCTCATACTTGTTTCACCTCATGGATAGATCATCGGGCAAAGATTTTGAGAAGAATAGACAGATATCATTATGTCATTCTAGGATGAAAAGTTTGTGTTGTTATTCCCAAGACTTGTTTTCTCAAATGGATTGTCATGTATGTTATAAAATTATGTGAACCATATTTTATATATTTTCCTGTGGAATGCAATGTTGGTGATGGTTATAATTTTGTGCAATATGTGATTCTTGTGAAAGAAAATAATTCTGCAATTAATTAATTGTCATTTCGAAAAAATCATTACTTTTTCCTCTCTCTAGATCTCTGTGTATATATATTTATATGTATTAAAATAAGTTTCCACAAAATGTTTTGGTGTAAGAAAGTGTGTTGCTACTCATATTACAATGGTGTTACTATTGCTCCAAAAATGTGTTACTGGGGTAGCTTGTTGTAGCACATATTTGTGTTACCAGGGTAGTTTGTTGTAGCACATAATATGTGTTCTTATAGATAAGATATGTGTTGCAAGGTGGTAACATGTTTACAGACATATAGTAGCACTTATCACATGTTACTTCAAACCTAGCTAGTAACATGGGCTATAAGAACACTTAAAAATTGTGTTACCGCAAAGACTAGTAACACCTTTATTGACATGTAGTAGCACATAGATGTGTTACTATAGCTCCTTTCTGGTGTAGTGAATCCACTAGTGGTAGCTCTTTCCTACTCCGGGTTGGTGAGCTCCAACCTTCACACTTCGCTAGGTCTTTTCACAACCTTCTTTGAGAAGATCACTACGCATAACGTCTCCAACGCCGTCTAGGAGTCGGCAAACTCCAAGAGTAACAAGTCAAGCCCCTCGCTTGACTCTCACCACGTGCAATTAATGCACAAACTCAAATGGACACTAAGTCCACCTCTAGATGTAACATATGCAATCTAGATCCTCTCTCCTTACTTACAAAATGCAACACATACACAATTGAGTGGAGAGTCTCACACTAACTAAAGAGAATAGAAATGGCTCCAGCAATCACTTCTCTAACCGGCTACAAGACGGTATTTATACCCTACATAAGAAAAATAGCCGTTGGAGCCAATCCATAAAAAAACAGGGAAATCGAAAGTACCACCAGCTTAAGGCCGATACTTTTGCTCCCCTCACCAACAGACAAAAAACTAGCGATTGTAGTAAAAATTGAAAGTTCCGCAGTTCATTTTTCGGTACTTCCAATTATCATAAGTATCGCTCCACACATACGGAACTACCGATTTCGCGGGGAGGCGAAGACCACCATACAGGTGTCTCTGGAAAAAACGTACCGCAGGAAAATTCGAAGCTTACGAAGTCTGGTAGTAGCACGAAACACACACCAGTACTTCTGCCTTATGGTAGTACCGCTCACATAAAGCCGGTACTTTCGACAGCTGGACGAGCCGCTCACACAGAGTCGATCAGACCACTCGCATCCAGTAGTACCACACAACGCATGCCGGTACTTTCGATGTCCGGTATTACTGCTACACATGCAATGGTAGTTTCGATTTTCTTGACAAGTGTAGATATCTCAACAGATTTTACAAAACACATTTGCAAACTATAGTATCAGCACACAAAGATTAAACATGATTTCCAACAAGTTGCAAAATATATTTGCACACTTTTGAAATCATAACACAAAGAATAGGTACATGGACTCCTCACATTTGCAAAACACATTCGCAAACATAAGTCACATGCTACAAGGATTATATATAAGCTTCAACCATTTGCAAAGCATATTTGCAAATATAAGCCTTATACAACAAAAAGTAAGAAACATGGACTTCAAACACTTGCAAAACACATTTGCTATGTATAGTCGCATGTTACATAGATTTGACACATGAGTTTCAACTATTTGCAAACTACATTTGCAAATACAATCCTCATGCTAGGATGAGCTATCAATACAAGATGAGATTCAATCTACTAGACATGACCCCCTCTTAATAGTACGGCAACCTATACTACCAATCCAGTCCTCCAACCAAACACCAAGACTGGTAAAAGATTAGGAACACATTCTTAGCTCTAACTAGTCATACCTTTGTCTTATGTCATTATCTTGATATACATCAACTCATGATAGTTTTCACTTGACTTGATGATAAATGCATGATCATCTTCTCTTAGGCATCATCAACTCATGATGCATCTTCTTCTTGATGTCCTTCAACTCATGAAGTCTTCTTCTCACATCTTGACTTAATGATCTTCAACACATGAAGTCATCCCAAGTCATCCTCATTTGTAGAACCTAATCTATTGATCTAACTCATGAAAAATATTAGTCCATAAAACAATTACCATCAATTACCAAACTTCACCATTAACTCATAATGAAGGACAAGATTCTACAATATTTTTCTTTTGGTAATTCATGACAATCTCAACAAACAATGTGAAAAAGATTGATTTTTGAGTATACAACATGTACACAACACTTGTGTACTTTAAGATAAGCTTTAAGCAAAAGATTACTTATCCGGTTGTCAATAATCATCCAACCATTAACACATAATAGAGAAGTTAGATGAAACCCGATTACAAAAGAGTATATATAAGCTACACAAGCTATATATACTCAACGGATGTGTTTCAAAGTAAAGATCCCAAATATGTGTGTTAAAGAAACATGGATCAATACTTATGAAACCTTAAAACATAGAGTAAACTCTCTCTAAATGTGTGCATACAAGATGTGTAGTGAAGACACATGCACAAATTCATTTTGAACTATTTGTGGAGTTCAATCTATATTTTGGATCCAAGGAATGCATTAATATATGTGATGCGGACACAAACATGATTAGAACTTTTCAATCAAATACATTATTTCACTGGAAAGAAGTATTGAGCCGCATTAAATATTGTCAGGTGAATTTGTTTCTTAATGACTTTCTTTCTATTCGTGGGAACGATATACTACCTTATGCCAAATTCTTGTTTATTATTAGGTTTGAATATTATGATGATTCCGGGGCCAAAGCAATGGAGAAGCATAAGGAGGGTGATCATATTTGCTACCAAGAACGAAGAGCTCAAAGCCTATGGGAATGGAAAGGAGGAAACCAAGCAGCCCATGTAACTCATCAAGGTGGAAAGAAGCCCATGCAGTGGGAGAGCAAAAGGGAGGAGCCCAAGGACTTAAACTACAAGTTTTGGATAAGATTTTCAAGTCAAATTCAGACTTCCCACGTGCTCAATCCAATTCAAACTCGGATTCAACTCAGGATTCAACTCGGACTCGGTTCGGGACAGCCTGACAGGCAGTTACTAAAAAGGCCATAACTTTCACAAACGGAGTCCGATTCAGGTGTTCTTGTACTCGTTGGAAAGATAATTTCAAGGGCTACGCAATGGATCTGGTCCCACCTCCAAATTCGTCACGGATAAAAAGTTATGACCGAAACAATGTGACGGGTGAAAAATATAGTTTCCTTTTTGTAAGAGTTTGTATCTAAAACCATATAGGGTTGAGTTGTATTTGGTTTGGGGACCATATGGACGTCCCAAGGGGCTATATAACCCTTGTATTGGCAGCCTTTAGGGCACAGACCACGTTTGATAATAAAATACTCTTGTTCTTTCTGTTGGCCGAACCAACATGAGGGAATTGGGCGTTCGCTGAGTTCATCGAAATCAAGATCGTTCAACCTTTCCGCTGGGAATTGGGAGCGCGATAGAACTTCATCTGGTGGTCGTGAAGTTCAACACGTGTGATTGGGCGAATTATAGAGTGCTAACTCTTGCATTGGCAACGGGGGATCACTACGATTCATCAATTCCACGTGAGTATCTTGATCCTACGTCGAGAAGATCGGGCGACCCCGTATCATCTTGGTATCAGAGCGCGGTTTACTCGGTAGGATTATTTACCCTTAGTTTTAGATTGATTTACTTTTGTCCTATAGTCCATTAAAACCAAAAATTGCCACAAAAAAAAATATCCAAACACTAGTTTTTGCATCTGTTAATTTTGTGAGTTTTGCTAAGTTTTGATCCATTAGAACTTTGGTTAGGTGCTGATCATTCGTGTTTATTTGCGTAGCTTAATCTTTGTATCCAATCCAAAATTCAAAAAAAATTGATCTGCTACAGTACACGATCGCTACAGTACCGTATTGCTACAGTACGCGATCTGCTACAGTACCGCAAAAAAATCCTGTTCATCTTTGAGACTAGCTGTTGAATATTGCATCTAGGGCTGCTCTTGAGTATTTTACACTTTGCTAAATATTTGAGACCTGCAAAAAAATCAAAGGAACAATTAAAGCTAGTTCGGCCTTTAAAAAAAAAAGACAGCTGAAAAAAAAAGAGAAGAAGAGAAAAAGAAAGAAAAAAAAACATTGGCCGAATTTGGGTGAGTTCTTAGTCCATAAATTCAGATTGTGTAATTTAATCTCTTGAGCAATCTCGTGCCCTTACATTCATATCATTGCAATTGGCTAGCGTCTCTCCTAGTACTTGGTGCAAAACGAGCTATCTAATCTTTAATTTCAGATTGCCTCTAGTTAGCTCATTCCCTTGTTTGCATCGAGTCACATTGATCTTTGCGTGTGCGTTCATATACTTCACTTAAATCTTTTGGATCAGCACTTACTCAAAGTATTCTAGCTTGGATTATTACTTAACTTTACAACATCAAGAATTTCAGATTGCTAGGATATACACTTTCATACCAAGCTCCACCATATAACCGTTGTTGTGCAAGTAGTGAACACTCTTGAATTCGCTTAATCATCACGTTGCTGTTGTCACTTCTACCAGGTGTAAGTTTTTATTGGCCTTAATTCACTTCGGAAGGGTAAGAACTTTACTTGGGAGAGAAAATAGTGAGATTGAGTGATTTCCACATATATATATGTTGCATAACTAACCATGACAGGATATTCAACAATTCGATCCTCTTGGTGTGAACAAAATAGGAATGAATCTTCAGTATTTCGTTCCTCATGGTGTGATTCCAAACCCAACAATTTGTCTCTTCCGTTCTATGGAAGTGAAGATCCAGAGGAGTATATTGAGTGGGAATGGCAATTGGAGAAAGAGTTTAGATTTCAGAAGCTTCCCAAAGACCAAGAAGTGATGCGAGCCACTATGCAGTTTAAAGACTATGCTTATAGTTGGTGGCAACAATTATCTGGAAAACGATTCATTAGATCTTGGTCAAATTTGAAGGTGATCATGAGAAATGAATTTGTGCCAACCTATTATGAGCGGGAATTGCTTCACCATGTGGAGAGCATCACACAAGGGAGTAACGCTGTTCAAGATTACTATTATGAGTTGAAGCATGCATTCCGTCGTGCCGGTGTCACCAGCGAATTAAGAGAGAAGGCATATTTCAAACAAGGCTTGAATTATAAGATCGCTGCTGCACTTCAACATAAATATTTTAGTAGCATGCATGATCTTGTGAATTGTGCTATTAAGGAGGAGAAGAGACTTATGGAGAGACGTACATCACGGTTCAATCCATGTCCATACTTCAGCTCTTATGGTTCCACTAGTGTGACACATGAGAAGATGACCGAGCATGGGACTTTCCCTTCGGTTAAGAAGACATGTACTGCTGCCCCATTGCTACAAACAACACTTGAGATGCATCAAAACCCATGTGAGAATGAGAGCCACATAGCCAAATTGAGTGAGAGTGTTGAAAAGAGTGAGCTGTGTGATTCCACCATATGTGAGTTTGAGAACATCCAAATTGAGAGTGAGAGAGATACACCAAAAGAAAAGAGAGAAGTAGAAGATAGACAAAGTGAGGTTGATTTTGAAACTAACACATTAATATCTACTTCTAGTGTTGTTTCTCACATTATGCAGGTTGAAATTGAAGATGAGGAATTAAACATTCAACAACCGGCATCATTGGAAGTTAAAGATGAGGAGATAACCACGGTTCAAGATGAAGTACTTGCTGTCCCGTTGTTACATCATGATGATTTAATACCTACAACACCTACATCAACTGAGGAGAACAACAAAGGTAACAATATTGGTACTGAAATTAATTGTGAAACAGTGAGTACTTGTGAAAACTCATATGTGCGAATGAAAATTCCATGTTCTAAAATTTCTTTGCTTAATTTACATAATATGGAATTGATTACTCATAAGGAAGTTCTTACTCGAATATCTCCTAGTGATTCTTTATATTATATCATGTTCGATGATCCTAAAGAGCTATCTAGTGTCATTCAGAATGTTGCTGAAATTTCATGTTTAAAATCACTAGTTAGTTCCTATGCCTACACATATAAGTTCAATTTGATCGGAGATTATGGTGTAGATGACAACTTTTATGTTTATCGAATATGCATTACATGTGAAAAGCTTGCTGATTTGAAATTGCATATTTTGGATAAACAAACTTTTGTGCCATATCATGATCACAAGGAGATGAGGTTTAACAATAGTGCGTGCTGTTTACAAAGAGTTCTTGTGCCTACTTGTTCCTCTTTTAATGAACAATCATGTACAAATAATCAGAGTAGCGCAGTTGAAGCATGGAAGGCACTTAAAATTTTCTCTTCCATATTTGAACCGTTTGATCTGGTTTTGCCCATTAATGACTTGTCCACGTACTTCTCAAAGTCGAGGACGACTTTTTCTTGTGGGAGGGAGAATGGTGTGAATGAAAACATTGCAATGTATGCATTTGATAGCTGTTGTAGTATCAATTGGTTTGTGCAAAACAGTAAGAATGACAATGACACAATAATTGATTCATACATATACCACGCATATGTGTTGTTCTTTTTGCTTACTACACCTCTAGGTAATAATAATGTGAAAGACGGAAGGGGTGTAACTGACCAATACATATACCATGCATACACATTGTATTCTTTGTTTAGTACAATTTCAGGCTATCAAAAGCCGAGGACGGCTTTTCTTGAAGAAGGGGAGGATGATGCGGACACAAACATGATTAGAACTTTTCAATCAAATACATTATTTCACTGGAAAGAAGTATTGAGCCGCATTAAATATTGTCAGGTGAATTTGTTTCTTAATGACTTTCTTTCTATTCGTGGGAACGATATACTACCTTATGCCAAATTCTTGTTTATTATTAGGTTTGAATATTATGATGATTCCGGGGCCAAAGCAATGGAGAAGCATAAGGAGGGTGATCATATTTGCTACCAAGAACGAAGAGCTCAAAGCCTATGGGAATGGAAAGGAGGAAACCAAGCAGCCCATGTAACTCATCAAGGTGGAAAGAAGCCCATGCAGTGGGAGAGCAAAAGGGAGGAGCCCAAGGACTTAAACTACAAGTTTTGGATAAGATTTTCAAGTCAAATTCAGACTTCCCACGTGCTCAATCCAATTCAAACTCGGATTCAACTCAGGATTCAACTCGGACTCGGTTCGGGACAGCCTGACAGGCAGTTACTAAAAAGGCCATAACTTTCACAAACGGAGTCCGATTCAGGTGTTCTTGTACTCGTTGGAAAGATAATTTCAAGGGCTACGCAATGGATCTGGTCCCACCTCCAAATTCGTCACGGATAAAAAGTTATGACCGAAACAATGTGACGGGTGAAAAATATAGTTTCCTTTTTGTAAGAGTTTGTATCTAAAACCATATAGGGTTGAGTTGTATTTGGTTTGGGGACCATATGGACGTCCCAAGGGGCTATATAACCCTTGTATTGGCAGCCTTTAGGGCACAGACCACGTTTGATAATAAAATACTCTTGTTCTTTCTGTTGGCCGAACCAACATGAGGGAATTGGGAGTTCGCTGAGTTCATCGAAATCAAGATCGTTCAACCTTTCCGCTGGGAATTGGGAGCGCGATAGAACTTCATCTGGTGGTCGTGAAGTTCAACACGTGTGATTGGGCGAATTATAGAGTGCTAACTCTTGCATTGGCAACGGGGGATCACTACGATTCATCAATTCCACGTGAGTATCTTGATCCTACGTCGAGAAGATCGGGCGACCCCGTATCAATATGAGAATGTGATTCGAATGCATACCTCTTTGGTTTCAACTTTTCATCCAAATGAGACTAAGCAATAGTATACTAAAGCAAGCATGTTAGTCTCACATTTATATTTGTCATTTAATCATATATTTGGATGTGAGGAATGCAACAGGATTATAAGAAAAGATATCAAATGCATGCCTCAACGATTTCATCTTTTCATCCAAATGATACTATGTAATCTGATGAACAAGGTTAATTGCACAAATACATTTGTCATTGTCATCAAAACCAACTTAATTGTATTTGTCAATATCACCAAAAACCAACTTAATGGAATTTGATCTTTCAATCTCGCCCCCCTTTTTGGTGATTGATAACAATTCAATTGACAATAATAGCATTTGGATGAAAATAAGCAAATGATAGAAAATTAAATTATTCATGCATGACACAAAGCAAATGCATGAGAGAAGGTGAAAAGCATTAATAAATTTTAACTTTATTCATTACTAAGTTCTCCCCATTTAGCATTAACCAATTAAATTAATTTCTCCCCCATTATCTATATTACTGATTTCTCCCCCATATCCAAGGCAATTATCATAATTTCTCCCCCCATTTGGCATTAAGTACCAAAAAGAGGCATTGATCACCAAATGCATTGATTACCACAAAACAAGGGAAGAGGACAAGTTAAGTCAAAAATGGAGAATTTGCATTATGGCCCTTGATACCGATTAATTTGACTTAATATGGTCTTCAAGAATATGAAACTTGACACAAATGACCAATTTGATAATACTTAAAATAACTAAAGATATTTGAAACACATTCAAATAATCTTACTCTTTATAGCTTCTTGAAAGCTTATCATTCCAATTGATATTTCAGTTTTGGAGTTTTCCTTCTTTTGATATTTGAATCATACTCCAATTTAAGTTTTAGATTTTGACATTCCAATTTGCCTTCAAAAACCACTTGAAAACCTGACTTACAAATATCCAATAAATCTAAGAAAATTTGTTAGTATGGATCAATAACCGAGGATCGACAGTCATCATTATAACTTTCTCAGATTATGAGCACACTAAAAGATATAAAAAATCACAAATTTGCTCATAACCAGTTGGAAAACTCTAAAAATCAGCCATTTGCTTCACATTTTGTAATGAGCACATATTCCTTACCATACTCTTCTTCAGTTTCAACGTAGAAACCGTTAGCGCAAATATTCTTGAAACGTAGGAGAGTTCTAGTCGATTCAAGGTACAATAAAGTTTCTTAAATGATCAAAGTTGTGCCTATTGGAAGTATAATTGTGGCTCTTGTTGAGCCTATTATATATGCATCGCTACTGACAATTGTTATAAGACTACCATCATTCTTGCTAATTAACTGAAAGAATTTTGTCTTTCTTAAGATGGTATTTGTTGTGCTGCTATCAGCTAAGCACACTTCTTTCATAGGGCACCACACGCGTTCTAACATAAAGTACTTTATTAATATGTAGTAGAAGACAATCAATACTGTTGTGGTTGCAGACCAAACAGAAAGAGAGTATGGTAGTGGAGAGTTAGGTGAGCAATGCTTAGGGTTTCCCCCATGGCCTGTATCGTATATATATCCACATGGGGAGTGTTTTTACAACCTTGCCCTTACACCTGAGTAACCCCCTCAAGGGTGTTTATGTCATTACATATGTCCTGTATTGGGCTTTACAGCCTTCTAACAGGCCGGCTGGGCTTAGGTGGGGGCCACTCTACAACAGGAGCCTCTCATGGTGACGGTCTTCACAGGCCGAAGCCATGTTGTCGAGCCATTTGGCCCCCTCCGTCCCTACGGCCTGTGAACTTCTGTATTGTTTGATAGAGCCTTATTGCTTGGTGTAGTGTCCGCCCCGTAGCGAGGGTATAGCGCTGGGCGGGTTGCCGAAGCCGCTGGCGTAGAGGGACCGAGGCTCGTCGTCTCCGATTTCATCCCTCGATCGGAGATGCTTCGCGTCCTTAACGAGGTCGCAGAGCACGCCGGCGGCAACCTGGATCGACGGGCGCTGTCAACATGCGGGGGAGATCTTCTGGCGCTCATGCTGAGTGCCTCGGAGATAAGGGTAAATGCCTAAGTTTGCGGCCTGCACCACTGTCAAGTACATAGTTAACACCTATTGTTTCTTTTAGACTCTTGCTCTCAGCCAAGCCCTGAAGGAGACTCGCACTCGCGAGCGGAGGGTGCTGGAGGGCCAACTTCGTGCTGCCGACGAGGCTCACGCCGTCAAGGACGAGCGTATTCGCGCGCTGGAGGCGAAAAGCGCGAAGGTGACTTCCGATGCGCGAATGGTTGCTGCGAATGCAGAGCTCGCAGTAGCGGCGGTGCAACGTGCCACGGAGGAGGCCCAACGCGCCACGGCGGAGGAGCGCGTCGGCTTGCTTCAGCAAATTTCCGCGCTGGAGGATGAGAAGGCCCAACTTGCTGTGTCCCTTGAGGAAAGGAACCGAACTTTGGGCGACGCGTCACTGTCAGCGTGGAGGGCGATGGAGTCTTTGGAACGGGCCCTCCGGGACCTTTGTGTTGACATGCCGGACGTTACGCACAGCCCCGCGGACCTGGCGCAAACGCTTGAGCGAATCGAAGAGGGCTCGACCTCGCCCTCCACGATGCCAGAGCCTTCGGCGATCACTGCAGCTTCTCCAGCGCTTGTCTCGCCTTCGCCATGCTCCACACCCGAGGGTGTGGGCATGTCAACGAGCTGGCGGACCCTCAGCTGGACCTGCCAGCCGAGGCCGGGGCGATGTCCAGTGCTGTCCACGTCATTCAGCCCAGCCTCCAGAGTTTCTAATCGGGGAGGACACGGCCAGGGTCGTGCTGCGACGAACGCTGCAACGGGAGGGGAACTTCATCCAGTGGCTCGAGGAAGTTCCCCGGCGCGACGACGATGACGCGGGGCTCAAGGAAGTTCCCCGGCGCAACGACGATGGTGCAGGGCTCGAGGAAGATCCACAGCGCAACGACGACGGCGTGGACCCCCAGGAGTGATGCCGGGGCCTGGTGTGTTGTGTTATGTACGCCTTGTGGTGCAGTTGTTGCCCTGTGGCCTCCTTTTTGTATGAATGAAACTACTTTCCCAAGGTGCTTTATTATTGCGTGCCATTCCCGCTTCAGGCGGTTGTGTCGTGTTGAGACTGGCTTTTTGCGCCCAACTTCGCTTCTGTTGACGGTCGTAGCATTTCGTAACTGAGGTAGATGCGCGAGCGCTTCGTTCCCTACCCTTCAAATTGGTGGCAGCGGAGCTGGCGCCTAGTCGAGGTAGACGCGTGAGCGCTTCGTCCCCTACCCTTCGAAGTGGTGACAGCGGAGCTGACTCCTAGTCGAGGTAGACGCACGAGTGCTCCGTCCCCTACCCTTCGAAGCGTTGGCAGTGGAGCTGGCGCCTAGTCAAGGTAGACGCGCGAGCGCTCCGTCCCCTACCCTTCAAAGCGGTGGTAGCGGAGCTGGCGCCTAGTCGAGGTAGACGCGCGAGCGCTCCGTCCCCTACCCTTCGAAGCGGTGGCAGCGGAGCTGGCGCCTAGTCGAGGTAGACTGCGAGCGCTCCGTCCCCTATCCTTCGATGCGGTGGCAGCGGAGCTGGCACCTAGTCGAGGTAGACGCGCGAGCGCTCCGTCCCCTACCCTCCGAAGCGGTGGCAGCAGAGCTGTCGCCTAGTCAAGGTAGACGCGCGAGCGCTTCGTCCCCTATCCTTCGAAGCGGTGGGTGGCAGTGCAGCTGGCGCCTAGTCGAGGTAAACGCGCGAGCGCTCTGTCCCCTATCCTTCGGAGCGGTGGTAGCGGAGCTGGCGCCTAGTCTAGGTAGACGCGCGTAGGGGCCACACCCCGTCTTATTTATACTCCGTAGAGTGCGTGGGAATATCAACCACGTCATATTTATACTCCGAAGAGTACGTGTAAGGGCAATGCCCACACGTGCGTGGGGACATCCGTGTCTTGTTTATACTCAGTAGAGTGCGCAGGGACAGCATCCGCGTCTCATTTATACTCCATAGAGTGCGCATGGAGGTATGCCTCTGCGCCTTATTTATACTCCGTAGAGTGCGCAGGGAGGTATGCCTTGACGCTGCGTCTTCTTTATACTCCGTAGAGTGCGCACGGAGGTATGCCTCGACGCTGCGTCTTATTTATACTCCATAGAGTGTGCACGGAGGTATGCCTCGACGCTACGTCTTATTTATACTCCGTAGAGTGCGCACGGAGGTATGCCTTGACGCTGCGTCTTATTTTTTCTCCGTAGAGTGCGTGCGGAGGCGGACCTCGATGCTACGTCTTATTTATACTCCGTAGAGTGCGTGCGGAGGCGGACCTCGATGCTACATCTTATTTATACTCTGTAGAGTGCGTGTGGATGCGGACCTCGATGCTACGTCTTATTTATACTCTGTAGAGTGCGTGCGGATGCGGACCTCGACGCTACGTCTTATTTATACTCCGTAGAGTGCGTGCGGAGGCCATTTATACTCACAAAGAGTGCGCGCGCGAACGCGTGTCTTTGTTTATACTCACGGAAAGTGTGTGCGCGAATGCGTGTCTTTGTTTATACTCACGAAGAGTGCGCGTGCGAACGCGTGTCTTTGTTTATACTCACAAAGAGTGCGCGCGCGAACGCGTGTCTTTGTTTATACTCACGGAGAGTGCGTTTTTGCAGGAAACAAGATGAGTTTCGCAAACGGTGAACTTTATTGAATTCCCGTTTGCACGGGTAAGCGATTACAAAAGGCGAGGTACTAACCACTGATCGCTCAAGGGCGGGAATGGCAGCGACTGTCATTGCCGTGGCGGCGAGGCGGGGCACGGTGGGAGCCTCTACTGCTGGAGCGATCCACGTGAGAGCTTGGCGGGGTGCTTCCTGAAGCCGCCGAGGATCCTTGCGTTGGCCTTCCCAGCCTAGGCGTCTCGTTGAGCCTTGTGGTGCGGTCCTCTGGTGCCGACCTCTATGCGCCGGGCCACATCCTGGTCACCGTGGGCGGTGATGATGCCCTACGGGCCGGGGAGCTTCATGCATAGGAAACCGTGGTGTGGGACTGCCCCGAAGGAATTGAGGGTTGGTTGCCCCAATATGGCATTGTAAGGGTACAAGATATCAATGACGACGAAGGTGACGTCTTCGCTCCTCACGTTGTCGTCCCGGCCAAAGGAGACCTGCAGGCATATCTTGCCCAGCGCCCTCAGGCGCTGGCCTCCGAAGCCCTACAGCGGGATTCCCGAGGGGCCCAGACGACTTCGGGGCATCCCCATCTGGTCGAAGGCTGCTGCGAACAAAATGTTCGCGGAGTTTCCTCCATCGACTAGGACACGCTCGACGTCGCATCCTGCGATGGTGACCTAGATGACCAGGGGATCTTAGTGGGGGAACTCCACGCCTTCGGCGTCGGTGGGCGTGAAGATAATTTCATGTTGCACCCAGTCCGGCGGTGCCTGTGCCGGGTATGCCGCCACGTGGTGTAGTCTTCGCGCGTAGGCCTTTCGTTGCCGCGCCGAAGCAAACTCCAGCGAGGAACCCCCGGAGATGACATTTATGACTCTGCGCCGGCCTCCTTCCGAGGCTTGGATCCGTAGGGGGCCCTCCTGGGGTTACCGCACTTGGGCTTGGATCTGCAGGGGGCCCTCCTGAGGCTGCAACCCCTGATCTTGGATCCGCAGGGGGCCTTCTAAGGGATGCTAGATGTGGGCTACGATGGGTGGCCGCACCTCGGGGTTTCTGTCCCTGGCGACGCTCTGCCGAAGTGCAGCGATGGTGGTGCATGCGCGCGTGTCGTGGCTGCCCCGACCATGTACCTCGCACCACAGGCCATGCTGCTGGTCGTCGTATTCCGCGCGAGTCCTATCGTCGCGACCCCGACCGCGCCCCCGGCCACGGCATTGTCTTCGGAGCCGCCTTCGATGTCGAAGACGTGTGGGCTCTCCGAGACTTTTGCTGGCCATGCTTAGGCTTATCGCCCGGCGGGTCCTTGTGCTGGGCGTCCTTGCGCTTGGGGGCATCCTTCGATGGCTCCTGCTTGCGCTTGCCCTTCGAGGACCTTTCCTTCGGCGAATCTCCGTTCTTCACCGCACCCTCCGCTTGATTGGTGTCGGAGTCGTCACCTTGACGCCGCCGCGCATCTTCTTCTGCTCTGGCGTACTCTTCCATCTTATCAAAGAGCTTTGCCACCGTCTTGATTGGCTATCGCGCATTGTATTCGGCCAACGGCCCCGGGCGGAGGCCCTGTACCGCTGCGTTGATAATGGTTGTCTCGTTGACATCATTGACCTGGCAACGGATCTTCGTGAAGCGCTTGAAATACTCCCAGAGCTTCTCCAAGGTTTTTGCTTGACAGCGAAGAGCTGGTCCGCGTCGACGCGCTCGACATAGTTCCCCTGGAAGTTGTTGTAGAGTCAATCGCGGATCTGCTCCCATGCGTAGACGGAGTTTGGCTTGATGGTGAAAAACCAAGAGAGCGCCACTCCCTGTAGCGCGAATGGGAGTCCCTTCGCCTTCGTGGTGTCGTCTCCGCCGGCAGCTTCGATGGCGGTCTCGTACACGCGCACGAACTCCCGGGGGTCCGTGTCGCCCTTGTACGGCTCGATGGCACTGGGGAACTTGAAGTCCTCCGACCAGGCCGACTGCTGCAGGCCTGCAGAAAGCGGGGACTCCGAGTCCACGCGTCGCAGCAGGACGTGGCTGGACGTTGGAACGTCACGGCTATCCGCCTGTTCTGGCGTGGGCTCCGGCGCGACCACCGGCGGGGTCTGGTGACTCCGAGCCTCTTGCATATCCTGCACGGCCCCGCAGAGATCCGCCAACTCCCGCTGGAGGTACCGAGGGCCACCAGCAGGGCGTTCTCCACCGTAGGCGTAGCCGGGGCAGTCGGCGCACCTGGTCGGCAGCCATGGCCTGTGCTCCTGGGTTGCCTGCTGTGTCGGCATGGTGGACTCCGGAGTCGAAGACGAGGCCCGCGTTGCCACCGGAACCGCTCGCGCATCGGGTGTAAGGGCGGCGGCTGTGCCAACATGGGCACCGGCGCTGTTGCCCACAACCACCCGGCTGGTGCTGCCGGCGTTGGCCATCATACCCACGGTGGGATCACTCGTCACGCGCAGGGCGGTGTCGACCATTGCGGCAGCAGTGGCGATGTCGACCGTCGTGGCAATGATGGCGGTGTCGACCGTCGTGGCGACGGTGGCGGGGTCGACCATCGTGCCGTGAGCGCCGATGTTCATGGCAGTCGCACCCGCGTCGTCGTCCACGCCTGCGACTGCCGGCGCCGAAGCCCTAGTGTTGACGCGAGACTTCGTCGCACCCGCCTTCTTCTTTGCCGCCGACGATGAAACTTTCTTCGGTGCCATCCTCCTTCGGATCTTGAGGCTTGCTCTTGTCCTCCTCACGAACGGCGCCAACTGTTGTGGTTACAGACCAAACAGAGAGAGAGAGAGAGTATGGTAGTGGAGAGTTAGGTGAGCAATGCTTAGGGTTTCCCCCATGGCCTGTATCGTATATATATATCCACATGGGGAGTGTTTTTACAACCTTGCCCTTACACCTGAGTAACCCCCTCAAGGGTGTTTATGTCATTACATATGTCCCGTATTGGGCTTTACAGCCTTCTAACAGGCAGCTGGGCTTAGGTGGGGGCCACCCCTACAACAAATACATAAATAAAATACTTCAAATATCATAACATATTATACTATTATTAACTAAATAAATGAATGAATTATTTAATATCATCCAACTATCATGAGAAAATAAATTGTTTGAGTGCCATCAATGCAAAGTTTAACTCATTCCTTTCACACATGAAATAAATGACAATTAAAGTCTAAATGTATTATGTGCATTAGACTGAATCTGCTAAGAAGTCGAAGACTTCGGCTACTATCTTCTCAGGGGTGAGGTGCTCTTCCTGGGAAATCATGGCGGCGGTAGCTACAATGTCAAGTGAGCGTGCTGCTGCAGGAGTGGAGTCAACCTCCATCAGCACAGGAAGCTACTCAGAACTCTCCCTTCAATGAAAGCAAAGTGAGTTTCATATTGCCCTTTTCCACTTTTCTTCTTCTTGGCCTGGAAGGCATTAACGATGTATTACGACTCTTTACAGATCCACGACTAGTGCCTTCACTTGATACACTTATAGCAGGTTTGGTCTCGCTCTTTTTTCCCATGTACTCATTTTTTAGAGTGGTATAGAGGTAATGCCTAAGAAAGTGAAGTGCATGATCATTTTCTTCAGGTGTGGGTTTGGCATCCTCCGATGCACCAATCCCAATGGCAGCACGGAGCTTCTTGGCTCTAAGTACAATTTTGACGTCGGAAGCCAAGTCAAGTAATTTTGGCCATATTGGGCTAGCTTCTCAAACTCCCGGTTCGTGATGCCTATCATCTAAATGTGCATAAAAGGGATATATAAATTTACTATAGGTAAACATACATGAAATAAATTGGATAATAGCATAAAAGGGTTCTCGTAATGTTCTAGAATTTTCTATGCATTTTTCTATAAATTTTACTGTTAATTATAGGGATTAAAGGTAATTAAATAATTATGATTAATCAAAACAGTAAGTAAATATAGAAAATAATAATAACAATGACAACATGCTTCAAATGTTAAAAACAATTCAAAATTTGAATTCCCGAACCCTCTTACGCTGGAATATGAATTTTTAGTGAATTCTACAATTTCCGAGAGCTTATCCGCTATTTTTCAATTATGAGAAAAATATTTCACGTAATTTTTTGATTTCCCCAACCCCATTTCCATCCGGTGGCGTCCCGAGCTGCGGCTCGTGCGGGCGTGACGAGGCGATGACTCGCCGTGCGGGCGCAAGGTGGTGGCATGTGTGAGTGGTGGCGCTTGGGAGCGGCAGTGTGTGGGCCAACGGCGCTCAGGTCAGCGGTGCTCAAGGAGCGGTGGTGGCCTTGCCCTAGGAGCCAAGCAATGGTAGATGGCAGCGCTTCGTCCGGGGCCAAGTGATGGGGTGAGCGGTGGCGCGCGGTCAAGTGGCGACATAGGGCGGCCGTGCGGCTCGGGCGGCATGGTCGTGGCCATGCGAGGCTCTGGCTCACGTACGGAGCGGCCATGTGGGGCCGGCAGCGCCTGTCGTGATGCACGACGGTGCGGGTCTAGAGGTGAGGTGGCTCGACGCGGCACGGCTGTGTAGGGCCGGCGGCGCGCAGTGCGTGCGGCGCGTGGTGGCGGCACGACCACATGCTGGTGGCTAGCGGCGTCCGAATCGGCGGCACGGCTCCAAGCCGGCGGCGGTGCACATTGTAGTGGCGGCTGCGTGGCTTCAACCCGTTGGCTATGCCGTATGTGGGCGTCATGAGGCAGCTCAGCCGCGTGCGGACGGCGAGGCGTGATGGCTCGGCCACGTGCGGGCGGCGAGGCGTGGTAGCTAGGCGGCAATGCGAGCGGCAATGTACGACGGCGCGACCGCGTGCAGGTGGTACGGCCTCGGCACGCACGCGGTGCGGCCGTGTGCGGGAAGCGCCGTGCGGGGTTGCTCCACAAGAGGCTTTTTTTCCACAATACAATCAACAATCCCTCTTTTTGCAATAATCTGATCGGCATTGTGCCAACGACTCTAAGTCAGCTCGCGGAGATTAGAGAGAATTTGCACCGTGAAAACAGAATCAATCTAGAATGCAAAACTGTACGGAATAAACGCAATTTAGATAACAATTCAATCAACATTAGTCGAGCTTCGACGATTACCTTTCGATCTACCGGAGTAATTCGTGCTGATAACGTGTTGAGGAACCGTTGCTGGCAAGTTTAATCCGAGCGATTCCTCTTATACGAGAGAGATAAATCAAACACAGATAATATAAAAAATACAAGAATTAAGCATAAAGAGAGATAGGAAAACTTTTTTCTTTATTACTTTCTCTCCTACAAATATAAATCTAATTATTAAAACTCTCCATTTATAAACTATATGGAAAGATGCCTATCCCTATCATAAACCAGCCCTGCAGCCCAGTCCCAGGCTCCCAACAAAAAACACCCGACGCGACCCCCTGCCTCGCCCGTACCGCAGCCGTCCAAGAAGCCGAGAAATAATTTTAAGCGGCGACGCCTTGCGAGCTCGTTCCTCCCCTCCCCTCCCCTCCCCTCCGCCCTCCGTCCGCTCAGCCGATCCGTCCCGCCGTCTCCGCAAGGTGAGATCCGCCGCCCCCTCTCCTCCACCGCTTCGACCCCTCGGTTGGGGCTAGGGCTTGGGCCGTCTCGGCGCCGTCCGCGTAGATCTGCGACATTTCGGTGGGGGTTCCGGCTCCTGGGGTGAGCTTGTGCGGATTCCTCTGATCAGGTCTCATCGTGGTTTCTTTTGTACGGATTGGGGATTGGGTGGGTTCTGATGCGCGACTGGAGGGGATAGGGTTTGTTGTTTCCTGGGGAGATCTGTTGGGACAAGATGGGTTTGTGCGGGTTGATTGATTCCATAGTTGGAATGATCGGACTCCGCGTTGCGAGTCTTGCGGTCCAAATTTGTTGGTGCAGAGGAACTTGTTTGGAGCATTTCCCCTTCGATCGAGTTCGTTGGAACATTAGATGGAAATTGTTATGTTAACCCATATGTATATCCGCTGTTCAATGGTCCTTCAACAAATTCAACAAATGGAGAAACATGCATACATATATGCGTATGTAGATGTATATGTATGTATATATAGGAAAATAATTCCATAGTACCTATGTTCACTTCTTATGTACCACTTAAATGATGTTTTTATACCTCTTTATCCTTTTGAGCGTGTTCTAATACTGATTATTAGATACTCCAAAGTGAGTTCTATGGGAAATTTGAGCATTTTCTAATAATAATTATTAGATACTCCAAGGTGAGTTCTATGAAAAATTTCAGAAAGTCCACTTTTTATAGCATAATTGTGTATATACCAAGGTTCAAAATTCCGCTACCGGGGTAAATCCCGCCCAGTCGGTAACCGGAAAACCTGGGAAAATGTCGATCAAAATTTGAAAACTGAATTTTAAAGTTTGCCAGATGCATGACCGGTAACCAAACTGGGTACCGCTGGAAAACAGGAAAAAACGGTAGAAAACCTGGAAAAACCGCTAGAAAACTGGAAAACCCCTTTTCAAAATCATCTACCACTAATTAAAGTATATTTATCTCATACAATAGTTAATCTAGCACAAAAAAGCTCTAAACAAACCATGGAACTGCATTATGCAGTCCTAACTACTGGAAAACTGGAAAAACCCTTTTCAAAATCAATGTACTACTAATTAAAGCATATTTACCTCATATAATATCTAATCTAACACAAAAAAAAGCCCTAAAGAAACCTTGGATAAACCATTAGAAAATCGTTAAACCCCTTTTCAAAATCAGTGTACTACTAATTGAAGCATATTTGCTTCATACAATAGCTAATCTAGCACAAAAAAGCCCTAAACAAATCGTAGGACTGCATTATGCAATCCTAAATTCAAATTCAAATTTGAAAATTTTCGGACGGTATTTTCAATCCCATTCTCAACCGGGTTTTCCGGTTACAGGCGGTAACCGGCCGGTTACCTTCGGTATTTTGAACCTTGGTATATACACCTTTTATATATGAAAAATGGTATGTAGAAAAAATTATATACACCTTTTATACATGAAAAATGGTATATAGAAAAAATAAAGGGCTCCGATAAAGAATTTTCAACCTAGTCCTATTGGAGTATCTTAAACTTAGTAAACGAACATGTTATACCTCTTTATCACTTTTGATATATATATATATATATATATATATATATATATATATATATATATATATATATATATATATATATATATATATATACTCCCAAGAGTAGTTGCACTCTATGTCGTATATCACAACATAAAGAGTATTTCACGTAACGGTGGGTATATGTGTAGTATATGAGTATATAAGACCATATAAGTGGTATGTATACTTTTTCATATGTGGTATGTACATTTTTTAGACATACTTCTTTTTAGTGTGAATATAAAAGTATTTGCAAAATATGCTAAAAACCACATACTTGCAATTTTTTTATGTGTACCACATTGGAGTATCTTATGGGTCTGTTCTTTTTATTTCAGCTTATGGTTTTTGAGTTATTCGTAAGAGATAGTACGGAGTAACAGAAACTCATGTGTGGTTTTGGCCGATATAAATGAAGTTGCTATAGTATGTACTATAATCAATTTGTAGACCCATTTTAAAAAGACACTCCGTTTGAAAACTGTTTACTGTAGAAAAACTGAAAAACAGCTTTTAGAAGATGAAAAAATGCTCTATAACTAGTATATTAGTGTACCCAAAGTGACAAATGAGTATTTTAAATTCGTTTAGGTGGTATATCAGAGGTGGAAGTAATTACACTCCGGAGTAGAATATATGTATGTATGTACGTACGTATGTACACCTAGGAGTTACATATATACATACATGTATATACACATATTTGATATATATACATACATACGTACGTACATATGTATACACACACACATACGTACGTACATATGTATACACACACATACATACATACATACGTACATATGTATACACACACACATACATACGTACATATGTACACACACATACATACGTACGTACATATGTATACACACACACATACATACATACATATGTATACACACACATACGTACATATGTATACACACATACGTACATATGTATACACACACACACATACATACGTACATATGTATACACACATACATACATACGTACATGTGTATACACACACATACATACGTACGTACATGTGTACACACACACATACGTACGTACATGTGTACACACACACGTACGTACATGTGTATACACACACACATACATACGTACGTACATGTGTATACACACACACATACGTACGTACGTACATGTGTATACACACACACACATATATATAGATACATACATACACCCATACATACACACACACACATACATACACACACATACATATGTATACACACACATACATATGTATACACATAGACATACACACACACATACATACATATGTATACACACACACACATACACACATACATACACACACACATACATACATACAGCCTTTTTCATACTCCCAAGAGTACATATTCCAACTTTCAATGTACCACTTAAAAGAACATGTTATAACATTTTATCACTTTTGGTACATTTAAAATATTAATTCTAAGATACTCCAATTGAAATTGGTAAAAAAAAATTCATCGAAGCCCTTTATCTTTTAGATATACTCTTTTCCATATATATATAAAAGGAGTACATACACAAATTATGCTATAAGAAGTGAAGTTTAATGAAATTTTTCATAGAACTCATTTTGGAGTATCTAATAATTATTATTAGATCATGCTCAAAAAGATAAAGCTATATAATAACATCATTTAAGCGGTATATGAGAAGTAGGAATACGTACTCCCAAGAGTATAAAATCATATATACATACATATGCATATTATATACATATATACAGATATGTATATGTACGTGTTATATATATATATATACACATATATATATATACATACATATATATATATATACACACATACACATACACACACACACATATATATACACACACACACACACACATATATGTATATATGTATAGGACGCTGAAATGGGACACCAGGGTGCCCGGACACCAAGTCTCCCTGACTTTATATTGCTTTTAGATGCGTGCAAGTGCAATGATATATAATATCAGGATGGAAAATCTTAATTATGAATGAAAAGTCTCAATCATGAATGAAAAGTTTTAATCATGGAGCCTAAGCAGCATGGTGCCCATACATGTATGTACATACATATGTGTGTGTGTACAAGTATGTTTTCCTAGTCCCAGGTGTAGCTACTCCCTATGCCGTATTTTGTAAAGTAAGGAATATCTCACGCAATGAAGGGTATGCATGTGTATTATATGAGTATATCGACCATCTAGGTTGTATGTATACTTTTTTAGATGGTATGTACAGTTTTTTGAACATACTCTTTATGTACGAATATGAAGGTATTACCAGGATATGGCAAAAACTATATGCTCCCTTGTAAATTTTTCATGTGGTTGGCATTGGAGTATCTTAAAATATCCGGTATGAGTATACTTAAGGTGATAAAGGAGTATGTCAAGTTTATTTAGATGATATATCATGGGTGGGAGTAACTACACCCCAGGAATAGAATGTATGTATGTACATATGTACGGATAACTACATCAGTTTAGTGAAGGAGCTGAAACTTGCTTTCCTAATTGGTGGAAAGCTAGATATTGAATGCATGATCTCTTGAAATTAATTGTTGTTGTTAAACATAGGCCCCTTTTTTCGTGAGGCTAATGTGTTGGTGTGATGCACTATTGTCTATTGATTAACTGGTTATATTGTTCACCCAAAGTGAAAGCCTGTTGTGCAACCAAGCCTTGATGCATCATAGCACCGACCCTGAAAAGGGAGGTCTAACCTCTGTTTTCTCTGTGTTCTGTATGGCAAATTCCAGTCTAGTAAACAAAACAACCAGATTTCATCTGAGCTTTTATTTCATAGTGAACAATGTGGTTAGAAGAATTATTTTCCTATTTACATGCTGTCATAAGTTTTACTGTCAGTTTTAAATGCTACTTTGTATTTATGTTTCTGTTTAACTCGACAGCTGTAGGAATTCTGGCCAAACTTAATGGCTATGATCGATGAGCCTCTGTACCCAATTGCCGTACTGATCGATGAATTGAAAAATGAAGATATTCAATTGCGTCTAAATTCTATTAGAAGACTTTCCACAATTGCTAGGGCACTTGGGGAAGAAAGAACAAGGAAAGAACTAATTCCATTCCTTAGTGAAAATAATGATGATGAAGATGAGGTGCTTCTTGCAATGGCGGAAGAGTTGGGTGTGTTTATTCCATATGTTGGAGGTGTAGAACATGCACATATTTTGCTTTCACCATTGGAAACATTGTGTACTGTGGAGGAAACCTGCGTCAGAGACAAGGCAGTTGAATCGCTGTGTCGAATTGGAGCACAGATGAAGGAAAGTGATATTGTAGACTGGTTCATACCTGTTGTAAAGGTACGAGGAGTACACTTACTGTATAAATTGACGTGTTTTCTTGTAATATGTGGCCATCAACATGAGCATTTGGATCATTTGGGCTTCTGCTGCAGTTATATAACCATTTTTCTTGATAGATACACTTCCTACCATATGATTTTCAATAACTATAATTTTTGCCCTTGCTTTATAACACTGTACAGATGCTTATTGAACGAGCTTCACCAGTTCACATTCTAATTGAACAAAAGCCTTCTAAAATTTTGTATTATGCATCATTTAACCTATTCCATTTGTAGCTTGAACAAGTTTATTTGATTGTCAGCAAACTAGTTATTCTCCCAGTATGTGTCATAGCATTATGTCCTTTTGTTTTCTTGTCTGGCCATCTCGTTTTCAATAATAATCAGAACTGGTGCTTCGTGGTATGGGGAGTATGCTTAGAAGCGTATTTAGTTTATTGTATTTTAGTTGAACTAATAAAATTTTATTTCTAGTGAACTAATTTTATGCATGTGCCAATTGCCAAATATGTCTGCAGTTAGCATTTGCAAAAGTTTTGATAGCCAGCAGCATATGATTTGTGGAGTGTGCGTGTGTATTTTGCAGATCAAAATAATGTTACAGATCATTCTTCTCCTCTGCGTAACTATAAACAAACACATAGCAGACTTGTTCTCTTATTCTGGAAAGTTTATTTTCTAGATTATTCTGTAGTTTGTTTTTATGTCCATTAACTAGACATACTTTGCTCATTTCAGAGGTTGGCAGCTGGTGAGTGGTTTACAGCTCGAGTGTCATCATGTGGCCTTTTTCACATTGCCTATCCTAGCGCACCTGAACCATTGAAGGTAGAATTGAGGACTATTTACAGCCAGTTATGTCAAGATGACATGCCTATGGTTAGAAGAGCTGCTGCATCGAATCTTGAGAAGTTTGCTGCAACAGTTGAACAGAGCCATTTGAAGACAGAAATCATGTCAATCTTTGATGACTTAACACAAGATGGTACTTCCTACAGGCATTTTAACTAAATTATGTTATTTGTTTTACTCTTTGCTTTGATAATGGCATATGTGCATTGGTTTAATGCATGTAGTATTAACTACTCAGTCAGCTTCTCTTTTGTTCCTAACATGTTGCTAACGCATAGTCCACCACAGTTTTTTGTTGTGCGTGTCTTTTTGAACGTTGGTGCCATTTTTTTGGCAACTTCGTGAAAGTAAATTTAAATTTTTGATGTGTCCCTGTGAGAATCATGTATGACTGCTCAGCAGTCAACATAATCTGTGCCAAACTACTATACAAACTTTAATATTCCATTTCTCTTAAGAAAATTAATATTCTGTTAGCACATTAGTTTTGTATTCAATATCCCATGTCATTTGTAATATTTCAAGTGGATCTTGTTTTGTTTATTGCAGATGCGGAATGTAGTTATTGCAATGAATTTGAACCTGTCCAGCTATGCAACTTTGGTTCTTATGTACTTGTTGTGTGGCTGCATGATTCTTCTTTTTAACAACTTTGATAAATCTATTACTATTATAAAAGGAGTTGGTAGTTGTACGTCCATTCTTCTTCAACCGCTCTATTTACTCAGCTTCTCACCATTCTTCACTTTCCAACGGATCAAAGCAACTCTCTTCTATAACATGATGCTATATATATTCAATGAGTTCCGTTGCAACGCACGGATACGTAACTAGTATATTAAAGTAGAAGGGCTGGGCTGTTTCTGTTGGCTAAAATGCAATTGGGCTGTTTCTGCTGGTAGAATTGAGTAAAAGAGAGGCCGCTCATATATATTAATTAATTAAATTTTGATTGTTGGAAGTGTTGGACTGCTTGCTGCTGTACTCTTTTTGCGTCAAGGGATTGTGGGCTTGTATCTGATGTAGGACCAGGGAAGCAATATGTTGTTTTCTAGTGCTTACTGGTTTATCTTCTGCCTTGTGGCCTCTTTTGTACGTATTCCTTGGAAGTAAGAGCAGATAAACAAGTGCATTTTTGCAACATACTTTTTCTGTAATGATGGTGCTTGATCTTCATGGTCAATTCTTGAAGCCTCAAAAGTCAAAAGTTATAACTTAAGGGATGCTTTACTACTAGTTTTGCATTATGCAGATATTTGGTGTGATATGTTGGATTTAAGGGTGGATAAGCAGTCTTGTTTCTAAGTGCGTTCTAGTGTAGTTGCTGTGGGGTATGCCTATTTTCTAGTTTATTTATTCAAGTTCCTATATTGTTGGAAACAAACTCTTAATATATTTGACTGAAATCCACTCATAAAAGACTTTGTTATATGGAATAAGTTGATATCATAGCCATCTGTTACGTCTTCTAATAAGGGATTGTCTCTGACTTGTATATTCAGACCAAGATTCAGTGCGCCTATTGGCAGTTGAGGGTTGTGCTGCTCTTGGGAAGTTGTTGGAACCCCAAGATTGTGTAGCACATATTCTTCCAGTTATTGTCAATTTCTCTCAGGTATATTTTCCATTTTTAAGTGGTTTTGTATGACACATAAATTTATTATACTTAAAAATAAAGAATCACATAGAATCATAGTCCTACAATTTGATCCCATTCACCAGAAAACAATCCTACCAAGTGTCACGATCTTGACAACCTTGCTCTGCTATACTATTATATTCATTTTTGTTTATTTCTGGAGGTGCAAGATTATCCTAAGGACTATGTTTAGTTTTTAACTTAATGTGATTGTGTTTCAGTGTACTTTAGTTTCTGTTGCTTATACTTTTCTTAACTGCTTCAACAGGATAAATCTTGGCGTGTGCGTTATATGGTGGCCAACCAGTTGTATGAGCTCTGTGAGGCTGTTGGTCCTGAGCCTACAAGGTGTTACTATGTGCCCCTATTGTAAAGTTTGGCTAAGTTACATTTTTTATTTTTGCTTGCAGCAGAAATGGTGTTTTTGACATAAACTGATTATTGTTCTTTATTTGGAAACGCTAATCATTGTGGCACACTGGACTTCTTACCAACAATATCATTGTTTTAATTATCTTCATAATAGGGCTGATCTGGTGCCTGCATATGTTCGCCTTCTTCGTGATAATGAGGCTGAAGTGCGAATAGCAGCTGCTGGAAAAGTTACAAAATTCTGCAGGATACTAAGCCCACAGCTTGCAATCCAACATATTCTTCCGTGTGTCAAGGTAGGGTCAACTGGTCAAGAACTCAAGTGTTGCCCAAAAGTTAAATAGTTTTGTACTGTTAATTCTCGGAGGACTAACTTTTGCCAATCATACCTGCAGGAATTGTCTTCGGATTCATCTCAGCATGTTCGTTCAGCTTTGGCTTCAGTTATTATGGGAATGGCTCCTGTATTGGGAAAGGTTAGAGCTATATCGGTGAATAGATTGTATTGCTTTGTTGGAGAGATACACTTTAGTCAGCTGTTGATAAAATTTGCATTGCTTTTGTTGAAAGAGCTGCAAGATATATATAGTTTTGTGAGCCGTTGTTGTATCACAATCTGTGTTCCTATGTTTGTGTCGATACTGAACTTTGAATTCAGTCCTTTTGAGTAGGTTTTTCTAATTTAGCAAATTGTTCTAGTCCTAGGTGCATCTATACTTCTGAATCATACATTATCTGATCATCACAAGTTCACAACCCATCATCAAACAAGGCATGCTTTTTGCAGGAAATATATGTTTATGAGAAGCAGGTTATGTTGCGTTGCATTTTTTTATTATCATGCTGCGCTAATTAATCCAAATAAATTGCAAAATCTATCAGCAGTTGTCAATTTCTCTTAATGATGCTTATTTAAGATGTAAATCCTTCCATTTCATTCATATATTTCCGATAGTACTGCGATTTTTTATATATGTTATTGGACTTAGTGTTTATCTATTTGTGTTTAGATAATGCTGACCAATGCCAGTTTTGACCTTTTGTAGGACTCCACAATCGAGCAACTTCTTCCCATTTTTCTTTCTTTGCTTAAGGATGAGTTCCCTGATGTTCGACTCAACATAATAAGCAAACTCGATCAGGTTAATCAGGTCAGTGCCATGCTACAACTCCAAGCTATATACACAGGCTTTTCTGCTTCATCCATAAGTAGTATCTTCTGGGTTTCAGTTGGTTTGTTGTTGAGGATTTCATTGAACTGGTCTTGACAAGGGTAGAGATTCTCACTACTGAACTGATTGATGCAATGACGCTGTCTGCCCTGTATTTTATCAGGCGAGTTACTGGCATGAACCAGCAAAATCTTGGATAAGATGAAATTTTAAATAACATGACTAGTATGTGAAATGGTAACCAGCAGGTTACTGCTTGGTTTCTAGGAAAGTTTTAGCAGTAACCAGATCACTGTTTTTGATATACTAAAATTCAGATGAGTGACTGGGCTTGTATGACCATTAGTGACTCCTGGAGAATGCTCTGTAGTGATTATAGCCTTCCATCTGGACGGTGGTGGTGTCTCTTAATATCTGTTCTGGAATATTTTACGTTAGTGTTTTATATGCAAGTTGGCTTTGGATTGCGAACCCTTATCTTGCCTTTAGATGGCATGCTTGTGAGCATGTGGCAAAAGTTGGTTTATTTAATAAAACATTATATCTCTGTTTCCATATGCATTCCCGCCCTCGGCCCTCCTATTTCCTTCTTTGGTTATGCCTCTCCCCCCCCCCCCCCCCCCAATTTTCTTACAATATTCCGAATTTATTATTCCTTCGGGTTTCCAGTAGTACATGTTATGATTTGTGTTATTGTTTCTTGGAAAAAGGAATTTAATTTCATTGTTCAGACACTAGGTTGCACTCATACAGGTAGTGGATACAACGATACAACATTTTCCCAAAAAATGATAGGGCAATATGGCTACATATTTGTATTAAAAAATGAAAACAAAAAAATAGAACTTTGTATGATATCTAAGGCATAAAATTTTATTAAATGAATTGTAACCCCCTTAATAATTTTCCCCATAATATTCACTTTAACCAAAATGTCCATTGTAAACCATCCATCCGTTGGGACTATGCATCAAATTGGAGCAATCTTCTGTAAATAGTTGACAAGGTTCGTGTGATCGAGGTAGGTGGCCAAGGCGCCAAGCATTATGTGGGTGGTAACACTGAGTTGTTTCCTACAGTGATAGCATCGTCCTTCAGTAGCGACCGTGGCATCCTCTCTTCCCTCTATGTGCTGCTTTCCTTGATTCCTTCCTCCACTTGGTCGTGACCAGCATTGGTCTAATTATCATGGTTGTCACGGCGTAGTTGGCAACCACGGCGCCTAGACGCCATGGCGACACCATGGCGAGTCGCCTAGCTCTACATGTAGACATGCAAGTATGTATCCCAATCCCAACATGCATACATACCTCTTCATCGTGCTGACTCCTATTAATCTGCCGACTGCGCTCTCTCTCTCCCTCCTTCCTGCACTCAGTTCTCTCCCTGCCCCGCCGCCTCCTCTCCCCGCTGCCTCGCCTCCTCCCGCCGCCTCACCTCCTCTCCTCTCCCTGGCGACTCCTCCCCCCGCTGCCTCGCCTCCTCCCACCGCCGTCTCGCCCCCTCCCCGCCGCCTCCTCCCCCGCCCCCAAGTCTCGGCGAATGTCCATGGCATCCACCTAGCTTCGCCGCGACGTCTAGGCGACGCCGTAACAATCATGCTAATTACTCTTACCTGGCTAACAAAAACACCACGTCCTGTGTTTCAAATTGTACAAAAGTTAGCTGTATTTTTATTGAAGATTTGAAGTAGGCAACAAATGATTTTGATTCGAAGACTAGCCAGTTTAAACATGGTTGAATTAGACCATAGCAGGCTTTGGTTCCTTATGTTTAACCTGCTTGCTCATTCATTCAAATTCAATGCTGTATTGATAACCTCTGTTTCTCCTTCAAATCTTTCAGGTTATCGGAATTGACTATCTATCACAATCACTTTTACCAGCCATTGTAGAACTTGCTGAGGATAGGCACTGGAGAGTTCGGCTTGCCATAATTGAGTACATACCTTTGTTGGCAAGTCAGCTAGGTGTTGGATTTTTTGATGACAAGTTGGGGGCACTTTGCATGCAGTGGTTGGAAGATAAGGTAATGATTATTCTTACTCCTGCACATGAGGTCGCCTTGATTCATTATGCACATATACATATGCTTTTTCTAGTGATTTGCTAGTAAATTACTGCATAAGTTTGTAGTGCATAAGGTGACATTTTGTGTTGATTTACAGCTGTGATAATGATCGTTGATAAATCTATACTAACATTTGGATTTCAGGTTTTCTCGATCAGAGATGCAGCTGCCAACAACTTAAAGCGTTTGGCAGAAGAATTTGGCCCTGAGTGGGCAATGCAGCATATAATACCTCAGGTAATCTTACGACCCCCAAAAAGATTCACATGATCTCAATTGCTGGTATCCTATTTTTTTTAGCTTATTCCTGATAGGATCACTATTTTAGCTGATGGACACAAAGTCCACAAATTGCTACTGACTCCTTTATGCAATGGTTAACAAGAACAAGCAACAGCCTCCTTTATCGCCCCCCCCCCCCCCCCCCCCAATTTCTTGCACTTTACCCGTGTAGAAGTCTAGAAGAAAAAGTTCGAATAAAGGGATGTTTATCCAGTGGCAATGTATGAGGTCAATCTATGAAGAACGTGAAGAAAAGACAAATGTCTGGAATAAGATGATTAATAGGCAGTTATTTATCTTGATTTTTTTATTGTCCACTTTACTTTTTAAGTTTGAAATTTGCCACCATTTTTTATTGTATATCAAATGTAGCACACCACAGATTTATTTTAATGTAGTAGTTTGCCACCTGTTCATCTCATGTTCTGCAGTAACTTGCACCAGTGATAATTCAGTTGTCATGCTACTATTAGTGGAACTTATTTATCGTCTACAATTTCAAGATTCCTTTTTGGTGATTTCACTATTTGCTTCCCATAATAATTTATACAATACAGAATTTGTGGTAGCCTATAAATATATATGTATTTTTTATGTTTTTATAGGTGTTGGAGAAGACAAACAACCCACATTATCTGTATCGGATGACCATTTTGCAAGCTATTTCTATGTTGGCTCCCGTCATGGGCGCTGACATCACATGCCAACAGTTGCTCCCTGCTGTGATTGCTTCCTCAAAGGACAGGTGAGTACAAATGGCATACGCAAAAGGACCATCACCTGTTCAGGGTCTTACTAATATAATCTTAACCTGCCAGGGTGCCAAACATTAAGTTCAATGTTGCCAAAGTCCTGCAGTCGCTCATACCCATCCTAGATCAATCTGTAAGTTGCGGTGGCCCGGCCTTTTTTTTCTGTTATCCTATGTTGTGCAGTGCTAGTCTTTTGCTTATTTTACCAAATGTTTATTTTACAGGTTGTGGAGAAGACAGTGAAGCCATGCCTTGTCGAGCTCAGTGAGGACCCAGATGTGGATGTAAGGTACTATGCAAACCAGGCCCTTCGGGCATGCGACCAAACGATGATGTCAAGCTAACTAGCCATTTAGTAAATAATTCCCGCAGACTATTTTTGGAATACGATAATTGATAGTTCGGTATGCATGTTCTTTGTATTAATGTTGTAATTCACCGATTATGTTGAATCTGTTTTTTATTTGCGAGGAAACTCTGTTTAGTATGGGGTTTCATTTATATTCTGGGATGTATTTGGCCTTGGGTGAATCCTGGACATTGGTGTGTGCGCTTTATGTTGATGTGGTGCAATCTTTGCATCGACCCTCGTGACCGAGCTTTCAGCTTTTATCTATTTGTCACTTCCTTGTGTTACTACTGTGATTTAGTGAGCTTGCGAGCCGCAATTTAGATGAGACGTGCAAAAGTTTTGGCACCAAAATTTAGATAAGAGACGTGCAAAAGTTTTGGCACAGATTTGGTGCCCCATACAAAATTGAAAAGAAGGCTTCGTTTGGAACCTGTGTTTTTTCGTGTTATTTAGGAACCGAACTATTTCTTGAAATTCCTACGGTCAAAGAGGCCAATGGTTCTAAGAAAAACCTACTACTGGGGATGTTAAATGCTCACCAGCTAGCCCACTAAAAAGAGTTCCTGATTAATTGCAAATTGCAAGATACAAAAAGGTACTACCTTGAGGCTACAGCTAAAGCCGTGACATGATTACATTAGGGCCATGTCATGTTTCGCCATCCCGCGGCCAAGGAGGTTTTGAGGCAGAAGCACACTGCTGTGTGTCCGTCCTCGTCGTTTACTTTACGTTTCATACTTCCAATTAAAAAACCCTATAAAAGTAGGGAAAATTCCAATCGCACCAGTGGCTCATTTTTTTTTCCTGATTAGTGATTTGAAGCCACCTCCATCGATGCCTCCCCATGCCCACTGCCTGCCTCTTGGCACGAAAATGTGAAGGCCACCCAAGCACGTCTTACCGGATGGGATTGCAAAACGGGATATGTGAGTTGGTGGTCGTCGGTCCGTTCTTCCTCCTCTCTTCTCATCCATCCGATCGAAGATTAACCGTCCAAATCCACATGTAGGTAGTTCTTCCATTTCTCGTAGAAAAGGTCGGACCGACACGTGGGCCGCGCTCCTCTTCTCTTCCCCCGCATCTCCACCTCCCGCAACCGCTGCCTCCTCCTCTCCCCCGAACCCTCGTGCCGCGCCTCCTCCTCAGCGCCGCCACCAATTCCTTCCCCGTACAGCAGCGTCTGATCGCAGTCCCTCAACTTCCCCAACAATGTCACATCCCCTCGTCGCCGCCTCCCCAACACATTTGCCCGTCGCCTCCTCTCCCCAATCTGCCAGCCGCCGCCTTCCCGCCTCCACTTCCCGCAACTGCCGCCTCCTCCCCTGAACCCTCGTGTCACGCCTCCTCCTCGGCACCGCCACCAATTCCTTCCCTGCGCGGCAGCATCTAGTTGCAGTCCCCCCACTTTCCTTAGGGCGCCGCCACCAATTCTATCTCCCATCGCCCCTCCAACCAGCAGCACGACGCTCGGCAACAGTGGCCAGTGGATCGGAGAGAATGGCGTTCGGCGACAGCTGCCGGTGGATCAAAAGAGAAGGGCACTCGGCGATGGCGGTGGCTTCCTCTTACTACGCCCGCCCGTGGGGCTCTCCCCCGCCGTCGTCACCCAATGGTCGCTCGCCCGGTGAGCCTCTCTATGTCCTTCTGCTCTTCGCTCGGAGCCTATCGCGCTGTCTGGCGATTTTGGTCTCTCAAACTGGTCGTCAAAGTCGGTGCCATGGCTGAATAGGGCCGTGGTCGAGGGGCCATGGCCAAAGTTGAGGGGCCGTGGTCGAAGTCGAAGCCGTGGTTGAAGGGGGCCGTGGCCGAAGTCAAAGATATGTGGTCGAAGTCGAAGGGTTGTGGTCGAAGTCCAAGCCGTGGTCGAAGGGGGGCAGCGGTCGAAGTCGAAGGGCTATGGACTAAGTCGGTCTGCGGTCGAAGTCAAAGGGTTATGGTTGAAGTCAGGCCGTGGTCGAAGTCGAAGGGTCATGGTTGAAGTCCAAACCATAGTCGAAGGGGATAGTGATCAAAGGTGCAGTGGTCGAAGTCGAAAGGTCATGGATGAAGTCGGTCCGTGGTCGAAGTCGAAGGGCCATAATCGAAGTCGAAGGGTCATGGTCGAAGTCCAAGCCGTGGTCGAAGTCAGGGCCAAGCAAGCTGGCGCCAGCAGTCGGGCGATAGGGCACAAGCGCACCAGAGGCCTACCAACGTACAACTACCAACGATGATCGACCGCTCCCAACCTACGATCATGCGCGATGGTCGACGATTTCTAATTTACGACCATGAGGTGTGATCGATGGCTTCTAATTTACGACTATGAGCACTGGTCGATGTGTTTCGCCTTACGATCATGAGGTGTGGTCGATGTCTTTCGACTTACGACTACAAGCGTTGGTCGATGTGTTCAGACTTACGACCACGAGGTATCCTCGATGGCTTCCGACTTACGACCATGAACGATGGTCGTCGGCTTCTGATGTACAACCATGAGCCATTGTTGAAGGCTTCGATTTAGAACCACGATCGATCGTCGTCCGCTGCCAACTTACGACCACCAGTGATGGTCAACCGCTCCTGACCTATGATCTCGTGCGATGGTCGATGGCTTTCGACTTACGGCGATGAGGTGTGCTCGAGGGCTCCCGACCTACGACCACGATGTGTGGTCGATATATTCTGACTTATGACCATGAGGTGTGATCGATGACTTTCGACTTACTTGACGGATTTAAAAACTTTCAGAACATGTTTGTATGTATATTCTAAAAAAATTTACCACCGATGAGTTTAAAACATGTAATATGATAAATTTTAAAAATCCGTAACAACGCACGGGCATTCAGCTAGTATTTAGATAAAATGCCACTACACAGTGACCATATCATGAAAATGCCACTGCAAAATGAGGAGGAATCATAAAAATGACACCGCAAACTCCAAATGTTCGTACAAATACCTTGTATCTTTCCCCCAAATTAGACCATATTGCCCTCGCCTCTTGTTCTTGTTCAACCATGTCATGGCCGACGGTGGTGGTGAGATGATGGTGGTGAGTAGGAAAGAACAGGAAGCAAAAAGAACCATGACACTCAAAACTTGAAACAAACCGAATTTACAGAAAATTGAAAAATTCTTTTTGAATTTGATTTCTTGAGCTTCTTTAGCCAATTCTCAAATCCTAGCCATCCAAGCCCTAAATATCCTGTTACTTTGCCTCAACGAAAGAGATTTTGCGCGGCACTGTTCATCGTCGAGATATTTTCGCCGCCGCCTGATATTTCACCGCCACCGAACCCTCTCGCGCTCTCCCGCCCTCTCTCGCATTCCTCTCCCCTGCCAGCTCTCAGAGCACAGTCAAGACACCGTACACCCTACCTTGACATGCCCTAGCTTCCCCTTGCCGCGCGTGTCAAGCTGTTGGCCGTGCGCCGCCTCCGTCTCTGCGCTCTTCTCGCGAGCCCCTCTCTCGGCCGACCTGACAAGTGCAGAAAGCTTTTGACCGCTGCAACTCCTGCCCTGAGGTACCACCACCCCAAGCCGACCTCTTGCCGCCATGGACATGCCCTCCCGAAGCATCCCGAGCCAGCCCTAAATATCTCTCCATCCCCGAACCGCCTTAGACACCCTATAAGAAGTTCCCAAACCCTCTTCTCTGAGGCACACTCATCGCCAGCAAGCTTCCCCCGTCCCCAATTGAACCCTCATCAACCCCACTACTGGTAATCGCCGAAAACTCCCGAGGTGAGCTCAAATCCAATTCCGATAATCTAGCCAACCACTCTTCGATTGCCTGCTCCTGTAGTCTCCTCATACCCTAAGAAGCCTCCCCAAGCCCCTGCCCTAGCTCCCCAGGCTCTCCTCTTCCCCGCCTCCGAGCTCCTCCGCCCGGTCATGGCACTCCACCGTGGCCGGCCTCGCACAGCTCATTATAGCCCAAACCGCCACCACCCGGACCTCCCTGACCACCCCAAGAAGGTCAAATGCCCACCAATTTTAGAAATAATAGTCCCGGTAGCTCCCAAGCTCTAAAACACCGTGCTATGTTCACAAGCTTGCCGCCGGCGATTGCCGCCTCTTCTGGCCGTGCCGACCCCAAAAATGGGTTCCCGGCATTCCCCTGAGTCCATCCATGGTCTCGGTTGGCGTCGCAAAGCTCTGTAGAGCTGCCAGTCGTCGTCGCAAATTTCCCCTGTTCGGCTGCTACAGTGCGCGCGCGGGAGGTTGAAGATGAACAGTACCTGCCCGGTACTGTAGCATCTAGCCCGCAGCGAATAGTACCCGATCCGGTACTGTAGCAAATGGATCCGGTTTGAATAGTAAATACCCGGAATGAATAGTGCCAGACCCGTTAAGCCTTTAAAAATCCAAAAATGCATATTTGCACTCGTTTGAACCGTTTCAAGCCCACGAATCCATTTTCTAGGTCCATTTCTCCATTCCAAGCCTCCTAAAAATCCTAAACCCATTTTATTTGGTTTTTCTCGAATTTTATTTCTTTATTTTCATTTCTTTATTCCTAGCTCGTTTCCTTCGAGCGTGGAATTAAATTAATTCTTTGCTTTACGCTAGCGACCGATGTTGAAGACCAACTAATTCAAGGAGAAGGAATCGAGGATCAAGCTCAAGATCGAGAAATTGAAGAATACGAAATAATTGAAGTCGAAAATCCGCAAGGCAAGTCACATGTTTTTGATCATGTTAAACCAAATTTCCGTTAATTACTATTTATCAGTATTTTCATTATGTTATTTGTGCAATGTTATTTTATGTACAATGAATGTTTAGAATGACATGATACTAGTTAATGTCCTACCACCCGAGAAAGCCTAGTTTAATTTGATGGCCATATTCACCTGGACAAACCCTAGTAAAACTAAGTAAGTTAGTTAATTAATCAAAGTAGATTAGGTGTTCAGATATCTCATATTATAAAGTGGTTCGGCTTTACCGAAAGGTTGTTGGTTGTGATTGGAAAAGTAGTTTGAGTAAAAAGCAAGGACTAAAACCTTATGCCAAGTAAAAAACATAGTGATCGCCTAACCACAAGCGTTGATTCGTCAAACCTAGTTTAGTAGCTGCTCAAATCGATTGAATATCTACAACTTATTTTGGGGACTCCGAATAAGGAACATCCCGCGTATACAAGGTTGGTATGGAAACAATGAAACCATATTTAACAACGGTAGGATTACACGGAGTCGGAGTGCGTCTTTCTGCGTTGGCCAGCGGAATGCCGACTGCCTGTGTTGCCTCGTCCCTACCGGGTAGAGACTATATAAAGATATGAGCAGCAAAAGGCCTTGTTTTCTTGAACCTGGACGCAGGAACTAAGAAATCTTGTGGGTAAAGTTGGGCAACTCTGCAGAGTCATGACTAATGGTATTCGAATACGTCGTGCTTCCGGTAAATGAAGCTGTGTTTAATGGGTGATTCCAACAACGAAGCATAAGTAGATTTGGAATGGTTGTGGAAATGCGAAAGTGTGATAATCAAGTTTGTAAACCCCCCCCCCAATACCTTAAGTTTATGATTTAATATTTCTTGTTTGATAGTAAAGTGTTTACAAACAAAATTGCATCCACATAAAATAATGAACCACTATACCCCATTTCATGGCAATCTCCTGCATGTAGTTAAATAGCATTTTACATGTGACTTGTTGAGTACGGTTGGTTGTACTCACGCTTGCTAAAATCATTAAACAGAAAGTGTTTGTCAAGATAATGAAGGAGTTTTCGAAGACGACGCAGACTTCTACGAAATAGACGACGTCGAGTGTTAGGGTTTATTCTACACTCAGGCCTGCCTGTGGAGTTTCTTTTGGTAATGTATCTTTGGGCTGAACGCCCCTTTATGTAAAACTTGGCTGCTAAGCCTTACTTTTATAATAAAGTTTGATTTTATGCTTAAGCTTACTTCAGCAATGATGCGCATTCTTCTACAGTACTCGCAGCTGAACAATCCTGGGCAGTTGCGAGGTTAACCTAACGCTCCCAGAAATGGGGGTTGTTACAGAATGGTATCAGAGCTAGTTTGCTTGACTGTAGGATAAAGCCTAAGTGATACTAGGAGTGTTTATAAAATTTTAATTCAAAAATATCAAAAGAGTTTACATAAAATATAAGTATTACTGCTGTCTTCTCTCTCCTAAAATGCTATCTCATCTATCCTAGAATTTTATTTGGTTTGGTTTTGTTTTGTTTAAAAAAAAAGAGTTACATCTACCCTTATCTAACCTCAAAGTACACGTTGTGTAGTTGTGTAGATCACGATAAAATAGAAGTGACCCTTTAGTAAGAGTTTCTTTTGTGTGTAACACGAGCTGTAATATGTACCTCGTATGTATGGTATGTGTTCAGCTTGTAAAGATAAATGAAAACTATGTTGTTTGCTATCTCGTAATTTGTTTGCAATTAATATCTAATATCTTGTCTTCCTCAAAATTCTATCTTCCTGAATTCGTCTTGGCTCATCTTATTCAATCTACTCTCATCTTTATTCTAAATCCTTGCTCACCTATCTGATATTATAAAAAAAATCGCTGCAGAACAACTCCAAAACCCAAGCAGTTAAAGATGGCAGGAAATGGAACTCATAGCCAAGGTAGCCCACAAGCAGAAGAAGCTAATCAGAGTGGCGCAACAGAAGCACGACAAGCCCACAACCCACAGCCCAGTTTGGCAGACATTTTAGCAAGGATAGAACAAGACCGATCACGTGCAGAACAGAATCAAAAGACAATGATGGAAGTACTAGCCAAAGTCTTGGAACAGATAGCAATGCGAGAAGCAGCAATGACAGAAGTACTGACAACAATCATGTCAGGATTTACCACCAACCATGAAGGAACACAAATCACGTCCAAATGGTCAGACTTTCGGAAGACAAAACCTCCAACTTTCTCATCCTCTCCAGACCCAATAGAAGCAGATGATTGGATCCGAGACATCGAAAGGAAGTTAAATACTGTGCAGTGTACGGATAAAGAGAAAACTTTGTTTGCCTCTCATCAACTCCAAGGACCAGCTACTGCATGGTGGATGAACTATCAAGTCATGCGTGAAAATCAAGAGATATCATGGAAAGGATTTAAAGTGTCATTTCACCAAGCCCATGTTCCCACTGGAGTTGTAGAAGCAAAGCGACGAGAATTTCTCGCACTCAAGCAAGGAAAACGAACAGTAATGGAATATCTTCACCAATTTAACCATCTAGCTCGCTATGCCCCAGACGATGTCAAGAATGAAGCAAAGAAGATGGAAAGATTTAGAGAAGGATTGCAGATATCTTTAAAGCATCATATCTCAGCAATGGACTTTAAAGATTTATCTAGTATGGTGAATAAATTAATTATGTCTGAAGAAACAAGGAATAAATTAAGGGATGTTCGAAAAAGAAAGAAAGAACGAGAAGCGTTATCGTTAAAAGCACCCAAAAGGAGAATAGTATTGTCGCCTCGAACCAAACAACAAAATCAACAAATAACCACCACATCAAGACCCCAGTATATTGCTATACCAAGATCACAACCTAAGGTTCAACACTCAACAGCACGGTGCTTAACTTGTGGAGAAATTCATTATCAGCGAAATTGCCCACACAAGGTAGACATATGTTACCACTGCGGACAACTCGGACATTTTAGAGGTCAATGTCCAAAGAAAGGATTGCCCTCTGAAGTGGCAAAAGCTCAGGTTAAGAATCAAGCCCAATCGATTAATCCTCAGCAAACTGCACCTGCACCACCACCGACCAGAACATCAAAAGGCATGCTAGCAGGAAAAACAAAACCGAAGATACTTCAAGGAAAAATATATCATATCTCGAATACAGGAGAAGCAGGAGCCACTAATGTCATCATGGGTATGTTCACTCAAAGCCCCACCAGTTTTAATTGATCCAAGAATTATGCATTTGTTTCTTTACTCTTTATTGGGAAAGTGGTGCCATACAAAAGTCCTAAGCTTTGCAAGACCTGAAAACGATAGAAACTTCACCTTGGATATACCAACCTGGACATGACAAAGGGACAATTAAGAAACAGGAATGCCAGGCTTCATAAAACCCAATGGGAGGATAACACAATGGATAAAACAGCTTGGGAGTAAAGAATTACATATGCAGCGAACTTTTCCAACCCGTTCCCCGAATCTCGAGGACGAGATTCTTTTTAAGGGGGGTAGGTTGAAACAAACCGAATTTACAGAAAATTGAAAAATTCTTTTTGAATTTGATTTCTTGAGCTTCTTTAGCCAATTCTCAAATCCTAGCCATCCAAGCCCTAAATATCCTGTTACTTTGCCTCAACGAAAGAGATTTTGCGCGGCACTGTTCATCGTCGAGATATTTTCGCCGCCGCCTGATATTTCACCGCCACCGAACCCTCTCGCGCTCTCCCGCCCTCTCTCGCATTCCTCTCCCCTGCCAGCTCTCAGAGCACAGTCAAGACACCGTACACCCTACCCTGACATGCCCTAGCTTCCCCTTGCCGCGCGTGTCAAGCTGTTGCCCGTGCGCCGCCTCCGTCTCTGCGCTCTTCTCGCGAGCCCCTCTCTCGGCCGACCTGACAAGTGCAGAAAGCTTTTGACCGCTGCAACTCCTGCCCTGAGGTACCACCACCCCAAGCCGACCTCTTGCCGCCATGGACATGCCCTCCCGAAGCATCCCGAGCCAGCCCTAAATATCTCTCCATCCCCGAACCGCCTTAGACACCCTATAAGAAGTTCCCAAACCCTCTTCTCTGAGGCACACTCATCCCCAACAAGCTTCCCCCGTCCCCAATTGAACCCTCATCAACCCCACTACTGGTAATCGCCGAAAACTCCCGAGGTGAGCTCAAATCCAATTCCGATAATCTAGCCAACCACTCTTCGATTGCCTGCTCCTGTAGTCTCCTCATACCCTAAGAAGCCTCCCCAAGCCCCTGCCCTAGCTCCCCAGGCTCTCCTCTTCCCCTCCTCCGAGCTCCTCCGCCCGGTCATGGCACTCCACCGTGGCCGGCCTTGCACAGCTCATTATAGCCCAAACCGCCACCACCCGGACCTCCCTGACCACCCCAAGAAGGTCAAATGCCCACCAATTTTAGAAATAATAGTCCCGGTAGCTCCCAAGCTCTAAAACACCGTGCTATGTTCACAAGCTTGCCGCCGGCGATTGCCGCCTCTTCTGGCCGTGCCGACCCCAAAAATGGGTTCCCGGCATTCCCCTGAGTCCATCCATGGTCTCGGTTGGCGTCGCAAAGCTCTGTAGAGCTGCCAGTCGTCGTCGCAAGAGGTCAGCTTTTGCTCAGTGAGATGACAACAGAGGGCAGTTTTGCTCAGTGACATGACAAAAGAGTTCAGATTTTGCTCAGTGACATGACAAAACGGGGCAGCATATGTCAGCTTTGCGCAGTGACGGAATAGGCCTTTAGCCTGTACACATATAGGGGCGTAGGTCTTTAGCCTTTACAGGAGTAGGCCTGTAGGCCTGTACACATATAGGGGCGCAGGTCTTTAGCCTTTACAGGAGTAGGCCTGTAGGCCTGTACACATATAGGGGTGTAGGTCTTTGAAAAGGCTACGAACTATGAATTTATTACGAGACTATAGTCTCTGAAAAGCCTACATAGGACCATTTATTGCTACACTTGAATCCAGGAAGAGCGAAAAGATCCTCTCCATGGACTATGCCCACTGCACCGATAACCTGCCTATATGAAGGCCTCATATGTCTTCCATACCACATCTCCTCCTCAAGACATCACAATACTACCACACAACAATGTCTTCCTGGAAGTCCGACCCATTTGGAGTGCCGGAGTGGCATGAGCGCCCGAAGTGCCATTGCGGCTTTAGGACGATGTTGGGAGTCTGGACTGATCGAGTACAACGAGCCAAATACGGCCGTAGGTTCTTCAAGTGTCCTGACCTGGATGACGACTTCGTGGTAACGACCATAACTAAACCATTTCTTTTCCGTTATCGTTTTTCAACTTGATCCATGACATCTACCATGCCACACATAGGCTTGCGGGTTCATGGAATGGGTGGATCGAGTGCCGCCGGCATGGCCAAATAACCGGGCAGTGGAGGTGGAAAACAAAGGACAATACTGTGTCAAGATGACTCAGGCTCGCGAGGTGGAACGACAGATGCGGCTTGAGCAAGAGCGCCGCGTGAGGGTGGACCAAATCCGTCTGCAGGGCAAGGAGGATGAGCTGCAAAGGAGGAAGGAGAAGTTAAGTCTGCGTGAAGCAGCCATCAAGCGTCAGGAGGAAGAGCTTCAAGCTCGTGAGGCGGCTCTCAAGACCAAGAGTGACAGGAAGAAGGATGCAGCGGAGCCATCTTCAGGGCGCGACAGAAAGGGGAAACAACCACGCTACACCCAGTAGACAAGATGTAATAGACTCGGTCCACACGAGAGGTCGTACGAGCAGTTGGGTAGATTAGTCGGATATCATGCTAGCATGTAATAAAATTGTACGCGCCATGTTCGTCCCAACTTCATAAGCTTATTATCTGGGCTTTTCGCATGCAATGATTCCCACGTGTCTTATTATCACTTCCCCTCCTTTCGTCCAATTGTTCCTATCACAGTTGTCATACAAAATAATTCAAAAAAATCCTTCCAATACAACAACATAACATGATCAAAAAATGTTATTGCCAGTTCAACATATTTTTCACGGTCAGCATTGTACAAAAATCACAAATACACTAATCGTTACTTCACACATAACTCGTTCATCAATCCACAAACAGAGGGGATGGGATTGACCCAGAATCATCCCAGTAATTATTTCCCCAAGTGTGTAGTAACAACTGAACAAAAGGAAGAGGAGAGTTGCTTGTATGCCACATGTCGCCTCCCCTCTGTCTTGCCCGCAGCATCTCACGGCCCGCAGAACTTCACACAAAACTCGTTCGTCACGGCCTGCATAATTTTATTTTTCAAAAACCATTACCAACGTACCATAATGTTTTTAAAAAAATCTACACGAATTTTCCTACATGTATCATCTGCAATACATAACGAATTTTCAAAACATACGTCGTATTTTTTGCTCTCTATAAATAAATAACTAACTATATTACATAATATTACTATCATTAAATAATCCAAATGAAAAATACAACTAATAATTCATTTTGCGAAAAAAAGGCTGATCGGTGCAAACCCAGCGGCGGGGACAGAGGGAGGAGGATGCGAATGAACGAAGCCCGCGTGCTCGGTGCTGTTTCAGAAGCCACATGCTCGGCGCCACGAGTCACGGCGCCGAGCTGCCTGCCACGTCGGCGCCACGACGGCCGCTACGCTGGCGCGGGGCTCGCACCTCGGCGCCGTGGTCCACGGCGCCGAGACGTGTTATCTCGGCGCCGTGACCCACGGCGCCGAGCTCTGGGTCCAAAAACGGAATTAAAACTATCAGGGGTCTAAATGTGAATATTTTTCAAAAAAAGGGCTAAAATACAAAAAATTCGGACTCCCTCCTCTCGAGTATTACAAGGACCAGTAGCTAGGACCAGACTGGAAGTCATGCGAGGAACCAAACACACCCAAAGTTGAGCACCTATGCCGTGCACACTGCCCATTCAATTCAATATTAAAGATGTAGAATCATCTTATGATAGTAGCTTTTAAGTTTCTCAACTTAATTTGGGGCTACATGGTTCGAGCACGAAGAATGATTGGAGTTCCACTGAACTTACAGCCGCAGTCATTTCAAATAAAAAGGATAGTAGATCTATTTATTTTTTTGGGAAACACATTGCAAATTCGGAATCATCCGCTAAACAAAGCTGGGGGATTCCGGCCCCCCAGCGCATCCACGTCCCCCGCCCGCGTGCGCTGGCCGCCGCGTGGCAGGGGGATTTCTGTACGGTCAGGGGAGGGATTTTCCTTCAGTTTTCCGGAAATTACGTACAGGTCCTTTTTCCTCGCGAAAAGGTCCCTGGAAGTTTTTTTCACCCAAATTTTTGCAGGATAGCGCCCCGCAGTTTTCTAAATTACGTACGGGTCCTCGTTTATTACGTACAGACCCTCGATTTTTTACGAAAAAGTCCTTTCACTTTCCCATTTATTACGTACAGGCCCTCGGTTTTTTACGAAAAATACCTTTGACTTTTTCGAAAATACACACGTGCCCTCGATTTTTTTTTAATTTTTTTTACAAACTCCTCGCGGATTATCGCCTCTTTTACTTCGGTACACACGGTGGCTGGCGCGGCGTGGCGCCGCGCCTATGAGGCTAGTATTTAAAGGTCAGTAGACAAACAACAAACAAAACTGTAACATCGCATTCTGAAAGCTAAAGTGGCTAAATCACCGGGCATCATCCCCTTTACAAACTGAACAAGCAAAGCTACCACATGGCAAGATCCACTTTGCACCCTTCCAACTTTTCCATGCTGAGTAGAAAGACGATATGTAAGAGCAACTCCAGCAGGAGCCCTCAAATCAAAGCCCCTACTTTTGATTTGAGGGCTACCCCTACTTTTGAGGGCCCTGTTTTTTGAGTTGAACTCCAGCAAAAGCCCTCAAATCAGGGCCCTGAAATTCATTCCAACTGAGAATGATATGTAGGGCCCACTCGTCATTCTCAAATTTCTCTACCCCTCGCTCTACCAACTGAGCTATGTCCGCAGCAGACGTGGGAGGGCCCGCGGGGGGCCGCATCTGGGGAGCCGCGCTTCGGGAGAAGCCACGCGCGCCGACGAGGAGGCGCCGACGAGGAGGAGTGCGTGCCTCAGAGGAGGCCGCGCCCGGGGAGAAGGCCCCGCGAGGGCCTCTGCCGGAGCGTTGGGAGAAGCCGCGCCGCCAACTGCGCCCTGCCGCCAACCGCGCCTCGGAGGAGGAGGCCGTGCCTCGGAGGAGGCCCCGCAGGGGCCGGGGCCGGGGCCGAGGAGGCCACGCGTCCGTCCCGAGAGGAGCCGCCGGAGATCTCGCCGGGAGGGGGCCTCGCCGGAGAGCCGCGCTGGGGGAGTGATTCGCGGGAGGAGAGCGGGGAGGCGGGCGTCGGCGAGCGCAGGCGACCGAGGTGACCCGCAGAAGCCGCGCGACAAAGAGGTGGGCGGGGAAAGAGGCGGGCGGAGGAGAGCGGGGAGGCGGGCGTCGGCGAGCGCTGGCGGGCGGGGAGGGGAAAGAGGCGGGCGGGGTGGGAAAATGGCGGCGCGCACGGGAGGGGAAAGAGGCGGCGCGCACGGGAGAGGAAAGAGGCGGGCGGGGAAAGAGCCGGGCGGGGTGGGCAAAAAACGGACTTCAACAGTAATTTGAGGGCTTGGTCTAGAGCCCCCAGGAATGAGGGCTGGAGGGGGGATTTGAGGGGCCCCTCAAATTTGAGGGCTCTAAGAGCAACTCCAGCAGGGCCCCTACTTGAGCCCTCAAACCTCATATTTGAGAGCCAGAGCAAAAAATGAACTCCAGCAGGGCCCCTACTTGGCTCTCAAAAATAGGAGGCCTCTCAAATGAGGTCTCCAAGCCCTCATTCCCAGGGGCCCTCCCCTGGCTCTCATCCTACAGGTTTTTTCCCGCTCGTGAAATTTCCCCCGCCTGGCCCCCAAAATCCCCCGCCTGGCCCCCAAAATTTCTCCGCCTCCGCCGCTTTTCTGCTTTTCTGGCCGGCGCAGCGCCTGGCCCGTGCGCCTGCTCGGGCGACGAGAGGGAGGCCGGGCTCGGGCGGACGAGTCGGGGAGGCGGGCCCTCACGGCGGCGGCTGCAGGTCGGCTTTGCGGGCGGCACGGTCACGCGGCCGGGTGGCGCGGCGCGACCAAGCGGCGGCGCGGGGCGGCCCGGTGGCGATGCGCGAGGCTGCGCCCGCCGGCGGCGACCCGAGCGCAAGGGGCGGCGGCCCAAGTGCGACGAGCGGCGGCTACCGGCTGCGCGTGCGGGAGGCGAGTACGCGTGCGGGCGTGGGAGACGATGCGCCTGCGGCTACGGGCGGAAAGCTCGAGGGCGGCTGTCGCATACACGGCGACTTCGGCTACAGGCGCCGGCTACAGGCGGCATGCGGGAGGCGAAGAGGTTCGGGTGAGCTCGGAGGGAGCTGGTGCGGCGGCGCCGGCACAAGGCGGCGGCGGCGCCATACCCCAAGCGGCGGCTTGGCCGGGCAACCGCATGCAGGCGACGTGCGGTTCTCGGGGCGAGCGGCCAGGCGGCGGAGACGGAGAGGTGAGGGGCGGGGGGAGAAGAGGGAAGCGGAGGCCTGCGGGATGCCTAGAGACGGCGGGGGTGAGGGAGAGAATGAGGAGTGGTTCCCATATGTCAGTTGTATTGGAATGGATTTGAGGGCTTAAATTTGAGGGGTGCTGTTGGAGTAGATGCAAAAAAATAGGGCCCTCAAAAGTAGGGGAGCCCTCAAATGAAAAGTAGGGGCCCTGTTTTGAGGGCTACTGCTGGAGTTGCTCTAATAGGGGCCCTGCTAAACCTCTGTTTTTACCTCAAGCCCTCAAATTTGATTTTAGGGGCTCAAGTAGGGGCCCTGCTGGAGTTGTTCTAACATATGGCTGAGAAAGTCCTATCATAGACAGCTTAAAAGGCAAAAGCAAGAACTCTGAACTCGATGATGTCTTTTATCATATATATATAACACACACTCCAATCCCACTGACCACTATCATTACAAAATGATCACCGCAAAACCAATAAACAAAAATTCAAAGCGCTAGAATCACACCTAAGTTTCTTTTTTTGGAACTGCGGTAATAAATATAAATATAAATAAAATAGCCCTCCTTATTTTTTGCACCAACAAGAACAAGGGGCACGAATGGACAAAAGAAAAACGAAGAGTGTTCAAAGAAAACACAAAATACACTAGCCAACACCTTAGGCTGCCACCGCCAACGCCGCCGCCACCATCGCGGCAGCGGTCACCCACCGAGCGAGCACAGACGGTGCGGCGGCGGCCTTGTCCGCGGCGTCATCAGCCGTGGAGGAGTCGGGCGAGTCGGCTGCGGAGTCGTCGTCGGAGGGCGCGGCGGCTGCGGAGGTGGTGGTGGGCTTCTTCTTGGTCTTCTTCTTCTTGGGCGCCTCCGGGGCAGGCGCGGGCGCGAGGTCCTTGGTGACCTTGAACAGCTCCTTGGGCTGCAGGAACTTGGAGATGGCGTAGATGGCGAGCGGGTCGTCGTCCTTCACGGTGGTCGTGACGGAGGCCGTGGTGACCTTTGTGTCGAGAGAGACGGTGTCGCGGTCGTTCTGAACGTCGTAGCTGTAGTCCTTCTTGGCGATACTGGACGTGGCGAGCGTGCTCACCTTGCCGCTGTTCGACTTGAGAAGCTGGAGCGAGTAGTAGTCCGGCACGGCGTGGTAGAGCAGGATGGCCGTCTTCCCCTTGGCCGTCAGGTTCTTGAACTTGGGCATGAAGGCGTCCACGGCAGCGTCGACGGGGCAGAAGAGCGTGAGGCCGTTGTCCTTGGTAGCGTTGATGTTGCTGAAAACGTCGGCGTTGGCGGCGAGGAGGCCGGCGAAGCTCCTGCAATACTTCTTGGAGAGGAGCTCGGTGAGATTGACGGGCGCCGGAGGGGGCACGGGCGCCTCGGCCTCCGGGGAGGAGAGCACCTTGCTGATCTGTAGCACGGCGAGGTCGTACGGGATCTCCTTGACGGACTTGACGAAGCCGGACGGCGTCGCGCTGTCCGCGGCGTCCTCGGCCGTGAACGTCACGCGGCCGCCTCGGTGTTGCGTGATGTTCACGTACCCCGTCGTGCCGGGGGCCGAGCCGGACTCCTGCATAACGAAAGCCATAAATTCATTTCAGTGGCAGCAAACTAGCAGTTAGTACTCCTCCGGTTCACAAGAAACATATCATTTTAGGATACGTAAAATTTTAACTATTAAACTCTTTTAAATATTTAAATTAAATACATAAAAATTATATATATATAGATTTGTCTCGAAAAATACTTAAATAATGGTCAATTGTTTCTTGAAGACCATATTGTTTTTCAAAACGACATGTTTTTGTGAACCGGACGAGTAGTTTTTAATTGAAACTGCATTCTCAAACTGTAATCAAGTTTTTAATGATGAAGCACTATGGGGTTGAGTAGACAATATTTGCTGAAATTCCTATTAGTTTTATCCCCCGATTTTTTTTGGAGAAGAGTTTGAAGCAGAATAAAACTTTCATTGTACCAATAAAATTTATATTGAAACTTTCATTGTACTAACAAAATTTATAAGCATTCGTATGGATGGAAATACATTTAAAGTAAGCACAGCGCAATTTACCTCAACAAATTCATGCCTGTTCATGGAAATCCATTCAATACAACGATCAACCAATTTAGTGCTCATTTGGGCTTTTTTTAGGTGGCTTATGGCTGAAAAGCACTGTAGCTGGTTGAAAAAATACTGTACCTGACAGAGGCTTATTTAGCATAGTTAAATTTTAAAAAATTAATATATATATATAAAATATGTTAGCCCATTACGTATAATACAAACAAATACGGAAAAAACCGGCAAAAAAGATCAACAAAAACCAAAAGTTAAGAAAAAGACGAAATTTATAAATAGTGAAAAATAAGCCGGAAGCCAGAAGCTGAAGCCGAAACGAGCGGAGCTTTTAAGTTGGTGGATTCCGTACCAACCAAACATGTACTAGTATATGGTAGTAGGTCTAGTGGGCTATGGGCCACTTCAGTGGCTTGCAAGATAATCACATGGACATCTCCCCCCAGTGAATTATTTGTCATTGTGAAATGAGTGAAGAAAATTTTTCTTCCCTTGAAGACAAAAATAATGAGTGGACCGTTGATCGCAAATTGGCAATAGATCCGCTCCATGCAAGTTCTAAACAAAGTGATAAATCAAGGTTTAGACAAGGGATAGAATTTTAAACACGCCGAGATCTTGCATTGGGGATTTCAAATGGTCCGATAATCGAGGGATTCGATGACTATTTTAAAACAGGCCGTATTCGCCTATAAAAGAAGAGTATTGATAAACATCATCCGGATGTTTTCTTTCTAACTATCATCCAGATTTGTGAAGGGTATTGATAAACATCATCCGAATGTTTTCTTTCTAACTATCATCCAGATTTGTGACCGTTGGATTAGAGATCCAAGGGTCACAAATTCTCCCCACCCCCTCCAAAAAAAATTCACCCCCCTTCCAAAAAAATTCTCCCCCCTCCAAAAAAAGAGACCGTTGGATCTCTAATCCAACGGTCTAAAATTTGGATGATTGTTGAGAAGAAAACATCTGGGTGATACCTATACACACCCATAAAAGAAAAGAAAAGTCACTGACCTGAGGTTGCATCAACACATTGCAGGGACTGTGGACAGCACCGTAATCGGAGTTTTGGGCATATTTAACCCCTGGCAGAGCAATAACAGTTTTGATCTCGTTGGGGTGAAATGCCAAATATGGCCTCTATCACGCTGGCCTCTTAGCGTGGCCGGCCAGCGCGCGAACCACCTGGCGCTCCTGTGCATCGTGCCAAGCTCCTGGCGCGCCCCACCACCACGTCAGGTGCATGAGTCCACTAACCTATTACTGAGGATGCGAGAGACAAGTTTTGCTTCACACTCGAGAGATATATGAGATGCACGGAAACAGTGAATCAAGAACGAGATATACTAAACGGTCTAAACTAGTCTCTCGCGTACGTACTTAATTTTGTAAATTCCCCTCGTATATATTTTTTCCATGCACACATATATAGTGTAATTAGTATAATTGTATCGTGATACTTGCTCTGGTATTATTCACCTGCTAACTAGATCGATTGCGTTTTTTGCACGTCATGTAGTACGTAATAATATCTACACATATATACAAGTGATTGACCAGTGGTACGTCGCATTATTGCACTTAAGTACGTACGTGAGAGATTAGTTTGGACCACTTGGTGTATCTCGTCCTCGGTTTGCTATCTCAGTGTATCTCACATATCTCCCCAGCGTGAAGCAAAACTTGTCTCTCACGTCCTTGGTAGTAGAACAGTGGGCTTTTGCACCTGGCATGGTGATGGCCTGGTGGGGCATGCCAGGAGCTTGGTGCAGTGCACCGGAGCGCCAAGTGGTTCGCGCCGTGCGCGCTAGGCGGGTTCGCGTGCTGGTCGGGCGCTGTAGGGGCTGCATTAGGGGGCCATATTTGGCATTTCGCCCAACGAGGGCCAAATCTGGTATTGAACTGCTTCGCACAAGTCAATAATTTTCATGTTAATAAGAAGACAGGCCCATGACCCATGTCTATATCAACTGAAAAATTCCTAAATGAGCCTTTCACGGGGATGAATATTTCTGCCAAAAGAGAACCATTCCAGTATTTGAGTGATACTTCCTCTGCATTTGTCTACAGTCCACCATAAGTATAGACTAATAAAATATTAAATTTAATAAATAGTTAATAAGAAATAGTTAATAAAAATATCATACATGACTCTATTAAATAACATACTACAACCGTTTAATCTCTTTTAAAATTTTTAAGAACGGAGAGTATCAATAACTACTAGCGGCCTATCACAGTGGAAGCTTCACTATTCTATCCCAACACCACCAACTCTGGGCTATGGCAGTGCCTGTGTCGGCATGCAATTATTACGAATAATAAAGCAGGAGCACATGGCCGAAGGGAGGGGTTTTTGTTGGGCTACAGTTATGTCTTAAAATAATGAATCCATAAAGAGAGTAAATAGATATCTTTATATATAATTTTAACTGACATAAATAAAATCAAGACAGTATTTACTATAATTAATTTAAAAATCTAGTCTTCAAAGATATTTTATTTAAAAACTATTTATTGCTATAAATTTAAAAAAACCCACCCAAAGAAGCAGCAAAGAACAAGTAGTCAAAAGTGTAAGAATATTAGGGCCGCTCCAAATGATTCAGATTCTGGCTCTGGATGCTATTTGGAATGCGTCCACTTTCTTAATATTGGTTTTTTATTTTTGTTTTTTTCTCGTTCTTTTGTATTATACCAAAACATACAGTAGCGATTTTCTTTTTTTTTCATTCTTTCGACATTGAAAAAACTAGTAACTAATATAGTATAATTGCATCCAAAAACCTATAACCAAGCCATGGCTTTTAAACGTTTAGGGTGTGTTTGGTTCTAGGGATAATAGGGGATGGGACGGGGCAATTCCAGATTTGGACCTGTTTGGATTGGAGTCAGTAGGGACAGAGTCCATCCCCTTTGGGGAATATCCCGGGAATATTCCCCTAAATCGAGGATGCCCCCGTCCCTCAAAAACGAGGGGATGGGCTCGTCCCTCTTCCTCGCCTCTCAAAAACAAGAGGATGACAAAAGGGTCCCACACGTCGGATGACTCATCCCATATTTTGACGTCCCAGAACCAAATAAAAAACGGGAACAGTCCTATCCCTTACAACCAAACAAAGAACGGGGACGGTCTTGTCCTTAAAAACAGGGATAGAGCCATTCTATCCCTACTGCCTCCAAACCAAACACAACACAGGCTTAGAGCACTACCTACGATCCGAAGAATAACTAATTATTACTTCAAAAGGCATTTCCCCATTCCCACCCGTAATTATTCACACAATACTTCAAAATGTTTTTTTAAAAAGAATTACTGCTAAAAACTCAGCAATGATGAGGATTCTCGAGTCAGATGCAAACAGTTGAAGCTAACCGCAGCGTCAAAGCTTCTCAAACTGTGTCTAAATATGATCTAGTAGTATAACTGAAAGAGGAGAAAAATCGCTTTCATCCCAGGCACCGATAGGAGTGACTACACGCTAAGCTCCAGGCCCACCTGTCGGTGGCTTGTAAGAGTGCGTAGCAGGCAGTGCGTAGCAGGCAGCACGTAGCAGTGGGATGGATACCTGGAACATGGAGGAGGAGGCGGTGTCGCCGCGGGCGAGCTGGTGGAGCTTCTTGGCGCCGTAGTAGTCGACGAGGATATGCATCTCGAGGATGTGGCGGATGGTCTGCAGCGAGTAGTGGCCGCTGGTGAGGGCGCCCATGTCGCCGTTGGCCACGACCAGCACCGTGATGGTGCGCCGCCGGTTGATGTCGCCAGCCAGCCGCGTCTCCGTCAGCAGCTTGTTGAACTGCGAGTACTCCGGGTGCTCGCCCAGGATCTTGGTGATGTTGTACCCCTCGGCCGCTGCCACGGCCACGCCCAGCACCACCGCCACCACGGCCAGCCGCCGCACGTCCATCGCGTCGCTACGTACTCTAGTGCCAGCCGCGATCGAGGCTAAGCTCTTAGCTACAGGCTGTGCTGTTCTGTGCTAGCTCGGAGTAGAGCGGAGTGGAGAGCACCGAGCACTAATGGAGTGATGCTTGGAGATGTGTGGGGTAGAGGCGCTGCTGGCTATGTAATTTAGTGGCAGCGAGATCTGGCAGAGGAGTCGGTGCACTAATGCCCGTGAAGCTGCGTATAACTACGAGAATGCCATCGCGTTGTGCAGTTGGGCCGCGTACTCCGTTTTGTCGGTCCGTTTACGGCTGCCGTGTCGCGAATCTCGGGGCGTGTTTCGGTAACAATTTGGGGTGAAAAAGAAAGGATGAGGGGACAGTGACAACTTGCGTGGGCGTGCTTTTTGGGTGGGGTGCCTTCCCACTTTAGCTAGTGTGCTTTCTTCAAATTTTAACATTTAAAAGTCTCAAGTCTAGCTACATGTTTTCTGGTAATATTTTGGGAGACATAAATGACAAACAAAAAGTACCTATTGGTACCATATCTCAACTCCCGTCGTACCAACTCACGTGTGTACTAGATTTACAGTTTTTCCGACGATTATCTGGGAATAGGCGATAGTTATTATACTCTTAGTCGGCGGTGTTTCTAGTATTATTGGTAGACTGGGTGATTATTTGGGCTTTTAAATCTTAAGATTCTAGCTTTTTTTGATAATGTAGTAGCTTTTTAGCATTATCTTTTTCAATGTAATTAATTTTTTAAAAATAAAAAAATTATATCATCATAGACAATGTAAAGAAATAAAGAAAATAAAAAACCAAAAAAAGAAAAGGAGCAAATTAAGAAGCTAAAAGCTTAAGCCCAAATAAGCACCCTTGAAATATTTCTTGACATCCAGAATAAACTATAGGCAATATATTGCCAACAATATGACGGGAACTTGAAAAGGTATTAAAAATGGGTTAAGACTTAAAATGCTAGAATACAGTACTGACTTAGGAGCTAAATATCAGATTATAAGGCGTCGCTCGGTTGGGCTGAAAAGCTGTGGCTTATGGTTGAAATTGCACTGTAGCGGCTGAAATTTAAATGTAGCTGAAAGTGGTTTATTTGGCATAATTAAATTTTAAAAATATAAAAAGGAAAAATATGCTAACTCATTACGGACAACGTAAACGAATACGGGAAAAAAGAACCGGTAAAAAAGCTCAAAAAAACCAAAAATTTAGAAAAAGATGAAATTTATGAATAGTAAAAAAAACCAAAAGCCAGAAGCTGAAACGAGCAGGGCAAGACGTACGTACTACAAGTGAACACAAATTTCTAGGCAATTGTTGTACAACTATCTTATTAAATAAATTAATATAAATGAAGTTAAATGGTATTGCAGCGTTACGTGCATTTCTTTTTATGTACTACTATGTACAGTATTTTTTCCAGGTGTAATAAATATTTGTACAAAACCAGCATATATAAATAGTTGAACGAATCCTTTGCTAACATGTTATTCTAGTTCTGGACTCCATAAATTGTTCGTAAATATTGTTCCAAAAACATATGACGAACGCTAGCATGGTAGCCTCGCCATGGATAGCTGGCTTGGTTGAGTTGCATTCGACTCACTTGGATTGTCATATACAGACCGAGGCAAAGCTTGCTCCAAGCTCACACAACAAACAAGGAATGGCAGGTATTTTTTTCCCTCTACTCTAAGCTCCAAGCTCACACAACAAACAAAAAATACCTGAAAAACTATAAATGACCTAGATTTAGAGACAAATTCAAAAGGCTAACACGACATACATTCAGAGCCGGTGGGAGGGCAACACTGCAACATGAATAAGATGAAGTGGCAGAACCGTATATCTGTTCAAGAGCAGGGCCATTAACGCAGGAGAAGCAGCCTGCGTGATGCAGCGTCGCTGGGACCCCATGCACGCTCTAGTGAGGCGCCAGAGTGCCAGACTGTGAGTAATGGATCACCGTACACGGCTCACCTTCGCCACACGTGTACGGCAGCGGGCCCTCTTCGCCTCCGCTACGCTCCACGGGCATTGGGACGAAAGGCTCCCTCCACCGACAGGCGACAGCCGTCTCACTGGACCGGGCCCATCCTGTGACGCCCGAAAGGCGGAAGGACCCTGCACCGTGCGATCGACACGGACGGCCTGGATTCGTCCCTCACGCGCGGGCCCCGCTGGCGGCCGGTGAGACGTCCTTTGGACTGGACTATTCTACGCTGGTTTTATGCGACGGATTTTGTACGGTATGGGTAGGTCGGGCGTAAGCGTCCCACTGTTACAGGAAGTAGACGAGTGGAGCTGGATGTCGGATCAAGCTTATTCGTGTCAGTGCGAGACTTGGCTAACTCGGTATAGTCTAAGTACAATACGAGCACACCACATGGTGGGCCATATTGGTAGGGCACGAATGGCAGGCCGAACCTGATCTGGAAAGTCGGCCCGTTGGGCGGCACGGCAAGGCATATTGCTCTGGTCAGCCTAGCCCAACGAGTACGGCCAGCACAGGGGGGGGGGGCACGCCAGCATGCCACTGCCCTGCGGTCGCCTCGGCCTCCTGTCGCTATCCCATTATCCCATGGATTCCTACCCCACAAGCTATCACAGAACAGAGAGAGGGAGTAAAGGACTAAAGGGGAAGGAGCATACTAGAGCTCGGTGACATCAGCGTCATGCTGTGAGGCCACTGCTTCTTACCTGCCTCCTCCCCCTCCTCACCGCCGTCGATTGCTGCAGTCTGCGTGCTGCATAAGCCTAGGCCAAGAAAGCCCAGACACCCCGCCGGTACCAGTGTCCCTGCCCCGACACCGGTCACCCTCGGCAGCGACATCGTGAAAGCCCTGAAAACCGAAGCAGCCGGTGGGAAAAGAAGCCGGAGGGCAGTGGTGTGCTGAGGCTGGCGATGGGATCGGGGGAGGAGGGTCGCCGGGGGGTGGGGGAAGGAGGGAGGTGAGGGGTCACCGGGGGAGGTGGGGGAGGAGGGAGGCAGCCGGGGGGGTCTGGGGAGGAGGGGTCACCAGGGGGAGGAGGGAAGCGAGGAGTCGTCGGGGGGAGGGCGGGGAGGAGGGAGGGGCCAGGGAGGTGGGGGAAGAGGAGGCGGGCGGGGGAGGTGGGGGAGGAGGGAGGTGATTGGGGGATGGGGAAGGAGGGGGCCAGGGAGGTAGGGTGAGGAAATGGCTGGGGGAGGTTGGGGGAGGGAGGTGACCAGGGGATGGGGGAGGAGGAGACGACCGGGGGCAGTGGGGAAGGAAGGAGGTGACCGGGGACGAGAAGAGGAGGGAGGGAGCCAGGGGAGGTGGGGGAGGTCAGGAGGAGGGAGGTGCGTGGCCGAGAGGTGGGGCAACGAGTAGTAGGCCGAGGGAGGTGGGGGAGTAGTAGGCGCCGCCATTAGTCTCTCACTCCCTCTGGCTCTGGTTGTAGTAGTAGACTAGTAGGAGAGTAGAGAGATGAGCATTTGATTCCTTGAGTTGAGAGTTGATTGAGAGAGACAACAGTCGACACAACGTTCAGACTTCAGAAGAAACGTTCGGGAGAATCAACGTTCAGAAGATGCAACGTTTAGGACTCAAGAACAACAGCTCCTTCCTGATGCTTATAAATTCACAAGCTCAGACTTCTCATTTCTTTTTGCAATGTTCAGACTTCTCATTTCTTCACAAGCTAATCAATCTCTCATTTCTTCAATATCCCTTTACACTCCGCATTTCTTCAACATCCCTCTACACTCTCCAAGTTCCCATTTATTCACTAATCACCATCTATCCACTATGCTACTAAGGAGTCGGAGTACCAAGTAGCTCCCAAGCAGTATGCAGAGGATTCGAAGCTTGCAAAGGGTAGCAGAGCAACTTAGTGTAAGCTCCAACCGTCGCTTCCCTAGTCCTCCTTCGGCTTCGACTCCCATTGATCCTCGTCATTTCTCTCCAAGCATAGGAGACTACGGCATGGATGAGCATCATATGAACGGTACAGAGGGCTATGAAGAGTACCAGGGTGGTCTAGAGCCAATGGGGAGTCCAGAGTTCCCTCGCTAGCCCCCAAACGACAACATTTGATACAGGGTCGCCTAATCTTCTCGACGTAGGATCAAGATACTCATATGGATTTGAAGAACTGTAGTGATTCCCCGTGGCCAATGCAAGAGTTCGCACTCTATAATTCACCCAATCACACGTACTGAACTTCATGATCACCAGATGAAGTTCTATCGCGTTCCCAATTCCCAGCGGAAAGGTTGAACGATCTTGATTTTGACGAACTCCCAATTCTTCCCTCAAGTTGGTTCGGCCAACATAAAGAACGAGAGTAATTTTCTGAATCAATCTATTATCAAAAGTGGTCTAAAACTTACAAAGGGGTGGCAGCTGCCATTATAAAGGGTGCACACCCCTTGTGCCCCCACACATGGGCTTAGGGTTCCCCCACATGCACGCACACATGCCTAAGGCCTTTTTGGGCTTAGCTGACCTACCATTTACAAGTTGGGCTGAACTCACGAAATGAAAAATATGAGTTTACAAAAGTATAAACATTTGCATTTCTGTCATATTGGGCCATGGGCTGGCCGCGTAAGGCTTGGACCGATTTGATCTCGTGTTCGTGGCGCCCCTTCCTCCCTCACCTCCCTCTGGTTCACCACTTGTAGCATCAAACAATTCTAGACAGCAACATGTTCATCTCCATCTTCTCTTGATCAAACCTCCGGGATGTTCTCATCAACATTGGCGAGTCTGGATGAAGGGCAAATTGCTGGAAACACATGACCTAGAGCCAGGAAATCCGAGATGGCAAAACAGTAGAGATCGCAACTTGTAATTATTGCAATGCTACATTAACTTCTTGTATAGCTGTTGGGATAGGGCACTTGAACCGGCACTACAAAGCATTCTTACGCAAAATGGCAGCAGAGAGCCAAGGGGAGGAGGAGGAATACAAACACAACAAAACTTTAAGGCCGATGGCTCTATAAGTACTTAGTTATACAACCTGCTTTCTGTCCATCAGAAAATTGCTAGATATATTATTTTAAAAGATCAACCGATTAGAATGGGTGAAAGTCATGCATTCGAAAGAATGATCCAACGTGGCTTTTGCCCACATTACCAACATGTTAGTAAGATAACTACTACATCTGATATTTTACGGATGTATTAAAAGGAACTAGTAGAGTTGAAAGAACTATTTCAAGAAGTTCAGTTTTCTTTTGCTATAATCTTAGATATTTGGAGATCATTACACCAGAGAAGTGCCTATCTTAGTGTTGTAGCCCATTATAGACGATAATTATAAGCTAAACAACAGAGTTATAAGATTTAAAGTAATAAATGAATCACACACGAGAGAGGCTATTATCGAGCGTATACTACACATACTTGATGATTTTAATATAGATAATAAAATTGCTTCTATAACTCTTGAAAACACATCGGCAAACACAACGGCTATGAACATCCTCACGCCAAGATTACAAACATATATTGGTGGTTATGTCCTCCACCAGAGATGTGTATGCCACATCTTGAATTTTATTGTTCAAGATGGTTTGCAAGCAATTGGTGCATATTTGAATAGTATCCATAATGCCATTCGTTACCTCACAAGTTCCTCACAAGTGGTAGCCAAGTTCGTGGAGTACTGCGTAGCCAATGAGAAAGAGCCAAAAATATTTGGTTTTGATATGAAGGTTAGGTGGAACTTGACATATATCATGTTAAAGAAGTTACAAGGGTATGAATATGTTATATCTGTTTTTGTCAACACTAACTCTCAAAATAATGAATTGTTAGTTACTAATTCAGATTGATAGATTGCTAATCATTTTTGAGAGTTTTTAAGACCTTTTTATAAAGCAACAAAGGTTCTATCTGGTGTTTATTATTCTACCTCTTGCTTAGTTATATAATTTATTTAGTTAATTGCAGACAAAATTGTCAAATCTAGGGAGGATCACCTTTTAGGCCATGCTGTCATAGCAATGGAGAAAAAATTTATTAAATATCTTTGTTGTGTTTCACACTTATATTAATTTACTATTATTTTCGATCCTACAAAAAAGTTGACAGGTTTACAGGTTGGCATAGAGGGAATAGGTGATGCCTTGGTCTTGATTATTCGGAAGCTTCGCACATATCAAAGAGGAGCTTTTTCGTGTTTTCCGTATGTATCATGATAAATTTGGTAGCAACCCAAGATCGGAGGCCTCACAGTAGACGTAACAAGGAAAGACAAGCTTGACATCACACTTATGGAAGATGCCAAATGGCAAGTCTACTTCATCCTCTCAATCTCGAGTAGCCTCCAAGTGGAATTCTATCTTAGAGCTGAACCACTACTTGGAGTATGATTTTGCAAATATTAATCCTGATCTTACTAGTGGAGGCAAGATAGACTTGCTTGAGTGGTGGAAGAACAACAAACGAATATTTCCTGTATTGTCACATTTCGTACGGGATGTTCTCCTAGTGCCGTTGTCCACCGTCTCTTTAGAAGTGACGTTCAGCACAGTAGGGAGAATAATCGAAGAAAGTAGATTATCCCTTACGCCTAGGATGGTGGAGGCAATCACATGCACCAAAGATTGGGAATTACCTAAAGAGCATCAACAGCATCAACTGGAGGATCCTGAAATCGTGCAGGTGTACGCTGACCTACAACGCATGAACGACCTAGACATTGATGAGTAGATACTATGTATGCATGTTGTTATAGTTAGTATGTGCATATATTATTACTGTGGTCTTTTCCTTACTCAGGGAACCCCACTCTGGGGTGCAAGGTTTTTAACGAGGCAATACCATCGTATTTTTAAAACATCAAGGAAATTCCACTTTTTTCTGAAATATTTACGTCATTGCGTACCCATGTTTTTATGCAACTAATTCAATTTCAACTAGTTTTTAATGATACGGGTATGAGGGAAAGGAAGATGGCGGTCGCTACCACCATCGTTGTCGCCGCCTTCATCGTGTATAGTTACTTCGGGTTGGGCTTGGGCTGGCACGGCACGAACGCCAGCACAGTGGGCTTTGGGCTATGCTTAGGCCTGGCCAGAGGCGAGGCGGGCCAGCACCGTATGGCACGGTGAGATGACTGGACCGAACTAGCATGGCACGAAGCGGCCCGAAGCACGGTGGGCCCAGGCCGTGCCGGCACGGCATGGCCCAACTCCTAGCTCTATGGGCGAGTGACAGAAGGGTGTGTTTTCTGGTAGAGCTCTTACTAGTTTTTGTCTTAATTTTTTCTGTGGTTTTTGGTTGAAATTATACTGTAACAGTTGTTAGTTTTTTCTAAGAAAAATGAGAAATAGTAGAAAAATAGTTATACCATTACGGACAATGCAGAGTAATAAGAGAAAAGGAAAAGAAAAAAAACCAAAATAAGACTAAATTAGAAACTGATGTGTTTCAAGTGACTTCTAACTTAAATAAGTCAAAAAAAAAGTTGGAGCGAAGCCTTTGTGCTTGTCTAACTGGGGGGTGAGGGGTGCATAGGCTTTGAGATAGTTTAGTTGCCAGATTAATCTTTTTTGTCCCGTTGTTGCAACTAGTTACCAAGTTTTAGTGCTATAATTCCCTTCAACTTCAAGGGACCGTTTGGATTGGGAGAAGTATGGGGTAGAAATGTGATTGGAATATAGGGTATGTTTTTTTGTTTTGGCTTATGGATTATAGGCTGTTTATGAGAGATAGTACGGAATAACAAAAACTTGCTTACAGTTTTGGTCGATATAAATGAAGTTGTTATAATGTGTGCTATAATTAACTTTTAGACCCCACCTTAAAAAGACACTTCATTTGAAAGCTAGCTATTATAAAAAAGATAAAAACAGTTTTTTAAAGCTGAAACGAATATGCCCATAAAATAGTATAAATCTATCCTCAATTAATTATATCCGACAGCTAAATTTATTCTACCTTGTATCTTAATGCTATTCTCAGCCTTCATTTCCTACTATCCAAATGGTACCTCATTGTCCTGTTGTAACGGTTCTCTTTTCCTTTCATTTCTTGTGAGCTGACATCTGTCATGTTATTTGTGACCAAGATGGCACACAAAATATGATTGGCTATGGCATCTATTGTAACACTCCGGCGTAACAATAGCTTAACATATCATGCATAACTATAAATACTATCAATTTAAACAATTAATTACGTATTACCAATAGCTAGGCCTCATGGATAATTTCTCAATATAATCATAAACATATAAATTTCATCAATACAGAATTCATTGACTAACTTTAAGATGAACCAAATAACAATAATTTGAATCAATAATAAATTTAACTAAAGAGAATTGACAAGTAGCATCAATATAGAACCATCAAGTGCTAAAGAGAAATTATTAATCATCTAGAGAATTCATAGATAACAAGATTTATTTCTAACAACAATTGAGTGATCGCTAAGTGAAAGAGGGAACTACTAAGTGCAATGTCAATTTGTGCTACTTCCCACGGTCCCGCCTACACATGTCATCAACAACGAGCACCTAAGAACAATAAAGCAAGATTGAGTCTACAACTCAGCAAATACACAATAAACGAGGCCAACATCATATTAACAATTCACATGCATTCACCATTATCTCAATTTCATATATTCATTCTTATCAAGTTCTACACATATATCTCATTATCTCTTTTCTCTTTTCATGAATGCAATGCACATGTCTCAACTCCCTTTCGCTTATACCGGTATATCAGAGTGTAATATCCGTCGGTGTTTACTCATGCCCATATTCTTTCGTGCGGGGACCAATTGCCCATTCTTTTTCATACAGGAACCTCATTGCCCATATTTTGTATATGGATATCTCATCCCACTCCCACGGGTCATATCTTTCCATTATAAATACTCAACATGCAATGTAATAATTATTATCTTTCTTCATTAGCAATTGATATAATCATCATTCTTCCGTACTCATCATCATCATCAATGTACTATAAGCATTTGAGCAATGTAAAATAGGCATAATCATATGAATAACCATGACAAGTATTCATTTAACCAAATAACAATCTCAAATACCCGAATACCATTTTACCATGCACTTACTTGTCTAGTTGCGACGACCGGGTTGATTAGAGGATGACATCAACCCGAAGTTACTTCTCCTACAGTAAATACCCAAACTCAATACAATCCACAACAGTATAAGACAACAATTAAATGACAATGCTTCTACACGCTTCCTAAATCCACAATCTCTCCCTTTACCAGACAGTCATCCCTGCTTTTCCGGTACTACAAGCAATATAACTTTTAACTCTTAAGCCATTATATAGTAAACCATACTAGTTCTGAAATCTACATAAAATTTTCTACAACTTCTTAGTTGGCCACATACACAGATTAAATTATCTAACCCCATTTTTAACCCGAAAGACATATCTATTATCTTCTAGATAGCATACTTCATAATTTCATATCTGTTTTTCTACTTATGCAACTATAGTAAACCGTGACATTTTTAAGAACTACAGAAAGTTTTCTAGATTTTTTAGTTATGCCAAAAATCCAATTCTTCCATCTAATCAATCAAATTAATAATTTCCCTTGTCTGCATCCAGTAGCAACCTGTTCTAGACAACAGTCCTCCAAAATTTGTAACTTCTATTCTACCCATCTAAAATTCATGTTCTTGGATTCTCTGTAATCCTTAAGAAATTATCTACACTTCTAATGTAGTTCAAATACCATAATTACTCCATTTACTATTTTTAATCTATTGTTCATTCCAGTATTGCCAATTGACTACAATCACAACTCAAAATTTAACCATTCAATCGACATGATTAGATATTCTATAGAAAGTTAGCTATATTCTCTACAACTACCTAGTAGATGACATTTCTCAATTATGCTAATACAATGCTTGAAACAACAATAGAAAATTACCGCAGACAAACTGATCTACTAATCTTTCTCTTGACGAGCCCTAACTACTTTTCTCTCTAATCCTAATTCTAATTTCTACAAAAAGTTTAAAAAACTAGAGAGGAAATGTCCAAATTGTTACCCGGTGAAGAACGCTAAAATCGCGATTCCTTTCCTCATCTTTTCTTCTCTTTGTTAGAAATAATCTTGATTTCGAGTCCAAGACGTAGTAGAGTCCGTCTCCGTGTGTAACTCAAGTTGAAATTGAGTCCAACTTGAAGTCTAAATACGTATGCTAGTAGGAGAATATTAGCCTATATATTGAGGAGGTTTACAGCCAGTAGTTGTATGAAGAAAAAAAGTGAATACAGAAATTCAGAAATTCTCTTGTGTTATCTCAGTTTATTTGCAATGTGTGCGTTTTCTCCTAGAACAAAGTTAACAAAGTGGTACCAGCGTGGTCATAAGTCGTTACGACCACAACGAGAAGACGTGGTCATAAGTCATTACAACCATAGCGAGAAGACGTGGTTGTCAGTCGTTACGACCATAGTGAGAAGACGTGGTCATAAGCGACCACAGCAGGAGACGTGGTCGTAAAGCATTACGACTACACCAGCGACAGAGCCTTTGACGTGGTCGACAGGATCACTGCATGGTCGTAAGGTACTACGACTACGGTGATCGATCATGGTCGAAGGAAATACAGCGCAGAGGTGGTGAACGTGGTCGCAACTTCTGCTAAAGTTATGACTACGTGGTCGAAGATCCGATAGAGTGGTTGGAGAGCAGTGGGACGTGATCAGAGAGGTCACAACATGGTCGTAATGACTGTCAGTGTGGTCGGTGAACCAGTAGAGCGGTCGTAACGACACAGGAGGTGATCGTGGCCTCTTGAATGTGGTTCTACGGCTGCAGGAGGTGGTTGTAGCGACTACAAGGTGATCGTAAAGTCCTGGGAGCAGTCATAAAGACTGTAACATTTGGTATTAGAGCCGCGTAGCGCTCTTGAGGTATCGGACATAGTCTCGGCGCCCTTGTTCTGGCGTGTTCTCCCATCACGTATCGCCGTCTCCAAAATGCAGTGGACAACAAGTACGTCTCCGACTCGGTTCCTCACTCCAGCAATAAAAGTGCACAACGAGGGGAGAAACAGTAAGCGATAGTCACGGGAACACAGAGCAAGTCCAAGAGCCACTTCAAAGTAGCTCGAGTTCTTAATCTGTGCTTAAGATCATGTCACGTTCTCTGGGAAGTGGTGTTACCGATGATGAAGCATCATCCAGTATGATGGCGAAGGAGAGTTCCGCTGTCTTGCTGCATTATCCGATGCTCACGACGAGCAATTATGCAGCCTGGGCAATCAAGATGAAGGTGTACATGAAGGCTCAAGGAGTGTGGGAAGCGATCGAGAACGGCAACATCGATGTGCGTAAGGATCAGATGGCATTGGCGGCTATCTATTAGGGTATCCCAAAGGAGACGCTCTTTCTACTGCCTGAAAAGGAGATGGCCAAAGCTGCGTGGGATGCATCTTGTCGTTGATCGTGTGAAGGAAGCAAAGGTACAAACTCTCAAGACCGAGTTTGAGGTGTTGCGTATGAAGGAAACGGAGTCGATCAATGACTTCGTCGTCCGATTGACGATCATCGTCAACAAGATATGGACCCTTGGCGAGAAGGTGGAAGAGTTCTACGTAGTGAAGAAATTCCTTCGTGCTGTTTCCTCACAGTTTCTCCCAATTGCTTTGGTCATAGAGCAACTTGGAGACCTAAAGACAATGACCATGGAGGAGATCATCGGTCGTCTTAAGGCATACGAGGAACGCATTCATGACAATAGTAACAACAGCGACGGATAGCTCTTGTTGACCCGTATTGAGTGGGAGATCCGATTATCGAAACATGAAGGCAAGAACACTTCTAGTGGTGGTGGTCGAGGCCGTCATAATCGAAAGTTTGATAAGGCAAAATTGAGATGTTATAATTGTAACGATTATGGGCATTTTGCTTCAGAATGCCCCAAGCCGAGGATGAAAAAAGCGTTTCTTGCTAAAGCTCTTAGCAATGATGAACCAACATAGCTCTGATGAAGGTTGGAGTTAGGGACGTTGAGAAGATGTATCGCCATTCAAACTCAAGTAAGGTAAAAAGAAATCGGAACGTTGAGGAGATGTGTCACTGTTCTATATCAAGTATGAGTTTAGTAAGTCATAATTGAGACCGACTCTCAATGTTTTAGAATCTTTGCATCCGGTTGAACCCGTACTAGTTGAGTCGAATTTCTACATGTAACATGCATGTAGAATGCTTCATATGGAGGCGTGACTGGTAGTTCATAATGCATTGTGACTAAAACTAGAGTATGTTAAGTCAAGATTAAGGGGAGATTGTTAGAAACAATCTTGACTTCGAGTCCAAGACGTAGTAGAGTCCGTCTCCGTGTGTAACTCAAGTTGAAGTTGTGTCCAACTTGAAGTCCGAATACGTATGCTAGTAGGAGAGTATTAGCCTATATATTGAGGAGGCTTGTAGCCAGTAGTTGTATGAAGAAAAAAAGAGAATAGAGAAATTCTCTTGTGTTCTCTCATTTTATTTGCAATGTGTGACAAATTCAGAAATCGTAATTTCCCGGAAATGATTCGAGAGATAGTCGATTAAATGAAGGGAGGGATCTTATAGGAAAGAATTAAGTAAAGATTTTTTAGAGGGGAATTTCTAAAAATTTCAGGCAACCTGGGCCTGGGCCTTGGCCCAGGGGAGGCCGGCCAAAAGGGGGGGGGGGGCGCCCCACCCCCCTCAACCCTAGCCGCCACCCCCTCTCTCCCCTCCTCTCCCCTTGCGCCGCCCCTCCCCCTGCCCCTTGCGCCTCCAGCAGCCCCTCTCCCTCCCCTCTCCTCTATTGAAGCCCCTTCTACCGGTGAGAAAGATTCCCCTTTTGCTGTCGGTCGAGCGGAGGAAGGAGATCAATCGCAGCGAGGCGTTTGGATCCGGAGGAAGGGAAGAGGAAGGGAAAAAAAGGGGAAAAGGAAAAGAGAAGGAGTTTGAGGGGTGTTCATCGTGATCTACAGCAGTTCGTCAAGGGTAATCCCTGTTGTTCCCCAATTAGATGCGTTTTTACTAGTTGTTGCAAGGTTGGTATTCTGGACTGCTAGGATAAATTTCGTTGGACGGCTGTTTTGGGGGTAGTTTCTTGGGGATTCAGATCTGGACTTCTCCTAGAGAGTTGTAGAGGATGTCTTTATCTTTCCATTAAGTGCTAGAACACATCGATCGGACCTTTGTAGCAGAAGTTATGATTTTTCTTGTAAGACTGTTCTGCAGATCGGGAGATTTCTGTCGGATTTTGGTAGATTGGATTGGGCGATTAGAAAACGGGAGAATCAGAGGATCTCCATATTATGAAAGTTGTAGATAATTGTCTTAGATTTCCAGGAAGGTCAAGAAATCATGATTCAGACACTCGGGCTGGGAGTTATGGCATTTTTAGTGCTCTGTCCAGAGGACCCGACGTGAAATTGATGTTTTAGATAATTGGATGGTGCGGGTAGAAGATGGCCGAATCAGGGAGGCTCACCAACTAGGTTTAGTTAGATAATTTAATTATGTTTCTGGAAAGTCTAAGAAAACCCTATTCGGACTCCTGTACCAATAGATAAGAATTTTAGAAGTTGACTGTCCTCAGAGGGGGGCAGGATGACCTGTAGGATTTGGGAATTGGAATCAAGTTAGATGAATTTACTAGTTCGTGATTGTTTTTATTTGGGCAAAGGTCCGCTACTGTTATCTTAGCAAATATTATAATTATTATTCAGGTGGAGGACGGATCCCAGAGGCGGCACCTTCTGCACGTCCCCCGTTTTCTCGCGGTTAAGACAAGTATAATGATGGTTTAAAATTGATAGTGTGGAACGTCGATGTTTGATCTATAATATGAATATATGTGTTCATGGTTGTGGTAAGGATATATTGGTGCTGTTTATGGGTGATTGCAATTTATAGTGTTCATGAGTATTTCTGGTGCCTGGATAATGTGCATGCAAGATTTATTTTATTGAGACAATCACGCATATGCATCATGTTGATCTATTGAAGTCTTGGTCACGAGATGGCTAAGCGCCGAGGTCCCCATCATGTTGATGACATGACGGGCTAAAGGTCCCCATACTTGTGTAGTATGGGTAATTGGTCACTGTACCAGGTGGTACAGGCATGGGTGTGCATCGACGGATGCACACTTTGCATTACCGGTAAAATGCAAAAGAGAAAGAGATAAAGAGATTTTTGATCATCTTGCATAGCATGGTTTGTTTATATGGTTGATGGATGGATTTGTGAAGTGATGTTCATAAATGTACTTGTTACTATCTATTATATTTGCTGAGTCGTTGGACTCACTCTTGCTATTGTTGTGTTTGTTTTAGGTACCTTTATGTGATCGACATGCCTGAGGAAAAGGACATATTAGTATTATTGCACTTTGCACGATCTATCCGCAATGGAAGAGGGAAGAAAATAAAATGCTATTTGCTTGAATTACTCAAGTAGTAGATGATTATTGATTGTCGGATTTAAATTGTAATAAAGGATTATAATTTTTTTATGATGCTTCCGTTCTTTATTTAATTATTATATCTATGAAAGCTTTAGTAAACTTAAACCATTTTGCTTAGATTTTATTACATTCTTGATGTTATTCATTTATTCTACTTATGCTTATTGCAACCTCTGTCTTGAACTACAATACAGGGGAGGTTATGCCGAATTTTGTATAGCGTAGTTAGTTTATCCTTGTTTTATTTCTAGATTGGTAGTCCTCCGGGTCATTGCTTGACTGGGGTGTTACAGAAATTCTCTTGTGTTCTCTCAATTTATTTACAATGCGTGCATTTTCTCCTGGAATAAAGTTAACAAAGTGGTATCAGCGTGGTCGTAAGTCGTTACGACCACAACGAGAAGGCGTGGTCGTAAACGACCACAGCAGGAGACGTGGTCGTAAATCATTACGACTACACCAGTGACAGAGCCTTCGACGTGGTCGACAGAATCACTGCGTGGTCGTAAGGTACTATGACTACGGTGATCAATCGTGGTCGAAGGAAATGCAGCGCAGAGGCGGTGAACGTGATTGTAACTTCTGCTGAAGTTACGACTACATGATCGAAGATCCAACAGAGTGGTCGGAGAGCAGCGGGACGTGCTCGGAGAGGTCACAACGTGGTTGTTACGACTGTCGGCGTAGTTGATGAACCAGTAGAGCGGTCGTAACGACACTGGAGGTGATCGTGGCCTCTTGAACGTGGTCGTACGGCTGCAAAAGGTGGTCGTAAAGTCCTGGAAGCAGTTATAAAGTCTGTAACACTCTTCTCCCTCCTGATCCTTGTTCGGTTGCCCTCACTTTCTTCCCTTTTTCCTCTGGCCGGTGCACTAGAATGACACCTATCGGTCGCACAGCAAACGGGTGACATGCTCGTGAGCCTGGCGAGCAGCTAGCGCGTGGCTGTTCATGCGGGCTTGAGCGACCGTTGGCGACGCGTGGCGTCCTCACATGGGCAAACTTGGTGCAAAACATGCGCGTGTGCTGGCTGCGGGCGGCCGCTAGCGAGTGGGCGCACGGCGGCGAGTGCTGGCTGTGGCGATGGCGTGAGTTGGCGCATGCGATGCGAGCAGCCAGGCGACGGGCAGACGCGCACGGGAAAGCGCTGAAGTTTGGTCGCCTGACGCGTGGCTACATTTGGCTTGCACGGCGCGTCCAGAACGCGCTGGCGAAACTGGCGCGTGGCGATGACATGCGCGAACGATGCAGCCTGGCGACGATGCGCAGGAGACGGCGCATGTGCGGCATGTCACACGGAGGCCGGCTTGCTGCGATGGAAAGCGGCACGACTTGGAGACGGCGTGCGCTGGCGAATGGCAGATGAGGAAAACGGCCTCTATTGCGTGCGGCGGTGGATAAAAAAAAAAGACATCTGAGTTGACTAGGGTTTTTGGTTTGGGATCCTTATCCCGGCACTAAATTGACTCCATCTCCAACTTTCCCCGTGTAACCCATTTTCAGAAAACTAATTTATCCTCTAAAAATCCAAGCATCCCTTTTTCTCTATTTATGTACAGGTCCTTAAGAGGGCATTTTTGTAATATTACATTCTACCCTTCTAACAGAATTTGATCCCAAATTCTACTCCCCAGATTCTACGCGAGAAACAAAATTGAAATAGAATTTAAACGCTAGACATACCTAGAACGAACAACTTTGGATACTTCTCACGCATGTGAGACTCCAGTTTCTATGTTTCTTCTTGCTTCAACTGATGTGACCAAAGCACCTTGACATACTTCAATGTCTTGTGCCTCAAAATTTGCTCCGACTCTCCCAAAAATTGCACTGACCGGGACTCAAAGGTGAAAAATCACTCGATGGTCAATGCCTCTCATGATATCTCGTGCTACATTTTTTCCCTAAATACTTTATCAACACTAGATGTAGACCACATTGTGCACAACACACATGTATTCAGGATGGTCCAATTGGTAAGTCAGTTTCTCAATCCGCACCACTCTCGGGAATGGTCCAACAGATCTCGGGCTAAGCTTCCCCTTAGTACCAAACCACACAATATCTTTGGTGAAAGATACCTTTAGGAGTACCTAGACTACTACCTCGAACTCTAATCCTTGCCTTCTCACCTCGTCATCCAAGTGTCCAATCCTTTTCTTTGCTTAGACACAACTATCTAATCTTTACATATCTATAAAGCTTTATCCCAAACTCTGAACTAGGCAAAATTAACTTAACAAGCTCTACTCATCTACATTCTCGTATTCTCAAACTAGGCTACATATTTTAAATTTACATTTAAACTTCAGCTTCAATTTAGGTTTGGAGTATTACACGCTCCCTCCTTAAGAATTTGCTCCCATATTCTACGCTAACCCATTCTACTCACAAAAACTACAACCCGCTAAATAAATTTCTTAGGTATAAACCCGCATCAGGAAAACGAAATATGAACCACACTCCAGAAAACCAAAAGGTTATCTTTGCTTTCCATGGCATAAATGCACTATTACTCACTAGCACGAGGACCTCTTCCTGTTACCATTATAAGATTATCACTACAACCATAATATCTAGCAAAACTCTTTTATTAAGGACAACCTATTACCTGACAATCTTAGATAGCACACAAATTTAAAATATTTATTAAACTTCATTCATTCAACCCCTAATGTCACTCAACACCAATTTTAGTATGCATTAATTATACTCTAGTGATTCTCATTAACTATCAACAATAATCTTGATTATGGAAATCTATTTCTTGTCCTATTTGTATATGCAATCGCATAAATATTTATAAACACATATTCAAAATTCCCATCACATGTGCAGAACTTAGAGAAAAATACCATCAAATCTTCAACAATATAACCTCTATTAAATAAGGTTTTACATGATGATGCAACAATATTCATCCATTGATGTAAACCTTGTTTACTAGATGTTATATTGTTGCTATGCTAAATACTAATTGTAAACTAATCTTTTCTAAGGATACTTGGTGAATATATATACTTGATTTACATGTTTCTTGTTGACCTAGCAAGCAAGAAACATGTAAATCAAGCATATATATTCACCAAATATTCTTAAAACATATTAGTTCAGGATTAATGTTTTCCAAAGACAAAAGTCTCACATATCTTTAGCGTAACATCCATAAATAATTAGAATAATCTATTAGGGCCAAATAACCCAATTTATCTAATATAGTTTAAGAATTCTTAACATTCTAGTTATATAACCAATTCAACCATACTCCACGCTTCTCTATAACCATAACAATTCAAGTTATAGGGGACATATTCTCACTCACTATTTATTATAAAACTACTATAGGACATTGTCACATAAAATTAGTTTAACTCACAAAGATATTACTTAAAATCATTTAAACACTACTTCCTTTCTCCAACATGACATTCCAAGTCTTACCAATATTTTTTTAGTTACTCCTCTGTAGGATCAAAGAAAACCAACTAGAGGGAGGGTGAATAGGAGGTTCTAAAAATTCTTGCTTTCTAAAATTAATTAACACAATTTGTAGCTAGGCAAGATTTCAAAACAATGTAAACCTACAAGATTCTAGTAAGTCTAAAGCACCACAAGCAATAGTCTCTATAAATATATCTCTAGCATAACTAAATAAGATAATCACAATGCTCACAATATGCTACAAATACAAGGGCAGAAAGAAGAGACAAGAAGTAACCAATTGACACACGATGTTTTACCGTTGTGTTAAAAACTTGCCAGTTTCCCCCCAATCCACGTTGAGGAAAACTAAACTTGGACCGGCTCTATGAATTAAGCCTCAGCTCCTCAATCCACTAGTGGTTGTCCTTCCTCTTCAGAGATGGTGGACACTAAACCACTCATAAGTCGGCACCAGGCCTTTTCACAATCTTCTTGAAGAGGTCACCTCACAATCTCCTGCCAAGCCATCTAGGTGCCAATAAGCACCAAGAATAATAAACCAAGGCTTTGCTTGGCATCAATCAAGTGCCAAAGGATCAATCTAGATGAATGCACTTGATTTCAGCTCAATTACCTCAAGTGAATGGAATGAAAGCAATTGAGGCATTAAGTGAATGCTCTATGCTCAAAGATATTGCAATGTAGTGTGTAACTCTGTGCATGAGCTAGTGGGAGAGTATTTATACTCCCACCAACCAAAACTAGCCGTTACAAGGCAATCCTGAAACAAATCAGGGCAAGCAGAAGTATCACCGTTCATCGGCTGGTACTTTCGCACCTGTTCTGACGCAATAGTAATAGCTATTTCAGAGCTTCTGAACTAGCCGTTGAAAGTCAGCGCGGTACTACCACCGTTATAAGCGCGGTAGTTCTGATCTTCAGTAGTTTCAATTTCTAGCATGATACTTTTGTTTGTCTCGGGGCCAAAACTTGGTGCTCTTTGGAAAAAATGCACCATCCAAATCTTCAAAGCTTCTAAGATCTGGTAGTACCACTCAAGGGTTACGGTACTCCGCTTTGTGCTAGTTTCACCATTGAAACTCTGGTACTTTTGTTTTCTAGAGAAACTAAGTTTTTCAAAGGGTGCTCCCAGGAAAAAAACGTACAACTAGTTTTAACCAAAACTTCTGAGTTGTGGAAGTACCGCCGAATATACTCCGGTACTTTTGATATTTCTAACAGTGCACATATTGGCTATCAATTTTAGTTTTAAGTGCATGCATGAACCCAAATTGATCCAATGGCACAAGAACATGCTATCAAGTTATTAACCCTGATTCCTCTTAATAGTATGACATTTATACTATAATCCGGTCTTCCACATTTTGGTTGATATAGCTGAAGCCAGTACAGTGTGTACTATTGGACTCCTGAGGGCATTTCAGGAATTTCCCAATTTGTAAAAAAAGAGGGAGGGGTCCCACCCGTCGGTGGGATGGATGAAGGGATAAGGTTACTGGCCTTCTCCTCACGAGAGCAATTGGTTGAGGTGACGCTCGGCTGCTTGGGTCTCTCAATCGTCTGTGTCTTCTGGGATGGCGGCGGCGCTGGAGGCTCCTTCGGCTTGGCCACTTCAGTGCTGGCCGTTCGGCTGCAGCCTGCTGGTCTCCTCCCCGGTTCACATTAAAAGTCAGCCTTTCCCTTCCTTTTTGGATGATTGAAAGTAGTGAGTTCACTTCTTCCCCTCTGATCACCAATCTCCCTCGGTAGTTCTCTGATCTTGAGTCTCAAAGCTGCCGGCCATGTTCTTTCCTATCGCTGTTGGCTAAGTAGCTCGAATCGGTGTTCTAGGGTTCTTCACTGTGCGGTTTCCTTATGCCTTTTCTTTGGATCTGGCCATGAGGAAAGATTTGGGGATTTACCTCTACAGGGTTGATTTGGCCTGGTCTTGTGCCAAGTGTTTGAAGGGGTTTCTGTGACTTGTTATTGGTGTTACGGGTGCTCTTGGCCGGAGCTCTCATCAATCTTGTGCGGCATTCACCCGATCCTCTGCTTCTACTTCGGCTACTAGACGTGGAAGTTTGGCATTGTATCTCCGATTGCCACCATCTCCTTCCTCGACGTAGCGGGGTGCTTAGTTTTCTGGGATAGCGCTATGTGTGTGCCTTGCCTCGTTCCTTTTCTTCATGGTGATTGTGAGTATCACCGCCGTTGTGAGTATACTGACAATTGGTTCTTTGCAATTTCGTGGTCTACTTCACATATCTGTGAGTCATCACTAGCTGGAAAATTGCAAAGAAGATTTTGTGGGCTGATTACTCGGTGATGAAATGACATAAACTGAAATTATATATTATCTTGTATATCGATTTAATCTTGAGCTGTAGGTTGAATTGCTATTTTTCATACCCTGATCATTGATATCTTTATGTATTACTTGCTATTCATTGATCTTGTGTTGTGTGATCCTCTGTTCGGTCACTGTAGTTGATCAACAAGTTTCGCTATGCTAGTGTAATCAATTCTATTCCTATCCAGTGAATGTTAGATTGAATATTTTAATCGTATTTAATGTCTAGCAAGTTATAATAATGATCTGGTAGTTTCTTTATAGGAAAAATCTGATTTAAGCTCAAGGTCAAATGTGTAAGAAGACATATATAATTAATATGGCATTTGTCATGGTGGAGACGGCCAAGAATGGATCTTGTGCAGCTAGCCTTCTGAGAGCAATAAAGAACATTCAAATTGTTGATAACATGCTGAATTTGTTCATACATGTTATGCTTTCATTAAGATTAGCATTCCAGTGCAATGTCTTAAATTGTTTACATGTGTATACGCTGATTATAGACTCTTACATAGTATATTTGTTGGGTGTATGTTTCAGTGACTTAAAGAGTGCACATGATTATATGTTGATTAAGTCATTTATATGCTTTTTATATCATGCTTGTGTCTTTATCAATTATGCTGGAATTATATATAAATACATGCTTATACCTCTATGTTTACAGCACTCCAGAAAACCAATTATTAAAGAAATGGCTTCATCGTCTGATGTTGTTAAGCCGGAAGTGTTTGACGGTGTCAACTTTAAGTGTTGGTAGGCTAAAACGAATTTATTGCTGACTAATCTCAAACTCTTTTGGGTTATTTCGAATCTTCCAGTGTTTCCACTGAAAATTCTTGAAATGATGCGATGGGAGGATGCGAATAACTCAGTCTTAGCTTGTTTGTTAGCCAACTTATCTAATTGATTGTTTGATGTGTACGTAAACTTTAAAGATGCCAAACAACTCTGGGACGAACTTGACGAGAAGTATTCCAAACGGAATAATGGGAATGAGTCATTTGTAACTGCTAATTACTTGAAATATATGATGGTTAAGGGGTGGTCAATAATAGAGTAGCTCTACGAGCTACAACTCCATGTACGTAACTTAAGTCAGTACGACTGCATCCAAAGTTCAAGAATCAGTCCCAAGTCAAGGTCCAACCAAAGAAAATGAAGAAGAAAAATGAGGACATTATCTGCTTATTTGCAGGGAGGCTGGTCATAAGGCTAACCACTACTACAATTGCAAGGGCAAGGGTCCTTCCCCTGGTCAGCATAAAGGCCGCAAGGCTAAAGTGAATGTCACACTGGCTAGCTCCGTTTGAAAGAGTATATACCTTAGGCCTTCATGGCAAGTCCATCAATTGATTGGTGGATTGATATAGGTGCTACTAGACACATATGTGCTGATCGATCTTAATTCTCTTCATTTCAGGGTGAAGGTGGTGGATCTGTCCTAATGGGAAATGGAGTCATTGCAATAGTACGAGAGATTGGACAGGTTTACGTGAAGCTCACCTTAGGCAAAAACACTCATCCTCAAAGATGTACTATACATGCCTGCTGTGACTCGCAATCTGCTGAGCGGGTCAATGCTGTGTTGACAAGGAATAAAGTTTATTTTTGAGTCCAATAAGGTCGTATTGACCAAGTTTGGTAATTTTGTGGGCAAAGGCTATGATAGCGGAGGCATGTTCCGCCTATCCATTCTTGGTCTCAATAATGTAAACATTTCTAATGTTTCCCATTGCAATAAAGTTTATGATATTCGGCATTCACGTTTGTGTCATATTAACTTTGAAGCCATTGTGCGGTTAAGAAAAACGAGTTTAATTCTAAGCTATAATTTTGAGAAAGGTTCAAAGTGTGAAGTGTGTGCAAGTGAAGCAGCCCCGAAAACCTTTTCATAGCGTTGAAGGGCGAAGCACCTCTCCACTTAAACTAATTCATTTTGATCTTTGTGAGATGAATGAAATATTAACTAAAAGTGGCAAACGGTACTTTTTAACTCTCATAGATGATGCGACTAAGTATTGCTACATTTATTTACTTAAGTCGAAAGATGAAGCACTTGAACACTTTAAAGTCTATAAAGCCGAAGCTGAAAATCAACTAGAAAGGAAAATCAAATGGTTAAGGTTAGACCGAGGCAGTGAATACGTCTCACATGAATTCTCTCAATTCTATGAAGAAAGTGGAATAATTTATGAAATTACTCCACCATACTCACCCCAATCGAATGGAATAGTCGAAAGAAAGAACCAAACTCTTTGTGGCTTGGTTAATGCCATGCTCCAGAGTTCAGGTGTACCGGACTATTGGTGAGGTGAAGTAGTTCTCACAGCTAATTATGTCCTAAATAGGGTTCCACCTCATAATCAGGTGGAAACACCTTATGAAGGATGGAAGAGGAGAAAACCTAACTTGTCTTTCCTTCGGACGTGGGGATGTCTTGCAAAAGTGCATGTGATGTTACCGAAGAAAAGGAAGCTTGGTCCTAAGAACGTTGATCGTGTCTTTCTAGAATATGCTATAAATAACATGGCTTATAGATTTCTAGTGGTCAAATCCAAGGTGAGTGGCATCGCTACAAATATAGTGATAGAGTCTCGTGATGCGACATTCTTTGAGCATGTGTTTCCTATGAGACTAAATGAAGTCATTGACCACGTTGCTTCAGATGAACCCTCAATTCTTCCTAGTGTGGAAAACATTGCTCTAGAGTTGGAGTTGAGGAAGAGTAAGAGGAAGAGGACTGAAAAGTTACTTGGCGATGACTTTGTCACCTATGTCATGGATGATGAAACACGAATCCTTTCAGAGTATACACATCCCGAATGTGGATTACTGGAAGGAGACAGTTTGTAGTGAGATGGATTTCATCATAGCTAATAGAACATGGGAGATTACGGATCTTCCGCCTGGTTGTAAGCCAGTAGGTTACAAATGGATCTTTAAAAGAAAGCATAGACCTGATGGTACTATAGAAAAGTACAAGACCAGTTTAATGTCTAAAGGTTTCACGCAGAAAGAAGGAGAAGACTATTTTGATACATACTCTCCTGTGGCTTGTTTACCCACAATTCGAGTGCTTTTAGCACTACCTACCGCATACAAAATCCAAGTACATCAAATGGATGTATAGACCGCTTTCCTAACTGGAGAGTTGGATGAAGAGATTTATATGCAACAACCTGATAGTTTTGTGGTTAAAGTGCAGGAAAAGAAAGTATGTCGATTGATTAAATCCTTGTATGGTCTAAAGCAAGCTCTCAAGTAATGGCATAAGAAATTTGATAGTACAATGACCTCGGTCTGCTTTTGTGTGAACGAAGCTGACAAATGTGTCTACTATCGGTTTAACGAGGGCGAAGGTGTCATTCTATGTCTTTATGTAGATGACATATTGCTTTTTGGGACTAACATGGATGTAATTCATAAAACAAAGTCTTTCCTTTTCCAGAATTTCGATCTGAAAGATTTGGGTGAGGCTGATTTATCTTAAATATCAAGCTTATAAAGGTAGAGAATAGGATTACTCTTTCACAATCTTATTATGTGGACAAGGTCCTAACTAGATTTGGATTTATAGACTGTAAGTCAGTGGCCACAACCTATGATCCAAATGCAAAGCTACATAAAAACACTGGGTATAGGAAGGATCAACTTAAATATTATTGTCGGAGCCCAGATATTAATATCCGGATTCCTCTGTGATTCCACCGCACTATTCCCTGGATCAGTAGATAGTGCTCACAGATTACAGTTCTGAATATCAAAATACATATCATGCGGAAGCGTAATTAAAATAATAGACTTACTCATGGGCCGGATAGGCCGAAATCATAAAATTGCAGCAGCGGAAGAACGAAGCACACAGGTGGGACCTTCAGGACATGCCCACAGGCAGCCAACTGGAGGTACGCGACCTAGCCCTTGACATCTTCATCTCCTCTGCCCGCTTGTCCAATCTTGTTGCTAAGGCGAGGTGATTTGATTCCTGATTCTGTATTTTGTCGCAAAAGCGAGCGTGAGCATACCGACCACGTGCTCCGCGAGCCAATACACAGAATGCAAATAAATAGTATGCATGGCTAAACAAAGGAGAGGCTCGGGTTATTTTATTTGCCATAAAACGTGTTTAGCAGCATTTCTATTATTATATCATATTGTTATTTTTGTGACCTAAAGACTCCTCACCACAATTGACATCATTGACTTGATCCACCAAAGACTCACTCTCATTATTAGCAGTTGTCTAAGACTCCCAACAGCGATTGCCATAATTGACTTAATCCACCGAAATTACACTTTCTTTATTGAGTGCTGTCTAAACTCCAAACAGCATGTGTCATCCTCTATTCAATCCACCGATCATATTCTTTCTGTAATGGTTGCTGTCTAAGACTCCAAACAACGAGTGACATCATTTAAATGATTCACCGACTACCCACATTTTATATTGATTTCTGTCTAAAACTCCAAACAGCGAGTGACATCACCTAATTAATCCACCGAACATTTTCATTAAGATTTTCTAATAATCCAATCCTTTTTATTATTGATTCAAATCCACCAAGAATATCATTGATCAAGCCTACGATTCAATATTATATGTCCACCAAGAATATCATTGATCAATTCTATGATTCGCCATTATATATCCACCAAGAATATCATTGATTAATTCTACGATCCACTAGTATCCTCCCACCAAGTAAATCACTAATCAGGAACTATAATCCAATACTTGTATTACTCCTCCAAATTCCCTAAAATTCAATTAGATCATCTATTTAGCATGTCTATTCAGCTAGACTCCACCAATTTATTTCTCCCAGAACCCACACTATCATTTCCTATTTATGATTGACATGAATCCACCAATACCTTTATGTGTACACTACAAACATCTATTTCCTTTACTCACGACCCTGCTTATTCTTTCCATATTTTATTTTGTAGGAATAGAAATTCCACTATTTGAAATACAATACATAAAATTTTCTGAGACCTACCAGCTTTGGAACAAAACATAATGTTCAAGGAATATTAACATGATTTTTCATACATATGGCATCACACCATGTGTCTAATATCACCATAATTTTTCCATACATATGGCATCACACCATATGCCATCTTTCAGCGTTATAGCCGCTTAACTTACCACTGGGACGACACCCAGGACAACTCAAATCAGGGCTTTCCGCTGCCCTCCACTTTTTCCACTTCCCCACAAAAAAAGTTTTTGAAATAGAACTATATCTAGTTAAGTTCCCATGTCCGCCCTTGACCGTGGGCACGGCTATTCGAATAGTTTTGACTCTGCAGAGTTTGCACACTTTACCCACAAGAGACGGTTTACTCGTTGCCCCACACGATTCCTTAGCCGTGCGGTTGAGCAAACCATCACAGTAACCGTTCAAAGTACCTCGCCCCTTCCATCATCTCACCCTATGGGCCGTTCCCACTTGCGGTGGGTCCCATACGTTGTGCGGGATGTTCTCCTTCTGAACGTCTAGCAGCTGGCTACGTCCCCTGCTAGCCCGCCACAGCAGAACTTCACCCTCCGCGGGTGTCCCATTCAAGCCCGCCACACAGACAGCCGCTTGCACTACTTCACTCCCCCACCGATGATGATGACTTTCAGGGTCCGGTAAATCTACTAAGCCAAGTTGTACTTTACAGACTTGTGGTTGTACTGTTTTACACAGGAGGTCATGACAAGATTCAGTCCTTAGGATTACCTGGGCGGTTCTACCACAAACCACACTCTCGTGCACACCTGCACCATACCCCCAAACCATCCGCCCAGACAAATAAGCAATTTGAGATTTTTGGAAGTATAAAATAACCATATCCAACATACGTCAGTCATTACCACCATGACTGCCCAACCAACTTTTCTCATGATTAAAAGTGATGCTTGGGCGCTCTCGCGCCCATGAGTATCCAAACAATACTAAGCGTGGCATATAATTACGGACTTATTTTAGAAATGTTACTATTATAATTTTGCTAGGGCGACAATGTTCTCATGTTCAAATATTCCAAAGGAGGGCAATATTAATCACGTTAGACAATAGGCATTTAACTAGAATTCTAAATTAAACATGTATTTGCATATAAATTAACAGCATGCAATTTGATAATTTAACACAAAATAATTTGCAGAAAATGTAGGTTCAACATGATCAAAGTATTGACTCGCCTTGCGCGGTTTACCGCAGTCTTGAGCTGACTCGACGCTGTCTCATGCGATGGTCCTTTAGTCTCCGGTCTTCGTCCTTACTTTGATCTTGCTCTTGATTAGCTCTTAGAATCTTCAGAACTCCAATTTCTAATGTGCTAACGACTGAACACAAGCAAAAGCAAATAACTCAAAAGACCCAAATAAATCCAATCACTTTAAATACCCGATTTAATTTAAATTATGCATTTATTATGATTTGCATAGAAGGATGATTCAGGTTAGGGTGTTGTAAGCACAGCAGTAGCTAGGTTTAAGCGGGAGGACGAGTTGTCTGAATGCTTTACCGTGAGGGAAAATTTTAGAATTACGAGGGACCAAAGTGATGATGCACCTACAGGAACTATTGGCTTTGGAAAAGAAGTGGCCAAACATAGCCGATTGGAGAAAGGCAAGGTTCGATCTTTTATTTATTAACTTCTTTTATCATTTTTATAGTTATTAAGGTAGTTCCATAAGTCAAGCGGGACCTATGGGTAGATGGAAGACTGCAGTTGGGATGTAGGGTATTGTCTTGTCTAATGTTAGCTTTTAAGAGTTAGGGTATGAGTTATATACACGATGTATATTTATATGATTTCTGGCTTATCGAATTTAATCTTATAGTTTATACTTTTAGCTATTCGAGATGTATGATTTTAGGTTGTTCTCACATTACCTTGTTCATTACTATGCCAACGGGTGAGATTATTTTAATTACAAATCACCTAGGGATTTTAATAGGCATGCCATCATGAATTTAGTTGAAGATGCCCTTGGGTTAGACATCGCAGATATTTTATGTACATTTTAGTCACTATCATAATGTTGTTGCTGTTGTTATTATTATTACGGTTATTTGAATTTATTTCTCTAGGACCGAACATGCCATACTGGGTCATACTTTAATATCAACATGCGATTATATCTACGGTGGAGATTTATTTATTGGTGGCATTTTAAATATTAGAACTTTCATTTTTAATTACTATTAAGGGTACTCTTTAATTTAAACCTTGTGGTTATAGTTTTAATACATCATCCAACTTATTTCCCTTACTTTAACTTGAATATTGTCAATGGAGACTCTTACTAACCTTAGACCTTAAGCATAACCATCATTTACTAATGCCCTACTAATAATTTAGTCTCTTAACTTATTCTTCCAAATCACATTAATTATTCTTATATGGTGTTTAATTCCAACACTAAATTTTTAAATGATCTTACTTACAGCCTAATCAGATTTTATAAAGTTGCTCTCTTGAGTATGTATACAATATGGGTTTAAGTTAGCCATATGCCAAGGAGCACTAGAACAAGCATACAAGAACTTGGAGGCACTTACTAGTCGAACCCACGAGTCAGGTGGGAGGCAGACCGAAAGAGAGAGGGGACAGTGAATAGAGCGGCTGCGGTTCCACCCAACGGGGAAAGCAGGGGAGGCGCAAGGGAGGCGCACGGCCAGGGAAAAGGAGGTGGTGGCGCCGGCGAAGGACGGCTGGGGAGACGCCGGCGAGCACAAAAATGGAATGCTTGCGGGGTGTGGGAGCCGGTGGAGGGGGTGGCGCGGCTCGGGGTGGCGCTAGAAAGGGGCAGCGGCACCGAGAGCGGCCGGCGGCGGGGTGGGAAGGGGACGGCGGCGCCGGCGGGGAGGAAGGGCAAAATTGATGTGGGCATGAGCACTAGGGGGTACACGGGGAGCTCACCAATGGGTTAGCCAAACGGAAGAGGTGCCGAGTGAAGCTGGCGGCGGAGGCCGGTGGTGGTGCAGTCGGGCCGCCGTGGAGGGAGAAGCTCCGGCGATGGGGAGGTTGTCCGGCGGTTGGGGATGACTCCTGGGATCATGGAGATGCTCCCAGAGTGCGCAATCGGCCGGATGAGCCTTGAGGTGGCAATGGCGCCGGTGGTGGCGGCGGCGGCCGGTATAGGGGAGAAGTGCGATTCTGGCGAGCTCGGCCCGGGCTTTTCCAATTGGGCCGGAGGGGAAGTAGAGGAAGAGCGGGGCTACGCCGTGGCTTGGTCATTTTCTGGATTGGGGGGCCGGAGTAGTGGGACGGCGGGGAGCCCCGGCGGCGGTCGGCGCACAGCGCCGCTGAGGAGAGGGGAGGTCGCGGGAAGTCGTGGGCGGCTTGCTCACGGGCGGAGGTGGAAGAAGGGTTTGGGGAAAGAGGAGGAGTGGCGTGGGAGGCCGGCTGTTTATAGCGGCGGAGGGAGGGGTGGTTGAGCCGCACTGTGGCAGGCGACCGGGGCTTCGGGCGCGGGATGACGATGGCGGCGGTATGGCGCCAGTGGACGGCAACGCGCGCGAGACGTGGGCGCTGTGCGGTGATGGCGACCGGGCGTGACGCGAGCTCCACGAGGGCAGCGACGTGCGGTGACGCAGGGGGCGACGGCGCACAGGGGAGAGCGGCGTGGAGTTAACACAGCCAGAGGAGGTGAATGGGAGCTAGAAAAGAAAGAAGGGAGCGGCACGGGGTCAGGCCCATTCGGCAGTGAAAGAAATGAGGGAAGGGGATAAAGGAGGGGAAGAAGAAGTGGCCCACATGGCATAGAGAGAAGGAAAGGACAACGCTAGCATTCCAAATTTTTAATGGCTTGAGCTTGATGTCCCAAATCCCCTTCTTGTATGATGGTCGAGCTATATCTAGAATGAATTCTTGGTCTTTATTATTATTATCTGTTTCTGATCTTTAAATACAACTTTGATTTAGTGAATTACAATGAATCTTAGGTGGTCAGGGTGAAACACCATTTAGATTATTTGTATGTATTTACTTATTATTATTTTGTTTTTCATGATGGCTGTTTTGTGCTCGAGATTTATTTCGACTTATTACTTGCTCAGGGCAAAAATATGGAAAACCCAAATAAGGTTTCGGCAAAAATCTCAAATGCTAGCAAGATGTAGAGAAAATTTTTAAATTCTTCCAAATTTTCGAACATTTAAAATTTAGGATGTTACAAACCTACCCCCCTTAAATGAATCTCGACCCCGAGATTCCAGTAGAGCAGAAAGAAGTAAGGTGGGGTTATATTGGCTAGCAATGGGTCTCTAGGTATTGCTCGACATATAGTTCTTTGGCTTCACGGATAGATGAAAATCTGCACAACAGGGGTTAGCACTTGGAGAAGTCAAAAAGGGAGAGAGAAACCTTATTCTCCTGAACAGGTCGTAGACTTCCAAGCACTTGCTTGTTGCCATTGTTGTCTTTACGCCATCGTAGATTGAAGTAGCTGCATTGTCTCATAGTAATTCGCCGGCAGTTCTGTCTCATAGTGCTACCCCCCTTAAAAAGGATATCACTAGTTGTTATTCGTTTTTCTTCGGGTTCCAGGCATGATGGGTCCTCCGGGTAGGTAAGTAGAGAATGTTAGCAGGGCAGAGCCTCGAGTCTTGGTCTTTGTCTATTTATCACTTTGATTCAGTAGACCTGACTGGGTTTGCAGCAATAGGATGAGAGGGAATAGCATGAGGTGAGGATTGAGTCGTGGGGATAAGGTGATCTAATCCATGCAAATTTTTAAAAGAGCACACCCAGAGAGTTGGGCGGAAACGAAACCATGCAAATTTTCAAAAGCAAGCTTTTCCCGTGACTGCGAAATAGGACGCTCGAGGGCAAGAAGGCAGTGCACAGGGCCCAAATAGAACCTTGCAACAACACAACGTCTACTCGGGGAAACACACATAAGAGGGTGTAGGGTTTGTCGGCATAGTCCATTTAAGACAGGACCACCTTATCTTCAATGAACATTTTCAGCGTTCCTAACCTTAAATTTTTGGAGTAAGGGTACGAGAAGAGGATCAAAATTTTCCTTTTTAATCAATAAACAGAAGAGGGAAGTTTTTTTTGGGGTAATTTGATTGATATCCGCACTCACTTTGGTATTTTTATTTTGAATTCGGGGTAAGGGAGCTTTAGAAGTAAAAATGGCTAAGGCAGTGTATAGATAAGAGGGAATCATCTAAGAGAGAAGAGAATAAACAATACAACCTATATTTTTGGAAATAGGTATTTAAGAAATAATTTTAGTCATGAAACAAACGGCCAGGCTAACTAGGTCACGACCTGCAGTCGATATGCTCTGATACCATCGCTGTCGGAGCCCAGATATTAATATCCGGATTCCTCTGTGATTCCACCGCACTATTCCCTGGATCAGTAGATAGTGCTCACAGATTACAGTTCTGAATATCAAAATACATATCATGCGGAAGCGTAATTAAAATAATAGACTTACTCATGGGCCGGATAGGCCGAAATCATAAAATTGCAGCAGCGGAAGAACGAAGCACACAGGTGGGACCTTCAGGACATGCCCACAGGCAGCCAACTAGAGGTGCGCGACCTAGCCCTTGACATCTTCATCTCCTCTGCCCGCTTGTCCAATCTTGTTGCTAAGGCGAGGTGATTTGATTCCTGATTCTGTATTTTGTCGCAAAAGCGAGCGTGAGCATACCGACCACGTGCTCCGCGAGCCAATACACAGAATGCAAATAAATAGTATGCATGGCTAAACAAAGGAGAGGCTCGGGTTATTTTATTTGCCATAAAACGTGTTTAGCAGCATTTCTATTATTATATCATATTGTTATTTTTGTGACCTAAAGACTCCTCACCACAATTGACATCATTGACTTGATCCACCAAAGACTCACTCTCATTATTAGCAGTTGTCTAAGACTCCCAACAGCGATTGCCATAATTGACTTAATCCACCGAAATTACACTTTCTTTATTGAGTGTTGTCTAAACTCCAAACAGCATGTGTCATCCTCTATTCAATCCACCGATCATATTCTTTCTGTAATGGTTGCTGTCTAAGACTCCAAACAACGAGTGACATCATTTAAATGATCCACCGACTACCCACATTTTATATTGATTTTTGTCTAAAACTCCAAACAGCGAGTGACATCACCTAATTAATCCACCGAACATTTTCATTAAGATTTTCTAATAATCCAATCCTTTTTATTATTGATTCAAATCCACCAAGAATATCATTGATCAAGCCTACGATTCAATATTATATGTCCACCAAGAATATCATTGATCAATTCTATGATTCACCATTATATATCCACCAAGAATATCATTGATTAATTCTACGATCCACTAGTATCCTCCCACCAAGTAAATCACTAATCAGGAACTATAATCCAATACTTATATTACTCCTCCAAATTCCCTAAAATTCAATTAGATCATCTATTTAGCATGTCTATTCAGCTAGACTCCACCAATTTATTTCTCCCAGAACCCACACTATCATTTCCTATTTATGATCGACATGAATCCACCAATACCTTTATGTGTACACTACAAACATCTATTTCCTTTACTCACGACCCTGCTTATTCTTTCCATATTTTATTTTGTAGGAATAGAAATGCCACTATTTGAAATACAATACATAAAATTTTCTGAGACCTACCAGCTTTGGAACAAAACATAATGTTCAAGGAATATTAACATGATTTTTCATACATATGGCATCACACCATATGTCTAATATCACCATAATTTTTCCATACATATGGCATCACACCATATGCCATCTTTTAGCGTTATAGCCGCTTAACTTACCACTGGGACGACACCCAGGACAACTCAAATCAGGGCTTTCCGCTGCCCTCCACTTTTTCCACTTCCCCACAAAAAAAGTTTTTGAAATAGAACTATATCTAGTTAAGTTCCCATGTCCGCCCTTGACCGTGGGCACGGCTATTCGAATAGTTTTGACTCTGCAGAGTTTGCACACTTTACCCACAAGAGACGGTTTACTCGTTGCCCCACACGATTCCTTAGCCGTGCGGTTGAGCAAACCATCACAGTAACCGTTCAAAGTACCTCGCCCCTTCCATCATCTCACCCTATGGGCCGTTCCCACTTGCGGTGGGTCCCATACGTTGTGCGGGATGTTCTCCTTCTGAACGTCTAGCAGCTGGCTACGTCCCCTGCTAGCCCGCCACAGCAGAACTTCACCCTCCGCGGGTGTCCCATTCAAGCCCGCCACACAGACAGCCGCTTGCACTACTTCACTCCCCCACCGATGATGATGACTTTCAGGGTCCGGTAAATCTACTAAGCCAAGTTGTACTTTACAGACTTGTGGTTGTACTGTTTTACACAGGAGGTCATGACAAGATTCAGTCCTTAGGATTACCTGGGCGGTTCTACCACAAACCACACTCTCGTGCACACCTGCACCATACCCCCAAACCATCCGCCCAGACAAATAAGCAATTTGAGATTTTTGGAAGTATAAAATAACCACATCCAACATACGTCAGTTATTACCACCATGACTGCCCAACCAACTTTTCTCATGATTAAAAGTGATGCTTGGGCGCTCTCGCGCCCATGAGTATCCAAACAATACTAAGCGTGGCATATAATTACGGACTTATTTTAGAAATGTTACTATTATAATTTTGCTAGGGCGACAATGTTCTCATGTTCAAATATTCCAAAGGAGGGCAATATTAATCACGTTAGACAATAGGCATTTAACTAGAATTCTAAATTAAACATGTATTTGCATATAAATTAACAGCATGCAATTTGATAATTTAACACAAAATAATTTGCAGAAAATGTAGGTTCAACATGATCAAAGTATTGACTCGCCTTGCGCGGTTTACCGCAGTCTTGAGCTGACTCGACGCTGTCTCATGCGATGGTCCTTTAGTCTCCGGTCTTCGTCCTTACTTTGATCTTGCTCTTGATTAGCTCTTAGAATCTTCAGAACTCCAATTTCTAATGTGCTAACGACTGAACACAAGCAAAAGCAAATAACTCAAAAGACCCAAATAAATCCAATCACTTTAAATACCCGATTTAATTTAAATTATGCATTTATTATGATTTGCATAGAAGGATGATTCAGGTTAGGGTGTTGTAAGCACAGCAGTAGCTAGGTTTAAGCGGGAGGACGAGTTGTCTGAATGCTTTACCGTGAGGGAAAATTTTAGAATTACGAGGGACCAAAGTGATGATGCACCTACAGGAACTATTGGCTTTGGAAAAGAAGTGGCCAAACATAGCCGATTGGAGAAAGGCAAGGTTCGATCTTTTATTTATTAACTTCTTTTATCATTTTTATAGTTATTAAGGTAGTTCCATAAGTCAAGCGGGACCTATGGGTAGATGGAAGACTGCAGTTGGGATGTAGGGTATTGTCTTGTCTAATGTTAGCTTTTAAGAGTTAGGGTATGAGTTATATACACGATGTATATTTATATGATTTCTGGCTTATCGAATTTAATCTTATAGTTTATACTTTTAGCTATTCGAGATGTATGATTTTAGGTTGTTCTCACATTACCTTGTTCATTACTATGCCAACGGGTGAGATTATTTTAATTACAAATCACCTAGGGATTTTAATAGGCATGCCATCATGAATTTAGTTGAAGATGCCCTTGGGTTAGACATCGCAGATATTTTATGTACATTTTAGTCACTATCATAATGTTGTTGCTGTTGTTATTATTATTACGGTTATTTGAATTTATTTCTCTAGGACCGAACATGCCATACTGGGTCATACTTTAATATCAACATGCGATTATATCTACGGTGGAGATTTATTTATTGGTGGCATTTTAAATATTAGAACTTTCATTTTTAATTACTATTAAGGGTACTCTTTAATTTAAACCTTGTGGTTATAGTTTTAATACATCATCCAACTTATTTCCCTTACTTTAACTTGAATATTGTCAATGGAGACTCTTACTAACCTTAGACCTTAAGCATAACCATCATTTACTAATGCCCTACTAATAATTTAGTCTCTTAACTTATTCTTCCAAATCACATTAATTATTCTTATATGGTGTTTAATTCCAACACTAAATTTTTAAATGATCTTACTTACAGCCTAATCAGATTTTATAAAGTTGCTCTCTTGAGTATGTATACAATATGGGTTTAAGTTAGCCATATGCCAAGGAGCACTAGAACAAGCATACAAGAACTTGGAGGCACTTACTAGTCGAACCCACGAGTCAGGTGGGAGGCAGACCGAAAGAGAGAGGGGACAGTGAATAGAGCGGCTGCGGTTCCACCCAACGGGGAAAGCAGGGGAGGCGCAAGGGAGGCGCACGGCCAGGGAAAAGGAGGTGGTGGCGCCGGCGAAGGACGGCTGGGGAGACGCCGGCGAGCACAAAAATGGAATGCTTGCGGGGTGTGGGAGCCGGTGGAGGGGGTGGCGCGGCTCGGGGTGGCGCTAGAAAGGGGCAGCGGCACCGAGAGCGGCCGGCGGCGGGGTGGGAAGGGGACGGCGGCGCCGGCGGGGAGGAAGGGCAAAATTGATGTGGGCATGAGCACTAGGGGGTACACGGGGAGCTCACCAATGGGTTAGCCAAACGGAAGAGGTGCCGAGTGAAGCTGGCGGCGGAGGCCGGTGGTGGTGCAGTCGGGCCGCCGTGGAGGGAGAAGCTCCGGCGATGGGGAGGTTGTCCGGCGGTTGGGGATGACTCCTGGGATCATGGAGATGCTCCCAGAGTGCGCAATCGGCCGGATGAGCCTTGAGGTGGCAATGGCGCCGGTGGTGGCGGCGGCGGCCGGTATAGGGGAGAAGTGCGATTCTGGCGAGCTCGGCCCGGGCTTTTCCAATTGGGCCGGAGGGGAAGTAGAGGAAGAGCGGGGCTACGCCGTGGCTTGGTCATTTTCTGGATTGGGGGGCCGGAGTAGTGGGACGGCGGGGAGCCCCGGCGGCGGTCGGCGCACAGCGCCGCTGAGGAGAGGGGAGGTCGCGGGAAGTCGTGGGCGGCTTGCTCACGGGCGGAGGTGGAAGAAGGGTTTGGGGAAAGAGGAGGAGTGGCGTGGGAGGCCGGCTGTTTATAGTGGCGGAGGGAGGGGTGGTTGAGCCGCACTGTGGCAGGCGACCGGGGCTTCGGGCGCGGGATGACGATGGCGGCGGTATGGCGCCAGTGGACGGCAACGCGCGCGAGACGTGGGCGCTGTGCGGTGATGGCGACCGGGCGTGACGCGAGCTCCACGAGGGCAGCGACGTGCGGTGACGCAGGGGGCGACGGCGCACAGGGGAGAGCGGCGTGGAGTTAACACAGCCAGAGGAGGTGAATGGGAGCTAGAAAAGAAAGAAGGGAGCGGCACGGGGTCAGGCCCATTCGGCAGTGAAAGAAATGAGGGAAGGGGATAAAGGAGGGGAAGAAGAAGTGGCCCACATGGCATAGAGAGAAGGAAAGGACAACGCTAGCATTCCAAATTTTTAATGGCTTGAGCTTGATGTCCCAAATCCCCTTCTTGTATGATGGTCGAGCTATATCTAGAATGAATTCTTGGTCTTTATTATTATTATCTGTTTCTGATCTTTAAATACAACTTTGATTTAGTGAATTACAATGAATCTTAGGTGGTCAGGGTGAAACACCATTTAGATTATTTGTATGTATTTACTTATTATTATTTTGTTTTTCATGATGGCTGTTTTGTGCTCGAGATTTATTTCGACTTATTACTTGCTCAGGGCAAAAATATGGAAAACCCAAATAAGGTTTCGGCAAAAATCTCAAATGCTAGCAAGATGTAGAGAAAATTTTTAAATTCTTCCAAATTTTCGAACATTTAAAATTTAGGATGTTACAATTATCAAATAATAGGATCCTTGATGTATCTAACTAGTGCAACGAGGCCAGATGATGTGGCCAAGAGTGTTAATGCTATATTGATTTGTGCTTCATCTATACAATCTGAAGTTACAAGACTTAGTAGTGCTGAATTGCGCAAGGAGAAAGAAGTAATCGGTTTTGGGAGAGAGAAGAATATCCTAGTTCGTGCGGATGCTTATGTGATTTCTCCTTTGCGTAATGCAAACAATACAAAAATGCATGGAATTATAGGTGTGGATGGAGAAGAAAGAAAGTTAGTTTGGCTAAAGAGGAAGACACAAGATCAATCAAATTCTCGTGATTGCAATTCTGTCCATAATATTCATGAAGTTTTCAACGCCAATTCTGAGGTTTCTAATGCACACAAAATACATATTTAGAAATCTAATGAAGTCTACTTTCTAATGAATCAAACGACACTTGATTTGGAGCTTCCTAAACAAAGTTATGGCAACTTCATTGGATGCTGCACGAGCTGTCCGGAGAGACGCGCGAGACCTGCCAAACATAATGAGTCCGAGTCTTGCAATGCAAGTAAAGGTAAAATCCAACCACACCATGGCTTTCCAAAGGTTGAGAAGGATTCCTTTTTAGGTTCCAAATGGATTTGGAAGCCCCTTGAACAAGAAAAGAAAACATATAAGGATTTGAATTCAGTTCGGATTCGGTTCGGGTCAGACAGAAAGTCCAATACTAAAACGCCCATAACTTTCACAAACGAAGTCCGATTTGGGCATTCTTGGTCTCGTTAGAAAGCTAATTTGAAGCCCCATACAATGAATAAGGTACTAGCTATGGAATCCTCATGGTCACATCGCAAATTGAGAGAGAATCCAGTGGTAGCAGTTTAGATATTTCCTTTTTAGTTCGTATTGGAGTTTGTTTCGGCCTTAGGTCAGGTTGTGCGTGAGTTTTAGTCAAGGCCGTGCATTGTACACCAATATAAGGCTAGGGCCTTAGCCCCATTGTAATTTAGGCTATGATATGATAAGTTTTTATACTTGTGAAATAAAGGAGAAAATCGCCATGATGGTTGTTGGCGGCCAGATTGCGTGATTGCAATGTTTTCTTGTTTGGAGTTTGCTGAGTTGGTACAAGGCAAGAATAGGAGATTCTTGAGATTGCCCATCGAATCTACAAGGTTCATTTATTCTAATTCGTATCTTCTTGCTAAATTTACGGTTTGGGGAGTTCGGTGGATTGCTTCTAGTGTGCGCGTTGCATACTAGTGCAAATTATCATTATCAAGATTGTTGGCTACGTCAAGACAAGGAGAATACTCTATCCACAAGAACCAAAGGGGAAGGAACCTTGCTGGCCATCCCTACGTATCAACTAATCCTTGGTCCGTATCACCAGACATCTCATATGCTGTAAGCAGATTATGTCGTTATACGTCCAATCCAGGAGATGATCATTGGATAGCACTAGAGAGTACTCAGATACTTGAATTGGACCTCAAATTTGGGAATATATTATTCTGGCCATTCGACAGTCTTGGAAGGATTAAGTGATACTAACTGGATTAGTGACTCGGATGACACGAAGGCAACGAGTGGCTATACACCACCCCCTTTGCATTTCGCATCCCTCGTAGCCGAGCGCCATCGCCATTCTTGCCCTTGCGCCACTGTCGCTTCGCAGCCGCCGCCATCGTCCTTGGTTCCGATCACCATCGTGCTTGTCTTCACCTCTGGCCATCGAGCCTCGCTTCGACCTCGCCGCTCAGCCTTCTGTTGGTGAGTCTCCACTATCCGTGCTGGCCAATCCGTCGCCACTTCTTGCCATCCTCGCCAGTCAAACCCGTCGCGTTGGTCATCTTGCCAGCCATGCTGTCGCCTCGGTTCGTGAGTTCGCAGTGTAAGCATGCACCCGTGCCACGTGATCCTTTGAATTATCTGTGGACTCCGTTAGGGATGGCAATTGGGTGCGGTGGGTATGGGTAGTGCTCGCCCATACCCGTACCCATGACCCCGATTTACGCCCACAGGCATACCCATGAAGGACGATGAGTGAAGAACCTCGCCCATACCTGTCGCCTATGGGTACCCGTCGCCTGTGGGCATACCCGTTTACTCGCGAACTGAGAGTTAAACTAATGACAGATGCATATAAGCAGCAGCTGTTGCTAAGAAATATAATAGCTATCAAAAAAGTTTATAACAATCAATAGCAATTAGACATATGCAAAAGTTTATAACAATCAATATCAATTAGAGATATTGCTATGGCTATGCCACCTGTCAATCTATATCGTGGGTAAATGGGCGGGGCGGGTACGGGTGGAGCTTACCCATACCCATGCCCGTTTACCTGATGGGTAGAGTGTTCTCCCCATTTCCATACCCGTGGGTAAAGAAAATATCCTGTACCCGGCTCCATTAGGGTATTTACTCACGGGTACATAGATAAATGGGCACAATTGCCATCCCTAGACTCCCTCCACCGTGCACTGTCCCACTGACGAATGGGGCCCACGAGCCAGTCACACTATTCACGTGTCCACCATGTGTCCATCCACGTGTTCGCCATGTTAGCACACGGGCCGATCTCGTGCCACACGACATGCCATGTCAGCCTTAGGAGCATAGTCAGCTACCACGTCATCCGATGACATCATAATTCCTGTTTTCTTTTAAAAAATAATTCTAGTTGATCCTATTTTCCTTTTCCTTTAGATTTAAATCTTTCGAGAGCCCGTTCTTCTCTGTCCTAACTCCAATTGACCTAATTCTTTTTTCTAAATTCATCTAAAATTAAGCTCTATCTTTTAGTTCTAGTTTTGATGTTTTTAAAGTTCATTTGAATTTTATTTGATTTTATTTGTGCCTCGTTCTTTTTCTCTCTCGTTAGATAACATCTTCGAAGGAGCAGAAGCAGGACCAGAAGATCGATAAATTGGTAACTGAGCAAGACCAAGGCAAGTCATGTCCTTTGATTATGTTGAACCTAGTTTTTAAGTCTATTATATATTATTTTGTTTTAAATTATCATGCATTGCTATTTTATTTTATTAATTAAGCCTTGCATATTATATTGCATTCTTTATTACAAACGACTTACGGAGTACCTCATATACTCACGGCATATGCATATTTACTCAGTTGAAGAAGAAAAATCATACAAACCAGAGGTGTGTGAAGGAGGATACTTTAACGACTTCTCAGATTAGGACTTCGCTCCCTAGTCGATTGCCTATGGGTATGTCGAATGGCTACATGCTTATTTCTGTCTTTCGCTGCTAGTTTTTATTAAGCCTTTCAGGCTATTATCTGTAAGGTTGGCCATAAGGTCGCAACTCTGATAACTAATAATATTTTAGTCTTTTCTTAGTAAACTATGATATGGTTGATATTTCATCTATATTTACACTGTGTGTAATAGCATGATCCTGGACTAGTGTAGAATATACAGGAAAGTCCGGATTTGCAAATTCGAATCTAGACATAGCGCCAGGAGGCAGGGCGGCGGTTAGGGCTTGGCCTCTCCCTCCCTTCGGCCTCCTTTAAATCGGCGTGGCATGAACGCCCGGCTCCCCACCTCTCCAAAACAAAATCCCCATTTTCACGTCCCCTTTTCTCTACTTACACATAGGTCCCTAGGGGGGCTAATTCAGAATATTATACCCTAGCCACGAATCCTGGTTGGCAGCGTGAGGAGATTGAGGCAGCGACATCAAAGCAAGACCAGGGGCAATTGAAAGCAACACAGGAGAAGCTTGGCGGGGTGAGGTCGCGAGGGGGGAGGAGGCGGCGTGGCGCTAGAGTAGCATGGCGACGTGATGTTGGCCATTGGGAGAAGAACGAGCAGCGGAAGTTCGGGAAGAGACATTTCCGCTAAAAAATTTGTCATGTGGGAAGTTTTCTGCAAAACAACATAAGTAGGGTGGGCTTCCCAACCATCTCCATCTGAGCCATCCGAACCGAATCCAACGGCCCACGTGGCCTTTCATACATTCACACTGAATTACGCTTTTACACTAGATATTTTGCCAATGTTGTGATCTAGGCCCTGTGCGTTTGGACTACGGCTGATATTTATAGCTAAGGTTTATAGCTATGGCTATTTAGAAAAGTTATAAGCTATAAATTAAAAGAAACGGGCCTTGACAACGGGCAGTGCAGGATCACTCAAGGCAAGCTTCTTCGTTGGCATTTCTACTCGCACACGTTACTTAACATTCGCGACAGACAAAGCAGTTCAAAGTACTCTAAGATCTGCAGTAAATTTTGATGTAATTAATGCCTGCCTTTTCCAGTTAAGATCTTTTTGGAATGAAGACACTCATCTACGTTCCAAACAAGTGTAGCAGTTCGGCGAAATGCAAGTGTACATTAGGTGTCGGTGAGATTGTTTTGGTACTTTTCCTATTAACACAGTTTTTTTTTGTACTTTCCCGATAAAACATTTTGACAGAAAGCTTCCTACCGAGGTCCGAGGACCATGTAGAACAATCCAGTCGTTCTGATCTCGATAAAACCAATCAGATGATGTCCTTTCGAACAGGGTGTGAGTGGGTCAAACGAATCCATCCCACCTAGCGATCACCAATAAAATTTATACGTCTCCTATATTCTTTTCTAGTTTTAGGTTTGGATGTTTTTAAGGAATAAATTGGAGTTTACACCAGTGGATGGGGGAGATTCAATTTTTTGCCACTCTTAAGATTGACCAATTCACTCTGTCACTTACATGTGGAGTCATCTGAGTCACTGACAATGGGCCCGGGTGGCAAATATGTTGCCACTCGAGTCATAAGGGTGGCAAATAGTTAAATTTTGCCTAGTTGCAAGAGGGGAGGCGGCGCAGATGTAGCTGCCGGGGATGGGAAGGTGGCGCTGCTAATTTTGACCGAAATTATATGTATTTCTTGAATTCGAATGGTACTTCAGATTTCTTAAAGGGTCTAAAAATTTTTTAAAGCGAAATTGTTTTCCGAGCCACCATTTGGTGGGGTGGTGGAGTTGCGCGAGTTGAACTTCAGCTATTAGAATTCAAATCATAGTGGCCACCCTTTTTATACACACAAGTGCCCCTAGTGGGAAGGGGAGGGCTAGCACACGGTATACCGTTAGAAAGGTTTCTAACGGTATAGTCAAGTTTCATCCGGTTCATCTAAGTTTAATGAGTTTCACAACATTTCATAGAGTTTCGAACATGTTACATGAAAATTAATCAATTAGTCATGAAACGTAGGCATAAAACCTTATAAAACTTAGTTAACTTAGGCAATATATTCTATTTAAGTGAGAATTTTTATGGCATTTTTCTGGAATTTTGTTGAGGTTCCAAAAATTCAAGAAAGCTTTGAAAAATAAAACTATTATTAATAATACCATAAAGTGAAATATGCAAATAATGGAAACCCAAACATTCTAAAATAAAACCTAAAAATATGGTCCGCAAAAGGGAGGAATAAACTTGGATTAAAATATAAGAATTTAATTTTGAAATAGTACTATAAATGGGCAACAAAAATAATGAATAAAACATATGCAAACATATGTACAAAAGGCCTAGGAAGATGAGCAAGACATAAAATGTATTTATACAAAAAAAATATAGGCATGAAGGTTCAAATAAAAAAAGGGGGATATATATGTGTGTGTATATATATAAACAAAGTAAATATATATGTGCATATGCAAAATAGAAATAAATAAAAATAAAATATATATTCTAAAAGCTTCTCATTCTTCCCTTATTCCTTTCCCATTTTCTCTCTCTTACATGTGGGCCCGGCCCCCACCCCTTCCCTCTTTCCTCCCTTTATTTTTCTCTTGTGTGTGGGCCCCGGCTCCTGCCCCCGCCTTCTTCCCTTTCTTTTCCCCGCGCAGCACGCCTGCTGCTGCTTCCTTTCTTTTTCTCCTTCCTTCCCTTCCTCTGCGGTCGAGCTTCCTCCACGTCGTCTCCTCCCTCCGCGTCTCCCTCTTTCCTTCGCACTGCTCTGCACCCCTGCTCGCCATCATTGCTGCGTGGCCTCCTCGTCTTGTCATCGCACCCTGCCATGCGCCGAGCCTCGAGCCTCCGCACGTCGAGCCCCGCGCGGCGCCTTGCCCGGTGGTCCTTCCCCCGCTCCGCCCGGTCCCCATCACCGCATCCCGCGCCTCCCTTGCCATCCTTAAGTAGCCGCTCGGCCTCCCTAAACCCCTGCGCGCGTCACTCCTCTCCGCACTCCCCCCTTACTTCACCCTCCATGCGCATGCCCGCCCCGGCCGCCGCGCCTCCACGCCGCCCCAGCCGCTCCGGCCATCTTCCCGTAAACCACCCGCGTCACGGCGTGTCTGCGCCTCCCCTCTGCCCCCTCTTCAAGCCGATTGAAATTTCGCCCACTAGAGCATGCGCACCGGCCGTTCTTCCCCATCGCCGGCTATCGCCGCCATTTCCACCGCCGATTCTTCCTCGTGCGAGCTTTCCCCGATTCTTTCTTGTGGGAGCTTCACCACGGTGCCCTGAAGCTTTTCCCCGCCACGGCCGGAGCTGCGGCCCGCCCCAGCTCGCCGGCGCAGTGCGCCACCACCGCATGACCTCGCCTCACGCCGCCGGCGCGCCTCGGTACCTCCCCGGCCCGACCAACCGCACGGTAAGCCTTCCCTTAACCCCGTGTAGCTCATGCTCACCTCGGCCCCTTTCCTCCCACATCGGCGCCGCCGTTTGCTCTTCCCTCTCCGTGGCCGGCCGCCATGAGCCATCTTGGCCATGCTGCATCACCGCCCGAGCCGAAATACGGACACCCCTGGCCTGCCTAGCGCCCCGGGGTCCCATTTTACTTATCGCGACCGGGTCCCAGGCCTTGCCCCGCCAGCGCTGCTGACGCCAGAGCCGCCGCGCCGCCCTCTGTTTTGGGCACTCGGCCACCCCTACCCCTTATGTGTATGCGTGATTGCCTCTGTCACATGAGGGCTGTAGCCCAGTTGGCCAGTCTCGCCGTGCGTTAGTTAGGGAGTCTCGGGTTCGATTCACTCGTTTTTGCATTTCTATTTTTTTAGTAATCCGTTTCAATTAAGAACAATCAAGGAAAAATTAAGAATAATCTATGGTAGCTAATAAATTTAATAAGGATATAAAATGAGGTTAACTAATATTTAATATTTGATTATTTATTCTACGAGCAACTAATATAGCTTAAACATTTATTTGAGGTCTAATTACCAATTAAAGACATCAATAAAATATGGTTTTGCTTAATGTCCAAATTTAATAAAAATCCTCACCATTAGCACATCACCGATAAATAAATCCCAACGATGAATTTAGTGGAATAAAATTTGTGTATAGCGAGCTCGGTCCTATGTAAAAAGAAGTTTAGTTAAAATATGCAAGAATGCTAAAGTACAGTGGCCCTAGGTCATCGGACGTTGAGATAATCTCACCAATAAAACAATCCAAAGAAACATGTAATATGATGACCAAAAGCTGCAGATGAGTAGCAAACAAGAATATAGTAAAAAAAACTTTTATTAAACATCACTGAGATAATTAAATACTCTCATGCGGCACTGAATTATTAAACTAATCATTAGGAGTATATCTTGAATAATGGGTAAATAGAACCCAATAAAATACCATAACCTATGCTAGGAGAAATACATACCCTAAAGATAAATTTAACACACTAAACTCCTACACCAATCTATAGGACTAGCCTAATACATGGGGCATCCTAAATAAATATAAAAATGATAAAAGGAGTTATGAAATAAAAGATCAATCCCTGATACTCTAAAGTCAGCTATGCCTAGTCATTCACAAATCCGAAGCAGAGTATTCCTGTGAATATTCTGGTATCATGAACTTACCTTGGCCTTCGTCTCAATAAATCTTCCTTGGCCATTCAATCACTTTGCTCTAACTCCACTTGACCCCGTCAATACTTCGCACCCCATCGATCTTGCCTCAAGTCACCCAAATCACCCATTAACCCATAATAAAGATAAATTGAGCTTACTTGGAATTATTTGGATCTTTTGAGTTATTTGCTTTATTTGGATTCAGTCGTTTATCGTGTAGCTAGAAACTGGAGTCCTGGAGATTCTATGGAGCAAGCGAGATCAAGATCGAGGTGAAGATAAAGACCAAAAGCTCAAGCCCATCAAATGAGAAAGCATTTTGTGAGCCCAAGACCGCGGTAAACCGTGTCAGGCGAGTCAATACTTTGATCATGTTGAACCTACATTTTCTGCAAATTACTTTGGTTTAAATTATTAAATTGCATGCTGTTATTTTATATGAAAATACATGTTTAATTTAAGATTCTAGTTATGTGCCCATTGTTTGCCTTGAATAATATTACACATCCTTTGGAATACTTGAATATGTGAACCTTGTCGCCCTAGCAAAATTATAATGGTAACCTTTCGAAAGTAAGTCCGTAATCATATGCCATGCTTAGTATTATTTAGAAACACATGGGCGCGAGAGCGCCCAAGCATCACTTTTAATCCTGAGAAAAATTGGTTGGGTAGTCATGGTGGTAATGACTGGTGTATGTTGGATATGGTTATTTTATATTCCCAAAAACCTCGAATTGCTTATTTATCTGGGCGGATGGTTCAGGGGTATGGTGCAGGTGTGCACGAGAGTGTGGTTTGTGGTAGAACCGCCCAGATAGCCCTAAGGACTGAATCTTGTCATGACCTCCTGTGTAAAACAAGTACAACCACAAGTCTGTAAAGTACAATTTGGCCTAGTAAATTTACCGGACCCCGAAAGTCATCATCATCGGTGGAGGAGAAGTGGTGGTGCAAGTAGCGATTCTGGGTGACGGCTTGAATGGGACACTCTTTGTGAGTGAAGTTCTTCTGCGGCGTGCTAGCAGTACGGGGAGTCAGCTGCTAGGCGCATAGGAGGGGAACATCCCGCACAACATATGGGACCCACCGCAAGTGGGAGTGGCCCATAGGGTGAGATGATGGACGGGGCGAGGTACTTTGAACGGTTACTGTGATGGTTTGCTCAACCGTATGGCTAAGGAATCGTGTGGGGCAACGAGTGAACTATCTCTTGTGGGTAAAGTGTGCAAACTCTGAAGAGTCAAAACTATTCAAATAGCCGTGCCCACGGTCAAGGGCGGATATGGGAACTTAATCAGATATAGTTCTATTTCAAAATCTTTGTGGGTGGAAATGGAAAAGTGGAGGGCAGTGGGAAGCCCTGATTTGAATTGTCCTGGGTGTCGTCCCAGTGGTAAGTTAAGCGGCTATAACGCTGAAAGATGCTATATGGTGCGGATGCCATGTAACGGTGGATAGAATCTGGATCGCTATTATTATTGCATTCTCTTACACATTATGTTTTTGTTCAAAACTGCTAGGTCTCAGGGAATTTTTATGTATCATATTTCAAAAGTAAAATATTTTCTCTTCTCACAAAATAAAATATATGGGGGAAATAAATAGAGTCGGGAGTAAAGCAGATGGAAGTATGTGGTGAAAACATAAAGATATTGGTGGATTCATATTGATCATAAAAAGGAAACGATAGTGTGGAATCTGGGAGAAATAAAATGGTAGAGTCTAAATGAGTATATAGGCTAGATAGATGATTTAAATGATTTTTGGAGAATTAGGGAGTGTGAAAGTAATTGCTGGATTACAACACTGGTAATTATTAAAATTCTTGGAAGATGATGACAATATTGGGATTAATAGAATCGATTACTAGATGAGTCGATTGAATTTGGAGGTATGATAACAATTCTTGGAGTATAAACTTGATCAATGTTATTCTTGGTGGATGTATACTAATGAATCGTAGATTTGATCAATGATATTCTTGGTGGAGGTATATTAGTGAATTAGTTAGAGATAGATAATGAAAAATAAGGTTGATTATTGGAAGAGCAAACTATGGTTGTGGATCAATGACAAAAAGGATTGGATTGTTAGGAATTTAGAATACAAAAGATATTGGTGGATTGTATAATTGATGATATTCGTTGTTTGGAGTTTTAGACAGCACTCAATATAGAAAGTGTGTGTTCGGTGGGTTAATTAAATGATATTAGATAAACGATGTCACTAGCTGTTTGGAGTTTTAGACAGTAATTGATCGGTGGATTATATAAATTATGATACTCGCTGTTTGGGGGTTTTAGGAAGCAATTGATTGGTGAATTGTATAATTGAGGTTATCCGCTATTTGGAGTTTTAGACAGCAATCAATATAGAAAGTGTATGCTCAATGGGATAATTAAATGATGTCACTCGTTGTTTGGAGTCTTAGACAGCAATCAATTTGGAAAGAGTATATTCGGTGGATTAAGTAATGTGTCACTCGCTGTTTGGAGTCTTAGACAACAATCAGTAAGGAAAGGGTGTCTTTGGTGGATTAAGTCAATTATGGCATTCACCGTGTGGAGTTTAGGTAGAATTAATAACACTATGATTTAATAATAATAATGCTACTAAAAGCGATTTTTGGCAAATAAAATAACCTGAGCCTCTCTTTCGATAAACCATGCATACTATATATTTGCATCCTGTGTATTGACTCGCGGAGCACGGTGGTTAGTGTGCTCACACTCGCTCTCACAACAAATCCAGAAATCAGGAATCAGATCACTACTCTTCAGCAACACTCTTGGTCATGAAGGCAAAGAAGATGAAGATGTCGAGAACTAGGTCGCGAACCTCCAGTTGGCTGCCTGTGGGCATATCCTGAAGGTCCCACCTGCGTGCTTCATTCTTCCGCTGCTGCAATTTAATGATTTCGGCCTAATCGGCCCATGAGTAAGTCTACTATTATATTTATGCTTCCGCATGATATGTACTTTGATATTCAGAACTGTAATCTGTGAGCACTATCTACTGATCCAGGGAATAGTGCGGTGGAATCACAGAGGAATCCGGATTGAAAAATCTGGGTGCCTGACAAAACTATAGCTTGAAAAGTGTGCAGAAGAGGACAACGTGGACTTTGCTACCCAACAATTGAAATGATCCATAGCTGCATGGTGGGAGAACTACCTAGCTGCTCGTGGAGGTAATAGCCCATAGCCGATGAGGAATCTAAAGAAGAAGAAACAACAGAAGTTGAAGGGCAGCAAGTATAAGTGGAAGGGCAAGAAGAACAACAATAGCATGTAGCAATAAAATGTGGAAGAACAAATAGAGGAAGAAGCTGAACATCAAGGCATGCTATACCTTAGACTGAGTTCAAGGCTGTCTCTAGGATAAACTTTGTACCTCATGGCATCATGGGAATGAAGACAAACAAGTTTAGAGCCCTAAAGCAGGAAAACATGTCCATCAATGAATAGCTCATTAGGTTCAACCAGTTAGCTTGCTATGCTCCAGGAGACATAACTGATAAAGAAGAGAAGATCGACCACTTCTTAGAAGGCATTCATGAAGAGATGAGGGTGCAGCTGATCATTCAAGACTTTCCTAGTTTTCACTACTTGGTCGACAAAGCTCTTATTCTAGAAAATAAGTGAAGGATGATGGAGGAAAGCTGCAAGCGCAAGATGGAAGCCCAGTTAGCTTATGGTAGTATAGTTTCTCGTGCGACATTAGCACCAGCTTTTCTTACCATTTGCCCAGATAGGTTTAGCAAGTTCTTAGGGTTTTGAGAAGCATAAGATAAGTTATCTTAAACTAGCAGTCATTTACATCCCATGACTATCCGATATCAAGATTTTATGTTTAAAGGATGTTGTTCAGGGCAAACTAGTGCCCTGGATTGACAAGACTAGCACGACATTTATTTATGAGTTATAGCTATTCCAATTTATAATATTATCTAAGGTGACAAGGTTCAGGAATTTTCAAGTTTTCAAGGATGGCATGAATATATTATTAAATCAACAAATGGGTGCTAGCAGCCTTGAGGTAACATATTATTGTAAATAAAATAAAGCATGCAAGTTTGACTAGATTGAATAAACATAATTTGCATGAAATTTAGGATCAAAATGTTGACGTGCCTGGGTCACAGGTCGGTTGGTCCTACTGCTCTTGACATGTGTTGACTTGAGGCTCGGTTGCATTTTCAAATTCTACTCGGATGAACAGGCCAAAAAATGAACGATTGGAAAAGAGAGAAAATAAATACCAAAATAAAATTCAAATGAACTCCAAATTGAACAAAATTAGAGCCAACAGAAAGAGCTTGAATTTACAAAATTTTAGAAACAAGTTTCACTAAATTCGGAACTACGATGAGGGAGAACGAGCTCTTCAAAGTTTATTCTCAGGAAAAATCCAAAAAATAAATAGAGCCGAGAGTGTTCTTTCTCTGACATGTGGGTCCCACCATTTTTAATTAATTTTTGAAACATTTTTAAATCTTATGAGTTCAGTGTATGTGTCGAGACCCGAATATACAAATCCGGACTCTACTGTGTATTCTGCACTAGTCCAGGATCACGCTAGTGCACACAGCGCAAACAAAGACAAATATCATCCACATCACGATATTCTAAAGAAAAATCCGAATTATATTAATAACCATCAGAGTACGACCTTATGGCCAAGCTTACAATTATTAGCCTGAAGGGCTTTAAAGAAACTAGCAGCGGAAATCCAAAATTAACGTAGTAGCCATTCGACATGCCCACAGGCAATCGACTGGGGAGCGAAGTTCTAATCCGTGAAGTCCTCGTAGTAGCCTCCTTCTAGCAACTCCTGCTGATCTGGTCCCTCCTCTTCAACTGAGCAACATGGGCATAAAGCCGTGAGTACATTGGTACTCAGCAAGTCGTTTGTAACAAATGAATGCAATATAATATGCAGAGCTTAACAATGGATGGCTGAAAGGTTAATTTTGCATAAAGCAACAATTTAAGGTAAATACACTAAATAGATTGAAAAGCGAATTTAACAACAGACACTAAGTAGATAACCAAAGGAACTGAATGTAACCACAAGTGAACTGACCATTCACTTCCCAGCTCAAACCAACCAAAATTTCATAAAGACTCTACCCCTCGTGTGAAATCACCGAGCATTGTCCATGACCGAGGACACGGCTATTCGAATAGTTTTACACTCTGCAGAGGTTGCACAACTGTACCCACACGATGTGATAATCCTCACGTTAAAGATAATCACAACAAGGCTTTTACAATGATCCATCTCAACCCGATCCCACTCGCTAAGGTTTCGCTGTCGAGTAGGGTAACCCCCTAGTCGATAATTGCCCCCCCTTGCGCCACAACAACATCAGTGGTGAAACCAAAGTTGAGACTTCACAAATTATTATGCCAGGTCTATCCCATACTAGACATGTGGTTTGCACGATAAAACTCAGATCAATGGCGCACAAAGTTAAGTCCTTAAGAGTTACCCAGGCGAAACATCCACATCCCAATGTGAATCCAGCACCCCCTTTACTGCATGATCATTCGCCCAAGTGAAAGCCAAGTTTGTATAACCAATGCCCATGACACTACCCATGTCATGACATACAAATTTTATAACTGTGGCTAACCACCATGTTCAAGTAAATCATTAAGTCAAGATTAATTAACCACATGTGATGACAGACCCAACGTGCTAATGATAAGCCTGGCTAAGCAATTAGACATAACCCCATGTGACAACTATTATTGTATCACTAAATAATTCCCAATCCTAAGGTGTCAATGGAAACATGGTAGTCAAATTATCATGGAGGGAAATAACCAATTGGGAGTATAACTACCAATACAAGGGTTTTATAATAAAGTAGCAATGCATGATAATTTAAAGCAACATAATACATAATAGATTTGAAAACTAGGTTCAACATGATCGAAGAATACGACTTGCCTTGGCCTTGCTCAGCTGAGGGCTCTTGATCTTCAAATCCAACTTCCGCTCCCTCGAACACGCGATCTAACGAGAGAGAAAACGAGACGAAAAGACAAAATAAAATCAAATAAAATTCAAATGAACTCCAAAAACTTTCAAACCTGAACCAAAAGGTCGAGCTCAATTTTAGATGAATTTAGGAAAAAGAATCGGGTCAATCGGAGCTAGGACGAGGGAGAACGGGCTCTTGAAAAATTGGATCTAAAGAAAATCGGGGAAATTGGAAAAGGTACTGTGCTGTGGACCGGGTGCACGGGAGAACGGGTCTACGGTGAACCCGGCTCACGAAACAGTGCGGGGGCGGCGGCTGCTGACGCGGCGGGTAGGGCTGACGTGGCGACCACGTGGCAACACGTGTGCGGGTAAGGCTGACGGGGCACAGCTGACGTGGCCATCTCGGCTCACGGGTGCACGGTGGACCTGCGGGACCCACCGGCAGAGGCACCGTGCACGGGGACTAGGTCTACAGGAAGGCGAGGGGTCGCGGGTGACGCCAGCGCTGACGCACGCCGGCGCAAGGGCCGAGGGGACGCGGGGCGCGACCGAGGTGCGGGCGGCGAGGTGCGGGCGGGTAGCGGCGGCGGCTGGCCGGCGAGGTCTGGGACGACGGCGGGGTCTGGCCAGCGGCGACCGAGGTGGCGGCGGGACTCACCGGCGGCGTTAAACGGTGAGCGCTCTCGGCGGCGAGCTCCGGCGACGAGCGGCGAACGCCAAGCGACCGGTGGCGTATGGGCGACGGTGACGCACCGGCGGCTCCGGCGATGAGCGGCGGCGGAGGCGGCGGCTCGGGACGGTGAAGAAGCCGAGGGGTCGGGCGCTTTTATACGCGGACGCTGAGGCGGCCGGGTCGGGTGCGGCGAAGAGTCCGCGGCGGAGACGGCGGCGGCGTGGCAGAGTTCGGAACGGGGACGGGGAAGAGAGTCCCGGTCGGGAACGAGGACCCTGACAGGTGGGCCCCACCTGTCAGTGGCTCCGGGCGAGCGGGCGGCACGGATGGCGCGCGGGCGAAGCGGCTGCGGCGGATGGGCGACACGTGGCTGGCATCCAACCGAGAGGCGCGGGCGCGGACTGGGCGCCGATGCGCGACACGTGGCGTGAGCGGGCGCGCGCTGGCTGGGCTGGCGGCCTGCTGGGCTGGGCCGGCTGGTGGGTTTTCGGCCCACTGGCCGGTTTGGGATTTTCTTTTCTTTTTCTTTTCCAGAAATTCAAATAAATCCTTTTGAGCTCTAGAAAATAGCAAATAAATCCAGAAAAAATCCAATAAAATTCCAGAAAATTACTTGAGGCTCAAGGAACTCAAATAAAATAACATTGGCAAATGTTAATATTTATCTTAATCATATTAAATCCTTTCAATTTAATAAAATTCCAATTAAGCTTTAATTAATTCCAGAAAAATTCAAATGGTGAATTTTATTTTAAAAGTTTCAAAAAGACTCTGAAAATCAGGATGTTACAAGCCTCCCCCCCTTAAACGGAATCTCGACCCCGAGATTCTGGCTCTCTAAGGAATAGGTTTGGAAACTCCGCTTTGAGATCCTCCTCGCTTTCCCAGGTTGCTTCCTCCTCCGAATGTTTGCTCCACTGAACTTTGCAAAAGCGAACGACCCTTCTTCTGGTGACACGCTCTGACACTTCCAAGATTTTGATGGGATGCTCTTTATAGGACAGATCCTCCTGGAGATCCACAGCCTCTATTGGCACTGCTTCCTCTGGCACCCGCAAGCACTTCTTTAATTGAGACACATGAAACACATCATGTATCCCGCTCAAGTTCTCAGGTAGCTCCAGCTGATAGGCAACTTCTCCCTTGCGCTTCAAAATCTTGAATGGCCCCACATACCTTGGTGCTAACTTTCCCTTCATTTGAAATCGCTTAACTCCTTTGAAAGGTGTGATCCTGAGGTACACATAATCATTGGGCTCGAAGCTTAAATCTCTTCGGCGAGTATCAGCATAACTCTTCTGTCTGGCTTGAGCTGCTTTCAGCCTCTCTTGAATCAAGCGCACTTTTTCTTCAGCTTCCTGCAAACACTCTGGCCCAAATATTTGCCTTTCTCCCGTCTCTTTCCAATTGAGAGGGGTTCTACACTTTCGACCATACAAAGCCTCAAACGGTGACATCTGCAAACTGGCCTGGTAACTGTTGTTGTAGGAAAATTCTGCAAAAGGTAGGCAATTGTCCCACTTGGCTCTGTGATCCAAAACACATGCTCTCAACATATCCTCCAGGATTTGATTTACACGTTCTGTCTGACCATCGGTCTGCGGGTGGTATGCTGTGCTGAAATTCAGATGAGTACCCATTTCTTCATGGAAACTACTCCAAAATCGTGAAGTGAACTGCGATCCACGATCTGACACTATCCTCTTAGGAACTCCATGGAGACGCACGATTCTGGACATATACAATTCAGCCAACTTATCTCCAGAATATGTGGTTTTGATTGGCAGAAAATGGGCTACCTTTGTCAATCGATCCACAATTACCCATATCGAGTCGTATCCTTCCTTGGTCCTGGGTAGACCTGTGATGAAGTCCATTCCCACATCTTCCCACTTCCATTCGGGGATCTTCAAGGGTTGCAGCAAACCTGCGGGTCTTTGATGTTCTGCTTTCACTCGCTGGCAAACATCACAAAGTGCCACATACTCTGCTATTTCTCGCTTCATACCTGGCCACCAGTACTTATCCTTGATGTCTTGATACATCTTGGTACTGCCTGGATGAATCGAATATAATGACTCGTGTGCCTCCTTAAGCAACAATCGCTTCAACTCTTCCTTATTGGGTACGCACACTCGCTTCTTATACCATATGATACCCTGGTCATCTTCCACAAAACCTGTCGCTTTTCCTTCTTTCAATCCAACCTTGATCCGCTGGATATTTTCATCCTCTGGTTGCGCTTGACGAATCTGACTATCCAAGGTCGGCTGCAAGTCCAAAGCGGCTAACATCCCTTCTTCAACCAACTCCAAACTGAGCTTTTGAAATTCCTCGTGCAATGCTGGTTGACTCTCTTTGACCATAACTGTGTTGCAATACACCTTCCTGCTCAACGCATCTGCCACTACGTTGGCTTTTCCTGGGTGATAGTGGATTCCGATGTCATAATCCTTTATCAACTCCAACCATCTTCTTTGTCTTAGGTTGAGGTCAGTTTGGGTGAAGATATACTTCAGGCTCTTATGATCCGTGTAAATCTCACACCTGTTACCCATCAGGTAGTGTCGCCATATTTTCAGGGCATGCACAACTGCTGCTAACTCCAAATCATGCGTAGGGTAGTTCTCCCCATGTGGCCTTAGCTGGCGCGATGCGTAAGCTACCACTCTTTTGTCTTGCATCAATACGCACCCTTAACCCTTGCGGGATGCGTCACAATAAATCTCAAAATCTTTCTTGATGTCTGGCAAAATTAGGACTGGTGCTGTTGTCAGACTTTCCTTTAGTTTCCGAAAACTCTTCTCGCACTCTGGCGTCCATTCAAACTTCTTTTCCTTCTTTAATAGCTGGGTGAGAGGTCGGGCTACACTAGAGAATCCTTCAATGAACCTACGATAGTAACCTGCCATTCCTAGGAAGCTTCTGACCTGGGTCACTGACGTGGGTGCCTTCCAGGTGAGCACATCTTGTACTTTCCCTGAGTCAACGGACACTCCTTCTGCTGTCAACACATGACCCAAAAAGGCAACTTCCTTCATCCAAAATTCACACTTGCTAAACTTGGCATACAACTTATGTTCCCGCAATCTCTGCAATACCAACCTCAAATGTTCTTCATGTTCCTCCTCATTCTTGGAGTAGATCAGAATGTCATCGATGAACACAACGACAAACTTATCCAAGTAATCCATGAACACTTTGTTCATCAGGTACATAAAATAGGCTGGGGCATTGGTTAGGCCAAAGGACATCACGGTGAACTCATACAATCCATAACGAGTTGAGAAGGCTGTCTTGGGTATGTCCTCCGGTCGAATCCTCATTTGGTGATACCCCGATCTCAAATCGATCTTGGAGAACACTCCAGCTCCTTTTAATTGATCAAACAGGTCATCAATTCTGGGCAACGGATACTTGTTCTTGATGGTAACTTCATTGAGAGCTCGGTAATCCACACACATACGCTGGCTACCATCCTTTTTCTTGACGAACAATACTGGTGCTCCCCACGGAGAGGTACTGGGTCTGACATATCCTTTATCCAACAATTCTTGTATCTGCTTCTTCAATTCTGCTAACTCATTGGCGGACATTCGGTAAGGTCTCTTGGAAATTGGCGAGGTGCCTGGTGCTAACTCAATTGCGAACTCCACTTCTCTTTTTGGTGGCATCCCAGGGAGATCATCAGGAAAAACATCTGGATAATCCCTGGCAACTGGCACTTCACTTAGGGCAATCCCTTTGCTTTGGCATACCATCACTTTTTCTGGCTGCTTTATGTTGGCTTCAAATCTAACTTTGCTTCCATCAGGACCGTCCAAGGTGACTGCTCGGCTTCCACATTCCAACACTGCTTGATGCTTCTTGAGCCAATCGATACCCAGAATTACGTCCAAAGACTGGATATTCAGCACAACCAAATCTGCGGAGAACTCTACTCCTTGGATGGCTATCCTAACTCTGGGGCATCCTAGGTTTGTACTCATCTCAGAGCCTGGGGATTGAACCAATAAAATAGAACCAAGTGCAACGACTTCCAACTTATGCTTTAGAGCAAAACTCCGGGAAACAAACGAATGTGAAGCTCCAGAATCAAACAAAACTGTGGCAGGTACTGAATTTACTGGGAACTTACCGATCACCACATCTGGCGCTGCTTGAGCTTCCTCCATGGTGACGTGGTTCACCTGGCCACGTATCACGGTCTGCGATCCTTTGTTGGGTTGATTTGATCCTTGAGGTGCTCCGCGTCCTGACCCTGCTGCAGGGGTACGATCTGGTGTGGCTCCCAAGTTGAAACGAACCGGCGTCAAAGCTGGATTCTGCGGGCATTTGTTGGCATAATGTCCCGTCTCGTTGCATTTGAAACAAGTGACTGCTGACATGGGTTTGGTAATCCTCTGCTGTTGGCTTCCCATTGGGTTCGGTTTTGGCGCGGAAGAAAACTGACGGGGAGCTGGTGCAGGAGTTTTGAATCCCGTCTGCTGAGGAACTTGAGCTGGCTGAAAATTACTGAAGCGGGCTCTCTGAGCTTGGTGCATCTGTGATCCTTGCTGCATCATTCTCCTCTTGCGAGATTCTTCCAACTCGCGACGACTTTCCTCAATGAGCATTGCTTTGTCCACCATATTTTGGAAACTGGCATAATCATGTCCCACTACCTGAACTTTCAAACCTGGGTTCAATCCTTTCTTGAACCTCTTTTGGCGTGCATCATCTGTGGCAACATCTTCTGGAGCATAGCGGGCCAACTGAGTGAACTTGTTGAGATATTCACTCACGGACATGTTCTTCTGCTGCAACTCCCGAAATTCTTCCTTCTTCATTTCGATCACCCCATCCAGGATATGGGCATGACGAAAAGCTTCTGCGAACTCAGCCCAAGTGATACTCTCTGGATCCTCATGAGCGGCACAATAATTTTCCCACCACTCGGCTGCAGCACCCTCAAGCTGATGGGCTGCATACAACACCTTCTCGTGATCAGTATACTGGGCAAGGTTAAGCTTCTTTTCCACTGAGCGCATCCAGTCATCGGCTTCTAATGGCTCAGAAGACCGTGAATAGGTAGGAGGCCTTGTTCTCATAAATTCTGCAAACTTGGACTGCTGGCGAACTGGTGGAGGCATGGCCATGTCTTGATTCTGCCGATTCATCATGGCGTTCATGTTTTGCATCATGGTGTTCATCAACTGAGTCTGGGCTGCCATGAACTGACTCAAGGTTGGATCTAGTCCAGCCGGGTTTGCATGCTGCTCCGGAGTTGCTTGACTGCCCTCAGGATCCTGACTCATCTGACCACGTCCTGCGGAGCTCCGGGTATCAACCATCTGAAAAGAAAATTCACTTGCTTGAGAACTGGCTTCACAGGGCTTACTAGGTAAGAGGGAAGAGCAAAGATAAGTGGTAAGTTCGTCTAAGGGGGAATGTTCTAATGGCAAATCCTAAGCTAAACAATCACTTAGCCGAAAAGCTAACAAAAGAAACAGATAAATCACTTCAATAAAAAGATTTGATATGACTGCAACATATTGCTTTTGAGGGCAAACTGCAGCTCACATCACACTCAAAGCAAACAAAAACCACTTCCTAACTGACTCTATCCGATGCTACGGTCTACTCTTCCGGCTCCCACTCAGGTCCGGCGAGGTACGGTGTGCATTCTTCTTCTTCTTCTGCATCACTGTAGAACGTCCATCGGTTGCGGAACTGCATTGTAGGCGCTGCTGCTGGAATGACAAGTCGAAGGTACTCTCGGCGTTCATCTGCCATGCGTTGCCTTTCCTCCGGGCTGGGTGGTGTAGGTGAAGGCGGGGGTGTTGGCGTCCGCGGAGTGTACTCCTCAGGTTCATACCTCCTCTTGTATTCCCGGATGAGCTTGGTCAAACTGATCTTGTACCGTCGACAGAGGTGGGTAACGGCCTTGCGTGCAGCTGCTTGTGCATTTGAACCCTTGAAGCTGTGGTGTATAACGTGACCTCCAAGTTTGGTAGTGAAGTACAGCTTGGTGAGGTGGTATCCTCCTACTTCATCGTCCATGGAACTGTATATTGGTGTCCTTTTGAAACCGAGGCTTCGTAGCAGCACTCGAAGAACTCTTTTCCATCCTCCTGACCTGCTATAGTTGCTTTGCGACATCTACAGCATGGCACAAGATAAGAGTCAGTTTAAAATTTTCATTTTTGCAGAAATTTTAAGGTGAGAGGCAAGAATCCCTAAGAATAAGGTGAGAGAGTAAAGAATTTGCTAGATATCAGGTTTAGTTGTTTTGTCTTTAGAAAATAGGTTTTTGAATTTTTGAGATAACGACTAAACTGACTAGGGTTTCGTCCTACAGTCGATATGGCTCTGATACCATCTCTGTCGAGACCCGAATATACAAATCCGGACTCTACTGTGTATTCTGCACTAGTCCAGGATCACGCTAGTGCACACAGCGCAAACAAAGACAAATATCATCCACATCACGATATTCTAAAGAAAAATCCGAATTATATTAATAACCATCAGAGTACGACCTTATGGCCAAGCTTACAATTATTAGCCTGAAGGGCTTTAAAGAAACTAGCAGCGGAAATCCAAAATTAACGTAGTAGCCATTCGACATGCCCACAGGCAATCGACTGGGGAGCGAAGTCCTAATCCGTGAAGTCCTCGTAGTAGCCTCCTTCTAGCAACTCCTGCTGATCTGGTCCCTCCTCTTCAACTGAGCAACATGGGCATAAAGCCGTGAGTACATTGGTACTCAGCAAGTCGTTTGTAACAAATGAATGCAATATAATATGCAGAGCTTAACAATGGATGGCTGAAAGGTTAATTTTGCATAAAGCAACAATTTAAGGTAAATACACTAAATAGATTGAAAAGCGAATTTAACAACAGACACTAAGTAGATAACCAAAGGAACTGAATGTAACCACAAGTGAACTGACCATTCACTTCCCAGCTCAAACCAACCAAAATTTCATAAAGACTCTACCCCTCGTGTGAAATCACCGAGCATTGTCCATGACCGAGGACACGGCTATTCGAATAGTTTTACACTCTGCAGAGGTTGCACAACTGTACCCACACGATGTGATAATCCTCACGTTAAAGATAATCACAACAAGGCTTTTACAATGATCCATCTCAACCCGATCCCACTCGCTAAGGTTTCGCTGTCGAGTAGGGTAACCCCCTAGTCGATAATTGCCCCCCTTGCGCCACAACAACATCAGTGGTGAAACCAAAGTTGAGACTTCACAAATTATTATGCCAGGTCTATCCCATACTAGACATGTGGTTTGCAGGATAAAACTCAGATCAATGACGCACAAAGTTAAGTCCTTAAGAGTTACCCAGGCGAAACATCCACATCCCAATGTGCATCCAGCACCCCCTTTACTGCACGATCATTCGCCCAAGTGAAAGCCAAGTTTGTATAACCAATGCCCATGACACTACCAATGTCATGACATACAAATTTTATAACTGTGGCTAACCACCATGTTCAAGTAAATCATTAAGTCAAGATTAATTAACCACATGTGATGACAGACCCAACGTGCTAATGATAAGCCTGGCTAAGTAATTAGACATAACCCCATGTGACAACTATTATTGTATCACTAAATAATTCCCAATCCTAAGGTGTCAATGGAAACATGGTAGTCAAATTATCATGGAGGGAAATAACCAATTGGGAGTATAACTACCAATACAAGGGTTTTATAATAAAGTAGCAATGCATGATAATTTAAAGTAACATAATACATAATAGATTTGAAAACTAGGTTCAACATGATCAAAGAATACGACTTGCCTTGGCCTTGCTCAGCTGAGGGCTCTTGATCTTCAAATCCAACTTCCGCTCCCTCGAACACGCGATCTAACGAGAGAGAAAACGAGACGAAAAGACAAAATAAAATCAAATAAAATTCAAATGAACTCCAAAAACTTTCAAACCTGAACCAAAAGGTCGAGCTCAATTTTAGATGAATTTAGGAAAAAGAATCGGGTCAATCGGAGCTAGGACGAGGGAGAACGGGCTCTTGAAAAATTGGATCTAAAGAAAATCGGGGAAATTGGAAAAGGTACTGTGCTGTGGACCGGGTGCACGGGAGAACGGGTCTACGGTGAACCCGGCTCACGAAACAGTGCGGGGGCGGCGGCTGCTGACGCGGCGGGTAGGGCTGACGTGGCGACCACGTGGCAACACGTGTGCGGGTAAGGCTGACGGGGCACAGCTGACGTGGCCATCTCGGCTCACGGGTGCACGGTGGACCTGCGGGACCCACCGGCAGAGGCACGGTGCACGGGGACCAGGTCTACAGGAAGGCGAGGGGTCGCGGGTGACGCCAGCGCTGACGCACGCCGGCGCAAGGGCCGAGGGGACGCGGGGCGCGACCGAGGTGCGGGCGGCGAGGCGCGGGCGGGTAGCGGCGGCGGCTGGCCGGCGAGGTCTGGGACGGCGGCGGGGTCTGGCCAGCGGCGACCGAGGTGGCGGCGGGACTCACCGGCGGCGTTAAACGGCGAGCGCTCTCGGCGGCGAGCTCCGGCGACGAGCGGCGAACGCCAAGCGACCGGTGGCGTACGGGCGACGGTGACGCACCGGCGGCTCCGGCGATGAGCGGTGGCGGAGGCGGCGGCTCGGGACGGTGAAGAAGCCGAGGGGTCGGGCGCTTTTATACGCGGACGCTGAGGCGGCCGGGTCGGGTGCGGCGAAGAGTCCGCGGCGGAGACGGCGGCGGCGTGGCAGAGTTCGGAACGGGGACGGGGAAGAGAGTCCCGGTCGGGAACGAGGACCCTGACAGGTGGGCCCCACCTGTCAGTGGCTCCGGGCGAGCGGGCGGCACGGATGGCGCGCGGGCGAAGCGGCTGCGGCGGATGGGCGACACGTGGCTGGCATCCAAACGAGAGGCGCGGGCGCGGACTGGGCGCTGATGCGCGACACGTGGCGTGAGCGGGCGCGCGCTGGCTGGGCTGGCGGCCTGCTGGGCTGGGCCGGCTGGTGGGTTTTCGGCCCACTGGCCGGTTTGGGATTTTCTTTTCTTTTTCTTTTCCAGAAATTCAAATAAATCCTTTTGAGCTCTAGAAAATAGCAAATAAATCCAGAAAAAATCCAATAAAATTCTAGAAAATTACTTGAGGCTCAAGGAACTCAAATAAAATAACATTGGCAAATGTTAATGTTTATCTTAATCATATTAAATCCTTTCAATTTAATAAAATTCCAATTAAGCTTTAATTAATTCCAGAAAAATTCAAATGGTGAATTTTATTTTAAAAGCTTCAAAAAGACTCTGAAAATCAGGATGTTACAGTATGACATGTGGGGCCACAGGTTAATTAAATTAAAGAAAATCATTTTTATTTTCTCTGAAATGGCCGGAGACTGACATGTGGGGCCTTGGCACTGTGCAAACAGTGTTTCGGGCCCACATGTCAGTGGCCCAGGTTCTTAATTGGGTTTTAAAAGGTTAACTATTAAGGTAGGGTCTTCATGTCAGTCTAACAAGGGATTTTAAACCGATAAGGGGCCCACCGGTCAGTGGTTCATTAATATTGGCTAATCATGGTCATTAAACACTAATGATAAAACTTAAAACTAACTACACAGGAGCAGTGGCCTTCTAGGCTGAGCAGCGGTGAGGTTCACCGATGGCATGGGAAAGCATGGCAGTGCGAGAGCATTCCTGAAATGGTTTTACTGGATTCACACGTACCTCAGAGTGTAGTGGCACTGTCACAGTTGGTCATGGTGACCACCGGCGGTGGAAACAGGGTGGGGGCTAGATGGCGGCTCCGGCAATTAGAGATAATTAAATGGGAAGGAAGAAGGGCTTAGGGAGGCCAGTGGCAGGCTGGTGATGGAGAGCTTGAATGACGGAGGTGGGTGGTTGGCCCTGGAGAAGACGGGTTGGCGGAGCTTCAAAATTGCACCAAGTCATCTTCACCTAGTAGCGAGGGTGCTCCAAACGGAAGGAATTGGACGACGGCAGTCAGAGTCATTGGTGAGGAGAAGTAAGGGGTCAGTGCTACTTGTGGTCCTCTGAAACAAGCTAGTACCGGTGGCAGCCGAAGGAAGCTTCCAGCAGTGGTGAAATTGCGCTTGGGAGTTTGGGAGTGGACTAGGAGATGGAGGAGGATAATTTGGGTGGTTGACCGTGCTTTATAGAGGAAGGAAGGGAGTGGGGAGAGTTGGCTATTGGGTGGAGTTAAGGCACGCGGCGGTAATGGAGCTACCATGCGCACTCGAGTGGAGGGAAGGAGAGAAGAAGCTGGCGCCAGGTTAGGGAAGAGGGGAGTGCCAAGCACACGCAATGGCTTGATGAGGCATCAATGCACACGGGGAAGGTGCAATGCACATGAGCACTCGGTCGGCCAAGAACAGCAATGTGGCGGTCCACGGGGGCGGAGCTAGATGGGAGGGTGATGCAACCCCAGAGCAAGCGAAGAAAATGCAGGGTGGCATCAATGCCACGGCTAGCCCGCTCTAGCTTGGATGTGATGGCAAAACCACGGCAGTTTGACTGTGATACGGTGAGGAGCAGAGGGAGATGATGCGCGGTGAGGCTAATGGGAGAGGCAAGGATCTAGGCCTGTGGAGGAGTACGGGTTGGCGATGGAGTTGCCACGGGGAGGGTGAGCGTCGGGGAGGAGGGGAGAAACCAGGGGCGGCAACGCAGCATGGCTGGTGTGCTTGGGAGAAACAGGGGAAGGGGAGGAAGGAAAGGGAGGAGGGGAGCCGAGCCGACTGGGCTGAAAGGCCAGGGGAGAAGGCTGGCTGGGTTGGAAGGGGAAAAAAGGGCTAGACCCACGAAGAGAATTTGAATTTTGGCAGGAAAGAGGAAGTTAGGCAAACTAAAAAGCCAAAGACTGAAACTTTAAATCAAGCCTTAACTTTAAACACCGAAATCTACAAATACCTCAAATTACAAGCAAAGGCAACATGCTTGAAAATGGGGTGTTACAAGAGTCCACGAGGAAGTTACCCTCAGAGGCTAGCATATCATGGAAATCCCTCTTTCTAGTAAGTGGAAATCCACGTCCTAATGGCAGCATACTTCGTACCCCTCGTCCCATAGGACAACCCCTGCAATCAATCCAACAACCCATCTCCATTGCTTCATTTGTGGAGAGAAATGACACTTGCCAATCGTTGCCTGAAAAACAAGTCTCCCTAATGAAGTTCAACTTAGGAACCACTCCAGTCTATGGTTAGGCATCAACACCTAGTACGGGTTATCAAACCCTACAAGCATCGAGAGCAACATCGACACCAAAGTAGGGGCATGTGAACCATTTCACGGTAGAAGAAGCACAGGAAGCTAGCAGAATGCGGACGGGTATGTTTTCTGTTAAGTTAGTACCTGCACATGTTCTCCTTGATTCTAGGGCTTCTCATTTATTCATATCTGGGAAGTTTGTTGAAAGAAATAAGTTGTCAATCTTTAAATTAAAGAAACTCACAGTACTTAGCTCATCTAGGGACCCCTAATTGCTATGTTAGTAAGTCCTAGAGTAGAGATTGCCATGGAAGATTTTGGGTTCTTAGCAGACCTCATGGTGCTACAATCTAATCATGAAAAAATAGTACATCTGCAAGTGCATGGGTTGCCACTAAAATAGCAACAAGTGTCATGTTCTCCACAGGGACTAGACAGAGGCTATCAGTGCTCAGCTAAAGCTAGGTCAACCAAAAAGGGGGATAAAACAGAAAAACTAAAACTAAAACAACTACCAGATTGACCAAATGAATTAGCGAGAGAGAACAAGGGAGAAAACGATCGATGGCTAACTAGACGACGGTGGCACACAATAACACAAACTCAAAACTACAACGTACGCACGTACGACTTATCTACCGACCGACCATGAAATGAAAGAAGGGAGTTGATAACTAAAGGAAAGGTCACAACAATACCGAGAGAAAGCAAAAAGAGGCTAAGGGAGACGATATTGAGAAAGAAAAGGGAGGAGAAATGGTTGCCGGCTAACTAAGGCAACAACACAACACAAACACAAATACAAAAGCAGCACAAAGGACAGCTATTAACAGGTTACACACTGAACATATGACTTCTACTAACAGCTCTAATAAAGCTCACATGACAGGTTTGATTAACAAATAATTCTACCACATGGACTAACTCAACAACAAACAGTCACATCCACAACTACTAACAAAGAACAAGAATTGTAACTAAAATACTAGTGAGTACCAATTAATCATCCACTAATCACATGCATAGATCACAATTATATCTCACAATTTCATATTAACAGTAAGTAATAGTGATTAAACAGTGCAAGAACTATAATTAAGAACTGAAGAAAGGAAGGTAAAGAAATTGGACTAAACCCATGAATTGAGCAGTAGCTAGGGAAGGGATGCAGGTGAGGTAGTAGCCAGACTCCCAGTGGAGATGTCATTGCAGCGGTGCACTAGTGAATGGCAGTGGCCCAGTCTTGGTGGCACGCTGGTCTGGAGAAGTGGTGGTCGGCGTGTTGGGGGTACTAAGGTGGAGTAGCGTCGTCGCAGTAGATGGGCGGTGGAGAGCTATGGGGAGAGGCCTAATGGAAGGAGAAGGTGGGGAGGCCTTGCAGCAAGGTCATCGCCAAGGCTAAAGAAGAGCAGAGGTGCTACGGTGGAAGGAGATGAGGCGATCGAGGTGGCGATATGGAGGCGATGGTGGCGTAGGGGATTTGGCGAGGAGCAGTAGGGCTAGAGGGAAGAGAAGCAAAGGGGGCAGGGCGAGAGAGCTTGTGGTGTAGGGAGAACTGAAAGGAGAGGGAGGATGCGGTGGCCGGAGAGGAGGAACTGGCAGTGGAGGAGAGGATGTATGGCGGCGGTGGCCAAGAGGAGAGGGGTGAGCGTCGGCCGGAGTAGAGGGAGGAGAAGAGAGCAAAGGGGAGCAGTGGGAGGAGGCGACGACGCAGATGAGGAACTGGCAGTCGACAGTGGCTAAGAGGGAGAGAGGCAAGTGATGGTGGTGGGTAGGCATGGTTGAGGTTGGTAGCCATCGGCGAGATGGCTCGGCCTTGCCAGTGCCGGAGCAGAGGAATGGGGAAGAAAGCAAAAAGGGGGCAAACGAAGAAGCAAAATCAGGCTCCCCTTGGAAAATTGGGGATTTGGAATTTTGTGATTTAGCTCTTGAAAAATATAGGGTTTACAATTAGGTCCATCCCCAATATGATTTCTTCTATTCTGGCCCTTCCTGAGCTCTGTCTTGTTCATGGGAAGATCCTATGCAATCGTGGTGATGCGTACTTTTGTATGAAGTTGTCCAAGAACTCCAACTTTGAAGATTATGCGCCTTGATTGCGCTAGCCTGTGGAAAATTACAAAAAAAAGTATAATGGTCTAATTCAAGCAATTAATTATAGAAAAACATGTAAATGATGATAAATGGTCTGCAATGTAAAAAATAATGGGGACAATGATTGGAAAAATTATGTAAATATGACACATGTCACACCCCAAGCTTTAAACTTTTACTTGTCCTCAAGTAAAGGCATGATATTATCGAACCCAGACAATAAGTAATCATAATAAAAGACTAGTTAAATGCATGTAATAAGTCAAAAGGCATACAACAATGTAAAATAACCTATCTAACTTGAGTTTTGAGGACTATCCATGATGAGAATAATTATTCAAGCAAAGATACCAAGGTGATAACTATAACATACACAAAAAGGTGTCGAAATACACTCAAGTGATCATATAAACCCAACCAAAATTGTAAGGCATCGGAACTAGGTATAACATCAAGAATGCGCATATCAATGGGTCATACTAGGACATTTGCTATTTGAGACAAAGTGACTAATACTTGCATGATATTTATGAAAAAGTCCACACTTGAGCCATGATACCTTTTCTTTTCTTGACTTTTAGCAATTTTAGAACACACATTGGGCACTTGTGCTATTTATGCACACCCTTGGGCAAACTTCACCGCTTATTCACGCACTTTCACTTCACTTGAGCTTTTCACTTATTCAACACATTTCCAAACCAATGTGACATATTCACTTATTTCACACACACACACACATTTCATCATAATTGTTCTTTTCTTTCTATCCTTTTTTATGATTAAGCATCTTTAATTGGTTTTCATTAATGCTAAGTAACACGTGTCCTAAGACATGGATACCTAGGTAAATCAACGAAGTTGTTGGCTTAAGTTAGGACTACCTGTTTCACAAAATTTTCATTTAAGTAAAGTATCAATATCTAAAATAACATAGTATGCCAAGCATGAATCTAAGATATAATCATTCAAAAGGTGATAACTAAAACCAATTCAATCCGCAAATGGTTATAACGCCTGCGTAACTCGCAATGAATCAAATGCTAAAGGATTACAAGATTTGTAAGCACATCAAGGATAATAAACAAAGCTCAAACTCTACAATATGATGCCAAGTGATTTAAGACATACAAAGAACTAGTAACAATATAGCTCAATGAAAATTTTGGCATGACCTTTCTAGATTAACCAAGGCATGGGCTCACTTGGCCAAGATACACAATCAAACATAACATGAGAGCAAATAGTAATGGTCATATATCATCACATAAGCATAATATGAAGCATAAGAATGACCATATATCATCAACTACACAACAAATAAGCTCAAATGCTCACAAATATGATACAAACATAGTAAAACATCATCCATACACATACAAGTCCTCCCCTAAGCTTAAATTGAGCAATGAATCAAGGATGTGCTTGAAAAGTTAAGAAACAGCTCACCGGGCATATATGTAGTGGAAGTAGATGAATCAACATGTGGCTTCTCACACATGTAAGGATGAGGATATAGCACGGGACTTGAAATAAAAAGAAAGAAAAGAGGATAAACCAACAAAAACTAGCAAAAGAAATGGAAATAAAAGGAAAAAAGAGATGCTCATATGGGTGCAGCGGGAGGAGGCCAAAGACGGGACATAGAACTCATGAAGCAGCATACCTCAAAAATCCACCTGGATCCCAAGGAATATCGACTCGAACCATGTCTGCTCGTAGTCAATGGTACAAAAGTGTAAACCTGCAAATAAACTAAAAAACGTAGCAAGTATGTGTGATAGGGTCGATGCCCTCTAAGTCATCAATAGAATATCTAATCACATAGGCATACCGATAAGACACATCATGAGGACTATAAATCACAACATAGGTAATATGAGCAACATTAATCATAGGATATGCCTCGTCTAAGCCAAGGAAGTCAAACCTGAGGTGATCAGAGAAGAGTTTCCATACTACTTGAAGTAAAGGTGAAGTAGAATATACAGTAGTAGAAACCTCCAGGGAGGCAATGTCAATGAAGGATGTAGCTGATGGTGTATCAATAGAAAATGTGCTCCTTCTTGACATCGGAAATAACTCCCTCATCAAGATGTAGAACCTTAGAACTCAGAAGCATATCCATAATGAACTCGTCATCAGGCACAAAGCTCTCATCATCGAAATATAACTCATCACAACTCAAGAGTGGATCTATCTCAAACTCATCAACATAGTCAGGAGTAAAACAATCATTATCAGAAGGTAGGTCCTCATCATCTAGCTCGGTGTCAACATAAGGATCATCAGAGGGAAGCACTGAGTCTAGCAAAATGGTGTCTATGCAACTGACCATATGCTCAATGGGAATTGTATCCTCATCATCAAAGATAATCTGCTTGAGCTCAGCTTGGTCACTTGCCAAATATGGCTCAAAGATGTGTGCCTCAGTAGCACTTAGAGATGTCTCTAGAACAAACTCATCAACCTCATCTATCTTGTAGCACTGACTAGGAGACTGAGTAGATGGCTTCTTATGGTGATGGCGTGGATGGTATCTCGAAGCTGTAGGATGACTATACTGAAGTGTAGGAGTGGAATGAGAACTCTGCTGGTGTGATGACAAAGAACATTGCGACTGACTAGAGCTTAAACAATACTAATCCACATGATGCTCAGGTGCATCCACTTTCGTTGCCAAAGAATCCGAACTGTGCTTCTCATTGTATCACTAGAATTGATGCAAAACCATGTTCTCAAGAAGAGTGAACGCATCATCAAGTGCCTCGTTTGTGATTGCTCCACCAGTTACTGCATCAACTAAAGATCGTGTGGCACATGTCAAGCCTCTATAGAAGATCTACAAAACAAGCCATCTTTCTAGACCGTGGTGTGGACATCTCCTAAGCAAAGTCTTGTATCGCTCCCAAGAATCATACAAACTCTCTCCATCAAGCTAAGCTAAACTGAAAATCTGATCACAAATCTCAAATTGTCTAGAAGCAGAAAATATCTCTCCAAGAAAGAACATGACAGCTGATCCCATGTGAATGTCCTCGATGGCAAAGAATAAAACTAAGTACGAGCACCATTTCGAAAAGAGAATATGAATAATCTGCATCTGATTGTGTTCAGAGAAACCCCATGGTATCTGACTGTATCACAATACTCCAAGAATATGAGAATATGCTCATAAGGGTCCTCAGTGGGTAATCCCCCAAATCGGGTCTCCTGAACGAAACCAATAAGATCAGGCCTCAATTCAAAGTTCTCAGCCTCAATTGCTAGCAAAACTAGCCCTGACATAGCACTCTAACTATTCGGAGCACAAAAATCATGAACTAAAGTCATATCCTCAATATATATATATCTATATTAATCACCCTGTGGGACAAGACAAGAAAAACAACAAAAGAGAGAAATAGCTAGGAAAAGGGTTAGGGGTTAGCAGTGGATTCTGGATTGAAAAATCCAGGTCCGACAGCTAAAGCTGGGTAAGAGTTAGATATTGAAGGGCTCCAACAATGCTTCAATACTTCGCAAAATCTTCAAGACTCAAGAAATTTCCTTCACTTGCCGAGAGTTTCTCAGTGATTGACAAATGGTTGCAAATGGCTTACAATGTCGCATTCCAACACGATCAAGAAGTTCATATGCATATTTTCCTTGTGACAGTAGTATACCATCTCGTGTCTTCTTGACTTCAATTCCCACGAAGTAGTGCAAGTCACCTAAATCCTTGAGTGCAAAATCATTACTCAATTCTTGCAGAAGTGATGTAACTGCCTTGCTTGAGAAACTAGTAACAATAATGTCATCCACATAGATAAGCATAAATATTGTAATGCCTGACTTATTATAAATAAATAATGAAATGTCTGATTTTGATGGAATAAAACCAAGTTCTTGCAAGTTTGCACTCAATCGAGAATATCGTGCTCTTGGTGTAACATCCCAGTCATAACATGACCTGGAATGCTACCTAACTAAGTAATGAAACAAAGATAAGCTACATTCACCTTACCAAAATTTCGGTAGAACCTCCTTTGTGTAGTTACCTAGGTCGGAATTTTCAACAACAATTCTATTAAATAAAGATAAACCAAATGGTAATGTAATCAAGACCTAATCAAAACTGACTATTCGTTGCTATGACATCCATAGCAATTAACATCTAAGATATAAATCATGAGCATCCTGAATCTTCTAATCCTTTATTACAGTTTACTTCTAGCAAGCAATAATCATAAAAGTACTAAAAGTAATTCATTCATCTACTAATTAATTTTTCCTTTCTTTCTATTGTAGGTAGATCGTGCAAAAGTGCAACAAGACTAATTCTTCTTTTCCCCCATACATGCCGATCTCGTAAAGGTACCTAAAACACAACAAACAACAAGGGTGAGTCCAAAGACTCAGCAAATATAATAAACGGTAACAACAGCATACATGTACACAACTCCATAAGAAACACCCAACAGTTGCTTTACAAACACATGCTATGCAATATACTCAACAAGATCTTTATCTTTTCTTTTTCTCTTTTGCATTTTACCGGTAATGCAAAGTGCGCATCTGTCGATGCACACCAATGCCTGTACCATCCAGTACAGGGACCAATGCCCATACTCCACAAGTATGGGGACCTAAGCCCATGCTCCTCAAGCATGGGGACCTTTAGCCCGTCATCGACATGACGGGGACCTCAGCAGTTGCTCGGTCATCACATGACCAAGACTTCAATAAGCCAACATGATGCATATGTATGAAAGTCTCAATTTAATATAAATTTGCATCAGCAACGACCTTGCACATGATGACCTATAAATACTACACCGTTCACAATCATGGACTTCATAACTTTCAAACAACCTTGAATACACATAACTCGTACCACTAGTAACCCTGAACATTACCAATTATGCCATCATCACAACCATGAACACACAATTGCTCACAATATATAACAAACGTTGACATTCTATAGTATCTATTAAATCCATCATTATACTTGCCTCTACCAAAGGAGCGAAGGAATCAAGCACGGTCAGGAGCGAAGCCACCTATTCACAAGGCACCACTCAGTACAAAACCATAATACAATATTCACAACTGAGAAGTAAACGCCTCTAGGCCCAAAACTCGCAACTCCCTCTCAAACAGCTGTTCTCACACTCTGTTCTCTGCAGCAGCGCTACTTGTCTTTTCCGTATCTTTAATCTACTAATCAAATAACAACGAAACTAATATATTTGAAATCTTAAGAAAAAAGCTAAAAATTTCATGAAGACACCATAATTTTATTATGTCATTTAAAGGGCATAACTCTCACTAGAAAACAGAGAACAGACTCTGCCTTGGAGTTCTGTCCAACAACTTCCATAGACCACCACCGACAGCCCACTACTCCAAAAATTATAAAATTATACCAGAAGCTAGTTCTAGATGTTATCTACCACTTTTGTTATTATGAGTTAATTCACAAAATTAATTAGGGCCTCTGAATCAATCCACGATCAGAAACTGTATTCTGAAAAACCATTTTGACCTCCTAAACCACCCGAACAAACTCGCTGCCCGATCTGACTATGCATAGAACACTGATTAATCGCTAATCGACGGTTTCCCCTAGATCATCCACCTCTAACGACGAACCAAAAGCCCACGATCACCCTAAAACAGAGGGGAAAAGATGGGAATTTTTTTACCTAGGTTGCCCATGCGGGTTTTCTTCTCCTCCTCCCTCTTCTCCCTTCTTCTTCTTCCCTTCCCTTCCTCTTTCTTTCTTCCCTGTTATCTCTGCCACGGCAACACAAACCTTGCTGGGGTAGCCAATTTCCCCGCCGTGGCAGCTGAAATCCTTACCATGGTAGCAATTCTAGAGGTGGCGGCTGCAAGGGGAAGAGGGGTGCGGCCACAAGGAGAAAATGGTGGCCTAGGTTTAGGGAAAAGGGGGTGGGGGCGGCTCGGGCCAAGGGGGGCAACTGGGCCTAGGGGGCGACCTGGGCCCATGGTGGGAGGGAGAAAGGCTTGGCCTCCCTCTTTGGACAGCCCACCGAATCTTTTTTTCTTTTTAGATAAATCCACAGCCCAAACCCGCCTTCCCGATTCAACGGAAAAAAAGAAATCTCCGCGAATCCGCTAAATGCTTCTGAAAACGCCGAATCGACATCTTGGGCATTACACTTGGCACTTGTTTCAAACCATACAATGCCTTATCAAGCTTGCATACATACCTCGGCAAGCGACTATCTTCATAACCTGATGGCTGTCTCATATAGACTTCCTCTTCCAGTACACCATGGAGAAACGCGTTCTACACATATAACTGCCTCAAACTTCATCCCCTGGATACAGCAATGGCCAGTAAAGTTCTAATATTAGCTGCTTTTACAACCGGACTAAAAGTATCTTCATAATCTATACCATAGCGCTGCTTGAACCCTTTTGCTACTAGCCGAGCCTTATACCTGTCAATGGTACCATCTGGTTTCCTTTTAACTCTATACAAAAATATGGAGTTTTTAAATTTTTCTTGCATTTTGCTAACACTCAAATTTCTTCTGAGTATTTATTTGAAATCTTTTTGAGTTTTGTGCCATACAAATTAATAATGAAGAATACTCCCAAATGCAAATAATAATCTTGTAAATTATATATAAAAACAGAAAATGTCATTACAGATCATGAAATCAAAATGCCAACACCTTGAATTCAAATTCAGGTCAATAAAATAATATTCACATTAAAAACTTAGGTATTAAATAATGGACATAAAAATTTGAAATCCAATTAGAGAAGCGATGGCTAAAGGAGTATTAAAAACTCACATTTTAATTGGTTGGAAATTTAAATTTAAATTTTATGCAAGAACTGAAATCACTAATCTTGAATGTGAAATCGAAATTCAATTTAAAAATTCAATTTCCAGAATTTCTTAAGCCTTTGTTTTCTCATTCTTTTCCCTCTTTCTCATTCTTACAAGTGGGCCCAGTTCCTTTTTCTCTCCCTTCCCCCGGCCTCTCTCCCCTTCCCCTTCCACTGTGGCCGGGCCCGACTCCCTTTTCTTCTCTTCTTTTCCATCCCCTGCGCCAGCTCTTGTCTCCCGCTGTGCGCTCGTCATCCCGGCCCCGCCTCCTCTGGTGCACCTGCCCCAGTCGCGATCGTCGCACGGCCGCCTCCCATCGCATCGCGCACGTCGCCACCCTCGTGGAGCTCGCGTCATGCCTGTGCCCGCACGCCGCGCCCATGCCCAGCTGCTCCTCTGCACGACCGCGCGTCACCCGTCGCTCGCATCGCACGTCGCCGGTCACGCCAGGTCTATCCCGCGCCCTGCTCACCAGTTGCCGGCTACAGCGCGCCTACGGAATCCTCTCCACGGCTATAAGAGCTCCGCTGCCCCTTGCATTCCCCCTGGCCCATTCCCCCCTTCCTCCCCACATTCCGCATCCTCTGCCGACGAGAGCTTCCCAACCGCCAGCTCGCCATTCCAGCACTCCGGCGAAGATCCGGCCAAGACAACCGCGTCGTACCGTGTCCCTGCTCCCCATCTACCCCCTCTCCACTTTAATCGGAAAACCGTGCGCCAAGCTCGCCGCACGGCCTTCTTCCCCGCGTCCGGCCCATCCCGCCACCGCCAGTGCCGTGCTCTTCTCGGTGGTTCCCGGCCTGATTCCGCGCGGTGGAAGCAGCCCACCGGTGCCCCGGAGCTTCTTCAATGGCTGGCCTATGATCCTCCCCGCCGGTGTGATCTCTCCGCGCAAGCCATCCGCCGCCGCCCCTAGGCTCTCGTCGCCGGCTTTCCCTGGGGCCTCTCCGGCCAGGCCAAGCTTTGGGTAAGCGTGCTCCCACCTCCCCCATGCTCGTGCGTGCCTTTTCCCCTTCTCTCTCCCTTCCGACCGCCGTCGCCCCCATGGCCTCCTCGCCGCCGACCACTCAAGTGGCCGCCCAAGCCGCCTTGCTCTACTCCGGCCTACGCTACTGCCTCCCTGGGCCTCTCCACATCCTCAGCATTCCGTTTTCTTATGTCGTCGGCTCTCCGGCCCTCCCCTGCTAGCGGCGGCTCACCCTGGCCAGCGCCGCCGCTCCTCCTACGCCTCCCCTGTTTCTTCCCCCTCTCCTCTGTGCTGACCGAACAGAACACCCCCCCCCCCGCCCCCAAATGTCTTTCCTGGTGTGCATGACATGTGGGCCCAAGGCCACTCAAGGCAATTAGGCTCAACTCTTGCTAGCAAGTTAAGAAAAATCCAAAAATCAAAATGTAATGGCACACACATATAAAATGGTTGTCCATGCAAAATAAGGTTACTAAAGAAGACAAGGAAAGGGTTGAGCTATGAAATTGAAATAAAGAATTGTGCAAGATGAGAATATCCTAGCTTTAACCTTTGATCAATTTGCATGCCATTTTCGTTAACCCATTTTAATTAGAAAATAAATCCAGGGAAAAATTGGAAATAATCCAAGAAAGTTAATAATCTTGATTAGGATACAAAATAAGATCAACTAAGATTTAGTATCTAGTTGTTTATTTTATAAGTAATTACCATAGCTGGAATGTTCATTGAGGTATAAATACCAATTAAAGGCATCAATAAAATAGGATGTAGGGATAAATTAAGTTAAACCATAGCATTAGGATTCATGCAAAATAAAGATGCAGAGTGGGATTGTTATACGTCAAATCTAGATTTACTTTTAGGGGTACCTCTGATTGATATAAAATGTAGTCATCTAAAATATGGTTGTCGCTCCTGTGTCTTTAACAGGTATATCAATTGATAGCAACCTTTAATTAATAGGGCATCTCCAAGAAGAAGTGTCTTATTAGAAAGATATATATATATGTAAATATGCTGCAATTGTAATAAAGTAACCTCTAGGTCATCGGGTGATTAGAAGTAAGCTACCTAATGTAGTTACGTAAATAGTAGTTATCACTAGCGAGCCATTAACAAATAAATTTTAGTGTTAGATTTTGCTAAATAGCAAATCCCGAAATATAACTTTATAAATCAAGCCTTGCTAGATAAATAAATAAAGCTAAGTCTAATAATAATAACAAATGTCTAGACAAAATGATAATGGTGCCACCAATTAAACCTCAACGTTAGATTTAGTAAATAATATTATCAAGCATGATTGAGTATAGCAAGCTACGACCCGTATAGATAGATCCTAATTTAGATTAAATTAAGCCTAGAAATAACCGAGGATAGCACAGTAGGTCGCCATAGAGTAGCTCAAAGGTCTCGGGTCAATGAAAAATAGAAATCGGCTGAGGTAAACATTTAAACCATGACCAAATAAATAGTCCAATGGGTCATGAGTTAGGGTGTTAATCGCTTAATTAATAAGTTGACTAATTGACAGTAAAACTCACCTAAAATAACACAGTATGAAATGCCCCAAACCCAAGTTCTGAGATTAATTTGATAAGTTAAACTACTGTATGCCATGAACACACCTCATGACCACAATCCTTAAAAATAATAATAACACTATTATGGTAACTAAAAGGTACATAAAATATCTACGAAACCTAAACCGAAGGGCATCTTTAACTAAAATTTCACATCTACCTGTAGATCTAATCCGACTCATGGAACTTCCTTGATAAATGTAAATCAATTAAAAGAAAGTCATCAAGCAAAAGGGCAAGCCTCGCTTTTCCCCAATCGGCCATGTCTGGCCACCTTCTTTTCCCAAGAACAGATAATTCCTGTAGGTACACCTTCACTTTTGATCCCTTGTATTTCTAAAATTTCCCCTCACGGTAAAGCATTCAGACAACTCGTCCTCCTATTCAAAACCAGCTACCTCTGTGCTTGCAACACACTAACATGAATCATCCTTCTATTCTCAAATCATAATAAATGTATAATTTAAATTAAATCGGGTATTTAAAGTGTTTGGATTTATTTGGATCTCTTAAGTTATTTGTTTTTATTTGGATTCAGTCGCTTATCGCATAGTTAGAAACTGGAGCCCCGAAGAATCGATGGATCAAGCGAGATCAAGATCAAGGTGGAGATAAAGACCAGAAGCCTAAGACCATCAAATGAGATAGCTTTGAGTGAGCTCAAGACTGCGGTAAACCGCGCAAGGCGAGTCAATACTTTGATCATGTTGAACCTACATTTTCTGCAAATTATTTTGGTTTAAATTATCAAATTGCATGATGTTATGTTATATGCAAATACATGTTAATTTAAGATTCTAGTTACATGCCTATTGTTTACCTTGAATAATATTACACCTCCTTTGGAATATTTGAATGTGTGAACTTTGTCGCCCTAGCAAAAATTATAATAGTAACATTTCGAAAATAAGTCCCTAAATATATGCCATGCTTAGTATTGTTTAGATACTCATGGGCGTGAGAGCGCCCAAGCATCACTTTTAATCCTGAGGAAAATTGGTTGGGCAGTCATGGTGGTAATGACTGGTGCATGTTGGATATGGTTATTTTATATTCCCAAAAACCTCGAATTGCTTATTTATCTGGGCGGATGGTTCGGGGGTATGGTGCAAGGGTGCACGAGAGTGTGGTTTGTGGTAGAACCGCCCAGATAACCTTAAGAACTGAATCTTGTCATGACCTCCTGTGTTAAACAAGTGCAACCACAAGTCTGTAAAGTACAACTTGGCTAAGTAAATTTATCGAAACCCCCGGACTCATCTCACTGGTAGTGGATGGAAGTGGATACGCAAAGGGCAATGGGAGGCCTACAGGGACACCGAGTTGGAGGATGAGGTAACTAGCCGTACTAGCGTTGCTGGAAGTGGAGCCTGTGTCTTCACTAGTAGACGTGGTTACATCCCGTGCATAGATGGGACCTACCGCAAGTGGGCAGGTTCCCATAAGGTGAGATGACAAAAGGGGCTAGATACTTTGAAAAGTCACTGTGATGGTCTACTCAACCACGTGGCTAAGGAATCATGTGGGGCAACGAGCAGATTGTCTCTTGTGGGTAAAGTGTGCAAACTCTGCAGAGTCAAAACTATTTGAATAGTCATGCCCACGGTCAAGGGCGGACATGGGAACTTAACCAGATATAGTTCTATTTCAAAAACTTTGTGGGTGGAAGTGGAAAAAGTGGAGGGCAGCGGAAAGCCCTGATTTGAGTTGTCCTGGGTGTCGTCCCAGTGGTAAGTTAAGCGGCTATAACGCTAAAAGATGTCAAATGGTGTGATGCCATATGTATGGAAAATCATGTTAATATTCCTTGAACATTATGTTTTGTTCCAAAGCTGCTAGGTCTCAGGAAATTTTATGTATTGTATTTCAAATAGTGGCATTTCTATTCCTACAAAATAAAATTGGAAAGAATAAGCAGGGTCGTGAGTAAAGGAAATAGATGTTTGTAGTGTATACATAAAGGTATTGGTGGATTCATGTCGATCATAAATAGGAAATGATAGTGTGGGTTCTGGGAGAAATAAATTGGTGGAGTCCAGTTGAATAGATTGGCTAGATAAATGATCTAATTGAATCTTCGGGAATTTGGAGGAATAATACAAGTATTGGATTATAATTCTTGATTATTGATATTCTTGGTGGATATATAATGGTGAATCGTAGAGTTGATCAATGCTATTCTTGGTGGATATATAATATTGAATCGTAGGCTTGATCAATGATATTCTTGGTGGAGGTATACTAGTGGGTTAGTTAGAAATAGATAATGGAAAATAAGGTTGATTATTGTAAGAGCAAATTGTGGTTGTGGATCAATAGAAAAATGAATGGGTTGATAGGAATTTTGGAATACAAATGATATTTGTGGATTGTATAATTGATGGTATTCGCTGTTTGGAGTTTTAGACAGCACTCAATATAGAAAGTGTGTGTTCAGTGGATTAATCAAATGATATTAGATAGAAGATGTCACTTGCTGTTTGGAGTCTTAAATAGCAACCAATACTGAAAGAATATGATCGGTGGATTGAATAGAGGATGACACATGCTGTTTGGAGTTTAGACAGCACTCAATAAAGGAAGTGTAGTTTCGGTGGATTAAGTTAATTATGGCAATCGCTGTTGGGAGTCTTAGACAGCAGTTAATAAAGAGCGTGAGTCTTTGGTGGATTAAGTCAATGATGTCATTTGCGGTGAGGAGTCTTTAGGTCACAAAAACAACAATATGATATAATAATAGAAATGCTACTAAATGCATTTTATGGCAAATAAAATAACCCGAGCCTCTCCTTTGATAAGCCATGCATACTATTTATTTGCATTCTGTGTATTGGCTCGCGGAGCACGGGGTTGGAGTGCTCACACTCGCTTTTGCGACAAAATTCAGAATCAGGAATCAAATCACCTCGCCTCAGTAACAAGATTGGACAAGCTGGCAGAGAAGATGAAGATGTCAAGGGCTAGGTCGCGAACCTCCAGTTGGCTGCCTGTGCGCATGTCCTGAAGGTCCCACTTGTGTGCTTCATTCCGCTGCTGCAATTTATTGATTTCGGCCTAATCGGCCCATGAGTAAGTCTACTATTATATTTACGCTTCCGCTTGATATGTACTTTTGATATTCAGAACTGTAATCTATGAGCACTATCTACTGATCCAGGGAATAGTGCGGTGGAATCACAGAGGATTCCAGATTGTATAATTTGGGCTCCTACAGATTAATCGCTAATCGACGGTTTCCCCTAGATCATCCACCTCTAACGACGAACCAAAAGCCTACGATCACCCTAAAACAGAGGGGAAAAGATGGGAATTTTTTACCTAGGTTGCCCATGCGGGTTTTCTTCTCCTCCTTCCTCTCCTCCCTTCTTCTTCTTCTTCCCTTCCCTTCCTCTTTCTTTCTTCCCTGTTATCTCTACCACGGCAGCACAAACCTTGCTGCGGTAGCCAATTTCCCCGCCGTGGCAGCTGAAATCCTTACCATGGTAGCAATTCTAGAGGTGGCGGCTGCGGGGGGAAGAGGGGTGCGGCCACAAGGGGAAAATGGTGGCCTAGGGTTAGGGAAAAGGGGGTGGGGGCGGCTCAGGCCAAGGGGGGCAACTGGGCCTAGGGGGCGACCTGGGCCCATGGTGGGAGGGAGAAAGGCTTGGCCTCCCTCTTTGGACAGCCCATCGAATCTTTTTTTTCTTTTTAGATAAATCCACAGCCCAAACCCGCCTTCCCGATTCAACGGAAAAAAAGAAATCTCCGCGAATCCGCTAAATGCTTCTAAAAACGCCGAATCGACATCTTGGGCATTACACTTGGCACTTGTTTCAAACCATACAATGCCTTATCAAGCTTGCATACATACCTCGGCAAGCGACTATCTTCATAACCTGATGGCTGTCTCATATAGACTTCCTCTTCTAGTACACCATGAAGAAACGCGTTCTACACATATAACTGCCTCAAACTTCATCCCCTGGATACAGCAATGGCCGGTAAAGTTCTAATACTAGCTGCTTTTACAACCGGACTAAAAGTATCTTCATAATCTATACCATAGCGCTGCTTGAACCCTTTTGCTACTAGCCGAGCCTTATACCTGTCAATGGTACCATCTGGTTTCCTTTTAACTCTATACACCCACTTACAGTCAATTATGTTTTTTCCTTCTTGTGCTGGAACCAGGTGCCAAGTTTTACTCTTCATTAGCGCCAAATATTCCTCATCCATTGCCTTCTTCCATTTAGGATCAGTAATAGCTTCTTGCACATCCTGTGGTTCTCCTGTTGCACACAAGTATCCATAACGTATAGTACCATCAGTAAATTGACGTGGCTTACGAATGCCGCTTTGTAGACGTGTTATTGGGCAAGAAGGTGCAAGTGGAGGTGCAGGAATTGAAGCCACAGAGGAAGACGCTGATTCTATTGGGCTGTCGCTAGAAACCACAGAGGAAGATGATGTGCCAGAAGCTGACGCGGCAGGCTGTTGAGCAGGAGAATCATCCTCAATTGCAAGGGTGCGGCTTAGGTGCTGTGACCCCTGCACGCGCTAAGTGCAGGGGTAAGCCCAGGAGCCGCCACGTGTCCCCAAAAATTCAAAAAACTTCCGAAAAATTCTAAAAAATACTTAAAAATCCGAAAAATTGTAAAAAATACTTTTTGTAAAAATACTTTTATTAAAAAGTATTTTTAAGTACTTAAAAAAATACTTTTTAATAAAAGTATAAATCAAAAAAATTTAAGTACTTAAAAAAATACTTTTTATTTGTAAGAAAATACTTTTTACAATTTTTCGGATTTTTAAGTATTTTTTTTAGAATTTTTCGGAAGTTTTTTGAATTTTTGGGGACACGTGGCGGCTCCTGGGCTTACCCCTGCACTTAGCGCGTGCAGGGGTCACAGCACCTGAGCCACGTCATGTACATCACTATTTGCACCATTCATTTCACCATTCTTAGCGGCCTCGATTGCAGCGCCATGCACATCATATACGTTGCTATTTGCACCATTCTCTTCACCATTCTCACCATCCTGCACAACATGAAATATAGGAACACTACCAGCCGAACTAGCAGGATTAGTATGTCCATTAGTCAATTGATCAACACGTATTGATTCTCCCCCTTGATCAGATAACAATGGATTAAGAAGAATAGATGGAAGAAGTCAAATTTCTACCCGAAGACGTGCACCTGCATGACGGTATAGGGTGGCAAATGCAAAGATAGATTCATCAAAAATAACATCTTGAGAGATGTAAACATGACCCGAAGAGATATCTAGGCATTTATATCCCTTATGGAGATTTGAGAGACCATGTGGACGTGACCACATGCTTGTGATGAGTAATTGACGAGTATTTTGGAAAGATTGAGTTTAGTTTGTTCGTTTCGTGCCATGGTGGCATTTGGCTCAATCGGGTTTGGTTAGTCGAAATTGAGGCGTATTCTTCTTCCCGTTTGAGCTTTTGGGCCTTTTTATGTTTGAGTGTGATTCATTGATGCTAATCATGTCGAGCGGTGCTATGTGATGTGTTTCTTGTCTGTGATGGCTGCAGGATGTCGAGATGGAGTCGTGGCGAGGCACGGGATGACCGGACTAGGCGCAGGCGGTGCCGAGGTCAGAACGATTGAGGTGTGCCGAAGACGGCGAGGACTCGAGATGGTTGCGAGACTTGGACGACAAGGAATGCGGAAGCTTCCCGGAAGGTGCGGGAGGGGCGTTTCGGTAAAAGCGCGAAGCTGCATAAGGAAGCGGATTTGGTTAGCATTAGCGGGTAAAGGTTGAGGCTTAATGGATAAAGCAAAATTCAAATCCATTAGTGGATGGCTATATAAAGGAGGGGTGTCTCCTGTATGTAGTCAAGTCTTTGGGGGTTTGTTTTTGCTTTGCTTCTCTTTTGCTTTAGTTGGTATGAGTTGGTAAGGAGGACAGAGGCTGTTGAGCCCTCTCTCTGTGTGCTCGTGTGTATGTTCTTGAGTTTCTTGTGTTGGTGAGAGGATGGAGATGAGTTGAGACACCATGTAATCATTCCTCTGTATTCAATCGTGTCATCTCTCTTCCTCAATGTCAATACAAGAAAGTTGCTGATGGCTATTCTCTTCTTTTGGTTTCTTTTGTGATGGATTTCAGTTATTTGTAGCTCCACTGTTCTTTCTCAGTTTCTTGCATTTTTGAGTTGAATCTTTGATCCACTAGCTAATTCTTGATCTCTCTGTGATGGGAAAGACTCAAGGCCATTTGGCCATTCCATTTTTGAGATCAAGTTGAGGATCCATAGATTTTTGTAATCTCTCAAGCTCTCGTCATGTCTTCTCTGTTCTTGTTCTTTTCTAGGGTTTGAGTTCAGGGCCTCAATGAATCTTTTGATTTTCTTTGGGAGATGGTCTAAGATTCTTGCTGGTATGTCCTGAGATTGTTGCTAACCTAATTGCAAAGGCTCATGAGCAAAGATTGAAAGATCATCGAGTATTTTGGATTTGGGCTCCTTCTCTGTACAAGTTACAGATTTTTGTTAATTTCTTTAATCCTTGCTCTCCCTTTGTGTTTTTCTGTTTCCTAGAGTCCTGACTCTATTTGACTCAAGTCCTTGCTCTTTTGGTTGAAAAAGTTCAGAAGATTTCACCGAATTTCAGTGTATTGACCAAAATCTGAAATTGCACTGCAATCTGCCAGTCTGTGTTTCGGGAGGCTGGTCAGACCGGGATTTAATTGGCGGTCAGACCGGCATATAGCCGGCGGTCTGACCGGCGGCAAATGACCGGTCAGACCTGCCTGGCTACTGCGGTCTGACCGCCCGACATATTGAGGTCTGACCGGCCCATTTGTTTCAGCTGCCAGCTTCAGTTGTTTTTCTTGCCTATTCTTTTCTGATGGTTGTTCTTCTTGGTCTTCCAGCAGGCTTGAACTTTTGATGTCTTCTTCTTTATAACTCTGTAGTTATCGGAGAAGAGCATCTTCTTAAGTGAATATTTTTTGGGGGTTATTTTCAAAGAAGCAACATTCACCCCCCCCCTCTGTTGCCGATTTTGATCCAACAAGATTTCTATAGCCAAGAAAAGCACACCGCTTGGATCGAAAAGCAAGTTTGTGGGAATTATAGGGTCTAAGATTAGGCCAACAAGCACAACCAAAAACTCGGAGCGATGAATAATCTAGTTTTGTGCCAAAAAGATGTTCTATTGGAGTAGCAAAGCTAATAACTTTGCTTGGGAGAAGATTGATTAAATAGGTGGCAGTAAGGAAAGCTTCATCCCAAAATTTCAAAGGCATGGATGCATAGGCTGCAAGGCTAGACCTACTTCAACAATGTGTCTGTGTTTTCGTTCAGCTGAACCATTTTGTTGATGAGCATGGGGACATGACACATGATGAGCAATGCCAATCTTTTGAAAATAGGAGTTTAACTTTTGATATTCACCACCCCAATCGGTTTGCATGGTGATAATTTTCCTACCAAGGAGACGTTCAACAAGATTCTGAAAATTGTGAAACACTTGAAAAACATCATATCTCTTTTTTAAGAGGTAGATCCATGCAAACTTGCAATAGTCATCAATGAAGCTTACATAGTAAGTATGTCGACCAACAGAACTAGGGGCAAGTCCCCAAACATCAGAGAACACAAGTTCTAAAGGAACAGCTGACACTAGTAGACTTAAAAAAGGGCAATTGATGACTTTTTGCTTTTTGACAAGCATCACACACAGAATCTTTGTTGCTAGACTCACTGGAACAAGGAAGCTTATTATTTTTGAGGACTTGCTGAACGATAAACAAAGATGGATGACCTAAGCGACTATGCCACCTTGTTGAGGATGGTTTGACGATACCAAAAACTTGTTTCTTTGTATTTGATTACTGTGACACTCGGGGATAAAGACCTCCTTCACATCTACTGTGTAGAATTACTTTGTTCGTTGCCTGATGCTTGATAAGAAAGAAGTTTGGATGGAACTCAAGAAAAGCTTTATTATCAGAGGCAAGACGATGGACAGAGACAAGATTTTTTTGGCAGTAGGAACATGAAGAATATTATTGAGATGAATATTGCCATTAGGGGTATTAACAATAGTGTGACCAATGTGATTAATTTTCATACCTGCGCCATTTGTCGTGTGAACTTGATCATGCCCACTGTACTTGTCATGTACTGCTAACTTATCAAGCTCACTTGTGATGTGATCAGCACACTAGTATCTATGTACCAATTGGTATGAACACCATAGGAGGAAACAACTGAGCCTGCAGACTTCTCTTCTCCCATGAAGTTGGGATCAAACCACTACCAGCACTTCATCACCGTGTGTCCGGTCTTCTTGCACAGTTGGCACGTTGGCTTGAGACCTCCAGAGTTGTAGTTGGTGTTGCCTCCTTGCCTCTAATTGTTATTGCTGTTGTAGTAGTCTCCACGACCACGACCGCCGCCTCGACCACGGCCACCGTGACCTCATGGATTAAAGCCACCGCAGCCTCCTCTTGAAGCAAGATTTGTTGATGACTGAAACTGATTTCCGGAGCCTTGAAGCAGCTCCATCCGCATCTCAAAACTGAGTAATTGGGCATACAACTCACTCAAGGAGATTGGATCTACTCGTGCTGCTATGGCCGATACAAGGGTATTGTATTCGACATCGAGGCCGGCAAGAATATAGGAGACCATCTCTTCATCATTTAGGTGCTTCCAAGCCGATACCATCTCATCTCCGAGAGCCTTCATCTTGGCGTAGTATTATGCAGTTGACATATTTCCTTTCTGTGTGTTTGCGAGAGCCATCCGGATGTGCATCACCGTGCTCAAGACCGCGAGGAGAACATCTCCTCCACAGCACACCATACTTGTGCCGAAGTTGTCATTGACACGACCTGCATCAGGACTTCCTTGGAGAGAGAGTTAAACAGGTAACTCAGCACCTGCTGATCTTGCGCCACCCATTACGCATAGGCTGGATTTTGCACCGTCTCGGCGCCCTTGTCCTTCGCAATCTCCAGTGTCTTGGACGGTTCTGGCGTCATTCCATCAAGATAGGCCCTGTTTGTTTCCACTTAAGATTATTATAATCTAGCTTATAGGTGGGGATTATATAAGCTAGCTTATAATAAGCTGGTGGGAAATAAGCTGTCAGGTGTTTGGCAGCCTGGATTATCAGAGTTATGGATTGTTGTATTCGAATGTTTAAAGACTACAATGCCCTGGGAGAGAGAGGCACGGGAGTTGGGGGTTGGATGAATGGCAAAGGTGGGTAATATTCCTAAAGTTTTATGGTCATTAAGATAAAAGGTGGATCTATAAGCTGAAATAAGTTCCTTTTTTGAGCTTATTAGATTACAATAATCTGGGCTATTAGATTATAATATGTTACCTTATAATTTGAGCTGTTTGTTTCCACTTATGATTTATAAGCTAGATTATAATAATCTTAAGTGGAAACAAACAGGGTCATAGTCGGTAAGCTGTGCTCCACGCGCAGCCGGAAGGATTTGCGCCTTCCACAACAAGTAGTTTTCTCTCGTGAGCTTCTCAGAGATAGGATGCCCAAGAGGGGATAGCGAAGAGGATGAAGTCGCCATAGATGCGTCTGGTGGAAGAGCCAAGCTCTGATACCATGAAAGGTTTCAATGAATGATGGGTAAAGCAGCCTACCCTCTCGGGCTGCATGGTGTCTATTTATAGAACCGATGTATGTACAAAGAGTCTGTTACATATTTCTATTCCAAGGCATATCTAACATAAGGAAATCCTAGCCCAGAGATAGAAGGAGATATATTTATATTTGGTACAAATAGATACAAACTCTAACAGATAAGACTAGAAGATGATAACGCTAAGAACTAGATCACAAACCCTAGTTAGTTGTCTGTAGGTATATCTTGAGGGTTTGACATATGTGATGTTTCTGTTTCTACTGTTGCTCTTTAAAGGTTTCGGCTTAATCGGATCATGTGTAAGTCTATTATTGCATTAGTTATGTTTACGAAAGATATGTATTTGATATTCAGTAATATATCTATGAGCCCTATCTACTTATCCAAATAATAGTTCAATAGAATTACAGAGGATTTCTGATGTGGCACAAATTAGTGGAATCCAAATTTGTGTACGAGTGACCCAATCTTTCACGGTACTTCCCCTAGCTTCTGGTTCTTTCCGTAGTGTTCGCTGTCTTCTCAAAACCAATAGTAGCAACAGCCTTCTCTGTTACTCCCGAACAGACCAACAACAGCTGCAGTTGATTGACTCCTGATCAATCGAACACCAGTAGCAGTTAACGTCCCTTCACTAATCACCCAAATAACCAGCGGCAGCCACATTCAACAGTAATAGCTTCAGCTGTAGCCGAACAGTAGCAGCAGTTGTACCACCTAACAGCACCACCAGCAGCAACCGCACGTATTCAATAGCCACACAATAGCAACAACTAAAACGTCGATCAACAGCAGCTGCACGACCCACTACTACAGAAAAGCTAATAGTAAACGTCAAATCACAGATGATTTTGTGAAACTGTCTGTGATGTACACTATTACAGACGGTTTTAATTTGAAGGCCGTCTCTGTGGTATTTGTGGCGGGAAAAAGGAGTATCACAGACGGTTCTTACCTCTGAACCGTCTGTGATAAATATCACAGACGGTTTTATAATAAAAACCGTCTGTGATATGTTTCCCGCCTTGCAATTCCCCAAAATTTCATAATTTCCCGCCTGAGTCCGAGTAGGATTCAGTTTTGACACACCTTCAGTAAAACGGGCATAACTTTTGCATACGGTGTCCATTTTCGACGTTCTTGTACTCGTTGGAAAGCTAACGACGAGCCCAATCCAAAAAAAATGACTGGCTTGCGCCAATCTGTAACATCCCAAAATTTGGCTTTTTGAAAAAAAATTTAATTCAAATTAATTATTTTAGGGTAATTGGATTTTACTTGGCTTTTATTTGCCTTTCTGGATTTTCTGGAATTTAAAACCAATTTTTAGAATTTAAAAAGTAATTCAAAATATGAAAATTAAATATCAACAGTAGTTGGAAATAATTTTATTAAGTCCAAAATATCCCCAGGAGCTTCTGTGAATTTTTCTGGATTTTTGGAGGTATTTTCATATTTTTCTGAGGCCTAAATAAATTCCTAGCCTTTTCTGAAATTAAAAATCAATAAAAATCCAAATCTTTCCCTCCGGCCGACGCGTGGACGGCCCAAATCCGCCCACGTCGCCGCTCGGCCTGATCCTGGCCGCATCCTCCCCTTCCCCTCACTGTCTAGCGGGCCCGGCCCGTCAGCCGGCGGCCCCGCCTTCCCCTCCTCCTCGCCCGACGCGTGGACGGCTCGGATGAGCCGAGTCTCCGCGCGGGCCATCCAGCCCCCCGCTCTCACCTAATCCCTCACCTCGCTGACCTGCGGGCCCCGCCCGTCAGCCGCACGCGCTCTCGCTCCCGCTAACACCCGGCCCCGCCTGTCAGGCCCGTCGTCCCCGCGGAGCCGCCTCCTTCCTTTCTTCTCTCCCGCTTTCCTTCTTTGCGCCGGTGACCAATCCGAGCCGGATCCGGCCTTGCCTTCCCTGCCTCTCCCCGATTTTGGCAACCCCGAGCCCCGCCGGGAAACAAATCCCCAATCTCCACGCCTCCCTTCCTTCCCTGCCTCCCCTTTCCCGTTTCTCCCCCTCCCTTCCTTTTCCGGCCGCCAGCACCGGCGAGCGATTGCCGCTCCCCTGCTCCCCCTGCGCCCCTATAAAAGCCCCCCCTTGGTTCGCCTCCCTCCGCCCAACACCCAGACACGCTCCACCTCCCTTCCCGAGCACCAAAGCGCCCCGCCGTCGAGTTTCCTCTTCTCCGAGCTCCGCCCAACTCCGGCGAGCCTTCGCCGCCGCCTTGGTCATCCCCGGAGCCCGCCGTCGCCTCCCTGAGCTCCCTCTCGTCCGTGCGATCCTCCCCGACACCTCAGCCGCCCCTCCCCACCGCTGGAGCGCCGTCGCACTGGAGGACCCGAGCCAGCTCCGCCACCCCCTTCGTCGCCGGCCACCTCCGCCCGTCCCCGAGCCCTGCCGACCCCTTTGTTGGACTCGCCTCCGCTCCAAGACCGTGTTTTGGACCTCATCCGCACCCCTCCGCCACTCCCTCGCCGCCGACGACCCTGCCTCCGGCCACCTTCCCCGGCCTCCCCTCCGGCAGGTAACTCAAAAGAATTGATTGTCCTATATGGGTAGGCAAAGCCTCCCCGCCCATCTGGTTATCAGCGCGATCTCCTCCCTCCCGTCGGTTCCCTCGGCGCGCGTTCTTTTAAAATCCCGCGCTGACAGTGGGCCCCACCCGTCAGCGGCAGCTGTCCTCGCGGGCCACTGACGACTGGGCCCCACCCCTCTGTGCTGGTCTCTGACAAGTGGGCCCGGAGTCCAGTGGGTCCCACGTGTCAGAGGTTGAGTCAGTGGGCTCACAGTCCAGTGGGTCCCACATGTCAGTGACCGCCAGTGGTTACTGTTTAGTGGGCCCCACCTGTCAATCTCTCAGAATAAAAATAGAAATTAAAATCTAATATTCCAGTGGGCCCCACCTGTCAGAAATTTGGGAATTTCTAGATTTATTCAAATCTGAGATTTTCAAATGAGCATAACTTTCTCATTTTAACTCCAACTCAGCCATTCAAATTTCTAAATTCTTCTAAAATCAAGATCTATTCAACTATGGCCTCTATTTGAATTTTTGAGTTTGTTTGAATTTTTATTTGTATTTATTTGCTTTGTTTGCTTCGTCTTTTCTCGCGTAGATTCCAGCGTTGTCGACGATCCCTCTTCACAGAAGCAAGAAGACCCAGAAACCCTGCAAGAAGGCAAGTCTCCTTTGATCATCTTGAACCTATGCTTTTGAAATGTTTTAGATATTTTAAATTATGTGCATTGCTATTTACATAAAATCACTAATTCAAATCTTTAGAAGTTAGTTATTCCAACTTTGTTATGCCCTCATTTGACATTGATTGCCATGTACATTGTCACCCTAGAACTCCCTTGTCTCAAAAATGAGATTAATATTAAACTTTGTGAATATTAGAATGGTAGGATAATGCTTAGTCTTGCTATCTAATAACTTTGGAAAATCTTGAAAATGGGAAATTATGATTTATTATTGAACCCTTGTTTTTATAAAGTTAGTGGTAATTGGAGTTGCCACTGTTCTTTTAAAATAAAACGAAATGTGGAAGTTGGTTTAGATTAGGGTGGATGGTTGGTTTGGTTTGGTGCAGGAAGCACGAGATCTTGTTAAGTGTATGTTCCACCCTAGTCAATTAAGGACCGACGCTTGTGTTTGTCCAGACTGAGCATTAACCGTACAACCACAAGTCTATATGGGTACGACCTAGCTGACTAACTTATGATAGTCTAGTTTAGGTGCCACCAGTGGAAAGTGCGTGCCAGGGATGGACTGGTTATTCACAGTGAGGGACAGGGATTTACTGTACTCATATGGCGCAAGAGGGGGCTTCGGTTCGGGCAGTTAGCCTACCTGCGGTGAAACCTCAGCGGGTGGTATCTAGCTAGATTAGAGTAAGGTAAAGGCTTTGTGATATTTTATCTGGGTCTCATGCCAAAGGAAGCGTGTTGACTTTTAGGATAATTTATCTTTTGTGGGTAAAGTTGTACAACCTCTGCAGAGTGTAAAACTATTCGAATAGCCGTGCCCACGGTCAAGTGCGGGCAAGGAATGCATTCACATGGTAGATTTCTGTTTTGGTTTTAAAATCAAAAATTTTGTATTCCGAGGGTGGAGGGAACTCTCGGAAGGGTATCCTGGCGGTTGGAGCCAGAGAGGGTGGATGTAACCCGCAATATTAACTTGTTCAGTTGGAAATGATTAAGCTAGTGTTGGTGGATGGAACCTTCACTAGAGAATACTTGTTAGTTCTGTTAAAATCAATTACTTTATTAAACTGATGCCTTCGAAAATAATTAGTAGTAATTGAAATTATAAAATATTGCCTTGTGCAAAAGAACCATATAGCCTTCCCTTGTCAAGCCTTGCATCTATGCATTTTTCCCAAGACTTGCGGAGTACTTTATGTACTCACGTGCTACACTCAAAAATAAATCTCAGAGGAAGTTGAAGCTCAAGAAGGTGACTACGACTACTGCTTCGCTTGTGGCTGCGATGGATTCTTCCCGGAGGACTAGGTCGCGCTTCCCCAGTCAATTGCCTGTGGTGTATTGATGGGTCGTCATCGAGTTTATCTTTTGCTTCTGTTTTGTTTTATGTGTGCGAGGTCAGTGAAACCTCAGTTGTAATAATGAGACCTTTCGGTCAGTACTCTTAAGTATTGTAATAAATCGTTGATGGTGATGTTTTTCATTCTGTTTAACTGTGTGCACTAGCTTTGATCTGGGACTAGTGCAGTAATACACAGAGGGTCCGGGTTTGATAATCCGGGGTCCCGACAGAGATGGTATCAGAGCCAATTTGACTGTAGGACGTGACCTAGGTTAAGAATGGCAAACCATAAGGAATTATATTTATAAAAAGAGTATATTAAAAATGTATAAGTTTCTTTGCTTCTACTCTCTTCCTACTTGGAATCTCGTTCTTGTCTCCAACTCCATTTGTTAAAAACTTTTACTAATCTTTTCTTTTACTCAACTTTGTAGATGGTTGGTTCATCCTCCGCTGCCCCGTGGGACTACTACTCACATGGAGAGGATGCTGGAGCATTCGCTAGCCTTCTCCGGCAGTTGATGCAGTGCTTGGAGTACCGTCAGCCGCCCTTTTTCAGGGGGCGGAAGACGCGGATCCTGGATCGAGACTCATGGATGATGGAGGTGTTCCTGTATGCACGGGAAGAGGAATTCAACTCCCACACATACCCCATCAAGCACCCTCGGTCCCGCTGTTTCGACGCTGTCCAGGACGCAGCACGCCTCGCCATTGATGAGTTGTGCCACCTGCACAAGGATGTTGTACATCAGTCTCCTTTTTGCTTCTTCATCAACCCTCGAGCAGGACAAAGGTATCCAGACCCCTTTGACATTCCAGCTGATCATCCTCGATTGTCACATCAGGTGCAGCTCACCCAAGCGATGGCAGTCACTTATGCTAGAGCTCAGGAGGAGATTGGACAACTCCGGATGCTTCTCACTTCCAGCTATCAGCACTCCGACACTCTTCGCGCGCAGCTTCTTCGGAGCCAGACAAACGAGTTTAGACTGGAACGTCTCAAAGCTGTACCCGACTACACGCCGTCTTCACCTGCACCAGCCGCCGCCCCTACCAACCGCGTGCCAGTTCGACTTTCAGGACTCCGCACTCGGCTCACAGCACGCAAGAAGGTGCGACGCCCCAGTCCGCCACCTGTCATCGCTCTCAAGAAGCGCAAGCCTTCTCTTTCCCACTCGCGTTCGACTGCCTCCAGTCGTAACCATCCCCGTGCCTCGGCTGAGTGTGATTGTTCGAGACACCACGTGAGAGAGCGCCAGGAAGACCCGGAGGAGGATCCAGAAGAGGACCCGGAGGAGGACCCTGAGGAGCGCGTCTTTGGAGAGGATTAGTAGTCTTTTGAGTCAGTAGTACCCAAATAAAATGTCCGCGTCTTTAGAACGCTTTGTGCTATGTTTTGGTGTGCTAGATGGACTGTACCAAGCCTATGTGCACTTGTGGTACAGCCATTCATAAAACTAACTTGATTTCAATAAAGTTTTCCCTAAGTGGTTGCTGGTTTCTTCTTGTGTGTTGGCTTGGGATGTGATTTAGTTCCCCTAATCTCTTACCTTTGCTATTTCCCTCTTACCTTCTGCTAACCTAAACCACTTCATATGGTGAACACAAGGAGCAACCCTGGCAACAGCCGTGATGCCAACAATCAGCCAGAGGACAACATTCCACCACCTCCCGCTCAGGCCCCCAACTTGGAACAGATGATGGCCATGCAACTTCAGATTCTTCAAGCCTTAGCACAAAACCAAGTGCAGCCAGCCCAGCAGGCACCCAACCAGGCACCCCAGTCTAAGTTGGGAGAATTCATGAGGACAAGGCCTCCCACTTTTGCTGGATCAGTGGATCCCCTGGAGGCAGATGATTGGATCAAGGATGTGGAAAGGAAATTGGTCCTAGCTCAGTGCAACGACAACGAGAAGGTGCTGTATGCTGCTCACCAGCTCAAGGGAATCGCTGCTAACTGGTGGGATAACACCACGCCGCCCATCAAAATACACAAACCATCACATGGGATGAGTTTGTTGAAGCTTTCCGCACCGCCCATATTCCTACCGGAATAATGGAAATGAAGAAAAGAGAATTCTACCAACTGCAGCAGGGAAACCTCAGTGTTTCCGAGTACCTGAACAAGTTCACCCAACTGTCCAGGTATGCATCTGAAGAGGTCACATCGGAGGCGACCAAGATTTGGAGGTTCACGCAGGGACTTGACCCCAACCTCAAGGTGCAGCTGGTGTCCAATGATTACCCGACCTTCCAGCACCTAGTGAACAAGGCCTTTGTCCAAGAAGATGCTCAGCGTCAGCTATACGAAACTCGGAAGAGTAAGTTCCAAGCCCAGCAAGGAGCAGGCAGCTCTCGATTTCGCCCCAACGCACCTTATTTTCACAAACCTTCAGAGTCAAGCGTGCCAAGGACTCCCTTTTCAGGACCCCGCCCAAATCCACAAACTCCCCGGGCAAGCAATGGTGGCCAACCCCAGCAGAACAAGACTTCAGCAACAGGAGTGCAGTGTTTCAACTGCAAGAACATGGGGCACTATGCCAGCAACTGTCCCCAGAAACGCCCAGCAGTGACCCCAGTTCGTTTCAATCTGGGGACTACGCCAGCAAGAGCTCCGACTGCAGGTCAAGGCCGTGGGGCACCACAAACCCCAAGGACTCCGCAGGCAATGAGCAGGGGACATCTTAACCATGTCACTACGGAGGCAGCCCAGGATGCAGCCGACGTAGTTCTGGGTAAGTTTCTTGTCAACTCAGTATTTGCATCAGCATTATTTGATTCTGGAGCTTCGCATTCTTTTGTGTCAAAAGAGGTGGTTGAAAGATATAAATGGGATGTGCGTAAACTACAGAACCCCATGCTAGTAAAGGAAATAAGGACTAACACAGTTTGTCCTAACGCAACTGTGGATATAAATGGAGTTAAGTTCCTAGCGAATCTTATTATAATAGACTCCAAGGGTTTAGATGTAATACTTGGTATGGATTGGTTAACCAAGTATAAAGGGTAGATAGATTGTGCCGACCGAGCCGTTACTCTTACCAATTTTGAAGGGATTCGAGTAAGGTTTCAGTCCAATGCACTTTCCCAGAAGAAAAGTAAGTTAAACAGTTTGAAGGGAATAACTTTGGAAAAGGTGCCTATAGCATGTGAATACCCAGATGTATTTCCTGAAGATTTGCCAGGAATGCCACCAGATAGAGAGATTGAATTTGTTATAAATTTGGTACCTGGTACAACTCTGATTTCCAAGAGACCTTACCGGATGTCTGCGAATGATTTGGCTGAAGTTAAGAAGCAAATTGAAGAGTTGCAAGATAAAGGATTTGTAAGACCAAGCTCGTCACCTTGGGGAGCGCCAGTACTGTTAGTGAAGAAGAAGGACGAAAGTCTTCGCATGTGTGTGGACTATCGATCCTTGAATGATGTGACGATCAAGAACAAGTACCCTTTGCCCAGAATAGATGATCTGTTCGATCAGTTGAAAGGATCATGTGTCTTCTCTAAGATTGATCTTCGATCAGGTTATCACCAATTGAAGATAAGACCAGAGGATATACCGAAGACCGCATTTGCTACTTGTTATGGATTATACGAGTATACAGTGATGTCTTTCGGTCTAACCAATGCTCCCGCATACTTCATGAATCTGATGAATAAGGTGTTCATGGAATATTTGGATAAGTTTGTGGTTGTGTTTATCGACGATATTCTGATATACTCCAAGAATGAGGAAGAGCACGCAGAACATTTGAGTATAGTTTTGGAAAAGCTCAGAGAAAATCAGTTGTATGCCAAGTTTAGTAAGTGTGAGTTTTGGTTGAAGAAAGTAGCTTTCTTGGGCCATGTGATTTCGGCAGGAGGAGTGTCCGTAGACCCTGAGAAAGTAAATGATGTGCTTAATTGGACACAACCAAAGTCAGTATCCGAGATCAGAAGTTTTCTTGGATTGGCTGGCTACTATCGTCGATTTATTGAAGGCTTCTCCAAGCTCGCAAGACCTCTCACCCAGTTGCTGAAGAAGGAAAAGAAGTTTGAATGGAGTAAACCGTGCGATGATAGTTTCCAAGAGCTGAAGAAGAGGTTAACTTCTGCACCAGTGTTGACGCTTCCGGACATTAGGAAGGATTTCGAAGTCTTCTGTGATGCATCAAGGCAGGGATTAGGCTGTGTTCTGATGCAAGAAAGGAAGGTAGTAGCCTATGCTTCAAGGCAATTGAGGCCCCATGAAGAGAACTACCCAACCCATGATTTAGAGCTTGCGGCCATAGTGCATGCACTGAAAATATGGAGGCACTACTTGATTGGTAACCGCTGCGAGATTTACACGGATCACAAAAGCCTGAAGTACATATTTACTCAACCCGATCTCAATATGAGGCAAAGGAGATGGCTTGAGTTAATAAAGGATTATGATATTGGAATACATTATCACCCAGGAAAGGCTAATGTGGTAGCTGATGCCTTGAGTCGAAAGAGTTACTGTACCAAACTGTGGATTAAGGATAGTATGCCCGCACTTCAAGAAGAATTTCAGCGGCTCAACTTAGAGGTAGTGGAAGAAGGATTCCTGGCTACTTTAGAGGTTCAACCCATGCTACAGGACCAAATCAAGGCAGCTCAAGGAGAGGATAAGTATGTCAAGGAAATTAAAGAAAACATGAAAAAGGGGAAAGCACCAGGATTTTCAGAGGATGAAGAAGGTACCCTTTGGTTTGGGAAAAGAATTATTGTACCTGAAAAGAAAGAGGTAAAGGAGTTAATCCTGAAGGAAGCCCATGAATCTGGATATTCAATTCACCCTGGGAGTACAAAGATGTACCAAGATCTCAAGGAAAGGTATTGGTGGTCAAGTATGAAACGAGAAATTGCAGAATATGTAGCTTTGTGCGATGTGTGCCAGCGAATTAAAGCGGAGCATCAGAGACCTGCTAGGCTTCTACAACCTTTGCAGATCCCTGAGTGGAAATGGGAGGAAATTGGAATGGATTTTATAACTGGATTACCAAGAACCAAATCAGGACACGATTCAATTTGGGTTATGTGGATCGTCTGACAAAAGTCGCCCATTTCATTCCAGTAAAGACCACATACTCTGGTGACAGACTCGTAGAGTTGTACATGTCAAGAATTGTGTGTTTACAAGGAGTTCCAAAGAAGATTGTGTCAGATCGAGGGACTCAATTCACCTCAAGATTTTGGCATAAGTTACATGGACTTTTGGGCACAAATCTAAATTTTAGCACAGCATATCATCCACAGACAGATGGTCAAACAGAGAGAGTAAATCAAATTTTGGAAGATATGTTGAGGGCTTGTGTTCTAGCAAACAAGGCTAACTGGGATCAAAGCCTGCCCTATGCGGAGTTTTCCTATAACAACAGTTATCAATCCAGCTTACAGATGTCTCCATTTGAAGCTTTGTATGGCAGAAAATGCAGGACCCCGCTGTATTGGAAAGAAACCGGAGAAGGGCAAGTATTTGGACCAGATGTGTTGAAGCAGGCCGAAGAACAAGTTCGCCTAATCCAGGACAGATTAAAGACAGCTCAAACCAGACAGAAGAGCTATGCGGACAACCGTCGAAGAACATTAGAGGTTGTACCTGGGGATCATGTTTATCTGAAAGTTTCGCCTCTCAAGGGTATGAGACGTTTTGGAGTCAGTGGAAAGCTTGCTCCTAGATTCATTGGACCCTTTCCAGTGGTAGCGAAACGAGGAGAAGTGGCTTACCAGTTGGAGCTTCCGCCTCAACTGTCAAAGGTGCATGATGTCTTTCATATGTCCCAGCTAAGAAAGTGTCTCCGAGTGCCAGAGGAGCAAATGCCTCTAGAGGAAGTGAACTTGAAGGAGGACCTCACATATCCAGAATATCCGGTCAAGATATTGGAAGAATCAGAACGTCGTACGCGAAACAAGGTCATCAAGTTCTGTAAAGTGCAGTGGAGCAACCATTCGGAATCGGAAGCGACTTGGGAGCGTGAAGAGGATCTAAGAGAAGAGTTCCACGACCTTTTTCCCAGTCCGTCCGAATCTCGGGGTCGAGATTCTTTCTAAGGATGGTAGGTTTGTAACATCCCAAAATTTGACTTTTTGAAAAAAATTTTAATTCAAACTAATTATTTCAGGGTAATTGGATTTTACTTGGCTTTTATTTGCCTTTCTGGATTTTCTGGAATTTAAAACCAATTTTTAGAATTTAAAAAGTAATTCAAAATATGAAATTTAAATATCAACAGTAGTTGGAAATAATTTTATTAAGTCCAAAATATCCCCAGGAGCTTCTGTGAATTTTTCTGGAATTTTTGGAGGAATTTTCATATTTTTCTGAGGCCTAAATAAATTCCTAGCATTTTCTGAAATTACAAATCAATAAAAATCCAAATCTTTCCCACCGGCCGACGCGTGGACGGCCCAAATCCGCCCACGTCGCCGCTCGGCCTGATCCTGGCCGCATCCTCCCCTTCCCCTCGATGTCTAGCGGGCCCGACCCGTCAGCCGGCGGCCCCGCCTTCCCCTCCTCCTCGCCCGACGCGTGGACGGCTCGGATGAGCCGAGTCTCCACGCGGGCCATCCAGCCGCCCGCTCTCACCTCCTCCCTCACCTCGCTGACCTGCGGGCCCCGCCCGTCAGCCGCACGCGCTCTCGCTCCCGCTGCCACCCGGCCCCGCCTGTCAGGCCCGTCGTCCCCGCGGAGCCGCCTCCTTCCTTTCTTCTCTCCCCGCTTTCCTTCTTTGCGCCGGCGACCAATCCGAGCCGGATCCGGCCTTGCCTTCCCTGCCTCTCCCCGATTTTGGCAACCCCGAGCCCCGCCGGGAAACAAATCCCCAATCTCCACACCTCCCTTCCTTCCCTGCCTCCCCTTTCCCGTTTCTCCCCCTTCCCTTCCTTTTCCGGCCGCCAGCACCGGCGAGCGATTGCCGCTCCCCTGCTCCCCCTGCGCCCCTATAAAAGCCCCCCCTTGGTTCGCCTCCCTCCGCCCAACACCCAGACACGCTCCACCTCCCTTCCCGAGCACCAAAGCGCCCCGCCGTCGAGTTTCCTCTTCTCCGAGCTCCGCCCAACTCCGGCGAGCCTTCGCCGCCGCCTTGGTCATCCCCGGAGCCCGCCGTCGCCTCCCTGAGCTCCCTCTCGTCCGTGCGATCCTCCCCGACACCTCAGCCGCCCCTCCCCACCGCTGGAGCGCCGTCGCACTGGAGGACCCGAGCCAGCTCCGCCACCCCCTTCGTCGCCGGCCACCTCCGCCCGTCCCCGAGCCCTGCCGACCCCTTTGTTGGACTCGCCTCCGCTCCAAGACCGTGTTTTGGACCTCATCCGCACCCCTCCGCCACTCCCTCGCCGCCGACGACCCTGCCTCCGGCCACCTTCCCCGGCCTCCCCTCCGGCAGGTAACTCAAAAGAATTGATTGCCCTATATGGGTTGGCAAAGCCTCCCCGCCCATCTGGTTATCAGCGCGATCTCCTCCCTCCCCTCGGTTCCCTCGGCGCGCGTTCGAGCCCCCGGCTCCGCACGCTGAGGTCAAGCCATTCTTTTAAAATCCCGCGCTGACAAGTGGGCCCCACCCGTCAGCGGCAGCTGTCCTCGCGGGCCACTGACGACTGGGCCCCACCCCTCTGTGCTGGTCTCTGACAAGTGGGCCCGGAGTCCAGTGGGTCCCACGTGTCAGAGGTTGAGTCAGTGGGCTCACTGTCCAGTGGGTCCCACATGTCAGTGACCGCCAGTGGTTACTGTTCAGTGGGCCCCACCTGTCAATCTCTCAGAATAAAAATAGAAATTAAAATCTAATATTCCAGTGGGCCCCACCTGTCAGAAATTTGGGAATTTCTAGATTTATTCAAATCTGAGATTTTCAAATGAGCATAACTTTCTCATTTTAACTCCAAACTCAGCCATTCAAATTTCTAAATTCTTCTAAAATCAAGATCTATTCAACTATGGCCTCTATTTGAATTTTTGAGTTTGTTTGAATTTTTATTTGTATTTATTTGCTTTGTTTGCTTCGTCTTTTCTCGCGTAGATTCCAGCGTTGTCGACGATCCCTCTTCACAGCAACAAGAAGACCCAGAAACCCTGCAAGAAGGCAAGTCTCCTTTGATCATCTTGAACCTATGCTTTTGAAATGTTTTAAATATTTTAAATTATGTGCATTGCTATTTACATAAAATCACTAGTTCAAATCTTTAGAAGTTAGTTATTCCAACTTTGTTATGCCCTCATTTGACATTGATTGCCATGTACATTGTCACCCTAGAACTACCTTGTCTCAATAATGAGATTAATATTAAACTTTGTGAATATTAGAATGGTAGGATAATGCTTAGTCTTGCTATCTAATAACTTTGGAAAATCTTGAAAATGGAAAATTATGATTTATTATTGAACCCTTGTTTTTATAAAGTTAGTGGTAATTGGAGTTGCCACTGTTCTTTTAAAATAAAATGAAATGTGGAAGTTGGTTTAGATTAGGGTGGATGGTTGGTTTGGTTTGGTGCATGAAGCACGAGATCTTGTTAAGTGTATGTTCCACCCTAGTCAATTAAGGACTGACGCTTGTGTTTGTCCAGACTGAGCATTAACCGTACAACCACAAGTCTATATGGGTACGACCTAACTAACTAACTTATGATAGTCTAGTTTAGGTGCCACCAGTGGAAAGTGGGTGCCAAGGATGGACTGGTTATTCACAGTGAGGGACAGGGATTTACTGTACTCATATGGCGCAAGAGGGGGCTTCGGTTCGGGCAGTTAGCCTACCTGCGGTGAAACCTCAGCGGGTGGTATCTAGCTAGATTAGAGTAAGGTAAAGGCTTTGTGATATTTTATCTGGGTCTCATGCCAAAGGAAGCGTGTTGACTTTTAGGATAATTTATCTCTTGTGGGTAAAGTTGTACAACCTCTGCAGAGTGTAAAACTATTCGAATAGCCGTGCCCATGGTCAAGGGCGGGCAAGGAATGCATTCACATGGTAGATTTCTGGTTTTGGTTTTAAAATAAAAAATTTTGTATTCCGAGGGTGGAGGGAACTCTCGGAAGGGTATCCTGGCGGTTGGAGCCAGAGAGAGTGGATGTAATCCGCAATATTAACTTGTTCAGTTGGAAATGATTAAGCTAGTGTTGGTGGATGGAACCTTCACTAGAGAATACTTGTTAGTTCTGTTAAAATCAATTACTTTATTAAACTGATGCCTTAGAAAATAATTAGTAGTAATTGAAATTATAAAATATTGCCTTGTGCAAAAGAACCATATAGCCTTCCCTTGTCAAGCCTTGCATCTATGCATTATTCCCAAGACTTGCGGAGTACTTTATGTACTCACGTGCTACACTCAAAAATAAATCTCAGAGGAAGTTGAAGCTCAAGAAGGTGACTACGACTACTGCTTCGCTTGTGGCTGCGATGGATTCTTCCCGGAGGACTAGGTCACGCTTCCCCAGTCAATTGCCTGTGGCGTATTGATGGGTCGTCATCGAGTTTATCTTTTGCTTCTGTTTTGTTTTATGTGTGCGAGGTCAGTGAAACCTCAGTTGTAATAATGAGACCTTTCGGTCAGTACTCTTAAGTATTGTAATAAATCGTTGATGGTGATGTTTTCCATTCTGTTTAACTGTGTGCACTAGCTTTGATCTGGGACTAGTGCAGTAATACACAGAGGGTCCGGGTTTGATAATCCGGGGTCCCGACACAATCGCCCTCCAAGACCCCGAAAATCGGCCATCTTTGGACCTAAACCTGCGTCGCAAGTTTTTGGTGTCTGTTTTTGCCCTTTTTCTTGGTCTTCCTTTCGGAATTTGGATTTTGCTTCAACTGCAAAGTTGTAGATCTTGTCGAAACCTTTCAAATGAGTATATATAAGTTACATAAAACTTTGCTATTTTATCTTTTCATACTAGTTGTTTATATTGCATCGGTATATAAAGTTTTGTGCTCTAATTCACAGACGGTTCTATATATAGAACCGTCTGTGATATTCATTCATCACAAACGGTTCTAACCAATAGAACCGTCTGTGATAATCTGACCACTAGGCCCGTCAATCCTCCTCACCCCACGGATCGTAGCTTCGCCTCTCTTTCCCGCGCACAAAATTTCGAACTCCCGCCTCTCCCTCCCTCTCCCTCCCCTATAAATATTACCAAAACCCAGACTCCTTGCTAGTTTCCTCCTCCTTGCTGTCCTTGTTCTCCTCCTCTTGTTGTTCTTCTCCTCATTGCTATCCTCCTCCTTGCTGTTCTCCTCCTCCTTGCTGTCCTCCTCCTTGCAGACGACGCACACGTCAACGGGAGGCAAGACACCGCAGAAGCAACTAGCTCGTGCCAAGGCAGCGCTCAATCAACACCGACGATGGTGGGCGTCAAAGACATCCAGCTCGCGCGCTGCATCAGGGGCGAGAAGGCCTAGGCATAGAGGATCTTTGCTTTTCTCTGTTCTTGTTGTGTTAGCTAGATGAGCAACCTGTTTGTTGTTCTCCTCCTCTTTATTGTTTGTTGTTTGTCTGTCTATTCTTGTAATGGTAGATTCTAATCTTAAAATGTGTACTGTGTTTCATACTGTATTTGCTTGTTCTCATTTCAATTAATTGATTTGCGAAATGGATGTTTTATGTTTGTGAAATGAATTGAGATGTGAATTGGATGTATACATGTACATGTTGATCTGCTTGTTTCAGAGAGCATGGCTAGCATTTCCTGAGGCTAGCCAATAAACAGAAATAGATTTAGGGGTAGAAGAGTCTATGATTATAGCTATCACAGACGGTTTTTAGTTAAAAACCGTCTGTGATTATAGCTATCACAGACGGTTTTTAACTAAAAACCGTCTGTGATGACCTTCGATTATCACTGACCCATAAATACAGACGGTTCACAAAACCGTCTGTGATGATGTTTTCGAACTGTCTGTGATGACCTTTTCTGTAGTAGTGACCGGTCTTCACGTCGAGTAGTTAAAAGGCTTGTCACAATCCAACAACTAGCAATCTCGCAGCCGATTCAGTAGACAGACCGTACCGGTTTGACCAGGAGTAGTGGATTGAATCCAAACTAAAACTCCTTCAACTCATGAGCAAGATGATCACGAACGGAAAGGGAAGATTACAGGATCAGCACGTAAGAATTGAAGATCAATACCCACGAAGCTGCAGTGAAACCCTAGATGGATTTCATAAAAACACGAGAGTCCGTCGTGACGTATTTTCTCTGTATAATACCCAATGCAAAACGTTCTTGAGGTTACATGGCATCAGCCAGCTCTTTATATGGCACACACTGACAAACCTAAACCAACTCTAAGCCAACTTGAAAACTATACGAGCTCGTATAGTCGTATATATACCACGGCCGTATGCACATATATGTATATGTATACACGGACTCGGACTTAACCATCCATACAAACACATCTAACACATCACACACACAACCGCATGTGTGAGACTAGAAACACCAACCATGCACAAACCACGCACGTATAAATGTGACTAGAAAACTCCAAAACCATGCATGTACACGTCTAGAACACAAACCATGCATGCTGTTGTGTACAGGACTCGACTAGCTTTGCAGCATGCTGGACGACTAGAAAAATCAGCCAAGACTAGAACCTTGCATGGAGTGGCAACTAGAAAATCACGTGTGGCTACATGCATTCACATGCATGCGTATACATGTAAACATCAGCCACACATGTAAATATTTTCATGATTCTAAATTAAGAGATATGTGGAATCTATATCTCCTACCAAGAAATCCTAACGTATGTATATGCACTGATTCACCTTGGTCGCCAACTCGCCACGCTCACACCTGGCTTCCAGTTTGTCCTCCTTGGCTTTCCTCCCTCTTGGCCATCATAGATATAGTGGTAGTGGTATTTGGCGCTGTATCAATTTCAGTTTGCAAATTCAGAGTCTGATAGAGCTACTATAAGAGCATATCGATCGTAGATCATGACCTTAGTTGGCATGGCCGTTGGTTTGATGACTAGAATGGTTTTTCAAAATCTATTTTCACCTATAAAGGATTTGCCAAAAAAAAAGTATTATTACTTATTCTCATCCCTCTTAGATAATCCTCTCTTACCTGTATCTTGTTCTGACAATTTTAATTCCATAGGTACATTACCCTGATTCAAAATGTTATATTTCCAAAACTCTTCTTAAAAACTTTTTTGAAGGCATTTTGAAGGTCGATTTTGACCAGAATTACAAAGCTTAAACTTTGAAACTTATTTTACAAACTTATCATTGGAAGTTTAGTTATCAAATTGTTTACAAAATTCATTCTTTTCAAAAACTCATTTCTAAGAACCTAATGATCCGAGGAAATTTTCAAAAGTTTAACTTCTTTCTAGATTTATTCCAAATTCATTTTTGTTTTCTCAAATAGTCAAGGCAAAGTTAATTCTCAAAAAGTTTTTCCCCCAAAAGGCTTCTCTCAAAAATTAACTTGTAGGTTTTACTTAAAAAATGCTATGTTGGTAAAAACTTATTCCCAATGCTTGATCTTGTTACCCATGGTTCAGAAAACTATAATTCCATATTTCGTTTTCAAAACTTATTGCCTTTAAGACCTAGTATCAAGGATTCCTTCATGAAAAATGATTTATTTTTAAACTTACCTTGAAACCTAGACCCCAGTATTCATTTTTCCAAACTCATTTCCAAGAATTTGTTTTCAAAATCAAAACTTTGATATCCATTCTCTTCGCAACTGCTGACGAAACTCTCTTTTATAAACAAATGTTTCAAAATTCAGTATTCCAAAACCCCTATTTGAATATAATTGTTCTAAAAAAACTCTATTTCCACAAATAGTAAGAAAACATGAGTATTACTATCAATCAAAGCACTTATCGATTCTCTTCCTTCTTTTCTTTTGATTTGAAAAAGCAACTGATTTTCTCTTTTCTTACCCTTACTTCAAAAACTTAAGTTTAGGAACGATAAGAGTTCGTGAGGATAAGACAACCTCATTTTAAATAATCTTTGTGTATTGAACCATGCACCCTCATATGTGTGTCCCTATGAATAGGCGTTGTATTGTTGTAAGATTGTTTTTGAACCCGGTGCACTGCCTATTTGCCCACAAGTGTCATATTTTGTAGTCACGGGAAAAGCTTGTTTTCAAAATTTGCATGATTTATGTGAGCCTCCCCAGGTCCTTGGGTGTACTATTTTGAATTTAAAAATGCGTTTAGCTACCTTATCCCTGCAGTTCTTTCCTTATCTCATGTTGTTCCCCCTTATCCCTTGTTGAGAGTACCACTAGATATCAAGACCAACAAGATAAGGTGACAAAATTAGGACAAGCCAAAAAAAGGATGCCTAAGTCGAACAAGCATCAGCAAAATGGAAGTCAAGTCAAGTAGCTTAGACAATGGATCAACGCATACTATATCCTTGGGTTTGGACAATGCCATAAGGGAATTAGCACGATAAATAGTAAATGAAGATGTGTCAAAGATATCTAATAGTCACTAGAATGGATCAAACATGTGAAATATTGGATTTATAAGGATAAGTGCTTGGAGATGTCACCAGAACACTTAGAAAAAAACATTTAGATTGGATTAATAGAAATATTTGGATTTATATACAAAATGGGATTAATGAATGGATTATTGGAAATTTCTAGAGATTGGATAACAGAAAAATTAATGTGATCAAAGCACTACTAAAGGAACATGGGATTCACACTAGAAGTTATTGATTTAGCATCAGTACATTGGATAGGGATGAATCATATGATAAATTTGTGGGATTAAATACAATTATGTGCCAATGGGATCAACTAAAAAGACATGATTAATTAGAGTAGCTAGATTCATCTGTAGTTATATTACTAGGACTCCTATGAGATTCATTTCAGGATTAATCTAGACAATGTGATCGAACGATAGGAAATGGTAGATCAATGTTTCAAAGTACAAATGTAATCTTGGTGGGTAATAGCAACTAGGTGATTGACGGTTGATAAGGACAACTAATATCGGTGATCATTTAAATTAGGGGGTAGTTAGAATACACAAAAGGTCAGATCAATACTATGATGTACAATTACTATTTGGTGGTACAACAACTTATAATGAGAATAATCAGACCAATACAGAAGGATATGCAGGCTAAAAATCTTTTGGTGGTGACATTACTACCAGAAGGCCTAGAGTTTAAATAACAGTATTTAGCGGGCTAAAGAATGAAAATTAGATTCTAGTAAAGGCAAAGGAACATGATAGTGGCAATGCTAGTTTCTGTATCGACATCTCAAAGACCATCTATTCCTTCATATATGGACAATTACCATCAATCCATCAATAGAAAAATTGTGACCGTCATGAGGCTAGTAGATGGCATGAACATTCAACTCTATAATGTTTTGTAGACAAGATGCAGAGGAGCAAGCATGATGCGGGGAGATGGGGTGGCTCGATCTTCACGACGTAGGATTATGGATAACTAGCCCGTGCAACCAAGCAATCGATGCGGCCAACCACTGTCTCTATATAGCAACCTGCAGCACTCAAATTACTCAACTACACGCTATGGCCTTCGTCTACTCTCTATACAGCAACATGCAACACTCAAATTACTCAACCACACGTTCGAGCAATCCCAAGGAATCACAAGAACAACGGAGTGGCAACTCACAATTAACACCCAATCCCAATTGGTGGTGGAAATGGCTCACACATAAAAAGGAATAAGTGTTCAACTATTTTCCAAGCATGACCTATGTTACAAAAGAGTGCACCCCCTCCTTATATAGACTTTGGAGGTCGGTGCTACAGTACTGCTACAATATGTCGGTTGCTACAGTGCACAAATAAAAAAATACTACTTGGTTTGCTAGTCAAACAAGGAAGCAAAAATCAAAATCCAAATTGGGTTTGGTTTGTTTAAGCCATAAGTCACTTAGATATTTTCTCCTCATGGATGTCCCCATCCTTTGCGTTGATCTTCTGTGGCTACACGATCTTCTGTGGCTATGCTTCCTGTGTCTCTAAAGCTTCTTTTCCATCCGTTAACTTTTTCTCAAATCTAAGAACACATAAAATAGAAGCACTAGGTAGCAACAAATTCTCATGAGTACAAGAGTAATCACTAAGGAAAAGATTCACCTCTTGTTGCATTTGTTTTTCTCTAGTTTTTGTGATTGGTCCAATGGGTTCAACACTTGCAGTAGATGATGTAGTGTGTTTGCTAATAATGTCCTCATCAAAGCACTTAGAAGTCCACGACTTACCCGAAAGAACAATGTTTTTGTCTTCCCTTGTATCTTCTCCGTGTCTTTAATCCAAGGAAGAGATAACATGTCAAGCAAAACCCTAGAGCCTACTGCTGGCTGGCTCAGCCCCACCTCCTTTCTATCCATTCTATCAGAATCTTGGGGTCAAGATTCTTTTTATGGGGGTAGGTTTGTAACACTCCATTTAAAAATGTATTTTAAAAACATTTGATTTTATTTTGGTGCTATCCAAATTCTCTGGATTTTATTCAAGAGTTTGATTGCATCTTGTGATCAACCAAATTAAATAAACAAATATAAAAATAAAATATAGGGTTAAGATGTATGTATTTAGAAATCATGTTAAACAAAATTTTGAATTCAAAATACAAATCAAAAACTAAATTTCAAAATCAAAATAAATAAAACCAAAATTCCCAAATCCGATCAGGCTCAACTCACTTCTTTTTCTCCCCCTTGGCCCATTTTTTCTTTCCGGGCCAATAGCCCATCCTCCTTCCCCCTCTATCCTCCCTTCTCCCCTGCCATGCATGCTGAGCCGACCTAGCTCCGTCGCACCCATTGAGCCGTGCTGAAAGATCAAGCTTCATTTAAGATGGTTTTGGTGATAATGACAAATCTATATGTGAGACTAATATGTTTGTTTAAGTATATTAATGCTTAGTACCTTTTAGATGAAAATGTGAAATCATTGAGATATGCATTCGATATTCTTCTTATAATCTTGTTGCATTTCTTACATCTAAATATATGATTAAATGACAAATCTATATGTAAAACTAATATGTTTGTGTAAGTATATTATTGCTTAGTTTTATTTGGATGAAAAGGTGAAATCAAAAAGGTATGCATTCGAAATCACATTCTCATATATTAATGTATTCCTTGGATCCAAAATATAGATCGAACTCCACAAATAGTCCAAAATAAATATGTGCATATGTCTTCACTACACATACTTGTATGCACACATTTAGGGAGAGTTTACTCTATATTTTGAGGTTTCATAAGTATTGATCCATGTTTTCTTTAATACAAATATTTAGGATCTTTACTTTAAAACACATCCATTGAGTATATATAGCTTATGTAGTTTATATATACTCATTTGCAATCGGGTTGTCATCTAACTTCTCTATTATGTGTTAATAGTTGGATGATTATTGACAACCGGATAAGTAAGTTTTGCTTAAAATTTATCTTAGAGTATACAAGTGTTGTGTACATGTTGTATACTCGCAACTCAATATTTCTATCTCACTATTTGTTGAGATTGTCATGAATTACCAAAAAGATAAGATTATTGAATCTAGTCCCTCCATTATATGTTAATGGTGAAGTTTGGTAATTGATGGCAATTGGTTTGTAGACTAACATTTTTCATGAGTTGGATGAATAGGTTAGGTTCCACAAATGAGGATGACTTGGGATGGCTTCATGTGTTGAAGATCATCAAGTCTAGATGGAAGATGGTTTCATGTGTTGAAGGCCATCAAGAAGAAGATACATCATGAGTTGATGCATGTCCAAGAGGAGATGATCATGTGTTGATCATCAAGTCAAGTGAAGACCATCATGTGTTGATGGAGTTGAAGAAAATGATGCATTATGAGTTGATACATATCAAGACAATGATCTAAGGCAAAGGTATGACTAGTTAGGGCTAAAGATGTGTTCCTAGTCTTTTACCGGTCTTGGTGTTTGGTTGGAAGACCGGATTGCTAGTATAGGTTGCCGTACTATTAAGAGGGATCGTGTCTAGTAGTTTGAGTCTCATCATATGTTGATAGCTCAACCTCATCTCGTGTAGCTCATCCTAGCATGAGGCTTGTATTTGTAAATATGTTTTGCAAATAATTGAAGCTCATGTGTTGAATTGTTATAACATGGGACTATGCATTGCAAATGTATTTTGCATGTGCTTCAAGTCCATGTTTCTATTCTTTGTTGTATGAGGCATATATTTGTAAATATATTTTGCAAATGGTTGAAACTCATATATAGTCCTTGTAGCATGTGACTTAGGTTTGCGAATGTGTTTTACAAATGTGAGGAGTCCATGTACCTATTTTTTGTGTCATGATTTCAAAAATGTATAAATATGTTTTGCAACTTGTTGGGAATCATATTTGATCCTTGTGTGCTTGATACTATAGTTTACAAATGTGTTTTGCAAAATCTGTTGAGATATTTGCACTTGTTAGGAAAATTGGAACTACCATTGTGCGTGTAGCGATACTACCAGAGGTTGGAAGTACCGGCTCTATGTGAGCGGTACTACCGGACATCGGAAGTCCCAGCATGTGTTGCACGGTACTACCAGATGCGAGTGGTCTGATCGGCTCTGTGTGAGTGGCTCGTCCGACCGTCGGAAGTACCAGTTCCGTGTGAACGGTACTACCGGAAGGTAGAAGTACCGACGTGTGTTGCGTGGTACTACCAGACTTCGGAAGTTCTAGATTTTCCTGCAGTACATTTTTTCGAGAGAAACACCTATGTGGTGGTCTTCTCCCCGCGAAATCGGTAGTTCCATATGTGTGGAGAATAAATGGCAGAACTTCCGATTTTGACTATAACGGCTAATTTTTCTGACTGTTGCGAGGGGAGTGGAAGTATCGGCCGTATAATGGCGGTACTTACGATTACCCTATTTTTTAGGGATCTAGCTCCAACAGCTAGTTTTCTTGTGTGGAGTATAAATACCCCCTTGTGGCCGGTTGGAGGTGTTGTTGCTTTACTCATTTTCACTCTCTTGAGCTAGTGCGAGGTTCTCCTCTCAATAGTACATGTGTTACACTTTGTGAGCAAGGAGAAGAGATCTAGATTTTGACTATAACGGCTAGTTTCTGTGACTGTTGCGAGGGGAGCGGAAGTACCGGCCGTATAATGGTGGTACTTTCGATTTCCCTGATTTTCAGGGATCTGGCTCCAATGGTTAGTTTTCTTGTGTGGGTTATAAATACCCCCTTGTGGCCAGTTGGAGGTGTTGTTGCTTCACTTATTTTCACTCTCTTGAACTAGTGTGAGATTCTACTCTTAATAGTGCATATGTTGCACTTTGTGATCAAGGAGAAAAGATCTAGATTGCATATGCTACATCTAGAGTTGGACTTAGTGTCCATTTGAGCTTATGCATTCGTTGCATGTGGTGAGAGTCAAGCGAGGGGCTTGACTTATTACTCTTGGAGTTTGCCGACTCTTAGATGGCGTTGGAAGCGTCATGAGCGGTGAGCTTCTCAAAGAAGATTGTGAGAAGTCTCGGTTAATTGTGACTGGTGTGGTGCTCGCCATCTCCGGAATGGAGGAAGAGCAATCTTAGTGGATTGAGGTGTTTCGGCTTAATTCGTGAAGCTAGTCCAATTTGTTTGGGCTAACCTCAACGTGGACTAGGGGAGACCGGCAAGTCTCCAATCACTACGATAAAAAGATACCGTGCCTATTGTGGTTTGATTTCTTGTGTTCAATTTACCTTTAAGCAATTTACTTTTGTAGAATTAAATTGATTGCTTATCATCTAAAATTGCACACCTTGACATAGCCTAAAATTATTAGTGCACTTAGGTAAACTTAATTGATATAGGCATTGTTTGTGTCAAACCAAATTGGTTTAAGCTTCCACATTATTTACTTGTTTAGATAAACAGAAAAGCTCTCGAATTGTTAATAATAATTAGAAGATATTTTTAGACCATCTATTCACCCCCCCTCTAGTTGGCCTCCTCAATCTTACACATGCGCGGCAGCAATTTCACCCCGCCCAGGCTATGCACTCACCCGCGCCACCTGGCCTTCAACTCCATAGTGTGCCACCATGTGCAGCCGATAGCTGCCCACGCCGCGCACCATCGGCCCTATTCTGTCACTGCCACCAAGCCTTCCTCTCCACACTACGCCACCGCGTGTAGCCAATATCCGCCTACGCCGTATGCCACTAACCCCGTTCTGTCCCTGCCTACCATGCCATGCTCTGCACTACTCCTATGTAGCGCCAGCCACCCCTGTCGCCTGGCCCCCCAACACTCCTCCATTCCCCTCCCTCCATCTCTTTCCCCCTTGTGCCAAGCCGAACAGAAGACCACACCGCACCCATGTCGGTCATTGCCTTTCCCCTCGCCGTTCTAGCCATTCTAGCGAGCTTCTCACCAAACCACCCTTGTCACCTCGTGTTCCACATACCCAATTGCTAAAACCTTAAGCCAATTTTGAATTTCCTTTGTTAGAGCTCACCGCGCCGTCTTCTTGCTCACGTATGATCGAAAATCACCACTGTTGTCACCATTGTTGCCTGGTTAACATCCCTCCAATTCCCTAGAACTATAGCATCTCCACATTGCCCTCTTCCCTCCCTGACCACTGATTTGAGCTCCTCCTTGCCCGATCACCACCCCCACATTGGCCTCACCGCGTTGCTACCAGCTCACGCCGTCGGCCCGCCTTGGCTCCTCTCTAGTCTCTCCGACCACCCCAGTGAGTTCACCTCAACTCCCTCATGCTCATGCTCCCCGCATTTTTCCCACTCTCACTCTAGCCACCGTCGCCCCCTTCTCTCCCCCATCTCGACTGCCGTGTGTCACCCTGGCTCACTATGGTGCATGCCTGGCCGCAACGCCACCTCCCCTTGCTTCCTATCCCCTCCGTTGTTCCTCTACCACCAGAAAGCCACCTGTCCTGCTGCTGCTATTCCTATGTTCCTCTCTACTCCCCTATTTCTGTTCTAACCGAGCTGTAACACCTCGGCTTACAAAAGCTCAAAATGTCACGTACATCTACAATCGCTACCAACTTAAATCATTAATTAAACATTACAAATTGCTTGGCTTCAAGAATAATCAAACAACATAATCATTAATAGAAATTTTAGCAACATGGGAACTAATAAATTGGTCTTAAGATGAACCAAATAATTAATAAGATGAATCAATAATAGAGCTAAACCAAGGAACTCAACAAGTGGCAATATTATAACACCACAACGAGCTAAAGGAAATCATTAATCATCTAAGGATTACATGGATAGTCTAAATTGATTATAACGATAAATTATTGATTGCTAGGTATAGTGAATAGCTACTAAAATGCAAGATCCTATGTTCTACTTCCACCATGTATGTCGCCTTCAACATTCAGATAAAAATAGTAATAAAGTAAGGGTGAGTTCATGACTTAGCAAATACATAATAAAACAATAGCATCAACATTCATAGTATTCAGGTTTCACCACAATACCATCCCTTTCTCATCTCTTATCATCAATAAACCACATTTACCACAATACCATCTCTTTCTCTTTTCTTATAATCAACAAACCATAATACAATGCAATGTCCACATACACCTTTTGAGCTCATATCAGTATAGCTAAGGGAAGACCCGTTGATGTTCACCCTATACCTCTATCCTACGGAGGTGCCTACCGAAGTAGGTCTTTTCCTTCATCCAGTGGAGGTAACTATTGAAATAGGTCTTACTCATGAGCACTCCGGAATATTTAGAATAGCTTTCTCACTGACCTGGCTTATGCACTCTAGAACAGCTATTTGACTTACTCACTGCGCTGGCTTGTATGCTTTTATCATGTCATGAAAACAGTAATTCATCATTTTATCATATCTCTCTCCCTTTTTATTTTCTAGAATTTATTTAAATCTAAATATCAAATAGCTCATTCTTACTCATCTTGAGTCCAAATTAGGTGAAAATTGTTTCTAAATTCATCTAAAATCAAGATCTATCCAATGGGACCAAAATTATGAATTTGGAGTTAATTTGATTTTTTATTTGAATTTAGATCTATTTTGCTAGTATTTATCCAATTTTTTGGGCAAATGTTTAATAGCATATGAAGCTTAAGAAGAAGAAGCTGAAACAATCTGAGACCCTCAAGATCAAGCAACTTATGAGTAAGATGAGTCAGTACTTTGATCATGTTGAGCCTACATTTTGTGCAAATTATTTTTATTAAATTATCAAATTGCATGCTATTATTTATTAAGTAAATTTATGTTCACCGTAAGACTTTAGTTGCATGGCTATAAATATTGTTATATAATTAATCCCCATTCCTTGAGATAATTGAACAATCAATCCTTGTCACCCTAGAAATTGTAATGGTAACATACTAGTGAAAAGTCTATATTTAATCGCCATGTTTAGTATTGTTTAGATACTCAGGGGCATTAACCTGCCCCGTCATCATTTCAACATAAAAATTTGATTTAGGTAATTGGTGGAAAATGGCTGGTATGTTGTAACATAATTATTTTATGCTTCCAAACCCCCCCCCCCCCCCACATGCTTAAATACTTGGATGGATGGTAAGAAAGATTGGTGCAGTGGATACATAAGAATATGTGGATTGTGATAGAACCACCCGAATAACCCTAAGGACTGAATCTGGTGACGACCTCTCAATATAAAAGTGCAACCATAAGTCTATAAAGTACAATTTGGCTAAGTAAATTTACCATACCTCAGAGTCATCTCACTGGTGGGGTAGTGGAGTAATGCAAGCGGATAAGTTCTGGCTTGAATGGGACACCACATAAAGGTGAAGTTTGCCTGTTGCACTAGTCATTGTAGAAAATTGTAGTCTAGCTACGCTAGTCATTGAGGAGGAACATCCCACACAACTTATGGAATCCACTGCGAGAGGGTAAGCCCATATGGGTGAGATGACAAAGGGGCAAGGTATTTAAAAAGGACTCATGACGATCTTCTCGATCTGCATGACCAAGAAATCATGCCGATTGTCTCTTGCGGGTAAAGTATACAACCTATAGTCCTGCATGCGGTGAGGACATGAGAGCATAGCTTGTGAAGGAGATTTGGCTTATTGCATATGCAGCTAGGTTTATTTACATGATCTCTAAGGCACACCTTGTGGGTAATAAGAGAGTGAGTCATCTCAAATTTGGCTCTGTCCCAAAGGAGCACGTTGAAACGATGCTTCGTATTGCTCATCACGAAGACCATGTGTGACTGACCCTTCTCAGTCTTGACTTGCATGTACGGTGTAATCTTTGAGTAGTATGATGTATGTGGATTGACTGCATGAAGTGCCACATTTGCATGCCTTTCCCTGAAATATCCAATTGTACGTTACAGAACACTTTCCACGATGGCGACGAGGGGCTGAGAATGGAAGCCCTTATGAACTCAGTTGTACACCTTTGCAAGGTTAGTGGTCATTATACCGTACCTCGCAACATCCGTGTCATGCAACAATGACCACTTCTCGAATGTCTTAGCCTTAATCTAATGGGAGAAGTATTTGATATTCCTTAAGGTCCTCCACATCACACCGAGAGGGTCAAGCTCTGGCAATTGTATGAGGCGTTCAGGTTGCAACGCCCCAGGAATGGGTGGATGCTTGTTCCTCTCGACGACGTGCTTCCTAGTGTGCTCCTCTAGCATCTCCCACAATGCATCAAATTTATGCTACTAGTTCTGCATAGCCAGTCTCTTGAACAGCTCTATCAATGGTTGTTGCGGGAACTACTTGAAGAAGTTGGTCCCCATATGAAGAATGCACCATTTATTCCTCATGTCTGGCTAAGGGAACAACTCCTTCGGGTCTTGCTGAAGTTTTCTTATGGCCTTCATCATCCTAGGGAGGCAATCATGGATTATACAGGTATTAGGACTTGCCTCAACTAGTCCCTCATTCAGATGTCAAATGAACCACAACCAATTGTCGAAATTCTTACTTTTGATGAATGTTATGGCCAATGGCATAATATGATTGTTGCCATCAACGCCAATTGCTGCTAAGATCTGTCCCTTGTATTCCCAGTTAGAAACATCTCGTCGACCAAGATCACAGGCAACATGTATCTAAAAGCATCGATGCAGGCTCCAAGGCTAAGAAGGCCCTCTGCAAAATCATGAAACTTGACGGTCTTCTAGATGGCTTGTCCTTCACAGTAATGTATGTGCCTCAATTCCTGTCCCACATTACCTAGAGCATACGAGGAAGGTTATCGTAAGCTGCCTCAAAAGAACCGAACATCCTTTCTAAAGCCTTCTCCTTCGCACGCCATGCCTTCGCGTAGCTAATCTTATATTAAATTTCTGCTCGATAGCCACCATGATGTGCTTGGCCTCTAGGTCTTTCTTCACTATCTCTTCGTACATGAGATTGGCTATGAAGATGGATGTTATACTACAACACATATGAGGTTCAGTGATGAACAGAAATCATCAGCGACGGTCGGTTTTTGTCATAAATAATTTGTTGTATCGAAATAGGTAGCATCACGACCATCGTCATTGAATGTGTGTCATAGATTGTATCTAGTGATGCGTGATCCATTTTTCATCATAAACCTAATGATGAAGCCGTAATTGTCACGAATATTAAACCATTGGTGACATTTATAATTGTCATGCAAGAGTTGGAAAATCTTATGCAAATGTGCCATTTTGTCATAGATAGGTAGGTCTGTCAGGTCGAGTGGTTGTCGGGGTAGGTGTTTTGCATGATGTTTTTATTTGTCACAGGTGGTCAAAAAATTTCATCATGTATTTATATGGCTGCCCGGCCGGTAGGCCTGGACAATTCGTTTTATGACTATTTGGTTTGGTTGTAGATGCCACACGATGTTCGTCATGCATTAGAAGGGCTGCCCACATGGCTAGCTGTTGTTTTGTGACGAGTTTCTCATCATGAATGGTCCATAGTTTTTGGTCACGAAATGTAGGTTGCCCACCCGGGCATATTGTTGGATGATGTTTATTTTGTCGTAGATCATTCGTTGGTCTTCGTCAGAAATGGTTACTCGCTATGTTAGGGCAATGGATGAAATTTTTTGTCATAATTAAATTTGTACAATGTCACAAAATAACATAGGCAAACCGGTGCTGAGCTGCATGGCATTGTCTTCATCACCAATTGCACTTCCTTTTGCCACAAAAATGTAGTCTACGAGAGAAATGTTGTCACATGTAAAACATATTATTTCATTACAAATTCATGCAACACGAACACTACAAAGAAGTCCATACCAAAACCAAGCATATGATATCATCGAAGATATACACATATTTCAGAAACAAGGGTTTGTCATTGCACTTTTCAACCAAAAGTAGCATTACTTGAAGTGCACCTCTAGTTATGCGATAGATACAGCACACTACAAGAGGCTTCTCACATGGTAGGTACCATCCAGACATAAAAGTTCATAGCAAAATGCATCTAGAAAATAGAAAGTTTAATCAGAAGAATGAACTTGACCATCAATTTAAGGGTTGTGCTGAACCTATGTGCTGAACCATCAATTTAAGAGTTGAAAAAGAATTAATAACCTCTTCTAGTTGTTTGTTCCTTGCTACCTCCCCCTCTTGTACGTGCTGCTCCAGCATCTGTAATTCTTGCTGTTGAGACTCTATTATTTGTCGAAATGTAGCTGCTCCCTCTCGCTCGAAGTGAAGTGTTTCTTCAAGCTATTGTACATGTGCAGCGGCCATAGTTGTGGAAGTTCCCTCTGAGCATGACCGAATGCCCACATTGTGAATGAACATACTGGTTACACTGAATTGAGAGAGAACTTTTGAGATAATAGCTTCAGAAGATTTCGATTGTTGACCTTCTTATAGAGGTTGCCCCATAATAGTTCCATAATGGCCTAAAATACAAAGGATTAAATTCATGCTAAATTTTTTTGTATTCAAAGATGAGAAATGAGAACTAAAATGTAGATTAAAAGGGAAATGACATTAAGGATTGGCAAATTATAGATATTGTAGTAGAATTGAATAGAAATCGCAAAGTTAAACTTTCAACTTGTTTAACACAATAGCTGTAGTAATTGTCCATCACAAATTTGCCCACAAGTTGGTGTAGGCAACACTCAATGAAGTGATTCAAAATGGCACTCAATGAAGTGATTCAAAATGGCACCTGAACAAGAGTTTACACATCAGATTTAGCTAGTGGTCACAATAGTAACAGGGTACCAAAAGGTTCATGAAGGGAACAAGAGCAGAGCTAAAATAACGACACTGTACAGAGGCACAGGCACAAGATCACAGTAGGCAAAACAAGGGTGGAATAGAATGTACAATACAAAAATGGATTGCAAATGTGAACTTTAAGGAGGCAAAATAATCCCAAGATTATGTGCATTAATTATTATATGATTTCATGGTGTAAAACTAATAGGAGAATAAATAACACTTTAACATAAATCAATTGTAATGTCATGTCAATTAATGAGCCAGAAATCATATGTACAAGTATGACAGCATATAGGTTATCAAGTAGCATAATGCACTAATTGATATATGAGCATATTGCTCTCATGTATCAGTTGCCCAAATCGGCCATTATTTTAGCATGTTTCTAGACCTTTCAATGGAACAATGTGAAAATTTGAAATTGTTATTGAACTGGTACAAATCAGGTGACAGTGAAAACATATGTTATTGGTAGTAAATGTTCACAATTATGGCAACTGATGCTATGCATGCTATTATTTAAGACTTGATTATCTTGTTTGAGTAAATATAATTGATCAAAATTGACTAGACACTTATCTAATTATTACCTAGTTCTCTAAGTTTTGTATATATTATTCATGCTAGTTCTAGTCTTTTGTAACCACATAATTAACTCCTGACTAGTTGTATTATTTGCTTATTGAAATATGGTACCAGTTACCTGCCCTTCCTAAAAAAGATATGTACTTACTAGAGAATAGCAATGTGCAGTGTAGCTCTGAGAGCCTGGTATCTGATGAAGTTTAACTTGCTCTCTGTTTAGTTTGTTTTTTAGAAGTTTCCTGAAAAAGACAAGGTGATGTAAGAGACATTCAAATTTAGAAAATTGGAATGGTAGTTGTACTTTCGGACCTTATTTTTGGGTCAGACCACTTGTCAAACAGTTGTTTCCATTGATCATCACTTATGCTGTCTAGTGGTGATGTTGTGGGACTTGGTTTGGTGGAACACAATCGAAGTAACGCTTATTGAACCTGTATCACATCTATCACACCACTTTCTTGAGAATATCGGTTCATACATCTTTCGTTGTGTTATCATTCATGTTAATGTCAAACTTTAGCTACAATTGTAGTGAGGATTGTTATTGTTGCGGTCCATATAGCAAGAGTAAAGCAGAAATCTACATGGTAACAATACCAAAATGTGAAATTTTGTGGGAGTTACTTACACCCACTTTGCCCATGAAGTCCATAATAACATTTCCATTTCATCTTTCTTGTACTCTTTCCAATGGGGGAGGATGGAGACATTCTATCTAACAGCGATGCCACACCTGATGCTAACATAGCAGCTTGCACTGGTTCCTGAGGTCGTCTCTTCCCTTCAACAAAAGTGACCGGTATTTTAGCTCTCAACTCTCTATCAACTTGTCAAGCCCTTTACCTATAGTCAGCCCCCTATGACACACTCACTTTGTAGTTGGTGGTGTGAGTGTAGTATCTGGAAAAAAATTATGCATAGTGTTAGATTGCATCATGTGTTGAAAGCATTAGCAATATACTACCTACATCTTCCAATGTGAAGTCCTCCGGAAACTGCCCGAGTACATCAATACATTGATCTACATCATCTACTGTAGAATGTGGCACGGCAGCAAGAGGTGACAGTTCAGCAACAGGAGATGATGGCATAGCAACAGGAGATGGTTCAACAGCAGGAGATGACGGTTGAGAAGGTTGTACTATAACTGATGGTCTCTTTTGATGACTCCTTCAAGGACTTAGGGCATCCACGACATCTCTTCGTTGGATAGAAGGTGCCACAGCAACATGAGATGACGGTTGAGAGGTTTGTACTACAACTGATGGTCTTTTTCGAGGACTTAGGGCATCCACTACATCTCTTCCTTGGCTGGTCTCTCCTTCAGCCTGTGTTGTGCTTACTTGTCTTGATGTAGACCTTGTGACTCTGCAACCTTGTTTTGTTGGTGAAGGTGTCAGCGTTGTTTTTCGAGGTCTTGTTCCTAGAGCCATTTGGGAAGTGTTAGAGGAAATAGTACAATGCATCATTGCTTTATGCCATTTAAAATCAGCAAATAACGTAATAAAAATACTAACAAGACTGCACTATAATGGCATAAAGATCACAAGCACTGAACATCATTAGTATCAGGTACAAAGAAGAAACAACACCTTGTGCATCTCCTCCTCATGTGCTAAGCTATTATCACTTTCTTCTATCTCTCTACCCTCCTCATCATTTGGATCATAGGTAGGTTCGGAGTCTTCATCATTTCTACTCCTCTTGTTTGCTATGTTCATCTTCTCATTAGGATTTTCAGGACACATGCCTTTTAGAATGGATGATATCTTATTGATACCAAGTGCTTGTAGTCTTGCATTGATCCTCAAAATGTTGTCACGCCTCCATAATTCATAGTTGTTATGGTCCATTTCTTACATGAATAAAATTTATGATAGTAAGTTTCGTCAATGGGGCTACGAAGAACGAATGATACACTATTTCTTACATACGGTGATGGCAATAACGTGCATTCGTAATTGGGTTAAGTACTATATCAAAAGGGTCAACTATTGATTGGTATAACACAAGGGCATATGTAACCGTTTAATAATCCAATTCAATAGCATTGTTTACCAAAATATTCAACCTTATCAGAGATTACCTATAGGGGCCGGCGTAAGGGCGGATGGAGTAGCTGAGGAGGACGATGGAGGTGGCAGCGCTAGGATGGAAGGGGAGGCGGCATAGGGAGTTGGGTGAGGAGGAGGCACGAGGGTTGGGGTGGACGAGGTCGTCACGGGGGGTTGGGCGGAGGAGGAGGCGTGGCACAAGGGGGCAGGAGGGGTAGACAGCGAGTTAAGGGCCAGTGCAAGCGTGGCACAATTTTTGTCCCTCCCGCGTGAGCGCGCCTCACTTTTTCTCCCTCCCACGTGGGTGCGCCTTACATTTCAGGTTAGAATTGTAGTTTTTAATTGTAACTTAAAATTTTTAATTAAAAGTTGTAAGGATCACCTCCTCATGTAAATGAACAGCCAAGTGAACCATCACATCAAAGAAAGCCAAAGGAAATATTTTCTTAAGCTTGCACTGGTATAATTCAGTAATTACTTCATATATCCTTACACATGATTCCCTGCATCCCAATAGGTATAATTCGTTGAAGAAGTGTTGGATCGATGTTGGCGACAGAGGGGGGTGAATGTCGACTTTAAAAATAAAATCCCCCAAGTACTAAAAACAAGTCTTCTCTCCTATGATCACAAAAAGACCATGAAGAGTAGAACTTAGAGTCTCTGGAAACTCACAGAAAGCAAACAGGAGAAGCTGGAGAGACCCCCGAAGGACAAACGAAAGACAGCACACAAAAACACAGGGGGCGGTCTGACCTCAACATCTTGGGCAGTCTGACCGCTCCTTTACCTCCGGTCTAACCGGCCTGATCACACCGGTCTGACCGCCGTGTTGGACCCAGTCTGACCGGCTATTACCAAGCGGTCTGACCGCTCCCCTGACCCCAGCAGCCCGAGAGCAAAACTGAAAACCTGAACTTCGACAAAAACTTCAGAACTTCAAAGACTGAGAAATTGAAGGTTTCTTCCCAATCTTTTTAGCCCAAAGCACTACCACAACAAACTAAATAGTATGGGGGCTCTAGGAAACAAAGAAATCAAACAAAAGATCAAGAATTTCATATTAGGGCTTAAAAACTGAAATCTTGCACGAGCTGAGCCAAAAATCAAATTACTCCCCAATCTTTTATCCTTTGGCTATGAAACTTTCAGGATAGCTACTTAATAGCCTCTGGACTTCACATGCCAAGTTTCAAGCCATCTCATGAAGGGAATCACTAAACACACCAAAACCCTAGACAAGAAAATGAAGAACAGAGAAGCCCAAAGTGCCAAATCTGAAATCAAACACTTGTCTCCGGGATTTTAGCTAACCAAATGGTCTAGAATCATAACTCCATCACAGAACAACCCATTTTGGCACTTCTCAGTAAGAATCAACAAGAAACTCAAAAAGTCAAGAAATCACCCAAGGAAGGAACGAAGAACACACAGGCAAGCATAAGAGATAAAATTTCAGAAGCTTCATTCCAATTAATCACTGAGTACAGATGAGTCCCCATACGCATGGACATTGAAACAAGGAATGATTACAAGAAAGGATCAGCTCTATCTCTCCCTCTCCATCTCAAGAACTCACACCCTACATGCTTGGAGGAGGAGATGAACGAGGGGGACAACACAACAGAACCTCTGTCTCTCCCAACCACTAAAGCCTCAAAAGGCAAAACCACCTCCTAAAGACTCTTTTGACCAAAGCAAACCCTAACTCTCTCTCCCAAAGCCATGAGGGGGCATGCAGCCACTCCCTCCTATTTATAGCCCTTGGCTAACGGGTCTCCAACCCGTTACTCCCGCTAAACTTGAACGGAACCGTCTCCCGCTTGTGCAGCCTCGCGAAATTTCCAATTCACCCCTCCTGCACCTTTCGGGAAGCTTCCGCGCTCCTTGTCATCCACGATTCGCAACCACATCGAATCTCCGCCGTCTTCAACACATCCGACCGTTCTGACCTCGACACCGCCTGTGCCTAGTCCGGTCACCTCGTGTCTCACCACGACTCCACCTCGACGTCCTGTAGCCATCACAGACAAGAAACACATCACATAGCACCGCTCGATACATGAAAGCATAAATAGCATCAATGAACCACATTAAGCATGAAATAGCCCAAACCTGTCAAATCAACAGAATATCCATCATAAGCACTTTGACCAGGTTTGACCAAGTCCGACCGAAACCGATTGCACTGCGCAACGACATGGTCCAACCACACAAACCAAACTCGACTCTCCTAAACCGAAGTCAATTACTCATCACACACATGGGGTCACAACCACATGGTCTCTCAAGAATGATGTAACGATCATGAGTTTTCAGTCCTTGCAGCTTGGGTCCATCAGAAGTAACACAAACATTTCGGCTCCAAATTGGTATATCCTTTTCTGTATGCTTTCTTTTCTTGTTATGAGGATGCATTCTCGGCATAACATCTCTAACCTTTTCTAGCTGCTCCAGAAGCTTTTCTCAGTTTTCATGCCTATCATTAAAAGCTTTGCTTTTCTGCCAAGAATGGTCCATTGGAAGAAAATGACGATGGTCAAGAAAACCAAGTTGTGCCTTAGTGCCTGTGAACAAGGATCTTCATCGCAATGAATACATGCAAAATAACCTTTTGTACTTTGACCTGATAAAGTGCTCAATGGTGGATAATCATGGACGCACCATATAATTGCAGCATGCAGTTCAAATATTCCTCCGATAAAAGCATCATAAGTACTAACACCCTCCCAAAGTCTAACCAATTCTTCTATGATAGGTTGCAAGAATACATCAAAATCCTTTTTAGGAGCTTTAGACCTGGGATGAGTAAGGACATCATGAAATTACATTGATCCATACATGCCCATGATGGCAAGTTCACTACTACAGAAATCCTAATTACAGACGGTTCAAAAACGTCATCACAAATGGTTTTCTGAACCGTCTGAATTTATGAGTCAGTGATAATCAAAGGTTATCACAGACGGTTTTCAAACCGTCTGTGGTGTAAATATCACAGACGGTTTTTAGTTACAAACCATCTGTAATATTCTTTTTTACCCCTAAATCTATTCCTGTTTATTGGCTAGCCTCAGGAAATGCTAGCTATACCCTCTGAAATAAGCAGATCAACATATACATGTATACATACAATTCACATCTCAATTCATTTCACAAACATAAAACATCCAATTCACATCGCACTTCATTTCACAAACATAAAGCATCCATTTCGTAAATCACTTAATTGAAATGAAATAAAATATCCATTAACAAATACATAATTACAAAAGATCTACATTGCATTTGCACTTAGATGGTAACATTGCATTTTTTATTGCTCTATCACTCCGGAATCGAGGTCTTGCGAAAGAAACAGATCCATAATCAATGAACTTATTAGGCTGCACAAGCTATACTTGGATGGTGCATGATTGTCATTCAAGTATTGCTTGTGCAGCTGACAAGTTCATTGATTATGGATCCGTTCCTTTCGTGAGACCTCGATTCCGGAGTGATAAGAGCAATAAAAAATCATTGTCCGCAGTGGAACTCTCCATTTGAGTTTATGACTGCAGCCACCAAAAAGTACGCCAACTCTGCTCGAATTCGTGAAAGGTCGCACTGTTTCAATGCAGTTAACGGGATGGACGTAGCACGGCCGACAACCTCGTGTACTTTGACCTGCAGCACGTGAACAAAGATTTCTCCGAGTCCTCCATCAAGCCCTGGAATTTAACATACTCTCTCTCATCATAGTTCTCTTCTACATCGCGGAGCATCTGATCCAGATTGTCATCGTGCAACCTATCCGAATCCGAACCACAATCGACATCATCCAGCGGCATGTCATTCACTTCACCGGCGATGTCATCTGGCGGCATATCATTCACTTCACCAGCGATGTCATCCGGCAGCAAATGATTATTGACTTCGCCATGACTGGTCCAACACGTATAACCCTTTTTAAAATCCCTCCGAATCAAGTGTGCTTCAATTTGCCATCGGTTCTTAAACATCTTTAAATTCTCGCAGTCAGTGCATGGATAGTACATATATTCCACCCCCTTATTCAGCATATCCTCCTCGGCAGCTCTTGCAAAAGAAGACACGCCATTAATATACTCTTCACTCACACGGCTCGCGGCATACATCCAGCTTCGGTCCTACGTTATGTATATATATAACAACTTAGTATTAAAAATTAAGTTATTTAATTATTACTACATATATATATACCACATGCATTCAGGCTTTGCTAGCTTAATTCATATTATAAACACAACAGCTATTATATAACCAACAATTTTGCAAACCATCTTGCTTCAATAACACTCACCAATTACATACAACTAAATTGTAATGCAAAGAAAAATAAATTTCATTACTAACCATATCTAGAGCAACCAGGAAAGTATGAATCTTCAAAGCTCAATATTTGCCTCCTCCCACCAAATTAATTGGCCTGAGCGAAAGAGTGCAGCACTGGCTAGATCTGCATCGAAATGAAGACAGATGCGGTTCTGAGCAGCGCAATAAATGCCTAGCGCCATTATCACAGACGGTTTTGTATTAAAAACCATCTGTGATAATGCATAGTCAGAACGCATCTTGTTTCGATCGTCTAAACGTATCTCGATCGTTATACGAAGCGTCTATATCATTAATGTTTGGTATACGAACCGTCTGTGCTAAAGGTTAAATATGCGCGCCTAATCCATCTGTTCTACGTACGTACAATATGGCGGCTTCTACTATTCTTGTGATCATCTCCTTCCTCTCATCTGTTCTGTTAGACCATGTGGACGTGACCCTGTGTGTGTGATGAGTAATTGACATCTATTCTAGGAAAGTCGAGTTTGGTTTGTGTGGTTTGGGCCGTATCGTTGCACGCTGCAATCGATTTCGGTCGGACTTGGTCAAACTTGGTCGAAGTGTTTAGGATGCTTATTCTTTTGATTCGACATGTTTGGGCTTTTTCATGTTTAAGATTTCTCTTAATACTAGTGATGATTACATTATGTCGAGCGGTGCTATGTGATGTATTTCTTATCTGTGATGGCTGCAGGACGTCGAGGCGAAGTCGTGGCAAGGCATGGGATGATCGGACTAGGCGCAAGTGGTGCCAAGGTCAAAGCGGTCGAGGTGTGCCAAAGATGGTGAGGACTCGAGGTGGCTGCGAGGCTTGGAAGGCAAGGGATGAGGAAGCTTCCCGGAAGGTGCAGGAGGGGCATTTTGGTGAATACGCAAAGCTGCACTAAAGGAAGTGGGTTTTGGATAAAGCATTGGAGTTGTTGGAGGCTTAATGGGCAAAGCATGTTGCAAACTCATTAGTGGGAGGCTATAAAAGGAGGAGTGTCTCCTGCATGTTTCATGACTTGAGAGTAGGGTTGATGGCTTTGGAGAGTTTGTTTTTTGCTTTGTGCTTTAGTAATTGAGAGTTGGTGAGAGAGCAAGAGTGTGTGCTCAGTCTCATATGCATTTTCCTGTTCGTGCTCTTCATCCCGAGTGAGTGGGTTGATGAGTTCTTGATTCTCAAGCATGTATGAGGATGAAGTGAATGTAACTCTTACACTCTTGTAATCATTCCTCTCTATGCATCAATATAGGCTTGAGTTGTTTCAGCTTTTGGTTGAGATTTGCTCTCATTTCAGTTCTCTGTTTTCTGTGCTCCTGATGGTTTGAGTTGATCTCTTGATCTTTTAGTTAGCAATTGATTGCTCTGTGATGGGGAGATACTCAAGGCCCCTTGGCCATTCCATTCCCAAGAGCAGATTGAGGATTAAGTGTTTTTCTGTGATTTTTCTAGCCCTCGTCAAAATCTCTTTGTTCCTCAATTTTTAGGGTTTCATGGCAGGATGCTTGAACCTTCTAGTTTTCTTCTAAAAGTTGGAGTGAGTTTTGGGTTCTGAAGTTCTGAGATCACTGCTGCATTGATTGCAAAAGCTCATGTGCAAAGGATTAAAGACTCTTGAGGAATTTGAAAATTACCCTCAATCTCAATGCAATTTTCAGATTATTACCTGAATCTTGATTTATTGCTCTCTTGATGATTACTTTTGTTTCTTGAGGCCTTGTAGCAATTTGGAATAGAGTCTTGCTCTCTAGACTGAAAGAATTAAAAGCTCTCTTCAAATTCCTTTGAATTCTACTTTTTTGGGCATCTCTGTACATTTTTCAGGTCTGCGCACTCTCTGTTTTTCAAGCATCCGGTCTGACCGGAAACCCTAGAGGTCAGACCGCATGTTAGCCTTCGGTCAGACCGAAAAATTAATGGCGGTCAGACCAGCTTTACCTGGGCGGTCTAACCGGTAGAGGGCTGGCGGTCTGACCAGCCTCTCCCTGCAAGCTATGCTATTTTCTTGGTTCTTCTCCGGTGTGCTTTCTAGGTTTTCTCCTTAATACCTTGTTTACTTCCTTTGTTGTTCTTCATGTCTTTGTCTTTGCACATGACTTTCCTTTCATAGCTTCTTATAGCTATTGGAAAGAAACCGGTTATGGATACGTTTTGGGGGCAAGTTTTAAAGAGGCACCATTCACCCCCCTGTTGCCGATTTCGATCCAACATGTACATCAAAAGTTGTTCGGCCGGAACCTTACACAGGCGGCCAGCAATTTACATCTAGAGCAGCTTCTCCGCACACGCCCTACTCTCCTTCCCCGACTTTCTTGCATCCGTCAGCTCGACCTGATCATCCGCTGTCAACAGAGGCATCTCGCTGCCTCTCAAGAAAGGGAAACGGCCCTCACCCTGGTTCTTCTCCACAATGTGCACAAAGTGGAAGAAGCTCTACAGGCATTGGAGAGACTGATGGATAGCATTGCTGATCAAGCAGAAACGGCAGATTCTGAGGAATCTTATAATGCTATCCTCTACGAGATTATAGGCTATGCTACTGATCATTTGCCCAGGCTGGAGGAGGAAGTGTTGAGGACAAGGACAATCTTAACGGTGTTCGAGAAGTCAGCGGCTGATCCTCCAAGTCCCAAAGTCGAAGAAGAAGCGTACCAAGCCCAAAAGATTACAATCTGGGGAACTCTTTACCTATGGAACTTTTGTAATAAATTTGCCTCTAATTGAAATTAATGAATTTGCCTTTAATTTGTGATCTCTTGTCTCAGTAGTTCTGTAGTTAAGTTATTAGAAGCAATGTGCACTTATATATTAACCTCTGATCATGTACAGAGTATGACAGACGGGACATCACAGACGGTTCTTAACAAGAAACGTTTGTGACAGTCTACACAACACAGACGGTTTTTAATAAAAAAAAACCATCTGTGATAATTCCAGATTATCACAGACGGTTTTTAACACAAACCGTCTGTGATACTAAAGTATCACAGACGGTTCATCGGTAAGAACGTTCGTGATACTCGTTTTCTCCAACGCCACCAACACAGACGGTGTCCAAATTAAAACCGTCTGTGTTAGTGTCAATCACAGACGGGTTTGTCAAACCATCTGTGATTGGCCGTCTAGTATTAGGCTTTCTGTAGTAGTGGTTATAAGGCACAACAAATACTGGCCATATAATATACGAGCTACTAATGTTTCCAAATGGATTAAAACCATCTGTAGCAAGGCCAAGTCTCAAGTTTCTTGCATCTCATGCAAACTACAGATATTTTTGATCAAAGTCTTTTCATACCTCACCATCAGCAGGATGCCTTAGTTCATTCTCAATAAACTATCACTTCAACTTGTGCCATTGTGTGTCCTCTTCTTGTTTTTTTTTGAAACAAACATCCAGGGAATCATTGAGGAGTGTCTGCACGCAGTTTGCCTCCTGACGCGAGGAAACCCCAAGAGTAATTACACGAAGCGACGTGACACGACGTTATATTCTCATTTTATTAGCGCATTAATTGTGATGTGTTCATGTGTGCATATAAAATGCAAAACACTGCCGATTTGCTGCCGAGCAAGAGCGCAGTGAGGAAGGGAAATGAAAGAAAAGAGAGATTTCCTACCGAGCAAGAGCGCAGCTATAATCGTTCATAGTTGGAAGCATTGTGGAGCTGGTGAATACCTTCGAAAATAGGTATGCTTCATTCGCATGCAAGCAATGTGCTTAATATATTGTTAGCGTAACTATGGTTTTACAATATGGAATACGCTATTGGCCATGTTTAGCTGACATATGTGTTTTTGTAAATAGCCATGTTACTTATTGTAAATAGCTGCAGAAATATGGGCCGAAAAAGGAGCCAAAACAATTTTGTGTATGTCCACATGTGTATTTTTATTAGTCTCGTGCAATTACAGAAATTTCTAGAAAATGATGTGTTTATATGCACTGTGCATGCCTAATTACCGTTGTAATTAGCACTAATCGCATTTAGTTAGCACCAATTGCATTTAATTAGTACTAATCATAATAAATTAGTATGAGTGTGCATTTAATCAAAGTAGCAAGCTAGCGCAAGAAGAAAACTACAATTTAGGCAATATATACGTACATATGCAGTGTGATTATTCTCGATTGTAGTCAGCTATATTTAGCACTGTTTGACACCGACATATTATTTTACGTACCACAGTGCATGGCTGCTGGTGGTGGTCTTAGGGGTGGCACGTTGCTGGACCCATTCTAGGATGGCCAACATCGTTGTCGGGTATGATCAAGCGATGAAAGACTGGCTCCTATTGTTCTCTGGGACCTCAGGAGGAATGGCCTCTCGATGATCGATACGTTATAGTTCTGCAACGAGCCAGGTTGCTGTGGTAATATCCCGAAAATAGCCACTTAAAGACGGTGCGTAATTAGTGGGAAAAAATTACGTAAAAAAGGATGTAGGTTTTGAGGGGAGTTGGTTTTCTAGACTGAGTCGTATGAAATATTGGAGGTGTGCCTCCGCTCGTTTTGGCTTCAGATTCTGCTTTTTAGCTTCTAGTTCACTATTCTTTAATTTCGTATTTTTTTGGTTTTTTGAGGGTTTTTAGGTTTTTTATCTTTTCTTTTCTCCGTATTCGTTTGTATTGTCCATGATAATTAACCTATTTTTTCATTTAAATTTTTTTAATTTAATTACGCTAAAAAGCAACCAACATGTATAGTGTAAAATAAACCCGATACAGTAAAAACTAAACCATAATCCATAAAAAACCTAAATAAGCAACCTCTAAGCCCATGTTAAATAGAGTTAATGGGGTGATCCTAGTTTTTTTCCTAAATAAGCAGCCTAAGCCCATATTAAATGGAGTTTATAGGGTGAGAACTCAAAAACCAGAAACCCTAGCCATCCTAGTTTTGTTTTTCGCTTGCGCCGTCACCAGTAAATCATCTCGCGTCGACGCTGTTCTCTACACATCGCCGTTCTCACATCGATCGCCATGCCAGAGCTCCGTCGCCACGCACCCGAGTTTCCACCGCCAAGTGCTTTTCCCATCGCTCTATCGCGCGGTAGCTCTCGCCTGCGTTGAAGCCTTTTTGGCCGCGTGTTTCACCAGCAGAGCCTTCACGTGCTAGCATCGCCGCTCGCCAATCAAACGCAGCCCCAAGCACTGCCGCTACATGCCAGCGACCATGCATCAGCGCATGCAAGGGCAAGGGCGGTTGCCACGTTGCTGCGCATAGGCTGCTGCCATGTGCATAGCCATTGCTCACCTGCCACTCGGCTGCCTATGTCTACACTAGTAGCGACTAGAAAAGTGAGCTGTTTCTAGTTTGTACTGGCTTCATCCCATAGTAACAGTGCTCTACCGTGACAGCCAAGAGAACTACAAGTGGCGGCATGTCATGTCCTTTGTACTGATTCAATCAAGTTGGATTAGTTGCTAGTTAATTTGTGGGGAATGAGTTGTTTTCTCGCTTTTGCTTATTTGAAATTAGAGATTAAACTACAGATTAGAGAGAGATAGCGGTTGCTTGCCTGGCGAAAATCAGGTAGTAGATCGGTTTAGTCTACTATAACTTATATGATTATTTTGAGGTCTATATGGTCATAATTTGAAAAACCTATCAACTAGAAGGTTGTAGAGGGTCTTGTTATCTTTTAGTAGAATTTTGATTCATATCAATTGGATGAATAGATCGTGAGTTATGAATTTTATAGTTCTGTTGTCCAGTAATTGTGTGGGTTTTGATATTTATAGTAATTATTAGATTAAAAATAGTTAATGAGCAAATCTGAGAATGTCATCAACATAAACATTGTAGGTAATTTCTTAAGGTTTTCATAAAGTCTAAGAACACAAACTTTAGGCAAATAGATTAGAATATATGAATTTTAGAAGGATGCGGTCTGGTACCGGGTTCCTGCTGGACGCAGTCATGGAAAAATATTAGTTTGACTAATTTAATGATAGAATTAAATTCTAAAAATAACTATAAAGTTATCGGAAATTTCCAATAGAATCTAATATTGTCCTTGTTAAATATATTTGCTCAGGTAGATTAAAAGATATTAAATTAATTTGTCTGCTGTCATGAAGACGACAGATCTGTCTTCTGGGTTAAAATGGGAATTTAGATTATTTAATCTAAAAATTTGGTTAACTAAGAAAATATAGATTTTTTTTTAAAATTTCAGAATTTGTATGATTTGCTATTTTACGATGGGGGAAGTAGGAGTTATGATATTTTAAATACTGGGGTAGCAAGAGAGGACTATCCGGGTAAAGGAAGAAAAAGGGTGATTTTGCTAAGCGTGTAGGAGCATTATCAATTGATTGACGTCTTGTATTATTATAACTGATTTTGAGAGTAAATATTTCTTGTAGGAGCAATAGTTTTGGGTGTATTATCACCTTCAGATCTTTCCAGTCGTCACAATTAAGAAAGAGGCAAGTGCTTTGTAGAATGATAACTCGAGTATTGAAATTGTTATTTGATTGATTAAATACTTGCCATATTGATTTATATATGTATTCCTGTTTTCATATTGCTCACATGCTTATGATAATTGATGATGATATTGATGACTATGGAAGAATAATGAGTATACCAATTGTTAATCATGAGAGGCAATATTCATTGTATTGCATGTTGAGCATTCATGATGGAAATATATGACCCACGGAAGTGGAATGAGGTCCCCATATATAAGATATGGGCAATAAGGTCCCCGTATAAAAAAGGATGGGCAATTGATACCCACACTAAAGAGCGTGGGTAAGGGTGAACACCGACGGGTGTTACACTCCGCTATATCAGTATAAGGAGAAGATGAGACATAAGCATGAGCATTGCGTTGCACTGCATTGCATTCATGAGTGGAAAGTAGTTTGAGATATTGATACATGTGAATGAAAACTGATGAGAATGAATATGAGAAATTGATTTCATGACCAATGGGTGTGAATTGTTAATAAGACGATGCCTCATTTATTATTCTGCTTTGTACTTGCTAAGTCATGGACTTACCATTGGTTATGTGTTGTTTTTAGGTAAACGTTGAAGACGACATATATGGGTGGATGTAGGACATGGTTTATTGCACTTTATATAGCTCTTCACTTGTAACAGCCCAAAATTTTGGTAAAATAAAAATAATTAAATAAATAATTAAAATGGAATAAAATAAAATTTAATTTAAAATAAGTATTTTTGTGCCTAGATTTTAAATTTGGATTTCCCCTGAATTTCTGCTTTTGAAAAAGCTGGATTTGAAAAGAATTTTCAGAAAAACCTAAAACTATTATTAAATAAAATGATATTTTGATTTTCTATAAAAATTCTATGTCAAAATTAATGATTTGGATTTATTTGGCTCTTATTTGGTTTCCTGGATTTTCTGGAGTTTGAAAATGTATTTTTGGAAATAAAAAGTATTTTAAAATATGAAAATTAAATACCAACATTAGTTGGAAATATTTTTTTAAGTCCAAAATATCTCCAAGAACTTCTAGGGATTTTTCTGGAATTTTTGGAGTTATTTTAATACTTTTTTCCTGAGGCTTATTGAATATTCTAGGCTTTGCTGAAAAATTAATCAGAAAATGAAATTCAAAATCCCCTCCCCTCTCCCACCGGCCGCCACGTGGACGGCCGGGATCAACCCACGCGCCGCCATCCGGCCGTCGCCCCCATCCCACCTTCCTCCCTCCTCCGCTCGCCACGTGTGTGCTGTGGATTTCGCCACGTCGCCCCTCTACCTCGGCCGCCCGATTTTCCCCTTCCCCATCTCGGCCGCCCGCGCGTTCTCCCCTCCCTCTCTCTCGCTGCCAGCCGGCCCCACCAGTCGGCGCCCCTCTCCTCTCCCCGTTCCTCCGCCGACCGGGTCCCACCCGGCAGCCACCCGCGCCTCCTCTCCCGCTGACCGACGGGGCCCACCCGTCAGCTCCGTCCCCTACCCCGCGCCTCCTCCTTCCTCGCGCCGCCGCCGCCCGCAACGGCCGCCCCGCCCTAACCGGCTCTCCCTCTCTCCCTCCCCCGCATGCGCCGCCCACTCCTCCCACCTCCTCTTCCGCGCGACGCGCTCCACCCTGCCCCTAACCGTCCCCCACCTTCCCCCGATTCGCTGCAACCGCCGCCGCCCACCACCCACCTCAGGCGAGAAATCTGCGACTCCCCCACCCCCGTCCGCCCCTATAAAAGCCATCCCGGCTCCCGCATCTCCTCACTCCACCCTCCCCTCCGCTCCATTTCCGTCTCCCGAGCGCCTCCGCCCCGCATTGCGCTTGCGCCGCCCTCGCCGCCGAAGCCCCTCCGGCGAGCAATCGCCGCCGCTCCACTCGTCCCCACGCCCGGCCGACGCCGCCATCACCTTCCTCGCCACGTCGCGAAGCTTCCCCACCTCTCCGCCGTGCTTCCCGGCCACCGGAGCTCCGCCGCGCCTAAGGACCCGAGTCACCTCCGCCGCCCCCTCGCCGCCGGCCGCCTCCCGTGCCCGTCGAGCCCCGCCGAAGGTACCCACGGCATCCCCGTGCACTCCCCTCCGTTCTCCGACCCTCGCCACTGGTCGCCGCGCCGCCGTTCGCCGGCGAGCCCACCGTCCCCGAGCTTCCCTCCGGCCGGCCTCCCACGTCGGCGTCCCCATGCCTGCGTGGCGGCTGACTTGGCGCCACGCCAGTGCCACCTCGGCGCCTCCTCGCCCGGTCAACGGAACCCCGCCACCTCAGCGCCGTCCCCCTTCCTTGGACTCAGTCCATGGACCCAGGCCCACTGTCAGCCTCTCGGCCGACTTTTCAATTGAAAAATAATTCGGCCGAAAAATCCCAGGGCTGACGCAATGCTGACGTCATAAATCTCTTTTCAGTAGAAAAATAATTTCAGAAAATCTCTTTTTCCATTTTCTCTCTTTTCAAACTTCCCGGAGCCCGTTCTCCTTCGTCCTAACTCCGATTTGGCCCATTCAAATTTCTAAATTCATCAAAAATTCCCCTCTATCCATTTCTAGCCTCAATTCAAATGTTTGAAGTCAATTTGAATTTATTTTGAATTTATTTGTATTTGGTGGGTTATTTTCACGTGTAGACTTCGACGATTCGGGAGATTTCTTCGACGAAGATTCAAACCAATTTGAAGAGCAAGGCAAGTCACCCTCCTTGATCATGTTGATCCCAGTTTTCAAAATAAAATTATGTTGATTTAAATTATATTGCATGCATATTTTTTATTCAGCATATTTCAATTCAGTTTTAAATTTAGTTATTGCCTACTTGTTAAATTCCTCCATTGAATTTGAATTCCTCAATACCTTGTCACCCTAGAGCAAACTCTAGTTAGTACATTAGTATTGGCTAGAGAATATTATATCAAATGCTTAGTCCTGTTTAGAAAATAATCTTGGTTTTGGGATATCTTTCACATAAAATGATGACCCTTTTTACATAAAATGATATGTACTCTTGACTTTGGTGAGTCAAGGAGTGTTATGAAATATTTTGAAAACAAAATATCAAACTTGGTTTAGACTTAGGCAATTGGTTAGATTGGTGGGTGCAGGCATGCCTTGTTGGTTGGAGCCGCAGTGGTTGATTGTCGCGCACGGGGGTATGTGGTTGGGCCTGAGTCAGATTGAGGACTGGTCTGTGAGCTACTGTTGCAAAGCCCTAATCGTACTACCACATGGCTGGTATGGGACAGCCCTGGCTGAATAATTTGCGAAGTCCCAACCTGAGCCGAGTCGTAGGTTGAAAGTGAGCGTGGTTGGTGCCATGTGAAGTCTCACTTGGGCGAGCGTGGTTAAGCCATGAGAAGTCTCGTCTAGACTCAAGAGGGGGTCCCGGTCTGGTGGATTCCTTACTAGGGTGAAACCTTAGAGTTGGCTCGACCAGGTTGAAGGCTTTGCATTGTAAAGGCCTTGTCACGACTCCTCGCCGCACACCTAAGGAAGTGTGTAAACCGGTGGCAATATGGGATGATCGTGTCTTGTGGGTAAAGCTGTACAACCTCTGCAGAGTGTATAATCTATCCTGGATAGCCGTGCCCACGGTCATGGGCATGCTGAGTAAAAGTTTTTCATGGATTAGACTTTGTTTGTCAAAAATATTTTTGAAAACCTTGTGGATGGATGGAATCCACGAGAGATGAAAACCTTGCGGATGGATGGAATTCGTGAGAGATTGAAATCTGGTGAATGGATGGAATTCATCAGAGTTGCGCAATGAAAGCGTCTGGATGGATGGAATCCGTACGTGATCTTTTGGAAAAGATGGTCCGGGTGGGATGCCCGTGGATAGGTTGGTGTTTGGTCGGAGCCGGCACTAACGGTATTATTTTCGATTACAAGTATTGTTTTTACTTACTGTATTAAATTCAGCAATTTCATTCTATTTTTGTATTTCAATGCTGTTTTATGCAAACTAACCCTATAAACCTTCCTTTGAAGCCTTTATCATTATGGTGCATCTTCCGTGTGACTTGCGGAGTACAAGTTTGTACTCACCTTGCTTTTTCCACACAGAGGAAGATGATGTCAACTACGGTGAAGATCTGGACGAGTAGGCCGCGTCTTACTGTCGTTTGCCTGTGGGCAGGCTTGGGCTTCGCTATTTATCAGTTTGCTTCCGCAGTTCTTTTCCTTATTTATATTTGCCAATGGGCGTTGATGTAAGACTTGGCCATAAGGCCGTACCCTTTTATTTAATATAACCAGTCATTTGTGCTTGGTATTTATCTTTGTTGTACTATGTGCACTAGCGATCCTGGACTAGTGCGATTTACACAGAGGATCCAGGAGTCGTTACTCCGGGTTCCGACAAAGGTGGTATCAGAGCCATGACGATACTAAGACGCGACCGTAGGTAGAATAGAATGGACAGACCCTAAGGACTTATTTGTAATAACTAGTAATTTCAAAAGTTTTGCTTAAACTTATACCTCTTAATCTTTGCTTACCCATATCTCTCATCCCTCCTCACCTTTTTGTCATTTTTGTGAAACCTATTTCTATCTCTTCCCTTGTTCCAAAATAACTATAGATGGCAACAGTTGGAATTCTTCATCTCTGCCGCCTTTTCAGCCTCCGCATTTGAAGGATCACGAATTGTATCTCGAGAGCCACGCAGGATGACTTCGAGACGACCCTTACCCCTTTAAGATCAGTTGTTAGGCTAGTTAATAAGACGTTGTTATGAGCTGTCAAGCTTTCTCTTTTGTCGATAGCCATAACTATTAATTAATAAAAGTTTGAATAAAGTTGAAGTTTTGTCTTGGGTTGCACAAAATATCCCCCATCCTTCCTTTGCCTTGAGTCTCCTCTCTCCTAATTCTTAAAAGCAACCAGCAGATGGTGAACACAAGGAACAACGGCAACGGCAGCCCCAACGGAGTACAAGGAAGTCAGTCTGTCCCCACTTCTCCACGAGCAAATGAACCTGACTGGGCTCAGATGATGGCAAACCAGACTCAACTCATTCAACTACTGACGCAGACCATCAACAACACTGCACCACCAGCTCCACTTGTGCTAGCTCGAGCTCCTCAGTCCAGGTTATCGGAGTACAAGGAAGTCAGTCGCCCCCCTTCCCCCTCTCACTGCGCCACAGGCTCGGCCTGTCAGGCCGTCTTCCCCGCGCGCAAGGACCGGTCAGATTAAGGACCGGTCTGTGAGCTACTGTTGCAAAGCCCTAATCGTACTACCACATGGCTGGTATGGGACAGCCTTGGCTGAATAATTTGCGAGGTCCCAATCTGAGTCAAGTCGTAGGTTGAAAGTGAGCGTGGTTGGTGCCATGTGAAGTCTCACTTGGGCGAGCGTGGTTAAGCCATGAGAAGTCTCGTCTAGGCTCAAGAGGGGGTCCCGGTCTGGTGGATTCCTTACTGGGGTGAAACCTTAGAGTTGGCTCGACCAGGTTGAAGGCTTTGCATTGTAAAGGCCTTGTCACGACTCCTCGCCGCACACCTAAGGAAGTGTGTAACCCGGTGGCAATATGGGATGATCGTGTCTTGTGGGTAAAGCTGTACAACCTCTGCAGAGTGTATAATCTATCCTGGATAGTCGTGCCCACGGTCATGGGCATGCTGAGTAAAAGTTTTTCATGGATTAGATTTTGATTTTCAAAAATGTTTTCGAAAACCTTGTGGATGGATGGAATCCATGAGAGAATGAAAACCTTACGGATGGATGGAATCCGTGAGAGATTGAAATCTGGTGAATGGATGGAATTCATCAGAGTTGCGCAGTGAAAGCGTGTGGATGGATGGAATTCATACGTGAGCTTTTGGAAAAGATGGTCCGGGTGGGATGCCCGTGGATAGGTTGGTGTATGGTCGGAGCCTGCACTGACGGTATTATTTTCAATTACAAGTATTGTTTTACTTACTGTATTAAATTCTGCGATTTTAATCTATCTATTGTATTTCTTAAATGCTGTTTTATGCAAACTAACCCTATAAGCCTTCCATTGAAACTTTTATCATTATGTTGCATTTTCCCGGGTGACTTGCGGAGTACAAGTTTGTACTCACGTTGCTTTTTCCACACAGAGAAGGAAGACGACAACTACGGTGAAGATCTGGACGAATATGCCGCGTCTTACTGTCGTTTGCCTGTGGGCAGGCTTGGGTTTCGCTTTTATCAATTTGCTTCCGCAGTTATTTCCTTTATTTATCTTTGCCAATGGGCGTTGATGTAAGACTTGGCCATAAGGCCGTACCCTTTATTTAATATATGAAGTCATTTGTGCTTGGTATATATCTTTGTTGTACTGTGTGCACTAGCTGATCCTGGACTAGTGCGATTTACACAGAGGATCCAAGAGTCGTTACTCCGGGTTCCGACATCACTTCACGTAACAATACATTATCTTTGGTCATGAATAATTTAGTATCATTCATTATGATAATTGGGTATTTATGGTTTCCTTAGTTCCTTATAGTTCTTAATGTTGCTAATTAATAGTTTCTTGATTTAAATCATCAATTGATTTATCTTAAAGATTATTTGGTTTATCTTAAGTTCAGTTCATTGTTTACCATGCTGCTAAAATTTAGGCTTTATCATGTTGAATATTTATTATTGAAGTCTAGAAGATGTTAATGCATGATTGTGGGTTTTAAATTGTTAGAGATAGTAGTTGTGGGTGACATCTTGGGTTTGTGAGAAGCCAGGGTGTTACAGTTGGTATCGGAGTGGGTGTTATGTCCATGGTGAATAAAGTGGTAAATTTACTTGTTAATCAACTAAAATTTTGGCATAGAATTGGTAACCTAATGAAAATAATATCCACAATAATAAATAACTTAGAAAAACTTAATTGCTAAAATTAGACTTAGAATAATTAAATTAAAACTGAAATTTGATATACTGGTGCACAGTAGGATGGGATTAGGTCATGCATTGTATTTGCACTACCGTTAGCTATTAAATTGTTAATGGGTATTGAGTTGTTGCTTAATTGAGTATGGTATAATTGTTATTGTTGCACTCAAGCTGAGTTGTTAGTTGTTCTTTCGGTGATCAGTAACGGCAAGAGGTTTGTAAGATCGAGGAGGCCGACTAGAGGGGGGTGAATAGGCGGTTTTAAAATTTTCGTCTAATTCTAATTAACAATTTTAAACTTAATGGATATACTAGAGCAAGATAACAATAACACCACTAACCAACCTAGTAAGGCTCGAATAACCACTATCACAAGTAATCGACTAAGAGCAATATCAAAAGTAGAGATCAACAATTGCTACTCTAACTAAGCAAGCAATCAAGTAATATGAATGAAGAGCGTTGCTTGAAAGAAAATGATCACAAGAGAGCAAACCACAATTGACACGATTACTTTTTACCGTGGTGATCGGAGACTTGCCGGTCTCCCCTAGTCCACGTTGAGGTAAGCCCGAACAGATCGGACCGGCTCCCGAATGAGCCTAATCACCTCGGTCACTAGTGGTAGCCCTTTTCCTCTCCGGGTAGGCGAGCTCCGAGCCTTCACAATCTTCCGGGCCTTCTCACAATCTTCTTGAGAAGATCACCGGACCTCCGCCAAGCCGTCTAGGTGCCGGCAAGCACCAAGAGAACAGATCACAGCGGCTTGATCTCACTCAAGTGCCTAATGGATCAACTAGAATGCAATGCACTTGAATTTTAGCTCAACTACCTCAATTGAATGCACTTGTGAGAGAATGAGGTGTGAGAGGTTGCACTAAGCTCAAATGTATTCAATGGAGGTTCAACAACAACTACAAGTTCTGGTGGGGATGTATTTATACCCTCACCAACCTCAAATAGCCGTTACAATAAACAATCCTGAAAAATCAGGAAATCTGGAACTACCGCAGGTATAACCGCGGTACTTCCGGATTGTCACTGACCGGTCAGAACGGCTATGTCAGAGAGTCAGAAGTGACCGTTGGTCAATGAGTGCGGTACTACCGCCGTTGAAATCGCGGTACTTCCGGAAGTCCGGAAGTTCCGCTCCATGACCCGGTACTTCCGATTTCAGCAAGTTTAAGTTTTATTCCCGGCGCTCTCTGGAAATAAAGTTCCGCACGGGTATCCGGAACTTCCACACATGCGGTAGTTCCGCAGGTCAATCCGCGGTACTTCCGTTTTCCGAGAGGCTAAGTTAAACTCCGGGCGCTTTCTGGAAATAAAGTTCCGCTCGGGTGCCCGGTACTACCGGCCATCCGGTAGTTCCGCAGGTCAACCCGCGGTACTTCCGTTTTCCGAGAGACTAAGTCTGGGTCCGGGCGCTCTCTGGAAAAAACGTTCCGCCCGGGCGCCCGGTACTTCCGGCCCTGCGGTAGTTCCGCCCAAATAACCCCGGAACTACCGGATTTTCTGACAATGCACAGATTTGATTTGATTTTAATTTCTAAGTGCATGCATGATCCTAAATTGATCCATATGGCATATTTGAACATGATCAAGCAATCACCATGATCCCTCTTAATAGTACGGCATCTATCCTATAATCCGGTCTTCCAACCTATCTCCAAGACCGGTAAAAATAAAAAGATACCTAAACTATTTACCTTGTCGCCCTAGAGATCTTTGAATCTTCATGGGATATTTTGTGAGCCTCTTTCTTTGCCAATTGAGCTTATCCTTTCAAACACTGAATGCACACATTAGTCCCATATTCACATAATTTCATTAATTACCAAAACCAATATTTTTAGGGGCCTAGATGCTTTCAATCTCCCCCTTTTTGGTAATTGATGACAACAAGAGCAAATTTTGAGAATAATTTAAGATTTGGATATACTCCTAGTTTGCAAGTTGTATATCCCAAGGTCTTTGAAATTTTAGCTGTTTAGAACAAGGGGAATTTTTGTAAATTAGAAACTAATAAGAAAGAGCTCCCCCTAAACATGTGCATCAAATTTTATAAGAATTTATATGAATTCTAAAAATAAAATCAGGCATGTATCACATCATAGCACATTTACCAAAATTCAAAGATACGCAATAGACAAGTAAATAAGCATTGCATTAAGGGCATAACATAGTTCATTACAATGCATCAGAAATTAAAATACTAAACATCCACAGAGTTTAAGCAACACATTAAGCATTACATGGTTCATTGCACCATATTTTATTACAAAGCCAAATAGATAGATAAGACTTGAACTTCTCCTTGCTTCATTCTCCCCCTTTGGCATCAAAGTACCAAAAAGAGGAGCTAGTCCTGAGCTGCACTGGGAAAAGGAGGACCACGGCGACGAGTGCGACGACCATAGTGAACTGGAGAAGGCGGATGAACTGCACTCTCCAAGGATGATACGCGATCACCAAGAGAAGACACAGTGGAGATCAAGACATCCTGGCGCTCCTCAAGCCTGAGAATGGCGGAGTAGATCTGGGACAAGGTGACATTGCCCTCGCCCTGGGGAGGAGGATCAGCGGCTGCCTGATGCTGAGGCTGAGGCTGAGCACGGGGACGAGCAGGAGCAGGAACAGGGGCCTCTGCACGAGGTTTATACGGCTTGTGCGGGGTGCAGAGTGCTCCTCGGTATCCAGTCTTGCGTATGATCAAAGCCATAATGAATGGTGCAAAGTTAATCCTTTTCTGTTTGTCATTCTTATTGGCGTCGATCCCCCTAATGATAAGATCCACCACATCAAACTTTTGGCCGCGCATAATGTAGTCAATCACATTCCACGCATGGCCACGAATAGCATCATAGTTTCCACTCTTGGGAAAAATGGTGTGGTTGATGATCCTGTTGACAAGGCTGGGAATAGGGAGTAGTCCAATTGTCGTCCCCAGCGTCTTCTCAGCTGCTTGGTCATAATACTCTGAATATGCAGCAATAGGAAGAGCACGCTTGCTGTACACCTTTTCATAGGCACTGGTTTCCGTCCCAAGTGCCAACTCAAACTCGTGCCTGGTGCACTCAATGAGCTGCGTTCCAGTCATCCAACACAAGTGCTCGAAGTTGGGAGAGATGTACAAGGTAGCATAAAACTGCCGAATCATATTGTCCATGTAGTTGCACTTGAACGCAACAATATGATGGATCTCGGCTTGCTGAAAAAGCCGATATGCACCGCTGAACTTGTCAATCTGTGACAAGTGATCCCAATCCACATACTTGTGTGCAGCAAACTTGCGCGCAGGACCATACATCTCTTGGTACACTTTCTCCTGAAACTTGGAATGAAACTGGGGATTCATTGAGTTGCGAGGACGAACATACTGACTGCGGCGACGTAGGATGGCATAGTCCTCATTGGTGATCTTGGAGAGGGCCACTTCTTCATCTGCAGTTGCCGCAGGCATCTCCTCATCTGAAACTGCACACTCCTCGCTCTCATGCGAGGCCTCGAATCCGCTCTCATGCGAACCCTCTGAGTCACTCTCAGAATCGAAGGCGGGACCCTTGCCCTTATCCTCATGTTCCGCCGTCTGAGAGATAGGAGTCGAGGAGGAGGATTGGCCAGCAGTGCCCCCATACGACTTGTGGGAAACATTCTTCATCCTCGGCATCTTCAATGACATATTAGGATAATCAAGGTGTGAGGTAGGATAAGCGAAAAATAGGTTTGAAATTGAAGGTAATGAGTTTCTGCTGTTCCAGGAAAAACGGAAGTACCGGCGGCAAAACTGCGGAACTTCCAGGAAATCCGGTAGTTCCGGCATTAAACATGCGGAACTTTCGGGACCCCGGTAGTTCCGGCCGCTCGACCGGTAGTTTCGGTTTTTCTGGGCATTTCTAGGGCATGTTAAAAAATTGAATCTTTTGGGGTATTTCTTGGATTGAATCCAATGCATGTATGAACAAACATCCTAATACCCCAAACAAACTACTTTGCCCAAAGAAACTACAGCAAAAATCACTACATTTCAAATTTAACCTAATTTCAACCCTAGGGTCCTTAGAACAAGATAAAGAGGGATTTGATCCGATTTACCTTGTGGAGTCGAAGGAGAGGAACCCTGGGAGTGCAAGGAATCGCCCAAAAACGAAAAGCTCCCCTCGGATTCGAAGATCGGGAGAGGAGGAAGAGTTTTGGGAGAGAGAAGGTTTGAAGAGAGGAGAGGAGGAGGAGAAGGAGGCGTCTGCGGTTTGGGAGTGGGAGAGGAGAGAGAGAGAGAAAACGGCAGGAGTTAAGAGGGAGGAGTAAAGGCAGTCGACGGTTTTGGAAACCGCAACAAATCCCGCAGAAAACGGTAGTACCGCGCGTAACACGCCGGTAGTTCCGTTTTCACAGAAATTCCCGAAGTTCCGCAGATTACATTGCGGTAATTCTGGTTTTTCTGTCAGGAGCGGAAGTACTGCACAATAAACTACGGTAGTTCCGGATTTTCTGGAACTTTTCAGGATTTGACTTTTAGAACTTGAAATTATGCAAATGATCCCTAGTTTTGCATCCAAATAAAGTCATTCAGGATCATTGTGCATCAATTGAGCTATTGCTATACTTTGAAACTAGTTTTTATGAAATTAATTGAATTTTTGACCAAAAGAGGGAAAAACTCAATGAAATTCCATATAAGCACAACAAATGAGCAGAAAATGGATGAAATGAGATTTCAAGCTACATTTGAGTAGTCTATGACATTTAATTCATTCCTCAATTTGCAATAGCGGCTTTCATCTAATGGTTTGGTGAAAATGTCCGTTAGTTGATTTTCGGTTCGGATGTGGCTAATTTCAATATCTCCCTTGCTCACATGATCTCTCAAGAAATGGTGGCGTATATCTATATGCTTGGTTCTTGAGTGTTGCACGGGATTGTTGGATATTTTGATAGCACTATCATTATCACACAAAAGAGGCATTTTTTCGAATTTAATCCCATAATCCAACAATGTTTGCCTCATCCAAAGCAATTGAGCACAACAACTTCCCGCGGAAATATATTCGGCTTCGGCGGTTGAAAGTGCTACAGAATTTTGTTTCTTGGATGACCAACACACTAGAGACCTTCCTAGAAATTGGCAACTACCCGAGGTGCTTTTTCTATCCACTTTGCATCCCGCATAATCGGAATCCGAATATCCAATTAATTCAAATTTTGCACCTTTGGGATACCAAAGTCCTATGCTTAAGGAATGCTTTAAATATCTTAGAATCCTCTTTACGGCCACTAAATGGCACTCTTTTGGAGAAGCTTGAAAACGTGCACACATGCATACACTAAACATAATGTCGGGCCTAGATGCGGTAAGATAAAGCAAACTACCAATCATGGATCTATAAAGCTTTAAATCTACCGACTTACCTTCTTCGTTGAGGTCTAGATGCCCGTTTGTTGCCATGGGTGTCTTGATGGGTTTGGCTTCTTCCATTCCGAATCTCTTGAGTAGATCCTTCACATACTTCGTTTGGCTTATAAACGTCCCATCTTTAAGTTGTTTGATTTGAAGCCCAAGGAAATAGCTTAGTTCACCAATCATTGACATATCAAATTCCCTAGACATCATCTCACCAAATTCTTTACAAAAATCTTGATTAGTAGAACCAAATATAATATCATCAACATAGATTTGACATACAAAGAAATCATCTCCAATAATTTTTGTGAATAGAGTTGTATCTACTTTACCAATTTTAAAGTCTTTTGATACAATAAAGTTACGAAGGCGCTCATACCAAGCTCTAGGAGCTTGCTTTAAACCATATAGCGCATTTGATAATCTATACACATGATTAGAATATTTAGCATCTTCAAATCCCGGGGGTTGTTCTACAAATACTAATTCGGAAATTGTACCATTTAGAAATGCACTTTTGACATCCATTTGAAACAATTTAATATCAAAGCATGATGCAAAAGCAAGCAAGATTCTAATTGATTCAAGTCTAGCAACGGGTGCAAATGTCTCATCATAATCTAAGCCCTCGACTTGAGTATAACCTTGAGCTACTAACCTTGCTTTATTTCTTACCACAATTCTGTTCTCATCTTGTTTGTTCCGGAAGACCCATTTTGTGCCAATGACATTGTGCTCCTTGGGTCTCTCCACCAAAGTCCAAACATCGTTTTGAGCAAAATTATTCAACTCTTCATGCATAGCATTTATCCAATCCGGGTCATCTAATACTTCTTCTACACGCTTAGGTCCAAGTGAAGATACAAAGGAATAGTGTTCACAAAATGAAGCTACTCTAGAGCGAATTTGAACACCCTTACTCACGTCACCCAATATTTGGTCAATTGGATGATCCTTGGCTATTGCATTGTGAATCTTGAAGATATTTTGTGGTTGATCCTTTTCTTCATCTTCTATAACTTGAACATCGTTTGTTGTGGAAGAGGAGGGTGGTTCTACTTGTCTTGATGAGCTTGGTGACGTTGGATCCTCCTTTGGCTTGATGTCTCCAATTTGCATGTTCTCCATTGCCTTTCGAAGACTTTCATCTCCTACATCATCCAAGTTCTCATGCTCTTCTTGAGAGCCGTTAGTTTCATCAAATTGAACATCACATGATTCTTCTACTAAACCCGAATTTTTATTAAAGACCCTATAGGCTTTACTATTTGAGGAATACCCTAAAAGGAAGCCTTCATCACATCGACTTTGAAATTTTGAGAGCCGAACACCTTTTCTTAGAATATAGCATTTGCAACCAAGTACTCTAAAGTAAGAGATGTTCAGACTCCTTCCAACAAGAAGCTCATAGGAAGTCTTTTTCAAGAGTCGATGTAAATAGAGGCGATTTATGGCATGACATGCGGTGTTGATAGTTTCCGCCCAAAACTTGTCGGAAGTATTATATTCATCAAGCATTGTCCTAGCCATTTCAATTAATGTTCGATTTTTCCTCTCTACAACTCCATTTTGCTCCGGAGTGTAGGTAGTGGAAAGCTCGTGCTTTATTCCAAGTTCATCACAAAAGTCTTCAACTTTTGTATTTTTGAACTCGGAACCATTGTCACTTCTAATTTTCTTTATTTTAAAATCAAATTCATTTTGGGCCCTTTTTGAAAAACTTTTGAAAATCCCGGAGGTTTCACTTTTGTCATTTAGGAAGAAGACCCATGTATATCTAGAGTAATCATCCACAATGACTAAACAATAGCTATTACCTCCAATGCTCTTATAGGTTGTTGGCCCGAACAAATCCATATGTAAGAGCTCTAATGGCCTAGAAGTTGACATGATACTTTTGGAAGGATGAGAATTAGCGACTTGTTTTCCGGCTTGACAAGCACTACAAAGTCGATTCTTCTCAAACTTCACATCCTTGAAGCCAACTACTAAGTCATGCTTAAAAAGCTTTTTGAGTTGAACCATTCCCACATGACCTAGCCTTCTATGCCACAACCAACCCAAAGAAGTTTTTGCAATTAAACAAGTTTTTAAACAAGACTCATTTGAAGAAAAATCTACCAAATAGAGGTTCCCAAATCTAAAGTCTTTGAAGACTAGTTCATTATTATTATCTTTTGATATTACAACATCTTCTTTTGAGAATGAGCATGTTAAGCCTAGATCACATAATTGAGCAACGGATAGCAAATTGAAATTTAATGTTTCAACTAGTGATACATTAGAAATTGAAAGGTCGTTTGAGATAGTGATTTTACCCAATCCCAATACCTTTCCTTTGCTATTATCTCCAAATGTGATCTTGTCGTTGCTTCCATTCTCAAATGTGGTGAACATCTTCCGGTCTCCGGTCATGTGTTGAGTGCAACAGCTATCCAACACCCAATGCCTTCCACCGGTTTTGTAGTTCACCTACAAAAGAAAATCAAGTTCTTTTAGGTACCCAAATTTGTTTGGGTCCTTGGAGGTTAGTGACCAAGGTCTTAGGTACCCAAATGGATTTCTTTTTAGCACCCAAAATTGAGGTGCCAATGAAATGAGCAACAACATTTCCATTTTTAGATTTTCTAAGCATATAACAAGAATCATATAGACCAATGGAATGCATGTTATTCTTAGAACAATCATCTTGTGCATGTCCAACACACCGGCATTTTGTGCAATACTTACCATTCTCCTTTACAAACCTTGGAGACTTGTATACCGGCTTCTTACCCTTTTGGGGGACATATCCAAGTCCCTTTTTGTTAAAGGAGCATCGTTGATCACTTAGCAACTTATCAAGGGTTTCCTTTCCCTTGTAAGCCCTCTCCAAACTTTTGTTTAATTTTAGCACTTGTTCCTTTAAATTTTTGTTTTCATTAGCAATAATATCATCATGAACAAGATTTAAAGCATTTCCAGAGTCTACTCTAGATGAACAAGGTATGACAAGTAAATTATCACAACAAGTAGATATGCTAGACTTTGAAATTTCTATACTAGACATTTCATTCAAGATATTGCAAGTAACTCCAATGCTAGTACTAGATTTTTGATTTTCTTGGAGAAGCAAATCATGAGTTTCCTTTAGCTCCTCATAAGAGTCTTTGAGAGAGAGGTGTTTTCTCTTTAAGACCTTAAACTTTGATTTTTCTTTTCCAAGAAATTCATTCAATTCAACTAACATATCCATCAAGTCATCATATAAAGGCTCATCATTATCAAGCAATTTTACCTTTTCTCCTTTAGCCATAAGGCATGTACGAGTGGAGAATAGTGATGGAGCCTCCTTGATGGCGATGCCTACAAGCCCCTTCTTCTTGGGAGATTCGTCCTCGCTTGAGTCGGAGTCCGAATACTCCTCTTCGGAGTTCCACTCACCAATATGAGCTTCATTCTTGCCATCCTTGTGAAGCTTCTTGAAGAGCTTCTTCTTGCCGTTGTAGTTCTTATTCTTTGATGACTTCTCCTTGTCATCCTTCTTTGTTGGACATTGAGAGGCAATGTGCCCCTTTTCATCACATTCATAGCAACGAATATTGCTATACTTCTTGTAGGAGGAAGATTGCCCTTTCTTGGTCTTCTCATGGCTTGTGCTTCGATATGGGCGCCTTCTCATGAACTTCTTCATTCTCCTTACTAGAAGCGCAAATTCTTCTTCGGAGTTCTCCGCATCATCTTCTTCGGATTCTTCACTCATCACCACTTTATCCTTGAAGGCGGTGATCTTCTTATTCTTGGAAGAAGATTGCTCCAAGAGCTCTTCCTTGTCTTTCTTGTAGAGCTCGTTGGTGATGAGGTTGCCCAACAATTGCGTTGGTGTCATTCTTGCCAACTCCGGTGAGTTGAGGAAGAGAGTCACCAAAACTTCATATTTCTCCGGCAAGGCCCTAAGCATCTTTCGAACAATATCAAGATCGGAAAGGTTAGTTCCAAGGCCCTTAAGCTCATTCACAATGTTGTTGAGCCTTGAGTACATCTCATTGATGTCTTCATGGGGCAACATTGTGAATGTCTCATATTTGATCCTAAGCCGATGCAATTTGGCCTCCTTGACCGTGGATGTCCCTTCGTGTATTTCCGAAAGGGTAGTCCAAATAGCATGAGCCGTCTCAAGATTGCTCACCCTATTGAACTCATCCGCGTTCAAGGCTCCAAATAAAGCATTCATAGCTTGGGCGTCTAAATGAGCATTACGTCCGTCTTGGTCCGTTGGGTGATCCGGATCAAGAGCCATAACGTAACCCTCATTTACGACTTTCCAAATTTGAGGACTCATGGCCTTTAAATAAATAGACATCCTAATTTTTCAATATGCATAATTTGAGCCATCAAAGAGAGGTGCTTTTCCTATTGCTATACCCTCACTAGCCATCCTTCTCTCTAGACGGTTAAGTCTAAAAATGAGAGACCAAGCTCTGATACCACTTGTAAGATCGAGGAGGCCGACTAGAGGGGGGGTGAATAGGCGGTTTTCAAATTTTCGTCTAATTCTAATTAACAATTTTAAACTTAATGGATATACTAGAGCAAGATAACAATAACACCACTAACCAACCTAGTAAGGCTCGAATAACCACTATCACAAGTAATCGACTAAGAGCAATATCAAAAGTAGAAATCAACAATTGCTACTCTAACTAAGCAAGCAATCAAGTAATATGAATGAAGAGCGTTGCTTGAAAGAAAATGATCACAAGAGAGCAAACCACAATTGACACGATTACTTTTTACCGTGGTGATCGGAGACTTGCCGGTCTCCCCTAGTCCACGTTGAGGTAAGCCCGAACAGATCGGACCGGCTCCCGAATGAGCCTAATCACCTCGGTCACTAGTGGTAGCCCTTTTCCTCTCCGGGTAGGCGAGCTCCGAGCCTTCACAATCTTCCGGGCCTTCTCACAATCTTCTTGAGAAGATCACCGGACCTCCGCCAAGCCGTCTAGGTGCCGGCAAGCACCAAGAGAACAGATCACAGCGGCTTGATCTCACTCAAGTGCCTAATGGATCAACTAGAATGCAATGCACTTGAATTTTGGCTCAACTACCTCAATTGAATGCACTTGTGAGAGAATGAGGTGTGAGAGGTTGCACTAAGCTCAAATGTATTCAATGGAGGTTCAACAACAACTACAAGTTCTGGTGGGGATGTATTTATACCCTCACTAACCTCAAATAGTCGTTACAATAAACAATCCTGAAAAATCAGGAAATCCGGAACTACCGCAAGTATAACCGCGGTACTTCCGGATTGTCACTGACCGGTCAGAACGGCTATGTCAGAGAGTCAGAAGTGACCGTTGGTCAATGAGTGCGGTACTACCGCCGTTGAAATCGCGGTACTTCCGGAAGTCCGGAAGTTCCGCTCCATGACCCGGTACTTCCGATTTCAGCGAGTTTAAGTTTTATTCCCGGCGCTCTCTGGAAATCAAGTTCCGCACGGGTATCCGGAACTTCCGCACATGCGGTAGTTCCGCAGGTCAATCCGCGGTACCTCCGTTTTCCGAGAGGCTAAGTTAAACTCCGAGCGCTCTCTGGAAATAAAGTTCCGCTCGGGTGCCCGGTACTACCGGCCATCCAGTAGTTCCGCAGGTCAACCCGCCGTACTTCCGTTTTCCGAGAGACTAAGTCTGAGTCCGGGCGCTCTCTGGAAAAAACGTTCCGCCCGGGCGCCCGGTACTTCCGGCCCTGCGGTAGTTCCGCCCAAATAACACCGGAACTACCGGATTTTCTGACAATGCACAGATTTGATTTGATTTTAATTTCTAAGTGCGTGCATGATCCTAAATTGATCCCTAGGGCATATTTGAACATGATCAAGCAATCACCATGATCCCTCTTAATAGTACGGCATCTATCCTATAATCCGGTCTTCCAACCTATCTCCAAGACCGGTAAAAATAAAAAGATACCTAAACTATTTACCTTGTCGCCCTAGAGATCTTTGAATCTTCATGGGATATTTTGTGAGCCTCTTTCTTTGCCAATTGAGCTTATCCTTTCAAACACTGAATGCACACATTAGTCCCATATTCACATAATTCCATTAATTACCAAAACCAATATTTTTAGGGGCCTAGATGCTTTCAAGGTTGCCTATGTTTGTATTGGATGGTTTATAATTGAGTTGGATAGCGATGCTGAGAGGTAGAGGTCATGGTGGTGACCGTGGGTATGGCCATGTTGTGCCACAGTGCGTGGTATATGATGAGTGATGAAATTTTCTTTAATAACCTTAGTTACTAATGATCGGGAATGAGTTTTTATTGATAGTTTTTGTTTGATTGGTGAGTTGTTATTCTTTTAATGAATTCTCATTGATCAGTTTTTTGCAGTGTTGGTAATATACTTTTATTGGCTATTTTTTATGAAGAAATTATGGTTTTTTCAAATGTTGAGCTATTCTTGTTGCTTTTGAAAGTTGTCAATTTGTCGGTCATCTTTTTTGTGGTGGTTTCACCATTTTATTGAGGGATTTAACTTGTTTCTTAACTCAAATATTTCCTTTTTGGATCATGGAGAACATATTTTGCAGGCTATATTTTATATGAAAGTTTTAAGCCCATGTGTTTTGGAGTAACTTGTATATTAAAATTTAATGCCTAGTCTTATGAAAAAAAATCTAAGTTCTTGTTGTGATGACTTCTTCAGTTTGAAAGAAAAAAGAGTTGGTAAAATATGGAATGTTAAGTTAGTGAAAGGATGTAGTGTATAAGTGATTGTAAGTACTATCTTTGTGAGTAAAAGTGATTAAATGTGATAGTATCTCGTAGTAGTTTCAGGATGAATAGTGAGGAGGAGTATATCCATTTTTACTTGAATTGTTATGGTTATAGCGAAGCATGAAGTATGATTGAATCGGTAATATAACTAGCATGTTAAGAATTCTCAAATTTTTTTGGATGAATTGGATTATTTTGGTCCCGACAGATTATTCTAATTATTTATGAAGGTTATGCTAAAGATGTATGAAATTTTTGTCATTGGTAAATATTAATCTTGAACTAATATTTTCTAAGGATACTTGTGAACATATGTAGATGCTTACTTTACATGTTTCATGCCATACTAAATTGATCTATTGTGTTTAAATGAATGGACAAATATTATTGTGGTATCGTATAAAATCTTGTTTACTAGAGGTCCTAATATTGACGTTTTGATAGTATTTTGCTCTAAATTTTGAACATAAGATAAAAGTGTTGAATCTGTGTGTTGTAGATGTTTATGTGATTGCATATAGAAATAGGATAACAAATAGATTTCATAATTAGGATAATTGTTGATCGCTAGTGAGAATCACTAGAGAAAATTTATTGTGTGATAGGATTGGTATTGAGCATCATTAGAGATTGAATGAATGAAATTTATTAAATGTTCACATTTGTGTGCTTTCTAAGATTGTTATGTAACAAGTTGTACTTGTCTAAAAAGTTTTGCTAGAATAGTATAGTGGATGAGGTAATCTTGTGATGCTTTATGAGTTTTTTCTAAAAAAACTTAGGATGAAATAATAAAATATTATGAAGCAATTCAGTCTGATTTTAGAAAGCTTGAAGATATGATAGTAACTTTTGATAATTTTTGTTAAGAGTTTCTTAAATTGATAATTGCATAATTCATTTTGAGTTTGTCGGCTTTCTCGGTAGTGGTACTGAAGAAGAAGAAGAATAAAGATAGCAACAATAATAAATTTGTAGCGATGTACCTATTTGTTTATAAGTGAACTCATTGGAAGTGTTAAAACTTTTATGTGTGCATTCATTCTATTGTCCTTGCATTATATATGCTTATAGACTATTGAATTTATCAAAAGTTTGCAAGTTTGATGCACTATTAAGATTATTACCATTATATATCTTGCTAGATTTTCTAGGTATAATTTAATCACGTCATCCAATAATGGAAAATTTTGGTGTAATATCCTAATTGTTGTGGTAATAAATTCAATTATGAGCAATGTTGAACTATTGTCATGATATATAAATTATTCCTTGGTGAAATACTTAATTTGGAATTTGAATATCTTTTTAAAGGTGGTCGGTTAGTTTCTTTGTCATCTATAACTGAAATTTTATTGTAAGAATACTTGAAATCAAAATCACGAAATGATATTTTTTTATTATCTTTGTCCAACTAGATGTAGTGGGCTAAATTATTGTTGTGGCATGTAATGGTTTGAGTTAACTATATTTCAACGTTAAAATCTTAATATGATTAACTGTAATAACAAGTGAAGTTAGATTTGCATTGATCATCGATGGAATTTTTTGGGTTGTGATAATTGTATGTGAGCATTTATGGGTATTTGTCTTTTAAAAGAACTAAGTTGATGGTATTCAATGGAGAGTCTACACTTAGGTGCAATTGAAAACAAAAGTGATACTTTTGTGCGGGAATCTTGCAACTAAAATTTTTCTAGATTTGTAGTGGTGTTGCAATGAGGTTGAGTTTAATCTTCAAGTTGGAAAATTAAAAGAAAATGATTATGCAGGATATGTGATGTTTTGGAAAGTTTGTGGCTCAACAGAAAAAATTATACTTTAAATATGAGAAAAGTAGGTGTTGGGGGCAATGAGATGCATTTCTAGTTCTTGCTTACTTTATATGTTTTGTTCATGGCCATTTGGAAAGAAAAGTGGTTTCTTGGTATTGTGGATGATCCTTTTCCTTGCTAGAAAAAAAAAGAATTGTTATTTTGCGCATTGGAATGATTCTTGAATGCTAATTGCTTACTTGGAAGTCGAATGATTTTTAGTGAATTCTTTGTTATTTGCTAAGTGGATTCTGTCGAACGAGAGTTGGTTTAACGGCTATGGTATGTGTTTGCCTATGCTAAAAAAAGGATGTGACCCGCAAAGTGAGGGGATCGTATGAGATAAGAGAAGAGCTTTTTGTGCTGTTGAGAGTTAGGGCATTTGTGCCATGGAAAGCAAATATGACTTTTTGGTTTTCTGGATTGTGCCATGGAAGCAAGTATGACTTTTTGGTTTTCTGGATTGTGGTTTAGATTTCTTTTTTCTGAGGTGGATTTGTGCCCAAGGGAAAATTTTTGGTTTGATGGGTCGCAGTTATTGTGAGTGGAATGGGTTGTTATAAAATATGGAAGCGAATTCTTAAGGAGTGTGTATTACCAAACCTTAATTGAATCAGAAGTTTAAAGGAAAATCCAGATTATGCAGTTTAGTTCGGGAATACGAGACCAGAGATGTGTGGAGCTCTTTATGTTAGTTCTACCCAGTTCGAAGACTAGGACGAGGTTGTGCGGACACGTGAAGATTGGACAGATGTGTCTAACCAGGAAAAAAAGATTAGATGCTCAGGAGAACTTTGGCGAGGTAAGATGGCGAGGATTGGAGTTCTAGGTAGTGTCTAGATACTTCTGAGGGTATCTTCCACCATAGACGTTGGGTGGTTCGGTATCAAGAGGAAGCTTAGCCCGAGTGCGTTGGACCATTCCCGATAGTGGCACGTATTAAGAACTAGCTTATTGATTGAATCTTCTGAGTCCATGTGTGTTGTACAAGGTAAAATCCGTAGCACAAGATGTCAGCCGAGCCATTGACCTTGAGTGAAATCTCACCTTTGTGACCCATCTAGTGCGGAGATTGGGAAAGTCAGAACTGGTGTTGAGGCGTTAGATGTTGATGAATGACAACGTGCTTTGATCACATCAAACAGAGTGTGAAGCGATTTGGGAGTTAGAGTATCTCATGAGTGATAAGTATTCGGAGTTGTTCACACTAGGTACGAGTATCTCATGAGTGATAAGTATTCAGAGTTGTTCACGTCAGGTACGTCCTAAACTTTGATGGTAGTCCAATTGGATTGTGCGTGATGAGGCATAGAATTCAGGGTTGAATTTTGTTAAAAGGTTAGCCTGTAATATTCCAAAAATAGCCGCTTAAAGACTGGTCATAATCAGTGAAAAAGAAATATGTGAAAAAAGATATAGGTTTTAAAAGGAGTTGGTTTTCTAGACCGAGTCATATGAAATATTAGAGGATGTTATTTTAGCCCGTGTTAAATAGAGTTCATGGGGTTGAGAACTCAAAACCAGAAACCTAGCCATCCTAATTTTTTTCCCTCTTGCGCCGGCCCCGCTCATTTCAGCTTTAGCTTCTAGCTGTTGGCTTATTTTTTCACTATTCATAAATTTCATCTTTTTTTGAACTTTTGGTTTTTTGAGCTTTTTGGCTAGTTCTTTTTTTCTCGTATTCGTTCGCGTTGTCCGTAATTAGCTAACATATTTTTTCTATTTTTAAATTTGTTTAAATTTAATTACACTAAATAAGTTATCTTCAGTTATAGTAAAATTTCAACCGATATAGTGCAGTTTCAGCCATAAGCCATAGCTTTTTAGCCCAATCTACCAGGGCATAAATCATCTCGTGCCGACGCCGTTCTCCCATCGATCGCCACGCGCCCGACTAACCACCGCCAAATGCTTTTCCCATTGCTCTATCGCGCGCTAGCGCTCGCGTGCGTTAAATGCCCTGTTCTTTTCAGCTTCTAAAAGCTGATTTTCAGCTTTTCTACAGTAACTAACTTTTAAACGGAGTATTTTTTCAAGATAGAGTCTACTACTTAATTATAGTACATACTTTACTGACTTCATTTATATCAGCAAAAACCGCATGTGAGTTTTTGTTACTCTGTAATCTCTCATACAAACAGCCCAAAAATCACAAACCGCAGCAAAAAAGAACAGGCCCAAAGCCTTTTTGGCTGCGTGTTTCACCAGCAGAGTCTTCACGTGCTTGCATCGCCGCTCGCCAATCAAACGCAGCCACATGCACTGCCGCTACATGCCAGCGACCATGCATCAGCGCAGGCAAGGGCAAGGGCGGCTGCCACGTTGCTGCGCATGGCCGGCTGCTGCCATGTGCACAGCCATTGCTCACCTGCCACTCGGCTGCCTATGTCTACAGTAGTAGCGATGAGTTGTTCCTAGTTTGTACTGGCTTCATCCCATAGTAACAGTGCTATACCGTGACAGCCAAGAGAACTACAAGTTGTGTGCTTGTGTCGCCGTGCCTGCTCACCACCTTTTTATAATCTTTATGGCCGCTATTGTTAATTTTTAGACTTATTTAATTAATTTATGTTTAAAAAACATCAATTATATACTTGTGTCGACTAGATTAACTACTGGGACTTCAAGCCTCTCCATTATTCAATAAGACTTTATTTTGCATCCGTAGTTCAGATCTCACTTATTTTCTTTCTTGCTTGATTCTTGATTGCTTGCAGGAAAAATCAATCGAGCTGAGCACAATTAGTAACGTCAAGGATGTGGTGTAGTGATTACAGAACAGACTTGATCATTTTAGTCAAGTAGTCTTATCGCTAAAATCATATCAACAATCATAGTTATCGTTCTTATAAGAAGATCGGGCGAAATCTCCTCATCACTATATGGCATCGGGCTTCGCTGCAGCTGACTACTGTGGACCGGAGTACCTAGAAGGTTTGTCATCCACATAGCATATGACACCGATATTTATAATTATAGGTTTTATTTTAGTTTTACCTTACGTTGACCTAATGATGCGTATTTCCCAAGAGAATGTCAGCAATTACGTAGAAGTCTAAGTACATCAAACATCAATAAATGAAATATCTTTTGCACATAAGGTAAATCATCAATTGCAATGAAAGGTGTGACAATCAATTATTCCCACAAAGTTCCCCTCCCCTCTCCCCCTACATAAAAAATCGGCGCTGACCACCCAACCCCTCCTGTCCCGTGCCCTCCTCACCACTGCGAGGCAGGCTTGAGCAAGAACCGCGTCGACCTCCCTAGGGTTCGTTCAGTTCCTGCAATTTTCCTCTTACTTCTGCCTGTTTCCTTCAGATTAAACTTGATCCTTCTTTTGTTGCCCTTCTTGCTCCAATCTGGGCTTTTCTTTTGCTGGATCGAAGTTCAGTTTTTGATCCTCTTTAGGTGTGTTTGAGCGGGAATTCTTCAGTGATTTGGTTGTGTCGTGCTGGTAATTCCGATTGATTGCTATTTAGTTTAGTCGCGCATTCCACTTAGGGGCCGTTCTTGCCGAATTTCTCCATCTTTGATTGGGGAATTTGCTCACGAGATTACTGAGGAAGAGGTAGCCTTTAGCCCGTACCATGCACCTGATGTTTTTTTTTGTGAGATTTCAGATTGGGATACGGCGGCCAAGATGTCCTCGGACGACGGCGATGGGGAGCCCCGGCTGAAGGCAGTGGAGAATTACTACTTCGTCAATGACAATGATGCGCCCATCTCCTTTGACGCCCTGCCGTTCCAGTTCGATGCGGCGGAGGAAGTCCCGTCCTTCAAGAAGGATGTGTACCTGCGGGGGTTCACCGACGGTGGCCTCCAGAAAGTCTACAAACAGGTGGTTGCCTGGAAGTTAGGCCTTGACGGCAGGTCGCCCGAGATCACGGTGCTCTCGACGGAGGGCAGCTGGATCGTCCTGTTGAAGCCAAGGACAAGCTACGAGGAGACCGTCCGGTCCGTACTGATCACCGTGGAGATGCTTCACTTCCTCAGGACGAGGCCCACTGATTCTGAGAACATGTGGGATCACCTCCGAGGAGTTTTCGAGTATGTGATCTATTGTTTTCTACATTGTTTTCTCATGGTCATAAATATAGAGTCGATTAGGAGTTTACAAGTATTTTTTGTATCACAGCAAATTTGTGGTTAGGCCCTCGGAGGATGACTTGAGAAACCATCAACCACTAATTAAACTGTTTGCTGAGAGAGACCCAGTTTTAGCGAATTCACAGGTATGAGGTTCTTCAACTCCTTGTTGTAAGCTAGTTGGGGCTAGTGGGGTTGTGTACATCTTTCAGTGTTTTGTAAAATCGTAGTGCAAAATGTGGAGTTAAAGCCACATTTGGCATTGCTTTGCATCGTATTTACAAAAATAGCCGTATGCGAACTATATTGACAAAAATGTCATATCTGCCGTTCGGTGGGTGGACGGCAGTGCCCGCGAGGCGACACGCGACGAGGCCGCCAGCAACAGGCGCCTGCCCCCCCCCCCCCCCTCACCAGACGGCAGCCAGCCTGTTGCCCGGTGGGTAGCCCGGTGGGTAGACGGCAGGCAAGCTTGCCGTTTGGTGAGGGGGCGTCTGGTGATTAATTACCTGCTATAATTTTTTTGTTTAGTGTTTGTTTGAATTTCTAAATATATCAAATGAACTCAAAAAATTACTAAAATTTATGTATAGCCTCTGGACACAACGTACCTCGCAATGTAATTTTTTGGGTAATTTTATCCATTGCGAATGTTGCTAAAAAATTCATACAATTTCGATACATTTACGAGTTTTTACATATGGTAAACGAGCTAAAAAATTACGAAATTTTATGTGAATTCTTCCGACATAGTCATAGTTATTGTGTATTTTATTGGGAATTTTATGTGGTCCAAATTTGCCACGTTTATTCGAGTTAACTTAATCATGAATTTATGAATATTTCACTTTTTTTACAATTTTATGTATTAGAAATTTGTACAATTAAAAGTAATTATAGAAGTACAAAAAATGTATTACACTGGATGCGATATGGCTCACTCATCTGAGTCACTGCTATCTTCTCGCTGTGTCTACTTTCCCGTACATGGCCTTGTCTTCCGTTGCGCACGAGCATGTCCCGTTGGGTACGTCAGTTGGTCTGCAGGTTGCATCTCGGTTCGGAGGTGGTATGGAGATCGTTCTGTCTGCTCAGTGGTAACGGTGGTCCAGTAGGATGAGGTACAGTAGGCTGGGTTCGGTAAGGGTTGAAGTCGTCTAGCTAAGACATGCCGAATTGTGAGTTGCCCGCAATAATGTCGTCTATGAAGAACTCTAGAAATCCCCCTCGTGGTGCGAAGGAGCTCTCGCCTTGACCATACAACGTGGCAGCGAAGCCGGAGGAGCTCTGTCCACCGAAGTGTACAAACCCTGGTATGTTGAGAACACTGAGCTCTGTCTGCGTACGCTGCAAACCCTGGCACCGTGTACTTCTCTCTGGAAGCATCTGGGAGGCACATGTCATCATCGGTGGACTTGTTGTCACCCCCATATTAAATTGGAGGCTACAAGATGAAACAATATTAGTCCACAGCTGCAGGAACACGTAGTAGATAGCCAGATTAGGGGTACCAGCAGTGGCCCATTGAGGACCCATTATCACGAGCAGCGTTTTGGGTAAGGGGGGACGACATCGTAACACTGACAAATGTACAAACGAGAGAGTGGGCGAGAGGGGACGACACGGAAATAATGACATTAGCGCGAACGAGAGAGTGCGGGAGGGGGCACATACGCAGAGAGTGACAATTGTGCAAACTAGATAGCAGCAAATACTATATAGCCTGATTGGCCGACACATGCCACTTCAAAAGATGCATGACGATCGTTAAATTCATGATTATGTTAACCCGAATAAACGTCGCAAATTCGAACAACATAAAATTTTCAAAAAAATTACACAATAACTATAACTATATTGGGAGGTTTTACATAAAATTTCATAATTTTTGGAGCTCGTTTGCTATATGTAAAAACTCATAAGTGTATCGAAATGGTATAAACTTTTGAGCAACATTCGCAATGGATAAAATTACCAAAATTACACTACGAGATACGTTGTGTCGGGAGGCTGTACATAAATTTTTGTAATTTTTGAGCTCATTTGATATATTTAAAAAATTCGAACAAACATTAAATGAAAAAAATTAGGGCAGGTAATTAAGTTGGCTAATTAGCCGGCTTAATCACCTGTCGCCTCCTCACCAGGCGGCAGGCAAGCCTGCCATTTGCCCACCTGGCGGCAGGCTGCCTGCCGTCTAGTGAGGGGGCGGCAGGTGCCTGCCGCCGACGGCCGCACCACGTGTTGCCTCGCGTGCGTTGCCGGCAGCTTACCGGACGGCAGAAATGATATTTTTGTCAATACAGTCCGCATACGGTTATTTTTGTAAATACGATGCAAAACAGTGCCAAATGTGGGTTTAGCTCCCAAAATGTGTACTAGTAAATTATGTACAATTGCATACAGGCAAATTTCCTTGCCAAAAAGAAAAAGAAAAAGAAAGAAAAGGGAAGCATTTCATGCAAATTCTGGTACAGCAGTCTGGTACTGTTGCCTTGAATAGAAGGGATAATGTTTTATAGGGCTGATGCATATTGTAGGATTTACACTTTGCTTTGCTCTTTCTCAAGATCACTGTCTGTGTACCTTTATGCTTATCAACAATGCTATTTTATTTTAGCACTTCTCCTGCATCCTAATTTTTGTATTTTTTTAAAAAGAAAAACACCAGGAAAGGATCCTATTGTATGTGTATTTGATATTGAAAAAAGAGTTCATTTTTGAATGAGGGCATTTCCAATGCATAGTGTGTATAGGTTGTTCCTAAACATACCGCATCATATAGAAACAGCTCTAGATACATCCTTCCCAATGCATGGTATTTAGCAACTACCCCACTTAATTTTTCCCCTCCTATCCCACCTCCTCTCTTTCCTCCTTCCCAATCCCCATCCTCCAATTTTCTTGGTTTTCTCAAATGGGTTGTATCTAGCATGAGACATAGCTTTACTCTCTCTCTTAACTTTCCTTCCACATCAGATTTGATCCTACATGGCACTCTTATGGAAACTGCTGACATAAGTGCATTGAGAGTGCCTTAAGCATGTCTTCCTTGCAACGTTTACCAATTTTACAATCTTAGCGAAATGCATCGTTCATGATGATCTAAATTTTGACAGATTTTGCAAGGATTCATTAAAGACAAGACTGTGAAAAAGATCGATGAGGTAGCTCAGATTTGTCCTTGCCGATACTTTAAAGAACTTTCAATTGTGTATTTAACCTTTATTTTCCCTTTTACTTTTGATTTTCAATTAGGTTGGTTTGAATAATCGGGAAGTTAGACAAATGTTCATTGCTCATGCTGAGGAAATAGAAGATGTGGTTGAAGATGACATTAAGCATGAACCCAGTAACGATAATGATGAAGATGATGAGGAAGATGAAGATTTGTTTGATTCAGTTTGTGCTATCTGTGACAATGGAGGGGAGCTCTTATGGTAGGCTCTGGTCTATTTTCCTTCAAATGCCTAAAACAATTTTGTGAACTGCATGTATATTGAAGAAAATTGGGAGCTGAGGGGTTGATTTGTACCAAACGTTTTAGTAACTAGATCCACTTCGTACCAACTATTTGTAACTAGACACACTTCATAATTTTATTATAGGTTGAAGACACATAACTTTATTACTAACGTACAGTTGCCAATATCAAGCTCAGGAGTCAGGACTGCTTAGGCCAGACATGGAAAAATCATAACTAAATATCTGTCATGAGCTAATGGTTCAGAAGTTCTATTATACACCTCAAGTTGAAGTGCTAACAAATATCACAGTATGCAGATGAAGATTGGCTGCCGACTCATATAACTAATATGAAGTAGATGCAACTAGGCAACTAATAACGACCAATTAGCAAATAAGTGAAAACTAATACGTATGGCTTTGTGAACTTAGATACTAGATTAGTTTATTTTGGTGTCGATCTTGTAGTTCTAGACTTCTAGTAATATTCAGTGTTTACCTAGGTGCTACACGCTAGTCGGGCGGCAGTCCGGTGCCTAGCACCTAGGCGCCGCCTAGGCGGGCTAGGCGGCCGCCTAGGGGAATAGTGGTAATATTGCAAAATCCTGAGTGGTTACTGGAAACAATTCTTTTTTCGACAACTTCTTATAGAATGGTATATACTTTGACAATCTAGAACTATCTGTTGTCTTTTGTTTGTCGATTGCATTTAACTGAATGGTTACCCTTGCTTTTTATGCTATCTGAGCCATGAAAGGAATTATAGGTGAAGTGTTTCTAGTTGTTGTAAAATGGAGTGAAAAATCCTTATAGGCCTTTTTTCTTTTTTATTTCCTAACTTTTTCACTTGAGATTTGAGTGTGAACTACTGAATAGCTAATTTCTAAATAAATTTCAGAAGGTCAAGAATTAAGCTGTACCACATTAGATTACGTAAAAATCAGTCCTTTAAGCTGGTTATTATCATTTGATGGTAATAACCTGATTATCCGTGGTGGAGATTCCAGTCAGTGCAGGTTGTATATGTAAAATCATTTTGTTTTATAGGAACTACATGAAGAGAAATCAGTTATCAGCTGTTCAGTTGTCCAGTTAGGAACAAAAATGTATGGGTACCAAATGGTTGTTTTCCAGAATATATAGGGTACTTTTGTCAGATACCATGTACATGAAGTATTATTATCTTTCTTCTCTGTATTTCATCGGCAACTTGTAAAACTCACCTGTCCTGAGTGGCCAACTGTTCTATATTTGTCATTAATTTTCTAATCTCTCTAATGTGTGTTCTATGCCAATTTGCTATAGCTGTGAAGGTCCGTGCATGAGATCCTTCCATGCAAAAATAGTAGATGGTAAAGATTCGTATTGTGCAACCCTTGGGTACACGAAGGCACAACTTAATGTAATTTTGAATTGTGACTGTTAAAGAGCTCTCATACTTAGCTCCTGCTTCTTTGTTCAGACCGTTTTAAGTACCTGTTTCTAATGTTTTGTAGGCAATCCAAAATTTTCTTTGCAAGAATTGTGAGCATAAGAAGCACCAGTGTTTTGTCTGTGGAGAGTTGGATCCTTCAGATGGACTAAATGCGAAGGTATTTGATATCCTGAAAATACATTATGAGTGTATTACAACCATCTTCACCTACAAAATACTGCATCGAGGGAGTGTTTTTTGTAAGTTGAGAAGGGTAGTTACCATCAAATAAGCACCACGCAAGAACAAATTTTGAGCTTGCTTTTCATACCCATCAGTTCAGTTATAGGTGGTGGTAGTTTTATGGCTATCTTACATGTTCAGCACCGAAGATTATTATAAGCTTGCTACATCAGTGTGTCTTAGGCAGTGATTGATTGTAGATTGCTCTTGCAATTCAGTTTTGGGAACATCAGTTATCTGTAATAAGCTGATCAAGTTTATAATAAGTTGTGAAATTACAAGTGACATTCTAAGTGCTAGACTCAATAGCTACAAAATCTCAAATGAATTATAGGCCACTATGAACAGGATGTATGGTATATAATGCAGTATATGTGGAATTCTAAAAGTCAGCAGCCACCTTCACCTAGTCAACCCTCTAGATTCAGTATGCGTCCAACTGATTATTACATAGAAAAGGGTTCAAGTGAAATAAATAAGATGACATTTGGTGTAATTGTCAGGCGCTCGGGTAATTATTGTCTTGAAGGGTTTATAGAGATTTTTGTTCCAAACTTAGTTGGTGCTTGAGTTAATTCTTACATTGGGAGCTACTTTCTATGGTAGAACATTAAATTAAAAGCATTATTAATGAATGTGACAAGTGACAACGACATAGCCTTTTGCCTTCTGCTTTAGATTTTTTGTCTGCCATTGTTTTATGAGAAATGCTAATCAACTGGTATGCATTCTCTCTATCTAGTCATCCACCTTTTCCCCTTTGTTTTGTCCAAAGGAATTTAGAAATGCTAATCAACTGGTATGCATTCTCTCTATCTAGTCATCCACCTTTTCCCCTTTGTTTTGTCCAAAGGAATTTTCTTTGTGTGCTGTTTGCTGCTTGCACAGCGAAGTGGTGGGGATAGGTATGAGAGAATGAGGGGCAGAGCTGGTTTGTAGTTAAAATGCACCACTACTGTTCGCCATCTCAACAGGCTGTACAAATCCTTAAAACTGCTCGTAAAATAAAAGCTACCTTCTTCTAAGACGCACCTTTGTTTTCTCTTGCTGTCTTGGATGGGGAATGGTAGTGCACATGTCATCACTTGTCATTGTTATAAGTTATACAGATGCATGGTGAATTGATGATATACCCTATTGCTATACAATAATGAGTACCTAATTGAACTTTTGAAAGTTTTACATTTTAAATGGTACTGAGTAACGGAACTGTTCTAGCTGGGGGATGCAAGTGCAAACTGATGAGATGCCAATGCTTTTACATATAATTCCTTTATTCTGTATTTTTCTTAGTGCAGTACTGCAGTCTAATTCCTTTTTAAGCCACTGACGCTTGCATTATTCTTTAGGTGTTTATTTGTAATAATGCAACTTGTGGGCACTTTTACCACCCCAAGTGTGTTGCACAACTGCTTCACCCTAATAACAGGAATGAAGCCTCTGAATTGGAGAACAAGATTGCGGCTGGGTTTTCATTTACATGCCCTGTACATTGGTGCTTTCGTTGTAAAGGCCTAGAGGACAGGACTCAAGAACCGCTGCAATTTGCTGTCTGCAGACGTTGTCCACGATCCTACCATAGAAAATGTTTGCCAAGGTGTTATTGTTTGTTTTCTGAATTTAATACATAAATTTTCTTTGTCCTCCCTGACTCTAGAAATTATTTCACAGGGAAATTTCATTTGAAGACATTGATGAGAAGGCCATCATAACCCGGGCTTGGAAACTTCCAAAAAGAATTTTAATATACTGCTTGTATGTAAACTTTCATGTCAAATTTATGTCCTAATTGCTCAAGAGAAACTAACATCTAATTTACTCTTACAGGGACCATGATATAGACCTTGATATTGGAACACCATCCAGAAATCATATAAAGTTTCCTCAGCGGGCTTTAGATGACTCATATGTCGATGAACCTTTGCAGAAAGCTGCAGAGTTGCCGGAGAAGTTTCATGCAAAAGATGGTGAGAAAGCCAGAAGAGCTGATATGAAGAGTTCACTTGAGCAACACGTTTTTGAACCTGAGAAGAAAAATTCAAAGTACCTGAAAGAGACACAGCTTGAAGCATCTTCGGTTGAGTGTGCTGCTGATGCAAGCAGTCCAAAACAATCTTGGAAAGAACAGGAACAAGAACTGGGGGCTTTGTCTTCACTGGCTACGGGGAAAACGCCCTCGAGCTCATTTCCTATTGTGGATAGTGAAATAGAGAAGTGAACAGTCACTGAGTCCCATCGTTTCTTGTGAACAGAGATTATCGTAGTGAGGCATCAGAATATGTTTTTTTTCTTAATTTGGCAAGGAGACTGTTAATTAATTATTGGGATGGCTATCTTGAGAAAACTAGACTCTGTTAATTAATTATTGGGATGGCTATCTTGAGAAAACTAGTTTAGATAATCCGACACAATCCAACAAGTTGAGCCTCCTTCCCCTTCTATGCCCACCAGACATGCCTCGTATATAAATCTGAGCAAATCCCAGGCCAAGCCAGGCTCTGGCCAAAATCAGCAAAAAGCTTGGTTTAATTCACGCTGCGCTGTTTTGGTCTTGTAAGCCACTAGGTTAGGCTTCTTGGGTTGGACTGCCTGCTTTTTTCCACTAAAAGTGAGAATTTTGGACACATCTGGTCCTGTAGCACGTAAAAATTCCGCATCTGGCCCCCATTGCGCAAAAATTCCAAAACTAGCACCCGCCCGACCGCGCGTCTCTCCGTTGCGCCACGTGTCCCGGTCGTACGGTCTGGTACCGCACGACCGCACTGTTCACGGGTCGTGCGGTACCAGACCGCACGACCTCCCTGCCGACCGCGCGTTTGCTCTCCGACCGCACGTCTCGGATGCCGACTGCATGACCCCGCCCGCGCGCACGTCTGCCGACCGCGCGATTCCCTCTCCGACCGCACGTCTAATCCTTCCGCCGAAAGCATCACGGGCTGGCCTCTTTGCATGCAGCTCATACACGCGTCAGTAGTATGTGACATGGCCCCCTAATTTTTGCTGAATGGCTGAGGAGTGTTCGCAATAAAATGCCTTGGAGCTCGCTTGGTGAGCAGATGCATGCGGTGAAGACTTCTCATTTGCAGTTGAAGCAAAGATAGAGCGAGAGAGGGAGTGAAGGGAGGAAAAGAAAGAGTGGAAACCCAGATTTTTGAGTTGCTTTTGTTGGAGTCAACAGATTTTGCAAATACGAAAGTTGTAGATCGTCTTCTGAGCTTCAAGAAGAGGTAATTTTTGGCTCCGTGCAAGTATTTTCTGTGAATGTCATTAGCCCGTAATTAGGCAAACCGTCTTTCGTTAATGTTCTTATAAGCCAATACGGTGTTTATGTTGTAGGTAAAAATGATGCATGATGTATTGTAGTGTAGAAAATGTCGTATTTATTTGTTGAAGTTACGTAGTGTAATGTAGTTATTTTTTGATGACCATATGTGCTTACATGTGTAGGTGTACAAAAAGTAAATATTTAAGTTGGAGCATTTATGGGTGATAGCAACAGTAGTTAGATTAGAGACAATTTGTATAATTGGTAGGCTTAGTGAGACAACATGTAAAATTAAAATTGAGAATAAATTTGGATTATGATAATAGAAATACCAAGAAAGTAGTACGAAGGTATAGTAAAATTAAATAAACTTAGGAAATGAAATTACAAAGATATATTTTATTGATTTATATACCCTATCGTAAGTGAAATCCGCATGAAGTGAAATATATAAAAGAAAGGAAGAAAATTAAGTAATGGAAATTTTGCATTAATCGGAAAAAATGGAATTGAAATTGGTTAGTGGAAGCCGGCGTTAAGTAAAATTGCACGAAAGAAATTTTACTAATTAGAAATTAAGATCCATAAATAAGACCGCTGGAAATGAAAATGTAATTTGATGTATGTTAGAATTTGGAAGTAAAATAGTTAGAAATAAATTGTAGATTTAGAAATACAAAACAAATACTAATCGAAACCGTTAATGTTACAATGGGGTAGTGGGTGTTTGATGGAACGATTGTTGCATGCTGTGTACTAAAATGGTTGATTATGCACTTATGTTAGGTACGCAATGGCTGGCATTCAAGACTTGTTCGTGTTTTATGGGAGTGGTCTTGTACGCGATGGGCCGAACGGGGCGGACCTGTCAAATTGCGACCGGATCGTGATCCGGGCACCCGTTCTAAACGCCATGAGCTTGTCTGAGCTACGGAGGTGTGTCCGTTCGGCGTTCGATCGGCACACCGCAAGGAAAAAGTTACGGATCGAGGCAGTCTATGCGTCAATGGTGGGTGATGCAGGGGAGAGCATATGGCAACTTCTGAAGGTGACCAATGACGCCTCGTGGGCCAACTACATGGAGGTCGTGTGCAACCCTGATGCTGCGATATATGCCAGGCCAATGGTGTATGTCGAGTTCGTGAAGAGGGCAGAATCATCCGCCATGGTTGGTTCTGATGCCGCTGGTGGAGATGTAGAGCCTGGGTTCATCTCCGGCGGTCATGAAGACGCTTCTGCAGGAGGACATGTGGGCGAGGAAGTGGGTGATGAAGACCTCAGGAGGTGTGCGGAGAATTTTCAGGCCAACGAAGGTGTGGACCAGAGGTGGTGGGCCGCCCGTATTGACTGTCATGAGTATCTTGGGGACCAGGTGGAAGAAGAGGGCAGCGAGGAGGACGAGGAGGTGGAAACCGGCAGTTCTGGAGAGGACGAGGATGGCGAAGGTGCAACTGGAGGGGTGGTAGATCGTGTTGTGACCACGGACGGTGCGTACGTGTCGTCCAGACTGGACGACAACGCAGCGGCAGCCCTAGTTTTCCCACAGGCGGAGGAGGGACAATGGGGGTTCAGCGAGGCCGCACTCATTTTGGGGCAGTGCTTCCGTAGTAAGAGTGTTGTGCAGCAAGCTATTGCTAGACATGCCGTCAACATAAGCCGGACGTATCGGGTGCACAGGTCAAACCCGGACACGTACATTGTGAAGTGTGTCGACGGGTCCTGTCCTGGCAAAGTTCGTGCACAGCGGTACAAGGGGGTTGGCACGGAGTTCCGGATAACGGTGCTGCAAGATCACAGTTGCGATGACATCATCGTATGTTGCGGAGCTGGTCACCCACCTCATCCAGGTGGATGTGTCCATTTCCCCGAAGGTTCTAATGGCAGAAGTAGCAAACACCGTGGGCTTCGAAGTGAGCTACAAGAAGATTTGGCGGGCGAAGCGAAAGGTGTTGCACCGTATGTATGGGACGTATGAGGAGGCGTACGACCTGGTCCCAAGAATGCTGTAGCAAATTGCACAATCAAACCCAGGCACGTACATAAACAAGCAGGAGAGGGTTCATCCTACGGAGGGCACAAATTATTTCATTCTTGACAGAGTGTTCTGGGCCTTCCATCAAGCGATACAAGGTTTCAGGTGGTGCCGTCCAGTGCTAACCATAGATGGGACGTTCCTATCCGGCAAGTACAAGGGTACTATCCTCACCGCAGTTGCAGCCGATGCAAATGACCAGTTACTCCCAGTGGCATTTGCAATTGTGGAGAACGAGAATACAGATAGCTGGCTTTGGTTCCTTTGCAATTTGAAGCATGCCGTAGTGCAAGATCGCCCTGAAGTGTGTGTCATGTCCGACCGCAATGTAGGCTTGCTGTCAGCGTTGCGAACGTTGCAGAATGGAACGCAGCCCCCCTTGCAGTGGAGTGATATGAAGAACCATTGGTGCATGAGGCATCTTGCAGCGAACTTCCACAGAAAGTTCCGTAGCAAGGACCTAATGAAGATGTTCAAGAAGCTATGCATGCAGAACCAGAAGCGGAGGTTGACACCTTGTGGAGGCAGCTCGATCAGGAGGCTACCAAGCATGTACATACAGAAGCAGGGGCCATGGAGGGGGGCTCCACAAGAGTCGGGGTATTCACACAATGGGTTCAGTCCAATGCACCTGACTTGGAAATATGGTCTTTGTTGCACGACACCGGTGGGGCAAGGTATGAGATCATGACAACCAACATGCCCGAGGTTTACAATGGTGTCTTGAAGGGCGTCAGATCCCTGCCGATCACGGCAATCATGGGCGAGACTTGGAACCGTACCGTCGGGTACTTTGTGAATAGAGCCATGATGGCGAAGAAGCACCTGGATGAAAACAAGCAATACTCTGAGGTCATGCAGGCCTTCATGGACAGAAAGATGGAGAAGGGTCGATCGTACATTGCTCAGCCCATTGATGGCTTAAGGAAGAAGTTTGAGGTCCGCCTCAGGCAGAAGTATGTCATGGGTCACATTAGAGGGGAGCGCAAGCAGGTATGCACGATTGACGAGAAAGCATCTTGCACCTGCAACAAGCCCCAGCTTCTGCACAAGCCATGCTCCCATATGTACGCGGCCTGCGCTGTATGGCACCAAGCGTCGGCACAGTACATCTCCAAGTACTACGACATGCAGCACTTGTATGCAACCTGGAGTGCAGAGTTCCATTCCTACGGGGTAGACATGCACTACAGGGAATTATGGCCAGGGGAGATAAAGTGGGTGCCCAACGATGCACTGAAGCATGTCGGTCGTGGAAGACGACAAAGCCGTCGCATCCGCAATGACATGGATGACAGCCAGCGAGGGGATCGTGTTCAGCGCCCGAAGTGTAGGCTATGCAAGACGATTGGCCACTCCCTCAGCCAGTGCCCAAACAGGCCGGCATCAAGCAACGCTCCGTAGTACCAACCACAATGTTTTCTTGTACCCATTGTTGCTTCCATGTGTTCTGTGCGTTGCGATGTACCATGCATTATTCAGGAGGTGTACGCTTCATTGTTGGCTCCATGTATCTATGTCGTGCACATTACCATGTTATGTATGCTTTAGTACATTCCATATGTTTCCTTGTCGTGTGGGTCATATTCGTGTGCACATTTTATGTATGTTTTGGTACATTCCGTACATTTCCCTGTCGTTACATTTGTTGTTAATTATGTTGTCATTTGTTGCACATTTTGTTATAAATTTAGACTCACTTGTTATCCTTCTTTGGCAGGACATGGCGTTCGAGTTGCTAGACCCCCGTTGGGATGAGCACCACCGATGCCATGCGTGGTCGTCGGGAGACGCACGAGGGCCTCCTTGCTTCGTCCTTAGGGGCCCCCAGAGAACTAGCGTCTCGACCATCGGTACATCCCACTACTGCGGGACACCGGGCTGCTGCCCATTGCCCGCATGTTGGATCTACCACATGCGTTCCAGTATGATGCGCCGCTGCTGTCCGCTCTCGTTGATCGATGGAGGCCGGAGACTCACACCTTCCACTTACAGTGGGGGGAGATGACGGTTACTCTGCAGGACGTGACGATGCTTACAGGTCTACCCGTCCGTGGTGCTGCTATAGTGCCACCCCCAAAGGCAGTAGATTGGAAGGTCTGTCTGGGTCACCGGTTCGGTCATCCGATCAAAGACAACGCAGCTGGTGTGCCAGATGGATGGCTTCATCGGTACATGACCTGTCCTGCACACGCACATGAGAAGGAGGTGCGGACACACTTCGTTGCGTACCTGCTATATCTGTTCGGGTGGGTCTTGTTCCCTAACACCACTGAAGACTCCGTGCAACCTAGCTACATACACCTAGCGGAGTCATTGGCGGATGGCTGGCCTGGTCAGGTGCCACAGTATAGCTGGGGATCAGCAGTTCTTAGTGCCACATACCGAGGCTTGTGTGACGCCTCACAGCGTAGCGCGGCCAGCGAGCCGGTCCTAGCCGTCTGCTACCTTCTCCTTCAGTTGTGGTCATGGGAACACTTCCCCGTTGGCAGGCCTTCCTTTGGTCGTGTTGTGCACCCTTATGACCTCAGCCCGCAGTTCTACGGCCTCGGTGGTGGCGACGACCCCGTAGATGGGCCCACAATGGGTACACGTTGGACACATGGTTAGTTGAGATGGGCCAGGGACAGACTGAGACGTGCGTACACGGATTTCCACAACAGGTTCGAGATTCTGCACGAGGCCGACATAGTCTGGTGGCCATGGACTCCACGGTTCATTTTGGACACGGCCCCCCACGCGTTGTCATCTCAGTGCGGGCAGGATCATAGGTACTGGTTGACGACCTGCTACTTGGTGTTCTCGCACTGCGTCGAGCCATACAACCCACACTGAGTCATGAGGCAGTTCGGACTGATCCAACATGTCCCCCCCATGCCAGGACACCCTCTTGCAGACAGCACCCACCGGTATTTCATTACACCATAAATTTAATTAATGTATTAGTCTGTGCCCCTACTAATTGTGTAATGTCTCAATGAACTTGCAGGCAATCGAGGAGAGGGCGAGCGACAGAAGACTGGAGAGCTACATAGCGACCGTGGACAGACATGTGGCGTGACCAGGCAGATACGATGGTTGTGGACGAGACACGGCCGGACGACCCCGCGACGTATAGGACATACCTTGAGTGGTACGCTCCACGCACGCGCACTAGGCTTACTGGGGAGCCGCCACATCGTCCAGTTGAGGTCGTTCACGAGGCCGCTATACAGGCAGGTCCAGACTGTCATCTAGCGGCACGGCACGACCAGGCGGTACGAGATTAGTATGTCATTAAATAGTGCAGGATTACGTTTTAACTGACTGTTTGTTTCACTGCTGTTGGACCGGTTGCATCGTATCGAGGACGAGGCTGCTCAGGCTATACACCGTAGGAAGTCAAATACGGCTGATCGGTGGGTCACTTCGATGCGCAGCATCTACGATGACGCCAGGGCTGTGATACGGACCTTGAGTTGTGGTCGCCACCGAGATGACGTTGTTGCTACACACGATGGCGGACGTGGCCAGGGACCACCACCCCCTCTACGCCGCCGTCAGCACCACCATCAGCACATCCATCGTCGTCACGTCCATCGCAGTCCGACAGTCGCCCCAGCTACGCTCGCTCGTCGTCCACACGCTTCGGACCATCAGTTGGACAATTGCAAACTACTTGTTCATCGACTCAATTGCCATTTATGTGTAACCACATGTTCTCCTTGCAGCATTTGCGACAGGATAGCACGTTGCTACAGGCATCGTCATCACGTAGGGCGACGGAGGAGTGACCGCGCTCTCCAGGCCGACGGGGGCCCACTCTAGAGAGCGACCCTGACTCGCCGCAGCAACCAGAGGGGGCGATGCCCTCGTTCACCCCTAGCGTGCAGTCCAACCTAGAAGACCGGGACAGGTGGTTTGGGCAGACCTATCAAGGCTTCACATCGCACAAGTACATGCGCGACTACCCGTCGACATCGTCATTTCGACACCCACATACCCCGGTATGCACTAACGTACTAAGCTAAACATGTCTATTTTAAAGCCATCTAATCGCACTCGCAAAAAACATGCAGGTTTACTCGGAGCAACAGGGCCAAGACGTTCACGGTGGGTGGGCTTTTCAGAGTACCCAGGTAAATGTGTTGTGATATTAAGATTCATTATAAACATCGTTGCCCATGTCCTAATTCACCTGTACCATCTCAGCAACCCATAGACCCCTCGTCGACCGAATGGCTCAGCTCTATTTTCGGGCCGCCAACGCAAGACCCCACGCAGCCGTACGCAGGACCACCTCGGACGCAGCCACGCTAGCCTTGCTCAGTGACATGACAAAATAGGTCTAACAGCCCAGGTTTTTCTAAAAATAAAAATAAATAAATAAATAAAAATTAATTAGAATAAAATTTTAAATTAAAATACGTATTTTTGTGCAAAAATTTTAAATTTGGATTAGCCCTGGATTTCTGTTTTTGAAAAAGTTGTATTTGAAAAGTATTTCAAGTAAAACCCAAAAATAAAATTAAATAATATGATATTTTGATTTTACATAAAAATTCTACGTCAAATTAAATATTTGTAGTTAATTGGATTTTTATTTGATTTTCTGAGTTTTCAGGACATTGAAAGGTATTTTTGAAATTAAAAGTATTTTAAAGTATGAAAATTAAATACCAACATTATTTGGAAATATTTTTAATAAGTCCAAAATATCTCCAGGAGGTTCTCTGAATTTTTCTGGAAATTTTGGAGTTTATTTCATATTTTTCTGAGCTTTATTGAGTTTATTCGGGTTTTCTGAAAAAAGAAAATCAATTTCCAAAAACTAAAATCCTCCCCTCCCCTCCGGCCGCCACATGGACGGCCAGATCTGCTCCACGCCGCCACCATTCGGCCGTCGCCTCCACCCCGCCTACCCCCTCCCGATGGCCGCCACGTCGCACCCCTCCCCATCCGACCGCCGCCCGCGCCTCCCTCGCTCTCTCTCTCTGCCGAGCGGGCCCACCTGTCGGCACGCCCCCGCCCCCTCTCTCCTCCTCCCCGGCCCACATGTCGGCGCGTGACATGCGTCATATTTGCATATATTTAGCTATCATTTTACCCCATTATTTTTCGCATTTCAAGATCATTTATCATCATTTACACGTTTTTCCAAATTTAATTGCTCAAAATGGACCATTTTACATTTTTTGCAATTTTCCGCAGGCCGACGCGATCTAGGCACATAAACAACAAATTTGGACTGCTCCGTACAGATGTGCGCATCGACACGAATGCGTAGGATCTTTCTGCGATGAAATCGGACTTCCGAAGGGCCAGAATGGAAGAAATGAAATGGGAGATGGACCTAACTATAAACCCTAGAAATTTTCGAGGGCTCAATCAAAAATTTCCAAATCCCATCTCCTAAAACCCATGCCGCTGCCGCCTGGAGGACTTGAGCCCGGCCTGCTTCTTCCTTGCCTTCATTTTTGCTTCCCCTACTCCTTCTCCACGCCCGGCCGCCGGCGAGCGCCGGGCCGCAGCTCGTCGGTGCGCCCCCGCTGCTCCTCCTTCTCCACCCGACACTCTCCACCGTCGCGCCTCCATTCTTCTCCTCTCCGGCCACCCTTCCTCTTCCTCTCCTCCGCAGCACCCGCGCGCCTTGCTCTCCCCTTCCTCTCTTCTCTACTCCGGCCGCCCCACCTCTCTTCTCCACCGCGCCACCTCTCACCGCAAGCGCCGCCACCTACTCCTCTCTTCTTCTCCACATCCGGCGCACCACCATCACGCCGCCGCCCCATCTACTTCCTCCCGGCCGCCTCTTCTTCTCCACATCCGGCGCGCCACCACATCTCCCTCCTCACCGCCACCACCTCTTGGCCGCGCCCCACTTCTCTTCTCCACCCAGCGCGCCACCATCACACCGCCGCCTTCTCCACCTCCGAGCCACCTCTCGCCGCTTCGCACCGCCAACGCCGTCCTCAATCTGCTCCCGCCTCCAAGCGCCGCCTCTCCTCCTCTTGTCCGGTCACAGCACCTCCTCCTTCTCACCAGTGCGCCGCCCCTTCACTACCACCGTCGTCCGCACCACCACACCACTGCGCCGCCTCAGATCCGCCTCCTCTTCACCACCGGGGAGCGCCGCTCCTCTGCTTCCTCTACGCCGCCACCACTCCGGTGACATCTTCATCGGCCTCCTGTCTGCTTCACCTACTTCCCCCCCCGGTCTAGCTCTAATTCTCCTCCCTCTCTCTTAGTTCTTCATTTATTGCTCAAATTTACTGCAAATTGAATACTGTGATGCGGAGTAGTTTGTGATATCTGTGTATGTTAACTAGTGATCTGTGAATTATGTTATGTTAATCTGTGGTTGATGTTATTGTGATGTGTGTATTTGTGATCAGTACTAGTGTAGGCTCTGTCCTGTGAGTGTCTAGTGTAGCTGTCAATTATTAATTAGCATCTGTGTTTGTCTTTGTGTTGTCCTGCGCGGATTAGCTAGCCGGCGACCTCTCCTCTTGCTGTCTTCACGCCCCCTTGCTTCTAGACTCCCTCGTTTCCTCTCCTTGTGCTGTCTCGACTCTCTATTGCTTCTAGATCCTCTCTCTTTTCTTTCTCGCGGTCGGTCTGTCGTTAAGTCATGCGAGTGTTTATCGTAGTTCTGTGTTGTGTTGTGTTGTCGTGTGCCATCGTCGTCTAGGTAGCCGTCGACCGTTTTCTCCCTCGTTTTCTCTCGACTCCCTCTGTGCTTCTAGACTCCCCCAGTGCTTCTCGCGGTCGATAGTCAGTTAGGTCGTCGATCGGTATTTGTTGTCATTCGTGCGTTGTTTGTGTTGTCAGTCATCGAGTAGTTCGTTCGGTCATACGACGTCCATTCGTACGATCGTTCATCCTGTTGTCCTTTGTTTATTTAGTTCGTTCGTCGTTTTGTCCGTGCGGGTTAGAGTTCGTTCGTTTGGCTGATTCGGTAGACGTTCGGTAGTTTAGTTTTCCCCCAGTTTCGTTTGACCTAGCTTTAGTCAAGCACCGATAGCCTCAGTCTAGTCCCTGTGGAGAACATGACACTCGCCGCTATTTTAGTGGCAGCCCGTGCACTTGCGGGTGTGCTATTTTTGCACGATCAAGCATTTTGGCGCCGTTGCCGGGGATTAGCTTAGAGCGACAGTGTTAGGCTATAGACTAGGTCATTGTTTGTTTTCTTTTGCTTGTTTTGTGTTTGTGCTGACCTATCTTTCATTTCGTCATTGTTGATATTTGTGATATATCGCTAAACCCTAACCCTTTCCCTAGTTATTTCTCTCTTTCGCGATTTTTCGTATCCATTCCGCAGGTTGATTGATATTGGTACTTATTGAGGCTATGACTTATTGTTATGATTCTCATGGTTTTATGAGCACTCCTACTTATGATACTCTTCAAGAACAGGTAAATCTATTGTCTCGTCAGTTAGAACGCTATGCTTTAGAGCGAGGAGTTGTGTTAGAGAGCGGGCACGATCAGTACAGTTCTTTATCAGGCGCCTGTTCTCCGGTTGTTCCTATATGCCAGACTTGTGGTTTTCAGGGCCATTCACCCGCTGAGTGCCAGCGTGGTTATTTGTCCACTCCAGAGTGTTACAGGATGAGCTTTGCTCAGCCGAGTGGGCCATACCCTGACACTTATCACCCTGGATGGCCTGAGCACTCGAGTCTGTCATATGGAAACAACAACCCTGATATCTCATCATTTTGTTCTAGTATACCATTGCAGGGTTTTAGTTATGGAGATCAGGATATTTCTCATTGGTCACATCAGCACTATCATGTACCTCAGCACCAAACTCCTACTCCTGAGCTTGATGAGATGTCCAGATTTCTACGATTATAGGAGATCATGAGAGTAGAATGAGTAGTTGCTTCGCATTGGATCCGACACCTCCTGCCTATAGTTTACCTATGCCTTCACCGAGCCAGTTTACAGTTCCTATGTCTGAGTTCCTAGAGTAGTCTCATGAGCCACCTCCTTCACATGAAGATCAGGCTGCCAGACTTGATGCATTATGCAAGGAACTTATGACTGTGCCTCCTGGTGGTGATCGTGCGATGGCGATTCAGGATGAGATTGAGGCGATTATGAGCACCAGGTCTACTTATGTGGATAGTTTTACCGTTTCACAGTCTTCCATTAGCACCACAGAGATAGTTCTGGATAGAGATGAGTGTCAGCCTACTAGTCTTACACCTGATCTTACTAGCGAGGGCCTGTTGTTGGAGACACCACAGATACACCTAGAGGCACCTCAGTCGGATCCTTCACCTATTGACTCTGAGAGAGATGATTGAGCTAGATGATGAGGATCTACTTCCTGATGATGATTGTTTCACTCCTGACTATGAGGATGAGTTTGCGGTAGATTCACTCTTGAGTTGTGACGAGATAGATTTAGATGATGAGAGCTTTGTGCCAGATGATGACGAGTTCATTATGGATATGCTTTTGAGTTCTGAGGTTCCACATCTTGATGAGGGAGCTGCTTCCGATGTTGAGGAGGAGCACATTTCTATTGCTCCACCACCAGCTACTTTCTTCGTCGACTTCGCCCCTCTGGAGGTTTCTACTACCGTGAATTCTACTTCACCTACACTTCAGGTATCTTGGAAACTCTTCCCCGACCATCTCAGGTTTGATTTCCTTGGCCTTGACGAGACATATTCTATTACTGATTGTGCTCATCTCACTTATAGTCCTCATGATGTACTTTATCGATATGCCTACGTGATTGGATATTCTATTGATGACTTAGAGGGTGTCAACCCTATCACACATACTTGCCATATCTTTGAGGTTGTTTGTAGGGATTCACTTGTGTACCATCGACTGCGAGTGGACTTGACTCGAGTCGACATCCCTTGGGATCCGGGTGGATTTCGAGGCATGTTGCTTCATGAGGAGGGCGGACATGTGCCTTTTTCATGTCCCGTCCTTGGCCCTCCTCCCGCTACATCCAAATGAGCATCTCTTTATCCTTTTATTTCCATATCTTTTGTTAGTTTTTGTTGGTTTCTCCTCTTTTCTTTCTTTTTATTTTAGGTCCCGTACTAGATCTTCATCCTTATATATGCGAGAAGCCACGGGATGATTTGTCTACTTTCACTACATCATATACGCCCGGTGAGCTGTTTCTTACCCCTTTAAGCACATTCTTGATTCATTGCTCAATTTAAGCTTGGGGGAGGACTTGTATGTGTATGGATGATGTTCTAGCATGTTTGTTTATGTTTGTGAGTATTTGAGCTTATTGTCGTGTAGTTGATGATATATGGTCATTCTTATGCTTCATATTATGCTTATGTGATGACATATGGCCTTTACTATTTGCTCTCATGTTATGCTTGATTGTACATCTTGGCCATGTGAGCCCATGTCGTGATTAATCAAGAAAGGTCATGTCGAAATTTTCTTAATTGCGCTATATTGTCACTAGTTCCTTGTATGTCTTAAGTCACTTGGCATCATATTGTAGAGCTTGAGTTTTGTTTATTATCCTTGATGTGCTTAGAAACCTTGTGATCCTATAGCATTTGATTCATTGCGAGTTACGCATGTGTTTTAACCATTTGCGGATTGAATTGGTTCTAGTCATAGCCTCTTGAATGATTATATCTTAGTTTCATGCTTTGGCATATGTTATTTTAGATACTGATACTTTGCTTGAATGTAAAATTTGTGAAAGGGGTAGTCCTATCTTGAGCCAATAACTTGGTTGATTTATCTAGGTATCCATGTCTCGGGACACGTGTTACTTAGCATTAATGAAAACCGGTTAAAGATGCTTAATCAAAACTGAAAAAAAAAAGAAGAAAAAAAATTGTGATGCAATGTGTGAGTGTGTGGAATAAGTGACTATGTCACATTGGTTCGAAAATGTGTTGAATAAGTGGCAAAGTTTTGCCCAAGTGAAGTGTGAGTGTGAATAAGCAGCAATGTTTGCCCAAGGGTTTGAATAAGTGGCACTTGTGCCCAATGTGTGTGTTTATAACTTGTTTAAAATCATCAAAAATTTAAGGTATCATGGCTCAAGTGTGGGCTTTTTCATAAATATCATGCAAGTATTAGTCTCTTTGTCTCAAATAGCATATGCCTTAGCATGACCCTTTGCTATGCTCATTCTTGATGTTATACCTAGTTCCGATGCCTTACAATTTTGGTTGGATTCATGTAATCACTTGAGTGTATATTGACACTTGAGTGTGTAACTTGATTTGGTCAAATGTTGTAGTTATCACTCGAGATCTTTGCTTGATTCATTCTCATCTTGGATGGTCCATAAAACTCAAGTTAGATAATCTCATTTTACATTGTGTATGTCTCTTGATTTATTACATGCATTTATCTAGTCTTTTACCATAATGACTCGTCCGGGTTCGATAATATCATGCCATTTACTTGAGGACAAGTAAAAGTTTAAGCTTGGGGGTATGGTGGCCCATGCAGGTCATATTTTTCGCATATTTGCATATATTTAGCTATCATTTTACCCCATTATTTTTCGCATTTCAAGATCATTTATCATCATTTACACGTTTTTCCATATTTAATTGCTCAAAATGGACCATTTTACATTTTTTGCAATTTTCCGCAGGCCAGCGCGATCTAGGCGCATAAACGACAAATTTGGACTGCTTCGTACAGATGTGCGCATCGACACGAATGCGTAGGATCTTTCCGCGATGAAATCGGACTTCTGAAGGGCCAGAATGGAAGAAATGAAATGGGAGATGGACCTAACTGTAAACCCTAGAAATTTTTGAGGGCTAAATCAAAAATTTCCAAATCCCATCTCCTAAAACCCACGCCGCCGCCGCCTGGACGACTTGAGCCCGGCCTGCTTCTTCCTTGCCTTCATTTTTGCTTCCCCTCCTCCTTCTCCACGCCCGGCCGCCGGCGAGCGCCGGGCCGCAGCTCGTCGGTGCGCCCCCGCTGCTCCTCCTTCTCCACCTGCCACTCTCCACCGTCGCGCCTCCATTCTTCTCCTCTCCGGCCACCCTTCCTCTTCCTCTCCTCCGCAGCACCCGCGCGCCTTGCTCTCCCCTTCCTCTCTTCTCTACTCCGGCCGCCCCACCTCTCTTCTCCACTGCGCCACCTCTCACCGCAAGCGTCGCCACCTACTCCTCTCTTCTTCTCCACATCCGGCGCACCACCATCACGCCGCCACCCCATCTACTTCCTCCCGGCCGCCTCTTCTTCTCCACATCCGGCGCGCCACCACATCTCCCTCCTCACCGCCACCACCTCTCGGCCGCGCCCCACTTCTCTTCTCCACCCGGCGCGCCACCATCACACCGCCGCCTTCTCCACCTCCGAGCCACCTCTCGCCGCTTCGCGCCGCCAACGCCGTCCTCAATCTGCTCCCGCCTCTAAGCGCTGCCTCTCCTCCTCTTCTCCGGTCACAGCACCTCCTCCTTCTCACCAGTGCGCCGCCCCTTCACTACCACCGTCGTCCGCACCACCACACCACTGCACCGCCTCAGATCCGCCTCCTCTTCACCACCTGGGAGCGCCGCTCCTCTGCTTCCACTACGCCGCCACCACTCCGGCGACATCTTCATCGGCCTCCTGTCTGCTTCACCTACTTCCCCCCCGGTCTAGCTCTAATTCTCCTCCCTCTCTCTTAGTTCTTCATTTATTGCTCAAATTTACTGCAAATTGAATACTGTGATGCGGAGTAGTTTGTGATATCTGTGTATGTTAACTAGTGATCTGTGAATTATGTTATGTTAATCTGTGGTTGATGTTATTGTGATGTGTGTATTTGTGATCAGTATTAGTGTAGGCTCTGTCCTGTGAGTGTCTAGTGTAGCTGTCAATTATTAATTAGCATCTGTGTTTGTCTTTGTGTTGTCCTGCGCGGATTAGCTAGCCGGCGACCTCTCCTCTTGCTGTCTTCACGCCCCCTTGCTTCTAGACTCCCTCGTTTCCTCTCCTTGTGCTGTCTCGACTCTCTATTGCTTCTAGATCCTCTCTCTTTTCTTTCTCGCGGTCGGTCGGTCGTTAAGTCATGCGAGTGTTTATCGTAGTTCTTTGTTGTGTTGTCGTGTGCCATCGTCGTCTAGGTAGCCGTCGACCGTTTTCTCCCTCGTTCTCTCTCGACTCCCTCTGTGCTTCTAGACTCCCCAGTGCTTCTCGCGGTCGATAGTCAGTTAGGTCGTCGATCGGTAGTTGTTGTCGTTCTGCGTTGTTTGTGTTGTCAGTCATCGAGTAGTTCGTTCGGTCGTACGACGTCCATTCGTACGATCGTTCGTCCTGTTGTCCTTCGTTTATTTAGTTCGTTCGTCGTTTTGTCCGTGCGGGTTAGAGTTCGTTCGTTTGGCTGATTCGGTAGACGTTCGGTAGTTTAGTTTTCCCCCAGTTTCGTTTGACCTAGCTTTAGTCGAGCACCGGTAGCCTCAGTCTAGTCCCTGTGGAGAACACGACACTCGCCGCTATTTCAGTGGCAGCCCGTGCACTTGCGGGTGTACTATTTTTGCACGATCAGCGCGCCACTCCCTCCGCCTCTCTCTGCCCCGCGGGCCCCGCCCGTCAGTCGCCCCCCTTCCCCCTCTCACTGCGCCACAGGCTCGGCCTGTCAGGCCGTCTTCCCCGCGCGCAAGGACCGGTCTGTGAGCTACTGTTGCAAAGCCCTAATCGTACTACCACATGGCTGGTATGGGACAGCCTTGGCTGAATAATTTGCGAAGTCCCAATCTGAGTCAAGTCGTAGGTTGAAAGTGAGCGTGGTTGGTGCCATGTGAAGTCTCACTTGGGCGAGCGTGGTTAAGCCATGAGAAGTCTCGTCTAGACTCAAGAGGGGGTCCCGGTCTGGTGGATTCCTTACTAGGGTGAAACCTTAGAGTTGGCTCGACCAGGTTGAAGGCTTTGCATTGTAAAGGCCTTGTCACGACTCCTCGCCGCACACCTAAGGAAGTGTGTAAACCGGTGGCAATATGGGATGATCGTGTCTTGTGGGTAAAGCTGTACAACCTCTGCAGAGTGTATAATCTATCCTGGATAGCCGTGCCCACGGTCATGGGCATGCTGAGTAAAAGTTTTTCATGGATTAGACTTTGTTTTTCAAAAATATTTTTGAAAACCTTGTGGATGGATGGAATCCACGAGAGATGAAAACCTTGCGGATGGATGGAATCCGTGAGAGATTGAAATCTGGTGAATGGATGGAATTAATCAGAGTTGCGCAGTGAAAGCGTGTGGATGGATGGAATCCATACGTGATCTTTTGGAAAAGATGGTCCGGGTGGGATGCCCGTGGATAGGTTGGTGTTTGGTCGGAGCCGGCACTAACGGTATTATTTTCGATTACAAGTATTGTTTTTACTTACTGTATTAAATTCAGCAATTTCATTCTATTTTTGTATTTCAATGCTGTTTTATGCAAACTAACCCTATAAACCTTCCTTTGAAGCCTTTATCATTATGGTGCATCTTCCGTGTGACTTGCGGAGTACAAGTTTGTACTCACCTTGCTTTTTCCACACAGAGGAAGATGATGTCGACTACGGTGAAAATCTGCACGAGTAGGCCGCGTCTTACTGTCGTTTGCCTGTGGGCAGGCTTGGGCTTCGCTATTTATCAGTTTGCTTCCGCAGTTCTTTTCCTTATTTATATTTGCCAATGGGCGTTGATGTAAGACTTGGCCATAAGGCCGTACCCTTTTATTTAATATAACCAGTCATTTGTGCTTGGTATTTATCTTTGTTGTACTGTGTGCACTAGCGATCCTGGACTAGTGCGATTTACACAGAGGATCCAGGAGTCGTTACTCCGGGTTCCGACAAAGGTGGTATCAGAGCCATGACGATACTAAGACGCGACCGTAGGTAGAATAGAATGGACAGACCCTAAGGACTTATTTGTAATAACTAGTAATTTCAAAAGTTTTGCTTAAACTTATACCTCTTAATCTTTGCTTACCCTTATCTCTCATCCCTCCTCACCTTTTTGTCATTTTTGCGAAACCTATTTCTATCTCTTCCCTTGTTCCAAAATAACTATAGATGGCAACAGTTGGAATTCTTCATCTCTGCCGCCTTTTCAGCCTCCGCATTTGAAGGATCACGAATTGTATCTCGAGAGCCACGCAGGATGACTTCGAGACGACCCTTACCCCTTTAAGATCAGTTGTTAGGCTAGTTAATAAGACGTTGTTATGAGCTGTCAAGCTTTCTCTTTTGTCGATAGCCATAACTATTAATTAATAAAAGTTTGAATAAAGTTGAAGTTTTGTCTTGGGTTGCACAAAATATCCCCCATCCTTCCTTTGCCTTGAGTCTCCTCTCTCCTAATTCTTAAAAGCAACCAGCAGATGGTGAACACAAGGAACAACGGCAACGGCAGCCCCAACGGAGTACAAGGAAGTCAGTCTGTCCCCACTTCTCCACGAGCAAATGAACCTGACTGGGCTCAGATGATGGCAAACCAGACTCAACTCATTCAACTACTGACGCAGACCATCAACAACACTGCACCACCAGCTCCACTTGTGCCAGCTCGAGCTCCTCAGTCCAGGTTATCGGAGTTTATGAGGTTGCGTCCTCCGACCTTCTCCAGCAGCACTGAACCCATGGACGCGGATGATTGGCTCAGAGCCATCGGAAAGAAGATGGACATAATTCACTGCAGTGATCGAGAAAGAGTTTTATTCGCTTCACACCAGCTGGATGGACCAGCATCAGAATGGTGGGACACCTACACCGCCGCCCATGCCAATGCTCAAGATATCACTTAGAAGGAGTTTACGCGGAACTTCCGCAAAGCTCATGTTCCCACTAGCACCGTCACTCTAAAGAAAAGGGAATTTCGAGCACTGCGCCAAGGAAGTCGCACTGTGAACGAGTACTTGCAGAAGTTCAACCAGTTGGCACGCTATGCACCAGAAGACGTCGCTACAGATGAAGCCAAGTAAGAAAGGTTCCTCGAAGGACTCAATGACGACATATCGGTTCAACTTCTCTCCAGTGATTACGCTGATTTCCACCAGCTGGTCAGCAAGGCGATTCGCCAGGAGTCCAAGCATCAGGAGATTGAGAACCGGAAGAGACGGATGCATGGTCAGCATATGAACACCGGCAGCTTCTCCAAAGCCCGAAGAGCTCCACCACAGAACAACAGATTCCAGCCTTCGTCATCAATAGGAGAGCTAGTTCCTGCGAACACCGCTCCCAATGCTGAAGGCAACCAGGTCTTGAAGGACTCAAACCCTGCAGCGGGAATCACTTGCTTCAACTGCCATGAGATGGGACATTATGCCAGCAACTGCCCCAAGAAGCAACAGGTAATGAAGAATGGTACCCTAGGAGCATCGATCGCCAACCACTTGCAGGCAGCAAATAGAGGACCAAAGAAGTTCATCAAATGACGCCTGAATCAGATCTCAGCTCAAGCCAAGCAGAGTAAGATCCAAACCCATTTCTTTGCTAGCCAACCCGAATCTCGGGGACGAGATTCTTTTTAAGGGGGTAGATTATAACAGCCCAAGTTTTTCTGAAAATAAAAATAAATAAATAAATAAAAATTAATTAGAATAAAATTTTAAATTAAAATAAGTATTTTTGTGCCAAAATTTTAAATTTGGATTTGCCCGGGATTTCTGTTTTTGAAAAAGTTGTATTTGAAAAGTATTTCAAGTAAAACCCAAAAATAATATTAAATAATATGATATTTTGATTTTACATAAAAATTCTGCAACTCCGCTCCGCCTCCGCTGCTTCGCAACTCCGCTCCGCCTCCGCGCTGCCTCCGCTCCGTCTCCGCCTCCACGCCGCGCCGGCCCTCTTCTCCGCTGTAAGAGCCCAGATATTACAATCTGGAATCCTCTGTGATTCCACCGCACTATTCCTTGGATCAGTAGATAGTGCTCACATATTACAGTTCTGAATATCAAAGTACATATCATGCGGAAGCGTAAATATAATAGTAAACTTACTCATGGGCCGATTGAGCCGAAATCAACAAAATGCAGCAGCGGAAACGAAGCACACAGGTGGGACCTTCAGGACATGCCCACAGGCAGCCAACTGGAGGTTTGCGACCTAGTTCTTGGCATCTTCATCTTCTTCGCCATCATGATCCAAAAGTATTGCTAAAGCGTGGTGATTTGATTCCTGATTCTGGATTTGTGGGGAAAGCGAATATGAGCACGAACCACCGTGCTCGCGAGCCAACACACAGGATGCAATTAAATAGTATGCATGGCTTATCAAAGGAGAGGCTCGGGTTATTTTATTTGCCAAAAATCGCTTTTGGTAGCATTATTATTGTTTAATCATAGTATTATTGTTACTACCTAAAACTCCACACGGCGATTGCCATAATTGACTTAATCCACCAAAGACACACTTCCCTTACTGATTGTTGTCTAAGACTCCAAACAGCAAGTGTCATCATTTACTTAATCCACCGATCATATACTTTCTATATTGATGCTGTCTAAAACTCCAAACAGCGACTGACATCATTTAATTAATCCACCGATCATATCATTTAATTAATCCAATGATCACATATTTTCTATATTGATTGCTGTCTAAAACTCCAAACAACGTCTGACATCATTTAATTAATCCACCGATCATATCATTTAATTAATCCACCGATCATATACTTTCTATATTGATTGCTGTCTAAAACTCCAACAGCGAGTGACATATCTCCAAATTCCCAAAAATTCAATTGACTCCTCTAATAACCAATCAGTTCTATTAATCCCAACATTACCAACATATCCCAAGACTTTATATTATCTATCTGTGTTGTAACCCAGCAATTACTATCACACTACCTAATTCTCCATAAATCAATTAAATTATCTATCTAGCCTATATACTTATTTAGACTTTACCAATTTATTTCTACCAGAATCTACACCACCGTTTTCTTTCGATCGACATGAATCCACCAATATCTTTATGTGTTTACCGCAAACATCTATCTCCTTTATTCATAACTCTATTTAGTCCTTCCTATATTTTATTTTGTAAGAAGGGAAAACATTTTATTTTTGAAATATGATACATAAAAATTCCCTGAGACCTAGCAGTTTTGAACAAAAACATAATGTGTAGGGAATGCAATAATAATAGCGGTCCAGATTCCATCCACCGTTACATGGCATCCGCACCATATAGCATCTTTCAGCATTATAGCCGCTTAACTTACCACTGGGATAACACCCAGGACAATTCAAATCAGGGCTTTCCACTGCCCTCCACTTTTCAATTCCACCCACAAAGTTGTTTTTGAAATAGAACTATATCTGGTTAAATTCCCATGTCCGCCCTTGACCGTGGGCACGGCTATTCGAATAATTTTGACTCTGCAGAGTTTGCATACTTTACCCACAAGAGACAGTTTATTCGTTGCCCCACACGATTCCTTAGTCATGTGGTTGAGCCAACCATCACAATAACCGTTCAAAATACCTCACCCCTTCCATCATCTCACCCTATGGGCCGTTCCCACTTGCGGTGGGTCCCATACGTTGTGCGGGATGTTCTCCTTCTGAACGCCTAGCAGCTGGCTACCCACACTGCTAGCACGCACAGCAGAACTTCACCATCAAGCCTGCCACCCAGGCCGACACTTGCGGTGTCCCATTCAAGCCTGCCACCCAGGCCGCCACTTGCACTACTTCACTCCTCCACCGATGATGATAACTTCCGGGGTCCGATAAATCTACTAAGCCAAGTTGTACTTTACAGACTTGTGGCTACACATGTTTTACACAGGAGGTCATGACAAGATTCAGTCCTTAGTGGTATCTGGATGGTTCTACCACAAACCACACTCTCGTGCACCCCTGCACCATACCCCTAAACCATCCGCCCAGATAAATAAGCACTTTGAGATTTTTGGGAGCATAAAATAACCATATCCAACATACTCCAATCATTACCACCATGACTGGCCCAACCAAACTTTATCATGATTAAAAGTGATGCTTGAGAGTTCCCGCGCCCATGAGTATCTAAGCAACACTAAGCATGGCATATAATTACGGACTTATTTTCGAAAGGTTACTATTATAATTTTTGCTAGGGCGACAAGGTTCGCATATCCCAATATTCCAAAGGAGGTATAATAGTGATTAAGTTAAATAATGGGCTTATAGCTAGAATCTTAAATTAAGCATGTATTTGCACATAAATTAACGGCATGCAATTTGATAATTTAAACAAAAGTAATTTGCATAAAATGTAGGTTCAACATGATCAAAGTATTGACTCGCCTTGCGCAGTTTTCCGCGGTCTTGAGCTCACTCAAAAGCTTTCTTATTTGATGGCTTGAGTTCTGGTCTTCGTCTTTGTCTAGATCTTGGTCTCACTTGCTCCAATGAATCTTCAGGGCTCCAATTTCTAATTACGCGCTAAATAATTGAATCCAAATAAATATAAATAACTCAAAAGATCCGAATAAATCCAATTGAACTTGATAACTTTTATTATGATAAAATAGGCGATTTGAGACAATGTTGATTGGGTGCCGGGTATTGTCGGGGCCGAACTAGTTGGAACGAAACGATGATTGGTAGAAAGACATCCAATGAAGGAGGGTTTACGACACAGAAATATTGATGAGATTATTTTGCTTTAGATTTGGGGAGGACTAGGTTGAGCCGGCCATTGAATACTATGACTTACCCTATTTTATTTAATAACTTCTTTTTATTATTTTTATATTTATCAAGGAAGTTCCATGAGCCATCTGTGTATTAAATATTCTTAAATATCATAATTTAAATCCTAAGGTACGGACCATATGGTTAGTATTTAGGTGAGGTTGCATTTTAGCATAACCTGCTAATTAAAGATGCTTTTTGCATGAAATGATATTAGTTTGTGCACCCATAGATACTACTGGGCACGGTTTATTTGGAATTAGGATCTATTTACACGGGTCCTAACTTGGTGTATACATTTTTGCCCTACATTATTATTTATTAACTCTAATGTCAAGATTTAGCTAAGGGCACCATTGTTTTGTCTATACTTTGTTTATTATTATGCTTAGTTTAAATCTAAACTTATTTTAAATTCAGTTATCTAGGCAAAGCTTGTTGCATCGAATCATATTTTAATATTGCTACTAATTAAATCTATTATTGAGATTTATTTAATTGCGTCATATTAAATGTTGGGCATATTTTAACTATAATTAGGGTGGTCTTTAATTAGTGTGGTCATTTAACCAAAAATGCCTTTAACTTACAATTGGATTTAATCATAAAATAAATACTAAAGGTACACCAGTTATTCGTTACGATATCTAGTCCAAACCTAAATCCTTCCTAGTCTCTTTTGACTCCTTTCTAAACGTCTTATTAGGCCTTTGATTAGTATTTAAGATTTTTAAAATAAAGATCAAAGGCACATTAGTTATTAGCGCATTATGATTAATCCATGATTAAATTTTTTAACAGGCTTATTTAAATCCTTATTAAATTTATTAGCTGCCCTAGCTTATCTCCTAATTTTTCTTAATTAAAATGAGTCAGAGAAAATAAAGCAAAAGGGGAGAAAGATATGCGGCCAACAGGGTTCGAACTCAATACCTCAGGCATCATGTTTAGGCATGCGCAGCTAGCCAACTGAGCAACAAGAGCTTAGCGGTTGGAAAAGGGGAATTATTTTAGAAGAGCTTAGCAAGGAGAGCAGCCCCCAAACAGAGCAAGGCGGAGCCGATGGAGGGGAACCTTGCCGGCGGCGAGCGGCGGCCGAAGGGAGGTTGAGGACAGACAAAATGGGTAACTAGGGAGGCGAGGGGGCTCTGGGAAGTGGCGCACATGCCGGAGCGGCGGCGAGGCGGCCGGGCGGCTTGAAGCGGGCGGTGACGAGGTGGAATGCGGTGGCGGCGCCGGCGTGGAGGAGGGCGGCAATTGGCGAGCGCGTAAGCGGGAGAGAGTCCAGTGGGACTTACCTAGGGAGCTGGCGTCGCCGGAGGGGGGCCGAGATGGGCCGGCGCCGGAAGCCATGGGCGGCGCGGGGACGACTGTGGCGCCGGCGACCTGGGGCGGACCTTAGCTCTGCCCGGCGATGGGGAAAGCTAGAGGATGATGAAGTGATGCTCTAGTACCGAGGAATCGAGCCGGAGTGCGATGAGCAAGAAACGGAGACGGTGGCGGCGGCTTCGGCCGGTTTTGGGGAGATGGCCGTGTGGTGAGTGTCGGTGTGCGGAAATCAAATTACTTCGGAGGGAAGGCTAATAGGGAGTGGAGGCTCGCCGTGACGTGACCACTTTTGCGATAGCATCGCCGGAGCGGCCGGGGCGGCGTGAGGCGGCGGCGGTGTCGCCCATGCAGGAGCACGGTTCCTCAACGGGGGAAGCAAGGGGGGAGGCGAAGGCAAAGGGGAAGAGCCGGGCTGCTTTATAGCGCAGGGAGGAAGCCTTGTGGTGGTATTGTCGCCGATGACCGGTCAATAGTGCATGGAGTGGGCACCGACGTGGAGAAGCGACGGTGAAGCGACGGCCGTAGCAGAGTGACGCGCCCGCAAGGCATGGGCGCGGCGTGCGGAGCACAGAGCGAGATGATTCGGTGGTGACGGGTGAACAGGCGAAAGAGGAGCTAGCTGACGAAGTCTTGACGCGGGAGCAGGCGCCGCGGTGACTAGGGAACAGGGGAGGCGGGACTGGAGTGACGCGAGCGGAGCGGAAGCAAGGTTAGAGAAGATTGAAAAAAGGGGGAAAGGAGGAACGGGGACCAGGCGCAGGGGCCGGGCCCATTCGGCAGAGGGAGAACCGAGGGGGGAGGAAAGAGGAGAGAGGTGGGATGGGGTGGGGGCCGGGCTCACATGTAATAGAGAAGGAGGAGAAAAAGATAATGGGGAAAGGATTAAGCACAATTTTAGAATTTGGATTTTAATTTAAATTTCTTTTTCATGCTTAGGATTATTGATTTAAATTTTTGAAATGTTAATTCAAATCTTGGTTCACATCTCTCTATACAAAATCTAATATTTATCTATTTTCCACTTTATTTAATGTTGCCCTTGGATTTTGATTTTAACATTTAAAATTTAGGTTTTTTTAATTTTCACTATTCAGGTGTGAGTTTTTTTAATACTCCTTTAGCCCTTGCTTTTCTTTTATCTAGGTAAATTGGAAGTCCTAATTTTTATCTCCATTATTTGATATTTAAGTTTTAATGTGTGCTTAGATCCCCTTTATATATATTTGGATATTATTTCTCAATATTTTAATTTGCATGCCACAAAACTCAAAAGATTTCAGATAAATATTCAAAAGAAATTTTGAACTCCAGCAAAAATGCAAGAAAAGTTTTAAAAATTCCATATTTTTGAACTTCCAAAATTTGGGATGTTACATCCGCCTCCGCGCCGCCTCTGCCTCCGCTCCGCCTCCGCGCCGCGCCGGCCCTCCGCTCCGCCCTTGGAGGTTAGCAGATCTAATTCTCAAGCGGCTTTTGGATGTCTTTCTGCAAATTTGAAACCAATGCATCAGGAAACAGTGTGAAATGTGTGTGTTTTCTGCAAATTTCTTGTTGTTTAGTTAATTATGTTAGTATATTCTCCAGTATATTTGAATACTTGCACAGCACATTTGTAAGATGCTTCTATTACTGTGTATGCAAACAAACTCATAAATAATGTGTAGTTTATGTAACATCAACAAACTCCTATGAAAAATAAATTACACCCATTTTTTGGTTGGATATGTGTTAGCGTTGGTTTGCCCACCAGCGAAAGGTTCATGCTTTGATACTTTCTTCTTTTCCCACTCTTCATCTATTCATAGCTTATACCTTGAAGAGCACTTTGTTTGATTATCTGTTGATTTATCCTATCTGGTGGTTGTTTATGATTTTTCAGATTAGGTCTGTTGAAGCCGTTCACAGATTCTTTGAGAAGTTCCCTGAAGCATTCATGAATAAACTTCATGTTGCTGTTCCAAAAGGTTTGTGACGTTTTTACAGTTTCTTGCTTATCACTTCATTTGAATGCACTAAAGCTGGATTTAATCCTTCATACAGGAAACAGCTGCTATCATCTGGTCAGGTATGTGTCCTTTGTTATCAGTATTTTACAGCCTTTTCCTTTATAATTTAGTTTCTGTAGGTGGAGCCGTGGAGGCATGTTTCGTTGTTTTAATATGCTCTTAAGTTACTCTATCTATAATACACCCTCGAGTCCCAAAACTTTACTGTGCAAAGTGCTCATGATCCAACTTCCATCATTAATATTTACCATCAGACGTTGCTAAAAACTTGTATAGTTGTATAAATATATTATGAAAGTACTTTTTATGACAAATGTGCCCATGTAGTTTTCTTGTAGCTAGCCAAAATATTTATGAACATATAAGCGGTTCAACCTTAAAAAAATTGACTGGTACAGATATGAAAATGATAATTTCTTGTGATATTCTGCTTTAGATCTTGTGCAAGCAAAGTCTTTTATCTGCTGGTCAGTGCCTGACTCTTGTCGCAAGAACTGGTTGCAGGGGAATGCTAATATCTCAAAGTCCGAATGCTAATATCTCGGTTTTGGACAAAGTAATATTGTCATATTATGTGTTGTGTAATTTTTGCATATCAATGGTAGCTTGCTGCCTGCATCAGTCAGATTGATTCTTGTTTTTGTAAAAGTTGTTTTCTGAGTAGTGTAAACTCATGTTTTGTTTATGGCACTGTAAAATATAGCATGAGGTAAACTTATGAATTTTGTATTTTATGATTTTGTAGATCTTTGAGCTTTAAAAAATGAAGGAGTCCGTAAATTTGAAATCTTTATGGAGAGAGAGCTGAAAAGAGCAAAAAAGGGACAGGATCAGCAAGGTACGCAACTGTCATTAATATTTATAATTTGCTATTTAATTCATGTCATATCATGAACCTTAGTTCATGAGGGATAAATACCACCGAGAAGATGGCCGGATGGCGTCGACGTAGAACGAGAGTGAGAGAGACTAGAGATCTAGACGAGGAAGACTATGATAATTCTCTGGTTGATTACAATAGCATACGGTAGCCCTCTTATATAGATGACTCCCCCCTAACAGATGGAATCTAACTCCAATCATATCTCTAACTAATATCATATCTCTAACTATATCTCTAATATAAGGAAGCCAATCTCTAACTCAAATAGAAACCAATCTCTAATTCCTAATAATAAACCGACTAGGCCCAAGGCCCACCTCTATGACATTACACCCCTCCCGGGCATATAGCTCGTCCTCGAGCTGCTAGGCGGCGGTCATGGCGCCAATGGAAGACCTCCGACGCTGGTGTAGAAGACAAACGGTGGCGGAGTCCTGCAACGGATGGAGACGATCGGCCAGATCCAAGCGAAACAAGGCTAAACGATGCCTGCAAAATAAGTTTATTTGAATTTTTTTGTTTTGAAATTTTTTCTGTTTTTTTTTGAAAAAAATTGAACTTTTTTTTGAATTTGTTTGATTTTTTCTGGAAAAGATTTTTTTGGCGTTAAATAGTCAATCGGTCGGTTTCTAAACCGACCGAGACGCACAAACGCCTCCGACCGAGAGCGTCGACTGAAGGAGCGACGGCGCACAGTGCGGATTGGCGGCGACGGCGACTCTGGCGGAGCAGTGGCCTGGTGGTCGACAACGGCCGGCGGAGCAGCTGCGGCGACCGAGCACGAAGATGGCCGTGGTGGCGGCGGCGGCTGCGACGCGGCCGGAAGTGCCCCGGGCGACGGCGGCCCAGGAGGCGGCCCTTGCAATGGCCGCCCGCGGAATGGGTGGAGACCCTCCGGGATACAGCGGTGGGCCTTGCGGCGGCGGTCGAGCGTCTTCGAGCCGGAGGCGGCCCACGGCCAGTGGGGCGCGGCGGTGGCCGTCGGAAACAGCAGCCCGGCGGCTCCAATCGTGCGGCGTGACGCAGATCGGCAGTCGGCTTCGACGGCTTCTCCGGCAGACGAAGATGACGTGAGGCAGACCTCGGCAGCGGCGACGCGGATGGCCGTCGTGAGGGCGGCCTGGTCCACCGTTTGCTCGGCGACGGCGGCTCTGGCGGAGGCGAGCACGAGCAGAGACGGCCCGACAGAAAATGGCGACCGGCGGTCGAGTGCGACAGCAGCGACCGGCGTGCGTCCAGGCCGCGGATGGCGACCGGCGACCGAGGACGGTGATGGTGACAGCGACGGCCGCTAATCCAAGTGGCGGCTCAACTCTGTTCTCCCCCTTCCCGATCTGACCGTAGGTCTGACCGCTGCCAATCCCTAATTCCCCGGTCTGACCGGCGTCCTCCGCCCGGTCTGACCGGCGTTCTTCTCCCGATCTAACCGCCGGCGCAATCTCCTCGAAGTGGTCGGCGATCTTGGCGAGGGAGGAGTTGTCTTCTTCGCCGTGGCCGGCTATCTCGGCGAGGGTGGCAAAGTCAGTCTTTTCCCCCTCGTCGCTAGAGGGAGGCAAGTCGACGGGGGCGAAGTTAGCCTCGTCCTCCTCGTCGCTGACAGCCGGCAGATCAATATCTGCCGCCTCCTCTGCTCTACGAGTGGCCTCTTGTTGCGCCTTCTCCCGATCCTTTAAGTGCTTCTTGAAGAAGGCGTGGCCGGCAGCTAAACTCCCCCTTAACAGAAACCAATCTCTAATTCCTAATAATAACCCGACTGGCCCAAGGCCCACGTCTATGACATTACACCCTCCCGGACATGCAGCTCGTCCTCGAGCTGCTAGGCGGCGGTCTGGCGTCAATGGAAGACATCCGACGCTGGTGTAGAAGACGAACGGTGGCGAAGTCCTGCTGCGGATGGAGACGACCAGCCAGATCCAAGCGGAGCAAGGCTAGACGAAGTGTAGCGCCTTCGGTTATATAATGCCTGCAAAATAATTTTTTTCTGATTTTATTATTATTTTTTGATTTTTTTATTTTTTTGTGACTTTAATTAGTCAGTCGGTTTGGTCCGACCGAGACCCACAACGCATTGAGCCCAAACGTCTTCGGCTAGGGCGACACCTAAGAACGCCCAGCGGAGCAGGCGGTCGGCCGGCGTAGCGGCGACCAGAGGAACAGTGACCGGCGGAGCGGCAGTCTGTGGAGTGGCCATCTGCGGAGGAGTGGCTGCGGCTGCGGCTTGGGCAGAGGCGGTCCCGGCGGCGGCGGCTGCGACGCAGCGGAGGTGGCCCGGCCGATGCGGCGGTGCAGACGGAGACGACCTAGGCGACAGCGGCGGCTCGGGCGGATGCGGAAGTAGGATGGCTCCGGTGGCCTCGGGAGCTCGGCGACGTCGCCGTCTGCAACGGCTTCACCGGGAAGGCGACTGGCGACGGCTCGGAAGCGGCGGCCTGGCGATCGACGGCGACAAGCACGACGGCCTGCGGGGCGGCAGCCGATGGGGCGTTCGGGCAAAACAGCAGGTGGAGCGGGCGGAGCAGCAGGCAGATCTGGAGCGGTGGCGGTCGGGGGCCAAAGTGGGCGACGGGGAAGCCAAGCGGTTGCCTGCAACTTCGGTGGCGGCTCGGATCCGGAGCTACGGCCGACGGCGGAGAAAGATGGTGATGGCGTGGCGATATTGGCACAGAGACCGTGGCAGCTGGCAGAGGCGAGGACGGTGGCCTGGACGACCGCGCTCTCGACGGCAGAGAGCGCGCCGAGGAGCTGAACCCCGCGCTCGGTGGCGCCCTCGACGGAGGAAAACGGGGATGGCCCGGCGGTGAGCGCCTCTTCCCTCCCTTCCTTGGTTCATCTCTCTCCCGCAAGCCCTCCGATCTGCTGTTTGCGGTGGTTGCAGGAGACGGACGAGCGACAGGGCTAGGTCTGAGGTGATGGCGGGTCGGGAAGATGCTGCAGTGATGGAATCCTTCTGGTTTGGAGCTGGTGCGGCCTGTGGGACGTAGCTGATGGCTAAACTCCTCCCAGATTCAAGTGCTGCAATCTTGGCGTTGGTTGCCATGTTCTGCCGCGTCAAGTCTGCAATCTGGGACTCCATCTCGGCATTCTGCTGCACGATCCCAGCCATCTACTTCTGGATTTCTTTAAACATTGCTCTCACGGAACTGGCCTCCTCGCCGGAAACCATGGTAGCAGAAGTCGTGGGAAGGGATCAACTGCTCTGATATCAAGTTGTCATGAACCGTAGTTCATGAGGAATAAATACCACCGAGAAGATGGCCGGATGGCGTCGGCGTAGAACGAGAAGGAGAGAGACTAGAGATCTAGACGAGGAAGACTATGATAATTCTCTGGTTGATTACAATAGCATACGGTAGCCATCTTATATAGATGACTCCCCCTAACAGATGGAATCTAACTCCAATCATATCTCTAATTATATCTCTAATATAAGGAAATCAATCTCTAAATCAAATAGAAACCAATCTCTAATTCCTAATAATAAACCGACTAGACCCAAGACCCACCTCTATGACATGTCATTATGCTATCTTTATATCGTCTATTGTCTCATAAGAAATCGTTAATTTCTATATTTTTTGTATTTTTATTACATCTATATACATATATCTTTGTATCGGTATCTTGAAAAATCCTAGATCCGAAGTCCGAACATCCATCTTAAAAATCCTGGGTCCGCCAAGCCCGGTGGTGACGATGGCAGCGCAAGAAGCGGCGGCGGCTCGGGCGGCACGGCGACAACGGTCCTCCGTGCACACCGCGCTGAGCAAACCGCCGCCCCTCGCCTGTCCGCGCTGTCCGCGTCACGGGCTTCGCCCCATCGCCCTGAGCCTCGCCAAACCCGTCCCTAGCCGCTCCCGTCGTCGTACCTCACTGCAAGCGAGTTCCACCGCGCTGCCAGGCCTCCACCGTGGCTAGCCCGCCTCGGGTCGACCCGAGCCAAACCACCACCACGGGGAAGGCCATCGTGGCCCCCTCTAGCTCTTGCGCAAGCCAATTCGGCCAGACCGCTGCCGCATCTCGCCGATGGCGAGCCCTCCTCTTCACGGCCGCCACAACCGTTGTCGTCCCGATTCGACAGCCACAAGCTTCATCCGCGCTGACCGCCACCACCCACTGCTCCCAACTTGCCTGAGAACACGCCGTGCATGCGTTGTCCCTGCCAGTCCACTGCTACAGCCAGCCGCCGACGCGCCCCCTTTCTTTCCCCTGTTTTGGCCCTAGGCAAGAACGATTTAGCCAAGCAAGATTCAAGAAACGTACAAGCATTTCCCCAAGGTTGGGCTCAAAGCCAATCCCTGAACTTCTTCGCTCTGGTGTCGCCGCTCTGGCGCGGCTGGGTCACCGGAAGGATCGGGGAAGTTGGGGGCCTCCGCCTGAGAAGCCACATGAGCTAGCCTCCGCTCTGCTCCCAGTTGGTGCGCCCGCCTGTCACATCCCACAGAGAAAGCCGACTGGAAGAAGGAGATCACCAATCGGAAATCTGAGGAATCACGAAGGAATCAAAGGGGAAATTGCAGACAATCGCAAGAACAGACAATCGCAAGAACAACTAAAGCTAGGGCTACAGTAGACATAAGATATTTTGACGGTGAATGAGTCTCCCATTCATTCCCAAAGATATGTATATGAGTACACCAACTGACATTTAGGTCTAAAACATGATTACAGAATTAACAACCGAGCTAACTGAGCTTCAAGTACTAATAGTAGGTAATCAACAACTATTAAACTAGCTGTTGTCGAAGTCATCTGGACGTTGAGATTCCCACAGCGAAATAGGCCTCCAAGCCGTCCGATGAAACCAGCAGAAATGAAGTGAAACGTTATCTTCAGACTTCTTCTTCTTCTGCCATCTTCAGATATTGCGGATTCTGACATTTCCCTCCCCTTGAAACCATACTTGTCCTCAAGTATACTTCTCTGGAAACCAATACTTAACAGTCTGGGAATAAAATTCTGGGAATGTACTCTTGATAAAATCAGCATCTTCCCAAGTTGTGTCTTCAGGAGGCAAATTGATCCATTGGATTAACCACTGGGTCTCCAATATATCACAGCGGGGTAAAACTCTCGTTTCTAGCTTGGTCAAACGATCTTCAATAACAGCAGTATCTTCAACTGAGGCACCATTGCTACCAGTCAAGACAATTAGTACCAGTAGGAAGATTGATGCAGGGTTGTGCATCTCCTCACTCAGGCCCAAGTCTTCCAGAATAGAAGTAACAAATGTGGAGAAGTAGTGTACAGCATAGGAGTCAGCACCTAACACAGATCCATAAATTGTAAGGTAAAATAAACCTTTCCTGCCCATTGGAAACAATTTCATCCCCTGGAAAAGGACAATCAGCACAACAAGTAGGACTTCAAGAGCCATAAAGCTGCTATAGGAAAATGGTGCCCATTTACTAACAATGGTTGACAGGAATAACAGAACAGATCCGATACCAAGGCAAGCTAGACGCCATTTCTGAAATTCTTCTTGAGTGGAAAAATGAAAGCTAGTAGATGTCTTATCAACCAATTTCACATCAACATATTTGCTTCCAAGTGGAGGCTTTACAGCATTCCACATGCCATTTTGCAAAACTTGCCATTCACCCATCCCACATTGGGAAAAACCCTTAGAAACATTCCCATACAAGCAAATCTCTACCTTCCAATGGAATTTCTCCGGCATTGATTGAGAAACATTTATCCTGACAGTGACTTTCATAAACTGGAGACTAAATTGCACTAACACTGCACAACTGTCACTGTTTTGTTTTCCTTCAGGATCCAGAAACACCACCTTTACAAACCGGCATGCTTTAGTAATGCATATCTGGATATTGTTATAAGTTAACTTTGCTTTACAGTCAACTCGAACTCCATGTAGAATCAGCCTAAAAACCTGTGTTGCAGAATCCATAGCAATCACCATCCTAAAACAGAGCATTACTGGCTGGCAGCCAAGTTTGCATAACACTCTTTATGAGAGCCTTGCCCATTAGTTCCTTCTCATCAGTCTTCAGGGTCACACCAAGCTTCCGCAACATTGGCCACCACTTATCCTTCTGATCATTCTTACAGATCTTGATGATTTGCTTGATTGGCTCATAGTATAATTGAACAAAACCTCTCTCCTCCATCATAGATTTTACAGCTCCTCCTTTGTCAATGAGCTCATCCAGAATCTCCTTGCCAATCTTTCCCTTGATAGTTCCATTCCTTATGGATGCAGCCAGTTCAAAAAGCTTCAAAGGTGCTAATTTAATTTCGTCTATTGAGAGTTTTTCATTTATCAGATAAGCAACAAGGTCCTTGCCCAGGTGAGATCTGGTACCCTTCCACAGAGGCTTCAATACCATATCAAAACCTTCTATACCATAAGGTGCAGCAGTCCCAGCAAGTGCAGCAAGAGAAAGTGCAGTGATTGTCCTCACTTTCTGGTTCTCATCACTTAGATCATGCTGTACAATCTTGATACTAGTATGATGAGCCTGCCCGAACTTCTTACTCTGACAAACAGCCTTCAAGAATGGCAGAAGGGCAGAGATACCCAAAGCAGCCTGATCATCACATTCACACAGGATATAGAACAAGAATGAATCAACATCATGGTATAGTGTCTTGTGATCAAGAGATAGCTTGGCCATATAACAAAGGTTCTGTCCATAAACCTTGTTCTTCTTACCATCAACATCCAACATCGACAGAGTTCCACTTCTATAGATTTCATCACCTGGGAGATGTTTATGATCACACTTCTTCAAAACTGTATCATTAGTAAGTTGTTTGTAAGCATTCCCCTTTGACACTGCTTCAGCTCCCTTATCCATGCCATTGGCCATCCAGTTAACTTCACAAAAGTTTAAATCTGGCCAAGGTGGAAGATTCCAGAGCAAACCCACAATATACAGCTGTTGCATACTAAACCTTGGTAACTTCTCCCACAGAATGGCTTCATAGTTTAGGACATGGACATTTACTTGTTTGTATGTATCTCTGTATTTTGGATTATTGAACTTACAAGCAAAAGGTTCATCTGAATCCAATGAAGAGAATTTGGAATACTCTAACATCAATCTCCTAGAGAAACAGTGGTAACTTTTAGGCAACGTCTGAGCCCTACCAGCAGCAGAGACAACACCAAATGTGAGTCCACTCCCAACTCCTAGAGGTGAGCTCTGCCATCTCATATTTTTCGACCTCCCGGGATCCCAAACACGGACAACCTCACCAGACTTTTGTATTTCTTCAATGACAGGTTTGAGGGAGTATACCATAGGAATATTTCCAAAGCCAGTGAAATGCCTAACTTGCCAATTCAAGGTGTTCAGAACCACTTCCTCAATAAAGGCTTGCTTGTCATCCATTGACCAATCAGGATCAGCAAGCATAATCTCTTTCGGGCAATTATGTGTGTATGGATCTATGCCATATACCTCTTGCTCAAGAATTGCTTTCCCAGGTACCCATCTAGGTTGATACTCCACAGAGCAAAGTTTGGCTTTCACTTTGGTTTGCTCCATCTGCTCTATCTTCATGTTGTTAGAGTATGATAATTCGTCATCAACAGTGGATACACTAAGAACCCTCTTGTTACTAGGATTGGAACCCCATTGTTTAGCCTGGTACTGAGGGTGCGGTTGACTCAAATTTTCTTTAGGGTTCTGAAATCACTGCCTATCTAAGGCTGGTTCTTGGCTAGGGTTTTGGTGATTCCCGGTGGAAGAAGCCCAAGAACACGGCAATGGATCTTGATCCCAACCAGTGGTAACTAGAGAAAGACCAGTGGTAGGAAGTTTGGAGTTACCTTCGGGTGTGCTCTTCAACTGAACTCCTTGAGTGCTATTCAAATTAATCTGCCTCAGATCTTCAGTTCTTCTAGTCTTCTCATTCTTCAATTCGGCCGGTGGAGCCCGATCTGGTAAACCTCTTGGCTCCTCTGGTGGTCGCAAGTGAACAACTCACCAGACGGCCGTGGGATCGGACGCATCCGCTTCGTACCTCACCACCGACTTCATCATCTTCCCCAGATCGAAGCCCGGTTTGGGGATTTTACCACAGATTTGGAATCTGGAACCCGCGCCAAGCACCGATTGGTCCGCCGCCCTGGATCGGAAGGGATTGGGGATTCTACGAGGAACATACCATCCAGCCCAATCGCTCCAAACCATTTGTTGCCGAGAATAGTCTTGCTCTGATAAGGAAGAAGGCCGGACCACTGGTGCGCCGCCATAGCCGGATAAGGAGGAAGGCCGATACGCTGGTGCGCCGCCATAGCCGGATACGGAGGAAGGCCGGTCCGCCGTCACAGATCGCCAGCGACTAGGGATTTTACGAGGATCCGAGATCCCAACCCAATCGCTCGCCACCACTTCTTGCCGAGGATGGAACGGCTCTGATACCATTTTGTCACATCCCACAGAGAAAGCCGACTGGAAGAAGGAGATCACCAATCGGAAATCTGAGGAATCACGAAGGAATCAAAGGGGAAATTGTCAAGAACAGACAATCGCAAGAACAACTAAAGCTAGGGCTACAGTAGATATAAGATATTTTGACGGTGAATGAGTCTCCCATTCATTCCCAAAGATATGTATATGAGTACACCAACTGACATTTAGGTCTAAAACATGATTACAGAATTAACAACCGAGCTAACTGAGCTTCAAGTACTAATAATAGGTAATCAACAACTATTAAACTAGCTGTTGTCGAAGTCATCTGGACGTTGAGATTCCCGCAGCGAAATAGGCCTCCAAGCCGTCCGATGAAACCAGCAGAAATGAAGTGAAACGTTATCTTCAGACTTCTTCTTCTTCTGCCATCTTCAGATATTGCGGATTCTGACACCGCCGGTACCCCCTTCAACCACCTGGGAGCCACAATCTTGGTGGGTTTCTTGGTACCCCGCCGCATCACCTGAGGGGACATCAGAGGAGGGGGGCTTGGAAGTCTCGCCGGTATCAGACAGCATGAGTTCTTGTTTGCTTTCTTGGCCAGCCGCAGCCTCAGAATCAAGCGGGGTAGAGCTTGCGGTGGAGGCGGCGTCGTCGGCCAGTGCAGCGCTCTTGCCCTTGGCCGCAGACGTGGCACCCTTGTACGCCGCAGCGGGCGGCGGCGGCGGCGCTCCGGTCTCGCCCTCCGCCGCAGTAGTGGCGACCTCTGACGCGGCAGCAGTGGGTCAAGCAGATACGCCACGGAAGCATGAGTATGGCCACGGAAGCAGCCGCATGCGCTAGCTCAGCCTGTTCTGTTAGCAAACGGCCGAAATGATCAAAAGTGCATATGAAAATAAGTTAAATTAAGAGAGCTTAGAAAGTAAAATAAAAGTTTTAGGAGGTATAACCTCACAAGTTTGTAATCTACAGTGCAATTTTCTCTTATATTTTTCTTTACAAGTTATCGCTTGCATTTCTTAATTGTCTGGATTGCCACCTCTCATCTAGTATTCGTTGGGTACAAGCTTATATACATGAAAAAGTGTGGGGGAAGATTGTTTCGCCCTTCACATGATAGCGAATAGACTGTAGAAGCTTGATTACTTCATTTGTGTTTTCATCCTGCTCAAAACCAGTCAACTCATGATTCATGAACAAGGAAAGTGTGGGAAAACTTCCAAGTTCCAACTCTTCTTTTTCTCATACATTAAAGTGCCGGAAAGTTTTCTGCTTTTATGATTTGGGAATATGTTGCTGTTTTAATTGGGAAGTAGGAGAGCCAACGGAAGTCTAAAAATGAAGTATTCAATATGAAACATGTACAATCAGAATATGTTAAAAATCATTTGCAATTGCACTGATGAGAGTTGAGGTATTCACATCGAAATACACGGTAATAAAATATTCTGTGGCTAAAGGAAATGGATGTTCCATTGTCAATGGATGTATCCAGCACATTGAAATGGAGCATACTGACTTCAAGTTTTGATAAACATATGCAAATTTATGTCCTAGGAGGTACTGACCAGTGACCACACAATTTAGTGGGTTCGTCTCAACTGAGCAGGCGTCACTTGCGTCTGCACTGATTGATGCAATGCATTTATGATTTCTTGTCTCTTATCTCTTTGTTCATGATTCATTAGCATGCTTACTCCGAACAATTGTGCCCTTTATTAAATTTTATATTTATACTGTACTTGGGGCCTGACGTCAGGAGTATGCATTTTGCAGAGTTCTTTTTGTTTTGAAGAGGGACTGGATGACTGTGCGTCCAAAGGAACTGCCACATGGATCTAAACTAGTACAGTCTTTGTTTTGCCCTCCCACCCAATTAAAGGTAGGGATAATTCCATACGTGATAACTGGGCAATGTTGCTCAAGATTATGATCCTGACCAGGGTTAATACAACTGCTTACACGAAATAGTTCAGTTATGATTGTAAACAATATTCTTGTGGATGTTGACAGTGATAACATGCTGTTTACTGCTTACAAGTTAAATCCTTGGCAATTTTGCTTACATATCAAAGACACCATCTGTCATATATTTAATGAGTTGTCACTTAAATTATATTGTAGATCATGGGCCTTGATCCTCCTTTTGGATTAAAAGCAATGCTTGCGAACAAATTCAGTCACAAGGCACTGACCATCAAGCCGAAGATCATGTTGTATACACGAGGGCATATCGGTAATTTCTCAATTGGTAAAAGAAATAAAAGAGAAATGCAGGCGGGCCCACCTGTTGGTGAGCCGCGCAAGAGATAAGGGGAAGGAGATGCGTGCCTAAAGGCGCAGGCCCTAGCAGGCGTTTCGGCGGATTCGGTCAAATCTGGCGATTTCGGTGGGGAGCGGCGAATGGAGGCGGCGACTAAGGCGCAGGCTGGCCCGGGTCCCTCGGGGCCAGCCGCTCGCGCCGACTCTCCGCAACCTCCCACCTCCACTATTTCAAGATCGGGCTCCTCCGTGCGGTTGGTGTGACTAATCTCTTCCGATCTGTTTTTGCTCTCCGAAGTCCTCTTCTTCCTCTCCGGTTTCGGGCTGTGCGGTGGTTGAAGGCTTCGGCCCCATCTCCGATTGAGCGCCTTTGCTTCTGGTTCCGGTTGCCCTTTTGTGGGGTTGAGTGGATCTGGAGGTTGTAGCCTAGCCGAGGAGAAGGACGAAGAGGGTGACGACTCTCTGCTGTTTTGAACGCACTTGGCCGGTGTGTTCTTGCGGTCTTGTGCGGCAATACCCCGACCTTCGACTCCGGCAGCGGTTTCCCGTGGTCGGTGAGGGCTTTGTATCTCCGAAGGCCACACTCCTCTTCTTCATTGGCACAGAGGGGCGATAGGTTTTCTGGGACAGCGATTACATCGTGCCTTGCCCTAATTCTAAGAGTACTCTTCGGTTTGATTGCTTCTAGGCGGTTTTGACTACCGTCTGCACTATGAGTGTTCGATTTATCTTCATATAGCTGCTGTTGTATTTGTTCTTTAGTCTCTGTCTTAGAGCACAAATACTTGGAATGCTATATGTTGTGTGGGATTAATGATTGCTCTGTGATGAACTAGTCAATTTCTGAGATAACACTTGATAACAGTATTAGGATCTTGAGCTCTATTAGTTTGTTTCCCTGTCAGTGCCTTAAATATCCTTTTGGCTGGATAGACTTGTTCATATGCAACTATATCCTACTGTGCAGTAGCTATTCTGGGAAGGATTCTTTATTTAGATTCACTCCAACTGTTGCATGTTAGTGCGTTGATATATACTGCATGTTAGAATCTGATTTATAGCCTGAGTATTGTCTGTATTCTTGTTGATTGTGAACATTTACCGAAAGGTTTGTCTTACTGTTTTCTGGTTCTAACAGTAGAAACCTTTTATAGCTCAAATCCTGATTACTTGATTATTGAGTAGTTAATAAAGAAGATTTGACATAGGCATGAGAAGGCCAAGGTTTACAATCTTGCGCAACTTTGTTCTGAGAGCAATAATAAAACAATTAATTTGTAATCTGCTAGATTTAATTGTTTTATTGTTCTTAGGACTGTTATGCACATTATTATTTTCAGCAGTGATGATGTTATATTCTATGAATATATATATGAATGTGAATGGCAAGATAGAATTTCATGTTTATATGCAATTTATGTCATTCTTATTATGCTGGAAATATGTTATTTATATGATTGTTTTGGCTGGAATTAAATATAGAAATATGCTTATACCGCAATATTTACAACAAATCATTATACTAATTGTCCCCAAGGAGGCCGAAAGGTAATGAAGATCTTTCTGGGAAAAGATTACTTAATAGATATACATCTGTTGTTACTACTTTTTTCCTTTGTTTATTTTTCACCTCATTGCTGGGCATTACCAGGTTAGATCGGAAGTGACAAACTTATGATTTGGTTTGGGAGGATAATCAAATTCTTTCTGGGAAGGTATGAACCTACATCTCCATTGAACATTACAGCTGTTTCGCTTGCTGAAATAGTTGACATTTATATGTTGCAGTCATTCTATTTGCCCGGTTCATTGGATGTGACAAACAAATAGACCAATGGAATGCCTCTCTAGTCTCCACCCCCGCTCCATTTGTGGAGTCACTCTGATTGGACAGAGAAGCAAAAGAAAATAGCTGAGGAGCATGTTCACACTGAAACATTGAAGGTTGTCTCCCATGCCAAAGAAGCATCTTTTTGATGACCTCCCTACACAGAATCATGGTGAAGTCACTTATGATCAGAACTCCACATCTGGAAAAGAGACACATGGATGAATAAAATGAAATTTGTTACTGGGAAACCGGAACAAGTAGATGGATTTCCTCCAGAAAAGTAGAAGTCCTCCAGAAAAGTAAGTAGAAGTTGCATTCGAGGAAACAAAGATTGCATCGAACAAAAGTGATACTTGTCGATCAGATCAAATTGGTGTTCATCGTGAAGAGAGAGATGCTCATTCTGACTTCAAAATTGCTTGTTACAATGACGGCAGAAAAGCATTAGAGGGAGAAGTGAATCAGAGAAAACAGGAGGCGGCGATGATGCAAAAGCATATTCAGATATGAGTATCTCACTCTCAGACTCCAGGAATTCTCAATACAAATCAAGGAGCTATTCCCTTCCAATGCCAAGTGAAACTGAATATCCCTCAGAGAGGATGGCACATCAGGATAATTATTTCAATCATCCTGTACCAGAGCCCTGCACATCTGCCCTTGAGAGGGAACCAAATAATGTTTTTCCACTGATAATGTTGGTGCTGGCTCAAGTATGTACGGTCCCAATCTTGTGGAGCTGATGGGGCTGTATGCTGGTGATCCAACTGGTAATTTATGCGGTTCAACATCTGGTGGATGGAACTGTTGGCAGCTTTTACAGGAGCCAGAACTTTGAAGATTAGAAGGTGGATTACAGTCATTACAGCATGGAGAGTGCTGGCTCTGCTCAGAGGAATCTAGTGCCTGGTAGAGAGATGTGCAGGAGAATGCAAGAACGTACGGTGGACACGCCAGGGATGATAATCCCCAAACAGCCACGAACCCACCTGCGACAGATATTGGAGCACAGATAAGAATGTACGGTGGACACATCAGGGATGATAATCCCCAAAACAGCCATGAACCCACCTGCCACAGATATTTCAGCACATATTAGAATGTATGGTGGGCAGAGTACCTATGATCACCCGCATTCAAGTAAATATTCTGTTCTTCAGATGCTGAGGAGTCTGCTTGAACTTCTTCCACATATGGAATGCCGTCTTTGGGTTCAACAAGGAGGTCGGCGATAGATAAGTATACTCCCATTCTTGATAAAACAAACTACACAACAGGCCCAAGAGGCACGTACAATGTTCCTGACTTTAGGAGGGATATGCCACCTGATCCTGTGAACTTTTCTTCCCGGCAGCAGTATCCATACCCGTGTCCAGGCTCTTCCGGGGGTTGGCTTGGCTAGTGACTGAAGCTTCAAAATTTTCAATAGAATTATGGTCTGACTTCCTCTGTGCTTGCGTTGGCAGGTGTAATATAACAAAACAATAAGAGATGGCCTAGAGGATGCTTAAGTTAAAATTTTGCTGCGTATCAAGTTGGTTATACCATTTGTTGTTCATCTTTGTAACATTGAGCAGTTGAGCTTCGTCTAAGGAATAGCTAATTTGCTAGCGGTGATTGTACATAATTTTTTTTCTTGCAATAGGATTTTGGCGTAAATATGATGTGTATGACCTGTGTTTGAGGTGCTGATAATTTGTATGTACCAATTGCAGCATCTCAATTGATTTATCTTCATAGTTTGCCAATATTAGTGTTGGTATCGCCAATATTACCAGCATCTGCACATACTTTGGGTGGTATGAAGTGCATGATGGTAAGGCCTGGGAAGTAGCATGTTCCTAACCTGTAATCCTTCACTTGGTTGTTTCAACTGTTGTAATGTATTTGTTGTGGACACAGGCTAAACAACAAATTAGGAGAGTAGTAGAGTGGTTATGATGAATAGGCTATCCTTACCCGCCTCCATAACCAGGGGCATATATATACATGTCCATAAGGCATGATTAGAATAATACCCTCACATTTGAGCACCCTGTAGAGGGGCATACATGTCATTGTACATATCTCACTGGGCCTTGTAGCCCCTAATAGGCCGGATGGGCTTAGGTGGGGGTCATCCCTACTACAGGAGCTTTCATAGTAAAGGGTTTCTCGCAGGTCGAAACCATGTCATCGAGCCTTTTGGCCCCCTCCATCCTCACGGCTTGTGTTGCAATTGATCGTGGGCTTTTTGGTTTCTGACCGTACTGAATTCTGACCGGGGTTGTGCAACCATTTCTCGCATAGTGGGACACGCGGTTGTGCGTGGTTGGTCCGTCGTGTGCTGCCGGTTGAAGTTTGATCAGGGTCGTGCAGCCGTTTCTTGCGTCGTGGGACACGCGGCCGTGTGCGGTTGGCAAGTCGTGTGCTGCTGGTTTTCGTCGGTTGGGTTCCCCATGCGCAGCTGAGGAGTCCAGCAGGCTTTAAAGCGTTGTGGCCGTCGCGTCGCTGACCCATGTGCTTGACTTGCTGTGACAGTATTGCCTTTTCGCCGACGCTCCACCACGTGCTCTCGCCATATACGCCAGTCGTTGCCGCCTGCATTGCCACTCCGTCCCCCTTCTGCGCCGGCACCGATTGGTACGCCGTGTCGTGAATAGCCCAGCTGCAAGCGCGTCCTCCATTGCCACCGGCCACATCACCGAGCACCATAGCGGAATGGCCCATGGTGAGGAGTGCTCTCGCTGGCCAAGCGGCAACGCCTCATCGAGTTGCGGCGGCTCTTCCAGCCGTCGGGGGTCGTCGACGACCGAGGCAAAGTACGACCAAGGCTGGCGGGTATCGCTCTCCGATTCAACATGCGAGACCTCGTAGAGGAGTACTGCATGTACGGCATGGCTCTGCTGGCGCGTCCATGGCACGTACAGTCCGGTCCTACCGCGAGGATGGCATATGGCCCACGGTCGTGTCCTTGGTGAGGCCTGTCAAACCGAGTAAGTCTTCTGCCTTAAGCATTGCACCTAATCTGGTTATGCTGCAAATCATAAGTGTGCCTTGATTCAATGGCAAAGCTCACCCTCAAAGATGCAGAGCGTGTGGCGACCGTTTTCCTTGGGCCGTATGTGGCCAAGAGCATGGCCTTCGAGAAGCGGTCACAGCGAACATCGGGCGGGTGAACCGAGTGTGCGAAGCTCTTGGTATCCTCGTGCCAGAATGCGCTGCACTGAGCATTGGCCAGCTTCGCACCCGCGAGGGCGATGGTACCATGCTCGGCGCCCCTCCCCCCAGAGGAATCCATTGAGGTTGAGGAGGCCACTGCAGGCATCGACTCCAAGCTAGCTGAGTATGCGAACTCAGATCTGGAGGCTGAGGCAGGCCACAGCGTTGGTGACAGCCAATGCGTGGATGGCGCGGGGCCCGCCAGCGATGCAAGTGACGAGGCCGACGGTGGTCACAGGCCTGACGTGGACGCGAGAGGTGAATGCGAAGGCTTCTCGCCTACGCCCACTGTGGGGCTCGACAAGGCACGTCCTAAGGCACCTGTAGCGAAGCATGCCCGTGTGTGTCTTCTTGCGGGGGAAAGCGACCGTTTCTAAGTGGTGGTGACCACGCTCTCTGAGGAATCAAACTCTGAGGCGGATGCCATCGGCACCGAAGTGGGCTCCATACCCAGGGCTGCTGGTGATGCCCCCGCGAGCACCCATCCGGCAACCACAGGTGCAGCTGCCTCCTGACCATCTTCCCCTATCCGTGATGCAGGTATAAATGCTTCCTTCTCTCCTCGATTTGCTCGCTGACACCATCGTCAAGTCAGCAGGCCCTCAATCCCCAGGGCACGCATAGGGCTCCAACGATGGAACTGGTCGTGGGGGGGACTGGCGCTCCTGCTATGGACGTGTCATTGATGTTCGCCCCTATCGACGCTGCCAGCTTGAAGACCCGGCGTCTGATCGTGGTGTACTTCGTCCCCCAGCCGGAGGCGTTGCGAGCGTTCCAGGGGCCGCAGACTGCATGGACGCGAGTCTGGATCGCCGGACCCTATCATCGTGCGGACCGAAGCTCCTGGAAAGTACTCTCGAGGCCACGAAGATGAAGGTACTTATACCAACTTGCACTGATTATGTTTCTAGGGACGTTGTTGACCGCGCTGTGCCGTGCAGGCACTCGCTCTCGCCCACGTCTTGAAGGCGGCTAGGGCCCGTGAACGGAGTGGCCTGCAGGAACGGCTCAATGCCACGGATGCGGAGGCTACCGCTATGCGGCAATCCGTCGAGGATGCCATTGCAGCCTACGTGTCGAAGGATGAGCACATCCACTTTCTCGAATCCAAGGGCGTAAAGGCTATTGCCGATGCACATGCCTTGGTGGAGCGGACTCAGCGTACCGCCTTCGAAGAATGCGAGGGGCTGCTACAGCAGATTGCTGGGCTGGAAGAGGAGAAGGCTCGGCTAATGTCCATGATCGAAGAGAAGGACAGTGTGCTGGGCGACGCCTCGCTGACAGCGTGGAGCTCGATGAAGGCCCTAGAGAACACACTCTCCGAGCTTGCTGTTGTGGTGCCTCCCCGGACCTTTGGGCCCAAGGATCTGTTGAGCAGTCTTCAGAGGATTGGAGAGGCCTCAGTGCTCGCACTGAGTGCCGCACAATCCTACGGCAATCACTGCTCGCTCGTGACGACCCAGATGGTCCTTGGCCTTCTTCACCATTGGGGTTGCCTACACGTGGGTGAGCTAGCTAATATGCGCCTGGAATTGCCTGCGGGGAGTGGGGTCATGTCTGGGGCAATGCATGTGATACGCCGCTCCGCCCGTGCATTCCATCAGCGGATATGGCATTACATCGGCGAGGCCGCAGCAAAGGTCGCTATGAGGTGGAGCCTGCAGGGCGATGGTGATCTTGGCACTTGGCTTGATGAAGTGCCCCGACGAGACGAAGGTGGTGCAGCTGGCTCCAACACGGTGTCGATCCACAGGTGTGATGCCGAGGTCCTACACTCACACATGCAGCCAACTATATACATCTCCTCGCTCTTATGTAAACGGCGCTGCATGACTACCCATCTTGGCAATATATCTTGAATGAAAATGTGCGACAAGTCATGTCCTTATATTTAATGTTTGTGACAAGTAGGTGCTTGACAAAGGCTATTTGCTAGTTTCGGACCTTATGGGTCGGCGTCGCCTTCAACACTGGGGCTGGGCGAAGGATTCCTTACGATTTTGGGAGGAGCAGCGCTCGACGGGGGAGGCCTCTGTGTGGGAGTATATAAAAATAGAGGATTCAGTGGATGAATAGTACAGCCGAATAACTCTGAGTGAATGTACATTTAAAACGTTATCCCCTTGCAAACATTACTTGCAATGTTATGAAAGTATCGCCTAAGGCGATGACTTCCCTCGTGCATCCATTTTGTAATCATAGCTACCTTTCGATAGCACTTCGCCACCATAACGAGTCATCTGGTGCCGCGACGGTAGGTAGGACTCAGGATGGATGAAATCGGCGGCGAGACGAGAATACCATGGGCCCCATCCCTCGCCGTTGGACGTAGTATCAATGAAGAAGGCTAGGAACAAAGAGTCAACATGGGCCCCTCAAGCTCCGTCCCAACCTATCGGGCGGGTGTCAGCGAAGCTGGCAGTGGGATGAAGTAGACGCGCGCGCTTCGTCCCCCCTTCAGACTAGCGTCAGTGAAGCTAGCGGTGGGACGAAGTGGACGCACACGGTCTGTCCCCCACCCTTCGGACTAGCATCAGTGAATCTGGTGGTGGGATGAAGCGAACAAGCACGCTCCGTCCCTCGCCCTTCGAACTAGCACCAGCGAATCTGGCGGTGGGATGAAGTAGACACTCAAGCTCTGTCCCCCACCCTTCTGACTAGCGTCAGCAAAGTTGACGGTGGGATGAAGTGGACGTGCACGCTCTGTCCCCCACCCTTCGGACTAGCGTCAGCGAAGCTGGCGGTGGGACGAAGTAGACGCGCGTGCTCCATCCCTCACCCTTCGAACTAGCGTCAGCGAAGCTGGCGGTGGAACAAAGTAGACACGTGCAGTCCATCCCCCACCCTTCGGACTGGTGGTGCGATGAAGTGGATGCGCACGCTCTGTCCCCCACCCTTCGGACTAGTGTCAGCGAAGCTGGCGATTGGACAAAGTGGACGCACACACTCTGTCCCCCACCCTTCGGACTAGTGTCAGCAAAACTGGCGGTGGGACAAAGTGGACGCACACCCTCTATCCCCCCACCCTTCAGACTAGCGTCAGCGAAGCTGGCGGTGGGACGAAGTAGACGCGCGTGCTCCGTCCCCCACCTTTCGGACTAGCGTTAGCGAAGCTGGCGGTGGGACGAAGTGGATGCGCACGCGTGGTGGCAGTGACTTAGACTCTGCAGGTGTGTGTGTGCGAAGGGTAAGACGTCGTCTTATTTATACTCTGTAGAGTGCGTTGGAAGGGTATCCTCCGCGCGTCTTATTTACACTCCGTAGAGTGAGTGTAAAGGGTATCCTCCGCATGTCTTATTTATACTCCGTAGAATGCGTGTGAAGGGTATCCTCTACAGGCGTCTTATTTATACTGCGTAGAGTGCACGCAAAGGGTGTCCTCCACACGTCTTATTTATACTCCGTAGAGTGTGCGTGGAGGGTATCCTCCGTGTGTCTTATTTATACTCTGTAGAATATGCGCGAAGGGTATCCTCCGCGCATCTTATTTATACTCCGTAGAGTGCACGCAGAGGGTATCCTCCGCGTGTCTTATTTATAATCCATAGAGTGCACGTGAAGAGTATCCTCCATGCATCTTATTTATACTCCGTAGAGTGCGCGTGGAGGGTATCCTTCGCACATCTTATTTATACTTTGTAGAGTGCGAGCGAAGGGTATCCTCCGCGCGGCATGTGTGAGATAGTGGGACACAAGTCTCTTCATGAACAGTGGGCTTTATTTATTTTCTCGTTTGTGCGGGTGAGCTGTTACACATGGTGTGGCACCAGCAAGAAGCTGGGTGGGCTTTTGCCCCTATGCATAGTATCGCCGTAGGCGATCTACATTCCATGTGTGGCGGAGATTTCTTCCATCGAGGGTTGCGAGACAATACACCCCATGGTGTAGAGCTGCAGTGATGATGTAGGGGCCCTCCCACTTGGACTCAAGCTTGCCCACTATCACCGTGTCCAATGCCATTCTAAGGACAAGGTCTCCCATCTGGAATTTTTACAAGTAGACGGTGTGGTCATACACGCGCACTGTGCGGCATGCGTATTTTGCGATGTGCTCAGTAGCGTCGACATGTGCATCGTTGAGGAGGTCCAAAGATAGTGCTCGCTCTTTTGTTGGAGCCTGACTAAGGGCTCTCATTTATCCGGTCTTGATTTCTTCTGGCGTGACCACCTCATCTCCAAAGAGAAGCTTGAATAGCGTAAACCCTGTTAGGCGCATGACCGTTGTGTAGAGGGGCCAGAGTACACTGGGAAGCTCTTCTGGCCATTTGCCTTACGGAGGCCCACAAGGCGTTTCTTGACATTGGCAGGGATTGCGCCATTTGCATGCTCAATTGCCCCGTTAGACTGTGCCATTTGTATGATGGAGGCATATCAGAGCATGATGCCCATGCGCTCACAAAATCCCTTAAAGGGCGTGGAGTCGAATTGCAAGCCATTATCGACAGTGACCTCCCTGGGCACTCTGACGTAGCAAATGATGTTCTGCTCCCCTAGGGCACGTGGGAGCAGTTCGATGACATCGATGCCCCATCACGCCAGTGACCAGACCAGTGGGATGGGCTGCAGATTGGTGGGAGGTCTGTGAATAACCCTTCCCATCCATTGGCATCCTTGACACCGGCGCACAAAGTCGTGCATGTCAGCGATGGCCGTTGGCCAATAGAAGCCATGCCAGAATGCATTTCCAACAAGGGATTTTGGCGTGATGTGTGAGCCACAAAGCCTTGCATGTATTTCGGCGAGGAGCTGCTGTCCCTCACCATGTGAGAGGCATCACAGTAGTGGGGTGCAAACCTCACGCTTGTAGAGCACACCATCTAGGATCTCGAAGGATCTGGCCCGATGCTGTAGCTGCCGCAGCTCGAGAGGGTCATCTGGTTCGTCTATCCCCTATAGAAAGCTGTAGATAGGCTCTCGCTAGTCGCCTTGCTGGGTGATCTGGTGGATGAGGGCTGTATCATGCTTGTCATGCTCGATAGCTGTAGTGGCTAGAACTTCGGTGAACGCCCCTACAGGCGAAGGGATTTGTTGACTGGCGGCTTTGCTGAGCATATCAGCGTGGTCATTGTCCACCTGCAGAACAACCTTCATCGTGCTGCCCAAGAAGTGCCACTCTTTTGCCCTAACAGCGGCTAGATATTTGGCTAGATCGGGGTCCTTGGCCTGGTAAGATTTGTCCACGTGCCCCGCAATCAAGCGCGAGTTAGTATGCACGAGTACCCTCCACGCGCCGAGGGCCTTGAGCTTGGCGAGGCCGAAGAGCAGTGCCTCATACTCAGCTATGTTATTTGTCACTGGGAACTTGAGACGTGCTAAGTATAACAGACGATGACCTTCCGGCGTAGTGACTATTGCACCCACCCTAGCGCCGGAAGCGCCGTAGGCTCCGTTGGTGTGGAGGCTCCACATCGGGTAAACCGGTAGCTGAGCTTGTGGCTGGGCTGGTGGGGTCCATTCGGCGAGGAAGTCCGCCATAACCTGAGACTTTATGGTCGTGCGCGAAGCATATGTCAGGGAGAAGGGCGCGAGCTCAGCCACCCACTTGCCAATGCGGCCCATTGACTCCTTATTTTGTAGCATTTCTGCCAAAGGGAATGAAGAGGGTATGGTGATGGTGAGCCAAGAAGTAATGGCGAAGCTTCCATAAGGCCATGACGAGGGCATAGGCTAACTTTTCTAGCTCGGTATACCGTGTCTTGGCGCCTTAAAGGGCTTCCAAGATGAAGTACATCGGTCGCTAAAGGGACCCCTCCTCGAGCACAAAGATTGCGTTGACTACTGTTACTGTAGCCACAAGGTACAGTAGCAATAGAGCCTCTGGTGCCAGGGACACGAGGGTGGGAAGCCTACAAGATGCCTTTTGAGGTCATCGAAGGCCATCACGCACCCTTCGTCCCAATGAAACCCATCGCACCCGCGAAGGGTTCTGAAGAATGGAAGTCCTCTCTTTGCTACCCTAGACAGGAAACGGCTTAGCGCGGCCAGGCGCCTGGTGAGCCTCTGGACCTCCGTTGTTGTCTTGGGTGGCTCCATGGAGAGGATTACGTTGACTTTGTCAGGGTTCGCTTGTATCCCCATCTTGACACCAAGAAGCTGAGTAGCTTTCCTGCCTGCACACCGAAGACACATTTGTCTGGATTCTACTTGATGGCTACCCGTCGGGGGTTGTCGAATGTTTCCTGAAGGTCTTGTCCATGGGAGATGAGTTGTCTGGTCTTGATAACCACATCATCAACTTAAGCTTCGATGTTCCTTATGAGCTGGAAGGCTAGGGCAGGGGCCACCAGATGCGTGAACGTAGCTCCCATGTTCTTGAGACTGAAGGGCATTCCGACAAAGCAGTATGTGCCTGCTGGGGTTATAAAACTTGTCTTGACTTCGTCCTCCTTATCCATATGGATCTGGTGATAGCCAGAGTATGCGTCCAAGAAACTCATTAGCTCGCACCCTGCCGTGGCATCCACCAGCTGGTCTATCCGAGGAAGCAGGTAGTTGTCTTTCGGACACGCCTTGTAGAGTGCGGTGAAATTGACGCACATACGCCATGCGCCACTCGCTTTTTTGACCAGCACCAGATTTGCGATCCATTCCGAGTGATGCACCTCGCGTATGACTCTGGACTGGAGTAGCTCGTGACCTTTGCTTTGGTAGCCTGCTGGTACTTGAGGGACATGCGTCGAAGCTTTTGTCTGACTAGTTTAGCATCAGGGCGAACCGCGAGGCTATGCTCGATGATGTCGTGGTCCACCCCCTTTGATATTGGCTAGTGACCATGCGAAGACGTTTGCGTTGTCACGAAGAACGTGGAGTAGGGCCTGCTCGACCTCTAAGGGGAGGCCCTCGCCAATGGAAACTTGTTGGTCTACAATATGTAGGGAGATTCTCTTGACTCCACCATCAGGCCTGGGTTGGGCACCCACCCTGGGGCGGAGGGCGTACCTGTGCTGAGGGTGTCCCTGACGGGTGTACCTTTCGAAGGGGACCTACCGAGTTCTATCTAGCTGGCGAGATCTTGGTCTTTGAATACGGTAACAGTGCCTTGTGGACTCAGAAGTTTCGTGCAGAGGAAGTTGTGGTGCAAGACCACCCCAAAAGTGTTGAGGGTTGGGCGTCCAAGGATGGCGTTGTACGGGTAGGGAAGGTCGACGATGTTGAAGGTGACGTCCTTGCTTCTCGCCTGATCGCCTTGCCCGAAGGACACCTGTAATTGCATTTGACCCAGGGCTTTCATTGGTTGACCCCTGAAACCCTGGAGCGGGATCGCCGGAGGCCAGAGCCTACTGCGAGGGATTCCCATCTAGTCGAAAGTCCCTGCAAATAGAATGTTAGCAGAGCTACCCCCATCGACCAAAATGTGCTTAATGTCACATCCAGCGATGGCGGCTTGGATCACCATGGGATCCTAGTGAGGAAAGTCGACTCCGTCTGCATCGGCGATTGTGAAGGTGATATCGTTTTGTGGCCAGGTCGACGACACCTAGGCAGGGTAAGCCTACTACTGCCGTGCAGATGAGAATTCTAGCGTTGAACCTCTGGAGGTGATGTTTATGACACGGCGTTGCCCTCCCTCGGCGAACTGTATCTGTAGAAGGTCCTCCAAGGGCTGCTGTATGTGGGCCACCACCGGGGTCCTCGCTTCTAGGGCTTTGTCCCTGGTGATGCTTTGTTAGAGCGTTGCAATGGTGGGGCAGGCTCAAGTGAGGTGGTCGCTGTGCCCATGTACCTCGCACCAAGCCCGTGTTGTTGGCCGCATGCTCCATCGGCGCGGCCCTAGCCTCGTCCGTGCCCTTGACCTCTGCAACCCCATCCCCAGCTATCATCGGACCCACCGTCAATGCCGAAGACATATCTGGCCCTTTGGGCTTTGCGTTGCCTGCGACTGGAGGTGTCCTTCGGTGGGTCCTACGCTTGCTTGGTGTCGGAGGTGTCACCCCTGCGCCACTGCACGTCTTCCTCTGCTCTTATATATTCTTCTATCTTGTCAAAGAGCTCGACAACTGTCTTTATGGGTTTACGCATGTTGTATTTGGCCAACGGCCTCGGGCGAAGGCCCTGAATCACCATATTGATGATTGTGGTCTCGTTCATGTCTTTAACATGACAGCGAACCTTGACGACGTGTTTGATGTACTCTCAGAGCTTTTTGGAGGGCTTTTGCTTGATGGTGAAGAGTTGGTTTGCATCGACCCGCTCGACGTAGTTACCTTGAAAGTTGTATAAGCCTTTTTGGAGGGCTTTTGCTTGATGGCGAAGAGTTGGTTTGCGTCGACCCGCTCGACGTAGTTACCCTGAAAGTTGTATAAGCGATCGCGGATCTGCTCCCACGCATATATGGTGTTTGGCTCGATGGTGAAGAACCAGGAAAGCACCACCCCCTGTAGGGCGAGCGGGTGTCCCTTCGCTTTGGTGGAGTCATCCCTGCTGGCGGCCTCGATAGTCATCTCGTACACTCGAACAAACTCCCTAGGGTCCGTATCGCCTTTGTATGGCTCGACGGCTGGGAATGTGAAGTCTTCCAGCCACGCCGACTGCTGTAGGTTGGCGGAGAGTAGACTCCGGATCTACACATTGTATTGTGTTGCGACCGAAGGCGGGGGCATCGCGGCTGTTCGCTCAGTCGGGTGTGACCTCTGCCACCGCCATCAGTGGCATTTGCTAACTTCGATCCTCTTGCATCTCCCGCATGGCCCCCTGGAGGTCTGCTAGCTCACACTGCAACATCTCGAGGGCCGCCATCAGAGTGCTTTCTACCATTGGGGTGGCCACACCTGCTTGAGCGGAAGTACACGTTGCGAGGTTGCTGGTGATAACGGCCTGCTCGTCGGAGCCGTTCGGTGCATCAGTGCGACTGGCCTCACAGCCGGTAACGAGACTGACGCAGGCGGCAGGACCATCGGTCAGCTCCGCGCTGGATCCAGGATCGCTAGACATGCCAGCACAGGTGTCGGTGCCGATGATCCCGCTGACGCGGACACCACTGACGGGGTTGACCATTGCACCATCGATGGGGCTAACCGTCACGCCCCAATGGTCTTTGTGGTGGCCGATCGTACTCACGTGGATGTCGGTGCCGAGGCCGTTCGTTGCACTGACTTCACCATCAACATCGACAGCGCAGATGGCCCACCACCTAAGGCCTTGGCTTTTGCGACCGCTGCTGTCATGCTTCGCTTTGTTTTTGCTATCGACTATGCCTTCTTAGAAGCCATCGCCTCTCAGGTCCACGGCTTGCTCTCTGTCATCCCCACGAATGGCAAACTATTGTGACTACAAACCAACTGTATTTGCAGATTGAAAAATTAAAAGATAGTAAATTTGGAGAAAAGTTTTTGTTGTGGATTACAATCATTCATCCCCCCTCTGATTTCCATCGACAATCCTACAAGTGGTATCAATGCTAGTTGTTATGGCGTCAGAGGGGTATGTGAATCATCCCACCATGCTAGATGGTACTGATTTTGCGTTTTGGAAATATCGTATGTAAGCTTACATTGAGGCTCAAGGTAGTAATGTTTGAAATAAAGTTTCTACACCATATGTGGTTCCTGCTACTTTTACTAATTTAAATAAAGTAGATGTTGATTTAAATGCTCAAACTCGTAACTTGCTATTTCAAGGGATTTCTCGCAAAGAGTTTGATCGTGTAGCTTATATTAATTTTGCCCACTTAATTTGGAAAACTCTTTGTGATTATTATAAAGGAACCACTAAAATCAAGAAAGTGTGTAAAAATCTTTATCAAAAAGAATATTCTGATTTTGCTATGAAGCCTGGTGAATCCATTGATGATCTCTTTGCTCGTTTTGAGAAAATATTGAGTAATTTGTGCGGTGTTAATGTTATTCCTGCTAATGAAGATAATGCAACTAAAATTTTGAGATCTTTAGGTTTTGAGTGGTTGATGGTTGTCACAACTATTAATCAAACTGTCAATTTAGATACTTTAACCATGGATGATCTTTATTCTTGATTGAAAACCTATGAGATGGAAGTTTTGCCATCTAAGATTGATAAATATTCATCTTTTGCACTTGTGACTAACACGTGCAGGCTGCTTCGTTGAGTGTTTTGTCTTGTGTTTCTTTGTCTGCCTTATCTTATTTTTTAGAGGAACAGTTTAAGTAGCTTCCTAAAGAGGAGTTGGTGTTGATCTCCTCACCGGCATACAAGGCACTCAACAACGTGAGGATGAGAAAGCAGGGTGGCATGTCGGGTCTAATCAGGTGCTATGAGTGTGGCGAGCTAGACCACATTAAGATGGATTGTCCTAAGATCAAGGGAAAGACGATCAAGAAAGATAAGAACTATCATCGTCAGCCATCCAAGAACAACAAAACGAAGGGTGGCAATTTCCATCGCAAGTTTGTTGAAAAGATCATATCGGCTATTGAACGTCTTGATTTGAGTGATGTAGAATATGAGAGTTGCGACGATGATGACCACACGATGATAATGCTAAAGGTAAGAAGAACAACAACGATAACTTCACGGGAATGTGCTTCATGACAAGCAACAACAATGACGACGACGGCAGTGATCCCAATAAGGTAAGACCATCATATGATGAGCTTGAAAATGGTTTGATTAAACTTGCTATTGAATTAAAAAAGACAAAACAAAAATTGAAATAAAATAATTGCATTGTTGAAAGCCTAAATTATGAAATTAATAGACTTAGAGCTTTAATTCCTGATGATGAATCATGTGAGTCTTGCCAAGTTTTATATTTTGAGTTGGAGGTTGCTAGATTAATTAATACATCAAATTTGGTTCAACTTAGTAATGTAACTGCTAAACTTGATAAATTAAAATTGGCACATGACTCTTGTGATGATAAGTTAAAACTTGCAAATGATGAAATTGAAAAGCTCAAATCTAGTTCTTCTACATGTTTAGAGTCAAGTATTTCAAATGCTCAATCTAAAGCTTGCTCTAATTGTAATTGCTAGAAGCTAGAGTTAATTCATCTCAGAAATCTATTCAACAAATGCTTTATCATGAAAATATGTCTTGCTCAAATTGTCCTAAGTTAAATATTGAAATTGATGCTTTAACTAGGCAATTGAATGATTTTGCTGAAAAGAAAATATTGGCTCAATTTAGTGCTTCTAAGAATTTTGTGAATGAACCTGTTAAATGCACTACTTGTTTCACTTTGGCTAAAAAAATGAGTACCTTAAGGACACTTTAGAGAGATTCTCTTTTGGCAAGAAAAGTCTGAATATGATTCTAGACAAGTCAAAAACAAGTATGAAAAATCATAGTTTAGGATTTAATTTTGTTGAACATGCCAAGAATAATCCTCTGAAGGTTATTAAGCTTCTTGAACCTGAAAAAATTGAAGTAAAACCTGAACCAAAACAAACTATGTTTAATTTGTTGGCTTTGTGCAAAGTTCATCGAATAATAATGTAGGTGCTAGCTCATCATCTTAAAAGAATTCTAGTTATGTTAAATTCTATTGCACCTACTGTGGAAGAGATGGGCACTTACATGAATTTTACTTTAGGCGTGCTAAGAAAGAGAAAAAGGAAAGATTGAATGCTTTAAGACAAAAATGTATATTCTCTTTTGTTCTTAGAATTAATGTGAAAGCTAAGGTTTGGGATATAATTCAAATAAGTCGTGTTCTTTTTAACATTTTGATCACCCACATGCTCATGATTTTAGTTCTAGATTTGTTGATGTTTCTTCACGTCGTGTGTCACAGTACTAGATTCGTAAATCTTATTTCACTAACCCCAATGCTATGGGACCGATATTTCCTATGATGTAAGAACAGCTAATGAAGATGGAGAACATGAGCTTGAGTGGGTTATGATCTTTTATGTCATTGCTTGATTGAAACACTTGATGATTCTTCATTTTCTTTGATGGCTTCCAAGAGATTTCACTTTCTGAAAGACCATGTGGAAAAGGTGATGCTGTCCTGCACCTTATTAAGTTAGATTCTCAGGTTGCTGATATTCTTTCAAAACTACTTGACTCTTCTCGTTTTGCTCATTTGTGAAGTGAGTTGGGTATGCTGCATCTTATGATATTATTCTGAGGGGGAGCTTGTTGTTTAAAAATTTCAGAAGCTTTATTTATTATACTTGTCAAATAAATCAATGAGTCCAAGCCATTGAAATCAAATGAGTTGTAGAGCTCTCTTTATCATATTTATTCATATGCTGTGTAGCTTTGATCATGATTGGTTATAATTAATTTGTTGCACTTGAACTAAAATATGACATGGCAGAATATTTTGACTAGATTGATTATAAATAGTACTTTGTGATGTTCATCAAAAAAGTATTAGCTTGATTGTAAATCTTATTTTAAATCTTGGCTATGAAGCTTACATGTTTCATATTGCAATCCTTTTATGATCATTCAACTTGGCATATTATAAAAAAAAATGAGAAAGAGACATTTGAAAAGATGTATGCTTCAAGCATGCCATGGTAAACAAAAAAAGGGCATAAAATGAAAAGAAGTATGCTTCAAATATGCTACCATTTAAAAGAAGTAAGCTATCATAAAAAGAAGTATGCTACATGCGTAAGAATTGAATGTGGAGCAATAGGTTGTTATATGAGACTGCTAGTTCATCTAGATTAAAAGTTGCTTCAATTTTAGGCTTTAACTTTTTATTGTGATATTTCATTATGCTCTCTATAATTGGTTTGATCATTGTTAATATGCCTATCATTGATATAAATTGCTTAATCATATTAAAAATTTTGTTTTGATAGTGCTATATGATATATGACTTTATATGATCTAGATAGCTCTACTCAAAAACATGGCTTGGCTACTTTATTAAAACAATACGTAGTGACTTCGATAATTTATAATGTTTCTAGATTTTTATTCTCATTGCTTCTTCTTAGAACAATTCTTTTTTGAAGTTTTTTGATGATTACATTGCCAAAGGGGGAGAAATTAGAGAGAATAGAGAGATATTGGAGAAATTTGCTAAAAATTGCTTCTCTTGAGTTGAGGGGGAGAGTTTTTGAAAAGATTTGAATGTGTGGCTTAAAATGCTTTTTTGGCTTAAGTTCTTCACTTATATCTATTTGAAGTTAATTCATCATACTATCTTGAAGGGTTGTCAATGTATTCATCAAGGGGAGATTGTTAGATCATGTGGCTAGGTTTAGGATTTCTAGTGATGAATAATTGACAATATAGATGATGAATAATTGACAACATTGGTTGTGATATTACTTGTGGTGTGTTACATGTGTGTGTGGATAGATAATGGTCAAGTTGGAGAGGACTTATGCCGGGAAAACGTTCTTTGGTCTTTGCATGTGCAGATTGGGCATGGAGATAGTCATGGTCGGTGACGAGGAGGAACAGGACTAGGAGGGAAAATCTGAGGTCTAGACGATCGAGAATGTCACGAGGTGGTCGAGCACGCTGGAGCACGTGGAGATCAAAGGTGGATGATGCGTGAAGAAGCTACGGGAGGTGTGATCCTATAAGTTTCGACACGTGATGAGTTAGAAAAGTTGGAATTTTAAAAAATCCGTGTTAGAAAGGGTTTCGAGTCTCTTATTTATTAGAATTGGATTAAAACTCGTGGGCTTGGTATAAGCTCAAGTTTTGGACCTTAAACTATAAATAGAGATAGGGTTAAAGACTAACCCTATCGCTTTTGAACATACTAATTTTATGTTAGGGTTTAAGAGTGCTAAGAGGATATTTTATAGCCACTATGATTCAGAAATAAAGAATAGATTTATTTCGAAGAAATTGGATCGAGTGTTGCCGGCGGCACGTTTGTCTTCAAGTTGTTCCCATCTCGTTCGCCGTGCGGTGAGACATCGGCTTATTGGGCTTTTTGCCGACCACGTGCATTTGCCAAGAGAGCCAGCGGCGTCAGCTTCGTCAACTTTCTTCAGTCCATGCGCAAAGCAGCAGAGTTGTGCCGACTGGTTTTGGAGGGATTAATTGCTGCCGAGACGTTGCGCTGGGGTACAAAAATTTGAGCCGGCTGTGAATTTTTGGTGTCAGATTGGAGATCGGTTAGTTATATTTGTGGCTTGTTTTACATTGCGTGATGCGATTTTGGTGGTCTGGTTTTTGCTATGCATGATGCAACTTGATGTGACCTTTTGCATAGTTTTTTTTTAGTAGGTGAGTTGAGTTGTTGGGTGCTGGACGCATATTATTTGGTGTTTAAGCATACGGCTGCAAGTAATGGCATGAGGCTGGCCGAGACTTTGCAATTAGAGGTATTAGGCATTGCGGCCGCTGCGTGCATGCGATTAGCTTTGGCAGCCAGCCAGATAGAAGTGATTATCTAGGGGTTAATTAGGATTTCTGTTGAACACAAAGAAGGGCGGCTGTTACATAGAAGTAGGTATCTAGATTGGTGGCTAGACTTGGAGGTTACATCGATGATCGATTTGGGAAGCATGGTGGCCAAGCATGGGGGAGAGCATCGAACGGTGAGTTTCTTTTTATTTTTGTTGTCTTTTTGCTCTCGGGATTTTTACTGTATTTGCAGATTGAAAAATTAGAAGATAGTAAATTTAGAGAAAAGTTTCTGTTATGGATTACAACCATAAATTAGAAGATAATAAATTTAGAGAAAAGTTTCCGTTATGGATTACAATCATTCATCCCCTCTGATTACCATCGACGATCCTACAGCCTTCATGACCAAGGGCATATATATATACCCTCACAGTTGAGCACTCTGTAGATGGGCATACATGTCATTGTACATCTCTTATTGTGTCTTGTAGCTCTTAACAGGCCGAATGGATTTAGATGAGAACCATCCCTACTACAGTATTGATTTGAAAGTTACTGCTACGGTTGGTTTTATAGTTTGTTCATTTCTTTTCTTTCAGATGCAGGTTCACAATGTGGAAAACAACTATTGTATTAATTTCAGAAGTGATGGATAGCGCAATGGGTTAGTGCAAAGCCACTACTCATCAGTCATGGATTACAGCTTCAGGTACTATATTTTTATTAATAAATTTCTTTCAGTAGGGCCCTCCCCTACTGTTCCCATCAAAAAGAAAAGAAAAAAACAGCTTAAGTCAACTTTGGTTCAAATAGGATTTGATGAGCTATGCAATTTGATTCCCCCTTCTTGATTTACATATTAGAAATCTTAAACGCAGAATTGCATTTTCTCACATAAGAGTGCACGTATAACATATCAAGATACTCTCTCCAACGTTCACTTTGTTTTGGTTCAGTAATGGCAATGACAAAACTACTCACGGGTGTCCCCTTCGCAATATCGTAGTCTATCCTGTAGTCTGTACTCTGTACAATGATTCTGTAGTAGCATTTAAACAACTCGGAACCAAAATATTGGTTTTTCGTTTGATTATTTTTTGTCTAGCTGTAAGACACGACTAACAGACTAACACCACCAATCCACCACCACCACACCAACGATACTACTATAAATCAACATTGATCATTTCCCTAGTAATTATAGTTACAAGCTCCCAAATTGAAGTTATGGCATATATAGCTGGATCAAGGTAGAAGAAAGAAAAGACTTCGAATTTGACAGATTTCACTGATTTTGATGGGCCTATCACCTCTCCTAGTGCATAGAAAGGATTCTGAGTGAAGGGTAATCTGAAACGATGTCGGCCCCAACCGAAACCATCATCTTCAGATTGTGTAATTATCATTTCAGGAAGAACAGAAACGCCTTTATACAATTTTTTTCGCAAGCCTTTCGATGCATAACAAGATTCCTTTCATGTAGATATTCCTTCTTCCCCTCTTGCCTTGCTGCATTCTGTGGTAAAGAAGGAAAATCGCTTACCAGCTTATATCAAGTCAAATTAGACATTTCTAGGTCCATTTCAGGTCTGCAGCAATTTACAAGCAAATGCCATATGTACTCTTGAAAAGCACCCTTGTTGGGTTCATTGCCAAAAGAATTTTAACAAACATCAAACCTATACAAATTTCAACCACAGCAGAATCTGTCCCCATTGCATCATGGTACATATCAAATACCAGTTAAGATATGAAGCACACACAAAAACACACAATATGAAGTCAAAAACAAATCCACATTGCAGTTTTGCATCTTCCAACATTTTCGGTGGACCACCATTTTTACTCGTTGAAGCGCAGTCTGACCACGTGTCGAGTAGTGACTCACTGTGTCGTTTCACCCTTTTAAAACCTACAAGGCTACAACATCCCAGCATATATTTTTATACATTATTCATCCATCTTGAGTGAACTCATCCGTCTAATTCTTTGATCAAGCTCAGCCATGACAACTGTCTCCTGCCTTTTCCTTTCCTTTGTGATTGTGTTTGTCGTCATGGAGCCAATGTTATCAAATGCAAACTAGAAAAAAGAATGGTAAAGGAACAATCAGCTTGCAATGTTTGGCAACCAATGCTTAGGCATGCAACAACATCTACTAGATAAATAACACCATATTTTCTCGAGTTACTAAGTTTCACTTCACTGTAATTTCTCAATAAACCAACTTTGTTTCTTCAAACTACTATGAGATGACATATGCTTACAATAGTATGTATTGGTGACTACTTCACCTAATATGCCAGTACCAAAAACGAATATTTACCGTGAGTTCATCAGGGTCATATAGATGATGAGCAGTTGTTTGCAAAACATCAATTATATCACCAATATGTTGGATGCGCAGTAGATCATCTTCTCTCATCTGCAGATATTCCAAAACTTATGAAAACAAAGTAATATGAAACAAAAAGAAGCCACTCTTTCGCTCATATTGGTAAGGAATCCAAGCGCCCTCAGAATACCATGCAGCAAAGGAGATTTCCTGAGTACACACCTTGAAAATTGCCAGAGCGACATGGAACAAGACCTTTGCTCCTTCATTAAATAAAACATCCCACACCCGGAGGGTTGTCTGTTCACAACAACAGTAATAGTAGGTGAAAAAAATGTACAGTAAGTTTTGGGCAAATCATAGATGGACTAGTTAAAAACTGATACTAAGTAAACTATTATCTAACCTCCGAAGGCAAGCTCTTGGAGAACAGACACAAGAACCATTCTGTAGCAACAAGTGAAACATCAAACCCCATTGCTTCAAGATGAGCAGCAATCCTGCATTGTTTGGCCAAACAATATAGTTCACAATCATAGCATGATGTTTTCTCATTGATTTATTTGTTGGTGAGAAATCATAGCATAAACATAAAAAGGGGGAAAAATACTTGGGGCATTTTTTAGCTAGAAGATCTTTGAACACTCTCTGCTCAACATGGCATCCAGAAAGATTATCAGTATAACAATTGTTGACAAGAACATTTTCCAAGAGAACAGCAAGCATCCAGAATGCATCTTCCTCTGTCTTCATAACAAGCAACAGCAGTGCAGCCACATAATTTAAACCCTGCAGTACAAACTGTTAGTGACGGAGGTGCTCTGTGAGATAATTACATTTGACGAACTAGAACTCAGCATTATGGTTACCTGGAAATATCCAACTTCTGAATCACGGAATGAGTACCCAACAAGTACACGTCGAAGGGATGCCTGACCATCCTCACTGTTCAACCTGGGATGGCAAGGAAAGGTGCGAGGAAGATCCTGTAATGACAAATCATTCATATTTTATTTCACAGATTTACCGAATTACTAAACATAAAGCAGAATATATGCTGATCAGTGATGACAACCATCTGGATTTAACTTTCTAAAGCTCTACATTAAGATATAAAAACTAGATCAACTGTACGAAGCGCTCATCAAGCAGACAACAAATATGAAGAATGCTGATTGAAATATCCCTGAACAAATGAAGCATATGGAAGCCAAGTAACATATAGATGAAGCCATCTGATGCTTGCAGAATGATACTCATTAATGATTTTAACACACCATATACTTATTTTCCAGAATGAGATTTCTGTACACTTTATTTGTTCCTGGTGCATATATTTACAAATCAATGTCAGAAATTTAAGAAAGAAGAACCGGTTTAATCTGATTATAAAGCTATCCGCATAAAAACAAGAAGTTCTAGAAGTATAACGCATTGTTGACCAATCATAAATCTTCACAGACTTACCCATTAGTTTATACTTGAATATTCCAAAAGATCACATAATCATTCACTTCCTCCAAGATAAGAAAGCATGGTTCTATACACAGTAAGAGATAAGAAGGCATCAACTTATACAGAACAATTCAATAACAGCTTGTCAAAACTCACGTGATCAATTTGGCGTGTGGCTGGCGTGGTCTTCCCCTCCGTGGCCCGGATCAGCTCGGCATAGTAAGTCTCCGGCACCGTTGACCGCTTCTTGGCCGCCCCCGACACTGACAGCCACACCTTCGGCCTCAGCACTGGCGGCACACCCTTTCTGATCAGCCTCCTCAGAGTAATTGTATTGGTGAGCACCGATAGCTTGAGCGACGTGACACCGATTACCCCTTCACCACCATTCGAGGAGATCCTTGGCTGGAGGTACCATTTTGCACCCTTGCAAGTCTCCAGCGCCCACCACACCCTCCCTTGCTCCCTTATCCTCTCCCTCACCTTGTTCAGCACATTGACATCGTCCACATTGCCCTCCACCATGAATCCATAGAGATCCTCGAATTGCACCGACAAGTGGTGGGCATTGGCATGGCCCTTCCTGGCTGTGGTGTATCTGATGGTGTGGGTGGTGGTGGGCATGGATGCAGGCGGCGTGTTCCACAATGTCCTCCTCCTCCTCGGGTTGAAATCATCTGCCATCTCCCTGGTTTGGGTCCCAAACATATTCTTGGCCACCAATCTATTTGCCAATATATCTATCTATCAATCTACTCACAAATCTCTCCTCCTTTATTGATGTTGCTTTCTTGGTTTCCTTTCTAATGCTTGACCCCTACAACCATTTCAAGAACCACAAGTTTTTGGCATCTTGCATCAAACAACAAGCAATTAGGTGCAATAACTCTAGAGAAAGAAGACAACTACGCGAGCAGAGATCCAATTACCAGCCGATTGCAAGAATCCGCGCGGATCTTTCATGGTTAGCTGATTTCTTGCCCAAGAACCAAGAAGAGGAGCAGATTGGCCGGTGCTGCTCACGTGGATATTGGTCTGAGAACCTGCAAGAACCCGAGAGGCGAAGCCAACACCGACAACCTCAGATTAGGAGCAGCAACGCCTAAAATTGGCAGGGCTGTCTGCTGCTCCTCTTTGACCCTATTTTGGGAGGTCTAGCGGCTCTGATCAAAGCAATCACCAAGATGATAAAATGTTGGATTCTTTCTATCTCACTCTGATCTTTTGGAGATCGTCCTTGGAGCTTCTTGGCAATGGGCAGCTGCTTTCATACAACTTTCGAGAAGGGGAAGCTTGGGATTTGGCTTTCTATCTGGCTCTGACATGGATAGTACCTTCTTGTGATTTGCGACCATGCCAGCTTGTCGTAGGCCCTTTTTAAAACAGTTTTTTAAAGTGATTTATGGCTGAAAACTAAAAGGCACTATAATTGACTAAAAAAATATTATAGTTGATAGAGATTTATTTAGTATAATTATATTTAAAAAATTTAAAATAGAAAAAACATGTTAGTCTATCACGTATAATGCAAATAAATACGAGAAAAAAGAACTGGCAAAAAAGCTCAAAAAAGCCAAAAAATATAGAAAAAAACAACATTTATGAATAGTACAAAATAAGCTAGAAGTCAGAAGCTCTAGCCGAAACGAGCAAGCCTTAGTAGTATTAATCTTTTTTTAAAAAAAAGATTTGCTCTAAAGATGTGATCCTATTAAGTACGGATAAATTGTCACTTTTACAGGTATTCCCTCCAAGGACTTTCAATTTACATATTTATACTTGATTAAATATACAGTCATATTATTAATATCGTTAAATATTATTGTTACTTGCTCCAAAAAATGTACTGTTGTTAATTAGAGGTTTTTTATTTCCATCCTTTCTAACAAATTTCCATTATGCCTTAACATGAGAATGCACAAAATGTTGTAGTTCATGCTTTTGACATGCTTTACCTCTTTGATCTTGTACTCATCTCATTAGAGGTGCTAGTATTTGATGTCATCAAAAAGTTTGCTTGAAAATCAAAACCACAAATATGTGCAAATCAAAACTACCTTAAAAAAATAACATCCATTTTATATACGAATGAAACTCATTTTAATTTGGCATATCAATGCTTTTATTTGCGTCAGATCCATATTATTAAAACTTCACCTTTTAAAAAAACCATAATTTTGTATTTCGGATATTGTTAGCCAAACAAACAAATTATGGCTGGGTTCGTTTGCACCTACTTTTGGCTTATATACGGATGAACAGTAATCAGTTAAAAATTGGTGTTTTTCAAGTTGGGGTCTACAAAAAAATTATAGTATAAACTATACCGAGTTCAATTGTACATACCAAAATCGCATGAGAGTATTTCCCTCTGCATACTGCTTCTCGCGAACAGACCAGAATTCAAAAGACATAGCTATAAACTATAAGACATAACCCAAAAGAATCTACCCTATGATTCGAACGAAATCTTTGTATTTGATTTCATAACTTATCTCATATATTGTGGACCATGACATGGCAAATAAACCAGCAGGAGTCTTTTGCAAATTGAACTATGAGGGTAAGCATAAGTGCAAATGTACAAAAGAGATTTGACCTAATATAATTAATCAAAGGGGGTTAGAGAAGTTGAAAGTTCGATTGTGATGGAAGCTTATGATGCAAGTGACGAACTCAAGGACTGAAGGTGGACATCATGGGAGAAAAATGTTCACATTTGATTTTACTTTTTTTTTTATTTCTGAGAGGCACGTTCACATTTGATTTGCGATTGGTGGGTAAAGAAATTATAGTTCATGAGATATTTAGTTGTCGAGGAAGGTTTCGTGGAACATGCGGCCCGTGAGGTGTGATTAGTACATGCGAAGAAAACTGCATCAGAGTGTGAATTAAGTGCATTCAAAATCACGCGTACTAGCATATCACGCGGTCTCGGAGAACCACCTGTTGGTCAGTTGGTAGATGCTTAAGTATGACTACCATTAAAGTTCAGATTATATATATGCGAACGTGCTCCGATGAAAAAGGACACGCTCCATGACAACTGATGTTTTTTTTTATTTTTTATAGTCTTTGAGAAGTAACTTTAACTGTTACTTTTTATATTTTTATACTAAGACATACTAATAAAATTATAATATTATAAAAAATATTTTTAACAACAAATCTAATGATATAATTTTCGCATAGCCAATCTAGATGGTTTTAAATCTATTGTTAGTCATGGTACGGATTCCAGTAAGTCAAATAAAAAAGTATTTACAACTGGACTTAAAAAATTTACAACACATATGTATGCATGAGAATTCATGCTTTATATGCATGACCAGCAAAAAGCTCTATTGAGTCTTGAGGTAATTCAAATGGAGCTAACTCTTGAGTCTTGAGGTAATTCAAATGGAGCAAAGTGTCAACTTTGTGCGGGTGCTATATGTTTTACTTCCACGATTGCAAATATAATATCTTCTATAAACCGTGGTTGTAAAACACTTTTGCGTTTAATGATAGACATATATAAAGAAGTATACATATTTGACATATGGAGTGTTACACTTTGATACCTTTTTTATGCGCAACAGCCCACGGATCAGATCAACGTTTATGAGATATAGTACGAGCATGCACGATATCAATAACGAAGAAGATAAATCTCATAGAAAGAATCAAAATAACGACGTTGAAGTAACCACGGCGAGAGAGAAAATATTTGGTGAAACCAACCACAAATTCCTAAAGCACAATCTCAAAAGAGTACAATGGATTGTTGCTCTCTCACAACCCTCTCGAATCGTTTAGGACTATCGAATATTTGCTTTATACAAGAATCTAGTGCTAAAGAATATCTTATCCTCTAATTCTTTAGTATGCCCTTTGCTTTGTGTAGGACCGAAATGACGACAGAGGGGGGGTGAATGTCGCTTTCTAAAAATCGCCCCCAACACGTATCTTCTTCTCCAATAGCTATGGGAGCTATGAAGGTAGAAGACTAGTGCTCACAAGACACCCCCAGCAGTAGGAAAAACACAAATACAGAGACCAGCAAGCGAGAAAAACCAAATCGGGAAAATTCTGGCCTCAAGCGGTAGTACCGCTGATACGGGCGGTAGTACCGCTGGTCCGAGTGGTAGTACCTTTGAGCGGTAGTACCGCTCCAAGAGCGGTAGTACCTCTCGAGAAAAACAGCAAACGGGAATTTCTGAAAATTGAGATATTCGCAATGATTCTTGGATTCTTGGCTTGGGAAACTTTGAGGATATCTAGGGAACACTCCCAGAAGACTAAGCCAAGAGCCAATATCACGAAAACCACTACAAGAAACAAGAATTTCAGATTTGGGTAAAAATCTGAAATCTTGTAAGAATCGAGCCAAAAACCAAATTACTCCCCAACCGTTGATCCTTTGGCTATGAAATTTTGAGGGTAGCTAATTAATAGTCTCTGGACTCTCCACACCAAATTTCAAGCCATCTCAACAAGGGAATCAAGATTTGGATCAAAACCTAGAAACGAAGAGCATGAACAGAGGAGGCCAAAATTGAAATCTGAGAATAAAATGAAGTTTGCTCTTTGGGAACTTGATCAAATGATCTTAGAGTACTAACCCATCATAGAACAACCCATTTTGGCACTTCCCAGCAATCAAGAACTCAAAAAGACGAAAATCCAAAAATCACTCAAGAAAGCAACGAAGAACAGAACAGGAGCACGGACAGAGAAACTTCAGATTTTCATTCATTGGATCAAATGGAATACAGAGGAGTCCCGATACGCATGGACATTAGGACTAAAGGAGTGATTACAATCTCTCAATCCCTCATCTCCCTCTCAATCCTCAAGAACACCAAGAATCTCACCACTTCTTGGGAGGAAGAACACACAGAGAGAGGAGACTCACACAGAAACCATCGTAGAGACACAGAGGGAGCACACTCTGCCTCTACCACTAACTCACACCAACTAAAGAGCTAAAGGAAACAACCTTCCTAAAGCCTCTTTTGACTCTAAAACCCTAATTCTATCACAAGTGCTCTAGTGGGCATGCAGCCCCTCCACTCCTTTTATAGCCCATGGCTAACGGGTCTCCGCCCCGTTACGCCCGCTATTTCCAACGGAGCCCGCTCCCGCTTGTGCAGCCTTGCGAAATTCCCGTTTCGCCCCTCCTGCACCTTCCGGGAAGCTTCCGCGCTCCTTGTCTCGCACGCCTCGCAACCACCTCGAGTCCACGTCGTCTTCGACACATCCCGACCGTTCTGACCTCAGCGCCACCTGCGCCTAGTCCGGTCCACGTGTCTCACCACGACTCCACTCGACGTCCTGCAGTCACACAGACAAGAAAACACGTCAAATAGCACCGCTCGATACATGAAAGCATAAATACCATCATACTTTCCATGACAAAGTCCAAACCTGTCGAATCATCTGAATATGCATCCTAATCCCATACGACCAAGTTTGACCAAAGTCCGACCGAGCCCGATTGCGCCACGCAACGACTCGACTCCGAACCACCCATACCAAACTCGACTTGTCTAAACCAATGTCAATTACTCATCATTAACATGTGGTCACCTCCACATGGTCCATCAATCTCCCCCTTGATGAGTATATTGACAAACCCGAAAAAGCGCAAAGAAGAGTTTGAGTTTGAAGAATCCAACATGGTCCAAAGAAAGAAATGAAGCTAATGACCATGTCGACAGAAGGAACACTAGAGCAACAACTGAAAGAGCAAATTTATCTCCAAAGCTCTAAACTAATCCCAACAGACTTTTTCTTCACTATTCTCCCCCTTTTGGCAATAAACACATCAAAATGCAAAAGAGAGAATATGACATTTTAATGGATGAATATGGCTGAAGTTTGATTATTCTATACAAAGCCATGAGAATTATCCATAATGACCAACATGTAATACACCAAGCCATAACTCAATAAAACGCTATCTAGATCATGACAACATATATATAAGCCAGCTAGAGCACATAGATGATAATCTGAAATGTAATGTATTTAGTGAGCAAGTCAAGTCATCAATAAGCAAAGTCTAGCTAGAGATATCCAAGGATGATACGGGCCATGTCAATTAAGCTAAGCGGAACCAAGAAGCTAATATTGAGACCAACTAGAGTGCTATGCTCAAGAATGAAACAATTGCGCAAGTACTTGGTTCTTTTTGTCGATTAAGCAAATTTGAGCACATTAAACATTTTCTTTTGAAAGCATATGGTTGTTTCCAACCCAATTTTTGTTTATGTGCTAGATCTCAAGCTTTATGCGACTACTCCAAGCAATAAGCTTAAGAAGATAGTTTAGGTCATCCAAAACTCCCCCTGAGTTCATGCCTCGTGCAATGGCAAGCCGTCTCATGAGAAAGAATTGGTGAAATCAGTTTTTTCGCACAAAAGAGATCTTTTTGCTTTGAAAACATGTTGTACTACCTCATGCTACATCAAGAGACTAAAATAGCTCAATCTAAGGCTCAATAGAAGATTCAACGCTCAGCTAAGCCTAGTTGACATGGCATGAATCATAAAGGGATAGCTCCAGAAGTGAGTCCTTAAAGCATAGAAAAGATATAGAAGCAACTATGGCTTAAACTGACTCTCATCTACCCCAAATGACTCCAGGACTAACAGCTGATCGTCGAACACACACTAGAGAGCAAACACGTACCCTGTCTACCCGAGGGTGGCCCAACCCTCGCTAGAACCTACAAGAAGTGAGTGAGCTCAACCTAGTGAGATAAGAAATAGCTAATCCTGGAAGCACAGGATAAGAGTAAGAAGTCTAAGCAACTAGACAAGAGAAGCACTCTAACCTATGCTGGAAGGACTAAGCCCAACGCACCCAAATGCAAAGTGACAGAAATGAGACAGAAGCATAATCAATATAGTAAAGCAGTAAAGCCCAAGCTCCCCCTCACTACAGTCCGTAAGGACAAACCACCCCAAGCTCTCCCCGCAGAGCTGAAAACCTCGAATTATCCAATGGCTTGGTGAAAATGTCAGCCAACTGGTGGTCACTCTCCACAAACTGGAGCACTATATCGCCCTTCTCTACATGGTCTCTAAGGAAGTGAAAGCGAATATCAATATGCTTGGTCCGAGAGTGCTGCACTGGGTTCTTAGCAATGTTAATAGCAGACATGTTATCACAAAAGAGTGGAACACTGTCTAAGGCTAACCCAAAGTCTCGCAGGGTCGAAACCATCCAAAGTACCTGGCTGCAGCAACTGGCAGCAGCAACGTACTCGGCCTCTGCAGTGGACTGTGCAACACCGGACTGCTTCCTCGAAGACCAGGAAACGAGAGAAGTGCCAATGAACTGGCAGGTGCCGGAAGTGCTCTTCCTATCTATCCTACAGCCAGCAAAGTCTGCATCCGAAAAGGCTCTCAAGGAAAGACAGGATGAGGAAGAGTACCAGATACCATAGTCAATGGTAGCTCGAAGGTACCGAAAGATGCGCTTCACCGCCTGGCGGTGAGATACGCGAGGAGAAGCCTGAAAACGAGCACACAGACACACGGAGAAGTGTATGTCTGGTCTCGAGGCAGTGAGATAAAGAAGGGAGCCGATCATACTTCTGAACTCTTTCTGATCAACTGGCTCGCCATCCTCATCTGGGTCAAGATAGGCTGTAGAAGCCATGGGAGTCGACACAGGCTTACCATGGCTCATGTCAAAGCATCTCAGGAGGTCACGAGTGTACTTTTCTTGATGAAGAAATGTACCCTCCCGAGACTGCTTGAGTTGGAAGCCAAGGAAGAAGGTCAACTCCCCCATCATACTCATCTCAAACTCGGTGCTCATGACATCCGAGAACTGTGAAACCAGAGTATGGGAAGAGCCGCCAAAGATAATGTCATCGACATAGATTTGGATGAGCAGAAAGTCAGGGCCATGCCGGCGGATGAACAAGGTCTTGTCAACTTTACCCATCTCAAAACCATGACTCAACAAGTAGGACTTAAGCCTCTCATACCAAGCTCTGGGGGCCTGCTTAAGTCCATACAACGCTTTGGAAAGCTTGAAGACATGGTGTGGGTATTTGGGGTTCTCGAAACCAGGAGGCTGTCGGACGTAGACCTCTTCCTCAATAAAGCCATTGAGAAAGGCACTCTTGACGTCCATCTGGTAAAGCTTGAAACCTTTAGAAGCTGCAAAGGCAAGCAGGATTCTAATGGCTTCAAGTCTAGCTACAGGGGCAAAGGTCTCCTCGAAATCTAGACCCTCAACCTGGGAGAACCCCTGAGCTACCAGTCTAGCCTTGTTTCGAATAACCACTCCATCCTCGCTCTGCTTGTTCTTGAACACCCACTTAGTCCCAATAATATTGTGACCTCGCGGGGGCTCGACAAGCGACTAGACCTTGTTCCTCTCGAAGTTTTCTAGCTCCTCATGCATGGCATTAACCCAAGAATCATCAGATAAAGCATGAGAAACATCTTTGGGCTCAAAGGAGGCAATGAAAGCACAATGGAGACAGAATTGAGATAAGCCAGATTTTGAGCGGGTAACACGCTCGAAAAGGTCTCCAATGATCTACTCTGAAGGATGAGCTTTCTGGATATGTCTAGGAGGTCCAGGATGAGATGAAGAAGCGACCTCTACCTCGTGAGCTGACGAGGTAGGAACAGAGCCACTAGCTCCAGAAGAAGCAGAAGGCATGGGCTGATCGCCTCGAGGTGCGGTGGAAGACGGCACCTCAAGGGGTGGATGAGGGACAGGATCAGGTAGACAACCGTCGTCTCCATCGTCCTCATCATCCACGAAGATGGTCTCGGACTGCTCTAAAGAACCTGAGATATCAGGCCTAGTCCCCGGACTGGCCTCATCGAAGGTCACCTCACAGGTCTCTACCATTTTGCTAGACTCGCAGTTCCAGACCCTATAAGCCCGCGAAGAAGTCGAGTAGCCTAGAAAGATCCCATCACAAGAACGTGACTCGAACTTATCTAGGTTCCCGGACTTCAAAACAAAGCACTTGCAACCAAACACACGAAAATGAGAGACGCTGGGCTTTCGCCCATATCTCAACTCATAAGAAGTGCGATGCAAGTGTGCCCTCAGAAAAACTCGATTTGAGACATGGCACGCGGTGGCTATAGCCTCAGCCCAAAACTTCCGCGGTGTAGAGTATTCATCAAGCATCGTCCTGGCCATCTCGACCAAGGTACGGTTCTTTCTCTCCACGACGCCATTTTGCTGTGGGACGTGCGGAGAGGAGAACTGATGCTCTACACCTGTCTCATCGCAGAACCTCTCAAAGTAGGAGTTCTTGAACTCCGTGCCATTGTCACTGCGGATCGCTCGTAAGGCACCTGGGAGCTCAACAGAAAGCCTACTGAAAAGACCTCGGAAATGTGAAAACGTCTCATCCTTCGAGGCTAAGAAAAACACCCAAGAATACCTCGAGAAGTCATCGACCACAACAAGAACATACCACTTCCCTCCTGCTGACTGCACTCGAGCTGGTCCAACTGTGTCCATGTGGAGCAGCTGTCCCGGTGCATCGGTCATAGTAACTGTGACCGGAGGATGAGGAGCAGCAACCATCTTGCCGTGCCGACATGGAGCGCAAACAAGATCTTTGACCATCTTGAGTTTCGGCAGACCACGAATGAGATCGTGGCCGCTAACTCGGGTCAAATGGTCAAATCCAATATGACCAAGTCTCCTATGCCAGAAAGAAAGGTCGCGGGACTCAGAAGCAACTAAACACCTGAGAGGATCACTAGAAGACTCAGAAAAATCAGCACGAAAAATCCTCCCATAACGTGAAATCCCGCAAACCAGACTACCCGAAGAATCAAGAATTTTGCAAGCATTTTTCTTAAAGCTCACCTCGAAACCGTCATCGGTAAGCTGAGAAACAGAAAGCAAATTATACTGCAGCTTACTAACCAAAGCAACATCTTTCAGAATGAAAGAATCATTAACGCGCACTGTACCTTTGGCGATGACGCGCCCAGATGAAGCATCTCCGAAGGTGATCGTCTCATCACCTGGAGCACGGGCAAGGGAAGAAAACCAACGGGAATCTCCGGTCATGTGTCGTGAACACCCGGAGTCTACGAGCCAAACTTTTCCCTTCCCTGCCCGGCGAATCTGAGTCAAACAGAGAGTAAAGTCTCAGTACTGGGGTAAATCAAGAGTGATTTTGGCACCCAATACTGAGTAACACGTGGAGTAGATGAAGTAGTCAAACACGACTGACCTCTATCTACCCTACGCTCTCCATGACTCAAAGAAGCAGAAGGTCTGTGAGCAGACCTGAAGCTGTTGCGGGGTCCGACTGCTACGGGAGAGCGAGTCGGAACACCGGCAACACGCTGATCACGCCGCGGGTAGCTATCTCGACGGGGAAACCGAGATCTACTCTCAGGACGGCGGAAGACACGATCAGAGGCAGCATGAGGACGGAAAATAGAAAACTCGGAAAAACCAAGTCCTCTATGCTGCCCAAACTCCGCAACAGGAGCAAACCTAGACCTCATGTTGGTCTTAGGTGCACTCAGGATCTGGGGCTGACCCTGAATACCCCTAAGAGACTCAACACGGTCTCTACGCGCGATCTTGGCGCGCCTGAAGCATCTCTCGATCGTATGTCCATCCTTCTGATAGAAGGTGCAATGATACTTCGCCTTCTGAGAGGCTGAAGTAGCATGAGATGGCTTCGCCTTCTGAGAGGCCGAAGCTGCAGGTGGACTCACTTTGCTGTCAGAAATCCCTTGGACAAAGCCCGCTGATTTGAATTTGACCTCATCAGACCTGGGCTCAACCTCGATCGCACCTCCTACTATGGGTCTGAGAATAGCAGGTGGATGCTTCCTAATGTCCTCATAGTAATCATATCCTAGACCCTGATTGAACTTGCAAATCTTGGATTGGTCTAGAATAAGATTAAGCTTCTTCTTGCCGCCTACAAATCTCTCGAGAGTGTTCATAAGGTACTGACACTCCCGAAAGAGAGAGGTGCAAGAAGAGCAGGGAGAAGAGGGAACAGCAGGAGGTAAGGGAGCAGATGAAGAACCAACAGTAGAGGAGAAAGTGGCTTTTGCACGCACAGCCGACCCTGATGGAACAGTCTTACTACTAGCAGGTTGGTTCGCGTCTCTAGGCGTCTCACCCTTACCCTGGGGCTTCTCCCCCACCTCAGCAATCACATCACAATGAGTTGATGGCTTCTCTAGTAAATCCTTAGTTAGCTTCACACATTGTTCATTCAAAGCAACGAGTTCAAGTTTTAGTTTATCACAACTAATGCATGGTGAGCTAACAGGATCCTTAGTCGCATACTGAGTCATTTTCTTGTTGTTGTCAATCATTTCTTGAAACTGTTTTGAGACAGATTCAAGTTCAGCAGTTAACATTGGACAGTTCAAACATGAATCAATAGGCTCAAGTAAAGAAGCACTCAACTCAGCAATCTTGTAATCTGCCCGTTTTAGGTTCATCTTTAGACTATTACAACTTTCACAAGTCTCAGGCAGATCGATGAGCATGGCATAAGGTCCTCTAGCAGTAATGTCCTCAACCTCACATGAGGTGGGAGAAGTAGTCTCATCAGTAGTAAGTAGGGTAACAGCCATCCTACTCAACTCTAACTCAGCAAGCAGACTAACATTCTCCACCTTAACAATATCAAGCTCGGAGGACACACTATCATGCGAGGTCCTTAGTTTCTCCATGTCACCCAACAGAGCACAGCATGTATCACAATCATCACGGGAGGGAGCAGAGGTAAGTGAAGTAAGCTCCCGTGATAGTCTATCTACTTCCTTCTCTAACTCAGTACACCTAGCCCTACCTCTAGCATGAAAACCACCTAGCTTAAGAAAAGCATGATTGAGCTGGTCGTAGGTGGGGCATACCTCGTCCGAGTCGGAGTACAGCTCACTGTCGCTCAGTTCGCCCTCGAGGGCCATGAAGCACATGCCGGAGAAGTCGTCGCTGCCATCCTTGGGCTCTTGGTCACCCGTCCCGTCGTCGTCGCTCCATCCCTCCACCTCGCTGAGGTCGAGGTCGTCGAAGGCGGTGAGGACGCGGTGGAAGAGCTTCTTGGCCTTCCCGAAGTTGCGAAACTTCTTCTTTCCCGGCGTCTGAGCTGGAGGCTTCTTGTTGCGGTTCTTGTCGGTGTAGTCAATCTTGCCCGAACCGCCGTAGTCGTTCTTGCCCTTCTCCAGCTCGGGGCAGTTTGCCCGAATGTGGTTGGGGCCACCACACTCGAAGCAAATCACGGGTCCTCCTCTCTTTCTGTCCCTCCTCCCCTTGTAAGCATGGGAGAATCTTCGAGCAAGGAGGGCCGGCTGATCATCCGCAAGCTGCTCTAACTGATCATCAGTTATGTCACAGAGAGCAGCAAGGGAGAAACCGCAAGAAGACTCAGAAGAGAGACCAGAAGTCGAGCTGGGATCTGTGACTAGAGCCATCGACTGTGACTTCGACTTGCGAGAGACAATGTCAATCTCGTGAGTCTTGAGACGCGAGTATAGCGCATCAAGAGTCAAAGTCGAGAGGTCCGTAGTGTCCTTGATGGTAGTCACCTTCATCTCCCAAACATGAAGGTCGAGTGCAGCGAGCATTTGTCGAGCGATATCCGAGTTGGGGTATGTGAGACCGACCGCTCGGAGGTTGCTCAGAATCTTGTGAAAACGCGCAAAACACTCAAGGGACTCGCCAGCGAGCATTTCAAACTTGTTGTAATCTCGCTTGAACTGGTCCTGTCTCACCGTCTTTATCTGGGTGGTGCCCTCATGGTAAGTATCGAGGGTCTCCCAAATATCGAAGGCAGACGAAAGATGAGATATGCAGTCAAACTCGCTACGACTCAAGCCCTGGATTATGATGTTCCTTGCCTTAGCGTTTGCCTTAACATCATGCATATTTCCAGCATTAATGTTCTCATCGGCAGGAACAACAAATCTGACCTTCACCTTCCGCCAAACGGCATACCCCTGAGCCTGGATGTATGTTTCCATTCGGCTCTTCCAGAAGGGGTAATCCAGGCCATCAAAGACGGGAGGCTTGGTCGAGTACTTGTCCGTCGCCATGGCTCTTGAGACCGGTTAAGATCTACGAATTAGAGCTAACCGGCTCTGATACCAATTGTAGGACCGAAATGGCGACAGAGGGGGGGGGGGGTGAATGTCGCTTTCTAAAAATCGCCCCCAACACGTATCTTCTTCTCCAATAGCTATGGGAGCTATGAAGGTAGAAGACCAGTGCTCACAAGACACCCCCAGCAGCAGGAAAAACACAAATACAGAGACCAGCAAGCGAGAAAAATCAAATTGGGAAAATTCTGGCCTCAAGCGGTAGTACCGCTGATACGGGCGGTAGTACCGCTAAGCGGTAGTACCGCTGGTCCGAGCGGTAGTACCTTCTCCAGGAGCGGTAGTACCTCTCGAGAAAAACAGCAAACGGGAATTTCTGAAAATTGAGAGATTCGCAATGATTCTTGGATTCTTGGCTTGGGAAACTTTGAGGATATCTAGGGAACACTCCCAGAAGACTAAGCCAAGAGCCAATATCACGAAAACCACTCCAAGAAACAAGAATTTCAGATTTGGGTAAAAATCTGAAATCTTGTAAGAACCGAGCCAAAAACCAAATTACTCCCCAACCGTTGATCCTCTGGCTATGAAATTTTGAGGGTAGCTAATTAATAGTCTCTGGACTCTCCACACCAAATTTCAAGCCATCTCAACAAGGGAATCAAGATTTGGATCAAAACCTAGAAACGAAGAGCATGAACAGAGGAGGCCAAAATTGAAATCTGAGAATAAAATGAAGTTTGCTCTTTGGGAACTTGATCAAATGATCTTAGAGTACTAACCCATCATAGAGCAACCCATTTTGGCACTTCCCAGCAATCAAGAACTCAAAAAGACGAAAATCCAAAAATCACTCAAGAAAGCAACGAAGAACAGAACAGGAGCACGGACAGAGAAACTTCAGATTTTCATTCATTGGATCAAATGGAATACAGAGGAGTCCCGATACGCATGGACATTAGGACTAAAGGAGTGATTACAATCTCTCAATCCCTCATCTCCCTCTCAATCCTCAAGAACACCAAGAATCTCACCACTTCTTGGGAGGAAGAACACACAGAGAGAGGAGACTCACACAGAAACCATCGTAGAGACACAGAGGGAGCACACTCTGCCTCTACCACTAACTCACACCAACTAAAGAGCTAAAGGAAACAACCTTCCTAAAGCCTCTTTTGACTCTAAAACCCTAATTCTATCACAAGTGCTCTAGTGGGCATGCAGCCCCTCCACTCCTTTTATAGCCCATGGCTAACGGGTCTCCGCCCCGTTACGTCCGCTATTTCCAACGGAGCCCGCTCTCGCTTGTGCAGCCTTGCGAAATTCCCGTTTCGCCCCTCCTGCACCTTCCGGGAAGCTTCCGCGCTCCTTGTCTCGCACGCCTCGCAACCACCTCGAGTCCACGTCGTCTTCGACACATCCCGACCGTTCTGACCTCAGCGCCACCTGCGCCTAGTCCGGTCCACGTGTCTCACCACGACTCCACTCGACGTCCTGCAGTCACACAGACAAGAAAACACGTCAAATAGCACCGCTCAATACATGAAAGCATAAATACCATCATACTTACTATGACAAAGTCCAAACCTGTCGAATCATCTGAATATGCATCCTAATCCCATACGACCAAGTTTGACCAAAGTCCGACCGAGCCCGATTGCGCCACGCAACGACTCGACTCCGAACCACCCAAACCAAACTCGACTTGTCTAAACCAATGTCAATTACTCATCATTAACATGTGGTCACCTCCACATGGTCCATCACTTTGTATGTCTATACTTGATTGCTTGATCGTTTCTCTATAGTCAACCTTATGGTTTATATAGTCCCTCCTAACCCTTGTCCAGTAAGAATCCTAATCAAAGTAGAAGCATGAGTCCTAATCTTAATAGGATTCATGTGAGACTCTTCATAGCATACTTTTCTAAATTCTAAAAGACTAGATATGAATCACCCTAACTCAACATTAAACATGTTTGGTTTGTAGCTCAAATGAGCCAAACCAAAATTTGATAATGACCCCAAAATTTGGCCTCACATTATACTAAAATTTGGTAACGCCCATGGAATTTGGTAAAGTTTGGACCAAAGCACACAAAAACGTGGGGCAAAGTCTTAACTGTTCATGTTTTTGGCACTTTAGTCACTTTTTTTCAAATTTTACTTGCAGGTATCAGTTTTTGCAAAACTAGCCCTGTTTGCCAACTCAAAAGGTGCGGTAGATGACACTTGTCATCTGCCACGCCCCCTAGCTCGGCAGGGCATTCAGTGTGCAGCAGGGCAGGCGACAGCGGTAGGCAAGCGCACATGGCAGTAGCTGGGGCCACAATCTGCTGAGCTACCATGCCTTCGTAGCTGGCTTCCGAGCTAGGTATGCTCTGCAGTTGGCCTGGCACGTGGGGGGTTTGATTGGCTTTGTTGGCGCGGCAGAGGAAGAATCTTGCGTGACTAACTGTCATGACACGACGACGTGACATGACATATGATTCCTGTTTTATTTGCCCAGGGATTCCACAACCCTATGCGTCCACTGCACTTCCTTGTTGGTCAGCCCAACTTTCGGGTGCAGGTGCACTTGTACTAGTTGGATGCGTGGTTTTGCGGTGACATCGATGGTGATGACCCAATGCACAGATCCACCATGAGTACTCGTTGGACTGCTAGTGAGCTAGGTGGTCCAGGGAGAGACCATGGTGAGTGTACTCAGATTCCTACAACACGTTCGAGACCTTGCGTGAGGGTAGCGTTGTGTGAATGGCGTGGAACGCACAGTTCATTTCCAAGACAACATCTTTCGAATTGTCAGAGCAATATGAGCATGGCAGCAACTACTGGCTTATAACTTGCCACCTCGTCTTCTCCTATATGGTGGAGCCCTACGCCCCCAATGAGTGCGTACGCTCGATAATGATGCTGCCCATCCTAAGATGGGTCCAGTAACATACTACACTCGTGACTATCGCTAGCACCATTCCTTGCAATACAAAAAAAATGTATCAGTGTCCAACAACGCAAAATATAGCTACCATAACCGAGAATAATCATGCACACGTACATAACTAAGCTACCAATTATGCCTACTGCCATGTGCTTATATGCATGCATATAGGTACACACGTATATGCATGCATACACACACACACAAACAAATACTATAACCAACAGTGTGCACTTATGCAATCCTAGCATCATTTTCTACAATTTTTTAGTTGCACAAGAGCAATAAGTATATAAATGTATACTTATATACATATCTTCTAAATTACGAACGCACTAGGAACATTAAAAATAACAGCGCATATTATTTTAGCTATTTGAAAAAATAACCATTATGCCTAAATTTATGCATATAGGTACACATGTATATGCATACATATGTGCAAATAGATACTATAACTAATAGTGTGTACCAAACCATCACTTTCTGTAATCACACAAGAGCAACAAATATATATGTGCAGACTTACATACATATTTTAACTATTTTTTAGTGTGTACTTTTTTAGCTATTTACAAAAAATAATAATTCTGGCCACTAATATGTCCTAAACAATGCTAATTACAAAGACACATCCGTCAACGTATTCTATAGTACCAAACCACTATTACGCTTATGAAACGCTAACAACATATTAAGTGTATTACTCACATGCAAGTGTAGTATACTTTTTCTTGAAGGTCTTCATCCACTCTACAATCCTTCTAACTACAAAAACTCCTGAATCACAGCGAAACTACCTCAAAAAACTATTACAAACTCACCTTTTAATCTCTCTTTCTTTCTTCTCCCCTGCTGTTCTCTAGCTTGGTAGGAAAGAAATAGAGTGCAGCTTCAGATGAGAGGGCAGACCACGAGCCCCCCCCATTTTATGCATGTGTGAAGGGGGTTCACAATGACACGTACGCAGGTGCATATGGGTGTAGATGGTCGTGGAATCCCCGGGTGAATAAAACAGGAATCATATGTCATGTCGCCTCGAGCCCCCTCGTCACGTGCACTAAGCCACCTGTTGAGCTATCAGCGCTCAGCAGTGTGCTACCGAGCCTGCCTAGCTCGACAGGTAGCTTCTAAGGCATGGCAGCTCGGTAGTCTATGGGCATCTATTGTTGCCATGCATGCTCACCTGCCGCTGTCACCTGCCCGGCTGTGTGCCAAACGCCCTGCTAAGCTAGTGGGCATGGCAGGTGGCAGGTGTCACCTGCCACGCCTTCGGAGTTCAGAGACGAATCTATTTATGAAGAAACGGATGTCTAGAGACCAGATTTGAAAAAAAAATGTAGTTACAGTGACAAAAGCGTAAACATTCGTGAAATCTAGACCTGGCTCGCTCAAATTTTGGCTTGGTTGTGCGCCCCTGCAACCATGACCTGGCAAAGGTTGGTTGGCTCTATTAATGTGGTTTTTGTTTCATTATGAAACTTCAAATGGTTATGTTTAAACCACTGTGTTCCGTGTCACAAGATTAAGAAACGCAAGACCTATGTTGGCTATGTTTTGATGTTGTGAAATAGATGACATGTGGTCCCACATACCATAGTCCGGAATAGAAGCATTTTGGCTATTTATTTGGCAAATTTTGGCATGGTTACAATCCAAACACATTTTTTGTCCTAGGGTTTGGCATTGCCCACAAATTGGTATGGCCACAATCGAAACAACATTTTTTGCATAGGTTTTGGCATGCCCGTGATTTGGTATTGCCAAAATTTTTGTTTGGCTACCCTGGGCACAAACCAAACTTTTAGGCCTTGTTTGGCAGCCATAATTCTTGGCCCATCCACGGGGATGGCCCAGGAATTATGGGCTACCAAACAAGGCCTTAGTGGTATTATTAGATTCACAGTGATACCTTTTTAATATGTAAAATTTGTGATTTTCAACTAACTATTATCATGGAAATCACCAGTCAAAGTGCATCGGAGATTGTGTAATCACTAGTCAAAGTACCTCAGAGATTGTGTGATATCTAAAACAACTTATATTAGCAATTGTAGGGAGTATAATTTTCATTTGAAGCAGCATGGACTATAATCATGCTCTCTGATCCATATCGAACTATTAATGATGGAATGTTTTGTTTTTAATTCCAGATCATTATGAAGATTATGCCTTTCCTACAATTATTGTCTTGCCCATGACATATTTTTTGGTGATAATTGGACATAGTTGTAAGTCGCACGATGCACCTGTCCTATAAACACCAAGATTAATATAAACAACAGAGTTGAAGAGCAATTATGGAGCACTATTTGGAATAAATTCACTAAAATTCTCATAGATTACTCTAATTCACACATAATTCCAATAAATTTTAATATTCCAAATAGGGCCTTAGTTTTTGTTAAGTTACCTTTGATGACAACTATATGCATGGGAAGTGACTACACGAGCTTCAGCATCATGAGGAATTTTTGGTCTGAGAAGTTGTCGCTCTCTGGCTTCCATCCAACTTAGTGGTGTTTTGCACTCTCTTCTGTATAAAGCTTCAAATGGTGCTATTCCAATACTAGCTTGGTAACTATTATTATAAGAGAACTCTGCAAATAGCAAACAGGTATTCCATGCTATTGCATAGATGAGTGCACATACTCTTAACATATCTTCTAAGATCTAGTTGATCATCTCTATATGTCCTCTAGTCTAGGGATGATATGTTGTGCTAAATGCTAAATTTGTTCCCATTGCATCATGTAATTTCTCCCAAAACTTTAATGTAAATTGTGCTCCCCTATATGAGATTATCCTTTTAGGAACTCCATGTAGTATCATAATCTTTGTCAAATATAATTTTGCTAACTTATTCTTCCCATAGGTTTGCTTGATTAGTATGAAATATGCCACCTTAGTTAGTCAATCTACGATTAACCATATGGCATTATATCCCTCCTGTGTCTAGTCTGGTAATGAAGTGCATACCAATCTATTCTAATTTTCATTCTGGAGCTGATAGTGATTGTAATAATCTTATTGGTCATTGATGGTCTATTTTAATGTTCTAACACATGCCACAATGTGCTATGTATTCAGCTATTTCTCTTTTCATATTGTTCCACCAAAACCTCTTCTTTAAGTCTTGATACATCTTTGTTCGTCCTGGGTGTATGGAAAATGGTGATGAATGTGCTTCCTCCAGGATTAATTCTTTCAACTCTTTATTTGGAACACAAAAGCGGCCACGAAATTTTACTATACCTTGTTCATCTTTGGTAAATTCTAATTGACTTTCCTTTTGAATGGTCTTTTTAAGTTGTTGGATTCCTTCATCTTCTCCCTGAGTAAGTTTAATTAGTTCTATTAAAGTTGGTTGCATTTCTAATGTTATTATCAATCCTTGCTCAGTTATCTGTAAGTTCAGATGTTGTATTTCCTTCTATAGTTGAGGTTGGCATTCTAACATTATGGCTATGCCATGATACATTTTTCTGCTCAATGCATCTGCCACCATATTTGCCTTTCTAGGGTGATATTGAATATTCAAGTCATAGTTCTTGATTATTTCTAACCATCTTCATTTTCTCAAATTCAGATCTAGATGGGCAATTTATACTTCAAACTCTTATGATCGAAAAATATTTCACAATGGTTTCTTGATAGTCCATATCTTCAAAGCATGCACCATTGTTGCTAATTCCAAATTATGTGTCGGATAATTTTCTTCATGTGGTCTTAATTGTCTTGGAGCATAAGCCACAATTTTTCCATCTTGCATCAATACACATCCTAACCCTTGTCTTGAGGCATCACAATAAATTTGAAAATCATTTTCATGATCAGGAAGTATTAATGGGATTGTAGTCAGTTTATCCTTTAACTCCTAAAAGTTTTCTTCATATTTATTTGTACATTCAAATGGGGTTGTTCTCCTTGAGGAGTTGGGTGAAAGGGTGTGCTGTTTTTGAGAATCTTTCTATGAATCAGTGATAATAACCAACCAATCCTCGAAAACTTCTGACACTGTTTTTGGGGCTATAGTCAATTTATCCTTTTAACTCTTGAAAGGTTGCTTCATATTTATTTGTCCATTCAAATGAGTTCTTCTTGAGAAGTTGGGTAAGAGGGTGTGTTGTTTTTGACAATCTTTTTATGAATCGGCGATAATAACAAGTCAATCTTAGAAAACTTCTAACTGCTATCACTGCCTTTGGTTACTTTCACTCCATCACTACTTTCACTTTATCTAGATCTACCTTTACTCCTTCCTTAGTGATAATGTGCCCTAAGAAGGCAACTTCCTTCATCCAAAATTCATATTTGGTAAACTTGGCATACAATTGATATTCCCATAATTTGGTTAAAGCCAAATGCAGGTGTTGTTGATGTTCTTCTTCATCATTTGAGTATATCAATATGTCATCCATAAAAACCATCATAGTTGGCCAATTTTAATAACCCTGGTAGTAGCTCAGTGCAGCAGCATGGTGGCCTCCGGTGACACATGGCAGTGGACTGGCGACAACACACAATGGTTGGGAATAGTAGCAGCACAGTGCACGGCGACGAGCAATGGCACCGACATGCAACAATCCTAGTGGCTATGGCGAGGAGCCTTTGTTGGGATACAAGGTAGGCTACACTAGCACAAATTAAAATTTCTACTGCGTAAACCAGGAAGCCATACGGGTAAGAGATCACAGATTGTTACAACTAAATGCACAGTGCAGCAAAAGAAGAGTTGAAGCAGCTTGGTTCAATGTAGTGCACATCGATGTAGTGGAAGTAGTCAATTTCCACGAACCAACTGTCTTCTCCTCATGATCGTCCCGATCAGCGTTACAGTCATAGCAACACCTCTACCAAAGTCACAAGTTCAAGAAGGAACGTCATGCGCCAGTTTGCTAGCACCAGTGCACACAGTAGGGTCTATAAGATGTGGCGGCTAGGGTTTCAGTGGGTGTGTACGAGATCCATCCCTCAGCCCTACATCTCTCTTAATATAGCCCCTCGGTGGAACCCTACGTTAGGGGTCTAACAAGGCGTAAAGCCCACATGGCCCATTAGTAATGGATCTAATCTAAACTGATATGTTCTAACCCATTAAGTATGTGACCTTATAGGTTCATGTATATTCGGTCGTGGCCCAAAAATTCTTTTTTGGTCCACAAGTTAGTAGTAGTTTTGAGCAGGACATATCGACTCCCAAATATGCATAAAGATCATATCAGACGAATCTATATAGTGCTCATGTATCGATCTCTTTGCCTTATGATACTAGATCGAACTTAAAGTAAGGAGCATGCCATCCTATGATAGCTCGATCTTTCACTCGAACTTGTAGTGGATTACTCAGTTGCGATTGACTTCTCAACCACATTTAGCATGACCATGCACTTTCTTAATTCAGCCACATCGGGGGCCTAAGAATATCTCTCCTGTTATATAGGAAGGGCAAAGTCGATCTTGATTACTCATATTCCTCCGCATATTTCATCATAAACTCGAAAGCCATCTTTATAATCACCCATTTAAGGAGTAATGTTTGACAACCCCTAAGTAAACTATTATATATTTAGGAAACTATGACAACATCGGGTCTAAGGATCCTACATAAACTATGTATGAGACCAACTGATGACACTTAAGAATAAAATAATTCCCGCAGTGTCTCATGGTAGATCAATTTAACACTCTGTTATCTAACATGTGTCCACATTATTGATTTAATATTCTCATATCCATGATTCATGAAACATGATTATCAATCAATACATGTGTTGCTCTATAAATCATAATTGTCCTACATAATATCAATGATAATTTATAATACATGAAAATATGAATAAATAGTTTTACGAACAAGCCATATATTTATTGATCAATACGAAAAATATTTATTCAAGGGATAAAATAATATATTATTCAAAAGATCATAAATATATAAATAATATAATTATCTCTATGATCACCTCTAGGTCATATCCTGCGCCTCTCATACCCCACATGCACACTCATGCACAGTGGCGGAGCCAGGAATATTTTGGAGCCTGAGCAGGCCCACTGTGCTGTTCATCGACGAGCCAAGAACACCCATTATGCTAGTCATCGATAAGCCTAGGTAACCGCCGGTCATTCGGTGGTGGCTCCACCACTGCATGCACACACATGCTGATGTGACGATGGCCCGATCTTCCGAGAGGTACTGATAAGTCGATTGTGGAGATCTCGACGTTGATGATCCAAAGGCTCCGACCAAAACAGATCGAACCCCTCGCAATCACTACACCACTGCTCCTGATGTGACGATGGCCCGATCTTCCGAGAGGTACTGATAAGTCAATTGTGGAGATCTCGATGTTGATGATCCAAAGGCTCCGACCAAAACAGATCAAACCCCTCGCAATCACTACACCACTGCTCCGTTGGTTATCAACCGTGCCGAACACGATTGACCTCGCCAAGAAGGCTATCTCCTGCAAGCGAATCGAGAACACAAGCAAGAGAGTAAAAGATGCAATCTGAAATTGCGAATAAATATTAAGTTCACAAGTTGGGGTCTCGCAAACCGATGAACGGCGAAACTGTTCAAAGACAGATTAATCTAAGCAAAACCCAAGGAAAACTAAAGGGGTGTGGTCTCCTTAAATAGGGGAGGGGGAAGCCACACTTATCTAATGAAAAGGGATGTGGTACTATTCCTAGTTACTGTTCACGCGTGTGGTACTGTTCATGTGAACAGTACCGGCCCAAATAGCCCAAGTTACAAGGCCCTCGGCCCACTTTGAGTCGGACTGGAAAAGTGACGTGTCTTGTTTCGCAGTTTCTGATCTTCTCAAGTGGATTTTGGAGGTAAGACTAGATCCATCTGAAAGTAGACTCCAAGATCTTTCCAACGAGTACTCACGGGCCCCGAGAAGCCTTCTGGATCAAAAGTTATGGCCGTTTGAAGTTGGCTTGTCAAGCTGAATCCGAATTGATCTGGAGGCCGAATTGGATTCCAAAACCTGTCCAAGTTGAACCCTTTCTTCAATTGGTTCCAAAGTTATGTTGTGCTACAAATATATATATTTTCATCATTAGGTAGCATCATATTCTCATTTAAAATATGTTGAAGTTGAAGAAACGAATTCACCTTTAGTTCATTCTTGATATTGGCCGCTATGGTCATACGTGTTGGTGGCGTGGTCACATCATCCTCCCCTTCTTGATGGAAAACCGTCCTCGGTTTTAACATATGTGTAGTGTCACGTATTGCATGATCTTGATCATAATTGGTGTATGATAACAAACGCAACAAACTCTCATTACGTAATATCATAAGTTCTTTATCAAATAAAGTAAAATCTCTTTGAAACGAGCTCACCTCATAATTTAAGTGATGCGTAGGAGCTCTTGTAATTGTAACAACAAGTAGAGCAAATATGGTTGTATCCATAGAGTTCATGTTCTTATCATCCTCCCCTTCTTGCAAACAAAGCCGTCCTCGGCTTTTGATAAGCTGAAAAAATGGTAACAAAGAAGCCAAGGTGTATGCATGGTATATGTATATGTCATCCGTTTTAACCGTTCTTCGTTGTTGCACAATTAATGTTATAAAACAGCAATTATCATAAAAGCTCGTTGTATTATTAACCCAAAAGTAATCATATATGTTAATGAGCAATTCAAAATTTCTCACACAGTAATTATTGCAACTTGTTTTGCAAATGTAAGTGAAGCATTTATGCAATTCAAATCTTTGAATTTGTAAACTTGTAGTGGTGGCACATATGGGCAAAACTACAACTTTTGGAATCAAGCAAAGTTCATCTATATAATCATATCTCAATCGAACAATAGCAAATTCATCTAGTAAGAGTGAAGAGCTTTGTATGTTCGGCCATAATTCATCATCTTTATTCAGATTGTCTATACTAGATGGTGCAAAAAGAGATGAACACATAGACATTGAATGAGTACTAAATTTTACTTCCCTCTCACATTCAACATGATTCAGCATACAAGAATTGTTGTCCCAAACAACAAGTTTCAATTCATCTATGTGATCACAAGTTATGCATATTCGATATACAAGAAATTGATTTTCCACACCATAATCTTCAATCAAATTAAACTTATATCCAGGGGTGTAGATACTAAATAAGAATTTCGAACATGCAAGTTCAGAAACTTTTTCCATAGCATGTGACAATTTCATAGGTAGATCCAACATGATGTAACACAATGAATTAGCAGGAGAAATTCTAGTCAAAACTTCTTTATGTGTTATTAATTTAACATGTGCAAAATTATGAGAATTTAGATCAGCACATGGTTTATTTAATTCAACACAAGGAATATCAAAAGATTGCACTACAACAGGTATATACTCACAAGGTTGCTCTATGTCTTGTTGTAGCACCAAATCAATACCGTGAGCGATGATAGTACCATGTTCTTTACCTTTTTGGCTCTCCTCAGATGATGTAAGTGCATCCATCTCCTTATCTTCATTCTCAACCAATGGGGTCAGTGATTCAATCAGCTCATGCTCTTCTTTGGCATGGTTCTCAACTACATGCAAGTTGTTAGTCACAGAAAATGGCACAAACACATGTTTGTTCTCATGTTCATCACCACTACCTGCAAGGTTAGCTGCAAGAGCATATTCATCCTCAACATCACTAGCACTTACATAACCACCATCTTCTGTCGTAATGTACGCCCGCTGACTTGTGCAATCTCTCATGACGTGGCCTATCCCTTTACAACGGTGGCACACAATGCCCGTTGTACGGCCTGTGGAAGCAATCGATGAAGAGCTCTTTGCTGGTGCTTGCACACTAGTAGATTTGCTTGTCTCGGGTGCGTGTGATGGTGGCGGCGGTGCTGCTGAACGCGCCCTACTCACAGAGGGGGCAGCAGCTTGACAAATAGGTGGTGGGGCTATCTTGGCTCGCCCAGGCGTTGATCTCGATGTAGACATACCTCCAAAGTTGCTCCTTGTCCTTTGTTGCCTACCCTGCAATTCTTTTTCTGCAAGCACAGCAAGCTGGAACAACTGGTTGATAGTAGTAAAATCTTTATAATAAACAATGTCCTGAAGTTCACGCCGTAACCCCCCGTAAAAACGACAAATCTTATCCTCCTCATCTTCTACAACATTACAACGCAACATGCCTATTTGTAGTTCTTGATAATATTCCTCGACAGATTTATTACCTTGGTCTAAGCACTGCAATTTCTTTTGTATTTCATGTTTAAAAGCAGGAGGAACAAATCTAGCACGCATAGCTTCTTTTAACCGCTTCCATGTATCAGGTTGTAAGCGCATGGTACCCATATCATTACACCAGATAATAGCAAAGTCCTTAAACTCACTAGTAGCTTGTCTAACTCTATGTTGCTCAGGAACCAAGTGAGAATTAAACTTCTGCTCTACCGTCATCTCCCAATCAAGATATATTTCAGCATCATAAAGACCAGAAAAAGATGGAATGATAAATTTGACTTTAGCAAAAGGGTCATGATTAGAACGATCATTATGGTGCTGAAAATTATTACCTCCCATACCGTGACGGTTTTGATGTAGGCGGTGTCGTGGGCGTGCATCTTGGGCAGCAAATGAAGCACTTGCGTCGCGGTTTTGTCTCTCATTATCATCAGACAACCCACCTGTCATGGTTAGTAGAAAACAAAAGACAACACAAAGGTATTATCCCTATGCACTACTAGGTGGTGGAAGGTGGAATCACATATTCTCGAGCGTCTTACTACACTCTTACAAGTGTTCTTACCGATGCAGCAGGTGGTACAACCGGTGGCTGGTTCGTGATACCGTGTCGAGCGTGGGTACGATTGCAAGAGGGAACCTGTTCTGATCAAGAGTAGGTGTAGCTTGGAAGGCACAATATGGTAGCAATGGATAACAATCAGTTAATTTCAGAATTGCATAGAATTGAATTATAGTCCGTATCTAACACTTAGCCTATGTTGCTGATCAACCAAGAATGGAAGAAGACTAAAAACAAGTGTATGGCAATGTGTATGAGTGGTAAATACAAGATAATTCAATCCAATGCAATCTGGAATTGAAGAACACAAGGATTGACCCAAAACTGAAAACTGAAGATTTCTGTCCACTGGACAGTACGTCGGTATTTTGGCCGTAACTTTTTTTCAGATGCCTTTTTTCCACTGATTATTTTTTTCTCTGTTTTTTGATGGCTTTTTATACAGATTTTCTTTTGGGGACAACTTCCAAAACCCGACGCAGAAATTCGCACAAAAATCACAACTGCTGACTGTTGCAGATTCAAAACAGATAACTGGGTCAACTTTCACCGCATATATCTCTTAACTGCCTTGCTGGAATGAAGTGAAATTTTACAGATAGATGGATAAGGAATTTTTGAATCTAATGGCGGTGGTCTCACTCAAAAATAATCTCGGAATCAAAAGATATGGCATTTTTGGTGGCGGCTGCAGAGAAAGGAAAAATCAGCCGAATTTGGAAATTAGGGTTTGGGGTGGGGAATTTTTCTTTTGTTTGGATTTTTAATGGAACAAAGATATGACCAGCAACTAGACAATGCTAATATGGACACAAATTCAATTTAGCAAACCAAAACTAACAGATTGAAAGGCACAACGGGGTTTGGACAGCGGAATTAATTCTTTTTGTGGGGCAATATTTTTTTCTGGACTATAGGAAATAAAAACCAATCTACTAACTAGGGATACAAGAATTACCTCACGGGCAACCGTTGCTCTGATACCAACTGATGTGACGATGGCCCGATCTTCCGAGAGGTACTGATAAGTCGATTGTGGAGATCTCGACGTTGATGATCCAAAGGCTCCGACCAAAACAGATCGAACCCCTCGCAATCACTACACCACTGCTCCGTTGGTTATCAACCGTGCCGAACACGATTGACCTCGCCAAGAAGGCTATCTCCTGCAAGCGAATCGAGAACACAAGCAAGAGAGTAAAAGATGCAATCTGAAATTGCGAATAAATATTAAGTTCACAAGTTGGGGTCTCGCAAACCGATGAACGGCGAAACTGTTCAAAGACAGATTAATCTAAGCAAAACCCAAGGAAAACTAAAGGGGTGTGGTCTCCTTAAATAGGGGAGGGGGAAGCCACACTTATCTAATGAAAAGGGATGTGGTACTATTCCTAGTTACTGTTCACGCGTGTGGTACTGTTCATGTGAACAGTACCGGCCCAAATAGCCCAAGTTACAAGGCCCTCGGCCCACTTTGAGTCGGACTGGAAAAGTGACGTGTCTTGTTTCGCAGTTTCTGATCTTCTCAAGTGGATTTTGGAGGTAAGACTAGATCCATCTGAAAGTAGACTCCAAGATCTTTCCAACGAGTACTCACGGGCCCCGAGAAGCCTTCTGGATCAAAAGTTATGGCCGTTTGAAGTTGGCTTGTCAAGCTGAATCCGAATTGATCTGGAGGCCGAATTGGATTCCAAAACCTGTCCAAGTTGAACCCTTTGTTCAATTGGTTCCAAAGTGATGTTGTGCTACAAATATATATTTTTTCATCATTAGGTAGCATCATATTCTCATTTAAAATATGTTGAAGTTGAAGAAACGAATTCACCTTTAGTTCATTCTTGATATTGGCCGCTATGGTCGTACGTGTTGGTGGCGTGGTCACATCACATGCCCTAGCCGAGACGGCTTCGGCCTAGATTTTTCTTCCTTTCTTCTTTCTTCTTACTATCCAAGGCGAATAGGAAACAAGATATTACACTTACAGTCCTTCATACAAGGAAAAAAGTGCAGAATGTCTTACGAGGTGTATAATCTTTAGGGCATACTCCCTCTATTATTAGCCGAGGGATTCCTAGGAGCACCACGTCACCTTTTTGCAAAATACCCTCCACTTTTTTGAAATTGCATACAGATCCTTAATTTTTGCAGAAAAGCCCTTAGAAAATACGTATGGGTCCTTGCTTTTTTTGAGAAAAGCCCTCCTTTTCTCATAAATACGTACGGATCCTTACTTTCAGTTTTCGCATACACCGTAATTATGTACATGTCCTTGCTTTCCCTTTTTTCGCATATAGGCCCTTGTGATCTAGCGTAGCGCACTCTATTACTTTGGTCTACGTTGTAACTAGCGCGGCGTGGTGCTGCACTTTCGTAGCCAGTACATATAAACTTGGTTTATCCAAATAGTCTCTTGAAGGTTATTTGATAAACTAACCATTTATGCTTATAAGCTAAAATCCCAATAAATCCATTTGTAAGTTTGAACTATCTAAGAGGAACTAAAATAGTCTGATGTCTAAACTAGGATAAAAATGCTCTACGTCTTCCGCTTGATCGCTTGATGTACTTTCCATGTTAGAATTCTGCTTTGCTGCTTGGGTTGCGTAGTGTCATGAATAAAACAATGCTGTGCACAACTAGAATTTGATGGTTATGGATATGGAGAAAAAACTGTTATAATGCAATGTTTTTGTGTATGATACGTTAACAACTTACCTTCTTATATGTATAACTATCAATGAAGAAACGTTACATAGCTTAATTTCAACACCTTTGTCAGAACCCTCCATTAGTATTTCATCAATTTTGAGGCATGCCATGTAAGCGGAAACTTTAATTTACAACACTATTTTGTTCAACCTCAATCATACATAAACATACCTTGATCCATACTGCAGCAAACTTTTCTTCCTTGTAGTAAGTCTTTTCTCTTGTCTCTACCTTTCCCTTACAGCGTTCTTTTGATGATCAAAGAACTACTTGTATGAAAATTCTATTCAGTGTAATACCATACTTTTCATTTGACAAATGAGCACTATTTATAGTGGGCAAATGCTGCAGTTAACCAATCACTTGGGCTGCCAGAAGACGCGATCGGCAGCAAGGCGTCTCCTGTCGGAAGACGTCTGCAAGCGAGAGAATTGGCAGCCAGTAACTGCATGCAGCATTCGGCATGCATGCAAGATAATTACTTTGGCAACCACCAACTGCATGCATGCAGCAATCATTCCTCTGTCCTTACGCAGTAAAATGTGTATGCATGCAGCAAACATTCCACAGCCTTGCGCAGAGAAGTGCAATCTCAATTGCTAACAAAATATACTTTAATGCATTTAAATACCTTTCATATTACACTATTAGATTTAATATTTTTTCATATAAGAATACATATATAATACTTTTATAAGGGAGACAAGAGGGATTTTAAACCCAATAATTCTAATGCTTTAAATCTAGCAAACATCATACTAGACCTTTTATAATTAGAATTAATCCAATAAATTACGTGGGGGCACTTTTCCGTTAATTAAAATTAACAATCTCCCACTTAACCCATGTAATAACTTGATGATTCACATATAAACCTTAAGTGCACACTATCCATGAATTTATCAAGTCATATCTTTAATTGAATTTAAATTGAAAGGATTATGGCGGTCTCAAATTTTTAGTCAATAAGATTCCTTCTATATATCACAGTCAATTTAATCCAACAAAAAATATATATCTTCAATTAAGGAAAACATAATCCTTAAAAAAATATTTCACTAAACTCCATAATGTGAAATAAAGGACAAAAACAATACTTTTATTGAATTCAAATTTGTCACAATAATATGAGCAATTATTATCTGTACAAACTTGTACGAACCTTTACAAACACATTACTATGATAACAAGGACTTCTCAATTAAGCCCATACTTTCGACATGACCATTAAATGTCTTGGGTGGTAGACCTTTAGTTAGCGGATCCGCTATCATAAGATCAGTACTGATATGCTCAAATAACACCTTCTGTTTTTGTACTTCTTCTTTAGCTGACAAATACTTCAATTCCATGTGTTTTGCACCTTTCGAGTATTTGTCATTTTTGGAGAAGAATACGGCTGCGGAATTGTCACAATAAATTTTTAATGGTCTCTCTATTGAGTCAATAATATGGAGACCTGTTATCAAATTCCGTAACCATAATGCTTGAATAGTGGCTTCGAAACAAGCCACAAATTCAGCCTGCATAGTGGAAGTAGCAATAATTGACTGTTTCCCACTCTTCCAAGAGACTACTCCTCCAGCCAACATAAAAATATAGCCAAATGTAGATTTTCTTGAGTCTACACATCCAACATAGTCTGAATCTGAATAACCAATCACTTCAAGGTTAGATTTATCACGAACCAGCCACCGGTTGCACCACCTGTTTGCTTTGGTAAGAACTTGTTAGAATTTGGTAAGAGCTTGAGAGATGCGTGACTTGATTTGATGCCTCCATATCCTAGTAGTTGATAGGAACATTTACTTGTGATTTGTTTCCTTGTTTTCTACTAACAATGACAGGCTTGAGAAAATTGGTAGATTATGATGTCATCGCGGGCAGATTTGAACTCGAAGGGAAACAATTACCAGTATATATCTTGCCACTCACCGCTGAGTGTACGTCGTCGGACTACTTCTTGTGGGTTACTATGATGGATAACTACTTTGAAAAACAAGATCTTGATCCTTATGAGAAGATGAGCATGGCAAGGACGGCGCTGATTGGTGATGTTCAACATTGGTGGTCAAATCTCGAGTTCCACTATATATACACATGGGAGGAGATGAAAAAGAAATTACGACATCGTTTTGTACCTCCAGCACCCACGGTCACAAGCGAGGTGGAACCTGAGGTAATTGAAAATGTTGATATTGTTTTGGTTCCTACTCCATCTACAGATACCACCGAGATACTTAAAGAGGTGAAGGATGATCTGGTGCATCTTATGCCATTAGAGGAGAAGTTTGAGGTACCTACAGTATCTGATGAGGACGATAATGACAAAGGTACTGATTTGGTGCTACAACAAGACATAGATCAACCTTGTGAGTATATACCTGCTGTAGTGCAATTTTTTGATATTCCTTGTGTTGACTTGAACGAACCATGTGCTGATCTAAATGCTCATAATTTTGCACATGTCGAATTAATTACACATAAGGAAGTATTTGATAGAATATCTCCTGCTGATGCATTGTGCTATATCATGCTTAATGAGGCCGTTAGTTTGGATTGTGCTATGGAGAAAGTTTCTGAACTTGCATGTTCGAAATTCTTGTTTAGTGCCTACACCCCTGGGTATAAGTTTAATTTGATTGGAGATTATGGTGTAGACAATCAATTTTTTGTATATCGAATATGCATAACTTGTGATCACATGGATGAATTGAAGCTTGCTGTTTTAGATAACAATTCTTGTGTGTTGAATCTTGTTCAATATGAGAGGGGAGTAAAATTTAGTATGCATCCAATGCCTATGTGTTCATCTCTTTTTGCATCATCTAGTATGGACAATCTGAATAAAGATGATGAATTATGGAAGAACACACAAATCTCTTCACCCTTGCTGGATAAATTTGCTATTGCTCCATTGGGATATGATTATATGGATGAACTATGCTTAATTCCAAAAGTTGTAGCTTCGCCCATATGTGCCACCACTTCAAGTTTACAACTTCAGATATTTCAATTGCATAAATGCTTCACTTACATTTGCAAATCTAGTTGCAATAATTGCTGTGTGAGAAATTTTAATTTGGTCATTGACATATATGATTACTTTTGGGTTAATAATACAATGAGCTTTTATGATTGCTGCTGTGTTATAGCATTAATTGTGCAACAACGAAGAACCGTTAAAACGGATGACAGATACATATACCATGCATACACCTTGGCTTCTTTGTTACCATACTTTCAGTTTATCAAAAGCCGAGGACGGCTTTGTTTTCAAGAAGGGGGGGATGATGAGGACATGACCCCTATGGATACAACCATATTTCCTATGCTTGTTGTCCTAATTACAAGAGTTCCTTCGCATCGCTTAAATTATAAGGTGAGCTCGTTTTAAAGAGGTTTCACTTTGTTTGACAAAGAACTTATGATATTACATAATGAGAGTTTGTTGCGTTTGTTATTATGTACCGACATTTATGATGAAGATCATGCAATACGTGAGGCTACACATATGCTAAAACCGAGGACGGTTTTTCTATCAAGAAGGGGAGGATGATGTGACCACGCCACAAACACATACGACAATAGCGCCCAATATCAAGATTGAACTAAAGGTGAATTCGTTTCTTCAGCCTTCATATGTTACTAAGAATAGACCGCTACCTAATGCAAGTGATTTAATTGTGCTTAGGAACTTGGGAAAGGATGAAGGAAAGGGATATGGAGTCCTGGACATGCATGGAAGGAATAATGGAGGTCACCACGTCACTTCGGGACCAAGTCAAGCACGAATTCGAGTTGGACACGTTTTGGAATCAGACTCGGACTGCTGCGATGGTACAAGTTCAAACGGGCATAACTTCCTCATACGGACTCCGTTTGGGACGTTCTTGTACTTCATGGAAAGCTTATGAAGTCTATTTTCCAAAGGATCCAACCTCTTCTTCAAATTCTATCTGAGCCGGCCGCAATCGTCAAAAGAGTCCACGTTGGTCACGTACTGGAATCGGATTCGGACTGCTGCAATGGTGCAAGTTTAAACGGACATAACTTCCTCATACGGACTCCGTTTGGGATGTTCTTGTACTTCATGGAAAGCTTATCAAGTCTACTTTCCAATGGATCCAACCTCATCTTCAAAGTCCATCCGAGCCGGCCGGAATCATCAAAACAATTCATGTAGGTTTCTGAGTCCGAGTCAAAAGGGTGCTGCGCCACCTCCACTTGGGCCCATGGGCCTTGTAACCCTAGGGTGTACCCTTTGGGACGGCTCCCCTGGTTGTTTTCACTATATAGGAGTCGCCGCCTCCGTTTCTAGGACTTAGGTTTTGTTTAGATCAGTTTAGCCCCTTGTGCAAACTCCACGTTCTCTTGTGTCGGCTAGACCAACAGATTCGTGTTACAGAACCTCAACTATCCTTGTGCGACTTTTATATCTAGCAAATTCAGGTTGCTCACTATCCTTGTTCTTGCTTGTTCTTCGATTGCATGCAGGAATAGACCTTCGTGGTCAGGTCAACCGCGTTCTTGGCACGGTTGATAATGACTTGGGTGTGGTTCAGCGATTGCTAAGGCGCAAGTGACGTCTCGTACGGTTGTAGTCGGATCGCAAGAGTCATCTCCACCAAAATCGATAGTTATCATCCTATCGGAAGATCGGGACCCTATCGCCTCATCAGTTGGTATCAGAGCTTCAGTTGACCGGTAGGAATTTCTTGTATCCCTATTTAGTAGATTGATTTTTGTTTCCCATAGTCCAGAAAAATTGCCCCACAAAAAGAGTTAATTTCCGCTGTCCAAACCCCGTTGTGCTTTTAGATCTGTTAATTTTGGTTTGCTAAATTGAGTTTGTGTTCGTCTTAGCATTTTCTTGTTGCTGGTCATATTTGTGGTCCATAAAACTCCCAAAAAAAATCCCCACGTCCAAAACCATCAAAATCACATCAAACCCTAATTTCCAATTTCGGCCAGAAGACTCCCTCTTGTGCAGCCGCCACCAAAAACGCCATATCTTTTTTTCCGATATCTTTTTTGAGTGAAACCACCGCCACTAGACCCATAGATTCCTTATCTAACTGCTCCTAAAATTTCGCTTCATTCCATTAAGGCAGTTAAAAGATATCTGCGGTGCAAGTTGTCCCAAATTTCCGGACTGAATCTGTAACAGTCTGCGCTTGTGATTTTTGTGCGATTTTATCTGTCGGTTTCTAGAATATGACCCCAAAACAAAAGTTGTAGAAAAAGCCGTCAGGAAACACAGAAAAAAAGAATCATTGAAAAAAAGGTAACTGACAAAAAGTTACGGCCAAAATACCGACGTGCTGTCCAGTGGGCAGAAATCTGCTTTCTCAGAATTGGGTCAATCCTTGTGCTTTTCAATTCCAGATTGCATTCTATTGAATTATCTTGTGCGCATCACTCCTATACATTGTTACACACTTGTTTTGGCCTTCTCCTATCCTTGTTTGATCAGCAACATAGGCTAAGTGCTAGATACGAACTATAATTCAATTCTGTGCAATTTCTGAAATTAATTGATTGTTTTCCTTTGCTACAAAATACATAGCCTATCCAAGCTCCACTTTTCTACTAACCGAACAGGTCTCGCTGTACCTTGCAATCGCTTTACTCATCACTTGAGTTAGATTTATCACGAATCAGCCACCGGTTGCACCACCTGTTTGCTTTGGTAAGAACTTGTTAGAATTTGGTAAGAGCTTGAGAGATGCGTGACTTGATTTGATGCCTCCATATCCTAGTAGTTGATAGGAACATTTACTTGTGATTTGTTTCCTTGTTTTCTACTAACAATGACAGGCTTGAGAAAATTGGTAGATTATGATGTCATCGCGGGCAGATTTGAACTCGAAGGGAAACAATTACCAGTATATATCTTGCCACTCACCGCTGAGTGTACGTCGTCGGACTACTTCTTGTGGGTTACTATGATGGATAACTACTTTGAAAAACAAGATCTTGATCCTTATGAGAAGATGAGCATGGCAAGGACGGCGCTGATTGGTGATGTTCAACATTGGTGGTCAAATCTCGAGTTCCACTATATATACACATGGGAGGAGATGAAAAAGAAATTACGACATCGTTTTGTACCTCCAGCACCCACGGTCACAAGCGAGGTGGAACCTGAGGTAATTGAAAATGTTGATATTGTTTTGGTTCCTACTCCATCTACAGATACCACCGAGATACTTAAAGAGGTGAAGGATGATCTGGTGCATCTTATGCCATTAGAGGAGAAGTTTGAGGTACCTACAGTATCTGATGAGGACGATAATGACAAAGGTACTGATTTGGTGCTACAACAAGACATAGATCAACCTTGTGAGTATATACCTGCTGTAGTGCAATTTTTTGATATTCCTTGTGTTGACTTGAACGAACCATGTGCTGATCTAAATGCTCATAATTTTGCACATGTCGAATTAATTACACATAAGGAAGTATTTGATAGAATATCTCCTGCTGATGCATTGTGCTATATCATGCTTAATGAGGCCGTTAGTTTGGATTGTGCTATGGAGAAAGTTTCTGAACTTGCATGTTCGAAATTCTTGTTTAGTGCCTACACCCCTGGGTATAAGTTTAATTTGATTGGAGATTATGGTGTAGACAATCAATTTTTTGTATATCGAATATGCATAACTTGTGATCACATGGATGAATTGAAGCTTGCTGTTTTAGATAACAATTCTTGTGTGTTGAATCTTGTTCAATATGAGAGGGGAGTAAAATTTAGTATGCATCCAATGCCTATGTGTTCATCTCTTTTTGCATCATCTAGTATGGACAATCTGAATAAAGATGATGAATTATGGAAGAACACACAAATCTCTTCACCCTTGCTGGATAAATTTGCTATTGCTCCATTGGGATATGATTATATGGATGAACTATGCTTAATTCCAAAAGTTGTAGCTTCGCCCATATGTGCCACCACTTCAAGTTTACAACTTCAGATATTTCAATTGCATAAATGCTTCACTTACATTTGCAAATCTAGTTGCAATAATTGCTGTGTGAGAAATTTTAATTTGGTCATTGACATATATGATTACTTTTGGGTTAATAATACAATGAGCTTTTATGATTGCTGCTGTGTTATAGCATTAATTGTGCAACAACGAAGAACCGTTAAAACGGATGACAGATACATATACCATGCATACACCTTGGCTTCTTTGTTACCATACTTTCAGTTTATCAAAAGCCGAGGACGGCTTTGTTTTCAAGAAGGGGGGGATGATGAGGACATGACCCCTATGGATACAACCATATTTCCTATGCTTGTTGTCCTAATTACAAGAGTTCCTTCGCATCGCTTAAATTATAAGGTGAGCTCGTTTTAAAGAGGTTTCACTTTGTTTGACAAAGAACTTATGATATTACATAATGAGAGTTTGTTGCGTTTGTTATTATGTACCGACATTTATGATGAAGATCATGCAATACGTGAGGCTACACATATGCTAAAACCGAGGACGGTTTTTCTATCAAGAAGGGGAGGATGATGTGACCACGCCACAAACACATACGACAATAGCGCCCAATATCAAGATTGAACTAAAGGTGAATTCGTTTCTTCAGCCTTCATATGTTACTAAGAATAGACCGCTACCTAATGCAAGTGATTTAATTGTGCTTAGGAACTTGGGAAAGGATGAAGGAAAGGGATATGGAGTCCTGGACATGCATGGAAGGAATAATGGAGGTCACCACGTCACTTCGGGACCAAGTCAAGCACGAATTCGAGTTGGACACGTTTTGGAATCAGACTCGGACTGCTGCGATGGTACAAGTTCAAACGGGCATAACTTCCTCATACGGACTCCGTTTGGGACGTTCTTGTACTTCATGGAAAGCTTATGAAGTCTATTTTCCAAAGGATCCAACCTCTTCTTCAAATTCTATCTGAGCCGGCCGCAATCGTCAAAAGAGTCCACGTTGGTCACGTACTGGAATCGGATTCGGACTGCTGCAATGGTGCAAGTTTAAACGGACATAACTTCCTCATACGGACTCCGTTTGGGATGTTCTTGTACTTCATGGAAAGCTTATCAAGTCTACTTTCCAATGGATCCAACCTCATCTTCAAAGTCCATCCGAGCCGGCCGGAATCATCAAAACAATTCACGTAGGTTTCTGAGTCCGAGTCAAAAGGGTGCTGCGCCACCTCCACTTGGGCCCATGGGCCTTGTAACCCTAGGGTGTACCCTTTGGGACGGCTCCCCTGGTTGTTTTCACTATATAGGAGTCGCCGCCTCCGTTTCTAGGACTTAGGTTTTGTTTAGATCAGTTTAGCCCCTTGTGCAAACTCCACGTTCTCTTGTGTCGGCTAGACCAACAGATTCGTGTTACAGAACCTCAACTATCCTTGTGCGACTTTTATATCTAGCAAATTCAGGTTGCTCACTATCCTTGTTCTTGCTTGTTCTTCGATTGCATGCAGGAATAGACCTTCGTGGTCAGGTCAACCGCGTTCTTGGCACGGTTGATAACGACTTGGGTGTGGTTCAGCGATTGCTAAGGCGCAAGTGACGTCTCGTACGGTTGTAGTCGGATCGCAAGAGTCATCTCCACCAAAATCGATAGTTATCATCCTATCGGAAGATCGGGACCCTATCGCCTCATCAGTTGGTATCAGAGCTTCAGTTGACCGGTAGGAATTTCTTGTATCCCTATTTAGTAGATTGATTTTTGTTTCCCATAGTCCAGAAAAATTGCCCCACAAAAAGAGTTAATTTCCGCTGTCCAAACCCCGTTGTGCTTTTAGATCTGTTAATTTTGGTTTGCTAAATTGAGTTTGTGTTCGTCTTAGCATTTTCTTGTTGCTGGTCATATTTGTGGTCCATAAAACTCCCAAAAAAAATCCCCACGTCCAAAACCATCAAAATCACATCAAACCCTAATTTCCAATTTCGGCCAGAAGACTCCCTCTTGTGCAGCCACCACCAAAAACGCCATATCTTTTTTTCCGATATCTTTTTTGAGTGAAACCACCGCCACTAGACCCATAGATTCCTTATCTAACTGCTCCTAAAATTTCGCTTCATTCCATTAAGGCAGTTAAAAGATATCTGCGGTGCAAGTTGTCCCAAATTTCCGGACTGAATCTGTAACAGTCTGCGCTTGTGATTTTTGTGCGATTTTATCTGTCGGTTTCTAGAATATGACCCCAAAACAAAAGTTGTAGAAAAAGCCGTCAGGAAACACAAAAAAAAAGAATCATTGAAAAAAAGGTAACTGACAAAAAGTTACGGCCAAAATACCGACGTGCTGTCCAGTGGGCAGAAATCTGCTTTCTCAGAATTGGGTCAATCCTTGTGCTTTTCAATTCCAGATTGCATTCTATTGAATTATCTTGTGCGCATCACTCCTATACATTGTTACACACTTGTTTTGGCCTTCTCCTATCCTTGTTTGATCAGCAACATAGGCTAAGTGCTAGATACGAACTATAATTCAATTCTGTGCAATTTCTGAAATTAATTGATTGTTTTCCTTTGCTACAAAATACATAGCCTATCCAAGCTCCACTTTTCTACTAACCGAACAGGTCTCGCTGTACCTTGCAATCGCTTTACTCATCACTTGAGTTAGATTTATCACGAATCAGCCACCGGTTGCACCACCTGTTTGCTTTGGTAAGAACTTGTTAGAATTTGGTAAGAGCTTGAGAGATGCGTGACTTGATTTGATGCCTCCATATCCTAGTAGTTGATAGGAACATTTACTTGTGATTTGTTTCCTTGTTTTCTACTAACAATGACAGGCTTGAGAAAATTGGTAGATTATGATGTCATCGCGGGCAGATTTGAACTCGAAGGGAAACAATTACCAGTATATATCTTGCCACTCACCGCTGAGTGTACGTCGTCGGACTACTTCTTGTGGGTTACTATGATGGATAACTACTTTGAAAAACAAGATCTTGATCCTTATGAGAAGATGAGCATGGCAAGGACGGCGCTGATTGGTGATGTTCAACATTGGTGGTCAAATCTCGAGTTCCACTATATATACACATGGGAGGAGATGAAAAAGAAATTACGACATCGTTTTGTACCTCCAGCACCCACGGTCACAAGCGAGGTGGAACCTGAGGTAATTGAAAATGTTGATATTGTTTTGGTTCCTACTCCATCTACAGATACCACCGAGATACTTAAAGAGGTGAAGGATGATCTGGTGCATCTTATGCCATTAGAGGAGAAGTTTGAGGTACCTACAGTATCTGATGAGGACGATAATGACAAAGGTACTGATTTGGTGCTACAACAAGACATAGATCAACCTTGTGAGTATATACCTGCTGTAGTGCAATTTTTTGATATTCCTTGTGTTGACTTGAACGAACCATGTGCTGATCTAAATGCTCATAATTTTGCACATGTCGAATTAATTACACATAAGGAAGTATTTGATAGAATATCTCCTGCTGATGCATTGTGCTATATCATGCTTAATGAGGCCGTTAGTTTGGATTGTGCTATGGAGAAAGTTTCTGAACTTGCATGTTCGAAATTCTTGTTTAGTGCCTACACCCCTGGGTATAAGTTTAATTTGATTGGAGATTATGGTGTAGACAATCAATTTTTTGTATATCGAATATGCATAACTTGTGATCACATGGATGAATTGAAGCTTGCTGTTTTAGATAACAATTCTTGTGTGTTGAATCTTGTTCAATATGAGAGGGGAGTAAAATTTAGTATGCATCCAATGCCTATGTGTTCATCTCTTTTTGCATCATCTAGTATGGACAATCTGAATAAAGATGATGAATTATGGAAGAACACACAAATCTCTTCACCCTTGCTGGATAAATTTGCTATTGCTCCATTGGGATATGATTATATGGATGAACTATGCTTAATTCCAAAAGTTGTAGCTTCGCCCATATGTGCCACCACTTCAAGTTTACAACTTCAGATATTTCAATTGCATAAATGCTTCACTTACATTTGCAAATCTAGTTGCAATAATTGCTGTGTGAGAAATTTTAATTTGGTCATTGACATATATGATTACTTTTGGGTTAATAATACAATGAGCTTTTATGATTGCTGCTGTGTTATAGCATTAATTGTGCAACAACGAAGAACCGTTAAAACGGATGACAGATACATATACCATGCATACACCTTGGCTTCTTTGTTACCATACTTTCAGTTTATCAAAAGCCGAGGACGGCTTTGTTTTCAAGAAGGGGGGGATGATGAGGACATGACCCCTATGGATACAACCATATTTCCTATGCTTGTTGTCCTAATTACAAGAGTTCCTTCGCATCGCTTAAATTATAAGGTGAGCTCGTTTTAAAGAGGTTTCACTTTGTTTGACAAAGAACTTATGATATTACATAATAAGAGTTTGTTGCGTTTGTTATTATGTACCGACATTTATGATGAAGATCATGCAATACGTGAGGCTACACATATGCTAAAACCGAGGACGGTTTTTCTATCAAGAAGGGGAGGATGATGTGACCACGCCACAAACACATACGACAATAGCGCCCAATATCAAGATTGAACTAAAGGTGAATTCGTTTCTTCAGCCTTCATATGTTACTAAGAATAGACCGCTACCTAATGCAAGTGATTTAATTGTGCTTAGGAACTTGGGAAAGGATGAAGGAAAGGGATATGGAGTCCTGGACATGCATGGAAGGAATAATGGAGGTCACCACGTCACTTCGGGACCAAGTCAAGCACGAATTCGAGTTGGACACGTTTTGGAATCAGACTCGGACTGCTGCGATGGTACAAGTTCAAACGGGCATAACTTCCTCATACGGACTCCGTTTGGGACGTTCTTGTACTTCATGGAAAGCTTATGAAGTCTATTTTCCAAAGGATCCAACCTCTTCTTCAAATTCTATCTGAGCCGGCCGCAATCGTCAAAAGAGTCCACGTTGGTCACGTACTGGAATCGGATTCGGACTGCTGCAATGGTGCAAGTTTAAACGGACATAACTTCCTCATACGGACTCCGTTTGGGATGTTCTTGTACTTCATGGAAAGCTTATCAAGTCTACTTTCCAATGGATCCAACCTCATCTTCAAAGTCCATCCGAGCCGGCCGGAATCATCAAAACAATTCACGTAGGTTTCTGAGTCCGAGTCAAAAGGGTGCTGCACCACCTCCACTTGGGCCCATGGGCCTTGTAACCCTAGGGTGTACCCTTTGGGACGCCTCCCCTGGTTGTTTTCACTATATAGGAGCCGCCGCCTCCGTTTCTAGGACTTAGGTTTTGTTTAGATCAGTTTAGCCCCTTGTGCAAACTCCACGTTCTCTTGTGTCGGCTAGACCAACAGATTCGTGTTACAGAACCTCAACTATCCTTGTGCGACTTTTATATCTAGCAAATTCAGGTTGCTCACTATCCTTGTTCTTGCTTGTTCTTCGATTGCATGCAGGAATAGACCTTCGTGGTCAGGTCAACCGCGTTCTTGGCACGGTTGATAACGACTTGGGTGTGGTTCAGCGATTGCTAAGGCGCAAGTGATGTCTCGTACGGTTGTAGTCGGATCGCAAGAGTCATCTCCACCAAAATCGATAGTTATCATCCTATCGGAAGATCGGGACCCTATCGGCTCATCACAATCCTAACAATCCTTGTTTTCTATCACGGAATATTTCTATTCCAATAACAAAGGATGCCTCACCCATATCTTTCATTTCGAAATTCGTAGAGAGGAATTTCTTTACATCATGTAACAATGATTTATCATTAGCGGCTAACAAAATATCATCAACATATAGGACTAATATAATAAACTTGCTCCCACTGACTTTAAGATAGATACATCGATCAACAGAATTTTCTGTAAATCCGTACAATGTAACGATGTTGTTAAACTTAATATATCATTGGCGGGATGCTTTGTTTAAGCCCATATGTTGACTTCTTCAATTTACACACTAAGTTTTCCTTTCCCTGGACTTTAAAACCTTTTGGTTGATCCATATAAACTTCCTCTTCAAGATCGCCATTCAGAAATGCGGTCTTTACATCCATTTGATGAAGTTCTAAATCATAATGTGCAACTAAAGCCATAATAATTCTTAGAGAGTCTTTCTTAGGAACCGGAGAGAAAGTCTCTTTATAATCAATGCCATCTTTCTGAGTATAACCTTTAGCAACAAGTCTGGCTTTGTACCTTTCAATATTGCCTTTTGAGTTGCGTTTGGTCCTAAAGACCCATTTACAACCAACTTGCTTTGATCCTTTAGGCAACTCAACCAAATCCCAGACATTGTTGTCATCCATTGATTTTAACTCATCTTTCATAGCATTAAACCATTTTTCTGAACTATTACTTTTCTTGGCTTCTATAAATGAGACCGGATCTTCATCTATACTTAAGTCATATTCATGTTCTAAAGAGTATACCACATAATCATCCAAAAAAGCTGGTATTTTCTGTCTTACAGACCTTCTTAGTGCTATTTCTTGTTGTATATCTTTTTGCTTCATGACTTGTATATTATCCATCGACTTTTCACCAACTAAATCTTCTCTTTCCGAGTTGTTAGGTAACTTTAAAACAACATCCGGAGGAGAAATATTAGTTGAAGAAGTTTCTGTTCGAATCTCATTAATTGTTCTTTAAGATTCATTACTCCCACTGTTTTGACCATTCTTGATGAATCGAGCATTTCCAGACTCAACTATTCTTGTACTATGGTTAGGGCAATAAAATCTATATCCTTTAGATTTTTCAAGATAACCGATGAAATAACCGCTAATGGTTTTTGTATCAAGTTTCTTTTCATGTGGATTATATATCCTTACTTCTGCTAGACAACCCCAACATGAAGATGTCTTAAACTATGTTTCCTTCATGTCCACAGTTCATAAGGAGTCTTAGGAACTGACTTACTAGGAACCCTATTTAAAATATATGCAGCAGTCTTTAATCCATACATCCACAAGGATATAGGTACATTTACATTACATATCATACTCCTAACCATATCCATGAGAGTACGATTTCTCCTTTCAGCTACACCATTTTGCTGAGGTGTTCCAGGCATTGTATACTGTGCACAAATACCTCTACCTTCAAGGAACTTAGCAAATGGACCTGGACATTGTCCATTTTTATTAAATTTGCCATAATATTCACCACCTCTATCGGATCTCACAACTTTAACCTTTTTATCTTGTTGCCTTTCAACCTCATTAATGAATACCTTTAGGTAATCCACTGCTTGAGACTTTTCATGCAACAAGTATAAATAGAAATAACGTGAGTAATCATCAATAAAAGTGATGAAATACTTTTCATTTCCCCGGGAAGGAACATCAAAAGGACCACAGATATCAGTGTGTATTAACTCTAATGGTGCATTACTTCTTATGGCAGGATGCTTTGATATATGTGAGGTTTGCTTTCCTTTAATACATTCTACACATATGTTCCAATCGACAAAATCCAATTGAGGTAAAATTTCATTCTTCATTAACCTCATTATTCTTTCCTTGGATATGTGACCAAGTCTTTGATGCCATAGGAAAGCAGAACATTCACTGTGTGCACTACGTTTATTGCCAACTGAAAAATCAACATTAAACAGAGATTTAGCAAATCCATTATTTACATTAAAGCGATACAATCCTTCAGATAAAGTACCACAACCAAAATAGTACTCATACTTATACAAGGAGAATGCACCACTTCCAATCTTAAACTTAAAACCTTTATTATCCAACTTTGCAACAGAAACTAAATTTCTAGCACATTCGAGAACATAAAGACACTTTTCAAGATCCAAGTGGCATCCAGAATCTAGAATTAAGCGATATGTCCCAATGCCTTCAATTTGTGCCTTCATTCTATTTCCCATATACAGGAAATTTTTAGTTCCGCTTATGGTTTGGATCGAAAGGAATCCCTGTAAAATGTGCGACACATGAGTAGTTGCACCAGTATCTAACCACCAGGTATTATTAGGAACTTCAATAAGATTTGATTCAAGGCATACAGAAACATAATATGTACCTTTCTTTTCGAACCAAGTCTTTCGTTTTGGGCAATCTTTCTTGAAATGTCCAGATTTCTTGCAAAAATGACACTTCATATATTTACGGATTTGACCCTCCTTAACAGTTCCAGGAGTCTTATCCTTTTTTTTACCCTTTTTCCCTGGTTTTCCCTTACTGCAGCTAGCACCCTCATGAACCGTGAGATGGATAGAATTATCTCTAATTTTCTTTAATCTCCCTTCCTCTTGAACTAACATGGCCTTTACTTCTTGAAAGTTCCATTTATCCTTAATGGTATTATAATTCACCTGGAACTGGCCAAAATCAAGAGGTAGCGAGTTCATAATGAATTGAACCAAAAAAGATTCATTCAAGCCCATTCCCATGGTTTTCAACTTCGCTGCAAGATTAGCCATGTTTGTCACATGATCATGAATGGGTTGCGACCAATCAAATTTCTTAGTCGTCAACTCACTCATAAGACTCCCCATAATGGACTTGTCCGTAATGTCCGATTGAGAGTATTCTTTAATTTTCAACATGAACTCTTTTGCATCTTCCGTTTTGGGCATTGATGGCTTAACATTTTTAGCCATCAACATACGCATTAGATTCAAACTCAATCTGTTGGACCTTTCCCAAGTCTCTAAAAGAGACGAGTCATCATTCGTACTGTCCTCAGTGATGATTGGTTTATCCATAAGCAATGCATAATCTAAATTCATAACACCCAATTGGAAACGCACTTGCTCGGACCAATCAGCATAATTCAGTCCATTAAACTTTACAAGCCCGCTGCTTTGAGCATACAGGTTTATAGTGGCTGCAGAAATAAAAACATGCTCAAAATAAATATTTTGACCAAATTAGATCCAGACAAAAACTTTTAGACATGCATCTAAAAATCATCTTTGGATGAATTTTAAATACAAACTTTAAAACTGTCAAAAGATAAACCTTAATAGATTTTTCAAACATACTTAGATCTTTACACATGCTATCTTTGGATATACATGTTACCAAGTATATTGATCAATCTCTTTCATGTTATTAATTATAAGCAATGATCCACCTTTGGGCGACCTCCATGCTTTATAATTAATAAGATTAATTGTACGGTCATTATAACAGCATTCGATACTACCGGGCATTAGAAAAATACTCAAATAAATGTCAATAACTTTTTAATTAGGCCACTTTGGTGACGACTAACTTGTATTATACATTGATCATTTAATTGGTATTTCATTTCATAAGAAACAAATATAAGAATATGCTATTTCAATGTACTCGGATGAACAATATTATGTCCAGTACAAAATAGCATAAACAAACTTTCATATGATCAACAAAGAGACCATAAAAGAGCATTAAGACAACAGAATAAAAAACTTTCATGGTGAACAAAAGTGTTGTATCCTTACTCTGATACCAAATGTAAGTGGAAACTTTAATTTACAACACTATTTTGTTCAACCTCAATCATACATAAACATATCTTGATCCATATTGCAGCAAACTTTTCTTCCTTGTGGTAAGTCTTTTCTCTTGTCTCTACCTTTCTTTACAGCGTTCTTTTGATGGTCAAAGAACTACTTGTATGAAAATTCTATTCAGTGTAATACCATACTTTTCATTTGACATATGAGCACTATTTATAGTGGGCAAATGCTGCAGTTAACCAATCACTTGGGCTGCCAGAAGAGGCGATCGGCAGCAAGGCGTCTCCTGTCAGCAGACGTCTGCAAGCAAGAGAATTGGCAGCCAGTAACTGCATGCAGCATTCGGCATGCATGCAAGATAATTGCTTTGGCAACCACCAACTACATGCATGCAGCAATCACTCCTCTGTCCTTACGCAGTGAAATGTGTATGCATGTAGCAAACATTCCACAGCCTTGCGCAGAGAAGTGCAATCTCAATTGCTAACAAAATATACTTTAATGCATTAAAATACCTTTCATATTACACTATTAGATTTAATATTTTTTCATACAAGAATACATATATAATACTTTTATAAGGGAGACAAGAGGGATTTTAAACCCAATAATTCTATTGCTTTAAATCTAGCAACCATCATACTAGATCTTTTATAATTAGAATTAATCCAATAAATTACATGGGGCACTTTTCCGTTAATTAAAATTAACAACATACAACTTTGATAATCTCAGTCTCCCCGGGCGGAGCCACCGCCAGGGAGCCTCCCGCAGAGACGGACGGCTGAGGGGGAGGCCAGTGGGTGGCAGACGGGCGGAGCAGCAAGCCAGCAAGGCGCAAGAGACATGCAGAATAGATGGCCAAAAAGGAAAGCGGAGCCGGGAGCCTGGAGCCTAAAAGGGGCTCACATGGGCGGATGGCCATGGGGGAGATCGGAGCTGGCTGTTTAGGCTCGTCAAAAATTCTAGCTCCGCCACTGATATCTGTTATCATAATAGCAATAGAATTCATGATTTCAAAATGACGGGGTCGGCCCTACTAATTTAGTTGCACCAAGAGTCGTACACGCGGTAGCAAATTCGACCAGCTATCGTCTTTTTCCATGACTAGCGATATATTTTTAGTTGTGTTTTCTTGGTATCATATGCGTTTAGTCTCTTTATAATTGACGTACAAACCACCAAGTTGAGGCTGTTGGTAATTTTACTGCAACTTCAGCATTTCTAGCGATGCATGTTTCTTTGTAGTTCCTTTGCATAGTCGGCAGTGTTTGTTTGCTTTCTGGAAGCCATAGTGATAGGAATTAGCATTTTCTGTTAAACTGAGTCTTTCGTTTTAAGGTGGAGCGACATTCTCGAATCAGAGTGAGAATCGGCCCACTAACTGCATGTAACTGATTTCCCTTGTATTCAACATAGAAATGTGAGTAAAACCAAAAAGTTGTGGTTGGTTGCGCAGCACAAAAACTCGCTTCTGTTTTCTGTGAATCGGAGCTCTGCAATTCCACTGAAAATACATACACCGTGACGAAACTGTTCACTGTCCGGCAAGGATCAGTGTGATTCTTATCTCTGTTTTCAGGCTGCAGGATTCAGAGATTTGGGTGTGCTGCTGACAATTGGTATCAAAGCGGTTCTCTACCGACCTTGAGGTGATGGTGCGAGGAGGAAGGTCCATGTCTCCTACCCAAACGAGGAGCTCCGGCGGTAGTGGTCGTTGGTATCAAGGTGCTGGAAGCAGTGGTAGCTCTCGCGTAATGGTTATCGGCGTAGACGGCGGCCAGGACCTGGTGGCGCAGACGGTGCCAAGGGAGACGGGGTGTCACTGCGATATCCCGTACTCACGTGAACCAATTACAATGATTGGGCGCTGCTTATGAGAGTGAATCTTTAGGCACAAGGGGTGTGGGAGGCGATTGAACCAGGTGGCGCTGAGTACCGTGTGGATCGAATGGCGCTAGCTGCCATTCTCCAAGCGGTGCCTCCGGAGATGCTGGCCTCATTAGCAACCAAGAATACGGCCATATCAGCGTGGGAGGCTATTCGGACGATGCGCATGGGAGTCGACTGCGTCCGAGAGGCACGACTGCAGGCGCTGCGCAGAGAATTTGAAGCTGTTCGCATGAAGGAAAATGAGATGGTCGAAGATTTTTCCATGCGTCTTACTGGTCCTGTCAACAGTATGCGCATCCTTTGTGATGATCTTGAAGAAGAAAAGGTTGTCAAGAAGTTCTTGCATGTGGTACCATACAGGTATTCACAAGTGGCCATCTCAATCGAGCAATTCCTGGACCTTAGCACCATGACAATTGAGGAACTCACTGGAAGATTGAAGGCCGTTGAAGATCAATGGAGTGGTGGTGAACAAGCAGATGGAGCCGGGCGCCTATTGCTCACGAAGGAAGAGTGGATTGCTCGTGCCAAGAGCAAACAAGGAGGTTCATCCCATTCATCTTTTTTTTTTGAAAATGGAAGAGACTTCCCGCTTCTGCGTTTCCGCACACAGCGATTACATTATTACATAGTTTTAGCTACATTGCTGATGAATCAGGGAAACAAAAAATGCAAAAATTATGCATAACAGAGTCTATTATTAAATTTCCATCCATGGGAAGCAAACAGCTCCAACGCAGTGGTCTCTATTTTGCTGCTCACTAATTGCAAAGACTCCTTTGTTTCATCATCACGCTGCAGCAATGCCCAAAACCGCAGCCAGTACGTTCCCCTGAAAATAACCTGCATAAAAGTTGTATATTTGCAATTTTGAAAGGTTAGATCATTACGCCATCTCCAAATTGCCCAACATAAAGCGGAAACCCCAACCAGAATAAATTTCTTCTTTTGTAAATCTAAATTTGATAGCCAACTCCCTAACATATGAGAAACAGAGCTGGGGGATGTTAACCCAGTAGCCACATAGACAGTCCTCCATATTGTCTTGGCAAGATGACAATCAAAGAAAAGATGTTTAATGGTTTCGATACAATTACAGAAACAACACTTTTGACTGCCTTTCCAATTCCTCTTAATTAGGTTGTCCTTTGTTAAAATAACCCCCCGCTGGAGAAACCAAAGGAAAATCTTGATTTTTAAAGGAATTTTTAACTTCCAAATCAATTTATGAGAGAAGGGCGTATTTTGATTAATCATGTGAAGATACATAGAATGGACCGTAAATTGACCATTGTTATGTAAGCTCCAAATAAACAAATCTCTCTCGTCAGTTAAATTGATATAAGTGATCTTGGCTACTAAGTCTTCCCATTCATCGAGTTTATCCCCCACCAGAGCTCGCCGAAATGAAATATTCAGTGGAGTAGATCTCATAATATTGGCCACTGTATCATGCGGACGATTTGTAATATTATACAGTGCGGGATAGAGGTCTTTGAATGGACGTGTGCCTACCCATGTATCTTCCCAAAATCTTGTTTGAGATCCATCATTAATTTTGAAGGAACCACAAGCCAAAACCTGATCTTTTATTTTCATCAGACCCTTCCAGAAATGAGAGTCATTGGTTTTGACGTGGACTTGAGGTAGAGATTTGGAGCTTAGATACTTGTTCCTAAGCAAAGTTTGCCAAGATCCTTCTCCATTAAGCAAATTTATAATCCACTTGCTTAATAGACATTTATTCTGGACTTGGAGGTCAATGATCCCAAGTCCTCCTTGGTCTTTAGGGCGACATAATGTGTCCCATTTTGCAAGGTGATACTTCTGTTTATCCTTGTCACCTTGCCAAAAAAAACGAGATCTGTAATAATCTAGTTTTTTAAGAACACCTTTCGGTACTTCAAAAAAGGACATCATGAACATGGGAAGACTGCTAAGCACAGAATTTAGAAGGACTAATCTTCCTCCGTAAGATAAATGCTTCGCTTTCCAGCAAGTCAATTTTTTTTCGAACCTCCCTTCGATGCACCTCCAGTCTACATTATGGAGTTTTTTATGATGCATAGGTATACCTAAATATCTGAAGGGATATTCACCTGCATCACATCCGAAGAGCTCAATGTATTGATCTTCAAAATCTTTTGCTTCGCCATAACAAAAGATTTCGCTCTTATGAAAGTTGATTTTGAGACCGGACAATTGTTCAAAAACACACAACAAAAGTTTCATGTTTTTTGCTTGTTCCAGGTCATGGTTCATAAAGATAATGGTATCGTCTGCATATTGTAGAATTGACAAGCCATCATCTACAAGGTGTGGGATGACCCCCCTTAGTTGTCCATCATCCTTTGCTCTTTTAATTAAGAGTGCAAGCATATCCGCTACGATGTTGAACAAAATAGGTGACATTGGGTCACCTTGACGTAGACCTTTTTTTGTTTGGAAGTAGCATCCAATGTCATCATTAACTTTGATCCCAACACTTCCCCCAGTGACAAAGCTCTCAATCCAATTACACCATTTTGGTGAGAAGCCTTTCATTCGCAAAGTTTGTTGCAGGAATGACCACTTAACTTTATCATAGGCCTTTTCAAAGTCAATTTTGAAAATCAGCCCGTTAAGCTTTTTAGTGTGTAATTCATGAATGGTCTCATGTAATATAACCACGCCTTCCATTATGTTTCTGCCTGGCATAAAGGCTGTTTGAGATGGACTCACCACCGTCTGTGCTACTTTGTTGATTCTGTTTGTGCCAACTTTTGTGAAAATTTTAAAACTGACATTAAGTAGACAGATTGGTCTATATTGTTGGATCTGTTTTGCATCTTTAGTCTTTGGCAGAAGGGTAATTACCCCAAAATTTAGACTAAAGAGCGGTAGGCGTTCTTCATAAAAATCATTGAAGAGCGCCATTAAATCCTCTTTTATCACTTCCCAGAATACTTGATAGAATTCTGCAGGGAAGCCATCAGGACCTGGAGCTTTATTGTGTTCCATTTGGAACAAAGCTTCTTTAACCTCTGTTTCAGTAAATGCGGAGATAAGCATATCATTTTCAACAGCAGTGACTTGTGGTATATCATTTATCTGACTTTCCACAAGGGAGAGGTTATTGTCCTGTGGTTGTCTGAAAAGGTCTTTGTAATAATTAGTGATGTAATTTTTCAATTCGGTGTCTCCAACAATTATACCATCTTCTTGTTCTAATTTGAAGATGTGTTGTTTGCGATGTTTGCCATTGGCCACCAAATGAAAGAAACGGGTATTATCATCACCTTCAAGAAGGTTTTTAATCTTCGCCCTTTCATACCACTTCATCTCTTCCTCTCGTAATAAGAGAACCAATCTTTCCTTGAGATAGTACTTCATATTTATCTCATTATCTGAAAGAGTAGTGTTTTCCGCCTTTTTATCGATGGCGTCCAACAAAGAGATGAGTTGTTTCTTCTCTTTTTTATATGAGCCTGCTGTATTTTTTGCCCATCCTCTCAGATATCGGCGAAGATGTCTTATTTTATTTTGCCATCTTTCCATAGCAGTATCTCCTCGATTTTCTGATTGCCATAAATTGGTCACCATATCGAAGAACCCATCCCGAATCAACCATCCCCTTTCAAATTTAAAGCTTGGTTGCTTGTTATTATGGGTTGCAGCTCCAGTATTCAAGATAAGAGGTGTGTGGTCAGATTGGCTTCTATCTCGCGACTGTACTGTGGAGAGAGGAAATTTAGTTTCCCATTCAGTGCTGACAAGCACTCTATCTAATTTCTCATATGTAGGATTGCCTCCAGGTCCGGCCCATGTATATTGCCGTCCTGACATAACAATTTCCTTAAGGTCAAGAGACTCAATGGCCGCATTGAAAATATTCGGCCATTTGGTGTCAAAATGCCCTTTGCTCTTATCCTCTGGGTGTCTCATAATATTGAAATCACCCCCTACGATATATGGGAGTGTTTCCCGAGAGCAGATATGAACCATTTCTATAAGAAAGGCTTCTTTATTTTGCTGTTGTGCCGGCCCATATACTGCATATAGTGCAAATTTGAATCCATCATATTTATTACGAAGGCAGAACTTGATATAAAAGTCACCCTCATCTATGGATCCAATATCATAGACGCTCAAGTCAACACCTAATAACATTCCACCTGAGCGTCCATGTGGGGCCATGCTATGCCAAATGAAGTCACGCCCACCACAAAAGTTTTTAAGGATCGCATCGGGGAAATCATCACGACCCGTTTCCGAGAGTGCGATGAAATTGATTTGCTCCTCTCTAACCATCTCCACCAAATATCTGTGTTTAGCCAAGTCAGCAAGACCTCTGCTATTCCAAAAAACTCCTTTCATTGGAGACACAGTTTGGACGGGGTTTTTGGTTTTTTTGGAGGTCTGCCAGTTTTATTCTTTATGGCAGAGTTAGACTTTTTCTTACGAGGAACAGGATTAAGATCACTTAATATGAGATCATATTCCCGGCCCTGCATATCCTCATTTGAATTACCACAGACGTGGCCGAGGATGGCATCAAGTCTTTCCTCCTCATCATCATCCGTATGGTTAATTACTTTCTGTTTGTTCTCTGATCTCTTCTTACGGGAGACCACTAGTCTGTCTATTTCAATGTTTTTAAGCGAAACAATAGAATTGTTAATTAAATTATCGTTTCTACCCAAAGAAACACCTAGGTTGCTCAAATTCGAAGAAATGTGAGAATCTGTAAAAGAGAGGAATGAAGTTGAAATACCTGGTAATTCTAGGTTGCATGCTGCCACCCTGCGCTCCACCTTCTTGAGCGTGTGTTCATCACTCATTGCGGAACTCCTTTGGTTGCGCCTTAGCGGTGCCATCTTCTTGTTGTCGAGCTCTTCTTCCATTGCTGCAGTTACAGCCGAAGGCACAACAGCAGTTACAGCCGAAGGCACAGCAGCAGTAAGTGAAGGTACCGCGTCCACAGCGATTGGAGACGTGCCTGCAGTGCAAAACATGCCTGCAGTGCCAAGAGCAGCAGTACCAACAGCATCGGCAGAGCCTCGCAAGTCCTCAACCCCGACGACCACATCTAAAAACTGAAGAGAACTTGCCATTGCCACATTTGTGGTATTAGCCCGAATGCCATTCTTTTTGCAAAGTGCTTGCAGAGTAAAGCGTGGGAGCTCGTGAAAATTTAGTTTAGTAGAAGGTTCGTTTTCCTCCATCACCATTGGAGCAGCTACCCCACCATCAGGGCCATCCTCGATGTAAGCACTGAATGGGGACACATCTTCAAAAGAAATTGCTTGGGTTTGCTGACCTGAACAATCCTCCCGTGAATGGTTTACCATAGTAGCCAAAGTTGGCTTATGAAAAACCTCTGACCCCTGTTTTGGAAGTCCTACCTCCTGGCCACCAGTACGTGCGCACATTGAAGTATTTACTCCATTGCAGCCAGCTGTAACTGAAGTTAAAAGTGGGCTGGATTGAAATGTAGTCACCATATCCAAAATTTTGTCAGAAAAGGTGTCATCCTTGCTAATTTCCTGTACCAAAAACTCTTCAGAAACAGGTTCATCTAGTTGAATAGGCGCTGCACTATAAGCTTCTGACCTGTTGTCATTTTCAGCTACTACAGCAGCACTGATCTCCTCCAATAAAATCTGAACGGCTTTGTCAATTGCCCCTTCAGCTATCTGCACTTCATATGCAGTTGGTGCTTCATCATTTGGAGCTTGGTCAGATTTAGAAAAAGATCTTGAATCAACTATCACATTGGAAGGACCAAAAGAGCTAGAGCTGTCCTTGTTTTGTTGTTCAACGTCGACCTGAGTTTGTATTGGACGTGTAGTAAAAATCTCCGGAGCCAACTCATTCTCAGCAATAAGCAGTACACTGGGATTGGTAATATTTGTTGAACCTTCATCATATTCAGGATGTACTGCAGTATTGAAGCCGATTTCCACCTGTAAACCTTCGACTGCCCTATCAGTAGTCTTCTCCTCAGGCTGTTGCTCAAATGAATTTGTGACAGCATCTGTTGGAGTTTGGTCAGCACTTGCCCCCTCTTTCTGATTAGCTGCAGAAGTTGGAAAACTTGAAGGACCAGATCCTTTTTTATTATGTTCCACCTCCTCCATCTCTTGGTCAATCTCTTTATTCTTATCCTTATCCCCCTGGTCAAGATCATCATCCTCATCAAACTCATCTGGTTCCCCACTGTTACCAGTTACCAGTTGGTCAACTTTAAAAAAAATTCCATAGAGGTTGTCATCTACCACTATATCCGCATCATCAGGGATACAATTAGCATCGATGACCGCCACCAATAACCGGACCACCCCTGTTTTCCTCATTGATCTCATGTCCACTTTCATGGTAGCACCAAGGATGGATCCCACTGCCCAAAGAGGGAGAAATGACCTGATTTCAAAAGGGACACCATAGACCTGCACCCATACCTTTTGCAATTTCTGCTTTGGTATGATCTCATTGTTCCACTCCTGGAAAAGCATAACACCCTCATTATTGTCAGTTCGGAGACGCCTCATACTAATCATTCGTTGGAGTTCCACCTGACATGGGAATGGCACAAGATATGCATTAGTGCCATGCTCACGCACCACCCAATCCCACTTAACCGGAATGGCCCTAGCAAGTTCCTTTTTGACCAAGTCGGCCGAAACAGAGCCCTCCACAATCTTAATCAACGCTGTAGCTGAAATCTTCTTAGGAACCTTTGCAGCCGAAGTGTAAGGAATCTGGAAAAACCCAAGACCATCGCCAGCAAGGCCATTGAACGTGGCTGCTGGTTTTGGGCCATGCAGAAGTGGACAATGAGAAGTAAAATGTTCCTCTTCGCAGAGCTCGCAACACAACACAAGCTTCTTCTTCTTCTTTGGAATAGGCTCACCAGTATTCATCTGAGCTCCCTTATGCTTCCCAGCTTGCCTACCAAAACCCTCCCCCAACTCCTGTGGCTTCTTAATGGCTTCTTCATGCAAAATTAAAGCCCGCTGTCTACCGCGTGTGACCTGGGTGGCACTAACGTCACCACTCCGAGGGCCGCGAGCAAGCAAATCTTCGCCTTGCCCGGCCGCCCGGCCACCATGGTGATCACGGCCGCGACCACGACCCCTACCGAATGGCCTGGGAGGACGACCACCCCGAGCAGCACGGACTTGACCACCGTAGAAACGTCTGCCTAGACCACCGCCGCCGCTGCCACCATCATCAACCCCGCTTGTCTCCGCCGCCGCCATGAGGACTTGCGCGTAGGTGCGGTGGTATCGCGGCGTGTTTCTGTGGCTAAGCGATAGTTTCCGTCTCAACATAGCAAGACCAGGGTTATGGGCAGCCCAAGAAGATATCGGGCCCACATTAACTAACGATCCAACTGGTGGCCCAGATGTTGAATCATTTGAATTTCGAACCAACCGAGGAAACCGGATCAGCGATCTAACTGGATCTGCGTTGAGAACACTCTGCACTTGGATCGCCGGAGTGGATGACGAACGAATCCTTTCTTCATCTAACTTGGGCAAAAGGAAATCTCCTAGTATCGTTGTAGCAGAATAACCCGGTTTGGGGAGAGGTCCTTTCCACCCTTGCTTCTTGTCCCATGGCCAGCAACCTCTATTTAGTCGTTGGCTGGGACAATGAACAGCCACCGAGTGAAGAACCGGCCGCTGCACTAGACCTGCAATCACAGACTTACGTACCTGGGCGGCGCACTTCATATCGCCAAGACTGTCTTTCATATACATGAACGTACGACATAGGTCTTCTCACAATGCATACTCCCAAATACCTGCGCAGCTCAGCGCTGCATGCTCAGCTAGGGGCAGGAACTTCCATGACCAGTACCGAGGCAGCGACAAGCAGTTAGGTCAAGGAAGAAACTCCACTGACGGGAGGGACATTGGTGCCACAGCTCCTAAATGTGATAAGTCCAAGATAAAATGCTTTAACTGCAATAACTTTGGGCATTTTGCTAAGGAATGTCGCAAACCACCACGCCGGCAGCGCAAAGAGCAAGTGAATTTGTCAAGGTTCAAGATGATGAACCAACTCTCCTCATGGCACAAGTTTGTAGGTTCACAGAGGCTGTTGAGGAAATCACTGAACAAGTGCAGTTGAATGAGATACATGCTCAGGTGAATCTAGACACTCCAGGAGGGAGCTGTGACAATGAATGGTTCATTGACATAGGGGCAAGAAATCATATGTCTGGCTCAAAGAAATTGTTTGCTGAACTAGACACTGGAGTGGTGGGGACTGTGAAGTTCAGAGATGGGTCTCTAGTGGAGATTTATGGCCGTGGAATAGTGGTCTTCACTTGTGCAAATGGTGATCATTGAATCCTGACAGAGGTCTATTACATCCCGAGGCTTCGAAATAATATTGTCAGTATTGGACAGCTAGATGAATGTGGGTGTAAAATCCATGTTGAAGGCGGGGGTGTTGACAATCCTTGAAGGTAAAGCGAACAAAGGGGCGTTTGTATGTTTTAAACCTTGCATTAGCACAACCGATCTGTTTGAGAACTAGCTGCAGAGAAGAAGCCTAGGTGTGGCATGCTCGGTTTGGACATATCAGTTTCCAGTCTTTGCAAAGATTGGCTCAACAAAAGATGGTAAAAGGGCTTCCCAAGATACAGCATATGGAGGAGATCTGTGATAGCTATCTTGTGGGAAAATAGAGGTGAACTCCATTTCCAAATGAAGCACACTATCGCGCAAGGGAGGCGCTCGAATTGGTGCACGGTGACTTGTGTGGTCCTATTGCGCCAATCACTCCAGGGGGTAAGAAATACTTCCTTCTTCTTGTACATGATCTAACTCGGTACATGTGGATCACCTTGCTGAACTCCAAGGACCAAGCGGCGGAGGCCATCAAGATCTTCTAAGCTGGAGCTGAATGGGAGAGCAATGCAAAGTTACAAGTCTTCTACATAGACCGATGAGGAGAATTCAACTCTGGGGAGTTTGGCCGATTCTAGGCAAATCAGGGAGTCAAACGTCACTTGACAGCTCCATTTTCACCACAACAAAACGGTGTGGTAGAGAGGCGAAATCAAACGGTTGTTGCGATAGCAAGAAGCCTGCTCAAAGCAAAAGGTGTGTCGGGTCTGTTAGAGATATATGTATAGTTTGTTATTCCCCATTGTTATGAGGGGTTCTTTGCATATTTGCCACCTGTACTTTGTGTATATATATCGGCCCATTGGCCTCATATTGAATACAAGCGCTATTCATAACATGGTATCAGAGCCAAAACTAGGGTTTTGGCTTACCTAGGGTTCCCCGCGCCGCCGCCGGCCTCCCCGCGCCGCCGCCGGCCTCCCGGTCGTCGCCGGCCTCCCCGCGCCGCCGCCGGCCTCCCGGTCGTCGCCGGCCTCCCCGCGCCGCCGGCCTCCCGGCCGTCGCCGGCCTCCCCGCGCCTCCACTCGCCTGCCGCCGCCTCCCGCGTCTCCTCGCCGCTTCGCCCGAGGCACCCGCTGCCGTCCGGCCGACTCCGCCTCCTGTCGGCGCCCGCTTGCGCCTTCGCCCGAGGCGCCCGCTGCCGTCCGGCCGACTCCGCCCGCTCGCGCTCGCGCTCGCGCCGTCCGGCGCCCGCCAGCCCGGCCCCGGCCGCCTCTCGCCCGGAGCCCGCCCGCCCGGCTCCGGCCGTCTCCCGCCCGGCGCCCGCTCGCCCGGCCCTGGCCGCCTCCTGCCCGCTCGTCGCCAGCCCGGCCCCGGCCGCCTCTCGCCCGGAGCCCGCCCGCCCGGCTCCGGCCGTCTCCCGCCCGGCCCCGGCCGCCTCCTGCCCGCTCGTCGCCGCCTGTGTCGCCAGGCCGCCGCCGCCCCCGATCTAGGGTTGGCTCGGTGCGGCTCGGTGCAGACGGCTCGGTCGGTCGGTTTGTAAACCGACCGAAAAGAAAAGCAAAAAAAAAAAAAAAAAAAAAAAAAGAGCAAAAAAAAAAAAAAAAAAAAAAAAAAAAAAAACGTTGTTCTAACCGCCGCGCCGTCCAGCGCCGCCTGTTAGACTTCGTTGTCTTGGTCGCCGCGCCGTCCAGCGCCGCCTACCAATGGGCACCGTTTCCCTTCCTCGCTGCCCGGTGATTTTTGATGGTGTTAATTACACCGACTTCGTGTCTCACATGCGCATCCACATGCGTGGTCTTCGTCTCTGGGGCGTTCTCTCTGGCGATGTCACCTGCCCGCCTTGCCCTATTCCTCCGACGGAGCCTACGCCTGTTGCATTGCCTTCGACAGCCGATAAGGCTGCTACTGAGGCCGCTCGTCTTGCTGCTGATGACGCTGCCTCTACCTACCAGGAGGATCTGGATTCCTACAAGGATCGTCTGACCGTCTACACTCAGTGGTACGATGACGACGCTCGGGCCGCTGCTGTCTTCATCGCCAGTGTCCAGCCTCAGTTTTCTTCTGAGGTTGTGGGACTCCCTTCGGCTTTTCAGATGTGGACTCATCTTCGTCAGCGCTACGAGCCCTCTGGTGATGCCCTGTACCTGTCCGTGGTCCGCCAGGAGCACTCTCTTCAGCAGGGTGATGCTACTGTTGACGCCTTTTACGCTCAGAGTTCTGCTGTCTGGCGTCAGTTGGACTCACTTCGCACTGCTGGCTGTCGTACCTGTCCGTGCTGCCTAGAGGTACGTGCTGATCTGCAGTTTCAGCGGGTTTACGAGTTCCTTACTCGCCTTCGTCCTGAGTTCGAGCAAAGGCGTGCCCAGCTTCTTGCACGCCACCCTCGTGTCACTCTCCTGGAGGCTCTTACCGAGATACGCGCAGAGGAGACTCGTTTGAGTGGTGCTGGTCTGATCCCACTCCCCTCTGTGCTCGCCGCTCGTCCGCCTGCTACACTGCCTCCTCCAGCGGCTACCACAGGTGGTGGTGGCCGTCCTCAGTCTGGAGGTGGCCGTCCTCACTGTTCCTACTGCGACAAGGATGGCCACACTGAGTCCCAGTGCTACAAGAAGAAGCGGCATCTTTCACGCCGTTCTTCTACTGGCACTAGTGCTTCTACGACGACGTCTGCCTCGACTTCTTCAGCAGCTTCTCTCACCGAGCAGGAGATAGCCAGACTTCGACGCCTACTTGCTGCTTCAGGTTCTCCCTCGACAGGTTCTGCAGGTTCTGCTACTGACTCTTCAGGCACTGAGAGACCACCTCCTACACAGTCAGGTACCTCCCCGTGGATTCTTGATTCTGGAGCATCTTTTCACATGACTCCTGATTCTTCCACTCTGTCTTCTATTACACCTCTTGATTCTCCTGTCAGTGTTCTTACTGCTGATGGTACATCCCTTTCTGTCTCTGGTCGAGGATCTCTTAGCAACTCATCTTTTCATGTTCCTTCTGTTGCTCATGTTCCTCGCCTTACCTTGCAGCTTCTTTCTGCTGGGCAGATTACTGACCTTGGTTATCGAGTTATTCTCGACTCTGACTCTTGTTGTGTTCAGGACTGCCACACGGGAGCTCTGGTTGGTTCTGGCCCTCGGCGCCGTGACTCACAGCGTCTCTGGGAGCTTGACTGGCTTCATCTTCCTTCCGCTGCCACCACCGCCGCCAGTCTCTCCGCTTCTGCCGCTTCGTCTACCGGCTCTTTCCAACAGTGGCATCACCGTCTTGGCCATCTGTGTGGATCTCGCCTGTCGTCCTTAGTTCGTCGTGGTCTTCTGGGGTCTGTCTCAGGAGACGTATCTTTAGATTGTCAGGGCTGTAAGTTAGGTAAACAGATTCAGCTTCCTTATCCTCATAGTGAGACTGTGTCTCAGCGTCCTTTTGATCTTGTTCATTCAGATGTTTGGGGTCCGGCTCCCTTCGTTTCGAAAGGGGGTCATCGTTATTATATTATTTTTATAGATGATTTCTCTCGCCATACTTGGATATATTTCATGTCTTCTCGTAGTGAGGCCTTGCCTATCTATAAACAATTTGCCACTATGATACACACACAGTTCTCCACTCCTATTCGTGTCTTTCGTGCTGATTCTGCTGGCGAGTACCTCTCTCGTCACCTGCGCAGCTTCCTTGCTGAGCAGGGCACTCTCGCTCAGTTTTCTTGTCCTGGTGCTCATGCTCAGAATGGTGTCGCTGAGCGCAAGCATCGTCACCTCCTTGAGACGGCTCGTGCTCTGATGATCGCCGCCTCTATTCCACCTCACTTTTGGGCCGAGGCTGTTTCCACTGCCACCTATCTCGTCAACATTCAGCCCTCTTCTGCTCTTAAGGGTGCGATCCCTGTTGAGCGTCTCTGTGGTCTTCTTCCTGACTACTCTGCCCTTCATATGTTTGGCTGCGTTTGCTATGTTCTCCTCGCCCCTCGAGAACGCACCAAACTGACCGCTCAGTCTGTTGAGTGTGTCTTTCTGGGGTACAGTGCCGAGCACAAAGGCTATCGGTGCTGGGATCCTGTTGGTCGTCGGATACGGGTTTCTCGGGATGTGACTTTCGACGAGTCTCGTCCATTTTACCCACGTCCTGCCTCTCCCTCGGCCTCCTCTGTGGAGTCTCTGTCTTTCTTGATCTTTCCAGATACTCCTATATCTGTTTTGCCCTCGTCCACCTGTCCTACTGAGTCTCCACATATTCCCCCTGTGGCCTCTCCGCCGTTGTCGCCGCCTGTGTCGTCTCATACGACTCCCCAGGCTCCTTCCACTATCGTCTACACTCGTCGACCTCGTATTGAGGATCTTCCAGATGAGTCATCTCCTTCTGATGATCCATCTTCTTCTGATGCTCCATCTTCCCCTGATGGGTCATCTTCTCCTCGCTACGCTCTCCGCGATCGCCAGTCGATTCGGCCTCCTGTCCGTTTTGCCTTTGCTGGCGCAGCTACTCGTGAGCCTGTCTCCTACCGGGATGCTGTTACTCACCCTGAGTGGCAGCTTGCCATGGCCGAGGAGATTGCTGCCCTCGAGCGTACTGGTACTTGGGATCTTGTTCCTTTTCCATCCCATTCTCATCCCATCACATGTAAGTGGGTCTATAAGATTAAGACTCGCTCTGATGGCTCTCTTGAGCGCTATAAGGCGCGTCTTGTTGCTCGTGGTTTTCAGCAGGAGCATGGTGTTGACTACGACGAGACTTTTGCTCCTGTGGCTCACATGACCACTGTTCGCACTCTTCTTTCGGTGGCGTCTGTTCGCCACTGGTCTGTTTCTCAGCTTGATGTCAAGAATGCCTTTCTTAATGGCGAGTTGCGCGAGGAGGTCTACATGCATCCGCCACCTGGGTATTCTGTTCCTGAGGGCATGGTCTGTCGCCTTCGTCGCTCTCTCTATGGCCTTAAGCAAGCCCCTCGTGCTTGGTTTGAGCGCTTCTCCTCTGTGGTCACTGCTGCTGGCTTTTCAGCTAGTGATCATGATCCTGCGCTCTTTGTCCACACTTCGTCTCGTGGTCGGACTCTTCTTCTCCTGTATGTTGATGATATGATCATTACGGGGGATGATTCTGAGTACATTGCCTTTGTCAAGGCTCGTCTTAGTGAGCAGTTTCTTATGTCGGATCTTGGTCCTCTTAGTTACTTCCTTGGGATAGAGGTTACTTCCACTCCAGATGGTTTCTTTATGTCCCAAGAGAAATATATTCAGGATCTTCTTGATCGCGCCTCTCTCACTGATCAGCGTACTGTTGAGACTCCCATGGAGCTCAATATTCGCCTCCGACTCTCTGATGGCGAGCCTCTTTCTGATCCGACTCGCTATCGTCATCTTGTTGGGAGTCTTGTCTATCTTGCTGTTACTCGTCCGGATATCACTTATCCAGTTCATATTCTGAGTCAGTTTGTTTCAGCTCCCACTCAGGTCCACTACAGCCACCTTCTTCGAGTTCTGCGATACCTTCGTGGGACTATCTCTCGCCGTCTCTTCTTTCCACGTTTCAGTTCGTTACAGCTTCAGGCCTATTCGGATGCTACTTGGGCTAGCGATCCCTCTGATCGCCGGTCTATCTCTGCTTACTGTGTTTTTCTTGGTGGTTCTCTTATTGCCTGGAAGACGAAGAAACAGACTGCAGTGTCCCGTTCGAGTGCAGAGGCTGAGTTGCGAGCTATGGCCCTTTTGACAGCAGAGATTACTTGGCTACGGTGGTTACTTGAGGATTTTGGTGTTTCTGTCACTACACCGACCCCTCTCTTGTCAGACAGTACAGGTGCTATCAGTATTGCTCGTGATCCTGTGAAGCATGAGCTAACCAAGCATATTGGTGTTGATGCTTCTTTCATGAGGTCTTGCGTGCATGATCAGGTGATTACTCTTCAGTATGTGCCTTCAGAGCTTCAGATAGCGGATTTCTTCACGAAGGCCCAGACTCGAGCACAGCATAGCTTCTACCTCTCCAAACTCAGTGTTGTTGATCCACCATGAGTTTGAGGGGGGGTGTTAGAGATATATGTATAGTTTGTTATTCCCCATTGTTATGAGGGGTTCTTTGCATATTTGCCACCTGTACTTTGTGTATATATATCGGCCCATTGGCCTCATATTGAATACAAGCGCTATTCATAACAGATTTTGGGGGGAGGCGGTCACCACGGCCGCATATCTGCTAAATCGGGCTCCAACTCGAAGTGTTGACCCCCTACGAGGCTTGGTATGGAAGATGCCCGTGTGTTCATCACCTTCAAACATTTGGGTGTATTGGTTATGTGAAGAATCCTAAGCCTAATCTCAAGAAGTTGGAGGACAGAAGCAAACCAATGGTTTTTTCTTGGATATGAACCGGGATGCAAAGCTTATCGGATGTATGATCCGGTCAGCAATAAGCTTCACATTTCCTGTGATGTCGTGTTTGATGAAGAGTCTAGCTGGGACTGGAAGCTTTCAGAGGATGATGAGGTACCAGACAATGCAAGGGATATCTTCACTGTCCAGTACACAGTGTATCCTTTTGTGTCAACTGGGAGTGCAGATGTAGCAGGAGATGGGAATGAAGAAGCAACCAGAATGGCAATACCGAGTCCTGACTCCACACCGAGGCCACACTCTGAAAATGTGTCTTTGTCACCTGAAGCAGTAGGGTCTGTAGCACCTGAAACTGATTCAGTCGGTGTCAAGTTTGGTTCTCCACCAAGTGCACAGTCATCTACCACAGCTGATGGGCCTCGTCGGTATCGAACAGTGGTAGATCTTTATGATAACACTACTGTGTAGGATTTGGTAGAGTCTTTCAGCAAGATGTGCCTTCTAGCATCTGAAGAACCTAAAACCTTTTCAGAGGCAGAGAAGCGCACATGCTGGAAGCAAGCAATGATGGAAGAAATCAAGTCCATAGAGGATAATGAAACTTGGTGTGCAATGGATCTCCCTCCAGGACACCGACCAATCGGTTTGAAGTAGGTTTTCAGAGTTAAGCGGGATGCCCAAGGAAACATTGTGAAGAACAAAGCTCGATTGGTTGCTAAAGGGTATGTGCAGCAGCACGGTGTCGATTTTGAGGAAGTTTTGCCCCAGTGGCAAGGATGGAGACAGTACGTGTGCTGATTGCTCTTGCTGCAGCAAAGGGACACGAGATACACCATATGGATGTAAAATCGGCTTTCTTGAATGGAGAGCTGTAGGAGGAAGTTTATGTGATTCAACCACCAGGTTTTGGAGACAAAACAATTCTCACAAAGTAATGCGGCTCAACAAGGCGTTATATGGATTGAAGCAAGCTCCGCGAGCATGGAATGCAAAGCTGGACAAGACTCTCACTTCCCTCAGCTTTGAGAGGAGTTCCTCTGATCATGCTTTGTACATGAGGTGTACAAGTCTTTCTTATTTGCTAGTTGGTGTTTATGTCGGTGGTTTAGTCATTGTTGTAAGTTCTAGGTTTCTAGGATCTCTAGGTTACATCTAGCGGGGCTATCCTTTTCTCTAGGATTCTTGATTCTTGAGAGATACCGAGAGGGATAGGGGTACTAACCGTCGGACGTAGAGGAGGAGGAGTTGGCCATCTCGCGGGTACGTCGGTGAAGATCTGCGCACGGGCAGCGACGGTCGGAGAAGGGTGCGGAGCTACTTGGGCGGCGGCGCGTCCCGGGCGGCGGCGGCTCCTGGCGGCGGTGATCTGGAGAAGAGGCAGAGGAGCCGGTGGTGTTCCCGTCGCTGGAGCGCCCCCCTCTAGATCGGTTAGGGTTTGTCGGTGGGTCTGGCGGCGGCACGGTGAACCTCGTGTTGCGTGCCGCCCCGGCCCCCACCTCTTTATATGGCGCTGGCGACAGGGGCCCACCAGCCATAATGGGCTGAGCGCCCCCGATCAGGGCGCGAGCAAGGGGGGGATTTGGCCGTTGGGCCAAATCCCCTGAGATCATTCTAACATTCTCCCCCTTGATCTCAATCTATACTTTATCTTTAATTACTTTTGACTTTACACATTCCATCACAGATTAGTGCATAGAACATGTCTCATCGCCACGGTCAATCGCCGATAGATTCAACAGCTACAATACACTTCACTGTTCTGAAATCGTTAATTTAAACTTTTGGGCCATCTTTTAGTCCAGGAATCATAGGCTTTCCTTTAAACCCATGCCGGCTACATGTTCTCTGAACACGTTGGGTGGTAAGCCTTTAGTAAGCGGATCCGCTAACATCTTTGCGGTACTTATGTGCTCAAGACTTATAATTTGATCCCGAACTTTATCTTTCACAACATAGTACTTTATGTCAATGTGTTTGGCAGCACCACTTGACTTATTGTTGTGGGCATACGTTACTGCGGGTTCATTATCGCAGTACAACTTAAGTGGTCTGTTGATGTCGTCAACCACTTTTAAACCGGGTATGAACTTCTTTAGCCAGTTCACCTGCCCCGTAGCCTCATAACATGCTACAAACTCGGCATACATTGTGGATGATGTAGTGACGGTTTGTTTTGAGCTTTTCCACGATATAGCTCCTTTAGCGAGAGTGAACACATATCCGGATGTAGACTTTCTATCATCTCCCGCAAAATCAGAATATGTATACCCCACTATATGGAGTGAATCTGATCTTCTGTATGTCATCATGAGGCCTTTTGTTCCTTGCAAATAACGCAAGACTTTCTTTATCAATTTCCAATGTTCTATTCCAGGATTGCTCTGGAATCTGCCAAGTAACCCGGTAACAAATGCTAAGTCAGGGCGTGTGCACACTTGAGCATACTGTAAGCTTCCGACAGCTGAAGCATATGGAACCGCTTTCATTTGATCGATCTCATACTGGTTCCTGGGGCATTGAAAATCCACATATCTGTCGCCCTTGACTATAGGTGCAGGTGAAGGACTACATTTATGCATACCAAATTTCTTTAAGACTTTCTCTATGTATGCCTTTTGTGACAGTCCCAATACCCCTTTGTTTCTATCCCGGTGGATTTCGATCCCTAGAACGAACGAAGCTTCACCAAGATCTTTCATATCAAAGTTTGAGGACAAAAACTTCTTTGTCTCCAGTAGCAGACTGACATCACTACTAGCCAGTAGGATATCATCCACATACAGGATTAGGAAGATAAACTTCCCATCTTTAAACTTTGCATAAACACAGTTGTCCTCTACATTCTCTTTAAACCCAAATTTTCTTATTGTACTGTCAAACTTCAAGTACCACTGTCTTGAAGCTTGCTTTAATCCATAAATCGATTTCTTTAGGCGGCATCCCATTCTTTCATTTCCTTCCACGACAAAACCTTTCGGTTGTGCCATGTAAACATTTTCCTCCAAATCCCCATTAAGAAATGCCGTCTTTACATCCATCTGATGTAACTCTAAATCATAATGTGCTACTAATGCCATTATGATTCTGAAGGAATCTTTACATGAGACTGGAGAAAAGGTCTCATTGTAATCAATCCCTTCTCTTTGCGTAAAGTCTTTTGCCACAAGTCGCGCTTTGTATCTTTCTATATTCCCTTGAGAGTCATGCTTTGTCTTGTAGACCCATTTACAGCCTACTGTTTTGGCTCCTTTAGGAATAATTTCCAAGTCCCAGACTTTATTAGTCTTCATGGACCTCATCTCCTCTTCCATGGCCTCAAGCCATTTTGAGGAATTTTCGCTTCTCATGGCATCTTCAAATGAGGTGGGATCATCCTCCATTTGAAATTCCTCTGTATGATAAATCTGATAATCATCAGAAATAGATGATCTTCTTACTCTTTGAGACCTCCTCGGGGCCTCCTCATTTGGTACATCTTCTGTTTGAGGCTGCTGTTGCTCCCCCTCATCTGTGACAATAGGTTCTATAGGATCCTGAAAAACAGGTTCCTCATTATCATTCATTGTTGCCACAGGAGGAACAATAACAGGTGCTGGCACCACAGTGTCTTGCACCGTCGGTGCAGCGACAGCAGGTAGTGTGAAGAATGGCTCTTGAATCATCGGAGTGGGCACATACACCCGCTTCTCTTCAAGGTCAATCTCACGAGCTACCATGCTCCCCTTCATCATTTCATCCTCTAAGAAGACAGCGTGTCTCGTTTCTACAAACTTTGTATATCTGTCTGGACAGTAGAAACGATAACCTTTTGACTTTTCAGGGTAGCCAATGAAATGACAACTTACTGTTTTGGGATCAAGTTTCCCAAGGTTTGGGTTAAATACTTTAGCCTCAGCAGGACTCCCCCACACACGTAAGTGGTTTAGTGAGGGAACTCTTCCTGTCCACATCTCGTACGGTGTTTTGGGCACCGATTTACTAGGCACTCTGTTGAGAATATGAATGGCGGTTTTCAACGCCTCCATCCATAAACTCAATGGCAGTGTGGAATAGCTCATCATGCTTCGCACCATATCCATTAGGGTACGGTTGCGTCTTTCAGCTACTCCATTTTGCTGAGGTTCGCCCGGTGTAGAATACTGGGCCACTACGCCATTTTCCTGTAAAAACCTCGCAAAAGGTCCAGGAACTTGTCCATATGGGGTATGTCGACCGTAGTACTCCCCCCCACGATCAGATCGGACTATCTTAATCTTTAAATCGTGTTGGTTTTCAACTTCAGCCTTAAATATCTTGAATTTATCCAAGGCTTCATTTCTTTCTTTGATTGGATAAATATATCCATAACGGGAGTAATCATCCGTGAATGTTATGAACGAGTCATAACCATCCACACTTTTCACAGGAAAAGGACCACAAATGTCTGTGTGAACAATTTGTAGAACTCCTGTGCTTCTTTTAGCGTCTTTTTTAATTTTCTTTACATATTTTCCTTTAATGCATTCTCTGCATTGTTCTAAGTCTGAGAACTCTAATAGAGGAAGAATTTCATTCTTAACAAGTCTTTCTATTCTCCCCCTCGAAATATGGCCTAAACGACAGTGCCATAATTTTGACGATTCATTATGAGTTCTCTTTCGTTTTCTGTTCGCATTCACAGGCGAGGATATACGCTCATTCACATCACATAAGGAATTCACATTTTCACGAAGTGACAACAAATAAAGCTCATTCTGTAAGATGGCAAGACCAACACATTCTTTATTAAACATTATTTCACACTTGCCATTTCCAAAATTACAATCATAACCATCTTTGTCCAAATTTGAAACACTAATCAAATTCCTCTGTAAAGAGGGTACAAAAAGGACATCTCTAAGTAAAAGAGTGGAGCCATTAGCTAATTCTAATGAAAGATCGCCAACGGCTTCAACTTCAGCTTCGACTCCATTTGCAACTTTAATGCATCTTTCTTTTCTTTGCGTAGTCCTCGTTGAACGGAATCCCTGTAATGAATTAGCAACATGAACAGTTGCTCCTGAGTCAATCCACCAAGTGGATTTCGAATATTTCACATACAGACATTCATTAATAAAGGTAATAATGTTCTCACCTTTCTTTGCCATTATCATCTTTAAATAATCAGGACAGTTCTTCTTGTAGTGTCCTGTCTTCTTGCAGTGAAGACACTGGTCTTTGTCTACAGCAAATTTATTCTGTTGAGGCTGATGTACAGAGGCTTTGCCCTTGTTCTTTGAGAAGGAGTTACTGTTGTAATTCTTTTTCTTGTTATCCTTCACATAGTTGATAGAACCACCATGTGAGGATTTGATTCTTTCCTCCTCTTGCACGCACATAGCTATGCACTTTTCCAAGTCCCATTTCTCGGGCTGCATATTGTAGTTGACAACAAAAGTGTCAAACTCTTTGGGCAAGGAAGCAAAAACCAAATGAATAAGGAACTCGTCCTTGAGAGCCAAATCCATTGGTTTAAGTTTAGATGCCAAGTTGCTCATCCTAAGAATGTGCTCTCTTATGCCATTGCCACTGCCAGAATACCTTTCTGTTACCAGCTGCTTAATCAGCTGTGTAGCATAAGTCTTTGAAGAGCCAGTGAACTGACTCTTTATTTTATCAAGATATTCTGTGACAGTGTCACACTCTGCAATTGAGCCCACAATTGCAGGCTCAATTGTATTCTTTATCACAGCCATACATTTCTTGTTGGCTATGATCCATTTCTTATGATCAAGGTCATAAGACATCTGTAAGGGAGCATGATCCCTCTGTCTTTTCTGCCATGCAGTATCATCCTCATTTTGTTCCCTCACTGGTGCCAAAGGCTCAGTGGGACGTGCTGTAGTGAGGACCCAGTCCACCTCAGCCAAGATAAACGCTAAGTCTATCTTTTTCATCCACTCTCCATAATTATCACCTTTGAGAGTGGGGATCTCTCTGATACAACTCATCAAGTTGTATCCTCCTGAAAATATTTCAAATAAAGTGAGAACGTAACAGCAAAATCATATGCCTTATTTCCAACGTTGGTCAAAAATACGACATACAATTTAAATCATTTTATCTATACATTAAATCTACATCACCGTTGGGCAGAAAAAGAAATAATGCATAAAATCATTAATTAAAAATTATAATATTGTTATTATCAACGTTGGTCAGAAAATAACAATATCATAATTATCTGGGATTTATCTCTATTTTTCCAAAATTAAATTCTCCCGTTGGTTCGAATTTAATAATGAAAAATCAATCAACATTAACTTTTGCAGCGGAAACTTTAAATATTCTAAAATAATTCAATATTCAGAAGCATTATACAGTACTCATTTAATCTCTGAAAGTTATACACGTTGGGGCAAAAATTTGCAGAGATTTGGATCAATTTTCAATCAAATGTACTAAAAAATGCTTCTGAAAAAACAATAAAAAATATTTTTTTCAGATTTTACTGTGCAAATCGGCCATTTGGCCCGGCCTGCGCAGCTGCGGCCCACGCCACGGCGGCCCACTCGGCCGAGCCTCACGCGCGCGCGCCCGCGGTCTCACGCACGCGGCGGCCCACTCGGCCGCGCCTCAACGCGCGCTGGCCCGCGGTCTCACGCACGCTGCGGCCCACTCGGCCGGCCTCTCTCGCGCGCCTCACGCGCCCACGCGCGCGGACGTCGCGCCGCCCCCGCGCCTGGCCACAACCTGGGCCTGGGCCGGCTTTTCCCTCGCCCGCCTGGGCCGAAAGTCGCCCGCGAGCGCTCGGCGCGATCTCAGCCGTCGAATCGCATCCGACGGCTGCGCGGCGTTCTCGCCCGATCAAAAACCGCGTGCGGCGGACGCCCCCGAAACCCTAACTCATTCTCTCCCTCTCTCTTCTCTCCCGTCGCACCCGAGAGGCCGCAGCGGCGGCGGCGGCGCCTTCGTGCACGCCGCCGGAGAAGGAGAAGAAGCCGGTGCCGCCGCGGGCCCTCTCGCCGGCGTGCGCGCTCCCCTGAGAGGGAGCGCGCCACCGTCGAGCGGCTCCGTGTCGGCGCCCCTCCGAGCGCGCGCGCTCGGATCTGTCCCGAGCGTCGACGGTGGCCGTACGTGGAGCGCTGGCGAGCCCACAACTCGGCAGATCTCCCGCACGCCAGCGACGACGACGGTGGCCCGCTAAGTCCGGTCTTTTCAGATCTAGGGTTAGGGTTTGACCCATTCCCCTCTCTTTTCCTTTTCTGTTTTCTGGGGTTCGGGGGGGTTCGTCCTCTGTTCTTTCTTTCCTCCGTCTAGATCTAAAACTAGGCGCTCTGATACCATTGTAAGTTCTAGGTTTCTAGGATCTCTAGGTTAGATCTAGCGGGGCTATCCTTTTCTCTAGGGTTCTTGATTCTTGAGAGATACCGAGAGGGATAGGGGTACTAACCGTCGGACGTAGAGGAGGAGGAGTTGGCCATCTCGCGGGTACGTCGGTGAAAATCTGCGCACGGGCTGCGACGGTCGGAGAAGGGTGCGGAGCTACTTGGGCGGCGGCGCGTCCCGGGCGGCGGCGGCTCTTGGCGGCGGTGATCTGGAGAAGAGGCAGAGGAGCCGGTGGTGTTCCTGTCGCTGGAGCGCCCCCCTCTAGATCGGTTAGGGTTTGTCGGTGGGTCTGGCGGCGGCACGGTGAACCTCGTGTTGCGTGCCGCCCCGGCCCCCACCTCTTTATATGGCACTGGCGACAGGGGCCCACCAGCCATAATGGGCTGGGCGCCCCCGATCAGGGCGCGAGCAAGGGGGGGATTTGGCCGTTGGGCCAAATCCCCTGAGATCATTCTAACAATTGTTGGGCCAATGCTTCAGGAAATTCAGAAGTTCAAGGAGGAAATGAAGAGATTGTTTGAGATGAGCGATCTTGGACAGCTTAGTTATTATTTGGGTCTGGAAGTGCATCAGTCCAAGGAAGCTATTACAATCTGTCAATCTGCATATGCACAAAAGATACTGGAGAAGGCCGGTATGAGGGAGTGCAATCCAAGCCAGGTGCCCATGGATGCAAGGGTGAAATTAAGCAAGAAAGGTGAAGGTTCTCTGGTAGACGCCACATTATATAGAAGTCTGATTGGGAGCCTGAGATATCTAGTACATTCAAGGCCTGATATAACTTATTCAGTGAGCTATGTTAGCCGCTTTATGGAAAAGCCAACTGCTGAACACATGGCAGCCTTAAAGCACATTCTTCGCTATATTAAGGGGACTAAGAGTTTTAGCTGTCACTACAGAAGACGAATGATGGAGAACTACAGCTGGTTGGTTTTAGTGATAGCGATATGGCAGGAGATGTAGATGACAGAAAAAGTACTTCGGGAGTGTTATTTATGTTGAATGGAGATCCAATTAGTTGGCAATCTCAAAAGCAAAAGGTAGTTACATTATCAGCTTGTGAAGTTGAATATATTGCAGCCACTGCAGCGACTTGTCAAGGGGTTTGGCTAAGCAGGCTATTCTTTGAAATGTTCCAGACAGAACCAGGAAAATTTAGGCTGCAAGTTGACAACGATCAGCAATTTCATTATCCAAGAATCCGGTGCTGCACGACTGGAGCAAACACATTGATACATGCTACCACGCATTAGACAGTGCATTGATGAAGGGAAGATTGAATTAGACTTTGTTAGTTCAAAAAATCAGTTGGCAGACATTTTGCCAAAGTCACTCGGACGTGTTCGTTTTCAGGAAATAAGGAGCAAACTTGGGATGGTTGAAGTGCAGCAAAATTAGGGAGTGATTGTTGGTAATTTTATTGCATCTTCAGCATTTCTAGCGCTGCATGTTTCTTTGTAGTTTCTTTGCATAGTCGGCAGTGTTTGTTTGCTTTCTGGAAGCCATAGCGATAGGAATTAGCATTTTCTGTTAAACTGAGTCTTTCGTTTTAAGGTGGAGCGACATTCTCGGATCAGAGTGAGAATCGGCCCACTAACTACATGTAACCGATTTCCCTTGTATTCAGCATATAAATGTAAGTAAAACCAAAAGGCTGTAGTTGGTTGCTCAGCACAAAAACTCGCTTTTGTTTTCTCTGAATCGGAGCTCTGCGATTCCACTGAAAATACATACACCGTGACGAAATTGTTCACTGTCCGGCAAGGATCAGTGTGACTCTTATCTCTATTTTCAGGCTGCAGGATTCAGAGATTTGGGTGCGCTGCTGATAGAGGCAGCAGGGCGCTGACACGCACATAGGCCCTGAGGTGGGGAGGTGTAGGGAAGAGGGGGGAGAGGGAGAGCGTTGGGTCTAGATCCAATGCTCTTATAATCGATTGATCTTTTTGAAGAAAACTGTAACATCTCGGTCCAACATGAGCTGTAGAGTTTTGACAGCATTCTACTATCCCTCAATTGATTCTCTGCACTACCGCTCCTCATGCCCTCCCCACCCACAACATCGGACCCCCAGCCCCCGCGCACCCTCTCTCCCTACCACCACCACCTCCCGTGCCTCTCCACCTCTCCTATCTCCTTCCAAGCTCCATAACTCACCATATGTAGGCGGCGTTATCCTGGTGTCAAAGTTCTAGCTCCACCATCCGTGCATGCCAGCTAGATCATCGGACCCAGGTGGCGCGCTCGAAGTGCCCATTGCTTTCTTCGTAAGAATAGGAGATGATTTGGGCCTAACTAATTGAGAGAATAAAAACCGAAGGCTCTTTGTAATATTTTTCTACGTCAAGCCTAATAGACATAACCTTGAGCCATGCTGAAAGCACAACTAGCATCACGTCAACACCAAATATGCCACACGTCTCGTTTTGTATCTCATTGCATCACTTAAATAAAATTAGTTATGTAAATGAATAAATTTATAGTTGTGTGACCTAATTATATCTATGCATTTTACTCAAAATCAATTCAGACTATTAAATAGCATCCGTCTTGTTAGTAGTATCATTGCTAACGATCGTTAGTAGAATATATATATCTGTACCAAACACCATTCAGTCAAGCGCCACAAAATACTTAAAATCTGTCGTGCAGGACACATCAATTCAAGATCTAGATATGATGCAAAAACTATCCAGAAGTTAATATCGATGAATGGTCCCTACCAATCCCGACATTGTATCAATCAGCGTTCACACTTTTGATATCACCATCTTCTGCAGGCAATGAAGGCGGTGGCGGTAGCAAGGAAGATGGTTTTGAGGGTGATGATCTTTTGGGCGAGGAGGTGGAGGATACCAGGGAGGTTAAAAGACAGAAGAGTAGTGGGGTTGAGAAAGATAAGGCCTCTCCTCCTGCCGGAGTTTCTTCAAGTATGGAAGCTCTTCAGGAAAAGGTTCAGAGAATGAGTGCTGCTGAGTTTCAGGAATTCTTAAGTCTGAAGGCTAAAGAAATACTTGATATCTCTATTAACACAGTGCTTGAGGAGGTGGCTAACAAGGTGGTACCTTTGGAGGAAGAGAAGGGGGAGAGTGGGATTCAAAGTGGTGGTGAGAAGGATCGGTTTTCTGGTTTAAATAAAGGAAAGGAGAAGGAGAGTGTCATGGAGAATTGTTTTGTGCTGAGTGAGGGAATGGGTCTTCGGCAGAAGGAAGTGCTTGCGAGTAGGCAGGATGTTGACGTGCTCAATGCAGAGATCTATGATCAGGATGCTTTTGTGAGTTCAATTGGGAAAGATGGACTGCCGGCTGATCTGAGCCTGGAGACAATCCCTTCTCACGCTGCTGATGAACATTCTTTGTCAAGGGTGGAGCGAAGGGCTGGGGTGTGGAATCTGGAGCATGCAGATGGTGGTGTTGCCGGTGCTCCCGGAGTGGCCGACGCGGATTGGTTCACGGCAGAGGGGGGTGCAGCTCTTGTGCAGAAGGTTGCTGTGAACAGGCATTGCAATGGTGGGAAGGATCAGGCTTTGGGGAATGTAAGGGCTGTTGCAGCAATTGAGGAGGTTTGTCTGACGCCGAAGCGAGCAAGTCCGAGGTTGGCTAGGCACAGCGGCGTGGATTCCTTGAAGAAAGCGAAAAAACGGGCGGCTTGGAAGAACCTAGACTTCAATGAAGGTAACATCACTGACAGATCTTTTCTTGCTTATTCTGATGATGCTATTTCCTCGAGTATTTCTAAGATAGGTGTTAGTTTGGGGAGTGATCCGTGTTTAGTTTCTAATTCTATTAACTTATTAAAAGAGGTTGAATTGGCGAGAATTTTAAATGAGCCGCCTAGAGCGGAGGTCATTTCTAAGTCTGTTTTGTTAAGTGATGAAGAAAATGAGGACGTAGAAAATGTTACTCTTGGTCACTTATGCGGTGATATGATGGAGGACTTTTTGGATGATGAAAATGATCACTTAAGTTGTGATTTCAGAACTGTTTTTAAGAAGAACAAGTCTCTCTCTTTGACTAGAGCAAAGAGGAAGTCGAAAGTACGGGTGGTTAAAAAACAAAAACGAATTTCGCAATGAAAGGAATCTTCTGGAATAGCAGAGGTCTTGGTGACTTGGCTAAATATAGGTTCCTCTCAGATCTGTCAAAAGAGCAAAAGCTAGACTTTATCGCTCTTCTTGAAACAGGAAAGAAAGATTTTTCAAAGCCTGTACTTAATAATATTTGTGGAGGGCAAGAATACATTTGGCACTGGACGGAACCTCATGGTCGGTCTGGGGGCATCCTCCTTGGGATTAATTTGGAAGTGTTTGATATTGGAAGCATTGATGAGGGAGATTTCTATGTGAAGTTTCGACTCAGGAACAAATTAGATGGGTTTAATTGGGTTCTTATTGCAACCTATGGGGCTGCACAAGCTGAACACAAAGAAGCTTTCCTCACTGAATTGGTCCAAAATTGCGCAAAAGAAGTTGATCCAATCCTTGTGGGCGGTGATTTTAATATCATTAGGAACCCGCAGGAAAAGAACAATGATAGATTTGATGATCGGTGGCCCTTTATGTTCAATGCTATCATAGATAGCTTGGATTTGAGGGAACTTGATCTCTCAAATAGAAAGTTTACTTGGGCCAATTCACGGGAAGTACCAACTTATGAGAGGCTAGACCGAATTTTAGTGAGTACGGAATGGGAGTCAAAATTTCCACTTGCAACGGTTCAAGCGTTGACAAGGGAAATTTCAGACCATACTCCACTTCTGTTAGATACCGGTAATGGCACCCATGGCAGCAAGCAATCGGGGTTTAAATTTGAGCTTGGTTGGTTGTTGAGGGATGATTTTTTGGAGTTGGTAGGGAACGTTTGGAAAAAGGAATTGAGAGGCAAAACACCGCTGCAACGTTGGCAAAATAAAATTCAAAGGCTTAGACAATTCCTAAGGGGTTGGGCCAAGAATGTTAGTGGCCACTATAAGAAAGAAAAGGCTGAGTTGATTAGGAAAGCTGATGTATTGGATAAAAAGGCAGAGTTGTGGCCTCTCAGCAGTAGGGAAATAAATCTTAAAAACTTTTATAAGGAAAGACTTGCGGTCCTTTTGCGGGAAGAGGAAATTAAATGGTATCAAAGAGCCAAGACAACTAGATTGTTATATGGCGATTGTAATACTAAATACTTTCATCTTGTGGCCAATGGTAAACATAGGAAAACTAGAATTTTCCGGCTCGAGCAAGAGGATGGAATAATCGAGGGGGATAAAAACCTTAAGAAATTCATCACAAATTATTACAAAGGTCTCTTTGGAGACCCTGATGGTAATAATTTTTCGATGATAGAGTCCTTCACGAATGACATCACACAGGTTTCACAACTAGAAAATGATGTCTTGACCTCGGATTTTTCAGAGAAGGAAGTCAGAGAAGCCATTTTTCAAATGGAACATAACAAAGCTCCTGGGCCCGATGGGTTTCCAGCTGAGTTCTACCAGGTATTCTGGTATTTGCTAAAAGAGGACCTCATGCCCCTCTTTTCTGTTTTCCACAACGGTGATCTTCCACTCTTCAGTCTTAACTTTGGTATAATTACTTTATTACCAAAGCAAAAGGAAGCTTCACAGATTCAGCAGTTTAGGCCTATTTGTTTGTTAAATGTTAGCTTCAAAATTTTTACAAAAGTGTTGGCAAACCGAATAGCCCTAGTGGCTCAGAAAGTGATCCAACCATCACAATCGGCCTTTTTGAAAGGTAGGAATATTTTAGAAGGAGTGGTCATTTTACATGAAACCATGCATGAGATGCATAGGAAAAAATTAGATGGGGTGATTTTAAAGCTAGACTTTGAAAAAGCCTACGACAAGGTAAAATGGTCTTTCCTGCAGCAGGCGTTGAGAATGAAAGGTTTTTCACCTAAGTGGTGCAAATGGATCGATCAAATCGTTCGTGGAGGTAGTGTTGGTATTAAAGTTAATGATGAAGTAGGCCATTTCTTTCAAACTCAAAAAGGGCTTAGGCAAGGTGATCCCCTGTCTCCCATTTTGTTTAATCTGGTAGCGGATATGCTGGCAACCTTGATTTTTCGGGCTAGGGCTAATGGAAAATTCAGGGGAGTTGTTCCTCATTTAGTGGAGGGGGGTCTCTCTATCCTCCAATATGCGGATGATACTATTCTTTTTGTGGATCATGACACGCTCCAAGCCAAAGATCTCAAGTTAGTACTTAGTACCTTTGAGCAATTATCGGGGTTGAAGATCAATTTTCATAAAAGTGAGCTTTTCTGTTATGGCAAAGCTAAGGATTGTGAACAGGATTATGCGCAACTTTTTGGGTGTAAGTCGGGGGGCCTTCCTTTTAGGTATCTAGGTATACCCATGAATCATAAAAAGCTTTCGAACAAGGATTGGGCCGCTGTTGAAGAGAAGTTCCAGAAAAAACTCGTTAGTTGGAAAGGAAAACTTCTTTCGGTCGGAGGGAGACTTGTTTTGATAAACTCGGTTCTAACAAGTTTGGCTTTGTTTATGTTATCTTTTTTTGAAGTCCCTAGAGGAGTCCTTCAAAAATTAGATTATTATCGCTCGCGTTTTTTTGGCAATGCGATGAGCATAAGAAGAAATATAGGCTTGCTAAGTGGAGTGTACTATGTACACCTAAAGACTTAGGAGGCCTCGGAATACAAAATCTAGACATCCAAAATAAATGTCTGTTGAGCAAATGGTTGTTTAAACTCATTAACGAGGACGGGGTGTGGCAAAATCTTCTAAGAAAGAAATACTTGTTTAACAAATCCCTGACACAAGTGCATTACAGGCAAGGAGACTCTCATTTTTGGAGTGGCCTGTTGAAGGTTAAGAATGATTTCTTGGTCGGTGGAAAATTTAAAGTGCAAAATGGGGATCAAGCTAGATTTTGGGAGGATGCATGGTTAGGGGACAGGCCTTTCAAGGAGGTTTATCCCAATCTTTATAGAATAATAAGGAGGAAAGATAATACGGTGGCTAATGTCCTACGGTCTGTACCACTTAATGTGTCATTTAGGAGAGGTTTAGTAAACGAAAATTTGGCGTCCTGGTATGAGCTAGTTTCGAAGTGGTTTCGGTTAACCTCACAAATTTGAGGGATGTGTTTATTTGGAATCACAACAAAAAAGGCATGTTCACAGTCCGGTCTATGTACAGGAGCATGATTCATCAAGGAATTATACCTGAAAACAATCCTCTTTGGAAATTAAAAATACCATTGAAAATTAAGGTTTTCCTATGGTACTTAAAAAAGGGAGTTGCTCTCACTAAAGACAACTTGGCTAAAAGAAATTGGCAAGGAAGTATCAAATGTTGTTTTTGTAGTTCTTTAGAGACTATTCAACATTTATTTTTTGATTGCCATTTTGCGAGATTTTTTTGGAACGCTGTGCTTTTTACTTTTGGAATTCAACCACCGAATAGTTTTTCTAATATGTTTGGTTCTTGGCTAAATGGCTTGTGTCTTCAGCGTAGAAACCAAATTTTATTAGGCGCGGCCGCGCTATGTTAGGCTTTATGGTTGAATAGAAATGACATGGTTTTTAACAAGGCTAAGTCTCCTACATATCTTCAGGTAATCTTCAGGGCGACGTACTGGATCCGACAATGGTCACTAATGCATAAAGAAGAGGAGAGATCATCATTCAAACGCGGATGCAGAAACTTGGAGACATTGATTATGGCGGTCTTCAAAAAGTTTGGGTGGAGCTTTTGGAATCGAATTGAAGCCTAGCACAATTTCTTTTCCTTTTTTTAGTAACTGTTTGTCCTGGTTGGACTGAACTTTGTTGCTTTTACTTCCTTGTTCTTGGTTGTAAGAGTTTGAGCCTTATGGCTTTGGTTTGTACTTAACTCTCAGCTGTGTACCATCCCCGGATGGTAGAGGCTGGAACTTAGTTTCATTATCTAAAAAAAGCTAGGCAGCAAATGACCGAGAAGATGGAACAAGGGAGGAGAGGACAGAAGAACCCCCAAAAGTTTTGGACAACATCAGGGAACATGAGACATCAGGAAAGAATGATTGGTGTTGTGCTAGTTGGCACAGCCATCTCTTGCATTGCTCCATGCGATCAATGAACTTGCCTGTAAAGACACTGAAATGACCTGCACAATACACCAATGCATCGATGAGTTGCACAATACAGTGCGGGATCTGGTATGGCGAGTCAGAGTGCCTGAATAACTCTTTCAAAATCTTCTTCTAGGAATCAATGAATCTACACAGCAGAAACACAAATTCACAATCTCACCAAAGCGAAGAGCCAAAATCCACTGAGACTATGTCTCCATAGGTCTGACCGCCGGCTTACAAGTGGTCTGACCACTAGCCGGAATGACCGCACTAGTCTGACGACACTATTGTCAGAACACTTGTTTCCTTGCAGTCTGACCGCTCGCCGAGGAACACTGCAGACTATACAGCACGCGATCTAAGAAAAATACAACTCTCAAATCGTTGATCCAAATGTAGTGAAACTTGACACAAACGCTCCTTAGGATGCTAGAAACCAATTTCAATAATAGATCATGAAGATCGATGCTAAAGTTTTAACTTTTATACAAATCAAGCAGTCTTGGGCAAACAAGAAAACCAAGCTAATCAAAAGTACAAGAAAGAATCCACTGCACAACTCATTTAAGCAAACTTTGGATGTTTATTTCACTTGCAGAAGAATTTTTACAGCCACTGCCTTAGAATGAAAGAGCTCCAAGCCTAGAGCATATTTTGTAACCGGCTTTTCACCGGCAGGTCAGTAGGCCTATTAGAAGGCGAACAAACGAAAGTTCTCCGCAGGCGCTAGCGCTATCTTGTTCGCTTTTGTCAACTAAAGTCGCGTGTAGCTCCGAATAGTGCACGAGGAGGCTCGCCTCCGCGTATCTTATTTATACTCTGAAGAGTGCACGCAGAGGCTCGCCCCGTGTGTCTTATTTATACTCCGAAGAGTGCACGCGGAGGCTCACCTCCGCATGGCTTATTTATACTCCAAAGAGTGCACGCGGTGACTCGCCTCCGCGTGTTTTATTTATACTCCAAAGAGTGCACGCGGAGACTTGCCTCCATGTGTCTTATATAAAACAAGACCAGTATTGCAAACGGTGCCCTTTATTGATTTCTCGTTTGCACAGGTGAGCTATTACAAAGGGCAAGGTGCCAGCAGTGTGACGAGCATCCCTTGGGCTTCATGCGTAGTACCACTGCAACCGATCTACATTCCACGTATGACGGAGAGTTCACCCCTCCAAAGTTGCGTGGCGATACACTCCGTGCTGCAAAGCCGTTGTGACGATGTAGGGGCCCTCCCATTTCGATTCCAGCTTGCCCACCGTCGCTGCGTGCAGCACCATTTTGAGGATAAGGTCTCCCGGGTGGAACTCTCACGAGTACACGGTGCGGTCGTGCACACACGCTACCTGGTGTGCGTACTTTGTGACATGCTGGGTGGCGCTAACGTGGTCACCGTCGAGAAGATCGAGGGACAACGCACGTTCTTCCACCGAGACCTAGGCGAGGATTCTCCTCGAACCGGCCTTGATTTCTTCTAGTGTGACTGCCTCGTCGCCGAAGAGGAGATTGAATGGCGTGAACCCTGTTGGACATGTCACCGTCATGCGGAGAGACCAGAGCACACTAGGAAGTTCGTCCAGCCACTTGCCCTTCGGCAGCCCGACGAGGCGCTTCTTGACTCCAGCAGAAATTGCGCCGTTTGCCCACCCGACCGCTCCGTTGGACTACGGGTGCCCAACCGAGGCGTATCAAAGTGTGATACCCATGCGGTCGCAGAATGCCTTAAACGACGCAGAGTCAAACTGTAGGCCGTTGTCGACAGTGACCTCCTTGGGGACTCCAAAGCGGCAAATGATGTTCTGCCAGAGGAATCGTTGCATGGCTGTAGAGGTTACCTTAGCCAATACCACCGCTTCGGGCCACTTGGAGAAATATTCCAACATGACTACAATGAATCGAACGTCCCCTGGGGCGCGCGGAAGTGGTCCAACGACATCAATGCTCCAGCGCACCAACGGCCATGCCGGTGGGATGGGCTGCAAGTTGCTCGAAGGTCTGTGGATGACCCGTCCCATCCACTGGCATCCTTGACACCGACACACGAGGTTTTGCGTGTCTGCGATGGCCGTTGGCCAGTAGAAGCCCTGCATGAACGCCTTGCCAACGAGGGACCTCGGCGCGATATGCGAGCCGCAAAGCCCTGCATGAATCTCGATAAGGAGGCGCCTTTCCTCATTGCACGAAAGGCACTGCAAGAGTGGGGCACAAACTCCCCATTTGTAGAGGATGCCGTCCAAGACCTGGAAAGACCTAGCGCGGTGCTGTAAATGTCGCAGCTCGAGGGGGTCATCTGGCTTAGCTATGCCCTACAAATAGCCATAGATAGGCTCCCGCCAGTCGCCCTGCTGGGCAATTTGATGGACGATGGCCGTATCACGCTTGTCTTGCTCAATGGCTACTGTGGGCAAGACCTCGTAGAATGCCCCCTTGAGGAGGGGAATCTACTGGTTGGCGGCCTTGGCAAGGGTGTCAACCTGCTCATTGTCCGCTTGCGGAATGGCCTTTACCGTGACGCCCAAGAAATGGCGTTCCTTCGCCCTTACAGCGACCAGATACTTGGCCAAATCGGGGTCCTTGGCCTGGTAGGATTTGTCCATGTGGCCTGCTATCAGACGTGAGTCGGTGCGGACAAGGACCCTTCGTGTGCACAGGGCTTTGAGTTTAGCGAGGCCGAAGAGTAGTGCTTCGTACTCAACTGTGTTATTCGTCACCGAGAACCCAAGACGTGCCGAATACAGCAGACGATGTCCCTCTAGTGTAGTGACCACTAGGGGTGGAGAAATAGCTTGAGGCTCGTGGCTCGGCTCGAGCTCATTAAATTTCGAGACTAGCCGGCCTCCTTTATAGCTTGTGAAAAAAATGAGCCGAGCTCGAGCCGCTCGCGAGCTAGCTCACGAACTATTTGGCTCGTTTGTTAAGTCAGCCCATCGCGTCTCCCCACTCCTGCCTGTTGCCTCCCTAGTCCCCACTCATGAATCCCCACTCGGTCTCTTGGCCTTCGTCGAGAATCTCACCGCCCCGTCTCTTGGCCTTCGCCGGGAATCTCATCGCCCTCGTCCTCCGCGCCGCGTGGTCCGGTGACTCCTGCTGCTCCTAGGACAGCGTAGGTTGCGACGCCACCGGCCGCGTCACGGCGCTGCATGGCTGTGCCTCCTCGCACGCAGCCTCACGGGGCCCATCCCGGCCTCCCTCGGTGGCCTTGCACAGTCACACGGCTCGAGGAACTCGACCTCAGCCACAACGCGCTCTCCGGCGGGGTCTCCCCCTCACTAGCGCCATCGGCCTCCGCGTGCGAACCTCACCGCGCTGCCGGACCTGGCCGCCTTCAACACCAGCAACAACTTGCTTTCCGGCGCGCTCGCGCCGGACCTCTGCACAGGTGCGCTGGCCCTGCGGGGGCTTGACCTCTCCACCAACCGCCTCACCGGCGCGCTCCCCTCGTCCGCCAACCCACCGCACTGCGCCGCCTCGCTCCAGGAGCTCTTCCTGGCCTCCAACTCCTTCAAGGGTGCTCTCCCCGCCGCGCTCTTCGGCCTCCCCGGCCTGTAGTAGCTCTCCCTCACGTCCAATGGGCTCACCGACGTGGTGAGCTCTCGCCTCCACGAGCTCAAAAACCTCACCTTTCTAGATTTGTCCGTGAATCGGTTCTCCGGCCATCTCCCGGACGTGTTCGGCACTGGTCTAGATAGAGAGAGATGAGGTGTAGATGGAGAGGATGGCACCGGTGAGGAAGTCCCACACTTCGACGACCGGCCTGCTCCTGGCTCGTGAAGGCTTGCGAGCCAGCTCGAGCCTTTCTTCAAGCCGAGCCGAGCCACCCTCCTAGCTCATGCTCAAAACGAGCCGAGCCAAGCCGAGCCACCTGTTGAAACGAGCTTGGGCAAGCTTGGCTGAGCCGGCTCGGCTCGGCTTGTTTCCACCCCTAGTGACCACTGCGCCCACCCTGGCGCTAGGAGCGTTGTAGGCCCTGTCGGTATTAAGGGTCCACACTGAGTCTGCTGGCGGCCACGCGTGCGGCTGAGCTGGTGGACTCCACTCAGTGAGGAATCTACGAGGACCTGAGAGTTTATTGCTGTGCGCGGAGCGTACGTCAAGGAGAATGGTGTGAGCTCGGCCGTCCACTTACTAATATGACCTATGGACTCCTTATTATGTAGCATCTCCGCCAAGGGAAATGAGGATGGCACGGTGATGGGGTGAGCGAGGAAGTAATGCCGAAGCTTCCTTGAAGCCATGACTAGCGCGTAGGCCAGCTTCTCCAGTTCAGTGTACCGTGTCTTGGTGCCCTGAAGGGCCTTAGAGACGAAGTACACATGTTGCTAAAGGGTGCCTTCCTCGAGGACAAGGACTGCACTGACTGTTGTTGCGGTGGCGGTGAGGTACAGCAGGAGCGGAGCCTCTGGTGCCGGGGTGACTAAAGTGGGAAGGCTTGCGTGGTGCTTTTTGAGTTCGTCGAAAGCCTTCGCACAGTCATCATCCCAATGGAAATCGTCAACGTAGGCTTCGACATTCCTTCTGAGCTGGGAGGCGAGCGCGAGTGCAACAAGATGCGTAAAGGTGGCGCCTGCGTTTTTAAGGCCGAAGGGCATCCTGACGAAGCAGTATGTCCCTACCGGTGTTATGAAGCTGGTCTTGACTTCATCGTCCTTGGCCATGTGAATCTGATGGTAGCCGGAATACACGTCCAGGAAGCTCATGAGCTCGCATCCTGCTGTGGCATCCACTAGCTGATCTATGCAAGGCAACGGGTAGTTGTCCTTTAGACATGCTTTGTTGAGGGCGGTGAAGTCAATACACATGCATCACGCACCATTGGCCTTCTTCACCAGCACTGGATTGGTGAGCCAGTCCAGGTGCTGAACCTCGCAGATGACCCCGGACTGGAGCAGCTTCGCTACTTCTGCCTTGGCTGCCTGTTGACGCTCAAGAGACATGCACCGGAGCCTCTACATGATCGGCTTGGCGTCGGGGTGGACTGCTAGAGTGTGCTCAATGACGGTGCGGTCCACACCTTTTATGTCAGTTGGGGACCACGCAAAGACGTCCGCGTTGTCCCGAAGTACCCGGAGTAGATCCTGCTCGACCTCTGGGGGAAGACCCTTGCCAACGGACACCTGATGGTCATCAGTATGCAGGGGGACTCTCTTGATCCCACCGTCTGGCCGGGGCTTGGGCGTCCATCCCGGGGCGAAGAGCGCGCCTGCTCTGGGGGTGTCCATGAGCACATGCACCTTCCGATGCGGGCCCTGGGTACCAAGCTCTATCTGCAGGGCGAGGTCTTGGTCACCGAACGCAGTGATGATGCCTTGTGGGCCCATGAGCTTTATGCACAGAAAACCATGGTACAGGACCGCTCTAAAGGAATTGAGGGTTAAGCATCCCAGGATGGTGTTATACGGGTACGGGAGATCGATGACGTCGAAGGTGACATCCTCGCTCCTCAGGTTGCCACCCTGTCCAAAGGACACTTACAACCGTATCTGACCCAGAGCCTTCAACGGTTGACCTCCGAAGCCCTGAAGTAGGTTTCCTGGGGGGCCTAACCGGCTCCGGGGGATTCCCATCTGGTCAATGGCAGCCACGAATAGAATGTCGGTAGAACTGCCTCTGTCGACTAGGACGCGTTTAACATCGCATCCTGCGATGGCGGCCTGGATGACCAGGGGATCCTAGTGAGGGAAGTCGATGCCCTCTGCATTGGCAATGGTGAAAGTGATGTCATGTTACGCCCGGGTCGGTGGCACTTCTGCCGGGTACGCTGCCGCGTGATGCAACCAACGTGCGTACGCTTTCTGCTGCCGTGCGAACGAAAATTCTAGGGAGGAACCCCGGATATGACATTTATGACGCAGCGCTGGGCTCCCTCCGGGGCCTGTATTCGCAAGGGGCCCTCTTGAGGCTGCTGCATGTGGGCCACCGCTGGTGTCCCCACTTCTAGGGCTCTGTCCCTGGCGACGCTTTGACAAAGTGTCGCAATGGTGGGGCAAGTCCGCGTGAGATGGTCGCTGCGGCCGTGCACTTTGCACCATAGGCGGTACTACTGGCGGTCTCCTTCGCGCAGGTTCCCTCATCTTGGCCCCGGCCTCACCCGCGTCCCCGACCTTTGCGGCCCCGTCCTCGACTAGCGGGGGCGCTATCGTCAGAGCCGCCTTTGATGTCAAAGATGTAGCAGGCCTTCTAAGACTTATGCTGCTTACGGTTGGACTTGTTGTTCGACGAATCTTGTTTGCGTTTGGAGGTGTCCAATGAGGAGTCTTGCTTGCATTCGGAGGTGTCCTTCGAGGAGTCTTGCTTGCACTTGGAGGTGTCCTTCGGTGAGTCCTCCGCCTAGTTGGTGTCGGAGTTATCGCCTTTGCGCCGCTGTGTGTCCTCTTCCACCCTCGCGTACTCCTCCATCTTGTTAAAGAGCTTGGCAACCGTCTTTATCAGCTTACACGCGTTGTATTCGGCTAGCGGCCCCAGGCGAAGGCCTTGGATCGCTACATTGATGATAGTGGTCTCATTGACATCCTTGACCTGGCAGCGAATCTTGGCAAAATGCTTGAAGTACTCTTGGGGCTTTTCCGAGGGCTTCTGCTTGATGGCGAAGAGTTGATCCGCATCGACGCACTCGATGTAGTTTCCCTGAAAGTTGTTATACAGGCGGTCTCAGATCTGTTCCCACGTGTAGATGGAGTTTGGCTCTATGGTAAAGAACCAAGAGAGCGCTACTCCCTGCAACGCAAGCGGCTGTCCCTTCGCCTTGGTGGAGTCTTCCCCACCAATGGCCTTGATAGCGGTTTCGTGCACGCGAATGAACTCCTTGGGGTCCGTGTCACCCTTGTACGGCTCGATGGTGGGGAACTTGAAGTCCTCTAGCCACGCTGACTGCTGCAGTCTGGCGGAGAGGGGGGACTCCGGATCCACACATCAGAAGTGCAACGCTACTAACCAAACAGTATATGAGGAGAGTAGTGGAGTGGAGGTGATAGACAATGCTCGCCCCTTCCCTGTGTCCAGGGCATGTATATATATTTTTATGAAGCGTATTTTACAATCCTATCCTTACATTTATGTGCCTTCCATAGGGGTATGTATAACATTACACACGTCTCATTTGGGCTTTATAACTCTTTAATTGGTCGGATGAGCTTAAGTGGAGGCCACTCCTACCACAGGTACCTTCCAAGAGTTTCTGAAGGATGAGATCAGAGCTTTTTTGGGGATTGATCGGTGTACATTGGCAGGGAGGCAGGGAGTGGGAGCTCTTGGCTTCGACCAGGGGCGGACCTGCCCTCCGGGTGAGCCCGGGCGGCCGCCCGAGCTAAAGATGCTAATGCAATAGCAGCGTCATCAACAATCTTAGGGTTTGTCATAGAAGCTTAAGAACTACTTTGGAGATTATTAAGGAAGTAAGAGCGCCTTTTCCGATCCAAAAAGAGGTCAAATGGCAATACAGCTTGCAATAGGTTCTGCTGGAAGAAAAACATATAGTAATAAGATATCCAATATCACAAGTGGTCACCCTACCCATCAAGGAAAATCAGAACGGCTTTATTGCTTTATTCATATATACGTTTATGAGGTGGGGGGGCATATGAGAGAGAGAATAAATGAAACTATTGCAAAATGTCAATGTTAGTCAACCAACAATTAATGTTTAGTCTTCAGCGCGTGTGGATATCACTGAAGACCCAAGCATATTCATTTCACAAAGAACTCACCCTCATATTTGGTTCTTCTTGGTTGTTCGAACTAAACAAATAATGGGTGGATGTTGTATGCACATCCTTCATTGAGGCAAGCAATTCACTTCTAATTGATGACCTTCTCATACTTTTAGCTTTGCTGGTAGAATTCCACATTGAAGTAAGTTCAGATCGTATTTTCTTGGAAACTTGGGGCTGCATGAATTTGACAGACATATCGAACGATTAAATGTAATGATATGCAAAGTAAAAATGCTATTACGAAGTAAATTGATAAAAATAATAATAACATGATAACATCATTGCAGCTACAAGATCGAGACACAAGCATTGAGATGAAGAGGATCAAAATAACATCATATGCCTGTATGCCTAACATAAGCGTACACACACATGAATGAGTAGAGACAGCTAAAGATGGTCTTGGATGATAATATGGTTTTCCATAAACCTTTTCCTCAAAGCATCTAGATGTTAAGTCGAACTACTTGGTAACGTTGTATAGTACAAAGTAAGCATTTACTGGTATATTTTTTGTCTTTTTTATTGCATCTTTAATATTCTATTATCAAATTGTGATACTACTGATTTATCTATCTTTCACAATTGACAGGTTGTTTCTTTTACAGCTCATCTACAATTGTGGATTAAGCTTCATTAGTGATGTATTTTTCATTATCCTTCCGTTATCTACATATGTTAACATGCGAATTGTAGTTGTTGTTTCTATTTCGTATCACATATTTTTATTAGTGTGATTGCAACATAGTTTGATCATGAATTGTTTTGCTTTTTGGTACTACTATTTATTTCACGCTTCCGACTTCAGCCTACCTAGTTTTTTTCCTGGGTCTGCCATTGGACTTCGCCCTACCTAGATTTTTTTTTCCTGGGTCTGCCACTGGCTTCGACCTCAGAATGTGGAGTACTATAAGCTGATAGGTTCTGAGTGGTTTGACGAAAGTAGTACAAAGCTCTTGTGGGAAACACATCTTCTGGTGTTTACAGGGAGACAGGTGTATGATAGGTACATTGACCTCAGAGCCATCCCAGAATTGAATTCAGTTAGCAAGGATGCCAAGGGTGTTGAAATTGGGGCTGCGGTATCGATTTCTCATGTTATTGAGATTCTAAGAGGAGAAGGTGATGACTGCAAAGATGTGGTCTTTGCTAAGATTGCTGATCACATGGAAAAGGTGGCTTCTCATTTTGTCCGCAACACGGCAAGCTTGGGTGGAAATCTGATAATGGCGCAAAGGAATTCCTGCAGATGCCACCGTGTGACTACAAGATACTGCTCTTAAGCACATACATTCCTTATTGTACTCCCAACAGTGTCTCATCAAGTGTTTGGACTGTAAATTAGTCAGGAGTTAAAACAGGAAGTTCTCTGCTATTTGAGACGTACCGAGCTGCTCTGCGCCCTCTTGGAAATGCGGTTTCTTACCTTAACTCTGCTTTCTTGGTTCAGGAAGCTTGGATGTTCTGAGCTGTTCACGTTGGATGAAACTTCAGGAAGCTTGATGTTGGAAAAGCTATGTTTGGCTTTTGGTGCATATGGAACCCAGCATGCTATCTGGGCTAGGAATGTTGAGAAATTCTTAGTGGGTAAACCCATTACTGCATCAGTCCTACTTGAAGCATGTAAAGTTCTCAAGAAAACCATTGTTCCAAAAGAAGGCACAACAAATGCTGCTTATAGATCAAGCTTGGCAGTTGCCTTTCTGTTTAGTTTTCTCTACCCGGTAACCAAAGGAACCTTGAAGCATGTAAAGGCAGTCCGTCTGAATGGCTGTGTAACTTCTGGTGTCAATGGAAATCCAAATTGTGGACCCAATGCAAACATTGATGTTTCACTTACGGAGATCGATAATGTGAAATCTGGTTTGTATACCAATGATCACATACATGAATCTTGCAAACAGATTGTTGAAATCAATAATGACTATATCCTAGTTGGAATACCAACCAAGAAAGTTGCGGCAGAACTCCAAGCCTCTGGTATGCACTTTACAATTTTTTTTAATTATTGTCAATCTTTAACCTTTGTTGGATAACATTGGTGATGGCATGCTTTATCTCGTTTTCTTCCAGTTCACATTATGTATGCAATGATGACTCATGAGTCATTTCTTACATTTCTTATGTGACTTTTTTAATCAGTGACAATGGATTTCATCATCTGATCTTTTAGAAAATAAACTAAAATGCTGATAACATAATCAATATATAGAAGGTGCTTCTATGCTTTTCATCATGTCCATGACTGAGATATGCTAAAGTAACAACAGATTAACAAGGGAAGTGCTTTACCGAGGCTGCTGATGTCGGAGATACTTTTGCCACTGCAAGGTGGCCGTGGACAAGGGTTGACAAGGCAGTTCACCATTGGGGTCGATGCGGAGCCAAAGCCGGAGTACCTCCTCCCTATGCAGTTCTTCAACTCCATGCTGGCCTATGCAAGCTACTCCATGCGTCGGATGCTGATGAGAGCCCAATGTGGAAAGCAAGGATGAGATCGATGTGGACGGCAAGGACGAGGTCAATGCGGACGGTGAGGAACAGGCCTACGTGGGTGGGGAAGGCGATGGGAACTTGGAAAGGGGGGTGGAGGCAGACAGTGAGGAGGAGGGGAGGGGCCAGTGGAGGCGGACGACGACGGGGAGGTGCGGCGCTGCGGTGGCTGTGCGGTGCGCCATGTGCACCACCTCTCTATAGGGTTGAGAAGTGGGATCAAATGAAGGAAGGTGGTGTATCTTGGATTGAATGAATGAATGCGTGTGCATCGTTGGATCGTTGGCTTTGGCTTGGCTGGTGACTTACTGACTTCACTCGGGCTAGTAGGCACATAGCAACTGGGCTGACCGAGCCTAAAGAGCCAGCGAGCGGCTCACGAGCCAGCTCGGGCTCGACTTATTACCAAACTAAGCTCAAACCCTGGCTCGACTTGGCTTGTAAATGCCACGAGCCAAGCTAAGCCGAGTTTCTCACGAGCCAAGTTGGCTCATGAGTCCCGAGCCTTTTTACCACCCTTATTTGTAGTAATTACCCTTATTGCCTCAATCTCTCTCACAATCAACCAAAAGCCATGGGCACTTTTGAACATTGCCAATATCCTAATCTTTAGAATCTACTCCACATCTAACTAGCATAAAACCGAAATAAAGTAATGTTAATAGAAGTAGAAGTTGCTTTTCTTCTGAAGTCAAAGAAAGACACACCGCCATGGCAAGCCTAGGCGTTCGCCACCTAATCCATGGCGCACGGTACACCAAAGCTAGCGTCTGGATGAGGCCCCATTTTCGCTTGCACCTTGAACGACCGAAGCCCTCAACCCACAAGGCCACAATGCACCATCCATCTAGGCTCTAGCAAACCAGTGCATCCCTCACCCTAGTCAATAGGGCAGAGCAAGGGAAGTGGTGGCCCATGGCATCCAACATGCTACATGTCAGGGTATAAGTGGGACGTTTTGTGGTCTGGCCACGTTTGTCTGCATCGCCCACAAATGTTTATGCAGGCTAATGCAGCAGCCTGTCAAACATTTAAGCGAGACATGTGGCACCCACCACTCCTAGTGTATTTGGTGCTAAGATAACCAGAGGTGATTCTAGTGGCTCAGTTTGCGTTATTGGGAAGAACTGCCTTAAAAGCACTAAAGAGATTGTCGAGGTAAGCTCATATGCTAAGCTTATAGTCATAGTCAAGTATGTAAGTTTGCATTTTCAGATTCAGCAAAGAATACAAAACGGCTATTGGCTACCTACCAACCGTTTTCAATGGATAATATCCAGGCGCTGGCATGTTTGGATACCTGAAGATTCGACGACAGCCCTCGTCGGCAATTGCCAAATGAAGAGATTGGCTTTTGGTTGTGTTACGCCACTTGATTTATCAATAAGCTTCGTCCAACAAGAACGGGAATAAGGCGAGGATGCGGGATGTATGCGGGCGATGTGGGCAGCTGTTTAAGTCCACTTAAGTGAGAAATTGGCCTGCGGGAGGCCATTTAGTGTTTTTTTGTGGGGCGGGTTAAGTAGGTATGCGGATGGCACGTGTTCACTTACACCCCTAGCTACATGCATACGGTTGATAGTTTCCGGTTGCATCATTGCGGAGCAGCGGAGGTGCGGTGCGGCCGCAATTGGAGCACGGATAGCATAACAGTAAAGTGGTTAGGATGGCACACCGGTTCGCTTTTTAATACTTTTTTCTTTTTCTTTAACATTATCCTTGAGATATAATAGTGTTTTTATTTTTTTATTTATTTTTCTTTAATTAGATATCTCAGAAAACTAATAACAACTATTGAGCTATTTTAACTAAAAAGTCACACCATTTTATAACAAAGCCTGCGTCGGCTTTAGTATTATAGCATATGTAACGTCTATGGTGACGTGTATGGTCTTGTAGTTTGATTTATGGATGGTGCCAAGCGGATTAATACTGGTCGTATCTGTTGATACGGAAAGGAGTAGAGGTGAGTAACAGAAACGGATAATTTGTTTTATCTGATATTTATTTTTGAGAAAACGTGAATGTAATAAACAACATTCGTATTTGAAAATATTTATATTCATATTCGAGAATATTCGTATCCATATTTGAGAATGTTCGTACTCGTATTCGTATTCGTATTTGAGACTATTTGATTCGTATTCGATCCGCTTCCTATACGATTTGGGATTTTGTGATTCAAATTTTGAATTTGAGCAGTTTGAAACCAGTAACTGTTCTGGTAACCGGTGAATACTCAGGAATATCCGTATTCGAGAGTATTCGAATTCATATTTAAAAATATTTAAATTCATATTCATATTTATTTTAAAATTATAAATTCATATTTATATTTAAAACTATTTTATCGTATCCGATCCATTTTCATAAAAAAAACAAGTACAGCAGTCGATGTGGCCTGTTTGGTAACGGCTGTGGCTTATGGTTTTTGGCTGAAATTTTTGAATTTTGACTGTTTACGGTACAGATTACGAAGATATAGATACTCACTTGCGATTTTAGATGGTACAGATGTTGGGCTTTTAACATGTACATCGTTTAACTTGTAAACTCTGTCTTAAGAAAAATACTCTGTTTGAAAGTTAGATACTATAACAAAAGTTAAAAGCCGTCAGTTTGGGAGGAAAAGAACAGTCCCGTGTTCAACCGAGCAAAAGAACAAAGATGCGCGGCAGCCTTGGGGGCGCGGTAAAAAATGTTGGGGGCACGGTAAAATCAGCGCCGTCGACAAGAAAACGGTGGGTTGAGATCCCGCACGTGGCTCAACCCCAGCTCCCGTGCTGGGCCCACGCACGGATCCCCGTGCCTGCAAACCGGTCCCATCTGTCATCCACGCGTAACAAGACAAGTAAACATATCAGAGCAAGTACAATAGTATAGCCAACTAGTGGCTATAACATTTGTCCATTTCATCTATAGCCTTCAAAAAAATAGTTCATACAATAAGGTAGCTATTACAATAACTATTTGGCCCCACGTGTAAGAAAGTGAAATGCATATTTTTACGTGCTATAGCTAGCTGTAATTTAGTAGTCAGCTTCCTTCTCTCTCTTCCTTTCTCTCTCTGCCACGTAAGATTTTGTTGATATTATATTTACTATAGCCTGCTGACTAAGCTTTATTGTACCTACTCTCACACACCCTTTCGTGCTAGATCTCCCTGTCTCAGAGAGTCTAACTTCACCCGACGGGTTATTTTCGTGTACCCATCCCCACCGTTACCCGCTCTCATACCCGCCTCGCCGCATAAGAACGCCGCCGCCGCAGAAATTCTCGGGCATGGAGGGCGTGGGCGCGCGGCTAGGACGCTCCTCGGCCCGTTACGGCACCGCGACGACGTTCACCGGGCCCGTCAGGAAGTGGCGCAAGGAGTGGGTCCCCGTCGCCGCCGCCGCCACCGCGGCCTCCTCCACCGGGACCGGCTCCGGTGGTGGATCCCGCGGGAATAACCTGGTCCTGTTCAAATGGACCCCGCAGAACGGCGCCAACGGAGGAGGAGGAGGAGACGGGGAGCAAGCGGCGCCTGCGGAGGAGACGGCCACCAGAAGGCGGCGGTACGTGCCGGTGAGGATTCTTGATTTAATTCTTGGGCTTTGTTTGGTCGATTTCTTAGGCCACGATGTGTTCGACTTGGTATACGGATTGGATCTCTAGCTTCTTTTTGTTGGCATAAAGATTGGAACTTTTTTGGATCTTGGTCGAGTTGAGCCCTTGAAATATTAATTGATCTTTAGATTAAGGGAATTACATGTCGGTGTGAAAATTAAGGATAATATGGTTGAAACGGGTGTGAATATGTGATCCCCAAACATGTTGGAGAATGCTAGAATAGAAGAATTGTTTGTTAGGAGTTGGGTAATTGTAGAAGTTGCGGTGTTTTAGTATAATTTGCTTGGGTTCAGAGTTTTCCTGGTAATGAACTAGTGTTGGTTATTTCTGTATGTATTAGATTGTTCCAGTGATTTTATACCTTAAAGCTCATGATCCAATTTAGCTATTGGTAATTTTCAGTCGGCTATGCATTATGGTTCGATGCTGCTAAACAGGATTACTCCTGTTCTAAGCCAATTTAAGCAGATCTGTGCTGCACCATAATTATTAGTTAGTTAATCTCTGTTTCTTTGACGATTTAAACGATTTGTAGTTCTTATCTAGTTCTGAATAATAGTTTCTGTGTAGAAACGCCTTTGTTCATTGATTATGGATAATTTTGAAAGGCTTGTGATTCACGAACAGATTTCATATCAAGTTCATGTTTGGATCATTTACTTCATGTACAGTTACAGCTTAGAATGCTTTTTTTTGTTGTTTCCCGTTTTTCATTATATGATTAATTTATTTGTGATTACTTAATGTTGCCAATGCTACCAAGTTCACAGTGTTATGAGTTCTTGGCATGGCAAGCACTTGACTGTCTAGGCTCACTAGTGTCCAGCTACTGAAATTTGCTGACAAGTTCACTGTTGGTGGCAACATTTACCTTTTGGAACAGCTGGTGCTATTACTGTCTGTTAAGATATCTTGTCAATGGATATTTACTGAATCTGGCCATACTACAGGTTTCTGTAGTTGAAGAGCAAAGGCAAGAATCTGCCAAATCTGACGATGAAAATAAGGCTAATGATGGAGATCCGTCATCTACTGAAACTGAGCCATCTAATGGAAAAACTGATATTAATGATATACCTATGGATGAATCTCAGGTAACATGGCCCTTCAGCAGTCGTACCATTAATTTGCAACAGTTCACTTCAGTAATTCAATAATCTGCATCTTTTGTTCATTCTACTCCCAAACAGTGTCATTTGACAGTATGTGACAACCTTGTTCTTCTTTGCACTTTGATTATCTTGATGGTTAACATCGTGATGCATGCAATTGATTATCTTGATGGTTAACATCGTGATGCATGCAATTGATTATCTTGATGGTTAACATTGTGATGCATGCAAAATAGTTGTTATTCCATATAAGTGTGGCCAAGAATCCAGCAGTTTATTGTTCGAAATGTTCTGCCTTCTGCCATCCAATTGTTTGAAACATAAATATTAACCTCAAACGGCAACACCCAGGGCTTATCATGATTGTTCTCACAAGCAATACTATATGCATGTTTGCAAATGGTTGGCATAATGTTGTGCTTCATATGTTATATTCCTTGGTAGCATTAAAGGGGAAAGCCCCTTTGAAAGGAAAATGTATTCTAAACCTCCAAAAGACCATCTGGATGGTATTTTAAAATCTACTGACCTATTTACGCTATGTTCCTTTCTGCTACTCAATCTACACTAACTGAAAAGGAGAGTCCATCTTTCAGATCCCAGAATGAAAATTGTTTTTATTCAAGCAGCAATCTTCTGATCTTGTTTATGGTTTTTTCAAGATTGTGCAATATGTCATACCAGGAAGACACTGATTTAAAGCTCCTGGACATTTTTTCTCTCTTTTAGATCAATTGTGGTGATCACTCGTGCTTTCCATGTGCAGATAAAGTAAAACGTTGTAACTGATACCTGACAATATCTGTTCAAGTAGTAACTCACATCCCACACTTCGAGAAATTTAATATACCCAACTTTTTTCATTTTTCTAATCTTCGTAAATAAGAGCCCATTTCCCAACCCCTGTCGAATATACCATCTTTGAATCTTTTATTCTGTTTGCAATCATAGTCATTTGCTTTCCCTCTTAACTACTTTGTTTTTTTATTTGGCTGTATTCTTTTCAGCCGTTATACAAACACAATTTCGTATGTTGTTTGTTATTTTTGAAGATTCCTTTTTAAAAAATAGAAAAGGAGAAATCAATCGAGAATTGAGTATAAATGTCCTATTTCAGGCATCAGATGATGCTCGAGATTCCGGCAAAAATGGTGGTGGAACCGACCTAAATTTAAACTTAGGTTTGAAAGACCCCGACGGTGACAATGAAGGTGATACAAGCGATCAACATGAGGCGGACAGGAACCCGAAAACAGAAAATAGATTGAAGAGGAAATCTGTTACCCCTGACCTTGAGATTAGAATGTAACCGGCTGCTTCATTTCTTCCTTAATTCTTTACTATTTGCCTTTGGGCCAATTGTGTAACTTTCTTACATATTGTCAACGTAGAGACAACTCAACAGAAACGATTACAGGACCTGCAATAGTTTAGTGTTTGCGTTTCGTTGCCAAACATTATCAATTTAATTTTTTGCATTGTTGAGCATCCAAAAACTAATTTTCAGTTCAACTGGACAATATTGGCAAGGTTTGTATACTGCACCCTATTTCCTACTATGTGTTACACTGCGAACGGGCCAAATGACACCGATGTGATCAGAGAAAATATTAGCTATATCCAGACCTTCAGTTCGGAACACCATATAATACAGTGCATAAAATTTTGCACACAAGCATAGCTCGACAAGTTGCGACGCGATCAGAACTTTTCAGAATTTATGCCTCCGTGCAGTGCACCGAAACCCGATTACTTACGTAGTATAATTATTTTGACGGGAGCTATCCGTGTAAAATACCAACCTGCAATACTTCATCGAGGTCTCAGCTAAGTAGGGTGTATCCGGTGCATCCTGTGTATCACACCTTACAATACAATGCACTACGCATACGGTGATGAAGAATTCCACCAAAATTTGGCTTCACAGGTCCTGAGATGATCAAGAATTTTGCAAAAAGTCGACACAACAGTCCATGTAGGATTCCCCCCCCCCCCCCCCCTTTCTTTGTGTTTCCTTTATCTATATCTTCTTTCTTTTTAAATTTTGGACACCTTTTTCAGCTTAATTTATATTTCATTTTTTTTGAAATTTTGCAGCATGATAGAGTAACTGTCAATATTGTCAAAATAGTTTTGGATTTTTCTCGACCAATTTCATAGTATTTTGATTACCTAAAATGCAAATCAGCAAGAGCTTATACATGCAAGGAGAAACGAGTTGACCACAATTAGCCCGAAATTGACAATTTCAGGCATGCACATGCACTATCGTGTTTTTATTCAGTACCTACCAGATAAAAAGGGCAAATTTCTGGACTAACTTATCAAACACCAACATGTTCATCACAACAAAAATGACATCTTGTATTACAAGTACCCTTATGCTTATCGAACCAAAAAAAAAAAAAGAAAATCGTTAATCAGTTGATGCACCAGTTCACCACTCTGCTTGCCATGCCCTTGTAAGTTCAAGCACTGTAATGTCAAAATCACACTCATGTCTGTCCACGTGACTATGGCAGCGAAGGAAAATCTCCTCCGGAAGAGCTGGTATCAAATTTAATCCGACTTGCTAGATTTCTCCTCTGGCTCTTCTTCGGTTGGTCCACCTTCAGTGACACCAACTTCAGCAGGGCGGAGAACACGATCATGTAACATGTAGCCCACCTGAAAAAAGAGAGGAGTCATCAATATTGTCAGGCAAAATACAGCATTGGAGCATGGAAAAAAATGATTTTCATGCATCAAGGTCTCAAAAGACTCTACTTTATGGTATTCTGGGTTGCCTGTCCAGGTGTCACTTGGGAGTTATTCTGGTTAGGATTGTTACACAAGGTATATTCAATAGTCTTGTTAACCAAAAGTTCATCTTTAAACAGTTGAGAATGCCATTTGGCTCCATGTGAGGGCGAAATTCAACTATATAATTGCAATGCCATTTGGCTCCATGGTCCCTTGGGATTGCATAGATCCACCTAGTCCTAAACTTAGAAGTTGAAAACATACACAAACTAGTATCCTTGTACACCACCTTCGCTCAATATTAAAAGTTAAAATAGACAGGATTATCTGAAGTTATTCTTAGGGATCAAACAGATTTCTGCAGTAGTTTTGACCCTCTAATGTCAGTACTTTCCTCTTGATTGCTATTTTTATCAACGGAAACTATCTGAAGCCATTATTACTGTCTTTGTACTTTCTTATATCTGTAGCCTACTTGTTCAATGCAGAAAAGGCAGACGGTCCATTACCGTTTAGGCTACAAAAAGCAAAGTATCTGACACCAAGTAAGCAAGAGATACGCTGAAAAATTGAAGCCCTCCCTCCCAGCAAGCCATTTTGATCTGATAACTGAACCAGGTTGAACTAGTAGACAGTTCTCCAAACTACATTCGGAAGTAATAATGCATACATATAGCTCTATCAAAACCCACTGATTTTCAAGCAGTGACTGCATTCCAAGCTATTATAACTTTTGAAAAGCAACAAATTTCTTAAAACTCATACACACATGCTACTTGTCAAACAGGCTTCATCCAAATATAATATAAAATTACAAGCCAACTTCTAAAATATGATATAACTGTCATATATATCCCAGGCAAAGTTAAAGTAATAACGAGAACAAGGTCAACTGCTGTGTTTCAACGAGCTATTGAGTTCCGGAAAAAGGACAAAAAAAAAGATGCATATCAAAGTGATTGGAAAGGCATACCTTTACAACAGCCGCAACAGTCCCTGATGGTTTTGAAGGATCAGGAATTTGGAATAGCGCACAGTGCCTATTTGGATCAAATTTCTCATTCTGAGGATCAAACTTTTCCACCCCAAACTTCTTGAAGACCTGAGCACATTAATTGTTAGTGTGTTGTGCTTTAGGAAGATCGTCAAATTATTTGTATGCATGCATGCAATAAGAAGCCGAAGAATCAGAGTTTGAATGCGAATGTTATCCAAAAAAATTATGATATTTAAAGCAAAGGCGGCATATTATGATTGAGATGCGTGGAAAATAGATCTCATTCACAGTTATTATGATTGATACGCAGGGAACTAGAGATAAAAATACCTCCCCGAGTTGCTTCTCAGTCATCTCAACACCCTCTAGTAGGGTTTTCAGTAAATGCACAGCTTCAGCAGAATCATTAGACGTATCTATCTTTGAGAAGCTTTCCTTGACAACAGATGATGCCCTAGACAAGTTGTCTGCAACATCTAACAAACTCTTGGAGAAGCCCTGCATGAAAAACTATTAAGTGAGAGCTAATTCCCAGAGTTAATGGAAAGAAATATAAATCCATGTAAAACAAAAATATACAAAATCAAGCCACGAGATATGAAATACAGACCTGTACAGCATACTTCTTCGAGTTCTCAGATTCGCGCTTTGTTCTCGCAATGACATTCTCCATCTCTGCATAGCTGCGTAAAACTTTATCCTTCATATCTTTAATTTCTTCATCTTTGGATTTCAACAGATCTTCTTTCTCAAGAACTAGCTTCACCAGGTCCTCCTTTGATAGGTCAAGATCTTCTGTACCTGAATCAGAAAATGCAGTTCGTTTAGTACATCTCCTCCTCCTGTTAAATCGAGGCATGGATTCTTGCGAACCTGCTTCAGGTGCTTTCTCAGCTCTGGATGTGTTATTGGGTTCATGTGGAGCTTCAGCTGTTGAGCCAGTGCTTTTATCACCACCATCATCTGTGGGTTTGTTTGCCTCCTTATCATCTTGTTGAGGAGCAGAAGATGAAAACCCAAACCTTTGAAAGGTTAATGTTGAGTATCGCATCGGCTGATTCAACAGAGGCAGAGGCAAGACCTGCTTGTAATTATTTAACGGTAGCACAGAGGAAAGTAAAACGAAACAAAAGTGTCCAAAATATCAACTCAGCCTGAAGAATGGTACAACGGCCGGTATTTAGCTTAATTGCCTAAAATACCTTAAGAATCAGTGCATCAACATACTAAGCCTGTTTTCCGTGCAAGATGTTAATAGCATATAAGACTATTTGATAAAGACCATTAGAGAATACCCTGACATCATCCATATTTCCTAAGAATTGAGCCTTTTTTGAATGGTAATGTTTCAAATGTATGCTGTTATTTTTTCCACATTTAAAACATTTCAACATTGCTACAACACGTCAACACCGTAAAAAATTCAGCGAATGCTAGGCACCCTAAGCTTAGCACAGACCCAGCATCGATCATAACCTATCAAGAATCTGCTCTAGTAACCTGAATGAACTCTAAAACAACAGAGGTAGGCCACAAAAGCACAAAAGAACTCACATAAAAAAACTAAACGCATAAAAAATAAAGAGCTCTCAAATATTCAAGAACTACTCTATACCCTCAACAAGGTAATAACTAGTCGAATTCTAAGATACTCAAAGCACAAATCCTAGTAAACAAAGCTTCCCCACGGGATACCCAGTAAGCCCCTCAGTAGACCCAAAATCCGCATCGTCACCTTGATAACAGCAAACTCCTCTAAAACCCTAATCCCTAAAGAAGAGCACGACCTATCACGAATAAACCCCTCAAAACTCTAATCCCTCAAGAAGAGCACGAACCCTAATCCTCTAAAACGCCTCCAAAGAACTATCACGAATAAACCCTTCAAAACCCAGTGTTCGTAAATGTTACGGACTCGTATTGGGGAAGGCATTATGGCAGGCGCTCCAAACAGCCAAGCCAGCCGAAACCTCAGTAGCAGTCCCTTTCGGTTTGAAGTCCTTTAAGTCTTCAGGTTAGGGAAGTCCTGTTCTAGTTGATTTGCTTTCAGAGTCGTTTAGGAGTCGGAGTCTTATGAAAACAGGGGATTTGTAAGAGTATATATATCTTCCTGCGTCTGAGCGGAAGAGGCAGTTAAGAAATAAAGTATCTCTTCTCCCAAACCCTAAGTTCTGGTACAGGCGGCAACCACGGCGGATCCAGGAGGTTTCCGCCGGGAAGCGGCCATCGATTCCCAGCCCAGACATCCCTACTATCTCAGACCTAGAGACAAGATACATAACAGATTGGTATCAGTCTCCATGGCTCCTGATGATCTCAGCACGGAAATTCGAGAACTCAAGGAGATCCTGGGAAAGATCTTGAAGCGACAGGATGAACAGGCGACGGCTCATGCCAATCTTGAGGTGGCGGTTCTTGCTATTGAAGGACGCCCGTCATCGCCGGCCAAAGATACCTATTCAGCGAATTCTGCGGCACGAAATCCTTCGACTGAGCAAACCATGGCGGCACCTCCAGGTAGATTCTACAAAGTGGACTTTCCTCTGTTTGATGGTACCTCTGATCCTTTGGAGTGGCTTGCTCGCTGTGATCAATTCTTTCGGGGACATCGCACCCTTGAAGAGGAGAAAGTATGGTTGGCAACTTATCACATGACAGGCATAGCTCAGCAATGGTATCACAAATTGGAGCGAACCGAAGGTATTCCATCTTGGCCTAGGTTCCAGAATTGCTGTAAACTGCGATTTGGTCCGCCTTTTCGTTCCAATCCAGTGTCAGAACTCGCTCTCCTTCGGCAAACAGGGTCCGTGGAAGCATACGCTCAGGATTTTTACAGAGTTTTGTGCCGCGCTGACAATCTCTCACCGGAGCATGAAGTGGGATTATTCTTAGCCGGTCTGGGAGAGCTTATTAAGTCCGACGTGGAACTACAAAACCCATCTTCTTTGGACACCGCTGTCAGTCTCGCTAAAGCAGCAGAGAGACATTATAAGCTCTTATACAATTCGGGTTTGATTCCCAGGCAGCCACATTCTAATCCACAGCCTTCCGCAGCAAGGTTTTCGCCAGCGCAACGCATGGCTCCACTTTTGTCAAAACCACCTGAGGTTCCACTTCTACCGGCGCCGACAACAGGAGCAACTTCTTCTCAATGCGCGTTCAGGCGTCTTACTCCTTCAGAGATGGCGGATCGTAGACAGAAAGGCTTGTGTTTTAATTGTGATGAACAATTCACTAGAGGCCATCGGTGCAAGCGTTTGTATTGGATTGAAATCTTGGATGAGGATGATATTTCTGAAGATCATAAGGAAGATGACAATCCCCAGATTTCGTTATACGCCTTAACTGGTATCTCTTCAAGCAACACTATGCAACTGATAATCCGCATTAACGATCACCAGTTCTCTGCCTTGGTGGATTCTGGATCTACGCACAATTTCATCAGCCTTGCAGCTGCTCAACTATCAGCTATCTCACTGAAGACTCGCACGGGTATTCAAGTTGCAGTAGCCAACGGCGACAAGTTACCCTGTCCAGGTTCTTGTCCAGCGTTACCAATTACTATTGGTCCTGAAGAATTTACTATCAACTGCTATGCTTTATCACTTCAGGGTTTTGATGTGATTCTGGGAGTTCATTGGTTGCGAACATTAGGCCCAATTCTTTGGGATTTCTCCAATTTGTCCATGGCTTTCTGGCATCACGGGCGCCAAGTGCGCTTCCTGGGCATTCCACACAAACCTGCTCCTCGCTTGTTCATGATCGCAGAGACCACTCAAAAACTGTTACCTGCTCTGTTGTCAGACTTTCAGGACATATTTCAGCAACCATCTGGTCTGCCACCTCAACGCCATTGTGACCACCGCATTCATTTACTCCCCGGGTCCAAACCGGTGGCAGTGAGACCTTACCGCTATCCCCATCATCATAAGGACGAAATTGAAAAACAATGCAAGGAAATGATGTCACAAGGAATCATACGGTCCAGCACTTCGCCCTTCAGTTCGCCGGTGATATTGGTCAAAAAGAAGGATAACTCATGGCGTCTTTGTGTGGACTATCGGGCGTTGAATGGCCAAACTGTCAAAGATAAGTTCCCCTTCCAATAGTTGATGAATTACTGGATGAGTTAAGACTTGCCAAGTATTTTACCAAGTTGGATTTACGATCAGGCTATCACCAAATACGCATGCACCCAGATGACATCCACATGACCGCGTTCCGAACACATCATGGTCACTTTGAGTATTTGGTTTTACCCTTCGGTCTTTCCAATGCCCCGGCAACCTTCCAGGCGGTTATGAATGCGATTCTTCAACCATATCTTCGCAAATTTGTGTTGGTCTTTTTCGACGACATCTTAATTTTCAGCTCGTCTTGGTCAGAACACTTGTGCCATGTCCGCACCATTTTCGCTCTTCTTCGGCAGCATCAATTTTTTCTTAAGCAATCAAAGTGTTCCCAAATTCGCTCTTCTTCGGCAGCATCAATTTTTTCTTAAGCGATCAAAGTGTTCCTTTGGGACTACATCAGTTTCATATTTGGGCCATGTCATATCCGCAGAGGGTGTCTCTATGGACCAATCCAAAGTCCAGGATATCCAGCAGTGGCCGACCCCTAAATCTCCCCGTCAATTGAGGGGATTTCTAGGTCTTGCTGGGTATTATCGCAAATTCATACGTCACTTTGGTTCCATAGCCGCACCACTCACACAGTTACTCACCAAGGAGGGTTTCAGTTGGTCTCAATCAGCACACGAGGCGTTCTTAGCATTGAAAGAGGCCCTTTGTAAGCCAACTTTCTTAGCTTTGCCTGATTTTACAACTCCTTTTATCGTTGAATGTGATGCGTCCGGCAGTGGCATTGGTGCGGTACTTCATCAAGGATCTCAACCCATTGCATTTTTCAGCCGGGCGATTCCAGCGCATCACGCCAAACTGGCTGCATATGAGCGTGAACTCATCGGGTTGGTTAAATCAGTACGTCATTGGCGTCATTATCTTTGGGGCAAACCATTCATTGTCCGCACAGACCACTACAGTTTGAAGTTCCTCCTTGTTCAGCGCTTGAACACGATACCTCAACATCATTGGGTCAGTAAGTTATTTGGGTTCGATTTCCAAATTGAGTTCAAGCCTGGGAAAACCAATACAGTCGCTGATGCGTTATCACGCCGGGACGAACACATGTCCTTATCAGCTCTTTCTGCACCAGACTTTCACCTGCTAGCTCAGCTTAAAGAAGAGGTCAGTTCCTCACCGGCATTTCAGATATTACACTCTCAATTGGCCTCTGACGACCTCCCCCCACATTGGTCCTTCGTTGATGGGTTGTTCCTGTATCATGGTCGCATTTTCGTGCCACAGTCCTCCGTTCATGTGCCACAACTCATCTCCACATACCATGACATGGGCCATGAAGGTATCCAGAAAACACTGCACCGTATTCGCAAGGATTTCTACATACCCCACCTCAAACAGCTTATTCAAGACCATGTTAATTGCTGCGACGTCTGCCAACGCAACAAAGGGGAGCACTTACATCCTGCAGGTCTGTTACAGCCTTTACCACTTCCGACACAGATTTGGTCGCATATTACTATGGATTTCATTGACGGATTTCCACGCATACAAGGGAAATCAGTAGTACTGACAGTGGTTGACAGATTCTCTAAATACGCCCATTTTGTACCACTAGCACACCCTTACACAGCACAATCAGTCGCCCATGCCTTCTTTGAGGCTATTGTTCGACTCCATGGATTTCCGGAGTCAATTGTAAGTGATAGGGATACAATCTTCACAAGCAACTTTTGGAAAGAGCTCTTTCGATTGGCTGGAGTCTCACTTGATATGACATCCGCATTTCACCCTCAAGCGGACGGCCAAAGTGAGGTCACCAATCGCACAATTGAAATGTATCTTCGTTGTCTAAGTGGTGACCGACCTCGTCAATGGATCAGATGGCTTCCTTGGGCGGAATTCTGTTATAACACGTCATTTCATTCGGCGCTAAAGTGTACTCCATTTCAGGTGGTGTATGGTCGACACCCACCAGCACTGCTCTCCTTCCAGGCAGGCTCATCCCAGGTCTCGGCGGTGGAGGACATGTTACGCGACAGAGACGTTTTTAATTGAGATTCGCGACCGTCTGTTACACGCACAGCAGCGTATGAAGGAAGTCTATGATCAACAGCATCGGGCAGTTGAATTCGAGGTTGGCCAGTGGGTTCTGCTCAAGTTACATCACCGCCAAGCTGTGGGGATCACAACAAAGTTTTCCAAACTATCACCCAAGTTTTATGGACCTTACCAAATCATTGGTCACGTGGGCGCAGTGGCTTACAAACTACACCTTCCTGCGACTGCTCGAATTCACAATGTCTTCCACGTGGTCTTTCTGAAGAAATACAGCGGGACTCCACCGGCTACTCCACCATTGCCTGACATCCTTCATGGCCGAGTTCTTCCCGCGCCGGCTGCTATTGTTCGATCACGTTTGTTCAAAGGACAATGGGAGGTCCTTGTGCAATGGATGGGCTAACCACCGTCCGAAGCTTCCTGGATGCCAGTTTCTACATTCAAGCAACAGTATCCCAACTTTCAGCTCGTCCTCGAGCTGTTTCCTCAGGAGGGGGGAAATGTTACGGACTCGTATTGGGGAAGGCATTATGGCAGGCGCTCCAAACAGCCAAGCCAGCCGAAACCTCAGTAGCAGTCCCTTTCGGTTTGAAGTCCTTTAAGTCTTCAGGTTAGGGAAGTCCTGTTCTAGTTGATTTGCTTTCAGAGTCGTTTAGGAGTCGGAGTCTTATGAAAACAGGGGATTTGTAAGAGTATATATATCTTCCTGCGTTTGAGCGGAAGAGGCAGTTAAGAAATAAAGTATCTCTTCTCCCAAACCCTAAGTTCTGGTACAGGCGGCAACCACGGCGGATCCAGGAGGTTTCCGCCGGGAAGCGGCCATCGATTCCCAGCCCAGACATCCCTACTATCTCAGACCTAGAGACAAGATACATAACAGTAAACCACTCCACACGCAGCGCAATCCAAGATCAATTTTTTTTACAGGCAACTCGCACCCACGAGCCTTGCCCAACGACTCCAAACCCTCACCTTGATCGAAGAGCAGGACGCGACGCAGGGCTCCGCCGCCAAAGCCGAGGGGCCAAGAAGCGCCGCCGCCTCCGGCCGCCGCCTCGCCGCGCCCGACGCAGCGGAGGCTATGCCCTGCCTCGAGATTCGCACTAGGAGACGCGCCGCCGGCATCTTATCGGTCGGAATCGACGCGAGAGACGAAGAGGAGAAACGATTTCAGGGAGGAAAAAAACAAATCGGAGAGAAGATTTCACGGAAGAGCGAGAGGCGAAGGGTCTGGAAGGGTTTTGGGGGAAGGGGATATTTACGCAAAAGACCGTTATACCCTCGACGTAGTGGGGGCGGGACGCGTGCGCTGCAAACCCGAGGGGGTTTGTGTTGTTTTCTTTTCCGGTTTGTTCAGGGTGCAAATGGGTTGGGTTAATCCCGATCGATTCGGTACCGAATCCAGTTGATACTAGATTCGGGAAGAAAATTTGGTATCCAGTCGGATTCGAATTCGGATAATTCATGTCGAATTCGGATTCAGATTCGAGAGAGTTGTTATCCAACCGAATAGTATCGGTATTCGTATACCGGATAATTATCCGGTCGGATTCGGATTCGGATATCTGGTAAGAGCTACGAATTCACCTTTTATTTTGGTAGTATTTATTTTTTGTCATGTTGGTTGGTTGAGGTGTGCAGTGTATAAAAAGTTTTCCTGGATCGTGCAAGCGTAAGTTCTCTAAATGGAATATGACATTCAGTTGTGACAACTATAAATATACAAATACTAAAATAATGTTTTATTTCTAATTCTGCTGCTTGTGCAATTGGAATCCTAAATTTGCTTATTAAGATCACTCTTCCTAGGTAATGGAATGAAAAGCATGTAATCAGAGTATTATTAAACGATGAACTTTGGCATGCTTTAGTAAATGAACAGGTAAAATTCTCAAAAGTTTATTATCCCCAATTGTCTGTTGTCTCTACCTTAATTTAGTAAAATTTCTTTAGCCTAAAAAAAGAAAATGCTGTCCGTCAAGAATCAAGATTTATCTTGAAACGCCACACCTCAATGGGCAATTTTGGGGAAACGCCACACCATTTTCGGGCAATGAATTATAAATCACTATTATATAATTATGTCTAACAGTTTAAGACTTGAAGTGATGGTGGTATGGTTTAGCATATGTTTCGTTCCGTATGCACGTACTATCCGTCTACATTATCCGTTTTTGATCCAAAGCCATCAAGTATCCGTTCCGACGGCATTGTATTCGAAATTCCGAATATTCCGAATTCGTATTCGTATCCAATTTTGTTCGAAGTGTGCTTTGCAAGCGCACTGCACCTAATGCAATCGATGCTGCGATGAATCGGCACACGTCTCGACCCTAACCCCGTCCATCAATTATCAAAAAAAATTGTGTTTGATTATCTAAATTGTAACCCTAAATAGCACAGTTAAGAATTGATCATGACTTACGGGTTGAGCTACGATTTGATTTCTACCTATACTAGGCATGCCATGTAACTAAGTTAATCCTCCAAAGGGCTTCAACTTTTCTTTTTTGGCTTTGGATTTATTTAACTAGAACCCACTTGAAATGCATGTTAACTTCTAATTTTGGTGTTTTTTGGTTTTTTGGTTTTTCAGCCTTTTTGTTTTTCCTTTTATTTCTTTGTATTATTCATAACGATGTAATGGCTTTTTAATTTTTTTCTTATTTTTTTGTGTTAATGAATAATTCAAAATAATTAACAACCGCTAAAGTGCAATTTCAGTTAAAATTCAGAAGCTTAAGCTCTTTAAAGTAGACCCTAAGTAACTATGGGTTGATTTAGGACGTGTTCATATTGGTTTTTTATTTTGGTGTATGAATGGTAACAGTTTATAAAGAAACTTGTAGAGAGAGACACTCACGTGTAATTTTAACCGATATAAATAAAGTCACTATAGTATGTACTACAATCGACTAGTAAACTCTATCTTAAAAAAACACTCTGTTTTGAAAGTTAGATATTATAGAAAAGTTATGCACTATAAAAACAGTTTTTAGAAACCAATACGCATTCATTTCGTGGTGATCTATTTAAAAGTCATAGGAATGGAATCACTACTCGATTCATGATCATAGCATCTTGTCCGATTGTTATGTAGACCGAGTTGACATAAATTTGAAGTGCTTTTGACTATGGTCGAATTGTTATGTAGCCCGAGCTGACACATTAGTAGCAATGGATGTTGACCGATGGTGGTAGCTAACAACACGATGAACATTTAAGAGCTTGTTTGGTAGAGCTTTAGATTCTGTTTTCTTAGCTCCTATTCTAGATTCTTTAAGAATCCACTCATCTGATAATCTAGAGTTGGCTTTGGATAGGAAGTTGACTCCCAAAACACTAAAAGAGAAAATTGGTGGCAAAAGCCCATGCTACCCCTGGTTTTATCAGTTCAATTATATTTTGGTTCTTCCTCCTTTCTCCTTTCTACTTGTACATAAATTTTCAAAATTATTTTACATTTGTCAATATCGACCAACGGTCTATTTGAATGTGACACCATATGAATGTAATGACACAAATGCATTTCATTAGTTCATCAAATGCATAAAAACATCTCAAGTGTAACAGCCCAGCTGCTTATTTCAAAAAATATTAGTGAAAAAAGATAATTTAATTTAAATAAAAAACAGTGTTATTTGGTGGGCTAAATTTTAAAGTTTTTATTTGTTGTTTTCAGCTTTTAAAAAGACTTGTTCTTAAAAGTAGTTTAAGTAAAAACATGGAAATATTATTAAATAAAGGGTATTTTGAATTATGTAAAAAATACTATTTTAAATTAATTATTTTAAAGCATTTGGATTTTGTCCAGATATTTTGTGTTTTTCTCGAATTTAAAATCAAATTCAAAGTTAAAAAGTATTTTTGTAAAAATTTAAAGACCAACTTTAAATTGGAAATATTTTTCCTCAGTCTAAAACATCCCTAGAAATTTCTGTGAATTGTTCTAGATTTTTTAGACATCATGTAGTATTTTCTAAGCTTTTTTTTAGAGTTTCCTGGCTTTTCTTAATATCAAAAAGAAAATTAAAAACCCAACCCTCTCCTAGAGCCGACACTCAGGCGACCAGGATTTTCCATCGACACGTACCATGTATCCACTCACAGTCCTCTCCTCTCATCGGCCAGTGGGCCTGTCGTCATCTCTTTCTTCTCTTTCTTCTTTCTCCATCCGCAGCCATTGCCACACCCACCCGAGCTCTTTATGGCGACCATTACTTCCTGTTAGCCGAAAAGCAATTGATGCCATCGAAAGACCTCTTCATTCCCTACTTCCTCTGATGGTTTCCCCCGCTTTAAACCTCATTATCAATCATGATCATGCACCACTACACTGACCATAAATCCGTTGAGCCGTCTCTCAACCCTTCCTCTTATCCGCACCTATAAATACCTTGAGCATCTCCCGCTCGTGTTGCTCTTCTTCCGTCCCTCAATTCTTATTTTTGTGTGGCCGAGACTTCCACATTGAGTTCCTCCTCAACCGGCCTTAAGTCGAGCTCCGGTGAGCATTTCCGGGAAACCCGGGACTCTTCGCGCTTCGCCGCTGCCGCCTCCGTCTTCACCGAGCTCGCACGACCATCCGTTGCCCCTTCACCGATCTAGTCCACCACCGAAACCCCTTCGCCGTTGATGAACGGAGCCGCCTCCACCGCTTCTTCTTCGCTGTCGACCACCCTCCGACGTCCTCGCAGATAATGGTAGCCTTCGACCCCGACCTCTTAGAACCCTCGGATCCCCCTGACCTCTCAGAACCCTCTTATCCTTCCGACCATTGTTTCGACTACCAACACTCACAACCACTTCGACCACAACAACTCTACGACTATGATCACTCATGACCACAACCGCCTTGACCACGACTTACCACGATCACAGTCGCTCTCGACCACAATCGCACACAACCTCGGTCCCTCATGATCATTATTACCATATCCGACCAATGTAGTCCCATGACCACGGCAATCATTCAACCGTAGCCATTTCTGACCTCTGCCGCTTTCGCTTTCGACCACCATTATTTTTGACCATAGCTGTTTTTGACCACGGTAGTCCGTTTCGACCACTTCTTTCGACCACCCATAGCCGTTTCGACCACCGACCACGTATAGAGTTTCAACCATGTTTAGCCATCTGATCACAGCTCTTCAATCACCTCAACCATCTGGCCACAGTCGCTCACGACTACAGCTATCTAACCACATGGTGCTTTCCAACCACGACCTTTCGTCACTGAGAGACCATGTGGACGTATCCCCATGTTTGTGATGAGTAATTGACGATTGTGTTAGTGAGTTTGAGTTTGTTTTGGGTATTCTAGGGTTGAGTACCTTTCATTTATGCTATTGTTGATATGCTATTTCGTGCGGTGCTATGTGACGGTTTGCTTGTCTATGTGACTGCAGAACTTCGGAGCTAGGTCATGGTGAGGTGAGTAGGACTAGGACTAGGCACAGGAGGTGTTGAGGTCCAGACGGTCGGTGATGTCAAAGATGATCGAGGCTGGTGAGGTGGTTGCGAGTCGGGAGACGAGGAACCGGAGCTGGAGCTACCGGTGGAGGACATGACGGGCGATGACGAGCAGGTCGGGACTAGGCTCAGAGAGGAGTCGGAGGTCCAGACGGTTGGGTGTCGGTTGCGTTCATGTGCGACGGAACAGACCAAGACTAGACTCAGGTGGAGTCGAAGGTCTCGGTCGGAGTTGAGTGGACACGACGGGCAGCGGCGAGTGGATCGGGACTAGGCTCAGGGAGGAGTCGGAGGTCCAGACGGCCAGGATGCCGGGTGCAGTCGTGTGCAGTGAAGCGGACCAGACTAGACTCAGGGAGGAGTCGAGGTCCAGACGGTCAAGGTACCGGACGCGGGAAGCTTCCGAAAAGGTGCTTGAGGGCAATTTAGACAATTGACTCAAGTTTTGGAGTGGAGAGGCTGGTTTCCCTCCATTTCCATGTGTGTTGACTTTTTGCCTCAAGTGTGTGTGAGGCATGGAGTGTGCTTGGTATGACACTTCTTGTATTTCTCCTGAAGGGTGTGCCCTTGCTGTTAAAAGGAGAAGGATGTTGATGAGGACATCACTTCTTCGGATACACACAACACTCCTCCACTTGACATTCAAGGACCAATCACTAGAGCTCGCGCCCGACAATTGAATTTACAGGTGAGCTTGTTCCTAAGTACTTCTTTTTGTTCATTTGAGAATCGATTGCTACCTAATGATTTAATTATGATTAGGAACCATGGAGAGGACCTAGAAGTACTTGGAGAAGGACTACGAGATGCACAAGTCCAGCAAGGGCGGTCGAATCATGTTGGAGGGCCAACTCAAGCCGACTTCGAATCCAATTCGGAGTCCAGGACCAGGCCGCACTAAAACGGACGCTCAGATCGCATCCGGGCTCCGTTTTGGACGTTCTACATATGGATGGAAAGCTGAGAAGACAGCCTTTCCAATGGCTCTAGTCCCATGTCAAAATGCCTTCTGAGTCAACAGGAATCATTGAAATAAGTGGGCGTTCAGAATCTGTCAGGGTGCTACGTCACTGTCTTTTGGGCCGTTCGGCTTTGTATCGTGTTGGAGCCCATTAGGGCGCGTCCAGGGGTTTTGCACGCCCCTCACTCCTTTATATCCAGCCGCCACGCCCACCATTAGGGTTGGGGTTTTGCTTAGATTAATCTGTTTTTGAACAGTTTCGCCGTTCATCGGTTTGTGAGACCCCAACTTTCGAGTGCTAAATCAATACATCTGCAATTCAGTTGTGTTCTTCCTTGTTCTTGCTTGTGTTCTTCGATTCGCAGGTGAGGATTAGCCTTCTTGGTGAGGTCAACCAGGCTGCGCACGGTTGATAACCTGAGGAGACGTGGTGCTACGATTGCAGGGTTCGAAACGTGTTGTTCGGAAGCCGGATCGATTTGTGTCGCGCCTCCACCAAATCGAACATATCCATAACCTGTTGGAAGATCGGGACCACGTTCCTATCAAGTGGTATCAGAGCTTCAGGTGTTCCTTCAGGTTCGAGTTATCCTACCTTTGTTGTTTTCGGTTTCATCCTAGAGTCCAAGAAAAAGCCCTAAAAAAATTGTAGTCATAGGTTGTTCCCTGTCCCAGATCTCGTTTAGCCTTTTGCACAATTTGATTTCAGAGTCTGAAGTGTTGAGTTTGTGTCCTTAGTCGAGTTGTGTTGCTGGTTTAGATCGTGTTTTGTTTCGGGTTGTCTTGCTTCCGCTACCTCTCATACAAACCCTAGCCGTCAATTTTTGTTTTCCCACCCACCCATATCCCACCCTCTGTTTTGAGACATCCATCGCATCCCGTGATCACCCAGCACCATCCCCCACTTTTCCCCGAGCTTCCGCCCCCAGTTTTCACCAATTTCCTCCACCTGATTTCGTTTCGCCTCCACAGCAACCATAACTCGGAGTCCCTTCTTCAAACGGCCATAACTTTCGCATACGAACTCGAAATCAGGCAATTTTTTTGAAATTGGGTGAAATTAAATTTTGCATCCGAAACTCCCCAACTTTGTCGGGTTCGGCGAATTTATTTTGCTCAAATTCGGCCTGGAAAGTGCAGTACTCGAGCTCCGAAATTTCATTACCGAATTTACAGCACATTCATCATTTTCTGTAGGCCACACCTTACATCAGATTGAGGTGAAACTTTGTGTGGTCTCTATTTCTGTGCTCCGCTCTGTGAAAAAAATATAAGAAAAAAGAAGAAAAAGAAAAAATTTCGGCACCTAGGGCTTATAGCGAGCGTGCTATCCGTCCCTAAAAAAAGGGAGAGCACAGTTTTGGGTGAAAGAGCTTCATTTGTTTTGTGCTTATGCTGAATTAAGCTTCCTCATTGCCTAGCCATCTTTGTTGCTGTCTTTGCTTTCATATTCTAGTCTTGTTCTTTATCATACCTGCTATAGGACACATTTAGACCAGCAACTAGGACCAGTGCTTTGGACATTTATTTAGCATTACCATCTGTTATTGATTTGTGTTCCACTAACATATTTGGCCGCCAAGCTCCATATACCTACTTCCGGATAGCACAATTTTTGACTCTTGCAATCGTACCCACGCTCGACATGGTATCACGAACCAGCCACCGGTTGTACCACCTGCTGCTTTGGTAAGAATACTTGTAAGAGCTTGGTAAGCCACTTCCTTTGCGGGTTCCCACTGTCCTTACTTTGTAGTTGATAGGGATAATCCTTTTGTTTCCCTGTTTTTTTCCACTAACCATGGCAGGAGACGACGAGGACGGGACACCGGTTGATTTCAACGAGTGTGTTAGTCGCGGCTAGCTACAAGCTGCGCTCAACAAACAAAATGCTTCATTCACTGAACTCGGCGCGAGAATGGACACCATCGTCGCCGCCATTGCCCAGTTGAACACCACATAAGGCATTGAGCGGGTGGAGTAGCGGATGGCTGACCTCACTGGTCGGATGGACACATTGGAGGCACGCCTGCCACCTGTCAATGACGGGCATCATCATGATGATGACACAGTGTATGATGCGGATGGCAACATTGATCAGCGGGCGACACAAGATGCACGACTACGTCGGCGTCTTCAGCAAAACTGACATGGTATGGGAGGTAATAACCAGAACTGTCATGGTAACGACGACCCTTTTGCTAAAGTCAAGTTTACCATTCCATCTTTTTCTGGTCTTTATGATGCTGAAAAATATCTTGATTGGGAGATGACGATAGAGCAGAAGTTTAATTCTCACCTGGTTCTTGAACAACATAGAGCTAGACAAGCTACTAGTGAGTTTAAGGACTTTGCTATTATCTGGTGGAATGAACTGGGTACCATGCGCGTACAACCTGATACATGGGAGCGATTAAAAGAAGCTATGCGTAATCGTTTTGTTCCTCCCTCATATAAACATGATTTGAGAAAAAAAAATTGCAGTGCTTAGAACAGGGTGATAGTTCTGTTCAGGACTATTATGCTGAGCTTCAAAAGGGTATGGTGCGTTGTGGGGTAGTTGAGGAAACGGAGGATAAGATTTGTCATTTTTACGGGGGGTTACGGCGTGACATTCAAGACATTGTTAATTATAAAGATTTTACTACTATCAACCAGTTGTTCCAGCTTGCTATGCTTGCAGAAAAAAGAATTGCAGGGACGCAAGTAATCAGCGAAGGCAAGCACCGGACGACCCTTCTACACGCTGTGAACGATTACATCGACGGGACTGCCCAAGTCTTCTTCGAGTTTTCGTTCTCCTCCACCACCTGTAAACAAATTTGCAGCAGCACCACCGAAGCCACCTTCCACGACACGCCTTGCAGATTCTACAAAAAATTCTTTGCAGAATCCAGCCAAGAGTTCTTCTTCCGTGGCTTCAACGGGCCGCTCCTCCGACATTCAGTGCCACCGCTGCCATGGGCTTGGTCATGTGCAGAAGAATTGCCCTAGCCAATGGGCATACATCGCCACAGAAGATGGAGGCTATATCAGCACTTCAGATGTCGAGGACGACGACGATGTTGCTGCTGCCTCGGACGCCAATGGCGGTGGTGATGACGACCTGGTCCTTGGTGGGGCGTCCACAGCGACGCTACGGAGCATCATTGTGCAGCGAGTCCTCAGCACACAGGTACAACAACCCGATAAGCTTCAACGCCATAATTTGTTTCAGACTTTCTTCGCAATCAAGAACCGGCGCGCATGTGTCATCATTGATGGAGGAAGCTGCAACAACTTGGTGAGTTCTGATTTGGTCAAGAAGCTTGGCTTGACCACGCGACCACATCCACATCCATACCATATTCAGTGGTTAAATGACTCTAGAAAAGCTAAGGTAACGCAAACATGCCGAGTCTATTTTTCCATTGGTGCTTATGCTGATCATGTTGATTGTGATGTGGTTCCCATGCAAGCATGCTCTCTTTTATTGGGTCGACCTTGGGAATTTGATAATGATGCTTTACACCATGGTAGTAGTAACAAATACACTTTTATGCATAAGGGAAAGAAAATTACTTTACTGCCTTTGACCCCAGCTGAGATTATAGAGGCCGATAGGGAGAGAGTTGCTGCTGCTAATGATACAAAGGAACATGATAAATCTGAAAAACAGCAAGTAATCCATTTGAAAAATTCTGTTATGCTTGCCACAAAATCAGACCTTGCTGAAATTGATGATGTTAATGATACATGCTATGCTTTTGTGTGCAAAGATGCTTTATTTTCTCTTGATAATATGCCTTGCACTTTGCCTGCTCCTGTCACTAACCTTTTGCAGGAGTTTAGAGATGTTTCCCTGATGAGATACCTCCAGGACTTCCACCCATTCGAGGGATTGAGCACCAGATTGACTTGATCCCTGGAGCGAGTTTGCCAAACCGGGCGGCGTACAGGACCAATCCTGAAGAGACTAAGGAGATCCAGCGACAAGTCCAAGACCTTTTGGACCATGGGTACGTACGTGAGAGCCTTAGTCCTTGTGTTGTTCCTGTTCTTTTGGTTCCCAAAAAAGATGGTTCTTGGCGTATGTGTGTAGATTGTAGAGCCATTAACAATATTACTATAAGGTATCGTCATCCTATTCCTAGGCTAGACGACATGCTTGATGAGTTGTGTGGTGCTATAATTTTCACAAAGATTGACTTGCGTAGTGGATACCACCAAATAAGAATGAAACTTGGCGATGAATGGAAAACTGCTTTTAAAACTAAGTTCGGCTTGTATGAGTGGTTAGTCATGCCTTTTGATTTAACTAATGCACCTAGCACTTTCATGAGATTAATGAACGAGGTTTTACGTCCTTTCATTGGTAAATTTGTGGTCGTTTACTTTGATGATATCTTGATTTATAGCAAGTCCATGGATGAACATTTGAATCACTTACGTGCTGTTTTTAATGCTTTGAGAGATGCACGTTTGTTTGGTAACCTTGAGAAGTGCACCTTTTGCACGGATCGAGTCTCGTTTCTTGGCTATGTTGTGACTCCACAGGGAATTGAGGTTGATAGAGCCAAGGTGGAGGCGATATGGAGTTGGCCCACGCCCACGACGGTCTCCCAAGTGTGGAGTTTTCTTGGCCTTGCAGGATTTTATCGCCGCTTTGTCAAGGAATTCAGCACCATTGCGATACCGTTGATTAAGTTGACAAAGAAAAGCGTCGCGTTCCATTGGGGGCCATCACAAGAGGAGTCCTTTAATCTTTTGAAGGACAAGCTTACACACGCACCATTGCTCCAACTTCCGGATTTTGGTAAGAATTTTGAACTGGAATGTGATGCTAGTGGAATTGGTATTGGTGGTGTTTTGATGCAAGAAGGCAAACCTGTTGCCTACTTTAGTGAAAAATTGAATGGTCCTACTCTTAATTATTCCACGTATGATAAAGAATTGTATGCACTTGTTCGTTCTTTAGAGACGTGGCAACACTATTTATGGCCTAAAGAATTTGTCATTCATTCCGATCATGAATCACTTAAGCATATTCGTAGTCAAACCAATTTGAATCGTAGACATGCTAAGTGGGTTGAATTTATTGAATCTTTTTCTTATGTCATTAAACACAAGAAAGGGAAAGATAATGTGATTGCTGATGCTTTGTCTCGACACTATACCATGTTGTCTCAACTTGATTGTCGCATTTTTGGTCTTGAACCTATTAAAGCACAATATGCTTTTGATGCTGATTTTAAGGATGTGTTGTTGCATTGTAAAGAGGGACAAGCATGGAATAAATTCGTGATCAATGATGGGTTTTTGTTTAGAGCTAACCGCCTATGCATTCCAGTTAGATCCGTTCGTCTTTTGTTGTTGCAGGAGGCGCATGGAGGCGGTTTGATGGGACATTTTGGTGCTAAGAAGACGGAGGATATTCTGGCCACACACTTCTTTTGGCCAAAGATGAGGCGAGATGTTGAGTGGTTTGTGGCTCGCTGCACTACATGTCAAAAAGCTAAGTCTCGCTTGAATCCACATGGTTTATATATGCCTCTTCCTGTTCCTTCTATTCCGTGGGCAGATATTTCTATAGACTTTGTTTTAGGATTGCCCAGGACTAAGAGGGGGAGGGATAGCATTTTTGTTGTTGTGGATCGCTTTTCTAAGATGGCTCACTTTATACCATGTCATAAAACCGATGATGTCGTTCATATTGCTGACCTTTTTTTCAAAGAGATAGTTCGTTTGCATGGTATGCCTTCTACTATAGTTCCAGATCGTGATGCCAAGTTCTTGAGTCACTTTTGGCGTACTCTATGGAACAAGTTGGGTACAAAGTTGTTATTCTCTACAACATGTCACCCACAAACTGATGGCCAAATTAAGGTGGTGAACCGCACATTGTCTACCATGTTGAGAGCTGTTTTGAAGAATAATTTGAAGCTGTGGGAAGAGTGTTTGCCGCATGTTGAGTTCGCATATAATCGAGCGGAACACTCCACCACCAAGGTAAGTCCTTTTCAGGTAGTGTATGGATTCAATCCACGTGCCCCTATTGATATTTTACCTTTGCCTACTAGTGAGAGAGTTCATAATGATGCTAAGGAACGTGCTGATTTTATTGTCAAAATGCATGAGACTACTAAGGCAAACATTGAAAAGATGAATGAAAAATATAGGATTACTGGTAGTAAAGGTAGAAAGGAAGTTAAACTTGAACCGGGTGATTTTGTTTGGTTGCATTTGAGAAAGGATAGATTTCCTGAGTTAAGAAAGTCAAAATTGATGCCTAGAGCTGCTGGTCCTTTTAAGATAGTTGAGAAGATAAATGATAATGCATATAAACTTGAGTTGCCTCCCGAGTTTGGGGTTAGTCCCACCTTTAACATTTCAGATTTGAAGCCATACTTGGGAGAAAAAGATGAGGCTGAGTTGAGGACAACTCCGCTTCAAGAGGGGGAGGATGATGAGGACATCACTTCTTCGGATACACACAACACTCCTCCACTTGACATTCAAGGACCAATCACTAGAGCTCGCGCCCGACAATTGAATTTACAGGTGAGCTCGTTCCTAAGTACTTCTTTTTGTTCATTTGAGAATCGATTGCTACCTAATGATTTAATTATGATTAGGAACCATGGAGAAGACCTAGAAGTACTTGGAGAAGGACTACGAGACGCACAAGTCCAGCAAGGGCGGTCGAATCATGTTGGAGGGCCAACTCAAGCCGACTTCGAATCCAATTCGGAGTCCAGAACCAGGCCGCACTAAAATGGACGCCCAGATCGCATCCGGGCTCTGTTTTGGATGTTCTACATTTGGATGGAAAGCTGAGAAGACAAACTTTCCAATGGCTCTTGTCCCATGTCAAAATTCCTTCTGAGTCAACAGGAATCGTCAAAACAAGTGGGCGTTCAGAATTTGTCAGGGTGCTGCGTCACCGTCTTTTGGGCCGTTTGGCTTTGTATCGTGTTGGAGCCCATTAGGGCGCGTCCAGAGGTTTTGCACGCCCCTCACTCCTTTATATCCAGCCACCATACCCACCATTAGGGTTGGGGTTTTGCTTAGATTAATCTATTTTTGAACAGTTTCGCCGTTCATCGGTTTGTGAGACCCCAACTTTCGAGTGCTAAATAATACATCTGCGATTCAGTTGTGTTCTTCCTTGTTCTTGCTTGTGTTCTTCGATTCGCAGGCGAGGATTAGCCTTCTTGGCGAGGTCAACCGGGCTGCGCACGGTTGATAACCTGAGGAGACGTGGTGCTGCGATTGCAGGGTTCGGAACGAGTTGTTCAAAAGCCGGATCGATTTGTGTCGCGCCTCCACCAAATCGAACATATCCAGAACCTGTTGGAAGATTGGGACCCCGTTCCTATCAGATGTGAAGGAAAAAAGGTTATGCATTCAAAAGAGAGAGAGGGAGCTCAAGAGAGTGAGCAAGGTAGTGTGTGAGTCTCAGCATGCAGTGAGGTAGCAGGAGAGTGCTCTGCGTGTGTCACCTTAAGCATGTAGTGAGAGGGTTATAGCTTTTCTCCACAACTGCATATGGGGACGTAGTTGGTTGTACCACTTGTAATCATTCATGGAAATGAAGTTACCTGAAAAGTTTTAGTCTTGTTTTCCTTTTCTGTGATGGATTACTTTTCAGTCATCTCTTTGTTCATCTTTGCTAGAATTGATTTTTGAGTTGAATCTTTAGCTTAAATGATTGGATCTTGTTTGCTCTGTGGTGGGAATATGCCTCAAGACCATTTGGTCAGATAAACTCCCAAGAGCCCAATGGAAGAATCAAAGATTCTCTTTTCAGCTCAGCTCCATTCCTCTGTTATTCACTGTAGCTAGGGTTTCATGTCAGGGGAACCTTGGCTCACTTGATTTCCTTTCTTAAGATGGCATGAGGTTTGGGTTCTAAAGTTCTGAGTTCTTTGCTATGTTGATCGCAAAAGATTGTAAGCAAGGGATGAAAGAATCATGAGAAATCTGAGAATTGGACTCACTCCCATTTCATTTTTCAGATTTCTGTTAAAATCTTATTTCCCTGCTCTTTTGATGAATACTCCTGTTTCCTAAGGTCTTGGTGTTGTTTTAATCAAGGTCTAGCTGTTTTGGCTTGAGAAGATCATCAGAAAAACCTCAATTCTTCTGAAAACTGAAAATTCAGTAAAATCAGTGCAGAAGCCTTCAGACGGGTGCTCTGTCCCCGAGCCACCGGTCAAACTGCTAACCCTAGCGTTCAGACCGCTTGTTAGCCGCCGATCTGACCGGTTAGACAATAGCGGTCTGACCGGCACAAGGCGGTTCAACCGGCGGTACAGGGGCGGTATGACCGGCCAGTGCACTGCGGTCAGACCGGCCCCATGCAATTTGTGCTGTCTTTTGACTGGTGTTTTTCCTGTGCTTTGTTCTTTGCTGCTTGTTGTGCTTTAGTTTTTGTGCCATGCTTCTTTAGTCTAAATTTCCAGAGAGCATGAATTTCCTTTTCATAGTTTTTCATAGCTATCGGAGAGGAGATTTTTAGTGGATACTTTTGGGGGCGTTTTTAAAGAGGCACCATTCACCCCCCTTCTGTTGCCATTTCCGATCCTACAGACACTGCTTTTGACCACTCCAGCCATCCGACCATGACAGTCTATTCGACCACCTCTGCTTTCGACCACCTCTGCTTTTGACCACCTCCGCTTTTGACCGCCCTCGCTTCCTACCATAGTCACTCCTGACCGCTGTCGCTTCGACCACTGACCACGCTATTTCGACCACTGCCACTATCGACAACATATAGCCTTTGACTACTTATGGACCACTATAACTTTCCGACCACCATAACTCTCTGACCACTAAAGCTTTTTTGATAACTAGGGCTATACGATTTGGCGCAAGGTCAAAACACGCTTTGTTGTTCCTGCCGATGAGAACATCAATGTGGCGAGCATGCCCGATGTTGAGGCGAATGCTAAGGCAAGGAACATCATCATCCAAGGTTTGAGCCGAAATAAGTTTGATCGCATTTCTCATCTTACGTCGGCCTTCGATATTTGGGTGACCCTCGATGCTTACCATGAGGGCACCACCCAAATAAAGACGATACGACAGGACCAGTTTAAGTGAGATTACAACAAGTTTGAAATGATCGCTAGCGAGTCCCTTGATGAGTGCTTTACGAGATTCCACAAGATTTTAAGCAACCTCCGAGCGGTCGGTCTCACATACCCCGACTCGGACAATGCTCGTCAAATGCTTTCGGCTTTGGATTTGCGTGTTTGGGAGATGTAAGTGACCACCATCAAGGACACGACAGATCTCAAGATTCACGAGATTGACATTGTCTCTTGGAAGTCGAAATCTCAGTCGATGGTTTTGGTCACCGATCCCAGTCCTGCCTCTGAATCTTCTATTGACATTGCTTCAGGTTTCTCTCTTGCTGCTCTGTGTGAAATTGATGATGATCATCTAGAGCAGCTCCCGGAAAATCAACTAGCCCTCTTAGCCAGAAAATTCTCCCATGCATACAAGAGGGTTAGGGAGAGAAAGAGAGGAGGTCGTGTGATTTGCTTTGAGTGTGGTGGCCCCAACCATATTCGAGCAAACTGCCCCAAGCTGGAGGGCAAGAACGATTACGGCGGTTCAAGCAAGAACGTCTACACCGATAAGAACCATAGCAAGAAGCCTCCAACAAAGAGAAGAAGTTCCGCAACCTTGGCAATGCCAAGAAGCTCTTCCATCGCGTCCTCACCGCCTTCGACGACCTCGACCTCAGCGAGGTGGAGGGGTGGAGTGACGACAATGGAAAGGACGATCAAGATCCCAAGGATGGCGAGGACTTCAGCGGCATATGCTTCATGGCCCTTAAGGGCGAAGTCAGCGACAGCGAGCTCTATTCCGACTCCGACGAGGTATACCCCTCCTATGACCAGCTTAATTATGCTTTTCTTAAGCTAGAAAAATTTCATGCTAGATCTAGAGCTAGGTGTAGCGAGTTAGAGAAGGAAGTAGATAGATTGTCACGGGAGCTTACTTCACTTATATCTACTCCCTCCCGTGACGAATGTGATACATGCTCTGCTTTGCTTGGTGACATGGAGAAATTAAGGACCTCTCATGATAGTCTGTCTTCTGAGCTTGATATGCTTAAGGTGGAGAATGTTAGTCTTTTAGTTGATCTAGAGATGAGTAGGACTGTTGCTCTTTCATCTACTATTGTTGAGACTACATCTTGCACCTCATGTGAGGATAAGGACAATGCATTTAGAGGTCTTTATACCATGCTTCTCGATCTGCCCTAGACTTGTGAAATTGTAATAATTTGAAAATGAACCTAAAAGGGTATCTCTGACAATAAGGTGGTAACACCTGTTGCTTCGACCTCTCAGAAGGCGAAGCTCCATCATGTTGCTTCTACCTCTCAGATGGTGAAGTATCATTGTACCTTTTGTCAGAAGGATGGACACTTGATCGAGAGATACTTCAGGCGCACCAAGATCACACGGAGAGACCGTGTTCAGGCTCTTAGGCATGTTTAGGGTCAGCCCCAGACCTTGAGTGCACCTAAGACCAACACGAGGTCTGGAGTTGCTTATGTTGATGGGTTTGGGCATCATCGAGGACTTGGTTTTTCTGAGTTTTATGATTTTTGTCCTCGAGTTGCTTCTGGTCGTGATATCCGCCGTCCTGAGGGTAGATCTCATTTCCCCCGTCGAGATAGCTACCCGCGGCGAGATCAGCATGTTGTTGGTGTTTTGATTCGCTCCTCCATAGCAGTCACATCCAACAACAGCTTCAGGTCTACTTATAGATCTTCTGGCTTTCTGAGCGACGAAGAGCGTAGGGTAGGTAGAGGTCAGTCGTGTGTGACTACTTCTTCTGCTCGTCGTGTGACTCAGTATTGGGTTCCAAAATCTCTTTTGATTTATCCCAGTACTGAGCCATCCCTCTCTTGTTGACTCAGGTTCGCCCGACAGGGAAGGGAGAGGTTTGGCTTGTGGACTCCGTATGTTCTCGACACATAACTGGAGATTCTCGTTGGTTCTCTTCCCTAGCCCAAGCTCCAGGTGATGAGACGATCACCTTCGGAGATGTCTCTTCTGGGCGTGTCATCGCCAAAGGTACTGTGCGTGTTAATGATTCATTTGTTTTAAAAGATGTTGCCTTAGTGAGTAAGCTGTAGTACAATTTGCTTTCTGTTTCCCAACTTACCTATGAAGGTTTCGAGGTGAGTTTTAAGAAAAATGCTTGCAAAATTCTTGATTCTTCAGGGAGTCTGGTTTGCAGGATTTCTAGATATGGGAGGATCTTTCGTGTTGATTTTGTTGAGTCTTCTGGTGATCCTCTCAGGTGTTTAGCTGCTTCTGAGTCCCGTGATCTTACTTTCTGGCATAGGAGACTTGGTCGTATTGGATTTGACCATTTGATCTGAGTTAGCGGCCACGATCTCATTCGTGGTCTGCGAAAACTTAAGATGGACAAAGATCTTGTTTGCGCTCCTTGCCGGCATGGCAAGATGGTTGCATCTTCTCACCCTCCGGTCACAGTGACTATGACCGATGCACCAGGACAGCTGCTCCACATGGACACAGTTGGACCAGCTCGAGTGCAGTCAGCAGGAGGGAAGTGGTATGTTCTTGTCGTGGTCGATGACTTCTCGAGGTTTTCTTGGGTGTTTTTCTTAGCCTCGAAGGATGAGACATTTACCCACTTTCGGGGTCTTTTTAGTAGGCTTTTCTGTTGAGCTCCCAGGTGCCTTACGAGCGATCCACAGTGACAATGGCATGGAGTTCAAGAATTCCTACTTCGAGAGGTTTTGCAGTGAGATAGGTGTAGAGCATCAGTTCTCTTCTCCATACGCCCCCCAGCAGAATGGCGTTGTGGAGAGGAAGAACCGTACCTTGGTCGAGATGGCCAGGACGATGCTTGATGAGTACTCTACACCGAGGAAGTTGTGGGCTGAGGCTATAGCCACCGCGTGCCATGTTTCGAACAGAGTTTTTCTCAGGGCACACTTGCATCGCTCAAAGTCTGGCATGTCACATTTTTGTCTCCATTCTGCCTTTGTTGCCACCTTTGAGCCCAAGGATGTTTGTCATGCTCTTTCTGATGAGTCTTGGGTCAATGCCATGCATGAGGAGTTAGAGAATTTCAAGAGAAATAATGTCTGGTCGCTTGTTGAGCCCCCTAGAGGTCACAATGTCATTGGTACCAAGTGGGTGTTCAAAATAAGACTAGACTGGCAGCTCAGGGCTTCTTCCAGGTTGAGGGTCTAGATTTTGAGGAGACCTTTGCCCCTGTAGCTAGACTTGAGGCCATTAGAATCCCGCTTGCTTTCGCAGCTTCTAAGGGTTTCAAGCTTTACCAGATGGATGTCAAGAGTGCCTTCCTCAATGGGTTTATTGAGGAAGAGATTTATGTTAGACAGCCTCCAGGTTTCGAGAACCCCAAGTACCCAAACCATGTCTACAAGCTTTCCAAAGCATTGTATGGACATAAGCAGGCCCCTAGAGCTTGCTGTGAGAGGTTTAAGTCATATCTGTTGAGTCATGGTTTTGAGATGGGTAAGGTAGATAAGACCTTATTCATTCGTAGGCTTGGCAATGACCTTCTGGTTGTCCAGATTTATGTGGATGACATCATCTTTGGCGGCTCTTCTCATGCTCTTGTCTCACAATTCTCGGATGTCATGAGCACCGAGTTTGAGATGAGCATGATGGGTTAGTTGACCTTCTTCCTTGGCTTCCAGATCAAGCAGATTTGGGAGGGTACTTTCTTGCATCAGGGCAAGTATACTCGTGACCTCCTGAGATGCTTTGACATGAGTGATAGCAAGCCGGTGTCAACTCCTATGGCATCCACAGCTTCACTTGACCCGGATGAGGATGGCAAGCCAGTTGATCAAAAAGAGTACAAAAGCATGATTGACTCCCTCTTGTACCTCACTGCCTCGAGACCAGACATACACTTCTCTATGTGTCATTGTGCTCGGCTTCAGGCTTCTCCTTACGTATCTCACCGCCAGGCGGTGAAGCGCATCCTTCAGTACCTTCGAGCTACCATTGACTATGGTATCTGGTACTCTTCCTCTTCCTGTCTTTCCCTTAGAGCCTACTCGGACGCAGACTTTGTTGGCTATAGGATAGATAGGAAGAGCACTTCTGGCACCTGTCAATTCATTGGCACTTCTCTCGTCTCTTGGTCTTCCAAGAAGCAGTCCAGTGTTACATAGTCCACCGCAGAGGCCGAGTACGTTGCTGCAGCCAGGTACTTTGGATGGCTTCGACCCTGTGGGACTTTGAGTTAGTTATAGACAGTGTTCCACTCTTTGTGATAACACTTCTGCTATTAACATTGCTAAGAACCCAGTGCAGCACTCTCGGACCAAGCATATTGATATCGGATATCACTTCCTTAGAGACCATGTAGAGAAGGGTGATATAGTGCTCCAGTTTGTGGAGAGTGACCACTAGTTGGCTGATATCTTTACCAAGCCTTTGGATAGCTCTAGGTTTTCAGCCTTGCGAGGGGAGGTTGGGGTGGTTTGTCCTTATGAACTGTAGTGAGGGGAGCTGTGTGCTTTACTGCTTTATCCTGTATATTATGCTCCTGTTCTCACTTTGTTGCATTGCATTTGGGTGCATTGGGTTAGTCCTCTTAGCATACACTAGAGTATTTCTCTCGTCTAGTTGCTTAGATTTCTTCTTCTCATCTTGTGGTTCTAGGATGTTGTTCTCTTCACACTAGGTTGAGCTCACTCACTTCTTATAGGTTCTAGCAAGGGTTGGGCCACCCTTGGGTAGACAGGGAACGTGTTTGTTCCTTAGTGTGTTAAACGAGCAGTTGATAGTCCTAGTGTTATATAGGGTAGATGAGAGTCAGTCTGAGCCATAGTATCCTCTATGTCTTGTCTATGCTTTAAGGACCGTCTTTTCTGTTTTCCTTGCCAGCTTCTCAGTTTTTAGCTTTGGTTCAGGGGGAGTTCATTTGAGTGCTTCTGGAGCTTAATATTGACATAACTCAACTTGAACTAAAAAGTGCATTACATGTTGAGGGGGAGCTGGATTTTCTTTCATTTTCAGCATTCTGCATTGTAATATAACTACATGGAGCCTTGATTATTATCCTTAGTTGACATATTTACAATGCTTTACATCTTGCCATGATTTGTGCTTACTTGCTAGATTTATCATAACTTTATATGTGTCGTCAAGCCTTTGCCATTGATAAGTTAATTAAAAATTGCACAACTTGAATTAAGATATGTCATGTTAGCTCTTGAGACTAGCCTATCTTTAGTTATCCCTTTATGATTCATGCTATGTCAAATAGGCTAAGTTGAGTCTTGAATCTTTAATTGAGCTTTAGATTGAGCTATGCTAGTTTCTTGATGAAGCATGAGTTAGTACAATTATTTAAGAAAGCAAAAAGATCTCTTTTATGTGCGAAAGAACTGATCTCACCAATTCTTTCTTATGAGACTGCTTGTCATTGCACTAGGCATGAATTCAGGGGGAGTTTTGGATGACCAAGATCATCTCCTTAAGTTTCTTGCTTGGAATGGTCGCAAAAGGCTTGAGATCTAGCACATGACTAAAATTTTGGTTAGAAACGACCATGAGTTTCAAAGAAAACCATGTCACTTGTGCTAAATTTGCTTACTTACAAAAGGACTAAGTAGTTGAACAAATGATTCATTCTTGAACTTATAGCACTCTAAATTGACTCAATTCTAGCTTCTTGGCTCCACTTAGATTATTGACATGGCCTGCATTATCTTTGAATACCTCTAGCTAGACTTTGATCTTGAATGGCTTGACATGCTAATAAACTCATCTAATATTCAGATCGATACTTATATGGCTTAGCTTGATTATGCGTATCTTGTCATGATCTTGATAGCTTTTATATGTATTATGGCTTGGTGTAATACTTAATGGTCATTATGGATAATCTTCATGGCTCTATTTGCTTAACATTGAATAAAATTCAGCCACACCATCCTATATTCTCTTTTGCAACTTGATGACTCTATTGCCAAAAGGGGAGAATATTGGAGAAAAAGCCACATTTTCGGAGCTTTGGGAGCTTTTGAGGAAAACTTGCTCTTTCTTTTGCTCCTTTTGTCAACATGGTCATTAGCTCATTTCTCATTTCCTTTCTCTTGGACCATGTTTGACTCTCAAACAAACTTAATCTTATGCTTTTTCTGTGTTTGTCAATATACTCATCAAGGGGGAGATTGAGAGACCATGTGGAGGTATCCCCATGTTTGTGATGAGTAATTGACGGTTGTTTTAGTGAGTTTGAGTTTGTTTTGGGTATTCTAGGGTTGAGTACCTTTCATTTATGCTATTGTTGATATGCTGTTTCGTGCGGTGCTATGTGACGGTTTACTTGTCTGTGTGACTGCAGGATTTCGGAGCTAGGTCATGGTGAGGCGAGTAGGACTAGGACTAGGCACAGAAGGTGTTGAGGTCCAGACGGTCGGTGATGTCGAAGATGATCGAGGCTGGTGAGGTGGTTGCGAGTCGGGAGACGAGAAACCGGAGCTGGAGCTACCGGTGGAGGACATGATGGGCGATGAAGAGCAGATCGGGACTAGGCTCAGGGAGGAGTTGGAGGTCCAGACAGTTGGGTGTCGGTTGCGGTCATGTGCGACGGAACAGACCAAGACTAGACTCAGGTGAAGTCAGAGGTCTCGGTTGGAGTCGAGTGGACACGACGGGCAGCGGCGAGTGGATCGGAACTAGGCTCAGGGAGGAGTCGGAGGTCCAGACGGTCAGGATGCCGGGTGCGGTCGTGTGCAGCGAAGCGGACCAGACTAGACTCAGGGAGGATTCGAGGTCCAGACGGTCAAGGTACCGGACGCGGGAAGCTTCTGGGAAGGTGCTTGAGGGCAATTTAGACAATTGACTCAAGTTTTGGAGTGGAGAGGCTGGTTTCCCTCCATTTCCATGTGTGTTGACTTTTTGCCTCAAGTGTGTGTGAGGCATGGAGTGTGCTTGGTATGACACTTCTTGTATTTCTCCTGAAGGGTGTGTCCTTGCTGTTAAAAGGAGAAGGATGTGAAGCAAGACGGTTATGCATTCAAAAGAGAGAGAGCTCAAGAGAGTGAGCAAGGTAGTGTGTGAGTCTCAGCATCCAATGAGGTAGCAGGAGAGTGCTCTGCGTGTGTCACCTCAAGCATGTAGTGAGAGGGTTATAGCTTTTCTCCACAACTGCATATGGGGACGTAGTTGGTTGTACCACTTGTAATCATTCATGGAAATGAAGTTACCTGAAAAGTTTTAGTCTTGTTTTCCTTTTCTGTGATGGATTACTTTTCAGTCATCTCTTTGTTCATCTTTGCTAGAATTGATTTTTGAGTTGAATCTTTAGCTTAAATGATTGGATCTTGTTTGCTCTGTGGTGGGAATATGCCTCAAGACCATTTGGTCAGATAAACTCCCAAGAGCCCAATGGAAGAATCAAAGATTCTCTTTTCAGCTCAGCTCCATTCCTCTGTTATTCACTGTAGCTAGGGTTTCATGTCAGGGGAACCTTGGCTCACTTGATTTCCTTTCTTAAGATGGCATGAGGTTTGGGTTCTAAAGTTCTGAGTTCTTTGCTAAGTTGATTGCAAAAGATTGTAAGCAAGGGATGAAAGAATCATGAGAAATCTGAGAATTGGACTCACTCCCATTTCATTTTTCAGATTTATGTTAAAATCTTATTTCCCTGCTCTTTTGATGAATACTCCTGTTTCCTAAGGTCTTGGTGTTGTTTTAATCAAGGTCTAGCTGTTTTGGCTTGAGAATATCATCAGAAAAACCTCAATTCTTCTGGAAAATGAAAATTCAGTAAAATCAGCTGCTTTTGACCACCTCTGCTTTCGACTACCTCCGCTTTTGACTGCCCTCGCTTCCGACCATAGTCACTCCTGACCACTGTCGCTTCGACCACCGACCACGCTATTTCGACCACTGCCACTATCGACAACATATAGCCTTTCACTACTTATGGACCACTATAACTTCTCCGACCACCATAACTCTCTGACCACTAAAGCTTTTTTGATCACTATAACTTTTTTTACTATTGTAGCTTTCGACTACGGTAGTTTTTTACCACAGTGAAATTCCTGTTTTTCCTTTCAATTTTCTAAATTCATAAGAAATTCTAATCTATCCATTTCTACCATCCTTTTTAAATATCTAGAGTTTATTTGGTGATTCCAAAATTTAATTTCCAAATTACAATTCTTAGTTCAAACTCCAAAGTCTCAATTCCATCCCAAATTTTTAGTTTGTTTTCAAAATTCAAATTCAAATCTTAAAGATTCAAAATCTCTAAAAAAATATCAAATCCATTTTTCTGGGTTAAACCCATTCTTCTTGGCCCATCTCTCTATCTTTTTTCCTTCTCCTTCCTTTCTCTTCCTTTCTCTTTGTCTCCCTTTCTTTTGTCTTCCGTTCGGCTGCATGCTTGCTGACTAAAACTGCTACTCTCTCTATTTTATTTCTACCTAGCTGAACAGCATCCTCTGTGCATAGCTGAACACCCACAAACCCATTGCATGCATGCCAAATCAATTCCCTTCCGCTAAAGAAATTAAGGCAGCAAGAAACGTCAACATTCATTGCCAAGCATCAATTCATTTTCTATTTTTAGCTAGTTAATTTTTAGTTTTTCAGTTTCTAAGTCATGAAAAGTTGAAAAACTGACGCTAGATTCATTGCAGCTGAATTAAATCCCATTTCCCTCCTTCTTACCCTATAAATAGAAGCACCATGTTGTGTTCCATTCCCATGCCAACCCCCAGCACCTCCCCAATCTTTGCAATCCCCAGCACCTCCCCTATCTTTGCACAAAGCACTAGAGAAGCCGTAGCCCGCTTGTGGGCCGGTCTCCTCCCTCCACCATGCCAACTTTTGCTCCAGTGAACTTTTTTGAGCTTTGTTTGCGTCATATGGTGTTCCGGCATCTAAGCAACCCCTCTACCAATTTAATTTGATTTTTGGGGCAACCAATTGACGGTAATCAAGTTTTTCCTAAAACTGGACATTTTGACTCCCACTATCGATTTGACATCTCTGAGGAGCCGTTCTTCGATCCTCACTACTACACCATCACCAACATCTCCTCTACATATTCCACGTCTCACTTTACCCATGCTTTGCCATGAAGAGCCGCACCATTACCACCCCATGTAAACCGACGTCACCATTGCCCTGCTTCTCTGGCCATCCTCCGGCCAAGCCGAGCTTGCCTACGCATTCCTTGGGCCGAGGTCGAGCCCGTGCTCATGCTACTTCACCGCATTCTTCGCTAGAACGATGTCGCCCATGTGAGCCACGCCTGGCCGCTGCCACCACCGCCACACTGCGTCTCCCACCGTGCCGCCACCTCCTACGTGTTCCTCAACACCCCAGCGACCTATTTTGACAGTTGTATCCACCTCCCATGCCTTCAATCACCAGTGCCATGGCCATCTCCACGCACTGGTTCTTCCTCTATTCCTTGAATGAAGGCTTATTATTCATCCCTTTTCTCTCACTTTACAGGATGGTCCCATAAGCATCCCTTTTCCCTTTATATTTATCCCACCGAGTGGAATATTCCCTAGAATATTCTTCACTTTTCCAATTTCAGCGTTTATCTTCCATAAACTTCAAATGACTCTTTCTCTGTTGTCCAAACTCTGAATCTGGTGATTCAAATTCCTAAATTCATCTAAATTCATAATCTATCTCCCGGTATGTTTTTTATAATTTTTGTATTTTATTTAAATTTTATTTGAGTTTGGCGGGTTATTTTCATATGTAGACTATGACAATTCCGAGGATTTCTTTGACGACAATTCTCATCAATTCACGGAGCAAGGCATGTTACACATCTTGATCATGTTGATTCTAGTTTACAAATAAAATTATATTGTTTTAAATTATTCTGCATGCATATTTTTATTCAACGTATTTCAATTCAGTTTTAAACTTAGTTTTTGCCTACTTGTTAATACCTCTTTTGATGTTGATTCTCAAATACCTTATCACCTTAGAGAAAAAAAACTCTGGTTAGTACGCTAGTATGGACATGAGAATTTTGTATCAAATGTTTAGATCTTCTTAGACATAATTTTTGGTTTGGGATAACGTTTCACATAAAATGGTAAGTGTCGTGGTTACAGACCAAACAGAGAGAGAGTATGGTAGTGGAGAGTTAGGTGAGTAAATGGCTTAGGGCTTCTCCCCATGGCCTGTGTTACATATATACATCCATATGGGGAGTGCTTTTACAATAATACCCTTACATCTGAGTACTCCCCTCAGGGGTATTCATGTCATTATACATGCCCCATTTTGGGCCTTACATTCCTCTAGCAGGCCTGCTGGGCTTAGGTGGGGGCCACCCCTACAACAGGAGCCTCTCATGGTGAAGGGCTTCACGGGCCGAAGCCATGTTGCCGAGTCCTTTGGCCCCCTCCGTCCCAGCGGCCTGTGAGCTTGTGTAATCGTTCGTCGAAGTGTAGTGTTCTCCTTGTTGCGAAGGTATGGCGCCGGGCGGCTTGGCGAAGTCTTCGTCATCCACAGAGTCCTGCCGTGGCTGGGTCGGGGTTGCCATCCGGGGCGGAGGTCGAAATCGAGGTTGGCATCGCGACCGAGGGCTGACGTCGACGTAGGAGGCGGATTGGAGGTCGAAGTCGCCTCCGATTTGGCGGGGTCGGTGGGTGCCCGGGCCGGATGGGAGGTGTTGGCGGAGTCATGTCCCTGAGTTGTCGCGCGCGCGTCAAGTAACAGCGGACTCTGGCGTCGAGTGCCCTTGACGATAAGCGAGTGCCAGCCTGCCCAGTGAGGCTTGGTTGACGCGGCGCGAGACTTGAGGGGTTGTGGCCATACCACGTTGCGACGTTCCTTCTTCTGGCCGTCCACGTGGCGAAACATGCTTGGCGCGGCGCGGGTCTTGAAGCGTTGTGGTGGTACGATGCTGCGACGCTTCTCGGCCGGTTGGACTTTTGCCGGTTGGACTTCTGCCGATTGGCTCCCCCGCTGATGGGGTATATATATGGTGCTGGTGCGGCATTGCACCTGCATTGTGCACCCGGATAGATGCTGCTCCCCTAAAAGGGGCCTCTTTAGTGCATCCACATTCCATAGTAGCATTACGCGGCTTGGGGGATGTTGATGCACTGATGGAGGCATGTTTTTCCTGGGAGCTTGGTTAGCGTCTGTTATCGGTAACTGGTCGCCCTTCCTGCCATCGTGCTGCATCTCTGCATATAATGGCAAGGTTTTCCCTGTTCTCCTAGACAGGCCCACCTTCAGTCGGGGTTTCTGATCGAGCCCGTCCGCATTACTTTGAAAGAATGTTGATGCACTGAAGGTGGCCTGTTTATGAGAACAAGCCAAAACTTGGTGTGACGTGACCCCTGCCTGTACCCTATGTGGGGAATGCCGACGGACGAGTCCCTGCGCGCGAGTCCGCTCCTCGAAGCCGAAGTCGAGGTCGAGACCTTGGCCGCGTTGGTGGCGGGCGGCGAAGTCCTGTGCCGGAGCCATGCCGTCCCGCCGAGGCAATGCCTACAAGGCGGACGGCGAGGCGGCGCTCAGAAGCCGCTGTTCCCCTACCTCCGGAGACAGTGCCCGCGGAGAGCGGGCGCTTGCGGGGTAGGCCGAGGGTGCTACGCGCACAGAGACATGGAGGCGGAGCTGCCGTTTCCCTACCTTCGAAGACAGTGCCCGCGGAGAGTGGGCGCTCGCGGGGTAGGCCGAGGGCGCTACGCGCGCGGAGACAGGGAGGCGGAGCTGCCGTTCCCCTACCTTCGAAGACAGTGCCCGCGGAGAGCGGGCGCTTGCGGGGTATGCCGAGGGCGCTACGCGCGCGGAGACAGGGAGGCGGAGCCGCCGTTCCCCTACCTTCAAAAATAGTGGCGATACACTCCCTGATGCCACGCGCGCGGGGACGCTATATCCAAGCGGTGCGCCTCTTAAAGCAAGGCACTCCCTGAGGTGAGCGCGACCCCGCGGTAGTGCGCCTTAATGGCTCCGGGAATTGCGCTGACCCCTGGGCTGGCAGGAGCAGGTTCCTGTGGTTGTACGTGCTTGTCCACTCGGGGTGCACACGCGGCGGACCATGATTGGCGCGTCACGGGCTGTCAGCGGTCAAGCCCCTTCCCTAGAGGGGCGGGGTACGTAGCGCGGCGCTGTAGGCGCGCCGCGCGCTGGCTGCTCACCCTCCAACGCGCGTCCCCGGCTGCTAGCGGTTGTGCTTTTTGCTAACCTTCGGTTGCCTTTGTCACATATATTTGCGGTTGTCCCCCGTGCAGGATGGCGAATTTCTCCTTGCCCTACGGTATCAGGGGCGAGGTTGCTTCCCGGGCGTAAGGTCGGAGCCAAGGACGGGCCTCAAGTTGGTGTTGGGGGGGGGGGGCTGAGGCGGAGCTGGAGCCGCAGCCGAAATGGGTGATACCTCGCACCCCAAACTCCGCCCCAGATGGGCCAGTCCAGCGCCTTCGCCGCGGTGTCCCTTCGGACCAGCGCAGCTAAAGTCGGGGCGGCGAAGACCTCGTTTGGACTATTGCGGTTGAAGGGTCCAAAGAACCACGCCGACGTGCGCCGAAGGCTATGTCGGGTCGTGCGACATGCATTTATTCCCTGCGCTGACTGACACGCGGTGGGACGCTAGTGGCGCGTCGTGCGATGATAGGACTCTGTACGACCACGGTTATATGTAGGCTACGTGTGCTCTTGCGATGCTTCGGCTTCGCACGTGGAGAGGTGAGCGGTTGTCATTCGCCGTTTGCGCTTACCGATGGCGGGAGGCTAGGGGTCTTTAAGTACCCCCCATGGTGCTGTGTTTGCCCCTCCTCCCTACGCTTTCTGGTTGTTCATGCCGCCTCCTACATCTGCTCGTCTTGTTCCTGCGCTCCTTTTCACCGTCAAGTACCCCGTGGATGTCAATGGCGACTTGCGAAGAGCGTGCTCAGGTGGGCGGCTATGCCATCCGTCGGCGGTCCTCGCCGCTTGAGGTGAAGTACGCGCTCAAGGAGCGCGATCCGGCGGCGGCAGACAAGTGGTGGGCGACGAAGAAGAGGGAAGGCCCATACTCCGGCGACTTGGGCCGCACGCTCGTGACGGAGGACACGATTCGGTCATTGTTGCGCTCGTGACGCTATCGGACCGCCAAGCGGTGCGGCTGCCCACCGATGAGACGGAGCCGCGCCCAGAGAAGTCGGAGGCGATCGTCTTTGTCGCCTACTTCGAGGTCGGACTTCGCATACCCTCCGCAGCGATTGTCGGGGACGTGCTGCGGACCTTCAAGCTGGAGTTGTCATAACTGACTCCGAACGCGGTGGCTCACCTTGCCGTGTACAGTTGGGCCCTTCGCTCGGAAGCATGTTGGCCCAGTGCCTCATTGTTCGCATACTTGCACGAAGCCCGGTGCCAACCGAAGGAGCGGAAGGACAGGACGCTGTCGAAGTTTGGCAGCGTCAACTTCGTTCTGCGGGCATCGTGCTGAAGGCTTTTCCCTGCGAACTCGACACGAGGGAAATGGGAGTCCAACTGGATGAGGCGGTGGTTCTATCACCGTGTGGCGAGTGGTAGCGGCCTTGAGTGTACGGGCGGGCCGATTGCATTCAAGACCACACTCGACCTAACCCTTGACCAGGAATATAGGCGAAGGGCGCGAAGACTTGTGGGGGTCACTGCCCGTTTCAACATGCGCGACCTCCCCGAGGAGTACATAATGCTCGGTGCGACGCCGCTTGCCCGCGATTGGCGCTTCATGGCCGGGGGACATCGGGATGACAACGTTGAACCGTCCGTTTGCTCGCTGCCCGTGCCGGCTGGTCTTCGTAAGCCTCGACCGTGCCCTCCCCTCTGTGCATACGCATTGCATCGTGTGTAACTGTGCTTTCTGCCATACACCGCCAGAGAGCACGGGCAACGCGCAGCTGCAACTGCGGCGGCGGGATTAGGGCGGATAAACCGCGTGTGCGAGGCCTTGGGGCTTCCCGTGCCGGACCGCACCCCTCTGGACTCGCAACATCAGGGTGACCGTGCCACAAGGACGAAAGCGTCATCCCGGAAGAGGACCCGGATCGCTGCGGCCATGCCCTGCCCGGTGGTTGTCGCTGCTCCTGCCGACGCGACGAGCCCGGAGTCGGATTCCACGAAGTACGCCAACTCGGACTTGGAGGAAGGCGCAAGCACCGAGGGCGAAGGCGCCAGGGGCAGAGAGCGCGCCACGGGTTACCAGGAGAGGGAGGTCTCGTCGCCCGCGACAGTCGCCGAGGCGGAGCTGGTGTTGACTGGTGGCACCGGAGCGGAGGCTTCGCCCGCAGCCACGGCCGTGGCGGGGCTGCCTTCCGCGGGAGTATGCAGAGCGCGGTCTTCACCAACAGTGGCGACCGAGGCAGAGGTGCCCCCGCGGAGGCCATGATGACGAGGTCCCCGGCCGCCGACGTTGTAGCTGCGGAGACCCCTTCGGTGAATATTGTTGCCACAGGGGCTTCTTTTGTAGCGGCTACCGAGGTGGGGTCTCCCCCTCAGGAGAAGCGGCCACGCCTGCGGTCCCCCCTTCAGCGGACCTCACGAGGGTTTGCCGTGGCGACCGGTGTTGGGAGCATGTGGGATTCCGCGTTGAGCACCGAAGTTCCTCTACCCCACGCCCTCGCGACCCCTCGGGTCGCAGTGATCGTGGCGCAGGATCAGTTGGCGCTGGGTCCCAACTCGGAGGTCCCGCAGCCCCGCGAGTCAGCGCCGTCCGTAGGGACCGAAGTCGCTGTGGCCCCGCCCAGGGCTGGGGAGTCATCCCCGTAAGGTCCCCCATCCGCCACCTAGGGTAGGCGAGGACGGCATACCTTTAACAAAAATTTTTTTTTGCGTCTTGCATGACAATCTTACACTTCCTCTCGCAGCGGCACTTATCCCGGAGGAAGAGCCATCCCTTGAGCGTGGGGGTCCTAGCGCTGGCGACACAGGTGCCGCGTGCCCGAACCCGGCAGACTTCATCCCTCCATCGGATGCTCTGAGGGCATGGCGCGGGATTGCGGACGACGCAGCTGCCAGCATTGGCCAGCAGGCGTTGCAGACCTATGGGTCAGGGCACCTTGGGGACACATTGGAAGTGTCAGGAGTGAGGGTAAGCGTCTGTCTTTTGGCCCGCTCATAGCTGTTTAGCGCTTGCTAATCCCTCTGTCGTGCAGTCCCCTGTGCTGGCCCAGGCCCTGCAAGCGGCTCATGCTCGCGAGCAAGGAGCGTTACGGGGCAGGCTGCAGGCCGCCGAAGGGGAGCTGCAGGGAGCTGCTGGGGCACGCTCTGCCCAGGACGCTCATATACACCGCTTGGAAGCGGAGTGTGCGGAGATGAAGACATGCACCGAGGAGCTTGTTGCCATGGCGCGGGCGTCGGCCGCCGAAGCAGTGCGGCAGGAAGCTGCTGCGGAGCGAGACGGCCTGCTACAGCAAGTCGCTGCGCTGGAGAGGGAGAACAGCGAGCTTGCCGCCTCTCTCGCGGAGCGGGATCGAGCCTTGGGCAACGCTTCGGTAGCTGCTTGGGACGCTATGCTGGCCCTGGAAGACACCCTTAAGGGGCTTGTCGCCGAAGTGTCAGCGTGCTCCTTCGGGCCCGAGGACCTGTCGCGGTCGCTTCGGTGGATCGGAGACGCGGCCGACATTGCGCACGGTGCCGCGACAACCTTTGGCAACCACTGCGCCTACGTGGCGTCGTGTCTGACCTGCGCGCTCCTGCGACTCCACGGCTGTGAACATGTTGCCGGGCTAGCCGATCCTCGACTGGAGATGCCCGCCGGAGGCGGGGTGATGTCCGGTGCCGTGCGCGCCGTTCGCCGCGCCATGAGGTTCTTCCATGAGCGGATATGGGAGTACTGCAGGGAGGCCGCAGCCATAGTCGAGCTGCGGAATAACTTACATGGCGAGGGAAACCTTGGCCAATTTCTGGACGAGGTCCTACGGCATGACGAGGATGGCGCTGCGGCCCCGGGGGACGCTACGAACCCACAGGTGTGACGGGAGGTCGTCGCGTGTGGCGTGTGTTGTACCCGATGGCGTTTCTTTCTTGAATGAAGTGCAAAGTTGTTTCACTGCTGTTCTGATTCTTGCCCTTGTCCCGAGCAGCTGCACAGCCGGGGCCGGCTGCTGATTTCCAACCTTGCGACCCGACGGTGTCTTCGGCGCTGGCGAAGGGCCGAGGAAGCGTTGGATTTTTGGGCGGATCGGGCGTCTTCGGGCGGAGCTTCGGCACGAACGCATGTTAAGGATGAGCCTGCCGAGTAGCGGTCTCGTGCGCCGGAGGTGTTTGTGTGCCTTTGTAAGCGTCCTTAGCGAATGCAAAGAATAGTCTTGATTGGAGTTTGCGGAGTGCGTTTCCGCCCCTCCGGCTACGCTGTCCCATGGTAAACTCAAGAGGTTACTACATTCGCCCGTACACGACGGTTTGCGCCTCACGAGGATAGGGTGGTCAAGGAGGACGCGTAGTTGCAGTAACCGCACGAGCGCTCCGTCCCTTAACCCTCCGAAGTGGTGGCAGCGGAGTTGCGCCTTAGTCGAAGTAGGCACGCGAGCGCTCCGTCCCCTACCCTTCGAAGTGGTGGCAGCGGAGCTGGCGCCTTAGTGGAAGTAGTGGCGCGAGCACTCCGTCCCCTACCCTTCGAAGTGGTGGCAACGGAGCTGGCGCCTTAGTGGAAGTAGTGGCGCGAGCGCTTCGTCCCCTACCCTTCGAAGTGGTGGCAGCGGAGTTGGCGCCTTAGTCGAGGTAGGCACGTGAGCGCTCCGTCCCCTACCCTTCGAAGTGGTGACAACGGAGCTGGTGCCTTAGTCGAGGTAGGTGCGCGAGCGCTCCGTCCCCTACCCTTCGAAGTGGTGGCAACGGAGCTGGCGCCTTACTGGGGGTAGACGCGCGAGCGCTCCGTCCCCTACCCTTCGAAGTGGTGGCAGCGGAGCTGGCGCCTTAGTGGAAGTAGTGGCGCGAGCGCTCCGTCCCCTACCCTTCGAAGTGGTGGCAGCGGAGCTGGCGCCTTAGTGGAGGTAGACGCGCGAGCGCTCCGTCCCCTACGCTTCGAAGTGGTGGCAGCGGAGCTGGCGCCTTAGTGGAGGTAGACGCGCGAGCGCTCCATCCCCTACCCTTCGAAGTGGTGGCAACGGAGTTGGCGCCTTAGTCGAGGTAGACGCGCGAGCGTTCCGTCCCCTAGGATTACGCAAGGACAGCCTCTGGTGCCTTCCGCCCACAGGTGCGCTCGCGCGGGAGCTAGCCTCTGGTGCGTCACCTTGGTACTTCGCGGGATGCACGTGGGAGTGGGCTCCCATGGTGCACTTTGCACCCCGCTGAGTACGCCAGGATAGCCTCTGCGTCTTTTTTGTACTCCGGAGAGCGCGCGGGAGCAACATCCACGTCTCATTTATACTCCGGAGAGTGCGCGGGATCGACATCCACGTCTTATTTATACTCCGGAGAGTACGCACAGGAGCAATGCCCATGTGTGCACGGGGTTCGCGTCTTGTTTATACTCCGTAGAGTGCGCAGGGATAGCATCCGCGTCTTGTTTGTACTCCGGAGAGTGCGCGGGATTGACATCCACGTCTTATTTATACTCCGGAGAGTACGCACAGGAGCAACGCCCATGCGTGCGCGGGGTTCGCGTCTTGTTTATACTCCGTAGAGTGCGCAGGGATAGCATCCACGTCTTTGTTATACTCCGGAGAGTGCGTGCGGAGGCAAGCCTCAATGCTACGTCTTATTTAGAGTCCGTGGACTGCGCGCGGAGGGAAGCCTCTGCGCGTTGCGGGCGGTGAGGTGCGTGCGGAGGTGGCCCTCGACGCTACGTCTTGTTTATACTCCGTAGAGTGCGTGCGGAGGCGTCCCTCCGCTCGTCTTTGTTTATACTCATACCCGTGTCTTTGACAGAGAGTGCGCGCGCAGATGCATGTCTTTGTTTATACTCATACCCGTGTCTTTGACGAAGAGTGCGCGCGCGGACGCGTGTCTTTGTTTATACTCATGCCCGTGTCTTTGAAGGAGAGTGCGCGTGCGGACACGTGTCTTTGTTTAGACTCATGCCCGTGTCTTTGACGAAGAGTACACGTGCGAACGTGTGTCTTTGTTTATACTCATGCCCGTGTTTTTGACGAAGAGTGCGTGCGCGAACGCGCGTCTTTGTTGTAGGAAACAAGAAAAATTCGTGCAAACGGTGAACTTTATTAAATTCCCGTTTGCGCGGGTGAGCAGTTACAAAAAGGGGAAATATCGACCACTAACCGCTATTAGGACGGGGGCGACCGCTAATGAGCCGCTGCTGCTGGGACAATTTTGTGCCCGAGGAGCACGAGACGCTCTCCGGGGGCTCCGCATCTGCACACCCGGCCTAGGTGCCTTGGCGAGCCACGTGGCATGGACCCCTGGCGCCAAGCTCTATGCGCCGAGCCATGTCCTGGTCGCCATGGATGATAATGATGGCCCGCAGTCCAGGAAGCTTCATGCACAAGAAACCGTGGTGCGGAACTGCCCCGAGAGTATTTAGGAGCGGCCGCCCCAACATGGCGTTGTAGGGGTATGCAATGTCGACCACGTTGAAGATGGCGTCTTCGCTCCTCACGTTGTCGTTTTGGCCGAAGGAGACTTGGAGGCATATCTGGCCCAAAGCGCGCAAAGGTTGCCCTCCAAAGCTTGCAACGGGATGCCTGAAGGGCCCAACCGAGTCCGAGGGATCCCCATCTGGTCGAAGGCCGCGGCGAACAGGATGTTCGCGGAGCTTCCTCCATCGACCAGGATGCGCCTGACCTCGCATCCTACTACGAGGACCCGGACGACCAGAGGGTCTTGGTGGGGAAACTCCACGCCCTCAGCATCAGTGGGCGTGAATGTGACTTCGTGTTGTGCCCACTCCGGCGGCGCCTGCACTGCGTATGCCGCGACGTGGTGCAGCCTCCTCGCGTAGGCCTTCCGTTGCCGCGCCGAGGCGAACTCCAACGAGGAGCCTCCGGAAATGACGTTTATGATCCTGCGCTGGGCTCCTTCCGGGGCTTGTAACTGCAGGAGGCCCTCCCGAGGTTTTTGCACATGGGCCTGAATTCGCAGGAGGCCTTCCTGGGGCTGCATTCCTTGGTCCTGGGGGTGTTGGACGTGGGCCACGACGGGCGCGCGTGCCTCCGGGTTTTTGTCCCTGGCGACGCTCTGCCGGAGCGCTGCGATAGTGGCGCAAGCTCGCGTGTCGTGGTTGCCCCAGCCATGGATTTCGCACCACTGCCTGTGGTGCTGGTCGCTGTACTCTTCGCGGGTTCTGTCGTCATGACCCCGGCCACGCCCCCGTCCCCGGCCCGGCGCCCTCTGCCTCCGCGACCTGCGGAGGCGTTATCTTCAGAGCCGCCCTCGATGTCAAAGACGTAACGAGGTTTCCAGGACTTCCGTTGGTCGCACTTGGGCCTATCGCCTGACGAGTCATTGTGTTGGGGATCTTTGCGTTCGGAGGCGCCCTTCGGCTGCTCCTGCTTGCGTTTACCTTTCGAGAAGCCCTACTTTGGTGAGCCTTCGCTCTTTGCCGAGCCGTCCGCCTTGTTGGTGTCGGAGTCATCATCGTGTTGCCGCCGTGCATCCTCTTCCGCTCTCGCGTACTCTTCCATCTTGTCGAAGAGCTTCGCGACCGTCTTAATGGGCTTGCGCGCGTTGTACTCGGCCATCGGTCCCGGTCGAAGGCCTTGTATTGTTGCGTTGATGACGGTTGTTTCGTTGACATCCTTGACCTGGCAACGTACTTTCGTGAAGCGCTTGAAATAATCCCGGAGCCTTTTCTCAGGTTTTTGCTTGACTGCGAAGAGCTGGTCCGCATCGATACGCTCGACGTAGTTTCCCTGGAAGCTGTTGTAGAGTCAATCGTGGATCTGTTCCCACGCGTAGATGGACTGTGGTTCAATGGTGAAGAACCAGGACAGCGCCACCCCTTGTAACGCGAGAGGGAGTCCTTTTGCCTTTGTGGTGTCGTCTCCGCCAGCGGCTTCGATAGTGGTCTCATACACGCGCACGAATTCTCGCGGGTCGGAGTCGCCCTTGTACACCTCGATGACGCTCGAGAACTTGAAGTCCTCAGGCCATGCCGCCTGCTGTAGGCCCTCGGAGAGCGAGGACTCCGGGTCTACGCGACGTAATGGGACGCGACTGGACGTAGGGGCGTCGCGGCTATCCGCCCTCTCCGGAGCGGGTTCGGATGCCACCGCCGAGGGGGCGTGTTGGCTCCGAGCCTCCTGCATGTCTCGCACAGCTTCGTGGAGGTCTGTCAGCTCCCGCTGAAACGCGATGAGGGCCGCCAGCAGGGCAGTCTCCACCGTGGACGTGGCTGGGGCCGTCAGTGCGCCTGGCGGTGCGACCGGCATAGCGGTGACCACGGCCTGCGCGCCCAGGATGCCCGCCGTGTTGTCCTGGAGGACCCTGGAGCGGTGACGAGGTCCGCGTCGTCGCTGGGACCATTCACCGCTTCTGCGCCGGGTGGGAAAGTGGATGCGCCTGCGTTGCCATCGCCGGGGTTGGTCGTCGGGGCGGTGTTGGTGGAGTCTGGTGGCGCGACGATGTTGGCGGGATCGGGCGTTGTGTCGCTGGTGGCGGGGTTATTCGTCGCAGCGGTGGCGGGGTTGGGCGTCGCGTCGGTGGCGGGGTTGGGCGTCACGTTGTGAACGTCGGTGTTCATGGTCATCACACCCGCACCGCCGCCCGTACCTACAGCTGCTAAAGCCAAAGCCCTGGTGTTGACGCGAGACTTCGCCGCTTTCGCCTTCTTCTTCTTCGCCGCCGACGGTGAGGCTTTCTTTGGTGCCATCCTCCTTCGGATCTGGAGGCTTGCTCTTGTCCTCCCCATGGATAGCGCCAACTGTCGTGGTTACAGACCAAACAGAGAGAGAGTATGGTAGTGGGGAGTTAGGTGAGTAAATGGCTTAGGGCTTCTCCCCATGGCCTGTGTTACATATATACATCCATATGGGGAGTGCTTTTACAATAATACCCTTACATCTGAGTATTCCTCTCAGGGGTATTCATGTCATTATACATGCCCCATTTTGGGCCTTACATTCCTCTAGCAGGCCTGCTGGGCTTAGGTGGGGGCCACCCCTACAACAGTAAGCTTTTCAAATATATTCTTGACTTCGGTGAGTCAAGAAAAGCTGTGGAATATTTCAAAATAAAATACAAAACTTGGTTTAGACTTAGCCAAATGGTTAGGTGGTGGGTGCTTGCTGGCATGCATTGTAAAAGGCTGAGTCCATATGTGTTGTGCATAATGTGTTCCACGCCTAGTGTTAAGGAAGTTGTTGTAGGGGTGGCCCCCACCTAAGCCCAGTCGGCCTGTTAGAAGGTTGTAAGGCCCAAAATGGGACATGTATAATGACGTTAATGCCCCTGAGAGGGATACTCGAGTGTAAGGGTATAATTGTAAAACACTCCCTATGTGCATATGTATATACATATATGATCCAGACCATGGGGGAAACCCTAAGCATTGCTCACCTAACTCTCCACTACCATACCTCTCTCTCTGTTTGGTCTGTAACCACAATAATTGGCGTCGTCCGTGGGGAGGACAAGAGCAAGCCTCAAGATCTGAAGAAGGATGGCACCGAAAAAAGCTTCATCATCGGCGGCGAAGAAGAAAAAGGGGGGGGGGGGCGACAGAGTCCCGCGTCAACACCAGGGCCTCGGCATCGGCAGTCACGGGCGTGGACGACGGTGCGGGTGCGGCAGCCACGAACGTCGACGCTCATGGCACGACGCTCGACCTCACCACCACCAGCGCAGCGGTCGACCCCGCCGTGCGCGTGACGGCGGACCCCACCCCACGCGCGACGAGCGACCCTGCCGCTGGCGCGACAGTTGACACCAGCAACACCAACCGGGTAGTCGGAGGCGGTAGCGCCGGCGCCCATAATGGTACGGCCGCCGTCCCTATACGCGGTGCGGGAGCGGCGGGCGATCTCGGCGGCAACACTGGCCTCGTCACCGACACCGGTCCATCGCACCGGCGCATCGGGCAACCCGGGAGCGCAAGCCGTGGTCGTCGCTGTCCCGGCAGTGCGACCAGGTGCGCCAATTGCCCCGGCTACGCCAACGGTGGAGAGCGCCCTGCTGACGGCCATCGGCACACTCCAGCGGGAGTTAACGGATCTCCGAGGAGCTGTGCAGGATATGCAAGAGGCTCAGAGTCAGCAGACCCCGCCAGTGGTCGCGCCGTAGCCCACGCCAAAACGGGCAGATAGTCGCGACGCCCCCACATCCAGCCGCGTCCCGCTGCGACGTGTGGACCCGGAGTCCCCACTCTCTGCGGCCCTGCTTCAGTCGACATGGCCAGAGGACATCAAGTTCCCTAGCACCATCGAGTCGTACAAAGGTGACACAGACCCTCGCGAGTTCGTGCGTGTGTACGAGACCGCCATCGAGGCTGCAGGTGGGGACGACACCACAAAAGCGAAGGGACTCCCCCTCGCGTTACAGGGAGTGGCACTCTCTTGGTTTTTCACCATAGAGCCGAACTCCATCTACGCATCGGAACATATCTGCGACCACCTCTACAACTTCCAGTCGAGCGCGTCGACGCGGATCAGCTCTTCGCTGTCAAGCAAAAATCCTTGGAGAAGCTCCTGGACTACTTCAAGCGCTTCGCGAAGGTCCGCTGCAAGCTCAAGGATGTCAATGAGACAACCATCATCAACGCGGCGGTACAGGGCCTCTGCCCGGGGCCGCTGGCCGAATACAGTGCGCAAAAGCCAATCAAGACAGTGGCGAAGCTCTTTCACAAGATGGAAGAGTACGCCAGAGCAAAAGAAGATGCGCGGCGGCGCCAAGGTGACGACTCCGACACCAATCAAGCGGAGGGCACGACGAAGAATGGAGACTCCCCAAAGAAAGGCTCCTCAAAGGGCAAGCGCAAGCAGGAGCCATCGAAGGATGCTCTCGAGCGCAAGGATGCCCAGCACAAGGACTTGTCGGGCGACAAGCCTAAGCGTGGCCAACAGAAGTCTCAGAGAGCCCGCTACGTCTTCGACATTGAGGGTGGCTCCGAAGACAATGCCCCCACCGGCCACGGCGGTAGGGCTCATCTGGGCCGGGGGTGGGGGCGCGGCCGGGGTCGCGATGATAGGACTCGCGCGGAATACGACGACCAGCACCGCGGCTAGTGGTGCGAGGTGCATGGTCGAGGCAGCCACGACACGCGCGCATGCACTGCCATCGTGGCACTCCGACTAGGGGTGAAAACAGATCGCATATTTCTCGACCGACCGACCGCCGAATCCGAGTCGGTTCGAATTCGGATAGTTATGTCAGATAATTATCAGATTCGGAGTCGGATTCGGATAGTTGTTTTCGGATACGGATTCGGAAAAGAACTATCCGACGGATACGGATACTATCTGGGATTTTATCGGATAATACCCGGATATATTTTTTGGATATCCGGATTCGGATAGTTGGCTGCTTGTCATGTGTTTGCTAGTTTTTGTTGATCCTCTTAGTGCAACAGATTCTCTTGTTCTTTTAGTTTTTGTTGATCCTTCCCTGTGTACATGTGTGTATGTGAGATGGTGCAAAGGAGAGAAGCAGGAGTATTTGGGATCACATAAGAATGTTGAGAAATCCATCACTTTGGTGGTATTGTCCAGTTGGAGAAGCCTTTTGTATATGCCTTTTGTACTAGTCTATATATGCTTTTTGTTACATTAGATTACATTACATTTTCTACCCGTTTATATATGCCTTTTGTATTCCTATGTAATATCCGACGAGATATTCATTATCGTATTCGCATCCGCTCTGTATTCATTCCGTATCTGTGATCGATACTATCCGGATTTGTATTCGTATCCGGCACTATTTGTATTCGACTCCGAATCCGAGAAAAAAAATATAGGATAGGATATGGAATAAGGAATATTCGATCGAATTCGACCCGTTTTCACCCCTAACTCCGACAGAGCGTCGCCAGGGATAGAAACCTCGAGGTGCGGCTGCCCATCCACTACAAGAAACTTGTTAATCCATGACGGATTCTCGGTGACGGATCTGGAGACTGTCACTGACAGACGCAATCCGTGACGATAATTTTTTTTCCGTCATGGATGTGCACCAGTGGATATTCCCGGCCCGCTAACTCGTGACGGTTTTATCCGGACCGTCACGGTGTATGATTTTAAATTCGTCATACTCTAGTTAGCCCAAAACAATAGGCCCGCTATCATGATTGCAAAAAGAATCAAACCCAAAAGCCGATTTGTTAAATTATTTGAACCAAATAATTTTATTACTTTGTTGCATGTATATGGTACATATGGTAAAACTAAAAATATTCTGCATATATATGGTGCGGCAGGGAAAAAAATGCTTGGGAACGCATATATTGTGCAGAAGGGAAAAAATGCTTTGGAACAAAAAAAATTCTGCAGCACACGGGATTTGAATCCAGCACCTGGTGCAGACCAACAAAATGTCTTACCACTGAGCTATTGGTTCTATGTGACTAAATGTGCTATTGAGTACTTTTATTTATTTTCTGCTCGTGTTTTTTGCGACTGGTGTGTGCGTGTGCCGTAGCTACTTACTGATCCACGTTGGCCCATCTGTCAGCACAAATGTTTAAATGGTAAATAAATTAAAAAACAAGTTGCACCAACTGGAGATCGAACCCAGCACCTGCAGGTTGAAAACAACTAGACTTACCACTGCGCTAGTCATTCAGTTGTGTACGAGTAGTATTCTTTATTTCTTTTGTTCTGTATATGCATGAGTATGTTTCCTGAATCCACCTCCTCGCTTCGAACATAGGAAAACACTTCGAGTCTTGAACACCGCCGCCGATGGCGAGGTTAGGCAGGAGCCGCGTTGCCGCTGCCCACCATTGCCGCGCCGTCCAGCAAAGCCGCCCTCCAACGCCATCCTGTAGCCGCCCTCCAACGCCATCCTGTAGCCACCCTCCAACGCCATCCAACGCCGCCCAGCAAAGCCGCCCTCCAACGCCATCCTGCAGCACCGCCGCCCTCCATTGCCGCACCAACGAGAGATGCCGAGTACGGCCATGCGTCCACCTGGTGACAGATCCAACTGTTGAGCGGACTCCTACAGCCTCGAGCACGCCTGAAATCGTCAATCGCTAAGCACCTGCCTCCTGCCCGAGGAGATCCCCATCTGCCTCACCTGAACACCTGCCGACAGCCAAGGTATATCTCTTCTATTTTTTTTGTTGATTTTGTTGGATGTAGCGTTTGAATTGGTGCAGTTTGCTCATTGTGGTTTATCTGCAATGTTTGATTAGATGGATAGAAGTTGGGTGCATAGCAGACTATTTTCCCCTGAATACATTGATGGTGTCAAAGAATTTATGAGTTTCATTCAAGGGAAATTCAATGAGAATGTTGAAATTCTATGCCCCTGTAGCAGATGCCTTAATTAGAAGCACCTAAGACAGGCTGTTGTGAAGAAGCACATACTGATGAATGGCATGGAAACTACTTATACTCGGTGGATTCATCATGGAGAAAGCTTAGATGTCAATGTTATTGAGCATCCTATTGATATGCATGACAATGATGATGGTTCCACACATGGGGTAGGTGTGACAGAGGATGACAACTATGGCGATCGTTTGGAAGGAATTTTAGGAGACCTACAGACTACAGTGGCACAAGCAAGACCGGATTTAGAAAATAAAGTTGGTGCTGAAGAACCTCGTGATAAAGAGTCATTTTTGAAAATTGTCATGAGAGAGGCAAAGCGTCAACTTTATCCCAGCTGCACCAAATTTTCAAGGTTCTCATTTGTGGTAAGGCTTCTTCATATGAAGTCATTATATAGGATCAGCAATTCTACTTTTTCTGCACAAATGAAGGTATTGGCTGAAGCTTTCCCAGAATTTAATACACTCCCAAAATCATATGATGAAGCAAAGAGTCTTCTAAAGGAACTAGGTCTTGGATATGAATCAATACATGTGTGCTACAATAATTGTGTGCTGTTCAGAAAGGAATATGCCAAGCATGACAATTGCCCGGTTTGTGGTCTCTCGAGATGGAAAGACGCAGAAAGAAAGAAGATTCCACAAAAAGTGTTGCGGCATTTTCCATTGGCACCTAGGCTAAAGAGGATGTTTTCGACCAAAGAAGCATCAGAAGCGGCACAATGGCACAAGTTAAAGCGGCAACCCATTGAGAAGAATATGAGCCACCCAGCTGATGGTGAGGCATGGCAAGATTTCGACCGTGAATATCCAGATTTTGCAAAGGATGCAAGAAACCTTAGACTTGGCCTAGCTACTGATGGGTTCAATCCTTTTTCAGAAAAGAACACAAAATATAGCATGTGGCCTGTGCTTGTTGTGCCATACAACCTAGCTCCGTGGGAATGCATGGAGGAGTCAAACTTTATGATGGCTTTGCTTATTCCAGGTCTGAAATCACCCGGGAAGGACTTTGATGTATTTTTAGAGCCTCTTGTAGAGGATTTACTTGAGCTTTGGACAGGTGTCAATACTTATGATGCTATTACTGGCAAATCATTTACACTTCGTGCTGCAGTTTTGTGGTGCATCCATGATTACCCAGCTTTGAGCACTCTTTCAGGGCGTACCACAAAGGGCTATTTTGCATGTCTCCATTGTGACAAGCATCCTCTTTCATATGGCCTAAGGAGCAAAATTGGTTATTTTGGGCACTTCCGTTTCCTTCCAAAGGAACATCCTTTGAGGAGAAACAATGAGTTTGCCGGACTTCACGAAAGCAATGATCCACCAGGTAAATTCTGTACGGAAGAGCTGCTGGCTGAATTGGAGAGAGTTAAAGACGTTAGACCTGGGAAGCCAGAAGGAACTGGGAAAAGGAAGCGTTCCAACTCTAAAGGGGGTCATGTGGAAATTTGGAGCCGGATGGTTAGTTTTTGGAAGTTACCATATTGGAAAAACTTGAAGGTGAGACATAATCTTGATGTGATGCACATTGAGAAAAACATATGTGAGAACCTAATTGGGACAATTCTCAATATAATGGGCAAGACAAAAGACACAGTTAAAGCTAGGCTAGATTTGAAAGATTTGGGAATTAAAAAGGAGCTGCAATTTAGAGGGGATGGAGATTCATGTGAGATGCCTCATGCTAGATATACCTTGTCCACTGAACAGAAGAAGGCTTTTTGTGGTTTTTTACGAAAGGTCAAGTTTCCAGATGGATTTGCTTCCAACATCTCAAGATGTTTAAATGCTGAGGGAACAACGGTACAAGGGCTAAAAACACATGATTGTCACATTCTCTTGCAAAGAATTTTGCCAACTGCCATGAGGATTTCTAGACAGGGATATTTATGAAGCAATAGCTGAGTTAGGGAAGTTTTTTAGGGAATTGTGCAGCAGAACTCTTAACAAGGATGTGCTGGTTGAAATGAAGAAAGAAATCCCTATAATTTTGGTGAAGCTTGAGAAAATTTTCCCTCCAGCTTTCTTTGATGTGATGATACACCTTGCTGTACATTTACCTGATGAGGCATTGCTCCGGGGTCCTGTGCAATATGGGTGGATGTACCCAATTGAAAGGCAGCTATATACTTTGAAGCGATATGTGAGGAATAGGTCACGACCAGAAGGTTCAATTGCCGAGGCATATATTGCTGATGAGTGTCTGACATTTTGCTCTAAATACATGGACGATGTTGAAACAAGATTTAATCGGGAGCCAAGAAATAAAGGTTTCTCCAATGAAGAAGCTTATGGTGTTGATGTTTTTGGGCATGGAGTTAATTTTACTTCTGCACCTGAATTTGTATATGATGAAAATGGCATTGATCAAATGGTGTGGTTTGTGCTGAACAACTGTGCACAAGTTGAGAATTACGTCAAGTATGTTCTATATACTTACTTCTGTACATCTATTTGCTTCCAACATACGCTAATTTATATTTTTTTGCAGCACGTTCAGAGATGAGTTAGAGAGACAAGGGGTGCCTAACATTGAAAGAATGCTTCGACAAGGATTTCAGACCTGGTTTAGGAACCATGTTAGTGTTCATTGTCAACTTATATATTGCATATATGGCTATATGCTAACTTCTATTTTTCTGATATATGTGTGTTGCATGCATGTGGCAGATCTTAAAGTTGCATAGTACTAATCCAGAAGAGGTGGATGTTGATCTCTTTTCCTTGGCATGGGGTCCTGATTTCAGAGTTAGAAAATACTCCTCGTGCATAGTGAATGGTGTGCGGTTTAACACTGTTGACCGTGACAAGAACAAGAAGACACAGAACAGTGGAGTAATGTCACAAGCTACACATAACGGACAGTTGATTGATTTTTTTGGAAACATAAAAGAGATAATTCAGTTGGACTATAACTTAGAGGAGAGGTCCGTAGTTTTGTTTAAGTGTGACTGGTTTAAACTGGATGGGAAGAGGACTGCACTTAAAGATGATGGCTTTTTTAGAAGCGTCAATGTTGGAAGTCTGTGGTACAAGGATGATTGTTTTATATTGGCCACTCATGCTAGGAAGGTTTTCTATTTGCCAGACACAAGGCTAGGTGAAAATTGGCAAGTTGTACAGATATTTGACCATAGGCATCTTTACAATGTAAGTCAGATTGAGGTTGTACAATATAATGCTGATGCATATCAAGAGGACGAGTACTATGATGAGGGTCTGCGACAAGCAGTTTCTGACATTACATATGATAAGCCTTTAAACAGAGACGATGAGCGAGGCCCTGTTTTTGAAGCTGCTGAAATTGTTCGGTTGATGAAAGAGTCTAGGAAAGAAGTGAATGTCATTGGTGATGAAGATGAAGAAGACGACACACTTATGGAGTATTTTTGCGAAGAAGATGACACACTTATGGAGGTCGACAGTGACGACGAATAGCTGTTCTGTTGCAAGGATCTGTTGTAATTTTATGTTTTAATATTTTGTTGTAAGGGACACCCTGTTTGAAGTTTAGACCATGTTTGTATTTGAGACCCCAATTTGTATTTGAGACCATGTTCTACTATTTGAGACCATGTTCTGCTATTTGAGACCTCAGATAGGCTCAATTTGTATTTGAGACCATGTTCAGCTATGGAATTTCTGTATAATTTCTGTTTAGTTTTGGTTCAGTGCCAAACTGACCAATGGTTGTCAGATTTTTTTTTCAAGTCTTGGTTCACTGTTGGATGCAAAAATTTCACAGCTAGGTAGTTCTTGACATGCCAAAACTAGCACTTGCATTGTCAATCAGCATGTTCATTCCAGAAGTCATTACAAAGAAGTCATTACAAAGATAGGCTCATTTCACTGGGCCATTGCCAATCACAGGAGTCATTACAGGATTCATGAAATGCACTTGCATTGTCAATCAGCAGGTTCATTCCAGAAGTCATTACAAAGATAGGCTCATTTCACTGACATTACTAACACACCTAGTACAACAATGGCAACAAGAAATGCATTGATAAATAGCAGCGCCTGTCCTATATTGATGATCTTTGACATCTTCGTGTCCACTGATTGCATCAAGGCAACTTGAGTCTTCACATCATCTAGTCCATTCTGCATACACATTTTCCTTGGGCATTTGAACAGAATTTGACTCAATCATCTATTTATATTTGTCAGCAAACAAATAGAACTTGCAGCACTTGCAGCACTTAGACCTATTACTGCAGGGGGAAAATGTCAGGAGTCAGTGACTGACAGTAAAATCAATTTGGCATTTGGCATCACAGATTATAACCAACATGTCAGAATTCAGATAGCAGGTTTCAGTTGCAGGGAGTGAGCCACCGGTGAATGGCAGGGCCCGGCCGCCCGAGCTGGTCAGCTACGCGCCGCTGCAGCGGCCCAGGTGCGTGCCACCGCGGCTCCTAGATGCACGCCCCGCAGCCACCGGCCACCGCGAGATGCGCACACGGCCGCTCCCCGGTTTCCCACGCTGCCGCCGCGCCTTCTGCGGCCAGATGCGCGACCCGCCGCTTTCCGGATGCCCGCGCCGCCGCTGGCCGCCGCTCCCCAGATGCCCGCGCTGCCGCCGCCCGCCTGCAACTACAGAGCCGCCAGATGCTCACCCTACCGCCGTCGAAACGGGGTCCTCTGACGTTGCGTAAAGCAACGTCAGAGTGCAGTTGCCAAATCTGAACCGCTCGATGAGAAATGGACGGCTCTCAGATCTGGTTACAGTAATTTTTACTGTAGCAGAATCAGATCTGAGCCGTCCATTTCTCATCGGGCGGTTCAGATGCAACTGCACTCTGACGTTATTCGGTTCCGCCGCCGTCGCCGCCAACCTGCACACCGGCTGCCGCAGCGGCCCACACCTGAGGGAGAGCTCGATAAGGGTCCGACAGTTATCCATTTAGACTGGGTCAATGACTGGTGGGCCACACTGAATCTATTATGCTCAAATCTCGTACAAACATGGCAAACTGAGTTTAAAAACGTTTGAAAAAATTGTAATACACCAATCCAACCTCTAAAAACTGCACTCCAACATGGTACGTAAAGATGGTTCAAATTTCATATAAAACTTAACCAAATATGTGTACATTCGAGTTAAACCTAATGGAGAATTTGGAATTGAATTAGCTCCAACATCCATTATATAAATCCAATCATGGTCGGTACTTAATTGAAATTAAAGAATTAATGTAGCCTGTTTGGAATACGGAATTTTCTCGTTCCTGCGTTATTTATATGAAATTGAACCGATTCATATGAAGTTCACCAATACATTGTCCCTAAAGGATCGATGACTATCTCCTCATTGGTCGAGCTATCATTCATCTATACATGTTAACAAAATAATGTTTGTAATTTAATAATACCCAAAGTTCTAATATGAAGAGTACAAATTCTTTCGTAGGCCCTCTTTGGCAGGGCTCCTCTGGCTTTGGCTTCGTGCTACAGTAGCCGGAGGAGCGAGAGGCACAAGAGCCACAAATCGTTATTGAAGACCGTACCAAGTCATATTGATATATTTGATTATAAGAGAAATTATAGGTCAAAATATGTTCTTGAAGACTGTACCAAGTCAAATCGCGCCTTATGACTGATTTGAAACCGACAATAAATTGCTAATTCCTCTTCCATATCTACCATACCTAAATAGGAGATCCCCACTAACAGATTTCTCTGTAATTTCCTTAAGCCACGTCACCTCAATAATCTCTCCTTCACGTCTTCCAAGCACAACCGAAGCATTGACAAGCACAACTGAGGTGTCGCCATCCGTTTTGAATCCAGGTGCGCGAATTGAATAGCCGTCGCCGTCTGCTTGGCTCCTGCGCCTGTCCCGCTTCCCGCACCCACGAGGCCACATGCCTTTAAATCTGACCCGTCCTCCATAGCTACTCCCTCCCTGATGAGGCGATGAAACCAATGACAGATGAGCCCCATCCCACCCTTCCACTAGTTTCCTCGCCTTCCGGCCATGCTCGCTGGCCACATCGCCACCGCCCTCCCACATGCCCCCAGACATCTCGGTGATGTCGCGTCCGATCTTGGTCCCGGATTTGAAGAAGAGCACATCGCAGAGGAAGATCTTAGCACGAAGCTGAGGGATCACACACATCATTGTCTTTATTCTCCCACTTCATATCCCTCTTCGGTTATAAGTCATTATAATCGTGCCTTATTGTCCACCAGTCCACGGCTGTTAAAAACGGAAGCTGGAACGAATGCGCGACCTCTGTTTTGGCTTTTCCCGTGGCCTTTGTTTTCTTTTTCTTTTTGATAAGGCGGCCTTTGTTTTCACTGAAAGGGGCCGCCGCTTTTCCCTCCACGAGCGCCAGACGAAATATTTCCAAGAGCGAATTGACTCTACTACCCATATGCGCACACAAAATTAACTGTAACTTGGTATTTGTTGTGCCATCCTTCCATCCAAATATAGGGTCGGCACCAACCCTAAATCCCCAATTCCCATCTCAGCCGCCTCCATCCACCACTCCACGGCCACGCATCAAGCTCCGGGGTTCCTGCCTCCAGGGCCGTCGACGTCGCCCGCCGCCAGGGCTCCTGCCGCCAGGGCCGTCGCCCGCCGCCAGGGCTCCTGCCCCCAGGTCCGTCCCCCGCCTCCAAGAACGCCGCCACCACCATCGCTGCCTCCAAGAACGGCGCCACCACCGTCGCTGCCTCCAAGAACATTTACTGATGTCGACGAAGGGTGGACCGAAGAAAGCACAAGGACGTCGGATACCAGGTATAGTCCTGCTTACATCATCTCATTATTGAATATTTACTGTTCGTGTTCATGTTTTGTGGCTGATTGGTGCGGGGATCCAATATACAAGGTGTTTTGTCGGACTGGCCTAAGAAATCTCTAACTCAGTGTACAGATAGCAACCAGGCTGTGCAGATGGTTCATGATAAAAATCATTTGAGGTTGCTTTGCTTGTTGTTAGAACGGACTTGCTAGTGATGTATTTTTAGGAGTGCTATTTTGGATTCTGTGATTTTGTTGTTCCACAAGTTAGTACTGCTACATGAACCTTCACTGAAAAACTAAGTATTCAAACTAATTATTTAATGATTGCAGTGAGGTATTTTTAGGAGTGGTATTTCGGGTTCTGTGATTTTACCTAACCACCAACTTAGTACTGTTACATGAACCTTCACTGAAGTACTAATTAGTATTCACACTAATTATTTACTGATTGTAGTGAGCTATTTTTTGGAGTGCTATTTTGGTCATGAACTATCTAATATTATTAATATGTTGTTCATGTTTTCTGTCATCTTAGAACCGTCGCTGCATCCATATGAAATGGTGCGCCTGAAAGAATGCATGAGGAACAGTGCAAGGCTGAAGGAACTTGGAATTCCTGATTACAACCAAGTGTGTGCAAACAATGTTGCCATTCATTCTGACAAGAATCAAAGTGGACACTCTGAGTCTGAGTACGATCCTTTACAGGATGATACCGGTGAAGGAGATTTGATTGATGATGAGAATGCTAAGGTGCTAATGTCTTAACTTGTTTTTCTTCCTAATTCAATATAACTCTCTAATACTATGTTGACTAATCCATGCTTTCATTTCTAGCAGTACTCTAAGGAGAAGACTCGCAAGAAAACTAACAACCAAACTTCAAGCATGCACCCTGGTGGAGTCAAGTTTCGGTCTCGTAAGAGAGTTTTTGCAGACCAAACATCTCCTAGAGTTACAAGGTCAAAGAAAAGCATTGCCCAGCAAGATGCAAGTCTGACACCAAGTGACATTTGTGTGCCACCTCCATCGCAAGCTAATGAGAGCCACGCTGGAGAACTCGTTGGCAACTTAGATGACCACACACAGGCTGCTGTTGAAGGCCAGTTCTACTGCTACATTACTTAGTTTCATTCCATTACCATGAGTCAGCTATGAAAAATGTTGAACCTGCTGTTTGAAGTTTATCTATGTTCTGTACCTGTTTATCTAAGTTTAATGCTTGTTTAGCTTGTGAAAATGTTAACTAGAGTTTTAGGTATCAAAAATTCATTGAACCAATTTTCACAGTTTTCTGGTAACATGCTCTATGCAGGAAAATTTTGAAATATGTTGTTTGACACTAAAAAGTGGGCTGGACCTGGTTCAGTTGGTCTAAGCTTGTTTTGTTTGTCCTTTTTGTATATGATGCTTTATATATCCAAATGTGATGTAATTTATGCAGTATGCTAGTTACAGCATGTATGTGCTGCTGTATTTTTTTGGGCATCAGATTTGTATAGCACATAGCCTTTTCCTTTTTGTGCCTTGTTTACTAGGTAACATGATGAACTCACCCTTAATTACTGCCATTATTTTTAGGTGATATCTCTGCCCTACTTGAAAACACTCACATGACCACTGGGGCTGATGCAATTGCCCAGCCTAATCAGCACAGCCGTATGGACGATGGAGGTGACGGTTTCTTACTGTCATTCTATAAGTTCTGTTTGTATGATGAATGCATTCTTACTGGCTGCCCTTTTTAGATGGCTTCACCCAGCATGATGACAACACCCTCGTGGCTGACGTAGCTGATGGCATTACCCAACATGGTGACGACAACCAGATTACCAACGAAGGTGATAGCACTACTAGGGATGTGAACAGTAATGACGAACCAGTGTCGTCACTGAAGATGCCACATTCGTCATAGATTATAATTTGTGACAAATTTGTGACGAAATTTATTTCGTCATGGAACACGCGTCACATTTGTCGTACCGTGACGAAATTATATTTTTCGTCATAGAACTGCTTTTGTTCAATGACGAAAGGGTCCCCGTCATAAAACACACTCTGTTTTATGACGATCGGTTTTTGTCATGGATAGGGCTGTTTGTTGTCATAAACAGCCGGCACCTGCTGTAGGCCAGCGTGGCGGCTGACGTGACTGGTCCACGTGGCGGCTGACGTGGCTTGTCCACGTGGCGGATGGCGTGGCAGCTGACGTGGCGACGGACGTGGCAACTGACGTGGCTGGTCCACGTGGTAGCTAACGTGGCTGTTACCGTGGCAGCTGACGTGGCTGGACCACGTGGCGCGATTTTATTGGACCGCGTGGCGCGATTTGGTTCGCCCACGTGCCTCCTTTTTATTGGACCACGTGGCTTAAGTTCGTCACTTGCAAATTCGTCACAGAAAGCACTTGCAAATTCGTCACAGAAAGACCATCAATTTCATCATAGAGGCCCATATGGTTATTTCATCACAGACATCACAATTTTCAAATATTCAAATGACCCACAATTCCATAACTAAATAGATCCAGTATTCCAGTGACCATACAACTCAATGAACAATACTCAACTCAGTCATCATCACATTCCAACTAGTTCACAGAAACAACTCAGTTCACTATCTCAGTTCACAGACTTGAACCAACTCAGTTCACAGAACAAATTCACAGCACAGAATAAACTTAAGTTCTCGACCACAAAACAACCACCAGCAAGGACTAGCAACCACCACCAGCTCACATGCCTAAGAAGAGTTACCATTGTTCAAGGCCAAGATACGGCGAAGGAGCGCATTGTTCTCCTCCATTGCCTAGTTATTTTTCTCTGTTAGCTTCTTGTACTCCTCCAACTCCTTTTGGGTCCTCGCCAGCTTTTCCTCAGCTTCTTCGCTTTTCTTCTTGAGGTCCTCGAGTTCTCCTTGTAGAGCAGCCGAAGCTTGTTTTTCAGCTGCTAGTTCTTCCTGAAGCTCGCTTTCATTCGATGAAGATGATTTTGAGGGGGCGGCCGTTTTGATTCCAACATTCTTCAAGAAAGTGTTGTTGTTGCTGTTCTGGGAGAGCACCTTGGAGACCACCTGTGCACTGGTAACCGGTGTCTCACCTTCAGCAGCAGGTTCTGCCCTCAAAGCTTCCATATCAGACTGAAAATGTCCCAGGAACAATCATTAGTTGGACAGACATGAGAAATAGCAAACAGATGTAACAAACAGATGAATCACTGTCAAGAAGTTAAATTAAATCCAGTAGATTACTGCAAAACCAAGATCCCAACTATCGATGTAAACCACACACACAAAAAAAACATAAGAGAAAATCAGGGTCAGTGATGACCTATTGGCATTATTTGGGGCTGGGTCCACCGAATTCAGTGGCACCCATGATTTCATGTTTTCTGTTCGGTGGCATTGTGTTATAATCAGTGCCCAGTGCGGAACCATAACATGTTATTACATGCTACCCTTTATATTTCTTGAAAATATATCTATATTCACTTGCATTTCTTTCATTTTTAAATACTTTGTGTTCATAAACAGTTATAACTTTTAAGTAGCCATTCTGGTTTGTTTACCAGCTGAGCTGTATATGTTTGTCACCAAGTTCTGAGCACTTCTTAGGTTGATAATGAATAAATCTTAATCTGAGTAGTAGTGTATCAGCCTCACCTTTGCGTTCTGTTTGATAACTCTTCAACCCATTTTGTTAGTCTAAGAAGTTCATAATATTGAGATACTGAAATCCATATATAACTCAATTTCATAATTTGCACAGCAAAATGAGCACAACTTTTAGCATCACTAAGTCCACTATGTTAGCTACGGTTAGCAAATAGACTTTAGCCAAGTCGCATCAGGTTTTATCAGAAATTTAGACCAAATGAGCTGAATGACATTATCTAAAAGCCGAGGCAGAATGACATTATCTAAAAAATGAGCCAAGTCCACTATGTGCTGTCTGGGATATTTTGAACACACAACATTGTTGTTGGAAACAGCACAAGCATCTTAAAGGCACAAAGAAACAGATGTAGGGACTTACAACTGCTTCTCTTGCCAGTTCACTCAGACCATGTTTGGAGCTGGTATGGCAGGTCTTGAAGGCCTCCACCGCATCAAGTTCTTCAATTTGTTGTGTGCTGGGTTCTGCATTGTTCCTCTTCTCCTTCTGTTAGGTAGGTAATCATTTACAGCAAAGTTCTGTCAGACAAATACGAAAGAATTTTTTGGATGAAATAAATAGGTAATAGTACAAGGTAATCTTTACTTACATATGCATGTAAGTGTGCGACATAGCTGCGAGAACCCGTAGCTTGATGATACTTGACATTACTGCGATTCTGCTTGTTCTTTTCACATGATTGCTACAAGAGAAGGAACTTGTTAGATAAGATCATATGTTTACAATGAGAAGAGCCTCTGCAAACTGAATATGAAAGAAGAATCTACGATAAGATACCCATACCATGTTCTTTGGATCAGACCACTTTGCAACAAGTGCCCTCCACTGTTCATCAGTCATACTAGCAACAGGAGAAGTAGTCCTAATCTCATTTGCAGGTACACCATTGAAGTATTTCTGCTTCAGCCGATAACGCATTTGTCGCACCCCCAACCGCAATACATCGGTGCATGCTTCCTCTGTTGGCTTGTGTTTTGTGTTAATGGCCAATCGCCCCTAGTGATATGAAATTTGCATCGTTAGTGAGTCAATTCAGGTCATGTGATATCATAGTGTAGCATAGAAAGAGTAATGCACTTACAGATAGCTTTCCCACAAAGTCTTTGTAATATTGTTCGTCTTTCTTGTACTCTTTCCAATGAGTTAGGACAGGAACCTTATCTCGAATGATGACACCAGCCTCTGATGCGAACTTGGCAGCTTGAACAGGTTCTTGTGGCCTTTTTTGCCTTCAGCAACAGCTATGGGCATTCTCCTTCCCATAGATCTTGTCATCCTTTCCAGCAGTATTCCCTTGGTTGGTGGCCTGGGTCTCCTTGGGGGTCGCTGTGCGGGAGCTACAGAATATAATTTTTATTTAGATGGTTAAGTTTCATGCAAAACAGCAAAAGTGATGTCATATTTGAATGTCAAAGAAACTATAACTTGCCTTCAGTGGATTGGGTTTGATCCCCAATCTGGTCTTCACCACCAGCTACATTGTCTTCACCAGCAGCTACATTGTCTTCACCACCAGCTACATTGTCTTCAACACTAGCATCATTGTCTTCAACACCAGCATCACCATCTTGAGGCAACTCTTCATCTTGCACATGTCTCTGTGAAGTTAGTTGCCTTTTGTATGCTCTTGTTGAGACCCCAGGAGTTATCTCCTCTGCTCGTTGAGCTGCCCTCACTCTCTTTGGTTGCCTGACTCCTGGCGCCATGTTGGGATTTTTCTTCTTCCTCTTAGTACAGAGGGTTTTCACATATGTTCGTTGAGGAAACTGATAAAAAAACAACTTGTTAGTGAGCTGCATCTATAAGCAAGTGCATATATTAAAGAACAGATATGCAGGAAACAACATAAAAATGCAATGCAAATATCCTCCCAACCCACACAAGATAGAAGAAGCACCTCGATTGCGAGGGGTTGTGGCTGCTCATCAGATTCAGTGTCATCATCATCACTATCTCCTTGAACATCATCTTCAAGGAGATACTCCGATGAGTCAGAATCTTCAGAATTTGATTTCTTGTTTGCTGATTTTTTCCCCTTCGTTGTTGCAGGTTGTGTACACGATTTATTAAAAGAGGAAGCTAGACCATTGATCCCAAGTTCTTGCAACTTCCTTAAATTCTCCGCCACTTGTTTACCCCGGCTTCTTTCGTATTCAGTTTGCGGAGGTTCTTACAGGAACATCCAAATTGTAACTATTAGAAAAAATAGGGAGTGAACTAAGAGCTAAAAGCTACTACTACTTGCAAGCTAGGTAAGAGGTAAGAGCTACTACTACTTGCAAGCTAGGTATGACTACTTCCACAGCACTCGCTTTATGCTTGCTAAGATATGTTCAGGGACTATTTCAGAGCAACAAAATGGTACAACAGACTAATACACATGAAAATGCAACAACAGAACAGTTGCACAGACAACTACTACTTGAACAAACAACATACTACATGCACAGAGAAAATAGAGAAGAGTTTTGCTTACCTTGTGATGGCGGTTGTCCAGATCGTTTCCTACCTTGTTCCCTTGTTGCCACCATCGCGGTTGTGGCTACGCTGCGGTACTCGTCGGCGGCGGTGGTCGTAGATGGGGAAGTAGAACCGGTGGTCGTCGTCGGTGGTCGTGGAAGGGGAAGCAGACCCGGTGCGGTGAACGACGTCGAAGGGGAACCAGATCCGTGCGACGACGGTCGGTGGTGGGGAAGTAGATTCGATGCAGCGGCAGACATCGGCGTAGACCCGAATCCGGCGCGGCAGCTAGGGTTTCATGGGGGCGAGAGAGAGGGGTACGGGGCGACGAGAGAGGGGGGGTGGCGGCGAATGTCATCAGCGAGGAAGCAGCTCCTGCGCCGGCGGTGGTGCCCCGGCGGCGGTGGCTAGGGTTCGGTGGGGGCGAGAGAGAGGTGGATGGGGCCAGAGAGAGAGGTGGAGGGGCGACGAGAGAGGGGGAGGTGGTGTGTGTGGTGGATAAATGGGTGGGGAAGTAGATTCGATGCAGCGGCAGACGTCGGCGTAGACCCGAATCCGGCGCGGCGGCTAGGGTTTCATGGGGGCGAGAGAGAGGGGTACGGGGCGACGAGAGAGGGGGGTGGCGGCGAATGTCATCAGCGAGGAAGCAGCTCCTGCGCCGGCGGTGGTGCCCCGGCGGTGGCGGCTAGGGTTCGGTGGGGGTGAGAGAGAGGTGGATGGGGCCAGAGAGAGAGGTGGAGGGGCGACGAGAGAGGGGGAGGTGGTGTGTGCGGTGGATAAATGGGTGGGGAAGTAGACTCGATGCAGCGGCAGACGTCAGCATAGACCCGAATCTGGCGCGGCGGCTAGGGTTTCATGGGGGCGAGAGAGATTGGTACGGGGCGACGAGAGAGGGGGGGTGACGGCGAATGTCGTCAGCGAGGAAGAAGCTCCTGCGCCGGCGGTGGTGCCCCGGCGGCGGCGGCTAGGGTTCGGTGGGGGCGAGAGAGAGGTGGAGGGGCGACGAGAGAGGGGGAGGTGGAGTGTGCGGTGGATAAATGGGTTGGAATTTTTTTTGCGCCCGAATATAGACCGCGCTCGGGAAAATGGCGCCCTCGAAATTTTTTTGGCGCCCTTGAATAATTAGGGGCGGGGGCAATTTTTAGATTTTTAATTAGGGAGTTTGTACAATTGAAACCACTTTCCGAATTTTTTCAAAATGTCCAATTTAAATTTTATATTATATGGCCCTACAATTTAACCCACTGTTTCAAAATATCCAAATTAAATTTTGGATTTTTTGGCCCTGCAAATTAAACCACTTTCTAAAAATCAACAATTTTAACCAGTACATGAGATTTAAACGAGTTTCTCTAAATCTGCATTTTAGAAGTGATATGTCGGACCCGGATTTCTCAATCCAAATCCACTGTGTTAAAATTGCACTACTCCCTGGATCAGTAGGTAGTGCACACAGGAACATTGCTGAATCATTTACATACATCGCATAAGTCCATTAAATGACAAACCATAATTGTCTTACATCCCGACGGGGAAATGGTCCTTATAAGGGCCACACAGGCCATAAGTTATATTACAATAAAAGCAGCGGAAATCTCAACAAAAGTAGAACCAATACCACAGGCAAGTGACTGGGGGTGATTAAGTGCCATGCATATTATCTAGACTGGGATAATATATATGCACACAATCTCCATCAAATCTCTTGTCTATAGTCCAAAATACGGAAATAGCGGCCTAGTTATCGTTGTTGCTTCCTCCAGCGTTAACAGGGGCATCTGCAGAGTTGGCACACTTTACCCACAAGAGATAATCCCACTCATTGCCCCACATGATTCCATTGACATGCGGTTGAGTAGTCTATCACAGGTCCGTTACAATGCATTTCCCTAGCAGGGTTACGTCCGCTAAGGTTTCCACTTCCTCCAGGTACGCCCACCCTTCTGGAAGCCCCCTCTTGCGCCATCACGCCAGAGGATGTGGCCATCCTCTACCCGCCCGTGATCATCATGCCGGCGCAACCCATACTAAGTTAATGCAAATTATTTAGCCCTGCCTACATTTTGCCAGCTTGTGGTTGTACTGTTATAACCTGGGAGGTTATCACATGATTCGGTCCTTAATGTTATCTGGGCGGTTCTACTACAAACCACACTTAATTTTGCAATACTGGGTTCAATATGATCAAAGTGTCGACTCGCCTGGACCGCTGGTGTCCTGGTCTTGGTCGTCCGGGTTGGCGTTGGCTTCTGCGTCCTCTTCTTGGTCCTCGTAAGCTATATTACGTTGCGCGAAAGTTTGGACAAGAAGTTATCAAACAACACAAATCATCTCCAAAAATTCACATGAACTCAAAAAATTATGGTTTCAGTCCCATTAGACAGATCTTGAATTTAGATGAATTTACAAATTTGTTTCATTCAATTTGGAGCTAAAATGTAGAAGTTATGATTGGTCAAAGTTCTCTGTTTCAGTCAAATCCTAAAATTACTAATTTCTGGCATATGGGGTCCATTGTCATTCTCTGGCATTTATTTTGTTTTTCCCATTTTATTTTTCTTTTATCTCCTCTGTGCTACTGACATGTGGGTCCAGCTACTGTTCATGGGGTCCACATGTCAGTATGGGTTCGGTGGAAGAGTTCCACTGACCAGTGGGGCCCAGCGGTCAGCGGGACGCTCTAGTTACAGAGGCTGACAGGTGGGGCCCACCTGTCAGGTAGAAATAAAAGAAATGTTCGACCTCGGCGCGCTGCGGAGCCGGGGGCTCGAACGCGCGCGGCCGAGGGAACGGGGGAGGGAGGAGAGTTAGCGCTGATAGCCAAGTGAGCGGGGAGGCTTTGTCTACCTCTATAGGGCAATTTATTTCCTTGAGGTGGGTCTGCAGCGGGGTCAGGCAGAGGAGTCCGGGACGACGGTGAGGGCCGAAGTCTTCTGAGTATTTGTGACTTTGTGTCATGTCTGAAGCGTCTTCTGAGCATGTGCCATTCGGAAAAATACGCTGAAGCAGCTAGCTACTCTGATTCATCGTAATTTGTTGGAATGCCCTTGAGTGGGGCACAACAACAGGCTAGATCCTGTACTACACATCACCACCTATTGGTGACTGTGGCAGATCAAATGCAGGGTTGTATTTCTGTCATCGGGCTGGTGGCAGATCAAGACATATACAGGTATAGAGTAGGATGCAAGGCAAATGTAACAACTGCAACCTCTGTAATGCTGAGCACAAATTTTTATTAAACACAACATTATTTTGTTTTTAGCGCTGCATGAAGTCCAGAAGTGCAGATTTTTCTACAGGTTCCGGCCAGATGGTTTAAGAGCTCCCAAGCAGCTTCTTGATATCCTTCTGCAGAGATAGAAAGGAAATGTTATGATGACCGCTCAGTAATTCAGCATGTGCAAAGGGGATGTGAATTGCAGTGCTGCAGGTTACCTCAATGCTCAGAGGTGAAGTGGTCGGCGCATAGTGGTCATTTACCTGTGGAATGACAGGAAGAAGAAACAATTCAAATAGGAAACACAAGTAGTCAGTTTTCGGGTGAAGCCATGTGGATTAACCTGCAGCTCAAATGGAGCATATGTAAGTAACATTTGGCAATAATATAAATGACAACACACAAATATTATTGGCAGAAACATATTCAGTCATCTCCAAATTAATTTGTAAATGCAAATTAATACAGTCTCCAAGCAATGTCTATGTTGAACCATGATAGTCTCATTTTCAGGCATGAAAGAGAAATTGCGGATTATATTGGAGGCTGCAACAGCACACTGTTGCCTTTCTGCCCGTCCTTCATCATCAACATTAAACAAGCCATCTTCATCAAATCAAAATCCTGCAGATCACTTCTTTGTGACAGTGGAGTCCTCTGTGTTTGATTGACCATTTGAAGGACTGAAATTACCATAAGTCAACTCTCCATTGACTTCCCCAATGGACCAACACTGCCTGCAGTTAAAACACATTTTGAGAAAAATTTCAGTTAAAACATATGATTTCTTTATAGAAAATTTTCAGAAAACCAACTAAAGAGGAATAAGTATGTACCTTGCATATCCTAGAAATCATCATCTTCATCGTCGTCGTCTAGGCACATGTCATCATTGTTCTCATTGCCACCATCACTACAGTATTGCAGTATAGTTTCATCTTCATCCTCATCCTCACTATCTTCAGGAATTGTAGCTTGCTTCTTGCTTCTTATGAGGTCTACTAAATTAGCTTCAAGTATAGTGGCTTCTCCACCCTGAAGATTGTGCGTAACCTCATGAACATCACCTTCTTGCACTTCATGCTCAGTATCAGAACAATGATCATCCTGATGCACATCATGATTGGGTTCATTTTTTCAGCCACATCATAAATATTCCTATGTTCAAATTTTTGCACAACTCGCCATTCTTTGCCTAAAGATGTGTCTTGCAAGTAAAATATCTTTCTCGATTGAGTTGCCAAGATGAAAGGGTCAGTCTTGTACCATAATGACTGCACATTGATGGATTTGAAATGCCCGTCATCTCGAATGCCTCTTGTCTTGCCACCTTGGTTGTACCAATCGCATCGAAATAGAACCACAGACCGACGTGCTTCAAAATTGGAGTTATATTGCAACTCAATTATCTCCTTAAGGACACCATAAAAATCAATGTTTTCCCCCATCATGTGTACCTTCGGTCATTACACCACTATTTTGTGTCTGTAGGTACTTCTCACGGTCTATAGTGCTATACCGCACTCCATTAACAATGCAAGCTGCACAGGTCTTGACTCGGAGATCTGGGCCACATGAAAGTGCATACAATCCTTCACTAACCTCTTCTGGCTTCTTCGCCCATAGCTTCACAATCTGGGGTGCAATAAAAGTACTCAGATCACCAATTATATATGGCTCCTAAACCATTTATGAAAGCTGAAAACACAAGGTCTAGTGACTTACATGGCTCCTAAACCATTTTGGAAATCCTTGTTCAAGCCTTTTATCAACATCATGTGCACCTTCCTTTAGTAGCTCTTCCCTGTAGATGCTGCAGGACAAACTTTATTCATAAGAAATAATTTGATAAATTTGTAATAAAACACACAATAATTCCAAAAAAAGTAAATGATACTTACTCCAAATATGGCTCAACTTCTTCACAGTTATTTAGCACATACCAAACTAACTTGTCCATGACACCATCATCAATGTATTGTACCCTATTAGATCCAACAAGAGTAACACCATGCATAAAAACAGAGGTGTCATCAAACAATGGACCATCACCTCCACTACCATCATCCTGGTTAAATCTAGTGTCAACATCCTCCATGTACCTTGAACAAAAAGTCAGCGTGTCACTTGCAACATAAGCCTCAGCAATTGATCCTTCCGGCCTAGCCCTGTTCCTTACAAAATTCTTCAAAGTGCCTAGTCGCCTTTCTATTGGGTACATCCATCCATACTGAACACGACCTCTAAGCAGTGCCTCATCAGGAGGATGGACAGCCAAGTGCACCATGACATCAAAGAAGGCCGGAGGAAAAATTTTCTCAAGCTTGCTTAGGATCAATGGGATTTCTGCTTTCAGCCGCTTCACAACATCTATCCTTAGATTTCTACTGCACAATTCCCTGAAGAACTTCCCGAGCTCTGCAACTGCTTCATATACATCCTTGCTGATAAGTCCTCTTAGGCCTGCAGGTATGATTCTTTGCAGGAGTATATGGCAAGAATGTGTTTTCAGCTTCCCCTGCACCTTGGAAGAATCTGCACTTATGAATCTTGCTAGGTTCGCTGCATATCCATTAGGAAACTTGATACCTTTGAGGAACTTGCAAAACTCGATTCTCTGATCCTTCTTCAAGACATACCAAGCATGTGGAACAGTGACTGAGTTGCCATCCTGCTGCAAGTGCAATTCAGGTCTTATGCCCATATCATGTAAATCTAGTCTAGCATTGGTTGTGTCCTTGGTCTTGCCGTCGACATTGAGTAATGTGCCAAGAAGGTTTTCACATATGTTTTTCTCTATGTGCATCACATCAAGATTATGTGGAAGCTTCAAATATTTCCAATATGGCAATCTCCACAACCCAACTTTGCGGCTAAAAATCACTGGACCTTCGTTACGCTTCCTTTTCTTAGTTGCAGGATGCTTCCCTGGCCTAACATCTTTCACCTTCTCTAGCTCCTCTTGGACCTCCTCTATAGTGAACTTACCTGGCTCAACTTTGTTTTCGCGCTGTCCGTCAAAAGCCAAGCTTCTCCGCCAAGCATGTGTCCTTGGAAGGTATCGACGATGTCCAATGTAACATAACTTATTCCTTATTGCCCGAGACAACGGATTCTTGTCACAATGAATACATGCATAATAGCCTTTTGTTGTTCGCCCTGATAAGGTGCTCAACGCTGGATAATCATGTATACACCACAACACGGCAGCACAAAGCTTGAACTTGTTACCAGTACATGCATCATAGGTATCGATACCCTGCCAGAGATCGAGCAGTTCTTCTATTAGGGGCTCAAGGAACAAATCAAAATCCTTTCCTGGAGATGATGGACCTGGGATGAGTAAAGACATAAAGCAGTTTGCTGGATTCACGCATTCCCATGGTGGGAGATTTAAAGGTGTCAGGGGCACAGGCCACATGCTATATTGGGTACTCATGTTGCCAAATGGATTGAATCCATCTGTAGCTAAGGCAAGCCTCAAGTTCCTCGGATCAGCTGCAAAATTTGGATACCTGCTGTCAAAGTCCTTCCATGCCTCCCCATCAGCTGGATGGCTCATTACATTGTCGACTGGCGTCCTCACTTTCTTGTGCCATTGTGTTTCCTCAGATGTTCGTTTTGAAGCAAAAATCCTCTTCAACCTTGGTATAAGTGGAAAATGCCTCAAAACCTTATGTGGAACCCGCTTGCTCCCATTAACATCTTGCCATCTAGATTCCTTGCATACTGGGCACACATCCACCTTGGCATAATCCTTCCGAAACAACACACAATTGTTCTTGCACACATGGATGTTATCGTATCCAAGGCCCAATTCACGAAGATATTTCTTGGCATCATCATATGATCTTGGAAATTCACACTGAGGGAATGCTGAGGACAACAACTTCATCATTACGGTAAATGCTGTATTGCTGATTCGATAACGAGACTTGATATACAGTAACCTCACCAGAAAAGAGAATTTTGAATGGCTAGATCCCGGGCCAAGTGACCGCTTCGCATCTTCAAGGACTCTTGCAAACCTTGGCTGTTCTCCATCTGCCTCTGCCGCTGCGTACAGATCACCTATCATCTCTGGTACTCTGTTATCCTCATCATAATCATCATCCGCCACATCCACATGTATCCCTTCATCATGATCAAATCCATCCACCTCCTGCTCTAAATACTCAACTACTTCATCATCTGCCGACTCTCCATGATGAATCCACCTGGTGTATGCAGCTGACATTCCATAAATGTGTATGTGGTCATCCACCTCTTGCTGAGGCCGTAAAGTTTGATTAAGACATTTGCGGCACGGACAAAGTATATGGCTGTCTTCGGGGTATCTTTCACTAACAAATTGCATGAATTGTTGAACTCCAGTGATATATGTAGGTGTGAACTGTCTCCCATGAATCCAACTTCTATCCATCTGTTTGAACAAATTTCCCAAAAGGTGTTACCTGATACAATATGTGAGTCCAGTTTCCATCTCTTGGGCCAGAACAATGTCTTAGTATCACTCCGCCCTTCTCAAACTCTCGCAGCACAAGGTTGGTCTCCCTCACGGAGGATCTGTGAACGAAACCAAAGCTATATATCAAACAGGAACATGAAATCGCTAATAGACTACTAATCCAGCACAAAACCAAGCATCACTCCCTCACATAATTTTGTGAGGTATAGAACATTTTTAAAAAAAAATGGTTAAGGACAAATTATGCTCGCCAGGCAATTGGTCATTTTGATTTCTTTGCGGCACATCTCTAGTACTACCTGGTACACCGTAGAAGGATAAAGCCAAACTTACATATATGTTACGGCCGCGACGAAGTACATTATCAACTCTCATGTAAAATAATAGGACTAAATTATTACATCAGATAGGCAATGAATCAATTCAGTTGCCATGTTTTTACTTTTATTGAAGATCCATCTGTTACATTTTAATCAAAGTTGCCAGTGGACTGAAATTAATCAGCATAAGGAACAACATATTTATTTTGACAGGCTAACAAGGGAGCATTCCTATCAGCATGCACGGATGCACCAATGCTAAATCTCTGCATGCAAATATAATCCCAAGGCATGTAATTAGTCATCGTTCTATAAGACGGAAGTAGTACAGTACAATGACATATCCTTCATGGTATTACTGTGATTGCTTTTATAACTATCAAAACTTCAAATTGAGAAACGACGACTAGCCTCTGCAAATTTCTACAAATAGGTGGATCATTGGTACAATTTCTCTATAATATTTCTGAAAGAAGCAGCAGAATCATGGAAAGTAAATTGTCTATCTCTATGAGGCACTCAAGCGAACACATGGTGGGCAAGCTGGTGCGCTAACCCGCAAATAGATCGAACGAACCTCCACCGGCGCCAAGCTGCCTCTGCCGCCGGGTCCACCACCGAGCTGCCTACGCCGCTGGGTCCGCCGCCGCTGGTGCGCCGCCGGGTCCCATGCCACCGGTGCGCCGCTGGGTCCGCCGCCGCCGGGTTGCCTCCGCGCCGCTGAACTGCCTCCGCCGCCGCCAGGGTTCGATTTCGATTATGGTTTTGATTATGGTGTCAGGGGTCCACCAGCTCAGATTCAATCAATAACGGTAGCCATTCAATTATCATGTTCAAAGATATGACAAGTAGGGAAAATTAGAAATCTAAGTCACAAAAGCTCCTCTGGTGCAGTGGTAAGGCTTCACCTTGTGTTCCACCCTGTTTGCGGTTCGAATCCAGGTGGGCGCTATTTTTTTGGCCAATTAACGGACGGGGACGGGGGAGCTGGAGTTGCCATGTGGTCGTGGGACCGGTGCCGGTGTGGGCCACGCTGCGCCACGTGGTGGAGGGACCACGGGGTTGGTGGGACCGCATGTGGGACCCATCGAGCCATGTGTAGGTGGGACCCACGTGGTGCATGTGGGACGTGGGTGTGTGCAGAAGGGTGCATTATATCTGTGACGAATTTGTTTTGTTGTTTTGTGACGCTTCTTTGCTTTTCATCATTATTTTTAGTGCTTGGGCTCCGTCACACATCACCTATGACGAAGCTACAAATTTCGTCATTGAAAGTTCAAGTTTCATGACGAAATTCCTAAACGTCACAAGGTAATCGTCATAGATAAGCACATTTGTAGTAGTGTAGTTTGATTATATGTTTTCCATATTCCATATTGCCTCAGTGGATCAATGTTTGTATACAAAGCTTTAAATTCATGACTAGGTTGGATCAATGTTTGCTTCACCTCACTAATTTTAATTTCAATGTACATTTACAACTAGGGGGAGAGGAGAGAAGGGACCGGGGACATAATATGGGACATGGTCTCCAAAGGTTAAACCGAGCTCGCCGTGGCAAGCTGCAAGTTGTCATAACTGAAGGGAATATAAGGCCAGTGGTTCCTCTTGTTGCTGCAAAGTTTGCAACTGAATGCAACATCATAGTTAGGAACCATGTGCCTATACTCACGCACTGGAATCTATACAAGAAAAAAACTGCATCTGCGTTCGTTACTCTATTCATGGGAAAACTACAGGTACATATATTCTCCAGTCCTTCCCACATTAAGTCTCAATATAAGAACCATTGTTTTTAAACTGTTTTATGCCATAAATTACTGAATTGATATTCTTTTTTATACATGTTCTTCCATTCGATTAGTCAAAGTTTGACATAAACACAGAGGATGAGACAATTAAAAAGGCTTGTCTTGAGATGATGAAGTCTGTAGTTCGCCAACAAAGATACAGGCTGAAGCAAGAATATTTTGATCCTTTTCCACTACATTTGGTTACAAAAACTTCTCCTCTCAAATGCATGACTAATGAACAGTGGATTCAACTTTTAGAATCATGGAAGAGTCCCAAAAAGATGGTATGTTTTCTCTGAAAAACCAGATTGTTGCCTTGTACATGCTAATCTATCACCAACCTTACATGTATTTTGTCTTTGATGTAGGAGACATGTCAAAAGAACAAAGACAACCGAGAGAATGTTAAGTACCATCATACAACTGGCTCCCGTGCCTACATGGTTCATGTTGAAAATTTGGTAAGTGAACCATGTCCATTTGTGTTGCTGCACATATATAAATGGCAAATCTGTGTTGCTGTATAAATGGCAAATCTGTGTTGTTGTATAAATCTGTGCTGCACATATATAAATGGCAAATCTGTGTTGCTGTATAAATCTGTGTTGCTGCTATATAAATGGCAAATTTGTGTTGCTGCTATATAAATGGCAAATCTGTGTTGCTGTATAAATCTGTGTTGCTACACAAATATAAATGGCAAAGTGCATGGTCTTTCTTCAAATTTTTGCAGCTATCAAGTGTTGTGGACTAGAAATTATTGCTGTGTTGATGTAGTGAGCTGCTGCTACTTAGGATTCTTTTCAGTTCAACAGTAGCTGCTGTAACTCAACATTTGCTGCACAAATAATCAAATATATCATGCTGGACCTAATTTAGTTGAACATCAGCTGTTGTAACTCAACATCAAATATATCATGCTGGACTTAATTTAGTTCAACATCAGTTGCTGCTACTTATTTTCTTTTTAGTTGAACAGTAGCTATCCTATATGTGTATGCCTAATTCTCTATATGTGTATGACTGATTCTGTCCTGATTTTTGTAAACCCTGATTCATGCTGGACCTGATGCATATAAATGTTGTTTTCAGGGAGACAAATACAATGATGAAGAACCTAATGCATTTGATTTGTTCAAGGAGTGCCACTACAGCAAGAAAAAAATGCTATGCCCCTGCTGTACAGGAGGCTATTGTAAGATAACTTTCAGACTTTGCTCTTTGTAATGCTTATTTTTAATTCTCTCATCATCAACCATGTTTGCTACTTGCTTGCTAGACTCAAATGGAAAACAAGATGTCTACAACAACAGAAGGTGAAGAACTCAAGTCTGCGGCTCAGGTTGTTGGTGATGTGCTTGCTGAGAACACCAAGAAGAATCAGTTCTTGCAGAATGTGGGGTTCCAGAATGCCCAGCCTAGATCCAGTGAGCAGAACACTGAGGCAGAACTGGAAGCAGAGAAAAGGGCCAATGCTGAGCTTCGTGTACAGGTGGCTGATTTGTCAAAGAAAGTGCAAGAATCTGAGCAGGCAAGGATTATGGACCGAGAGGAGATGAAGAGGACTCAATCTGAGATGGAAGCAAAACTTGATCTTTTGCTCAGTCAAGTTCGACCAAGTTAAGACATGCATGGTGCTATATCTTTTGCTACTAACTTCATGCATTTTGCTGCTGCTAACTTGTGTCAAGTCAATTTCAACCAAGTTAAGCTATACATGGTGGTATATCTTTTGCTGCTGCTGCTGCTGCTGCTCTTGCATGCATGCATTTTGCCGCTGCAACTGCATGCATTAAGCTGCTGGAGTTGTATGCATTTTTTGGAATCTCTATTTGTTGTTGGCTTGTGCCATGGTAAACTGCAATGTTGATGGGATGTTTGATGAAACTTTGTTAACTGATGTTGGATGAAAACTTATGTGATCTGATATTGGATGAAAATTCATGTGATATGATGTTGGATGGAAACATAATATTTTTTTTATTTGATGTGCTGCTACAGTTGCTGTATGTGCGAAAATGGGCTGTGTATATGGGCTGTATGTGCGAAAATGGGCTGTGTATATGGGCTGTATGTGCGAAAATGGGCTGTGTATATGGGCTGTATGTGCTGTAGTAGTGGGCTGAAAAGTGCGCTAAAAATTGGTGACGAAATTGTGCTGCAAAATGGCTGAAATTGGGCTGCCAAAATGGCTGAAAAAGAGCTGCCAAAATGGCTGAAATTGGGCCAAAAAATGGCCCATCTTTGATTTTGGCCTGTTAATAAATGGGCTGAGGTAGTGTCCACATCATTATCCACGTAAGCATCCATGATGATGTGGCAATTCATCCATGACGGTTATTTTTCGTCACAGGAAACGGGCTTGGCCTGGGCTAACTAGGCCTCAGGCTCTACCGTGATGGTTTAAGACCGTCACCAATTCCGTTAATCCGTGATGGTTTTCGACAAACCGTCACGCGGGTTAATCCATGACGCTCAATCCATGATGATATCTGAAACCATCACAGATGTTGCTTGGTGACGGTTTTTTGGTGATCCGTGACAGAAATTTTCCATCATGGATTAACAGGATTCTTGTAGTGATCGTTGCCCATGTACAGCAACTCCTGGAAGGCCCCATGCGGATCCAGGATTAGGGGTTGCAGCCTCAGGAGGGCCCCCTGCGGATTCAAGCACACGTGCAGCAACCTCAGGAGGGCCCCCTGCGGATCCAAGCCCTGGAGGGAGCCCAGCGCAGGGTTATAAACGTCATCTCTGGGGGCTCCTCGCTGGAGTTCGCCTCGGCGCGGTAGCGAAAGGCCTATGCGCGAAGGCTACACCACGTGGCGGCATACCCGGCGCAGGCACCGCTGGGCGCAGCACGAGATTACCTTCACGCCCGTTGATGCCGAGGGCATAGAGTTCCCCCACCAAGATCCCCTGGTAATCTAGGTCGCCATCGCAGGATGCAACATTAAGCGTGTCCTAGTCGATGGAAGAAGCTCCGCGAACATTTTGTTCGCAGCGGCCTTCGACCAGATGGGGATCCCCCGAAGCTCCGCTAACATTTTGTTCGCTATAGGGCTTCGGAGGTCAGCCTCTGAGGGCATTGGGTCAGATATGCCTGCAGGTCTCCTTTGGCCGGGACGACAACGTGAGGAGTGAGGACGTCACCTTCGACATCGTCGATATCCCGTCCCTTACAATGCCATATTGGATTGGGGCAACCAACCCAATTCCTTCGGGGTAGTTCCATACCACGGCTTCCTATGCATGAAGCTCCCGGGCCCGCGGGGCATCATCACCGCCCACGGCGACCAGAATATGGCCCGGCGCATAGAGCTCGGTACCCGAGGCCCGCACCACAAGGCTCAACGGAACTCTTAGACTGGGCACGCTAGAGCAAGGGACCTCGGTGGCTTCAAGAAGCACCCCGCCGGGCTCCCACGTGGATCGCTCCAGTAGTAGAGGCTCCCACCGTGCCCTACCTCGCCGCCACGACAACGACAGTCACTGCTGTTCCCGTCCTCGAGCGATTAGTGGTTAGTACCCTATCTTTTGTAATCGCTCACCCACGCAAACGGGAATTCAATAAAGTTCACCGTTTGCGGAACTAGCTTTATTTCCTGCAAAAACATGCGGGGGACGCCTCCACGTGCACTCTACGGAGTATAAATAAGAAGCAGCGTCGAGGTCCGCCTCTGTGCGCACTCTACGGAGTATAAATAAGATACAGCATCGAGGTCTGCCTCCGCGCGCACTCTACAGAGTACAAATAAGACGCAGCGTCGAGGTCTGCCTCCGCGAGCACTCTACAGAGTATAAATAAGATGCGAAAGTTGTCCCTGTGCACTCTACTGAGTATACATAAGACGCGGATGTTCCCGCGCACACGTGGGTGTTGTCCCTGCACGTACTCTCCGGAGTATAAATAAAATGTGGTTGATGTTCCCACGCACTCTACGGAGTATAAATAAGACACAATAGAAGCTTGCCCCTGCAGTGCACTCTACAGGGTGTAGATGGGATGCAACAGAGGCTTGCCCCTGCAGCGCATTCTACGGAGTGTAGATAAGGCGTAACAGAGGCTGGCCCCCGCGCGCACCCCATGGAGCGCAAGCAAGACGCGTGGATGTTGTCCCCGTGCGCGCCTTACGGTAGAAAGTATGGAAGTCGTCCGCGCTAGGAAGCGCTTCCGCGCGTCTACTCCGACTATGAGCCGGCTCCGTTGCCACCGCTTCGAAGGGTAGGGGACGGAGCGCTCACGTGTCTGTTTCGACTATGCGCCGTCTCTACCGCCACCGCTTCGAAGGGTAGGGGACGGAGCGCTCACGCGTCTGCTTTGACTATGCGTCGGCTCCATCGCCACCGCTTTAAAGGGTAGGGGACGAAGCGCTCGCGCGTCTGCTTCAACTAGGCACCGGCTCCGCCGCCACCGCTTCGAAGGGTAGGGGACGTTGTGCCCGCGCATCTACTTTGACTAGGCGCCGGCTCCACCGCCACCACTTCGAAGGGTAGGGGACGGAGCGCTCGCGCGTCTACTTTGACTAGGCGCCGGCTCCGCCGCCACCGCTTCGAAGGGTAGGGGACGAAGCGCTCGCGCGTCTACTTCGACTAGGCACCGGCTCCACCGCCAATGCTTCGAAGGGTAGGGGACGGAGCGCTCGCGCGTCTACTTGGACTATGCGTCGACTCCGCCGCCACCGCTTCGAAGGGTAGGGGAGAGAGCGCTCACACGTCTACATAGACTATGCGCCGGCTCCGCCGCCACCGCTTCGAAGGGTAGGGGACAGAGCACTCGCGCGTCTACTTAGACTATGCGCCAGCTCCGCTGCCACCGCTTCGAAGGGTAGGGGACGGAGCGCTCGCGCGTCTACTTGACTATGCGCCGGCTCCGCTGCCACCACTTCGAAGGGTAAGGGACGGAGCGCTCGCGCGTCTACTTCGACTGGCACCAGCTTTGCTGCCACCGCTTCGAAAGGTAGGGGACGGAGCACTCGCACGTCTACTTCGACTATGCGCCGGCTCCACTGCCACCGCTTCGAAGGGTAGGGGACGGAGCGCTCGCGCGTCTACTTCGACTATGTGAGCGCTCGCGCGTCTACTTCGACTAGGCGCCAGCTCTGCTGCCACCACTTCGAAGGGTAGGGGACGGAGCGCTCACGCATCTACTTCAACTAGGCGCCAGCTCCACCATCACCAAGTCAGCGGCTGGAGGACGGAGCGCTCGAAGCACCCACCTCGGCTACTAAGCACGAGAATGGAAGGCCAAATCTCACGAAGGAATCAGAAAAGAGTGCGGCCAAGAAAAGCAACGGGGTCAAGTATTTCGGCTAGTCTTTATTGCGTTCGTATACGAATGTTTACAAGGGCGTCTACCGATCAACACCCCCTAAGATCTAGTGTATAAGCGTCCTTGGGCGTCCGGGAACGCTACTCGTCCAGCTCCGCCTTGACAACCCCTCGTGCCGGAGCCTTGCCTATTGAAGCTCGACCCGCCCAGAAGTCCAGCGAGTCCTCAGCCCACCGCCAGTGCCGAAGACAGCGTCGGGTTATGATGTCGGAGACTAGCAACCGATCTCTATTGGGCAGCTGCTCGGAGCATAAGGATGGGCAATTTCCACTTTATTCATAAGAGGGGGCGTGAACATTACAACACACACCAACACACGAGACCCCCGGTGTCACACCTGTGGGTTCGCGCCATGCCCCGAGGCATCGGTACCACCTTTGTCGCGCCGTGGGACTTCATCCAGCCATCGGCCAAGGTTCCCCTCACCGTACATGGTCCGCCGCAGCTCTACCTTCGCCGCGGCCTCCCCGATGTACTCCCAAATCCGCTCGTGGAAAACCTGAACAACGGGGCGAACAGCGCACACAGCACCGGACATCACCCTAGCCCCGACTGGCATCTCTAGTTGGGGGTCAGCTAGCTCATCGACATGCCAGCAGCCTCGGTGCCAGAAAAGCACACACGCCAGGCACAAGGTCACGTAGGAGCAGTGGTTGCCAAAGGACGTCGCAGCGTTGTGAGCAAGGTTGGCTGCATCCCCAATCCGATGAAGTGTCCGTGACAGCTCTTCAGGCCCGAAGGAGCGAGGCGGCACTTTGGCGACAAGATCTTCATGGGTGCCCTCTAAAGCCAGCATAGCGTCCCATGCCGCCAACGAGGCATCGCCCAGAGCCCGGTCCCGCTCCCCAAGAGACGCAGTGAGGCGGCTTTTCTCCTCCTCCAGCGTAGCGATTTGCCAGAGCAGGCTGTCCTGCTCCTCCGCGGCCGCTCACCGTGCCGCCTCTGTGGTCGCTAACCGCGCCACCGCCACGAGCGCCTCAATGTATGAAATCTCCTCCGTACGCTCCGCCTCCAGGCATTGAATGCGGTCATCCTTGGCAGAGTGCGCCTCCTCGGCTACGCGAAGGGCCTCTTCGGCAGCGCGCAGCTGGTCCTCTAACGCCCCCCGCTTGCAACGCCCGGCCAAAGGCGAGGGTCTGTACGACAAAGCGGTTAGCAAACTTCTAAAGGACCATGCATCGCTAAAGGTCAGATACTCACCCTCATTTCTGAGAGCTCCAGTGCGCTTCCAAGGAGCTCCAACCCGCATGTCAGTAGCGCCTAGCGATCCAGGTTCGTGGCCGCATTATCTGCGATTCCCTGCCACGCTCCAAGCACCACCGGTCGAGGGACAAAATCCGCTAGGCTAGGGCGCGCGGCATCCACGACGACAATTTCGGGAGCGTCGGGCGTCCCTCCCAAAGGAACGTCCCCGCGCCTCAAAGGTTGTTCGCGCTCGGGGAAGCGAGCCGATGCGAAGGGACGTAGCGATTAAGGGTGTGTTTGGTTCGTGGATGGAGGTTGTATCGTATATCCTGACTGAGTGGATGCAGGCTGAGTGGAATCGTATTTCAGAAAAAGAAGATATTTGGTGAGGTTGCATGAGCGGATGCAAAAAAACTGAGATGCTGTTTGGTTGCCTGTATGAGCGGATGCAGTCTACAAAACCTGAGAGGCTAACACGTGGGACCGTATAAGATACACTGCATCAACCCATCCAGGATGGCCAGTGAAGCTCATTTTGAGCGTATCCACCCATCCAGGATGAGGGCGTATTTTTGCATCTGCTCATGCAGGCTGCATCCACTCATACAGGCAACCAAACAGGCTCTTTCTCAGATTATACGAATCCACCCAGCCAGGACGAAGGAGATTCAGGCAACCAAACACACCCTAAAGCCCTACGAACACAGCACAGGATCATGCCAAAGAAGGTGAGTTTACCTTCGGCATCAGCTGGTGGACTCCTCCGGGGTGTCCCCTCAGCTTCAGAAGGGAGCACAAGGATGCCAGCATCCCCCGATAAGGCCGGCCCTCCAGGCCAGGGGGCCTCTGTGTCGGAGGCTAGTTCCGCCAGGCTCCTGACCTTGGTCGCCACAGCCTTGGAGGGAGCCACGGGGACATTAGGCTAGGGGGCCTCAATGTCGGAGTCGGAATCCCACAGGCCCCTGACCTTGGTCGCCACAGCGAACCCCCTCTTCGAACGAGGTGGTGATCATGTGCGCGGCCGCTTCGCCTTTGGGGAACAAGGTGGGGACCCCGCCTCGGTAGCTGCCGCAAGCAAGGGCTCTGCTCCAGTAACCACCGCGGCCGAGGACTCTGCTCCAGCATCCTCCACGAGCGACGGCTCTGCCTCAGCGACCACCGAGGGAGAAAAAGCATCCCCATCCCGGTGGTCCGCACGGCCCTCTTGGTCTCCGGCACCGCCCAAGGCCCCCTCACCCTCGTCCTCTGCACCTGCTTCCAGCTCCGAATCGGCATACTTCGCCGAGTCGGAGTCGCCGTCCACCGCACTGTCGGCAACGACAAAGCCGACAGGAGCGGCAGCCGGTGCACTAGGTGCGGCTGCGGAGGACCGAGCCCCCCGGCGAGACGGCAGTCCTTTCTCCTCGGCATTGTCGTCTCGGCGGCGAGGTTGGCTCGGGGCTGGCGTGGCACGCTCCGGCACTCCAATGCTCAGGGCCTCGCACACACGGTTTATCCACCCCATCTTCACCTCCGCAGTCGCAGGTGCGTGCAGGTCGTGCTCCCTGGCCGTATACGGTCTGAGGAACACACCCGCCGCACGCTCCGCGTCCTCCAAGAGAATCCCTATAGGCGGCAAGGGGCAAAGTTTAAAATACAGTCCAATAGGCAGAAGGGGAAAAGCAAGGCTCCACCAAGACTTACGAGGGTCGGTGGGTCTCGGTAGCAAGGACACGGACGGGCGGACATTGTCGTGCCGAAGGCTCCCAGGTGTGATGCGCCATCCATCGGCAAGTGGCGCCACGCCATACATGACAAACTCCTCGGTGAGGTCGCGCATGTTGAAGCGGGCGGCGATCCCCACAAGCCACCGTGCCCTCCGTCGGTCCTCAGCATCGATCGACGTACCAGGCGTGGTGTTAAACGCCACCGACCGACCTGAGCACTCGAGGCCGCTACCACTCGCTACACGGTGGTAAAACCACCTTTTCATCCAGTTCGGCTCCCACTTCACCCGAGTCAAGTTGGCAGGGAAGATCTTCCCGCACGGCAACCGTAGGACGAAGTTGACGCTGCCGAAGTTGGAAAACGTCCCGTCTCTCCGCTTCTTTGGCTGACACCGTGCGTCGTGGAGAAATGCAAACAGCAAAGCGCTGGGCCAGCATGCCTCCGTACGCAAGGCCCAGCTGTACACGGCAAGGTGGGCTATCGCGTTCGGAGTCATCTGCGCCAGCTCAAGCCCGAAGGTCCGCAAGATGTCGCCGACAATCATGGCTAGGGATGGCAATCGGGCACGGCGGGTACAGGTAGTGCTCGCCCATACCCGTACCCGCGACCCCAATTTTCGCCCACGGGCATACCCGTACCCGCCCACGGGTAAAAACCCCCACCCATACCCGTCGCCCGCGGGTACCCGTCGCCCGCGGGCATACCCGTTTACCCGCTGCTTCTACATCTAGTTACTAATTAGTATTATACTAATTGCTGCTTCTACATCCAGTTACTCTTCAACGGCTCAAATGGACAATTTCCGAAACAAACTAGAACAATATGGACAATAACAAACTCTGAAATTCTGAAATTCAGAGTCATCTCAGGATTTGTTAACACACAACATCCTTATAAAAATATATTCTACAAAAGAAATATCATCCGGTTACTCTTCAACGGCTCAAATGGAACTTAAACTTCAAGATCATCTCATGTCATGTCCATCACACGCAGACAAAAACACTTCAAGATCTAAAACAACTTAAACTTAGTAGCATAACTTCACTTGTAGTCTGTAAAGGAAAATTGAAAGGATTACATTTACTAGGGTCAACTCCAAATTGAGCTAGATCTACTTGCCCAGTCCATAGCACCTGTCATACAAGCAAACACCAAAATCAGCACAACAAATTATCACTTAAAACAAAAGGACGGCGGCAGTCGAGGGGTTCCTTGGACGAGCAGTCGAGGGGCTCGTCAGCATGGGCGAGGATGGCGGTGTGGTCGGGCGATAGGAAGCGGTCCCAGACGGCGTCGGAGTTGGCGGCGGCCATGAAGGCTGCTGATACGGCGGACGAGTGGCAAGCATCGACCGGCGACGTCATCGAGATGGTGTACGCCATGCACTCCTCCGGCAGCCGGTAGATCGACGCTGCCCTATCCATATATACCTCGATGGAGAGAAGCTTAAGGGCTAAGGCTCACCTGCCTCCAAGAAGAAGCTCTTCTCATGCCTCTGCGACGGCGACGGGGGTGGCGGGTGGGGGCGGCGGCTCGGTGGGTGGGGGCGACGGCAGATCGGAGGACGGCGGCGGGGGGCGGCAGATCCTAGGACGGCGGCGGGTAGAGGCGGTGGCTTGGTGGGTGGGGGCGGCGGCTCGGCAGGTGGGGGCGGCGGTAGATCGGAGGACGGCGGCGAGTGGGGGCGGCGGGTAGGGGGCGACAGATCGGAGGACGGCGGCGAGTGGGGACGGCGGCTGGGGGCGGCGGCTCGGCAGGTGGGGGCGGCGGCAGATCGGAGGACGGCGGCGAGTGGGGGCGGCGGGTAGGGGCAGCGGCAGATCGGAGGACGGCGGCGAGTGGGGGCGGCGGCAGATCGAAGTAGGAGACAAGTGCGGGACTGCGGGGTGTCTGGCCGGTCTGGGTGAGGAATAGGGAGTGAGGACCGAGAGTTGATTCGGGAGTGGGAGTTGAATGGGTGGCGGCGACTGGGGAGTGGGGAGTTGATTCGGGTTGAAATGTTGAATAGAGAGTTGGAGAGTGGAGAACAGAGTTAGGGTTAGGGTTTGTTAGTTGGCGGGTAAACCGGTGAGACGGGTACGGGTAGAGCTTACCCGTACTCGTGCCCGTTTACCCGATGGGCAGAGAATTTCCCCCGTTTTCATACCCATGGGCAGAAAATGCATCCCATACCCGGCTCCATTAGGGTATTTACCCACGGGTACACGGGTAAACGGGCACAATTGCCATCCCTAATCATGGCGGCCGGGATGCGGAGCCCGGCTTCAAAGTAGGCGACGAAGACGATCGCCTCCGACTTCTCGGGGTGCGGTTCCGTCTCGTCGCTGGCTGGCAGTCGCACTTCCCAGCAGTCCGACAGCTTCCCTTCGCGCAGCAGGCTGCAGATCGTCTCCTCCGTCGTGAGTGTTGGGCCCAAGACACAGGAGCACAGACCTTCCATTTTCTCCGTCGCCACCCACCATTTGTCTACCAGCAACGAATCACGCTCCTCGAGCGTGTACTTCACCTCGAGCGGCGACGACCGATGGGAAAAGGCGCTACCGCCGGCCTGCTGAACATGTTCTTCGCCGTGTGCCATCGTTCCCCAGGAGCTAGACGACGATGGGGGCAGCGCGGCGGCAAAGGAGGCAAGAGAGCAGGGCACAGGAAAAGGGACCAGAAGGCATGAGAAGGGGAGCGTGGACGTGGCGCCACAGGGCGTATTTAAGGCCCCTTCATCTCCCGCACCGTCGGTAAGCGTAACCGGCAGGAGACGAACCGCTCGCCTCCCCACGATCAAAGCCGAAGCGGCGCAGCCGCCCACGCGCGTCGTGCCTTGTCAGAAACGGACGCACGACCGCGGTCGTGAGAAGGCCTTACAACGCACGACGTGCCAATCGCGTTCCACCACGCGTCCGCTCCCTCGGAAATAAATGCATGTCGCATGACGTGGCGTATCCTCTGCTACGTGTCAGCGCGATTCTCGGGGTCATCAATGCAGCAGCAGGCCATGGACCAGTCAACCTCGACTGCAACTTCGGCGGGGTTTCCGCCTCCGCAAGGCAACTCCGGCTCCAACTTCGGCTCCATCCCCACGAAGGGGCACTTCGCTACGCCGCCGCAAGTCTACGCGGCAAGCCCGAATACCACCTCGACTTTGATTGCTCATGTTGACCCCGACGCCTAGTTCGGCCTATACTTCTGGGTCCAGCCGGGCCTCCGACTTGGCCTCACGCACCGGGGGCAGCTTCGTACCCTGCTACTAACATTCTAAACATTTCACTTTACGCGCTTAACATTTCACAAATAATATCCATGGAGTGAGGTCAGGTGCAAATTCGGCTTCCTCTTGATAGGCCACCCCTGGCGGGCGGAGTGTGGAGACGTGCAAACGCCGGTCTAACCTACTGCGCCATCAAAGCACCGTCCTCGAGTCGCGGGATACCATGAGGCCCTCCGATCTCTGGTCCGCGTGAAGACTCCAGAGTCTGCTCCGATCGAACCAGCGTAGCGACGCCAGAAGCCACCGCGACTTCGAAGTCTACGCGACAACCTCACAGCCCCGACCAGGGGGGTCCATCCGCCTGCGCTCCCCATAATCGGGGAGCGCGACTGTTGATCTACAACAAGTTTTGACTTGTTCTCATAAATAGGCCTCCTTCAGTTCATCAACATTCTCTGATATTAGCGCCAATCGACGCGATCAAAGAACGCAGATGAACCAAAGTAGGCCTACTCGTGAGAAGAAGATCATCACATGTAGGAACGCAATGCGCCCGAGCAGAGAGCAACAAAGCGAATAGCCAGAGATGCGGAAGGGCGATGCAGCGGTAGCAACATATATATATATATATATATAGGAAAAATATCTTTTACTCCCGGGTGTAATTACACCCACCTCTAATATACCACCTAAACAAACTTGAAATACTCCTTTATCACTTTAGATATACTCATATACTAATTATAAGATACTCCAATGTGAACCACACGAAAAAATTGCAAAGAAGTCCATAGTTTTTAGCGTATTTTATAAATACCTTTATATACGTACATAAAAAGGAGTATGTCAAAAAAAATATACATACCACCTCTGAAAAATTGTTCATACCACCCATATAGTCTTAAATACTCGTATACTACACGTACATACTCCCCGTTACACGAGATACTACCTATATTGTGAGATACGACATAGGGTGTAATTACACCCGGGAGTAGAAAAGAGGCTTCCTATATAGGAAATATATATATATATATATATATATATATATATATATATATATATATATATATATATATATATATATATATATATATATATATATATATATATATATATACACACACACCCACCTTCCCCCCGGCTGGGAACGGCCAAACTGGCGGAAGTTCAATCGAGCAAAGATCAACCGGTGGGAGGTGAGGCGTCGCGGTCGCGTGTGCACACGGTGCACCTGTCCCGCGCCCTCGGGAAGACGCATGCGGCACCTGTCGCCTGGTCGCGTGCGCACAGCGCCTCCCCCAAGGCGGCCCCCTGACAGCGCACGACGCCCAAGTCAAGCTCCGCCTCGTGTCCCGACGCCTCAGGAAACGCGAGTCGCAAAGGCCCCGTGGACGTCGCCCAAATCTCGGCGCCATTAAGACACTGTCGTCAGGACATGGGCCGTCAGGCACTACGCCAATTTCTCATCTGTAGAATAGCCTCGCAAATCGCCTTGGCGGTGTGTCTGCTTCGAACTCGCTCTCGCGGGGTCCAACTTGCCCTTGGCTCTGACACTACGCACGTCGGGCGGACCTGCACTGCGCCTCGACGGGGTGTCCGCCGAAAGACCCTGGCTTCGCCTCGCTTTCCACTCACCCAGCGGCTCCGCCCGCATCTCCGACTCCACGGCTAAAGGACTCTGAGGTCGAAGACGGCCTCGGTAGCCAGTTCGACTCCATACCCTCGGTGCGAAGCTAGGCTGCACCGGCAAACAAGGATTCTGCCCAAGATCGTTGAAGGTCACAGGCCGCAGGGACGGAGGGGGCCAAATGGCTCAGCAACATGGCTTCGGCCCGTGAAGCCCTTCACCATGAGAGGCTCCTGTTGTAGGGGTGGCCCCCGCCTAAGCCTAGCCGGCCTGTTAGAAGATTGTAAGGCCCAAAATGGGACATGTATAATGACGTAAATGCCCCTGAGAGGGATACTCGAGTGTAAGGGTATAATTGTGAAACACTCCCTATGTGCATATACATATATATATATATATATATATATATATATATATATATATATATATATATATATATATATATATATATATATATATATATATATATATATATATATATATATATATATATGATCCAGACCATGGGGGAAACCCTAAGCATTGCTCACCTAACTCTTCACTACCATACCTCTCTCTCTCTCTCTCTGTTTGGTCTGTAACCACAACAGAAATATTTGGAGAAAATTGGTAGCACGAGATATCATTAGAGACAATGACCATCGAGCAAGACATTACCTTCGAGTCCTAGCCAAGGCGAATAGTGCGGATTCTAGGGAAGTCGAAGCGATTTTTGAGGCACGAGACATGTAAGTATGTCAAGATGCTTCGAACGCACTAGACCGAGCGGGAAGCAACTTGGAAGCTGGAGTTTCACATGCATGAGAAGTATCCAGAATTGTTCGCTTCAGCTTTATGTGGTTTAATTTCTATTCAGTGGTGTTTTTCGGTTAGAGTCATGATACAGAGAATTCAAGGTTGAATTCTGTTAAGGGAGTGAAATGTAATACCCCGATTATAGCCTTAAGGACTTATATATGTGCGATTAATGAAAAAGAAATATAGGAAAGCGAGATATGTGTGTTTTTGTTGTGAGATTAGTTTCCTAGTGCAAGTCATGAGGAGAGCTGGAAACGGATAAGTATTCGTGCCGTGATAAAAGGATGGGGATAAGGACAAAAGCCAGATAAAAACCCTAGATGCCTTCTCCCTAATTTCCCATCTCCTTGTGCCGCCCTCAAGTTCTCCAAGCGCACGCCATCTTGGTTTCGTTAGAAAAAAAACTTCGTCGGCTTTGCCATCCGGTCGGCGCCGCATCTTTGCCTGTCGCCACGTCGCCTAGGTGCACCGCGGGCCAGTGTACTTGCCTGCAGCGTGCCTCAGCCACCACGGTAAAATTTTTGCATTTTAGCCCAAAATTTGAAAGTTTTTTACATATGGACCCCTGGAGAAAAGATTTGCAAAAATGGACCCTTATCTCGGCGCCAAAGCATATAGCGCCCAGGGTACATGTCACGGCGCCATATGCTTTAGCGCCGTGCATTGACACGTCGGAGCCAGGGTGGCATAGCACGACGCCAAGGCCAACGGCGCCATGATATGCACGTACGGCGCTAAAGGCCGTGGCGCCGTGCGTCGGGACTTAAGCCCGAGCGCGTCCCCCGGCCCCCAGCTCCCCCTCACTGCTCCTCTGTTCTAACAGTAAACCGCCGCCGCCCCCCTCTATTCCCCCTCCAAATCCTCTCAAATCCACCGATTAATCTCGCGATTTTGCTTCCAAATCGGGCAAGCAAGGTAAACTCTCTCCCCTCCCTTGATTTTTTGCAATAGATATGGATTATTTGAGGTACATTTCGTAGGGCAAGATTTCAATCCCTAGATGAAATTAGTTCAATTATGAGCGATTTTAGGTTACGTTTGCAATGGATATTCGTAATGTAAGAGAAGCACTGTGTATTTGGATAGGTTTTAGGGTTTGATTATTATTTATACATGGTTGTGTTCGGTTTTAGGTTTTTAGGGTTTCATATACCAAATAGGATAATTTCATGTCAACATGGGCAAGATTGTATGTCCACCTAACCCTTAGTCAACATATCAATAATGTCTTTGATAAATATATCTCGGTATTTACAGTTAATATTAGTGACCTAATACTTAAATTATTTACCTTAATCATATAATCACTATTTGAAAAGGGGCCCATGGATTTTGAGATATGTAAATAATATTTATTATTATCATAAGGTTTATTCTTACACCAATTATTCTTATACCATAATTAACTTACTAATCTTTGTTGACATGTATTTAACCAAGGGTAAATCAATTTGATTCCAATTATTTTTCATGTTGATTCCAATTTCATAATTCAATTTGATTATTATTTTTATTTATAAATCATGTTTTATAAATTTCTTATTTGAATATTTCTTAACCATTGAATTCTAAAATTTATCACAGGATGGCGAGATACCGGCTGCTAGACGAGTCCTACGAGAGGGAGCACCGCGGCAGGCTCACGGAGGACGGCCAGGTACGTGTGTGGTCGAAATGTACATGTGTTCAACTTGATGGTCACGCAGCTAACTTTTATAGCAATTTTCGGGAGATACTCATACTTCGTCCTCGAACCCATGATGGGTTCCAGTTGATGCGCTACGATGACCGCTATACCCCACTGCTGCGCCGTGCTGGGCTTCACACGGTCGCTAACCTATTACGGCGGGGCATGCCGGTCTTCAACCCTGCAGCTTTGACCGCACTTGTCGACAGGTGCATTTTCTCTATCGGGTCAATTTGTTTTCGCTTCTATATTCTTACGTACGTAACTAATTCTTTTCTCCTTGTACTACTAACAGGTGGAGGCCAGAGACACACACGTTCCACCTTCCCTGTGGGGAGATGACCGTCACGCTGCAGGACGTGGCGATGATACTTGGACTTCCCATCAGGGGACAGCCGGTGATCGGCCCGGCGGTGTCTGAGGGCTGGAGGGCACGTGTGGAGGCCTTCCTGGGCACGCCATTGCCTCCTGCCCCAGATAATGCCAGGCAAGGCCGTGTCTCGGGGGTCCACCTTAGATGGTTGCGGAATACCTTTGGCGAATGCCCTGCTGCCGCGGACGACGCCACGGTGACCTACCACTGCCGCGCCTGGGTCCTGCACATGTTCGGGGCAGTGCTGTTCCCGGACGCCACGAGGGATGCCGCTTCGTGGATGTACATCCACTGCCTCCAGGACTGGGGGGACGCTGGACAGTTCAGCTGGGGCTCGGCGGTCCTCGCATTCCTCTACCGCCAGCTTTGCGAGGCCTGCAGACGCAAGGCGCCCACGTCGACGCTCGGTGGCTGCGTCTTCCTTCTGCAGGTGTGGTAATGCATTTATTTTTCCTACAGTTCTTTGTTTTTGTGCATGGCTAATCGTGTGTATGCCCGTATGTTCGCTTGCTAGGTGTGGATGTGGACATGCATTCCAGTGGGGCACCCTCGAGTGTTCCAAGCGCAGCCTTGGCATCCACTGGGTGTGGATGACCTCGGCCCCACTGTTGCGTACCTGTGGGATACAGTGTCAGTCCCGTTCGCGACTACTCAACGGGCGTACGTGGATTTCAGCAACGAGTTTGACACTTTGTCTCCCACGATGGTAAGAAATTGGTACTGCATTTATTTATTCTACAGTTCTTGGTTTTTGTACATGGCTAATCATGTGTTCACTTACTAGGTGTCCTGGGAGCCTTACTCCGAGCCACAGGTTCTAGCGCTACCGCTCAGCACCATGTGCCGCAGGGACTCCCATAATTGGAGGATGAGGTGTCCGCTGATCTGCTTATATGCCGTGGAGATTCACCTCCCCCACAGAGTTGCGCGGCAGTTCGGCCTCGTGCAGTTCTTCCCCCCAGAGGGGATGTCGACTTCTGTTGAGTTGCACAAGTAAGTAACAATTTAAAATTCTTTTGGTTCGTACTAACAACTATTGTTGACATCTGCTATATGTACAGGTTCGACAGGGTCCGCCAACGAAAGGTGACGGACTTCGCTGATCATGTCACATCCCAAATTTTCGCTTTCTGAAAAAAATTTATTTTTATTAATTATTTCAATGTATTTGAATTTTATTTGATTTTCTGGATTTAATTTCAAAATTTAAAACAAGGAAATGTATTTAAAATATTTTATTAAAGTCAAAAATAGGTTATTATATTTTTCCTAGCCTTCCCTAAACTTTTAAGTAATTATTGAGAATTTTCTAGAATTTAAAATCAATTTCCAAAGTTAAAAAGTATTTTATAAATTTATTAAATTCAAATCTGAGATTAAAAATATTTTTATTAAAGTCTAAAATACTTCTAGGAATATTCTATGATTTTTCTGGAATTTTTAGGCATTAAATATTATTTTTGAAGTATTAATAAAGTTTCTAGTAATTCCTGAAATTAAATCCGAAAATAAAAATCAATATATCCCTAGGCCGCCACGTGTCGCCCTCAGATGAAATCCATCTCTCTCCACGTTTTAATCCTAGCCATCCACCACAACTTACCCCTTCATAAAATCCAAAGCCTCTTATCCATTCACTTGCCACGTGTCGCAAATCCGACGGCCCGTACCCCTTCACCTCCTCTCCTCTCTATTACACATGGGACCCACATGTCATATCCATCTTCAACCTCACCTTCTTCCTCCTCCCACCCTCTCTCTCCACCTCCATTAAACCGAAAATGGAGCTTTGATTTCGGCCGTTTCTCTCAATTAAACTCCAAACTAACGTGCGCATTTGATTGCCCTCATCAATCCCCACTCACGGCCGGCCGTCTCCTCCCATTAATCATCTCTAAACCGCCGGCTCTTCATCTCTCTTTTCCATCTATAAATTGTCCTCCCTCCCCATTTCCTTCCCCTTTCTTCCTCCATTTCGGCCGGCTCCTTTCTCCCTCTCTCCGGCCGCCACCCCGCCGCCGTGCGCCGCCTCTCCCCGCCGCCCGGCCGTCTCCCGCCGGCCCTCCCGCACCACCCCGCCGCCACCTCCTCCTTGCGCCGCCGCCGGCCGCCCACCTCCCGTCGCCGCCGTCGGTAAGCCGCCGCCGCCTCTCCTCACCCCGCCGCCGCTCGCCGCCCCACCGCCGGCCGCCGGCCACCGGCGAGGCCGCCGGCCGGCCATCTCCCGTGCGCCTCCCGTGCGCGCCGCCCGCGTGGCCGCCACCTCGCGCCCGCATGGCGCCATGTGGCCGGTGCGCCACGTTGGCGAACCCCGTGGTCCGTGGATCCGGTTCACGGTAGACCGGACCCACCCGTCATTCAAATAATATTTCCCGCTCAGAAAATTCGAAAATTGATGACGTCATAAATAGTATTTTTCAGTACAAAAATAATTCCCGAAACCCGATTTTTCATTTTTCCTCCTATTTAATCTTCTGGAAGCCATAACTTTCTCATTTTAAGTCCAAATTGATCCATTCAAATTTCTAAATTCATCTAAAATTCCAATCTTTCATTTGGTATATTTAGTTTCATTTTTTGAATTTTTTTAATTTATTTTATTTATTTGGTTTTCTCGATTTACGTGTAGAGACCGATTTGTCCGAGGAACTTCAAGAGCAAGCCCCGGAAAATTTCAACCCAGCACAGGAAGGCAAGTCTCCTTTGATCATTTGGATCCTATGTTTTGCAAGTTTTCTTTGATCAACTTGCTCAAATGATTTATAAAATGATTAGGTAGTTATTTTAAATTATTGCATGCTTATGTCATATCAAGTGATAATTTGATTTAGAAAATTTAGTTAAATACCCAATTTGTTATACCTTCCATTGAAAATTGTTTACCTTGTACCATTGTCAACTTAGGATATCCCTTTGACTCAATAATGAGTTAGTATTACATCTGTTGAATTTTTAAATACTAGCAAATGCTTAGCGTAGCAAATCAATGTAATAATGCTCAAATGAGTAGCATTTTTGCTAAATGTTTTGATGAATGATTTGTTTAAACATTGGTAATGGATGTTACCATTGTTAAATGATTTGTTTGAAAAGTGGTAATGGATGTTACCACTGTTAATTTGAAAATAAAAATGAAGTTCAAAAGAAAAGTTGACAAGGGTGGATGGAAGGTTTGGCTGGTGCAGTTAGCACGAGAATTTTTGGAATTGTGAATGAACCACCCTGGTCGTTTAAGGACCGACGCTTGTGTTTGTCCAAACTGAGCAAAACAGTGCAACCACAAGTCTATATGGGTACGACCTAGCTAACTAACCTATAAAGGTGTAGTTTAGATATCACCAGTGGTGTATTGAGTGCCAGGGTGTACTGGTTACTCATAGTGAGGGACAGGGTTTACTGTACTCATACGGCGCAAGAGGGGGCTCCGACTCGTGGATTCGAGTTGTGGTGAAACCTTAGCGGGTGGTATCTAGCTATACTGGAGTAGGTGAAAGGCTTTGTGATATTTTATCTGGGTCTCATGCCAAAGGAAGCATGTTGACTATTAAGATAATTTATCTCTTGTGGGTAAAGTGTACAAACTCTGCAGAGTAAAAACTATTCGAATAGCCGTGCCCACGGTCAAGGGCGGGCAAGGAATGCATTCACATGGTAGAAGTTTGATTTTGATTTCAAAATAAAATGGTTTGTCAAACTTGAGAGTGGTATAACTCTCGTGATTTAAATCTGGTGGTGTAACCAGATCAGGTGGTTTAACCTGAGTTTTGAAAGTTGGCAGATAGCCTGAGATTTTAGTGTTGGTGGTTTAACCTTCACTAAGTTATTTATCTAATTTCATTTATGAAAAACAAGATGTTTATCAAATGGCCTTTGAAGTAATTATGTAGATTTGAAATAAAATGCTGATTTATGCAAAAGAACCATATAGCCTTCCTTTGTTAAGCCCTGCATCTATGCATCTTTCCCAAGACTTGCGGAGTACATTCATGTACTCACGTGCTACACTTCAAATTAACTCTCAGAGGAGATCGAAGCTCAAGAGGTGGACTACGACTACTTCGTGGATGGATTCAACGAAGGCTATCCGGACTTCTAGGTTGCGTTTCCCCAGTCAATTGCCTGTGGCGTATTGATGGGTCTTGCTTTAGTTTCTTTTTGCTTCCGCTGTAATTTTCCGTTTGGTGTGAGGTCTTAAAACCTCATTTGTAATAAAGACTTCGAGGTCTGTAATCTCGATTATGATAATAAAGCGTTGTTGGCAATGTATCATCTTTTCTGTTTGAACTGTGTGTACTAGCGTTGATCTGGGACTAGTACTGTAATGCACAGGGAGTCCAGGAGTTTCTACTCCGGGGTCTCACAGAAGTGGTATCAGAGCCAATTTGACTGTAGGGCGTAACCTAGTTAGAATGGCCGTTATTAGAAAAGCTTCAAATTTTATTTTATAAAATAAAAATTTAATAATGTGCTTTTCTCATCTTTTCTCTTCTTTCTATCCTTACCTTCTTCAGGATATTCTATCTTATCTATATGTTTGCTCACTTTTAAGAATGGTAATTGTATCCACTTTGCTTTGTAATTTCTATAGATGGGTTAGAGAGATCAAGTCTGTGAAGCACCCAGAGGACCGTGTCGTCATGAAGATTTGAAGAGTAGTTCCTTTGTTTATAGTACCCAAGTAAAGCTCTACGATTTTAGAACGCTTATGTATATTGCTTGTTGGTGTTAGATGGACTGTACCAAGTCTTTGTGTACTTGTAGTACAACCATCTTTAAAAACTATTTTTGTTTTCGAGCTAAGTTTCTCCTGGTTGGAGTTTACTTCTCTCTTGTGTGTTTGTTTGGGATGTTATTTAGTTGTTCCCCAACCTCTTACCTATGCTACTTCCCTCTTACCTTGTGCTAATCCTCGTTGCTGCTTCAGATGGTGCAAGTTCCAAATTCTTCTATAGTAGTCCAAGCTTGGAAAATATTTGAGAACTAAGAATATATGGAAGATCACAACATTTACGGAAAGTACTCTTATCAGGAAAGTCATCCTAATCCTTAGATGTCAAGTTAGGTAATTTGGAGGATTGTTGCTAGTGTGATATATTTGGAGTTAGAATTGACAAGATTGGATAATTCTTGGGTGATTCGAAAGTAATAAAGGTATATTTGCAGATACCAATGGATTATGAATAAATATGAAAGTTGTAACACTTGTGGATTGAATAGATCTTAGAAATGATCACATTATTGAACTTGGTGGAGCTAATTAGATCATGGGGAGTGTCCAAACTTAGTGCCTTGGATTTATTATCTTGGATTGAAAGGAGTAATTGGATGTAAAACAAGATTTTAGTTGAAGGATTTATTTGTGATCATTGGAGAATTAATATTAAGAATTTGATATAGTAAAGGTGGAAATTAAAAGATTGGATTATCATAAACAATTTATGACATCAATTTTGTCTGTTTTGGTTGAATCATGAAGAGCGGATAAATTTTGTGGAATTAATTGATTATCATAGTTTGGTGGACCTATTGATGATGAGTGGATACCAGTGCAATTCTGGAAGATAATACACTTAGATATCTGGTGGATTACACTTGTCATTGCAAAGGGGATATTGATTTGAAACTCGTGGATTTATCAGATCGTTGAAAGATAACTGGATTTTAATTTATGAGATTGAATATATCATTTAAGGATGATCGAAGGCTTAAGTTTGGTGGATTTAAGTCAAATATGGAAGATAGATTGTTCGATAAGAATTAATTGTGGTACTCAGATTCACTCAAATTTGGTGGAACCAAAATGATGATTTTCGAGAAGTTGATTTTGGTGGATTAATCTTATCATCGAAAAGTGGGTTCTGATATGTTGATTTGAAATTTGTGGATTTATCATATCATTGTTAGATAATTGGATTTTAATTTATGAATTGACTAAATCATTTAATGATGTTCAAATGGTTAAGCTGGAGGATTTAAATTAATTATGGGAGATAGATTAGAACTAATTGAGATACTTCGATTCATTCAAATTTGGTGGAATGAAAATGATGATTATGAATAGACTGATGTTGGTGGATTACCAGATATTGAATTATTGATTGGTTGATCTCAAAATTGATTGATGATTACTAAAAGGTGGGATTTATTTTATGTTATCTGATGGGAGTTATGAATCTATTGGATTAGACAAGGATCATAAAGTATTGGTGGAAATCACAGATTACAACATCATTGGATTCTTATTAGAAGAACTCTATGGTTTGCCGTCAAATTCGAATAAGTATAGACAATAAAATTTTATGGGATTATTTGTGGAAACCAATGTGAGATCAACGAGGTGCATTGGTGGTATATGATTCTGCAATGAAGCACCTTTGAAAAGATGAAATAATTATGTCTTTTGTCGGATGAACACTAGAAGTTAAGCCCTTTTGGTGGAATACTGAATTAATCGATATGATAAGGGCAATTGAAGTTAACCCAAAGCTTGCAGGCGACTAAAGATGTACCAATCCGATTTGTTGTTGTCTTCCATATTTCTCAGTTAAAGGAATACCTCAGAGCATTGAACAACAAGATAGAATCATGAAGGAAGCTGAACGCCACGCAAAAAGCATGACCATAAAGTTCCACAAAGTACAATAGTGCAACCATAATTATAAATGGAGTAAAGTTCCTAGCGAACCTTATTATAATAGACTCCGATGGCATAGATATAATACTTGGTATGGATTGGTTGATCAAGTATAAAGGACAGATAGATTGTGCCAATCGTGCCATTAGTCTTACCAATTCTGACGGAATTCAGATAAGACATGAGGCAGTTATGCGCTCAAAGAAGAACATTATGTTAACCAACTTAAAAGGGAAAAAGTTGGAGGATGTGTCGGTAGCTTGCGAATACCCTGATGTTTTCCCTGAGGAATTGCCAGGATTGCCACCAGATCGAGAGATTGAATTCGTTATAAATCTGGTACCTGGTACAGCCCCAATATCAAAAAGACCTTATCGGATGTTAGCTGATGATTCAGCTGAAGTCAAGAGGCAGATTCAAGAATTACAAGAGAAAAGTTTCATTAGACCAAGTTCTTCACCTTGGGGAGCCCCAGTGCTTTTGGTAAACAAGAAGGATGGTAGTCAGCGTATGTGCGTGGACTATAGAGCTTTAAATGAAGTAACTATAAAGAATAAGTATCCCTTACCCTGGATCGACGATCTGTTCGATCAACTCAAAGGATCAAGTGTCTTCTCCAAGATTGATCTTCAGTCAGGATATCACCAGTTGAAGATTAGACCAGCAGATATACCAAAGACAGCCTTCGCCACAAGATATGGACTATATGAGTATACGGTGATGTCTTTCGGTCTGACAAATGCCCCGGCATACTTCATGAATTTGATGAATAAAGTATTTATGGATTATTTAGATAAGTTTGTTGTTGTCTTTATAGATGACATTCTTATCTATTCGAAAAACAATAAAGAACATGAGGATCATCTAAGGATAGTGTTGCAAAAACTCCGTGAACACCAGTTATATGCCAAGTTTAGCAAGTGTGCGTTTTGGTTAAAGGAAATTGAGTTTTTGGGACACGTAATTTCAGCAGAAGGAGTATCTGTAGATCCTGGAAAAGTTAAGGATGTATTAAATTGGACTCCACCCAAGACAGTAACCGAGATCAGAAGTTTTCTGGGTTTAGCTGGTTACTATCGTCGATTTATTGAAGGCTTTTCCAAGATTGCCAGACCTTTAACTCAGTTGTTAAAGAAAGAAAGAAAATTTGAATGGAACAAATTTTGTGAGGATAGTTTTCAAGAGTTAAAGAGGAGGTTAACTTCAGCACCAGTTCTGCGATTACCGGATATTAGAAAAGATTTTGAAGTTTATTGTGACGCATCCAAACAAGGTCTTGGATGTGTACTAATGCAAGAAGGAAAGGTTGTTGCTTATGCATCAAGGCAGTTAAGACCTCATGAAGAAAATTACCCCACTCATGATTTAGAGCTAGCTGCTGTAGTGCATGCTCTAAAGTTGTGGAGGCATTATCTAATCAGTAATCGGTGTGAGATATATACGGATCATAAAAGTTTAAAGTATATATTCACTCAACCTGATCTTAATCTGAGACAAAGAAGATGGCTCGAACTGATAAAGGATTATGATGTGGGAATACACTATCATCCAGGAAAGACCAATGTAGTGGCAGATGCTTTAAGTCGGAAGATCCATGTTAGCAATATGTTGATTCAAGACAGTCAGTCAACTCTTCGTGAAGAATTTCAGCGTCTCAATTTGGAAGTGATAAATGAAGGAATTCTGTCTACGTTAAAGGTTCAACCCACTTTAGAAGATCAGATCAAGGCAGCTCAGAAAGAAGATGAGTATGTTAAGGAAATAAAAGAGAACATGAAGAAAGGCAAAGCACCTGGATTCTCAGAAGATGAAGAAGGAATTCTTTGGTTTGGAAAAAGGATTTTAGTACCGGAGAGAAAGGAAATAAAAGATTTAATTCTAAAGGAAGCTCATGAATCAGGATATTCCATTCATCCCGGAAGTACAAAGATGTACCAAGATCTAAAGGAAAGTTACTGGTGGACCAGTATGAAACGAGAAATTGCAGAATATGTAGCTTTATGTGATATATGTCAAAGGGTTAAAGCAGAGCACCAACGACCTGCCGGTCTTTTGCAACCTCTGCAGATACCTGAATGGAAATGGGAGGAAATCGGAATGGATTTCATAACAGGACTACCAAGAACCAAGTCAGGGTATGATTCAATCTGGGTTATAGTGGATCGATTAACAAAGGTTGCACATTTCATACCTGTAAAGACTACCTATTCAGGAGATAGATTGGCAGAGCTCTATATGTCAAGAATTGTATGTCTGCATGGAGTTCCAAAGAAGATCGTATCGGATAGAGGAACACAATTTACCTCAAGATTTTGGCAGAAACTTCATGAAGTTTTGGGCACCAATTTAAACTTCAGTACTGCTTATCATCCTCAAACAGATGGCCAGACTGAACGAGTGAATCAGATATTGGAAGATATGCTAAGAGCGTGTGCTTTAGCCAATAAAGTCAGTTGGGATCAAAGTTTACCCTACGCGGAATTTTCCTATAATAACAGTTATCAGTCTAGTCTGAAGATGTCTCCGTTTGAAGCCTTGTATGGCAGGAAATGCAGAACGCCATTATATTGGTCAGAGACTGGAGAAAGTCAAGTATTCGGACCTGATGTCTTGAAGCTAGCCGAAGAGCAAGTTCGATTAATACAAGACCGATTGAAAATAGCACAGACCAGACAAAAGAGTTATGCAGATAATCGTCGCAGAATGTTGAAATTCGCACCAGGGGATCAGGTGTATTTGAAGGTGTCACCTTTAAAAGGGATGCGACGTTTCAAGGTCAGTGGAAAGCTTGCTCCAAGGTATATCGGACCATTTCTAGTTATAGCCCGAAGAGGTGAAGTTGCATATCAGTTAGAGCTTCCTCCTCAGTTGTCAGATGTACATGATGTATTTCATGTATCACAGTTGAAGAAGTGCTTAAGAGTACCAGAGGAGTTAATACCTTTAGAAGAGGTGGATTTAAAAGAAGACTTGACGTATCCAGAATTTCCTGTCAAGATTTTAGAAGAGGCAGAGCGCTGTACAAGAAACAAGACTATCAAATTTTGCAAGGTGCAGTGGAATAATCATCCAGAATCGGAAGCAACCTGGGAGCGTGAAGAGGATCTTCGAGCAGAGTTCCCTGATCTATTTCCCAGTCTTTCCGAATCTCGGGGTCGAGATTCATTCTAAGGGGGTAGGTTTGTCACATCCCAAATTTTCGCTTTCTGAAAAAAATTTATTTTTATTAATTATTTCAATGTATTTGAATTTTATTTGATTTTCTGGATTTAATTTCAAAATTTAAAACAAGGAAATGTATTTAAAATATTTTATTAAAGTCAAAAATAGGTTATTATATTTTTCCTAGCCTTCCCTAAACTTTTAAGTAATTATTGAGAATTTTCTAGAATTTAAAATCAATTTCCAAAGTTAAAAAGTATTTTATAAATTTATTAAATTCAAATCTGAGATTAAAAATATTTTTATTAAAGTCTAAAATACTTCTAGGAATATTCTATGATTTTTCTGGAATTTTTAGGCATTAAATATTATTTTTGAAGTATTAATAAAGTTTCTAGTAATTCCTGAAATTAAATCCGAAAATAAAAATCAATATATCCCTAGGCCGCCACGTGTCGCCCTCAGATGAAATCCATCTCTCTCCACGTTTTAATCCTAGCCATCCACCACAACTTACCCCTTCATAAAATCCAAAGCCTCTTATCCATTCACTTGCCACGTGTCGCAAATCCGACGGCCCGTACCCCTTCACTTCCTCTCCTCTCTATTACACATGGGACCCACATGTCATATCCATCTTCAACCTCACCTTCTTCCTCCTCCCACCCTCTCTCTCCACCTCCATTAAACCGAAAATGGAGCTTTGATTTCGGCCGTTTCTCTCAATTAAACTCCAAACTAACGTGCGCATTTGATTGCCCTCATCAATCCCCACTCACGGCCGGCCGTCTCCTCCCATTAATCATCTCTAAACCGCCGGCTCTTCATCTCTCTTTTCCATCTATAAATTGTCCTCCCTCCCCATTTCCTTCCCCTTTCTTCCTCCATTTCGGCCGGCTCCTTTCTCCCTCTCTCCGGCCGCCACCCCGCCGCCGTGCGCCGCCTCTCCCCGCCGCCCGGCCGTCTCCCGCCGGCCCTCCCGCACCACCCCGCCGCCACCTCCTCCTTGCGCCGCCGCCGGCCGCCCACCTCCCGTCGCCGCCGTCGGTAAGCCGCCGCCGCCTCTCCTCACCCCGCCGCCGCTCGCCGCCCCACCGCCGGCCGCCGGCCACCGGCGAGGCCGCCGGCCGGCCATCTCCCGTGCGCCTCCCGTGCGCGCCGCCCGCGTGGCCGGCCTCGCCCGCGTGGCCGCCACCTCGCGCCCGCATGGCGCCATGTGGCCGGTGCGCCACGTTGGCGAACCCCGTGGTCCGTGGATCCGGTTCACGGTAGACCGGACCCACCCGTCATTCAAATAATATTTCCCGCTCAGAAAATTCGAAAATTGATGACGTCATAAATAGTATTTTTCAGTACAAAAATAATTCCCGAAACCCGATTTTTCATTTTTTCCTCCTATTTAATCTTCTGGAAGCCATAACTTTCTCATTTTAAGTCCAAATTGATCCATTCAAATTTCTAAATTCATCTAAAATTCCAATCTTTCATTTGGTATATTTAGTTTCATTTTTTGAATTTTTTTAATTTATTTTATTTATTTGGTTTTCTCGATTTACGTGTAGAGACCGATTTGTCCGAGGAACTTCAAGAGCAAGCCCCGGAAAATTTCAACCCAGCACAGGAAGGCAAGTCTCCTTTGATCATTTGGATCCTATGTTTTGCAAGTTTTCTTTGATCAACTTGCTCAAATGATTTATAAAATGATTAGGTAGTTATTTTAAATTATTGCATGCTTATGTCATATCAAGTGATAATTTGATTTAGAAAATTTAGTTAAATACCCAATTTGTTATACCTTCCATTGAAAATTGTTTACCTTGTACCATTGTCAACTTAGGATATCCCTTTGACTCAATAATGAGTTAGTATTACATCTGTTGAATTTTTAAATACTAGCAAATGCTTAGCGTAGCAAATCAATGTAATAATGCTCAAATGAGTAGCATTTTTGCTAAATGTTTTGATGAATGATTTGTTTAAACATTGGTAATGGATGTTACCATTGTTAAATGATTTGTTTGAAAAGTGGTAATGGATGTTACCACTGTTAATTTGAAAATAAAAATGAAGTTCAAAAGAAAAGTTGACAAGGGTGGATGGAAGGTTTGGCTGGTGCAGTTAGCACGAGAATTTTTGGAATTGTGAATGAACCACCCTGGTCGTTTAAGGACCGACGCTTGTGTTTGTCCAAACTGAGCAAAACAGTGCAACCACAAGTCTATATGGGTACGACCTAGCTAACTAACCTATAAAGGTGTAGTTTAGATATCACCAGTGGTGTATTGAGTGCCAGGGTGTACTGGTTACTCATAGTGAGGGACAGGGTTTACTGTACTCATACGGCGCAAGAGGGGGCTCCGACTCGTGGATTCGAGTTGTGGTGAAACCTTAGCGGGTGGTATCTAGCTATACTGGAGTAGGTGAAAGGCTTTGTGATATTTTATCTGGGTCTCATGCCAAAGGAAGCATGTTGACTATTAAGATAATTTATCTCTTGTGGGTAAAGTGTACAAACTCTGCAGAGTAAAAACTATTCGAATAGCCGTGCCCACGGTCAAGGGCGGGCAAGGAATGCATTCACATGGTAGAAGTTTGATTTTGATTTCAAAATAAAATGGTTTGTCAAACTTGAGAGTGGTATAACTCTCGTGATTTAAATCTGGTGGTGTAACCAGATCAGGTGGTTTAACCTGAGTTTTGAAAGTTGGCAGATAGCCTGAGATTTTAGTGTTGGTGGTTTAACCTTCACTAAGTTATTTATCTAATTTCATTTATGAAAAACAAGATGTTTATCAAATGGCCTTTGAAGTAATTATGTAGATTTGAAATAAAATGCTGATTTATGCAAAAGAACCATATAGCCTTCCTTTGTTAAGCCCTGCATCTATGCATCTTTCCCAAGACTTGCGGAGTACATTCATGTACTCACGTGCTACACTTCAAATTAACTCTCAGAGGAGATCGAAGCTCAAGAGGTGGACTACGACTACTTCGTGGATGGATTCAACGAAGGCTATCCGGACTTCTAGGTTGCGTTTCCCCAGTCAATTGCCTGTGGCGTATTGATGGGTCTTGCTTTAGTTTCTTTTTGCTTCCGCTGTAATTTTCCGTTTGGTGTGAGGTCTTAAAACCTCATTTGTAATAAAGACTTCGAGGTCTGTAATCTCGATTATGATAATAAAGCGTTGTTGGCAATGTATCATCTTTTCTGTTTGAACTGTGTGTACTAGCGTTGATCTGGGACTAGTACTGTAATGCACAGGGAGTCCAGGAGTTTCTACTCCGGGGTCTCACAGATCACCACCGACAGTACGTGCAGTGGTGGAGGAAGATGGAGGACAACTGCGAGTCGGACAGTACCCCCCACAGTAACGCCAGCTTCCGGGATTATTTGTCCTGGTACCACACTGCCACGCGCTACAGGCTGAGGCAGCAGTGGACCGATGTCGACTACGCGGACCTCGCTTCGTCCGAGGACGAGGACACTGCGTACGACAAGCGTGCGAGGGAGGGCACAGTGGTCGAGGCCGCTCCGATTCTCGATCGAGTGGTACGGAAAGCATGATATTTGCAATACTTTGGTTCCACACGTTTATCTCGCACTTATGTTTACTTATTTCTTTAGGGGACTTCTCTCCAAACCTCGGTGCGTGAGATCGACGAGGTTCTCGGCCACCTGGACAGCGAGAGCCACCCCCTGAGGGACTTCCTATAGGTACGAAGATAATTCGTTAGGTTAGATCGATTCAGCATGTATGCAATTATGACATATCATTACTTGCAGAGACTTCGACGTCGCCTCAGTCGGGCGGCAGGTCGGTGTGGTTGCCGCGCACGCTCAGACGTGATCGTACCACCGGCCTCCCAGCGCTCAGCCGATGAGCGTCGTCATCACACGTCGGCAAGCGCCAGTCCACGAGGAGCTCGTCACGCACTCCGACTTTTAGTCAGGGCGATGACGACGACGACGACGAGGCGGAGCAAGGTGACGACGTCGAGGAGGAGCAGGGTGACGACGTCGACGAGGAGCACGAGGACGAGGAGGCATCTACCCACGACGAGATTGGGATGTCGCAGATGCCTGACGCACCGTCTACTCAGGCTTCGCAGCGGCCTCGTCGTTCGGCTCGTCCCCCGAGCTCGTATACTCCAGGGAGTGATGCTCTAGCCAAGGGCAAGGGGAAGGCCAAGAAGCAGTGATGTTTTGAGACTTTTTCTATAGACATGTGATATTTTCAGACTTATGTGATATTTTGAGACTTTTTTATAGTTATGTGGTATTTTGAGACATATTGATAGTTATACGATGTTGTTATTTAGGTTTTCAGATGTTTCATGTGTGAATGTATGTGTATGTCTGTATGTGCATATGTTTTATAGAAAAGTTTACTGTTTTGCTGATTTTGTCAGGTGTAGCTTACACGGCGCCATACCCTTTGGCGCCGAGCTGTGTATATACGGCGCCAGACTGTTTGGCGCCAAAAGAGGCGCCAAACAGTCGGGCGCCGTATATACACATCTCGGCGCCAAAGGGTATGGCGCCGTGTAAACTATGTACGGCGCTCGCATGTTTGGCGCCGAGATAGATGGACTTGCAGTAAGGCACGGCGACCACGTTTGACTGGCTAAGTCAGTACACGGCGCCACGGCCTTCAGCGCCGTATGTGCATATCACGGCGCCGTGGGCCTTGCGTCGAGCTATGCCACCCTGGCTCCGACGTGTCAATACACGGCGCTAAAGCATATGGCGCCGTGACATGTACCCTGGGCGCCATATGCTTTGGCGTCGAGAGAAGGGTCCATTTTTGCAAATCTTTTCTCCAGAGGTCCATATGTAAAAAACTTTCAAATTTTGGGCTAAAAAGCAAAAATTCTCCGCCACCACGTCGCCATGCATGCCGCTCGCACCACCCCAAGCACACGTAAGTGCATGCCGCATGCATGCATGCAGCTAGTAGTTAGCACGTCCTAGTCTTTAATTTTACCCAGTGCACGTGACAGCTGGGGACTAGAAGTGAGTTCTAAGCTTCACATTTTTGTATTAGTTCTATCAAGGTTGAACAGTAAGCTTTTGGGTAGTGGTAATGATTTGATTTCTCTCGGTTTTTAGGCACTACTACAGAAAGCCTAATAGTAGACGCCTCATCACAGACGGTTTTGTGAAACCGTCTCTAATGAGCACTATTACAGACGGTTGTAATTTGGAGGACGTCTGTGGTATTTGTGGCGGGAAAATGGATTATCACAGACGGTTATTAACTATGAACCGTCTGTGATACGTTTGTATCACAGACGGTCTGTATTAAAAACCGTCTGTGATAATCCCAGATTATCACAGACGGTTTTTAAATAAAAACCGTCTGTGATAACCTTGTTATCACAGACGGTTAATAATTAAAAACCGTCTGTGATAATTCACAGACGGTTTTTTATTAAAAACCATCTGTGATAATGTCAGTAGGCATTTATTGCGCTGCTCAGACCGCATCTGTCTTCATTTCGATCCAGATCTAGCCACTGCTGCGCACTTTTTCACTCGGGAGGAAGCTAGGCGATTTCAGGCCTTGTTAATTTGGTGGGAAGAGGCAGAGATTGAGCTTTGAAGATTCATACTTTGCTGGTTGTTCTAGATATGGTTAGTAATGCAATTTATTTTTTTCTTTAATTGCATTACAATTTAGTTCTAAGTAATCCATGAGTGGTTATTGAAGATGGTTAATTTGCAAAATTGTTGGTTATATAATAGCTGTTGTGTTTGTAATATGAATCTAGCAAATAAAGTCTCAATATAATAAATGTGGCCGGTATATATGTAGTTATAATTAGTTAATCTAGATTTTAATACTAAGTTGTTATATATGTACGTAACGTAGGACCGAAGCTGGATGTATGCCGCGAGCCGTGTGAGTGAAGAGTACATTAATGGCGTTTCTGCTTTTATAAGAGCTGCCGAGGAGGATATGTTGAATAAGGGGGCGATATATATGTGCTGTCCATGCACTGACTGCGAGAATGTGAAGATGTTTAAGAACCGAGGGCAAATTGAATCGCACTTGATTCGGAGGGGTTTCAAAAAGGATTATACGTGTTGGACCAGTCATGGCGAAGTGAATGATCATATGCCGCCGGATGACATCGCCGGTGAAGTGAATGATATGCCCCCGGATGACATCGCCTGTGAACTGAATGACATGCCGCCGGCTGATGTCGATTGTGGGTCGGATTCGGATAGGTTGCACGATGATAATCTGGATCAGATGCTTCGCGATGTTGAAGAGAACTATGATGAGAGAGAGTATGTTAAATTCCGTGGCTTGATGGAGGACTCAGAGAAACCTTTGTACACGGGATGCAAGTACACGAGGTTGTTGGCCGTGCTTGAACTGTTGAAATTGAAGGCAAGCAACGGTTGGTCGGACAAGAGTTTCACGGCGCTGCTAGGTCTTTTAGTGGACATGCTTCCGGATGGAAATGAGTTGCCTAAAACCACGTATAAAGCCAAGAAGGTTCTTTGTCCGTTGGGAATGGAAGTAGAAAGAATACATGCATGCCCGAACGATTGTATCCTCTACCGTAAAGAGTATGCAAACATGCATGTATGTCCGGTGTGCAACGCATCCCGATACAAACGTAACAATCAATCAGTTGATGGCGAGGGAACAGAGGCGAAGAAAGGACCTCCTGCTAAGGTGACATGGTATTTTCCTATAATTCCCCGTTTGAAAAGGTTTTTTGCAAATCCAAAGGAGGCAAAACTGCTGCGTTGGCACTCGGAGGAGCGCAAGAAGGATGGAATGATAAGACACCTTGCTGATTCCGCGCAGTAGAGAAACATCGATAGGAGTTTTGCAGAGTTCGGTGCAGAACCAAGGAATATAAGGTTTGGACTGAGTACAGATGGAATGAATCCTTTCAGTAGCATGAGCAGCCGACATAGCACATGGCCCGTGACTCTCTGCATCTATAACCTTCCTCCTTGGTTGTGTATGAAGCGAAAGTATATTTTGCTGTCGATACTTATCCAAGGGCCAAAACAACCTGGGAATGATATCGATGTGTTCCTAGCACCGTTGGTGGAAGATCTAAAAGTAATGTGGAACGAAGGGGTACAGGTATGGGATGCGTACAAACGAGAGAACTTCACTCTGCGCTCCTTATTGTTCTGCACCATAAATGATTATCCTGCCCTTGGTAACCTATCGGGCCATAGTACAAAAGGTGCCAAAGCTTGTACTCACTGTTTAGATGGTACCGAGAGTGTGTGGCTGAGACACTCACGCAAAACCGTCTACATGCGTCACCGCCGGTTCCTTCGGAGGGCTCACCCATACCGCAAGATGAAGAAACAATTTGACGGAGAGAAGGAAGATGGTTCAGCTCCAAGGCATTTAAGGGGACGCGAGGTTTATGATATGGTTAAGGATTTAGATGTTGTCCTCGGAAAGGGACGTAAATTGAGGGCTCATGAGAAGAACACCTGGAAGAAGAGATCAATATTTTGGGACTTACCTTATTGGGAGTACCTAGATGTTCGGCACTGCATCGACGTCATGCACGTAGAAAAGAATGTGTGCGACAGCTTGATTGGTCTCTTACTGAACATCCGTGATAAAACAAAGGACGGTGTCAACGCACGGCTTGACTTGGCTGACATGGACATCAGGCCTGAGTTAGCACCGACAAGCACTGATAATGGACGAACGTACCTTCCCCCTGCGTGTTACACTCTGTCCAAGGCTGAGAAAACAGAACTGTGCCAGTGCTTGCATGGTGTGAAAGTTCCGTCTGGTTACTCCGGCAACGTGAAGAAACTTGTTTCGATGCAAGATTTGAAGTTAAATGGCATGAAGTCTCATGATTGTCATGTGCTGATGACACAGATGCTCCCTATTGCAATTAGAAATATTTTGCCGATCAAAGTCCGAGAGACAATCATGAGGCTATGTTATTTCTTTAACACAATTGCTCAGAAGGTCATCGATCCCGAAGGACTAGATGCTCTGCAGGACGAGGTGGTGATGACTCTATGTCACCTTGAAATGTATTTCCCTCCTTCGTTTTTCGATATCATGGTCCATCTCGTTGTTCACGTTGTGTGGGAGATAAAAATGTGCGGGCCCGTATTCCTACGCAGCATGTACCCATTTGAGAGGTTCATGGGAATTCTCAAGTCCTACGTACGGAATCGTTCTCGGCCGGAGGGCAGCATCGTCGAAGGTTATGCAAGCGAAGAGGTGATTGAGTTTTGTGTCGATTATATGGCTCAGATTCAACCGATAGGTGTCCCTCAATCTCGTCATGAAGGGAGGCTGAAGGGTCTCGGAACTATCGGAAGGAAAGCAATCACTCCAGATGTGAAAATGTGTGACAATTTTGAGATCTATATGTGAAAATGTGTGATGTAGTCAATTTTGAGATGTATATGTGAAAATGTGTGACAATTTTGAGATGTATATGTGAAAATGTATGATGTAGTCAATTTTGAGATGTATATGTGAAAATGTGTGATGTAGTCGATTTTGAGATGTATATGTGAAAATGTGTGACAAAATGTATATGAGTATTGGCATTTATGTATATGTGTGATGCACATGTGATGGTTGATATGAATGCAGCTGGTTGGTGTTGTATATGAATGCAGCTGTTTGGTGGTGGATATGAATGCAGCTGTGGTTATTGGTGTTGTCTTAATAACTACAGTCGCAAAGGCTTATCACAGACGGTTTTAAACTTAGAACCGTCTGTGATATCAATAAAACAGACGGTTCTAAGTTTAAAACCGTCTGTGATAATATGACTATCACAGACGGTTATACACTTAGAACCGTCTGTGATATTTATACTATCACAGGCGGTTTTAGACTTGGAACCGTCTGTGATATTAATATCACAGACGGTTTTTGAGTTAGAACCGTCTGTGATAACCTCCCTATATATACCCTCTGGCTAGGGTTTTCCCTGTGCGCTGCGCAGTTATTCGATCTAGATCCAAGTAAATCCCGAGCCCGTCGTCGCCTCCGCCTCCCCGAACCCTCGTCGGCCGCCTCCTCGAGCCCCTCGCCGGCCGCCTCCGTCGAGCCCCTCGTCGCCTCCGCCTCCTCGAGCCCCTCGTCGCCTCCGCCTCCCCGAACCCTCGTCGACCGCCTCCCCGAGCCCCTCGCCGGCCGCCTTCGTCGAGCCCCTCGTCGCCTCGGCCTCCCCGAGCCCCTCGCCGGCCGCCTTCGTCGAGCCCCTCGTCGCCTCGGCCTCCCCGAGCCCCTCGTCGACCGCCTCCGTCGACCCCCTCGTCGCCTCCGCCTCCCCGAACCCTCGTCGACCGCCTCCCCGAGCCCCTCGCCGGCCGCCTCCGTCGAGCCCCTCGCCGGCCACCTCCCCTCGATTACCGACTGCATTGTGAGCACTTTCTGTGATGGACTAGGGTTTACTGCAGTAGCTTAATTAGTTTGCTATTTGGTACATTAATTGTTTACTACAGTTGCTCGATGATGATAAAATCATATACTGAGATTGGTTCATTCAGTGCTTGAGCTCTAATAGCTGTCGGTTCATGCAGTTTTCAGGTTATAGCATGTTATTAAATTGATCTGTTCGGATTTAATCTTGACAAGTTAAAAGACTGAATTATTGGGCAAAGTTAACTTGTGTGGTCTTGATCTGTATGAATACTGTTGTTTGAATATATGCATGCTAAATATATCTTGATCTTGAGATTTTAGAGTTTGTATCTAGAGCTCAAAATACTGAATTCATTATTTGGCATAACCAATCAAGGAAGAGTATATGATTTAGTAGCGGGACGGCCAAGATTAATCTTGTGCAACCCTACAATTTGAGAGCACATATTCATGTTGAGACTGTTATTGATTCTATTATTGATGCTTGTTGCTTGTTGCTTCATATTGCTACCATTATATATGTATATATGTAGGTATGTATATGTATATGTATATATGTAGGTATGTATATGTATATGTATGTATATACACATATAGTATGTAGTATATAGTATAGGCACATAACCCCTCTCTGTGTCCACATCACCCCCTCCCTTCTCCCCCTTCCCTCTACTCCTCTCCTCTCTTCCGAACATTGAGCATCATGTTTGACTTTTCGTGCTTCCTCACTTTGAACATTCTCATCTTATCTTAATAGACCCACAAAATGAGCAACATGTCACCCGCGCATTCTTCATCATCATCGCCGGAGGCGTCCGCTCCAACATCAAGACGCCAAGGAAGAGGGCTATCAAAGAAGCCTCAGAGCCGACAGACCATCACAGCGGTAAACGCAGCTGGGGTCCCTATCCTTCCTAAGCAAGCGGTAAACGCATTCCGAACCATGGTCGGAATAGTTGCACGACAACGAATTGAGATCACATACAATTCGTGGAAGAACGTGCCTGACACTCGGAAACGTGACCTGTGGACCGAAATCTTGGCATCGTTCGAGTTCCCAGAAGAACACTTACACGCTGTGGAACGACAAACCTACCAAGCGGCGTGCAAAGCATGGAAGAACTTCAAGAGCACGCTTGTCAGGAAATACGTGGAGACGGACGAAACGCCTTTTACTAAATACCCATTCCTGGAATCACAATGGGAAGAGTTCAAGGCGATGAAAACGACCGAAGAATTCAAAAGTACAAGTGTGGCGCACAAGGCCCTCCAGGCAAAAAACACGCACCCCCACAGACTTGGCACAGCTGGGTATGCGGGTAAAATCCCGCAGTGGAGGTTGGAGGATGAGCTGGCAGCTGCAGAGGACATCGCCCCGCCGTTTTCCAATATCCCGGATGACCGCGCTCGAAATTGGCTTAGAGCAAGGTCATCTACAACGACATCGGGGGACGTCTCCTTTCGAAACCCTGCAGACCAGCAAGTGTCCCAGCGCCTGGTAAGATATCGATCGAACTACGTAGCTTGTAATTACTCCACAACTTCGTACGAATTGAAATGACATGTCGTGCTCTTGCAGGAAGAGCTGAGTTTTGAATCTACCCTGGGATCATTCCAGGGAACAAGGGAGAATGATATGCTCTCCGTGGCCCTGGGAAACAAGGAGCACCCGGGTCGTACGAGAGGCCTTGGGCTTTACGTTCCTTGGAAACATGGTTTCCAAGATGACTCCGGAATGTATCGGCGTAGGAAGAGAAACAAAGCCGAGCGTGAGGAGCAGCTACGAGAAGAGATCAAGGAATCTCTTCGAGAGGAGCTATTTGCTCAGATGGGTGAAGTAATCAGAGAAGAGGTGCGGAAACAGACAGAAAGTCAGCAGGCCGCCACCGCCGCTGCTATGCTAGGTAGCCCGCACAACCGTCCGAGTAGCTGCGCGTCCAATCCGACGCATACCCAGTCCAAATTTCCTGTGGACGACATCCTGGTAATAATTATTACCTCTCGAATGCTTGCTCCATTGGTAGGCCTATTCGAGTAGCTAATTTTGTATCGTTATGTAGGAGCCTACGAACTGCAAGCTCCAAGTGAGATATGGCGCCATTCCCTTGTACGCTGCTTGGGGCCAGGCATATTCGTCTGGTAACGGGGCCATGGTGCACGGCCAAGCTTTAGCGCCAGGCTTCGCAAAAGTTAATGTGGATGGTGTGTATGTCAATTTTGAGGTGGTCCCGCTACCGAAGCCCCCCAACGACGAGATCGTGACTCTAGGACAGGCCATTGGAACATTCATCCAGTGGCCCAAAAGCGACATCTTCCTGGAGGCTTCTTCACCGGTGGCAGGACCAGAGCAACATGCACTGGTGCCATCTCCAGTACAAGACCAGTCGGTTCCACCACCGGATACTACAACGGTGCTATCTCCACGGGCCCTATTCTCGCCAGAGCAACTTGCACCGTTGCTACCTTCAAAGTCGACTTCCGTGAAGTCGACCCATAGCCGAGGCAGCAAGGCCAGCAAGGGCAAAGCAAAGAAGACCAATGATGATCTTCCGTACCACCCTTTGGCCCGCAAATTCGTGCTTGGCGAGCCGTTGCTCGAGCAAAAAGCCCTCCAAAAGCTACCATATAGTTGCATGCAATTGCACACGTGGTATATGCAGCAGTCCAATAAGCCAGAGGGAGAACGGACTTCAAGTATCACTGTCAAATTCTCCGAGGAAGATTTACACCACAATCTTCAAGAGTGTACATTCGTGGTCGCCTTTGAGGATTTATTCGAGCTGTTCATGCTCAACGCTCTTGACGTCTCAATCGTTCGATGCTGGACGCTGTAAGTGTGTACAATCACAGTCTCCGTTAATGTCATACCGATAAATGCCATATCTAATTTTTTGCTTTCGTGTGTATATATATAGACACATGCTGATTAAAGCTAGAGTATCGAACTCATCAGCTGGTTTCTTGGACCCACAATTGGTCGCCAAGACTACCATCGACGTGGAGGCATCCCTCGTCGAGAGGTACATTGCATCAGGCCTGCTGAGTTGTCGCAATAAGGACTATGTACTTATGCCCTTCAATCAGAGCTTTCATTGGATTTTAATAGTAATTGTACCAAAATGGAACAAGGTATATTACCTTGATTCCCTAAGTAAGAATAAAATGGACTTCACAATTGTCGGCCAAGTAATCGATAGGTAAGCACATATTCCCCATACATATCTACATTGTACTCTTTCTTTCCTTCCGAATGATTAAGGTTAACCTTTTCGAATTACGTAGGGCGTTCGCGATGTACATTGAAAAGGGAGGTGACTCGAAGCGCGGGGCCAACGGCCTGCTGACACATGTTCGAGATTTTAAGGTATTCGCTATTTCACATTAATTAATCCTATGCAACAGATGGTACTAATGCCTTTTGAACTAACACATTCCATTTTTTGCAGTGCCACCAGCAGCAGCCGGGCAACACATGTGGATACTACGTTTGCCAACATATGGAACTACTCCTCGATTCCTCGAGGGTCACCAATCGCAAGGTTTGTCACTCTTCCCATAATTACTTCATACTTATCACGTTACATATATATGTACATTGATATTCCTATCGACAGGCTGTATCAATCCCGTCAACTGCATTGAAACAGTCTGAGCTTCGAGAGGTTCAATCAGAGTTAGCGTTCTTTTTGCTGACTCAAGTCATACAGCCAGAAGGACGGTTCCACTGCGCACACTGATTTCCTATTGGTCTTATCACTAAGTGTAAATGCAGTGTAGATCTTTTGTAACTGTGCATTTGTTAATGGATATTTCAGTTCAATTCAATTAATTGATTTGCGAAATGGATGCATGCTTTATGTCTATGAGATGAAGTGCGATGTCAATTGGATGTTTTATGTCTGCGAAATGTACCTGAAAGCAAATGAGATGTGTGAATTGTATGTTTTTTGTCTGTGATTATCTGCTTGTTTCAGAGGGCATGGCTAGCATTTCCTGAGGCTAGCCAATAAACAGAAATAGATTTTGGTTTAGGAGGAAGGAATATCACAGACGGTTTTTAAGTAAAAACCGTCTGTGATATGTATCACAGACGGTTTTTCATTAAAAACGGTCTGTGATTATTAGATATCACAGACGGTTTTTAATTAAAAACCGTCTGTGATATCTGATAATCACAGACGGTTTTTAATTAAAAACCGTCTGTGATATCTAATAATCACAGACGGTTCGAAAACCGTCTGTGATAACCTTCGATCATCACTGACCCATAAATTCAGACGGTTCAGAAAACCGTCTGTGATGACGTTTCTGAACCGTCTGTAATGTCGATTTCTGTAGTAGTGAGGGTAGATTCCAGATTAGAGAGAGAAATGACGTGTGCGTTCGCTCAGGGAAAAATCGGGGAATAGATCAGTTTGATCTACTTGTATTGTTGTACTATTTTTACGGGTATTCCATGGCCATAATTAGGAAATTTCACCTATTCAAGAATTGTATAGAATTTTGATAATTTTCTGTAAAATCTTTTTTTATATGTCAATCGGATGAGTAGACTGTGGGATATAAATTTTATAATTATGTTATCTGCTAACTTTGTTGGGTTTCAGCAGCATATCATAATTAATAGATTAAAAATAGTAAATAAATTAATCTGAGAATTTGGTCAACATGAACATTGTAAATAATTTCTTATGGTTTCCAGAAAGTCTAAGAACACAATTTTTAGATTAGTAGATTAAAAGATATGGATTTTAGGAGGCTACTGTTTAGCATCGGGTTACTGCTGGACACAGTTGTGGGAAAACGTTAATTTGAATAATTTATTCTAGAAATAAATTTTAGGAATAACTAGAAAGTGATAGGAAATTTCTTATAGAATTTAAAAATAGCATTGTTTAACATATTTGCACATATAGATTAAAAAATATTAGATTAATAAGTGTTGCTGTCTAGAAGATGATATATCTATCTTCTGGATTAAAAATGAGGATTTAGATGATTTAATCTGAAAGTTTGGCCAACTACGAAAACATAGTTAATTGTGTAGGTTCTAGAAGTAGTATGGTTTGCTTTTTTCGATATGGGAATTGAGAGTTATGATATTTTTAGTACCGAGGTAGCGGGGTTGACTGCCCAGTAGAGAGGAAAAGTTGTAAGAATGGGGAGTTTGTAGGAGCGTTGTTATTTATTTATTGCCTTGTATTGCTATAACTTATATTTAGATTGAACATTTACTATAGGTGGAGTAGCTTCGGGTGTGTTGTCACATTCAAATCTTTCTGGTCGTCAAACTTAAGAAAAAGGCAAGTGTATGATAGAATGGTAACTCGTGTGTTAAAATTGTTGATTTATTGATTGAGTACTTGCCATGATGAATTATAAGCTTATTCCTATTTTTATATTGCTCGCATGTTTATGATAAATTGATGATGATGTTGATGACTATGGAAGAATGATGAGTATATCGATTGCTAATGATAAAAAAGATAATATTTTGTTGCATTGTATGTTGAGCATTTATGATGGAATTATGAGACCGAAGGAAGTGGGGTGAGGTCCCCATATATAAGATATGGGCAATGATATCCCATATAAAAAGGACAGACAATTGGCCCCCACACTAAAGAGTGTGGGCATGAGTAAATACTGACGGGTGCTTTGCTATACTTGTATAAGCAAAAGATGAGACATGAGCATGAGCATTGCATTGCATTTATGGGAAGCAAATGGTAATTTGAGATATTGAAACATGTGAATGGAAATGGATGAGGATAAATATGAGAAGTTGGGATACTGACAATTTGGATATGAATTGTTAATAAGTTGATATCTCATTTATTATTCTACTTTGTACTTGCTGAGTCGTAGACTCACCTTTTCTTTATTGTTTTTTCAGGTGATCATTGAAAGGAGGGAGTGGTACATGGATATTTGCACTTTATAGCTCTTCATTTTACCTAACAATACTTCACTTTTGGTCATGAACAATTTAGCGTTATTCATTGTGATAATTGGTTAATTTGTGGTTTTTCTTAGTTTAATTACAATATGTGATATTGATAGATGATACACTTCTTAACTTAGACTTATTTATGATGCTTTTGGTAATTATTTGGTTCATATTAAATTCAATTGGTGGTCTATCACGTTACTGAAATTTGTATTTAATTTTATATGGATTATTGATTCTTGTATCCTAGATGTCATCAATGCTTGCTTATTGGTTTAAATTGGTAGTGATAGTGGTTATAGGTGATATTTTGGGCTTGTGTTAAGCCGGGGTGTTACAATCCAATTTTTGGTCAAATGAACCGACACGTGTCACTTATCGCACACGGCCAAAGTCCATTGACTTGACGAAAAATTGGACAGTGGCAAAAACGAAATGCGCATGGATGGAATGGTGGCAAAAAGGAAATAAGCAGATTTTCGATGGTAAAAATGAGTTGCAGATATTTTAAGTGGTAGCAACAAAATTTTCCCAACTTTTATCCTTGTTAGTGTTGTATATGTGAGGGCATTTTGGGAATTTCCCAATTGAGAAAAGAAATTTAAAAAAGGTGCTGGTGGGGCCCACCTGTCAGTGGGCCGATTGAGGAGATAAAGAGGAGACGAAACGTCTCCTCCCCACAGCACCGGTGCGGGCGGTTCCGATCCATCTGGATCTGACGCCTTTTTCGGGGCGACCACGGCGGCCGGGTCATGGAGGCGCTGGCGACGGAGGCGGTGTCGGCACGGGCGTTTCGACGCCAGCCGCACCGCAGCCCGCCGTTCCCCTCCTCTCACTACAAGAAAACCCCCCTATAGTAACGCTGTATTGTTATGTTTGATACGCTTTATTTCGTCTCTACAGGAATATAGGCACGCTTTTGTAAAGCGTGTTAGGAGCGTCTTCGCATGGACCGTGTCAGGAGTTGTAGAGACGAATTCTTTAAGCATATCTATGAGATAAAAAGACGTTTTATAGAGACGCTTAATGCATGCCTACACATATTGATACACTTTTATAGACACATTTATACAACGTATCTATCAGTATAGTTACGTTGTATAGTAGCGCGAGAGGGGAAGGGGAGAGGGGAAGGAGGCGGGCGGCAGCGCGAGAGGGGAAGGGGGGAGGGGAAGGAGGCGGGCGGCGGCGCAAGACGGGAAGGGGGAGGGGAAGGAGGCGGCGGCGGCGGTCCAGAGGGGCGAAGGGAGGCGCGCGAGCGTGAGAGGGGAAGGGGAGAGGGGAAGGCGCGCGGGCGTGAGAGGGGAAGGGGAGAGGGGAAGGCGGCGGGCGCGAGAGGGGGATGCAGGGAGGCGGCGGGGCAACGGGGGCCTGGAGGGGGCCGAAACGGGTATTTTGGATACATCTAGACCTCTAAACACCTGAAATTCTATTTTTGACCTCTAAACCAAAAAAATCCCGAATCTAGACCCCCGCCCGAGCGCGCGTTCGCCTGGTACCGCCACCTGTCCAGTCGTGCGGTGTGGTACCGCTTGACCGCACTGTAGCACGGGTCTTGCGGTATCACACCACACGATCGCACTATTCATCGCACTGTAGCGGCAGGTCCTGCGATCAAAAAACGAGATGTGCGGTCGGTGATTCGGTCATGCGGTCGGAGCGAAAGAAACGTGCGCTCGGGCGATGAACAGTGCGATCATGCGGTGGCGGCGCATGACCGGACAGGTGGCGGCACCAGGCGAACGCGCGCTCGGACGGTGGTCCAGATTCGGAATTTTTTTAGTTTGTGGGCCAAAAATGGAATTTCGGGTGTTTAGGGGTCCAGATGTGTCCAAACTTCCAGAAACGGGGGGAGGATTTAGGTTTTTATATGGGTGGCATTTAAGGATTTAGGTTTTTATATGAGAATAACGAAAAATATATTCTAAATTGCAAGGGAAAAACTTTTATGACATGTTGTTTGATACGCTTTACGACGTGTCTACATGTTATTGACGGTCAAAAGCGTTTCTAACTTCGTGACATATTGATATGTTTTAAATATCATAGAAAAAACATTTTTACATGTATATGAACGGTTGTTGATACGCTTTTCAATGTGTCTAAATGCTATTGATGATTTAAATCGTGTCTAACTCCGTATCATTTTGAGACGTTTTTAGTATCGTGTCAAAAGGCATATTTAGGTGGGTATGGGCGATTGTATGATACGTTTTACGTCATGTCTAGATGCTATTGACGATTAAAAGCGTATCTAACACCGTGTCATTTTGAGATGGTTTTAATATCATGTTAAAAAGTGTCTTTATATGTCTCTGGACAATAAAAGCGTGTCTAATGCCGTGTCAAGTTGAGATGTTAACAAAATCATGTCAATAAGCGTCTTTATGTGCCCATGTAGAGACGCTTTTAGCCTGTGTTACTATGAAAGCGTGTCTAGAGGGGGGTTTTCTTGTAGTGTCTCTCCGCTCCGCTATAAAGCTCGGGCTTCTCCTCTCTCCGGTAAGCGGCAATATATAGTGAGCTCTCTTCCCCTCCTCTCTATACTCTCCGGTGGCGATCTCGAGTCTTTGGACTGTTGGTCGGTTCTCTGTGTTCCGCCGGCAGCCGAGGGACTTGACCCGTGATTAGGGTTTTGATCTGTGCTTGGACCGGGAGAATCACCGTGAGATTTGAGTTGTGATTTGAGTGTTCTTGGCCGGAACGCTCTTGTGGTCTTGTGCGGCAACCCCAACCTCGACTCCTCGACTTTCACTTGGCTGCGGCTGAGACGGGGAGAAGGGCATTGTATCTCCGGCGACCATCTCCCTGCTCGGTTTGTGGGGTCATTGGTTTTCTGGGACAGCGCGAATGCGTGCCTTGCCCATTTCGGTTACCTCAGGTGATTTTGAGTATCACCTCTGTTGTGAGTATTCTGTTCTTTGCAGTTCGGTGATATACCTCTTATATCAGTGAGTCTTGTTAGAAGATAATTTGCAAAGATTGAATTCTATGGGCTTTTAGCTCTGTGATGAAATGACATATTGCTGAAGACTATATATGAATGTGAGGGTAGATTTACTTTGAGCATTCAATTGAATCTGCTATTGTTCATTGGTATCAAAATCTGCTAGCTGTTCTAGTTCTAATATCTGTGTGAGGTCTAGTTTGGTCATTCCTGACCTCTGCCGAACCTGTTAATTTGGACTGCTGCTAGTTTTGCCGATATCTGGCCTGTGCCGAACTCTGTAAATCAATTGATTACTCTGTTTGAATGGAAGATTGATTTCTGGGAGGTTTGGCTCTGTCCAGTCAGTTTACTTTTAATCTGTAAGTCCTTGTCAATAGCAAGATTCAATTGTAGCTCAAGAGTTAATCTATAATTGTCATATATAATCAAGATTATGCATTGTCATGGCGGTGATGGCCAAGATTACATCTTGTGCAACTCGCCTTCTAAGAGCACTTAATATACTTCAATGTGCTGAACATATGCTAGATTTTAATATGTCTGTTAATTCTGCAATGAGATTAGCATGTAGACACATATGTATACTTGATGACATGCTAATTTTGAACTTATATATGGCATCTATGTTGAGCATATGTTTTCTTTGCAATGGCTTAAAAGATTCACATGTTAGTGTGTTATTTAAGTCATTTGTGTGCCATGTTAATCATGTTTGGTCTATTATAATTATTGCTGGAATTAAATTAAGAATTATGCTTATACCGCAAATATTACAACAGTTAGTTTGATGTTGCATTGGTGGAGAAAAAGCAAAAGAATAGTGGTTGCCATCTACCGGAGTATTGCTCACTATGGGTAGTGGGAATATTGTTTTTGTTTGTCTTTTGACTCTATATTTTGTAGGGGTTCACCTAGGGAATAAATTTGTCTTGCTTAGAACAACTTTTTTTTGGTCTCTTATCGTTTGTAGGATCAAGGTTAGGATATTTTGTCCAGGTTAGAGTAATTTTTTACCTGTCTTTTGTAGGGGTTGACCTATGTTCTCTAGCTTAGAACATTATTTGTTTATCAGACACTATAAGGGAAATCACTCGGTCTAAGTTTTGCTACCACATAGAAAAGCTCATATCATTGTAGAAATTTCAGTTCACAACTAATGTGCAAATTTAGTTTATCTTAAATATTATTTTTGGAGTTGAGAACTTAGTATGCCTTGTCATTTTTTTTGTCAACTTTGGAATATTATGGTATTATAATTTGTTTAATATGGGTTCACCAATCATAGAAATTTCTTTCTTTTGGAAATATTGCTAGGCACAGTTTCTACAAGGGCAGTAGCAAGTAACTCAGGACAGTAGAAGGTGCTAATTCAGAAGCATGATGCTTGTTGGTAGAAGTATTGTATGCATAGTTGGAAAGTTCATGTTTTGTTGGTTTCTTTCTTTAATGTACTACTAGTCCTTGTTTTAATGCTTACACTCATCATGCATATATTTGCAGCGGAAAGAATGTCAAAAGGAAGGCAGCTCGGGCAACGATGCCAGTTGTGTTGTCTTCTGCCTTTTGTAATATGCTCCTATTCTTAGAATCTTCACTTACAAGTGCGGGTCTGATGCTGCCTTTCTTTAACATGCTCCCATTTTCATGTTGAAAATGATCTCTTTTGTTCTCTCCGTTGGAAATCATTTCATATTAGTTGCAACTTGCAGTAGTTCAAATATTGTGTATGTGTTAAAACCCTACCTTGTTTGTCTCAAATAATCTTTATCTAGTTATTAGGCTGACCTCTGTTATTTTCTATTTCACACAGTTGAAAGTGGCAATGAAATGTTGTGTTGGGTTCATTTGCTGCAGTAGATGGGCACTGTTACTTCAAAGAGCATGGTGCAGGTTGTGTTGAGTTGGGCTTATTTTCGGCTACATTTGTATTTGGCCTAGTGTAGTTAACGGGCTGACATATCATTATTAATGGGAGGCCCAGCAGCAAACAAACCCTTAACGGGTACCAGAGAGTTATGTTGAAAACATATTCATGGAAATGACGTATAAACAATAAGTGAACCATCATTCACTTCCTATTCAACTTACTTTCTAACTAAACCAATGTTTAGGAAAAATCTAACGCTAGTGTGAAGTCATCGAGCAAATCCAATCCATGACCGAAGATACGGCTATTCGAATAGTTTTATACTCTGTAGAGATTACACAATTTTATCCACATGATATGACCATCTTGTAATGTTACCGGTATATCATGCTTCGTTAGGCATGTTGACTAAGAAGTCACAAAAAGCATTTTACAATGCTTATTCTTAAACTGATCTTACCCGCTAGGCCGAGTAAACTATCCACCGTGTAAACTAATCCATAAAAAATATGGAATGTTTTTGGGAGTACATTATTTGTAGTTTCCATGACACTTTTTCAAAAATAATCTGGTATTTTTGCATTTTTCCTTTTTAAAAAAAGAAAGAAATTTTGTGCTGAGCAAGGTACACCGGGTAGTAGTATCCTTTCGGCACGACGGACACCGCGCAACTCGGCCCCGCGTCGGCGAACCGGTTGACGGGCACGAAGGGCAGCCGCTGGTCCGTGGAGTATGCGGAAGGCAGAGCTGTGAGTACATGCTGATTGACCATCAGTCCATCACGCGCGTCGCCCTCGTCCATTGCCTCAGCCGGCGTGCAGCACGGAGCACCTGAGTGCGTACATAGTAATCATCACATATTCACATGCGTTGGCCTTGGCCATGGCCTCAGCTGGCATGGAGAACCTGAACGCGGACCTGTGGCATCCCGTGCCGTCCGCGGGCACCGGCGCCATGCCGATCTCCGTGTGCGCGGTTGCTCCGGGCTCGCCGGTGCAGCCACTGCGGGGGGTGAACCCGCCCGACGCGCACCTTGGTCGATCGGGAAGCCGACGCGGCGATGCCGATGCCGCTGGACTTGTAGGTCGTGCTGGAGTTGACGCAGCAGGGCAGGAGCTAGCGCAGCGGTACATGCACGCGACGGTCCACGCAGCCAGAACCACCGTTACCGCCTTGGCCTGTGGGCGCCGCGGGAAGTACCGGCATGGGGCAGCCAAGCAAGTGCTAAACATGTCATGGTTTTGGTCCTCGTGATCACTACTGGCACTGCATGTTTCTTTCGACTATGTGAAGCACAAGACGATTCATTGGATCCTTTTGTTTCAGGCTCGTGTATGGAAGGGCTGTTAGATCATGTGGTTAGGTTTAGGATTTTTATGATGATGAATAATTGACAATATTATTTAGTATTGTTATTTGAGGCGTGTGCGTGGACTAATGTCGATCAAGTTGGTGAGAACTTGTGCTGGGAAAAACGTTCTTTGGTCGTTGCATTTGCAGGTTGGGCGTAGAGATGGTCATGGTCGGTGACGAGGAAGACCGGGACTAGGAGGGGGAAATCTGAGGTCCGGGCGGTCGAGGATGTCACAAGGTGGTCGGGCTCACGCTGGAGCACATGGAGATCAAAGGCGGATGATGCGTGGAGAAGATACAGGAGGTGCGATCCTGGAGGCTTCGATACGCGATGAGTTGAAAAGTCAGAGTATGAAAACCTGTGTTAGGAAGGGTTTCGGGTCCCTTAAATAGTAGTGGACTAAAAGTCTGGTTGAGTTAAAAAGGCCCAGGCCTAATTAGATGAGTGGTATTAGGGTTTTCTAGTAGATTGAAAAGAGGAAATGAGTTTGTATTAGAGGTGGCAGCGTCTAGGCATGGAATAGGATTAGAAGTCGGACGTGGATTTTGGAAAAGAAAACGGAGCATGGCTGCCGTATAAAAGGTGGGGGGCTGGCCAAGTCTTGGTGCAGCTTTTTGGGGACCAAATCGTGTTCCTTGTTTTTCGCGCACATGCATTGCTGTCTTCGGTTTTGTGCATGACGTGGGTCTGGCCGAGGAGCAACATCTTCGAAGCAGGGGCGAGTCGAGAGGTGCCACACCGAGAAAAGAAAAGTCTCCGTGACTTTTGTTCACGTGCGGCGATTTTCTTTTCGTTGTGATCAATGCGCGGCAAGGGATTACCAGCGAGACGTCAAGCAGCACGTCGGCTCGGATGTTACTGTGCATGACTGCGTGTGTCGTCCGCACATCGTCTGATCCGCAAAGCCAACACTTCTCGTCCGTGGTTCCCATGACATTGCTTTGCTTCTACACGTGAACACACCAGCCACATACAACTCTTGAGGAGAGAAGAAAAGGAGATTAGGAGAGGTAATTAAGCTATTGCTAATTAGTTTTCTTTATTGCGTGGCCGTATGGAAAGATCGGATGCATGGTTTTCTTTTTAGCCGAGAGTTAGATTTTGTGCGCTAATATACTGAGGAACTGATTAATTTTATTGATTCCCTGCCGAGAGTATTGATCTGTAGAAGTGTTTTGCGGCTACCAAAAAGGTATATATATTGCTGTTTTTGTTTTCCTATTTTTTCTGTGTGGCAGAAAAATAAAAAGACAGAAAATTTGAGAAAAGCTTCGCTAGGCATTGCAATCATTCACCCCCTCTGATTGCCGTCATCATCCTATAAGGGCATACTCGTGATCGCTCAATGGTAAGGTAGAAGAAAGCGATCCCTAGGTTGGCGGACAGAGAGGATCTGCGGCGGGCCAAGAGCTGAACATGTATGTGTTTCTTTTCTTGAGACCACATGTGCCAACACAAGACTTTTCACCACGAATACACACAAAAGTACAAGGAACTGGGAGTAAAATCGCACAACCTGCCCTTTTGACGATTCATGCTCAAACAGTCAAACTGTCCGAGGACACATGTGAGTAGAGGTGGGAATTGGGCCGTGTCGTGCCGGCACGGCCCGAGTCCATCGTGCTTCGGGTCACTTCGTGTCGTGTCGTCTCAGCCTAATCATCTCGTCGTGCCGTGCTATGCCAGCTCGCCTCGCCTTCGGCCAGGCCCAATCACGGCCCAAAGCCCACCGTGCCAGCCCAAAGTAACTATACACGACGAAAGCAACGGCGACAATGGTAGCGGTGACCACTATCTTCCTTTCTCTTGTACCCGCCTTATTAAAAACCTACTTAAAATTTGATTCTATTGTCTCATGCCATTCCACCTCCGAACTTGATCATCTAGTCCAATTGTATGCATATCTTGGTGCAAATTAGACTATAGCATACGTGGACATCTAGCTCATCGCCTAACAATCTAGCATAGGGCTGGCCAACTAGTCAAATAGAAAAGCTCAAGGAGAGTTATGAGTGCAGCTTACTATAGTTAAGAAATCAATTTTAAATAGTTTTTGGCCCGCTGTGCTCCCCGTCCCGTGCCGGTCCAAGCACAGCTCGATTCGTCGTGCCGTGCCGCCCAATGTGCCGATTTTCTAGGCCCGGCCCGGCCCACCGTTCGTGTCGTGCCGGCACGGCCCGCCACGTGTCAGGCCGGGCCGTGCCGGACCAGCCGTGCTTCGGGCTAGCCCAAAAAAGTACGGCCCAACTCCCAGCTCTACATGTGAGGGTCCTTGTGCATAATATATAGTTGAAAATGGCTCACCCCCTCCAACGAAATGAAGTGAACAGAATTCACACACGCTTCAAAGAATGAAGGGCTCTTTAGGTTTGTAATGTCTGTGTTCTTTCCACGTTTATGCAAGAATATGCTTCTGCAATACGAAAAAGTAAAACAAAATCTGTGCAAAAAGAACATATATACCGCAAGGAATCAATAATTCTTGATCTGCTTGACCCTTTACATTGCCTGAAGTGAAGTAAAGCTTCAATAATCTTTTTTTTCGTCTTCCATTGAGATGATCAAGTGCCACTGTACATCGTCTGAAATGGATTATGACTGCTGTGCACAATTAGGTCCAGTCGTCGAAGATATGAAATTAGTGATATCATTGATATATCCTTTCCCTGATTATGATGCTTTCCTTTGTTTCAGTTGCATCAGCTGGCTCCTCAAGCTGTATTCTTTCATCTACATAATTGGAAATGGTCAATGTCATGATTCATGGGAAAAGCTAAGTGTATCACCACATAGAATTCATTCACTTAAAGTGAACATATGCAGATCAAAAGTGTTCCTTTGTTTTCTTGGTGACACCGTACCTGCATATTGTGTGCTTGATGTAAGAGGTTCCCACACTTTTCGATCAGAAGTCTCTCGCTGCTTATCACTTTGACGAGGTTAGAGGCCGCATCATCAATTTCTCCAACCTCCATTACAAGACTATCAATTAGTTACAGCAAAAAACTACAACAAAAAATGACCATAGACCACACAGTTTGTTCTACAAGTTAAATTACTAGGTATGATGATTTGCTTGGGTATGAAGCAGCAACCGGACTGATAGCAGTTCTAACTCATTGATTTATGGTTATATGTGCAGTGAACAGAGGGGATTCTATTTTATAAGAAAATAAAGGTTCATGAATTAACAAACCCAAAAATAATATAGTAGGAATCATGCCTACATCAAACCTATTTATTTCCTCTTACCTTTGGTAAGAAATTTTCAACACAAGGAGATAACGGTTTCAGCATTTGCATTGCACAGTCAAGGGCTTCTGTGATTTCTCTGATATCAGCCTGAAACATTATCGAAATGATAACATATGCTTAACATAATAATGCAAGAATTGATCCACGGTATACATAGAAACTAGTGCAATTTACGCCTGGCATGTTATTTTCACAAACAAAGCTTACCCTAGCATTCCCAATGATTGGTAGTCGTGATGAAGCATCATGGAGGGCTGTTGCTGCTCTTGTAAGACAGCTTGAATGATTAACCTCTAGATCATTCCATTGTTCCAAATAAGTCACCTGATAGATTGGAAAACAACAAAATTATGCTGTGCACCAGTCAATAGTTTGAACAATTTATTTGCAAGTCTTAAATTGATAGCCATTTAGAAAAGCATTGGATGTTAATTTTAATTGCATGATGATAGCACTTAAAACAAGTTTAGTTAACTTTAATTTTCAGTTGACGATATCCAACATGTCCAATTATCACTCCATATATAATTCATCAATCAATTATATTATTAACACAATAGAGAAAAAAAAGCCACCATGTTCACTCTCAATAGCAAAAAAAATTACCAAGTTAATCGGAGGAAAAATGGAAAGATCTACACCGTTAATTGTGGTGGGTCCAGATTATAACGATTTAGATTAAACAGGTATAGATATGTGAGCTATTAGAATTGTATAAGAAGTACAACTCTATATTTAGATATAAACATATGCATTGTAGTATCTAACCGCGCAATTACGCAGGAAATTCGGCTGGGCGTGGGCCTGGGTCCTGGGACCAATCGGTTTATTATTAGGAAGTTAGAGATCAGTTTCTATCTATTAAAGATATTATATTAGTTTCTATTTGTTAGAGATATGATTGAGATTAGATTCTATCTGATAGAGAAAGCCCATCTATATAAAAGAGGCTGCCGCATGCTATTGGAACCAAGCAAGAAATACAAAGTCATTCTCATCTATAGTCTCTCTCTGTACGTCAACGCCGCCCGACCATTCTCTCAGCGGTGTTTACCCCCTATGAACTAAGATTCATAACAATTTAGTATCAGAGACACTCATCATAGCTTCTGCTGCTGAGTTAACAGGTAGCAAGATCATTGCTGACTATGAAGAAATCATCACTAGACTCAAGAATGTAAAGAGCATGTTGAAGAAGATGATGACAGCAAAGGAGAAGGCACAAGTAGTTGTTGCTGCTTGATCTGCAGCGGCGGCACAAGAGGCAGGAGCAATGGTGGTTGTGCTACAGCAACAGTGCTGCTACTGCTGCTCCTTCATCCGGCACGGGCAGCGGTGCATCTTCAAGTGACGCTGGTGTGGCATCTTCCAAGGTGGACGCATCGGCTACAAGTTACACCCCATGACTGATGACACTGTTGGAGAGGTGGCTTGGCTATCTTGGCCCCCTTCCCTACCCCAGCTGCCACCACACCGCCACTAGCCTCCACCCTCCAAAACAAACGCATAAGAACCAGACGCACCACGAGATCTACCCCTCCCCGATCCAACGCGACCGGCCTCACCAGTGGCGATGGGTGGCAAGGAGCGAGGAGCAGGTGGCCTCCATGCAGGAGGCCTTCTCCCTCTTTGACACCAATAGCGACAGCCACATCGCGCCCTCCGAGCTCGACGTCCTCATTCGCTCCCAAGGGGGCAACCTCTGCAACATCGCTGCGCAGGAGAAGCTCACCGTGTCCTTCGACTTCCTGCGCTTCCTTGAACTCATGCGCGCCTGCCTCTGCCTAGAGCCCTTCGACTGCTTGCTCCGCGACGCCTTCCGCGTCCTCGACAAGGACGCCTCTGGGACCGTCTCCATCGCCGACCTCCTCCACGTCCTCACCTTCATCAGTGAGAAGCTCAAGCCGCACAAGTTCGACGAGTGGATCCGCAAGGTCGACGTCATCCCCAACGGCATCATATGCTAAGACGACTTCATCCGCCGCCAGGCGCTACTCGGAGGTGGCCCGTTCGCCGTCGAGGAGGAGAAAGGAGTCTTTCTCCTGAACCGCAACCGCATCATCTTCCCCTGCTAGATCCCGACGACCATGCTACCAGACGAGCTCCTCGCGCACCACCGCAGTTCTCGCCGCTTCTCCTCCGACCAGGAGAAGGTGCGCCACCGCTAGGCGCTGCTCAGAGGCGGCCCGTCCGTCGCCGCCAATTGGAGCTGCCTTGACTACTCCGGCGACTCCTCCTCTGCTCCCGCTCCCGCCTCTGGGGGCCTCCTCGACGCGGCCTCCTCCGCCATCGTCTCTGTCGTCGACGCGGTGCCGCTGTCCCACTACCTGCACCACCTTCCGCTGCTCCCCATGCTAGAGCTCATGCTTACCATCGTCGAGGACCACTTCGCAGTGCAGGGCCTTGCCGTTGTCGGATACTACCATGCCAACATATGCCACGGCGACGCCAACCTCCTCGCCATCAGAAAGCACGTCGGGGATGATTTCTTCTGCTACTTCCCCCGCGCCGCCGTGCTGCTGCTGGACAATGTGAAGCTGGAGGAGGCGGCCAAGGGGGAGAGTTACGACCCAATCGCTCAGCTATATACCAGGGATTCATCACAAAGCTGGTGTCAGGCTGGATCAGATGGAAGCGTGGTGACCTAGTCAATAAGATGGTGCAGCAAAATAAGTTAGGCACGAGCCTTGTCATCAACAAGGATCGCCTGGGACTGCAACAATGACCACCGCCTAGCAGCTCAAGGAGTCCGGGAGGGGTGCAATGTTTATGGGCGTGGGCTTGGATTCTGGGCCCATTCAGTTTATTATTACGAAGTTAGATATTAGTTTCTATCTATTAAAGATATGATATTAGTTTATATCTGTTAGAGATATGATTGAAATTAATTTCTATCTGTTAGGGGGAGCCTACCTATATAAAGGAGGATGCCGTATGCTATTGGAACCAAGTAAGAAATAACAAAGTCATCATCATTTATAGTCTCTCTCTCCCTCTACGTCGACGCCACCTAGCCATCCTCTCGACGGTGTTTACTCCCTACGAACTAAGGTTCATAACACATTTTTATTTGAGGACCATCATGATGAAATCATTGAGAGTAACAGTTGTGCCAAAAAAACTAGAGGTCAAGAAGTGTACCAAAAGATAGCCAAAAGTTTTACAAACAATGAGCATAGTACATGGACAACCATGAAAATATTTTAAATGGTGGTTTTATTCAACTAGAGTTGACAATGGTTGCATTTGGTGAAAAAAATGGTGTTCCATGCTATACTTAAGGAAGCATGATTAAGCAAAGCAAACATAGTTATCCCTAGGGATCGATTAATAATTTAGGATCATATTTAGGGCCAAGGATGGACTAAAAACCTATGTCCAAGTCCATGACACATGTACAACCAACCCCGTTATTCCTGAAAACAAAAGGTAATCACATAACCTTTCAGATCAGCTTGTGCATTTAGAATGTTGGATACACCTATCATTTAATTCTTTTAATCTCTTCACATACGAATTGTACCAAAAATAAGAAACTCTTTGTACAAGCAGGAACTTCATTCATCCATTAATGATTTGTTTGCCACTCCAATTCCATAACTCACTTTGCCAAAAAAAAAAAGTTCTTAAGCATAGTAGGGTGACTTGAAATGCATCCGTATTTCGAGGAAGCAGGACACAACTTTGCCTTACCTGAGCACCAGCAATAGAATGCACCCTCTCCACCTTCTTAAGACGCTCCAATTCTGCCTTCTTCTCTGCGACAGATTCCCGCAGACCAGCAATCCTCTCCGACAGCCCATAAAGTGATTTCTATACAAACAGCAAAAACCGAAAACCAAGTCATACTTCCCCTCACAAGTCAAAAAGCACCAATGAAGAAAGAACTATATTTGAAGCAATACTCACATCAGCTGCAGCATTCTTGGCCTTCGCAGCCCTCTCCGCCTGGGCATTGAAGAACCTGTACAGCAGGTAGCAATTGTTCATCATCCGAAGCTGGTGTGCATCCTTCTGCCTCCCCGAAGACCTCTTCCCTCCCACCACTGCCCCCACCTCATTCACGTCTATCGCTTTCAACCCTGGTGGATGTGGCGGCCTCGCCAAAGCAACCTTCCCCACCGCACCCTGGCAATTCGACAGCGCCGACTTGAGCGACCGGAAGCACAGCGGATTCGAAGCCCGCCAAGACCCTGCTGTCTCCGGAAGCGACGACTGGAGCTCGAAGCACGGGGCACGCCTACGGCAGGTCGCCGGGCCCATGATCGGGCACTCGCAGGGCGTGGGCACGGTGGCCACGTCCCCGATGCCAACACCTTCGGAGAAGTCAATGATCGTGGACGAGGTCTCCGACGAAGCATCGGAGAAGCCAGAGCTCGTGCGTGCCGGCGTCGGTGGGCATGGGTAGTAGCCCCTGCGGTGCGCCACCGGTGACGCGAGGGCGTAAGCTCTGGACGAGCGTTGGATCCTGGGCGTGGCGGCGCTGGAGACGCCGGCAGCGAAGGTGAAGGGGGTGGGCGGGCGCGGCAGGTGTGTCGGGGAGGGCATTTCGTCGAACAGCTTCACGACGGCGCGCTTCAGGGAGGCCGCCGTGTAGGAGGGGGGCAGCGGGTTGTTCTCGTTGGCGAAGGGGGTGGGTGGGCAGTGGTGGGTGCGCGGGGACAGCTTGGAGGAGGAGCACGAGGAGGAGGAGGAGGAGGAGAGGCGAGGGGAGGGGGCCGGGAGGGGCGTGGAGAGGTAGCGGGAGCTGACCTCGCGGGCGCGGCGGCGTGGGCGGCGCGCGGTGGAGGGGAGCGGGCACCGAGGCGGCAGCGGCGGCGGGTCGGAGCCGGAGGTGGAGGTGGCGGCCATGTCGGAAAGCGGCGGCGCCGTGGAGGCGGCGGCCATGAGAGGAGGGGAAGGGTGTGGAGAGAGAAGGGCAAGTAGCCGTTGGGGGAATTTTGGACATATGTGGACTCATGCATACACGAAATTCCAGTTTTGACCCCCGAAAAAATTTCCAAAACTAGACCCCTTTTGACCGCGGGATCACGCGAGGCCGCCACGTGGCCCGGTCGTGCGGTACCAGACCGCACGACCCGGCCGGCCCCACTCGCCAGCGCGCGTCCCCGCTCGCGAGCGCGCGTCTGCAGTCGCCAGCGCGCGTCCCCCGGTCGTGACCGCGCGTCCCTCGCCCGAGCGCGCGTCCCGCCCCGCCCAGCGCGCGACCGGCCCGCCCAGCGCGTGTCTTGACGCCCGACCGCGCGAATCTTTGCCATTCGCGTCCCGTCCTTTCGGCCAAAATGAAAAAAGCAGCAGCACACTGGGAAGGCTTTTTCTTGTACCCGGCCGCACACGCGTCAGGAGCCCAAAAACGGCCCCCCTCAGGAGCACACGCGCATGCAGACTTAAAAGAGCAAGGAGAGGGAAGAAATGCTTGGCCAGCCAGGAAGCTCAAGCACAGCTGAAACGAAGCCAGAGCGAGAGAGTGAGGAAGCGAAGGAAAGTGACGAGTGAAAACCTGTAGATTTGAGTTGTGTTTGTTCGGAATCTGCGGTTTTTGCAAATACAAAAGTTGTAGATCGTCCCGTGTGCTTCAAGAAGAGGTAAGTCTTGTGCCCCCGAAACTAAAATTTTATGTATGTGATTAGTCCATAATTAGTCGATTAGCACAAACCATCGTTTGGTAATGTTATTTTATGTGAATGTGTGATACGCGATGTCAATATTTGGTACGTTATGTATTTGTAGGTAATCTTTATGTGAACATATGTATTATAAGTCAATGTGTCATACAGTGTGTATGTGTAGGTAAAAATCCACATATGATGCATGCTTTATTGTAGTGTAGATAATGTTGTATTTTATGTTGAAGTTACGTATTGTAATGTAGTTAGTTTTTGCTGAAGAAAAGAGAGGAGCGAAAGCCGGAAGAGTTGAATTGTTTTCGTTTGGAATCAGTGGACTTGGCAAGTAGAAAAGTTGTAGATCGTCTCGTGAGCATCAACAAGAGGTAAGTTTTGTGCCCATGCAACTATAATTTAATGTATGTCATTAGGCCTGAATTAACAAAACCATCTTGTGTTACCGTTATTTTATGTCAATATTTTATACGCTATGTATGTATAGCAAATCTTGCATATGTTTAGCATGATGTATTGTAGTGTATATAGGGTTTCATTTTTTTGTGAACATACGTACTGTAAAGTAGTTTCAGTTAGGTGGAAAATATGAAGTTGTAGTGTGTAGACGTTGAGGAAACACACATTTATGTTAGAGCAATTGTAGGTGATAACAATAGTACTAGGATTAAAATAAATTAGAAATAAATTTGGTAGATTAGAAATAATGGAGGGTGAAAGGTACAGAAGTGGTAACTGAGCAAAGTAACAGGTATGGTGTGGGGAGGAGCAGGTGAGGACTGTGCAGTAAGTTTGCAAGTGGGGAAGATCTTGGTCTGCGTGCTAGTGCACTTGTTGGCTGTACTGTATTGTATAGAATCGAGGTGGTGGAAGGAGAAAGAAATCAGAAATGGCATGGCACCCGCCACCACCTCTACTCTACTCTAGCCCAGCATCTTTTCGCTTTGAACTTATCCCAAAATAAAAATAAACGGATACCTTTTGAAGTGAATTTTTCGAATGGTTTACAGACTTCAAATCTGTATACGCTGTTTATGTCGTTTGCTGCGTCTCGAAAAATGTTGACCGTAGTTATTTGTAGTGTTTATGTCGTTTTCTATCTATATACCACTAGAAATTTACATAGACATTTACTTTTTCAGAAATATTTGCTGCGTCCAAATGTCGTTTGCTACATAGACTGTTTATGTCCATAGTTAGAAAAGATTGTAGTTTAAATAATGTGTATGTGTTGAAAAAGTAAATATTTATGTTGGAGCATTTGTAGGTGGTAAATTTGTAGTAGTTAGATTAGAGACAATTTGTATAATTAGTATGCTTAGTGAATGACCGTAGTATGAAGGTCATTTGATGGGAAAAAAATGATATGTATATTTAATTTGATGTATGGTACAATTAGAAAGTGAAATAGTTACAAATAAATCGTAGATTTAGAAATACAAAACATATAATAATCGAAACTGTTAATTACATGATACGATTGTTACATGCTGTGTACTAAAATGGTTGATTATGCACTTATGTTAGGTACGCAATGGCTGACATTGAACAATTGATGGTGTTTTATGGGAGTGGTCTCGTACGTGATGGGCCGTATGGGGCGGACCTGTCAAATTGCGAGCAGACCGTGATCCGGGCACTCGGTCTGAGCGCCATGAGCTTGTCTGAGCTACGGAGGTGTGTCCGTTCAGCGTTCGATCGACAGACCACAAGGAAGAAGTTACGGATCGAGGCAGTCTATGCCTCAATGGTGGATGACGGAAGGGGGAGCATATGGCAACTTCTGAAGGTGACCAATGACGCCTCATGGGCGAACTACATGGACGTCGTGTGCAACCCTGATGCTGCGATATATGGCAGGCCAATGGTGTATGTCGAGTTCGTGGAGAGGGCAGAATCATCAGCCATGGTTGGTTCAGATGCCGCTGGTGGAGATGTAGTGGCCGACGGTCATGAAGACGCTTCTGCGGGAGAACATGTGGGCGAGGAAGTGGGTGATGAAGACAATACGAGGCGTGCGGAGAATTTCCAGCCCAACGAAGGTGTGCACGAGAGGTGGTGGGCCGCCCGTATTGACTGTCATGAGTATCTGGGGGACCAGGTGGAAGAAGAGGACAGCGAGGAGGAGGAGGAGGTGGAAACAGGCAGTTCTGGAGAGGACGAGGATGGCGAAGGTGCAACTGGAGGGGTGGTAGGTCGTGTTGTTACGACGGACGGTGCATATGTGTCGTCCAGACTAGACGACATCGCAGCGGCAGTGTCGGGACCCGGAGCAACAACTCCAGAACCCTCTGTGTTAATCGCACTATCCCAGGAAAAGCTAGTGCACACAGTATCACAAAGACAATAATCATGCGTAATGACAAACTTTATTTAGCTAATATGAGCCTGATGGCCAAAGTTTCCAATAATAGCAAAAGAAGACAGCGGAAGAAATACATAAAGCAGCAGCCCATCCAGCCTTCCCACAAGGCGAATGACTGTAAGACGTGGCCTAGTCGCAATCCTCACCGAAGTCGTCGAAGGCTTCCTCTGAAAGAGTTAGATATAGCAACATGAGTACAAAAAGTACTCCACAAGTTACACCAGGAGGTTTAACAGAATAGATGCATGCATATGGAATATCAAAGGAAGGCATAATATGGTTTATTTGCATAAAAGGCGACATTTGAGTAAATATCATAAGTAAGTGCAAAAGCTGAATTTGATACATTAAGTAAAACAATGTTGTAACAAAATAGATACCGTCAGTGCAGGTCCATCCCCCCACACCAACCTAACCACGGGCATCCCACCCGGACCATCTTTTCCAAAAGACCACGTATGGATTCCATCCATCCACACGCTTCCTCTGCGCAACTCTCTCACGGATTCCATCCATCCGCAAGGTTTTTATCTCTCATGGATTCCATCCATCCACAAGGTTTTCGAAAATCATTTTGAAAACCAAAGTCTAATCCATGAAAAACTTCACTCAGCTTGCCCATGACCGTGGGCACGGCTATCCAGGATAGGTTATACACTCTGCAGAGGTTGTACAGCTTTACCCACAAGACATGATCATCCCTTTTTGCCACCGGATTAACACACTTCCTTAGGTGTGCGGCCAGGAGATCATGACAAAGCCTTTACAATGATCCGTTGTCAACATAATCACGCCGCCACTAAGGTTTCACCACAACATGAATCCACATGTTGGAGCCCCCTCTTGTGCCATGTGAGACTTCTCACGGCCTACGCCGCGCTCACATTCAGCCTATAGCGAGATCATGTTGGAACTTCACAAATTATTTGGCCAGGTCTGTCCCATACCAGACTTGTGGTAGTACGATAGGGCTTTGCAATAGTAGCTCACAGACCGGTCCTTAACTTGACTTAGGCCTAACCACAAACCCCTTGTGCACGACAATCAACCACTGCGGCTCCAACCAACAGGGCATGCCTGCACCCACCACTCTGACCAATTGCCTAAGTCTAAACCAGTTTTATATTTTGTTTCCAAAATATTTCATAACACTCCTTGACTCACCAAAGTCAAGAGTACAATTTTAAAGTCCATCATTTTATGTGAAAAATCATCCCAAACCATAAGTATTATAAGCACGGCTAAGCATTTCTACAAAATTTCTAGTTAGTGCTATTGTACTAACTAGGTTTTATCTAGGGTTGACAAGGTATAATGGTAAGCAATATCAAATTTGGCTGTCCAAAGAATTTGGGTGTAACTAGAGTTCAAAACTGAATTTAAACTAACTTGAATAGAATTACGCATGCAATAATAATTTAAAAACAATATAATTAGTTTAAAATATTAGGTTCAACATGATCAAAGGTGTAACTTGCCTTGCTCGAAGACCTGGTGCGAATCGTCGGCGTCGTTCTCTCCGAATTCGTCGAAATCTACGCGCGAAGAACCAAACAAAAAAATTCAAATAAAATCGAAATAAAATCCAAAAATTCAAAAAGATTCTAGATTTGGGTAGCTTAAGATTTTAGAAGAATTTAGAAATTTGAACGGGTTGAATCGGAGTTACGATGAAGAAGTTATGGCTTTCGGAAGATTAACAGGAGGGAAAAAGGAAAAGGCTGGTTTCGGGAATTATTTTTATACTGAAAAATGCTATTTATGACATCAGCAAATTTCGAATTTTCCGAGCGGGAAAATGATTTGAATGACCGGTGGGCCCGGTCTACCGTGGACCAAATCCGCGGACCACGGGGTTCGCCGACGTGGCACGCCGGCCACATGGCGCCATGCGGGCGTGACGTGGAGGCCACGCGGGCGACCACGCGGGCGAGGCCGGCCACGCGGGCGGCGCGCATGGGAGGCTCGGGAGGCGCACGGCCGGCGGCCTTGCCGGCGGCCGGCGGCCGGAGGCGGGGGCGGCGAGCGGCGGCGGGGTGAGGAGGGGCGGCGGCGCACTCACCGGCGGCGGCGGGGAGGCCCGGGGCGGCCGGCGGCGGCGCAAGGAGGAGGCGGCGGTGGTGAAGCGCGGGCGGCGGCGGGAGGTCGCCGGGACGGCGGCGCACGGCGGCGGGAGAGCGGCCGAAGGGAGGGGAGGGCGGCGGTGAAAAGGGGGGGCCGAAATGGTGAAGAAACCGGGTATGGGGAGAGGTTTTTATAGGTGGAGAGAGAAGAAACGGCCGCGGCTTTAGAGGGGATTTTAATGGGAAGAAACGGCCGGTAGATTAATGGGGGTGATTAGGGCATTCATTTCCATGCGCTAATCGGGAGTTAAGAGAAGGAAACGGCCGGGAATTAAAGCTTTTGTTCGGCATCAATGGTGGAGGAGAGAGAAGACTAGAGGAAGAAGAAAGGGGAGGAAGAAGAAACATATGACAAGTGGGTCCTCATATGTCATAGAGAGAGGGAGTAAGTGAAGGGGTATGGGCCGTCAGATTTGCGACACGTGGCAAGTGGATGGCTCATGTCCTTTGGATTTTATGAAGGGGTAAGTCATCATGTGTGGCTAGGATTAAAACGTGGAGAGAGAGTGATTCAATCTGAGAGCGACACGTGGCGAGCTTGGATGAATTTGATTTTTATTTTCGGAATAAAATTTCAGAAAATACTAGAAACTTCAAAAACACTTATAAAAATAATATTTAATGTCTAAAAATTCCAGAAAAATTATACAATATTCCTGGAAGCATTTTAGACTTAGGAAAAATATTTTTAATTTCAGATTTTCATTTAATAATTTTATAAAATACTTTTTAACATTTAAAATTGATTTTTAACTCCAGAAAAACACAGAAAATCCAAATAAAAGCCAAATGCTTTTAAATACTTAATTTTAAATGATATTTTTACATAAACTCAAAATATCTTTTTATTTAATCGTAAATTTATGTTTTTAGTTAAATTACTTTTTATAAAAGCCTTTTTTTTAAAAAACTAAAAACAGACAAATAAAATCTCCAAAATTTAGGCAACCAAAGAACACTTATTTTTATTTTAAATTAAATTTTTTTTTACTAAAATTTTTGAAATAAACAGCTGGGCTGTTACAAACTACCCCCCTTAAAAAGAATCTCGTCCCCGAGATTCGGACGGGTTAGCAAAGAAATAGGTTTGGATCTTACTCTGTGTGGCTTGAGCGGAGATCTGGTTCAAACGTCCCTTTGCAAACTTCTGTGACCTTCTGTTTGCTGTCTGGAGGTTGTTGGCAGTTGGTGTTCCAGATATACCATTCTTCACTGGTTGCTGTTTCTTGGGGCAATTGTTGGCATAGTGTCCCGTCTCATGGCAGTTAAAACATGTAACTCCGGCTGCTGGGTTCTGGTCCTTCTGTGGAACGTCGAATATCAAAGCTTTGTTGTCCTCAATGTCGGCAGAGGTGTTGGCTAGTACTCGTTCTTCTGTTGACCTGAAATTTGACGATGACGGCTGAAATTTGTTGGCCTGCTGTAGGGTTCTTCTAACTTTGGGAAAGCTTCCAGGGTTCACATGCTGGGTAGACATTCTTCTTTTCCGATTCTCCATTTCAACAAACTTGCCCTCCTGGCAAATTGTCTTGCTGACTAATTGATGAAAATCTGGGTAATCCTTGGATATCAACTGGACCGAGATGTTGTCGTTCAGGCCTTCCAAAAATCTTTCCTGCTTTGCTTCGTCGGTTGACACATCCTCTGGTGCGTAACGTGCCAGCTGGTTGAATTTCTGCAAGTATTCATTCACTGTACGGCTTCCTTGTCGCAAAGCTCTGAATTCCTTCTTCTTCAAAGTGATGGTGCCAGACGGAATGTGTGCTTTGCGAAAACTTTGCACAAACTCATTCCAGGTAATAGCTTGGGGGTTGGCATGAGAGGCTGTTAGAGTATCCCACCACTCGGATGCGGGTCCATTCAGCTGGTGAGTAGCAAACAAGACTCTTTCTCGATCAGTGCATTGCAGAATATCCAACTTCTTGCCAATCGCACGGAGCCAATCATCAGCATCCATTGGTTCGGCACTGCTTGAGAAGGTCGGAGGCCTTATCCTCAAAAATTCTGACATCCGGTTTTGAGGAGCTTGAGCTGGTGGCTGTGGAGCATGCTGAGCAGGGTTGTTGATAGCTTGAGCTAACAGTTGAATCAACTGATTTTGATTTGCCATCATTTGAGCCCAGTCAGGTCCAGCTGCTGGTGGAGGCGGAGGAATAGGGGCAAACTGACTTCCTTGAGCGTCGTTGTTGTCATTGGGGTTGCCTTCAATAGAATTCCTTCTTGTGTTCACCATCTTGCTAAAGTTTAGGTGAGAGGAGAGTTAAGACAAAGGAGGGGAAGGGGTTGTTTTTGCCCAACACAAAACACGGACTTAGCAAAAACTTTTATTTAAGCAAACAATAGTTATGGCTGCCGACAAAAGCGCATAACCTCGTCTACTGTCTAGCTTAACAATTTAACCTAAAAGGATAAGGGTTGTCTTGGAGTGATCCTTCACAGCTCTTGACGTACAAAGCACAATACTTTGGTGCAAAGATTGAGGTTGCGGCAGAGCCGAAGAATTCCAACTGTTGCCATCTATAGTTGTTTTGGAACATGGGAAGAGACAGAAATAGATTTTTCAAAAATGTTATAAAGATGAGAAAGGAATGAGAGATAAGAATAAGCAAAGATTGAGAGGTAAGAATAAGCAAAACTGTTTGAATTTACTTGTTATTAAAATATATCCTTAAGGTCCAACCATTCTATTCTATCTACGGTCACGTCTTAGAGTCATTATTGCTCTGATACCATCTCTGTCGGGACCCGGAGCAACAACTCCAGAACCCTCTGTGTTAATCGCACTATCCCAGGAAAAGCTAGTGCACACAGTATCACAAAGACAATAATCATGCGTAATGACAAACTTTATTTAGCTAATATGAGCCTGATGGCCAAAGTTTCCAATAATAGCAAAAGAAGACAGCGGAAGAAATACATAAAGCAGCAGCCCATCTAGCCTTCCCACAAGGCGAATGACTGTAAGACGTGGCCTAGTCGCAATCCTCACCGAAGTCGTCGAAGGCTTCCTCTGAAAGAGTTAGATATAGCAACATGAGTACAAAAAGTACTCCACAAGTTACACCAGGAGGTTTAACAGAATAGATGCATGCATATGGAATATCAAAGGAAGGCATAATATGGTTTATTTACATAAAAGGCGACATTTGAGTAAATATCATAAGTAAGTGCAAAAGCTGAATTTGATACATTAAGTAAAACAATGTTGTAACAAAATAGATACCGTCAGTGCAGGTCCATCCCCCCACACCAACCTAACCACGGGCATCCCACCCGGACCATCTTTTCCAAAAGACCACGTATGGATTCCATCCATCCACACGCTTCCTCTGCGCAACTCTCTCACGGATTCCATCCATCCGCAAGGTTTTTATCTCTCATGGATTCCATCCATCCACAAGGTTTTCGAAAATCATTTTGAAAACCAAAGTCTAATCCATGAAAAACTTCACTCAGCTTGCCCATGACCGTGGGCACGGCTATCCAGGATAGGTTATACACTCTGCAGAGGTTGTACAGCTTTACCCACAAGACATGATCATCCCTTTTTGCCACCGGATTAACACACTTCCTTAGGTGTGCGGCCAGGAGATCATGACAAAGCCTTTACAATGATCCGTTGTCAACATAATCACGCCGCCACTAAGGTTTCACCACAACATGAATCCACATGTTGGAGCCCCCTCTTGTGCCATGTGAGACTTCTCACGGCCTACGCCGCGCTCACATTCAGCCTATAGCGAGATCATGTTGGAACTTCACAAATTATTTGGCCAGGTCTGTCCCATACCAGACTTGTGGTAGTACGATAGGGCTTTGCAATAGTAGCTCACAGACCGGTCCTTAACTTGACTTAGGCCTAACCACAAACCCCTTGTGCACGACAATCAACCACTGCGGCTCCAACCAACAGGGCATGCCTGCACCCACCACTCTGACCAATTGCCTAAGTCTAAACCAGTTTTATATTTTGTTTCCAAAATATTTCATAACACTCCTTGACTCACCAAAGTCAAGAGTACAATTTTAAAGTCCATCATTTTATGTGAAAAATCATCCCAAACCATAAGTATTATAAGCACGGCTAAGCATTTCTACAAAATTTCTAGTTAGTGCTATTGTACTAACTAGGTTTTATCTAGGGTTGACAAGGTATAATGGTAAGCAATATCAAATTTGGCTGTCCAAAGAATTTGGGTGTAACTAGAGTTCAAAACTGAATTTAAACTAACTTGAATAGAATTACGCATGCAATAATAATTTAAAAACAATATAATTAGTTTAAAATATTAGGTTCAACATGATCAAAGGTGTAACTTGCCTTGCTCGAAGACCTGGTGCGAATCGTCGGCGTCGTTCTCTCCGAATTCGTCGAAATCTACGCGCGAAGAACCAAACAAAAAAATTCAAATAAAATCGAAATAAAATCCAAAAATTCAAAAAGATTCTAGATTTGGGTAGCTTAAGATTTTAGAAGAATTTAGAAATTTGAACGGGTTGAATCGGAGTTACGATGAAGAAGTTATGGCTTTCGGAAGATTAACAGGAGGGAAAAAGGAAAAGGCTGGTTTCGGGAATTATTTTTATACTGAAAAATGCTATTTATGACATCAGCAAATTTCGAATTTTCCGAGCGGGAAAATGATTTGAATGACCGGTGGGCCCGGTCTACCGTGGACCAAATCCGCGGACCACGGGGTTCGCCGACGTGGCACGCCGGCCACATGGCGCCATGCGGGCGTGACGTGGAGGCCACGCGGGCGACCACGCGGGCGAGGCCGGCCACGCGGGCGGCGCGCATGGGAGGCTCGGGAGGCGCACGGCCGGCGGCCTTGCCGGCGGCCGGCGGCCGGAGGCGGGGGCGGCGAGCGGCGGCGGGGTGAGGAGGGGCGGCGGCGCACTCACCGGCGGCGGCGGGGAGGCCCGGGGCGGCCGGCGGCGGCGCAAGGAGGAGGCGGCGGTGGTGAAGCGCGGGCGGCGGCGGGAGGTCGCCGGGACGGCGGCGCACGGCGGCGGGAGAGCGGCCGAAGGGAGGGGAGGGCGGCGGTGAAAAGGGGGGGCCGAAATGGTGAAGAAACCGGGTATGGGGAGAGGTTTTTATAGGTGGAGAGAGAAGAAACGGCCGCGGCTTTAGAGGGGATTTTAATGGGAAGAAACGGCCGGTAGATTAATGGGGGTGATTAGGGCATTCATTTCCATGCGCTAATCGGGAGTTAAGAGAAGGAAACGGCCGGGAATTAAAGCTTTTGTTCGGCATCAATGGTGGAGGAGAGAGAAGACTAGAGGAAGAAGAAAGGGGAGGAAGAAGAAACATATGACAAGTGGGTCCTCATATGTCATAGAGAGAGGGAGTAAGTGAAGGGGTATGGGCCGTCAGATTTGCGACACGTGGCAAGTGGATGGCTCATGTCCTTTGGATTTTATGAAGGGGTAAGTCATCATGTGTGGCTAGGATTAAAACGTGGAGAGAGAGTGATTCAATCTGAGAGCGACACGTGGCGAGCTTGGATGAATTTGATTTTTATTTTCGGAATAAAATTTCAGAAAATACTAGAAACTTCAAAAACACTTATAAAAATAATATTTAATGTCTAAAAATTCCAGAAAAATTATACAATATTCCTGGAAGCATTTTAGACTTAGGAAAAATATTTTTAATTTCAGATTTTCATTTAATAATTTTATAAAATACTTTTTAACATTTAAAATTGATTTTTAACTCCAGAAAAACACATAAAAGCCAAATGCTTTTAAATACTTAATTTTAAATGATATTTTTACATAAACTCAAAATATCTTTTTATTTAATCGTAAATTTATGTTTTTAGTTAAATTACTTTTTATAAAAGCCTTTTTTTAAAAAAACTAAAAACAGACAAATAAAATCTCCAAAATTTAGGCAACCAAAGAACACTTATTTTTATTTTAAATTAAATTTTTTTTTACTAAAATTTTTGAAATAAACAGCTGGGCTGTTACAAACTACCCCCCTTAAAAAGAATCTCGTCCCCGAGATTCGGACGGGTTAGCAAAGAAATAGGTTTGGATCTTACTCTGTGTGGCTTGAGCGGAGATCTGGTTCAAACGTCCCTTTGCAAACTTCTGTGACCTTCTGTTTGCTGTCTGGAGGTTGTTGGCAGTTGGTGTTCCAGATATACCATTCTTCACTGGTTGCTGTTTCTTGGGGCAATTGTTGGCATAGTGTCCCGTCTCATGGCAGTTAAAACATGTAACTCCGGCTGCTGGGTTCTGGTCCTTCTGTGGAACGTCGAATATCAAAGCTTTGTTGTCCTCAATGTCGGCAGAGGTGTTGGCTAGTACTCGTTCTTCTGTTGACCTGAAATTTGACGATGACGGCTGAAATTTGTTGGCCTGCTGTAGGGTTCTTCTAACTTTGGGAAAGCTTCCAGGGTTCACATGCTGGGTAGACATTCTTCTTTTCCGATTCTCCATTTCAACAAACTTGCCCTCCTGGCGAATTGTCTTGCTGACTAATTGATGAAAATCTGGGTAATCCTTGGATATCAACTGGACCGAGATGTTGTCGTTCAGGCCTTCCAAAAATCTTTCCTGCTTTGCTTCGTCGGTTGACACATCCTCTGGTGCGTAACGTGCCAGCTGGTTGAATTTCTGCAAGTATTCATTCACTGTACGGCTTCCTTGTCGCAAAGCTCTGAATTCCTTCTTCTTCAAAGTGATGGTGCCAGACGGAATGTGTGCTTTGCGAAAACTTTGCACAAACTCATTCCAGGTAATAGCTTGGGGGTTGGCATGAGAGGCTGTTAGAGTATCCCACCACTCGGATGCGGGTCCATTCAGCTGGTGAGTAGCAAACAAGACTCTTTCTCGATCAGTGCATTGCAGAATATCCAACTTCTTGCCAATCGCACGGAGCCAATCATCAGCATCCATTGGTTCGGCACTGCTTGAGAAGGTCGGAGGCCTTATCCTCAAAAATTCTGACATCCGGTTTTGAGGAGCTTGAGCTGGTGGCTGTGGAGCATGCTGAGCAGGGTTGTTGATAGCTTGAGCTAACAGTTGAATCAACTGATTTTGATTTGCCATCATTTGAGCCCAGTCAGGTCCAGCTGCTGGTGGAGGCGGAGGAATAGGGGCAAACTGACTTCCTTGAGCGTCGTTGTTGTCATTGGGGTTGCCTTCAATAGAATTCCTTCTTGTGTTCACCATCTTGCTAAAGTTTAGGTGAGAGGAGAGTTAAGACAAAGGAGGGGAAGGGGTTGTTTTTGCCCAACACAAAACACGGACTTAGCAAAAACTTTTATTTAAGCAAACAATAGTTATGGCTGCCGACAAAAGCGCATAACCTCGTCTACTGTCTAGCTTAACAATTTAACCTAAAAGGATAAGGGTTGTCTTGGAGTGATCCTTCACAGCTCTTGACGTACAAAGCACAATACTTTGGTGCAAAGATTGAGGTTGCGGCAGAGCCGAAGAATTCCAACTGTTGCCATCTATAGTTGTTTTGGAACATGGGAAGAGACAGAAATAGATTTTTCAAAAATGTTATAAAGATGAGAAAGGAATGAGAGATAAGAATAAGCAAAGATTGAGAGGTAAGAATAAGCAAAATTGTTTGAATTTACTTGTTATTAAAATATATCCTTAAGGTCCAACCATTCTATTCTATCTACGGTCACGTCTTAGAGTCATTATTGCTCTGATACCATCTCTGTCGGGACCCGGAGCAACAACTCCAGAACCCTCTGTGTTAATCGCACTATCCCAGGAAAAGCTAGTGCACACAGTATCACAAAGACAATAATCATGCGTAATGACAAACTTTATTTAGCTAATATGAGCCTGATGGCCAAAGTTTCCAATAATAGCAAAAGAAGACAGCGGAAGAAATACATAAAGCAGCAGCCCATCCAGCCTTCCCACAAGGCGAATGACTGTAAGACGTGGCCTAGTCGCAATCCTCACCGAAGTCGTCGAAGGCTTCCTCTGAAAGAGTTAGATATAGCAACATGAGTACAAAAAGTACTCCACAAGTTACACCAGGAGGTTTAACAGAATAGATGCATGCATATGGAATATCAAAGGAAGGCATAATATGGTTTATTTGCATAAAAGGCGACATTTGAGTAAATATCATAAGTAAGTGCAAAAGCTGAATTTGATACATTAAGTAAAACAATGTTGTAACAAAATAGATACCGTCAGTGCAGGTCCATCCCCCCACACCAACCTAACCACGGGCATCCCACCCGGACCATCTTTTCCAAAAGACCACGTATGGATTCCATCCATCCACACGCTTCCTCTGCGCAACTCTCTCACGGATTCCATCCATCCGCAAGGTTTTTATCTCTCATGGATTCCATCCATCCACAAGGTTTTCGAAAATCATTTTGAAAACCAAAGTCTAATCCATGAAAAACTTCACTCAGCTTGCCCATGACCGTGGGCACGGCTATCCAGGATAGGTTATACACTCTGCAGAGGTTGTACAGCTTTACCCACAAGACATGATCATCCCTTTTTGCCACCGGATTAACACACTTCCTTAGGTGTGCGGCCAGGAGATCATGACAAAGCCTTTACAATGATCCGTTGTCAACATAATCACGCCGCCACTAAGGTTTCACCACAACATGAATCCACATGTTGGAGCCCCCTCTTGTGCCATGTGAGACTTCTCACGGCCTACGCCGCGCTCACATTCAGCCTATAGCGAGATCATGTTGGAACTTCACAAATTATTTGGCCAGGTCTGTCCCATACCAGACTTGTGGTAGTACGATAGGGCTTTGCAATAGTAGCTCACAGACCGGTCCTTAACTTGACTTAGGCCTAACCACAAACCCCTTGTGCACGACAATCAACCACTGCGGCTCCAACCAACAGGGCATGCCTGCACCCACCACTCTGACCAATTGCCTAAGTCTAAACCAGTTTTATATTTTGTTTCCAAAATATTTCATAACACTCCTTGACTCACCAAAGTCAAGAGTACAATTTTAAAGTCCATCATTTTATGTGAAAAATCATCCCAAACCATAAGTATTATAAGCACGGCTAAGCATTTCTACAAAATTTCTAGTTAGTGCTATTGTACTAACTAGGTTTTATCTAGGGTTGACAAGGTATAATGGTAAGCAATATCAAATTTGGCTGTCCAAAGAATTTGGGTGTAACTAGAGTTCAAAACTGAATTTAAACTAACTTGAATAGAATTACGCATGCAATAATAATTTAAAAACAATATAATTAGTTTAAAATATTAGGTTCAACATGATCAAAGGTGTAACTTGCCTTGCTCGAAGACCTGGTGCGAATCGTCGGCGTCGTTCTCTCCGAATTCGTCGAAATCTACGCGCGAAGAACCAAACAAAAAAATTCAAATAAAATCGAAATAAAATCCAAAAATTCAAAAAGATTCTAGATTTGGGTAGCTTAAGATTTTAGAAGAATTTAGAAATTTGAACGGGTTGAATCGGAGTTACGATGAAGAAGTTATGGCTTTCGGAAGATTAACAGGAGGGAAAAAGGAAAAGGCTGGTTTCGGGAATTATTTTTATACTGAAAAATGCTATTTATGACATCAGCAAATTTCGAATTTTCCGAGCGGGAAAATGATTTGAATGACCGGTGGGCCCGGTCTACCGTGGACCAAATCCGCGGACCACGGGGTTCGCCGACGTGGCACGCCGGCCACATGGCGCCATGCGGGCGTGACGTGGAGGCCACGCGGGCGACCACGCGGGCGAGGCCGGCCACGCGGGCGGCGCGCATGGGAGGCTCGGGAGGCGCACGGCCGGCGGCCTTGCCGGCGGCCGGCGGCCGGAGGCGGGGGCGGCGAGCGGCGGCGGGGTGAGGAGGGGCGGCGGCGCACTCACCGGCGGCGGCGGGGAGGCCCGGGGCGGCCGGCGGCGGCGCAAGGAGGAGGCGGCGGTGGTGAAGCGCGGGCGGCGGCGGGAGGTCGCCGGGACGGCGGCGCACGGCGGCGGGAGAGCGGCCGAAGGGAGGGGAGGGCGGCGGTGAAAAGGGGGGGCCGAAATGGTGAAGAAACCGGGTATGGGGAGAGGTTTTTATAGGTGGAGAGAGAAGAAACGGCCGCGGCTTTAGAGGGGATTTTAATGGGAAGAAACGGCCGGTAGATTAATGGGGGTGATTAGGGCATTCATTTCCATGCGCTAATCGGGAGTTAAGAGAAGGAAACGGCCGGGAATTAAAGCTTTTGTTCGGCATCAATGGTGGAGGAGAGAGAAGACTAGAGGAAGAAGAAAGGGGAGGAAGAAGAAACATATGACAAGTGGGTCCTCATATGTCATAGAGAGAGGGAGTAAGTGAAGGGGTATGGGCCGTCAGATTTGCGACACGTGGCAAGTGGATGGCTCATGTCCTTTGGATTTTATGAAGGGGTAAGTCATCATGTGTGGCTAGGATTAAAACGTGGAGAGAGAGTGATTCAATCTGAGAGCGACACGTGGCGAGCTTGGATGAATTTGATTTTTATTTTCGGAATAAAATTTCAGAAAATACTAGAAACTTCAAAAACACTTATAAAAATAATATTTAATGTCTAAAAATTCCAGAAAAATTATACAATATTCCTGGAAGCATTTTAGACTTAGGAAAAATATTTTTAATTTCAGATTTTCATTTAATAATTTTATAAAATACTTTTTAACATTTAAAATTGATTTTTAACTCCAGAAAAACACAGAAAATCCAAATAAAAGCCAAATGCTTTTAAATACTTAATTTTAAATGATATTTTTACATAAACTCAAAATATCTTTTTATTTAATCGTAAATTTATGTTTTTAGTTAAATTACTTTTTATAAATGCCTTTTTTTTAAAAAACTAAAAACAGACAAATAAAATCTCCAAAATTTAGGCAACCAAAGAACACTTATTTTTATTTTAAATTAAATTATTTTTTTTTACTAAAATTTTTGAAATAAACAGCTGGGCTGTTACAGGCAGCCCTAGTTCGGCCACAGGCGGAGGAGGGAGAATGGGGGTTCAGCGAGGGCGCACTCTTTCTGGGGCAGTGCTTCCGTAATAAGAGTGCTGTCCAGCAGGATATTGCTAGACATGCCGTCAACATAAGCCGGACGTATCGGGTCCACAAGTCAAAGCCGGACACGTACGTTGTGAAGTGTGTGGACGGGTCATGTGGTGGCAAAGTCCGTGCACAACGGTACAAGGGCGTTGGCACGGAGTTCCGGATAACGGTGCTGCAAGATCACAGTTGTGAGCTTGCGGGGCCAGTACATAGACACCGCAATATGACATCACGTTATGTTGCGGAGGTGGTCACGCACCTCGTCCAGGCGGATGTGTCAATTACCCCGAAGGTTCTGATGGCAGAAGTAGCGAACACGGCGGGCTACGAAGTGAGCTACAAGAAGGTGTGGCGGGCGAAGCGAAAGGTGCTGCACGGTATGTATGGGACGTACGAGGAGGCGTACGACCTGGTCCCAAGAATGCTGAATCAAATTGCACAATCAAACCCAGGCACTTACATAAACAGGCAGGAGAGGGTCCATCCTACGGAGGGCCCGAACTGTTTCATTCTTGACAGAGTGTTCTGGGCCTTCCATCAGGCGATACAAGGGTTCAGGTGGTGCCGTCCAGTGCTAACCGTAGATGGGACGTTCCTATCCGGCAAGTACAAGGGCACTATCCTTACCGCAGTTGCAGCCGATGCAAATGACCAGTTACTCCCAGTGGCATTTGCAATTGTGGAGAACGAGAATACAGATAGCTGGCTTTGGTTTCTTTGCAATTTGAAGAATGCCGTAGTGCAAGACAGGCCTGAAGTGTGCCTTATCTCCGACCGCAATGCAGGCTTGCTGTCTGCGTTGCGAACATTGCAGAATGGGACGCAGCCCCCGTCCAGTGGACTGATGTGAAGAACCGCTGGTGCATGAGGCATATTGCAGCGAACTTCCACAGAAGGTTCCGTAGCAAGGACCTCATGAAGATGTTCAAGAAGCTATGCATGCAGAACTAGAAGCGGAAGTTCGACGCCTTGCGGAGGCAGCTCGATCAGGAGGCTACGAAGCATGTGTATGCAGAAGCAGGGGCCGTGGAGGGGGGCTCCACAAGAGTCGGGGTATTCTCACAATGGGTTCAGTCCAATGCACCTGACTTGGAAATGTGGTCTTTGTTGCACAACACCGGTGGGGCGAGGTATGGGATCATGACAACCAACATGTCCGAGGTTTACAATGGTGTATTGAAGGGCGTCAGATCCCTGCCGATCACGGCAATTGTGGCCGAGACCTGGAACCGTACGGTCGGGTACTTTGTGAATAGAGCCAGGATGGCGCAGAAGCACGTTGAGGAAAACAAGCAATACTCTGAGGTCATGCAGGCCTTCATGGACAGGAAGATGGAGAAGGCTCGAACCCACATTGCTCAGCCCATTGATGGCTTAAGGAGGAAGTTTGAGGTCCGCCTAAGGCAGAAGTATGTCATGGGTCACATTAGAGGGGAGCGCAAGCAGGTATGCACGATTGGTGATGAAGCATCTTGCACCTGCAACAAGCCCCAGCTTCTGCATAAGCCATGCTCCCATGTGTACGCGGCCTGCGCTGTATGGAACCAGGCGTCGACACAGTACATCTCCAAGTACTACGACATGCAGCACTTGTATGCAACCTGGAGTGCAGAGTTCCATTCCTACGAGGTAGACATGCACTACAGGGAATTATGGCCGGGGGAGATAAAGTGGGTGCCCAACGATGCACTGAAGCATGTCGGTCATGGAAGACGACAAAGCCGTCGCATCCGCAACGACATGGATGAGAGCCAGCGAGGGGATCGTGTTCGGCACCCGAAGTGTAGGCTATGCAAGACCTTTGGCCACTCCCTCAGTCAGTGCCCAAACAGGCCGGCATCAAGCAACGCTCCGTAGTACCAACCACAATCCATATGTAATGTATTATTCAGGAGGTGTTCGCTGAATTAGTGGCTCGATGTAGCTATATCTTGAACTTTACCATGTTATGTATGTTTTCGCACATTCCATATGTTTCCTTGTCGTGTGGGTCATATTGGTGTGCACATTATATGTATGTTTTGGTACATTCCGTAAGTTTCCCTGTCATTACATTTGTTGTGAATTATGTTGTTACTTGTTGCACATTTTGTTATAATGTACACTAACTTGTTATCCTTCTTTGGCAGGACATGGCGTTCGAGCTGCTAGACCCCCGTTGGGACGAGCACCACCGATGCCATGTGTGGTTGTCGGCACCCGCACATGGGCCTCCTTGCTTCGTCCTTAGGGGCCCCCGAGAGAACTGGCGTCTCGACCATTGGGTAATTTTTGTGATGTTTTTCAAGTGCTTGATGGTTTGATGTTCAAAGATGGTTTCCAGTATAAAAGGGTTGCTCTAAGTTTTTTGATTTACTACGGCATACAACCAACTGAGAGATGACAACACGGGGTAGCGGGAGAAGACATAGGTTGACGACAACGTAGCATAAAAAATTACTGACATATACGAGGAGAAGGCATCAGGCAAAGACAACATGAAACAACTCATACATTTCACGTACATGACATGTAGCAAGTAGTACAACCACCAACACACCAACGAACACAACAACTAAAATACAACACAACCGTACATAAAACATTACCAAAAGAGCTTGACGACAACATAGCATAAAACATTGCGAACATACACGAGGAGCACCTCCAGCACTACAACTTGAGGATAACAATAAACACAAGAAACAAAATACCACACAACATTACATTTATCTTCCACTCTAGTCTGTCGAAACGATGCCGCATCCTGACAGGGTCGCAACCCCCCACGACAACTCTCTCACGGCGAACACTGTCTGTCCTATTTCCCATTTCATCCTCCCACACCCAGAATCGGCAACCACCATGAGCTTCCTGCGATTCCATGACAAGAAGTTTTTTAAACATACAACCATGATTTCAACGAACCCGAAACAATCAGACTCACCGAGTGATTGGGGCACTTGTAGTAGTGTCGCCCAGGATTCGCGGCCGTCTGTGATGTCCTACGTCTAACCAAGATGTTGCAATTTGGGCACATCACCGTGGGTGCCCATGAAGACGTGCTGAGCTGACTCATTGCCTAGTCTGGGGGAGTGAGCACGAAAGAAAACTACACAGATTGTGAACAACTAACTCAGGAGGTGACTGAAAACATGGCCAGGGAGTATGTGAGGGATGGCTCCGTTTTATAGGCTGTGTGGGGGGCAGCCTCACGCACAAAGACCACATACAACACAAATCTGGACCCCACACCATGCTCAGTGCGGAGACAAAACATGCCAGCTTTGCGCAGTGACCTCATAAAAAAGGGGCAGCTTTGCTCAGTGACATGACAAAAGAGGGCAGCTTTGCCCAGTGACATGACAAAAGAGGGCTACTTATACCAAACGAGACAACTTGCTGCATTCACCTCAAACGAATAAAAGGACGGTTCTTCGCACAGACGTGACATAACGGGGCATCTTTGCTCTGAGAGATGACAGAACAGGTCTGCTTTCGCAGTGAAATGACAACACGGGGCAGCTTTGCTCAGTGACATGACAACACGGGGCAGCTTTGCTCAAAGAGATGACAGAGGACAGCTTTTCGCAGTGACATTACTAAAGAGAGCAGCTGTGCTAAGTCAAATGACAAAAAGAGGTCAGCTTTGCTCTGTGAGATGACAATACATGGCAGCTGTGCTCAGAGACATGACATAACGGGGGAGCTTTGCTCAGTGAGATGACAAAAGGTGCCAGCTTTGCGCAGTGACATGACAAAACGGCGCAGCTTTGCTCAGTGGGATGACAAAATATGCCAGCTTTAGGCAGTGACAGTACTAAAGAGGGCATCTGTTCTCAGTGACATGACAACAAGAGGTCAGCTTTGCTCAGTGAGATGACAATTCAGGGCAGCTTTGCTCAGAGACATTACAAAACAGGACCTTTTTTCAGTGATACCGCAGCACTCCCATCTTTACTCACTGCTACCACCACGCGGACCAGCTTTAGACGTACGAGTAGAGACAAAACGGCACCTATAAATTCGTAAGCATTCCATTTCCCAGCGAACATTGCCCATCCAAACCCCATACTACATCGCGCTTCCCTCACCCAACCGGGATGGACAAAGGCAAGAAGAAGCAATGGGACAAGATGGTGAAGGATTGGGATGGACAAAGGCATGTTACTCCCAACTGTATTATGAAGTTCAATATCTCGTATTTTCGCATTCCATGATTCACGTATCACCTCATTTAACAATATTAACATAGCGCTCCTCACCGTACACGAATTCTCACTAACCTTCGAAATATCACTTACCACTTTATGTCTCGACCGTTCTACGGTCAATCTTTCCTAAAAAAAATTTACCAAAATTTTTTATGCATGTACAACTTACAATGAACATAAACTTTTATTACAACTTTATCTGATTTTTACCCAGTTTATAACTACAAAATTGCCAAATCTGAAAACAATCACGGAGATTGCAAACCCTAAGAAACAGACCAAACCCTAAAATTCACTTACCACTTTATGTATCGTCCGTTCTACGGTCAATCTTTCCTAAAAAAATTTATCAAACTTTTTTATGCATCTACAACTTACAATGAACATAATCTTTTATTACAACTTTATCTGATTTTTACCCAGTTTATAACTACAAAATTGCCAAAACTGAAAACATTCACGGAGATTGCTAACCCTAAGAAACAGACCAAACCCTAAAATTCACTTACCACTTTATGTATCGACCGTTATACGGTCAATCGTTCCTAAAAAAATTTACCAAATTTTTTTATGCATCTACAACTTACATTGAACATAAACTTCTATTGCAACTTTATCTGATTCTAACTACAAAATTGACAAAACATACAAACATCACGCGGATTGCAAACCCTTAAAACATACCAAACCCTAAAAGTCACTTACCACTTTATATATCGTTCGTGGAGAGGGGTCCAATTTTGGAATTTTTTTGCACAGGGGGCCAAAAATGGAATTCTTGATACACATCACATTCAAAAGGCATTACATACGAAAGCATAAAATGCATACAGGGACAGATGTACATAATATTGACAATGAAATAAATTTTAAGATTGGATCAAATGACACCTCTTACCGATTGAGGCCATCATCTTCGGTTCCCCGTGGCTTGAATAAGGAGGACATCATTTCTAGCCATTGGCTGAGTGTGCACTAATGCTCTGTATTTACAGATAAGAGGCCATTGGCTAGAGCTAACCACCTAAACAATGCCAAAAGGCATGAGTATAGCCGATTAGTGATTAACACACACACATACACTTATAAATTTACAAAATCATTCGGATGCCATGTTTATCCCTCTGACCTTATTGGTGAAGTTCCACCGTCCATTACGTGGGAGGATATCTTCACCATTGACACTAGCTCAGGGACTGAAAATCAAGCATGTCAAAACCTTGTAAGTACATAAAATTCTCACCAACCTTCGGGGCTTGCAGGACCCTTCATTCCACGTCAAAACAGGGCAGCTTTGCCTAGTGACTAGACAATACGAGCCAGCTTTCCGCAGTGACATGACAAAAGAGGCCACCTTTTCTAAGTGTCATGACAAAAGAGGACAATTTGCGCAGGGACATGATAATACGGGCCAGCTTTGCTCCGTGAGGTGACAAAAACATGCCAGTGGTGCGCAGTGACATGACAAAACGACGCAGCTTTGCCCAGTGACTTGACAATACGGGCCAGCTTTCCGCAGTGACATGACAAAAGAGACCACCTTTCCGCAGTGACATGACAAAAGAGTACAATTTGCAGGCTCTGAAAAGCCTTCATACGGACATTTATTACTACACTGCAATCCTGACTATCCTCAAAAGATTCCCATGTCGTCCTCTCCATGGACTATGCCCACTGCACCAGATAACCTGCCTACATAAAGGCCTCCCTCCTATGTCTTCGATACCACATCTCCTCCTCAAGGCATCACAATACTACTACACAACAATGTCTTCCTGGAGGTCCGACCCATTTGGAGTGCCGGAGTGGCATGAGCGCCCGAAGTGCCATTGCGGCTTTAGGACGATGTTGGGAGTCTGGACTGATCGAGTACAACGAGCCAAATACGGCCGTAGGTTCTTCAAGTGTCCTGACCTGGATGACGACTTCATGGTAACGACCATAACTAAATCATTTCTTTTCCGTTATCGTTTTTCAACTTGATCCATGACATCTACCACGCCACACATAGGCTTGCGGGTTCATGGAATGGATGGATCGCGTGCCGCCGGCATGGCCAAATAACCGGGCAGTGGAGGTGGAAAACAAAGGACAATACTTTGTCAAGATGACTCAGGCTCGCGAGGTGGAACGACAGATGCGGCTTGAGCAAGAGCGCCGCGTGAGGGTGGACCACATGCGTCTGAAGGGCAAGGAGGATGAGCTGCAAAGTAGGCGGGAGCAGTTAAGTCTGCGTGAAGCTGCCATCAAGCGTCAGGAGGAGGAGCTTCAAGCTCGGGAGGCAGCTCTCAAGACCAAGAGTGACAGGAAGAAGGATGCAGCGGAGCCATCTTCAGGGCGCGACAAAAAGGGGAAACAACCACGCTACACCCAGTAGACAAAATGTAATAGACCCAGCAAGTTATGCATGTTATGCATGTAATAAAAAAGTACGCAGCATGTTGCTCCCAATTGTAGTATGCAGTTTATTTGTATTCACCGTACACGAATTCCTATTACAATATCGTCATATTTTTTTCCAGTTTATAACTACAAAATTGACAAAATCTAAAAAAATCACAGGGTTTGCAAACCCTAAAAACACAGCAAACCTTAAAAGTCACTTACCACTATTTGTATCAATCATTCTACGGTCAATTGTTCCTAAAAAAATTTACCAAAATTTTATTAGCATCTACAAGTTATAATGAATATAAACTTTTATGACTACTTGGTCAGATTCTTTCCGAGTTTACATTTACAAAATTGACAAAACATACAAAAAAACATGGTGATTGCAAACCTCAAAACCATACGAAACCCTAAATATCACTTACCACTTTACGAAACGATCGTTCTATGATTAATCGTTTTTTAAAAAATTTTATCCTAATTTTTTATACATCTGCAACTAACAATGAACATAAATTATTATTGCAACTTTATCTATTTTTTTCTCAGTTTACAACTACAAAATTGAGAAACCATACAAATATTCACGAGTATTACAAACCCTAAACAGACCAAACCCTAAAAAACGGATCGCAGTCGGGGGATCATGCGGTCGGGGATCAATCGCGCGCTTGGGGACGCAGACGCGCGCTCGGGCGACCGCGGGACGGCAGACGCGCGCTGGGCGGGGCGGTCGCGCGCTGGGGCGAGGCGGTCGCGCGCTGGGCGGGAGATCATGCGCTCGGGCGCGGCGCCAGGCTGGTCGTGCGGTCCCAGACCGCACGACCGGATGAACAGTGGCCACGTGGCAGCCTCCCGTAAACGCGCGCTCAAACGGGGTCCATTTTTGGAATTTTTTGCTTTGGGGGGCCAAAAAAGGAATTCCGGAGGGCTGTGGGTCCAACAGTGTCCAAATATCCCGTTGGGGTTTGTGATGAGAGAGACGCTGCGATGGGATCGACCACCACGCGGCACTCCGCACGTAGTTTGACGGAAGGAGTAAGAGCAACTCCAGCAGTGCCCCTACTTAGCCATCAAACCTCATATTTGAGAGCTTGAGGCAAAAACAGAGGTCCAGCAGAACCCCTACTAGAGCCCTCAAATTTGAGGGGCCCCTCAAATCCCCCCTTCAGCCCTCATTCCTGGGGCTCTAGGCCAAGCCCTCAAATTTCTGTTGGAGTCGTTTTCCCTACCCGCCTCTTTCCCCTCCCGAGTGCGCCGCCAGTTCCCCTCCCCGCGCGCCTCCCTCCCCGCGCGCCTCTTTCCCCTCCCGTGCGCCGCCAAAATCCACCGCCTCCGCTCGCCCGCCGCCACGCCCGTCGCCCGTCGCCTCGCCCGATGCCGTGCAGTGCCGCCTCCGGCGGAGCTCCCCGGCCGCGAATCCCTCCACGGCGCGGCTCTCCAGCCCCCGTCGGCTCCCCTCCCGCGAATCACTCCCCCGGCGCGGCTCTCCGGCGAGATCTCCGGCGGCTCCTCTCGGGACGGGAGAAAGAAGGAAGGGGGAAGCAAGAGGTGGCACGCCGGCAAGGGAAGAGGGCGGCGGTGGATCTGGAATGGCGCAACGGGAGAAGGTGGAAGAGCAAGTGGCGGCACGGTGGGGAAGAAAGCGCCGACGTCGGCGGTGGTGCCGAGGGAGGAAGGAGCGCCGGAGAGAGATGCGGTGGCGGAGTAGAGGAGCAGTGGGGCCGGCGGAGAAGTGGTGGCACGGAGGAGGATTTGGAGGCGTGGCGGCCGGAGAAGGTGGAGAGTGGCGGCGCCGAGCGGTGGGAAGGCGGCCGGAGAAGGTGGAGAGTAGCGGAAGGAGAGGCGCACGGGTGAAGGAGAGGAGGAGGCGCGGCGGCTGAGAGGAGAGGAGGAGGCGCGGGTGGAGGAGAGGAGGAGGCGCGGTGGACGAGCGGGAAGCGCACGGGTGGAGGAGAGGAGGGGTAGAGAAATTTGAGAATGACGAGTGGGCTCTACATGTCATTCTCAGTTGGAATGAATTTGAGGGCCCTGATTTGAGGGTTTCTGCTGGAGTTCAACTCAAAAAACAGGGCCCTCAAAAGTAGGGGGAGCCCTCTACTTTTGATTTGAGGGCTCCTGCTGGAGTTGCTCTAAGTCGAGAATACCCCTGTTGAACTAATCAGTTAAGATGCTACTAAACTTGTGAATTACACCACCGCCGAGAGTCGCGAGACACAGAGAGACGGAAACTTGTCAATTTTGAGAACTCATCGTTCGCCAACTTGCTCAAGTCGGTTTATACTTTTGGCTTTTAAATTCTAACTTTTTAATTTTTTTGACTTTTGGTCTTTTTGGTTTTTATCTATTCATTTTTTGGGTATTCCTTTACATTGTCCGTGATAAGAGAACCTTTTTATTTTTTAAATTTAATTACACCGAAAAAGTTTACAGCAACTACAGAGAAAAAAGCCTCAAATAGTACTAAATAGTACCAAATAAACTCAAAAACCAAAAGCATAAACTCAAATGAGCACCCCTCTCATGGGTTACTTGATCCGTTTTGAACACTATACGTAGTTTTGTATTTTGGAGTAACTCGGCAAGTAGCTAGAGTACCAAAGTTAGGGGTAAGTTGGACTTTTTTATTTGGAGGAAAAATACATCGAAAATGAGTGCTGTTGTGTACCAGCTTTGGGCTGTAAACGAGGCACTAAGCTAGTCTGTCTCGGGATTAATTACAATTTATTCAAGAGAAAATCCACTAGTAAATAAGTCCATATTCTCTCTATACCACCAACTTTCGTTTTTTCTTCACTTTGTGCCATTATCGTCCATCACATGCTGTTAGGCTATGGCATTTCTTCAGAAATATCCGAAATGCCCTGCGCTCCACACGGTTATCCCCTCCCCTCTCCTATCTATTCCGAGGTCTCATCTATCCCTCCTCTCCCCTTTCGACCCGGCGGCAGCGGCCTTAGAATGGCATTCCATCCAGAGTGTATCCCCCTCCCCTCTCCCATATCCCAAGATCTCATCTATCCCTCCCCTCTCATCCCCTCTCCTAACCCGCCGGTAGTGGCGGAGTGCAGTTTGTCATGGTGGCCCCCTCCTAGCAAGCTTATGCTCCTTGCTGACATCAAGGATGTTAGATGGGTACGTATTTTTAGATTGGATCTTCTTATTCTTCCTTCACATCGTGTAGTTAGATGGGCAATAGTTTCTTGATAATATCTGCATCCATCCATAGGATGGACCCATTGTTGATGTACTTTCTTAAAATCAGATTTATTCATGAGATGAGTAGGAAGGAGTTCTCAGGGGGGGTTTTATTGTGAACTGGGCAGTCGACTCTGACACGACGAACTTCAAAGATTTCGTGGATTCTATTAGGGAGAAGTACCCATGGGGTGCTGATGAATCTATGACTATACATTACTTAGATAGTCATAGCAGAGAAATTGTTTTTGTGAAAATAGACCAACAACTCGCGATGATGTTTGGGTGTTTTCAAAGTAGTAAAAGAGGTGAAGTTACCATCACAATGTTTTCAAGAACTGATGTGTGTAGCGTTGATGTGTTGTGTACTCCTTCATGTCCAATCCCCTCTCAGGCAGATCCTAGTCAACCAATTAGTAGCACTCAACCAGTAGATGAGGAAGAAAAGGATTACTTAGCATTTGAATAGTATGAGCAAGTGGGTGTACATGAGTAAGTTCTTAACTTTATCAAAGGTAGACTATGTCACAAATAACCTAGCTGAGAGATTCAACAACTAGATCAACAAGAACAAGGGTCTAATGTTATATGAATTGTTCGATAGGATTAGAAGGAAGATAATAGGAAAGTTTGACAAGAGAAGAAAGATTGCATCTAAGTTGCAAGGGCAGATCATACTACCAAGTGTTATGAAGAAGCTATCTGTAAAAAGCAAGGGATTGAACATAGACTTCGAAAGAAGTGATCACACTCTAGCCAAAGTGACTAATAGAGCACCAGGTGCCATGAGGAAGTTTGTTGACCTAGCCAACAGGACATGCACATGCAGGGAGTGGCAAGTATCTGGGAAGCCCTGCACACATGCCTTGTGCTTCATCACCTCACTTAGAGAGACACATGTAGAGAGTTATGTTGATGATTATTTCAGTGTGGCCAAGTTCATTACAACCTATGCTCAGTTTATGCTGGCCTTTACAAACATATCCCTATGGCCAAACAAAAATCATGGTTTCTTTCTGTACCCACCTATATTGAAGAGGGCTGCAGGAAAGCCCAAGAATAAGAGGTACAAGGTGTTGTAGGGGTGGCCCAACCCCCCGTGACTGGGCCGTGCAACTAATCCAACATGTAATAGGCCCAATAGTGTAGAGGAATATAACAGTGTAAATATACCAGTGTACCCCCCATCCCTTGTAAATACTAAGGGGTAGAATGGGGATTTCCCATTCTACCCCACTCACATATATATAAGCCCCCAGGAGGGGCAAAGGGGGACAGGTCCCTCATTCTCACCACCTCTCCACAGATCTGGCTCTCCTCCTCCTCTCCTACTAGTCCTCTCCTTCTCTGTTTAGCCCGTAGCTACGACAGATGGCGCCGTCCGTGGGGACTGAGCGAGAAGCTGCGCAAGGATCACAGATAAGTTCATCTTTCGTTAGTGTAACATCCTGATTTTTAGAGTCTTTTTGAAGCTTTTAAAATAAAATTCACCATTTGAATTTTTCTGGATTAATTAAAGCTTAATTGGAATTTTATTAAATTGAAAGGATTTAATATGATTAAGATAAACATTAACATTTGCCAATGTTATTTTATTTGAGTTCCTTGAGCCTCAAGTAATTTTCTGGAATTTTATTGGATTTTTTCTGGATTTATTTGCTATTTTCTAGAGCTCAAAAGGATTTATTTGAATTTCTGGAAAATAAAAAGAAAAGAAAATCCCAAACCGGCCAGTGGGCCGAAAACCCACCAGCCGACCCAGCCCAGCAGGCCGCCAGCCCAGCCAGCGCGCGCCCGCTCACGCCACGTGTCGCGCATCGGCGCCCAGTCCGCGCCCGCGCCTCTCGGTTGGATGCCAGCCACGTGTCGCCCATCTGCCGCAGCCGCTTCGCCCGCGCGCCATCCGTGCCGCCCGCTCGCCCGGAGCCACTGACAGGTGGGGCCCACCTGTCAGGGTCCTCGTTCCCGACCGGGACTCTCTTCCCCGTCCCCGTTCCGAACTCTGCCACGCCGCCGCCGTCTCCGCCGCGGACTCTTCGCCGCACCCGACCCGGCCGCCTCAGCGTCCGCGTATAAAAGCGCCCGACCCCTCGGCTTCTTCACCGTCCCGAGCCGCCGCCTCCGCCGCCGCTCATCGCTGGAGCCGCCGGTGCGTCACCGTCGCCCGTACGCCACCGGTCGCTTGGCGTTCGCCGCTCGTCGCCGGAGCTCGCCGCCGAGAGCGCTCGCCGTTTAACGCCGCCGGTGAGTCCCGCCGCACCTCGGTCGCCGCTGGCCAGACCCCGCCGCCGTCCCAGACCTCGCCGGCCAGCCGCCGCCGCTACCCGCCCGCACCTCGGTCGCGCCCCGCGTCCCCTCGGCCCTTGCGCCGGCGTGCGTCAGCGCTGGCGTCACCCGCGACCCCTCGCCTTCCTGTAGACCTAGTCCCCGTGCACCGTGCCTCTGCCGGTGGGTCCCGCAGGTCCACCGTGCACCCGTGAGCCGAGATGGCCACGTCAGCTGTGCCCCGTCAGCCTTACCCGCACACGTGTTGCCACGTGGTCGCCACGTCAGCCCTACCCACCGCGTCAGCAGCCGCCGCCCCCGCACTGTTTCGTGAGCCGGGTTCACCGTAGACCCGTTCTCCCGTGCACCCGGTCCACAGCACAGTACCTTTTCCAATTTCCCCGATTTTCTTTAGATCCAATTTTTCAAGAGCCCGTTCTCCCTCGTCCTAGCTCCGATTGACCCGATTCTTTTTCCTAAATTCATCTAAAATTGAGCTCGACCTTTTGGTTCAGGTTTGAAAGTTTTTGGAGTTCATTTGAATTTTATTTGATTTTATTTTGTCTTTTTGTCTCGTTTTCTCTCTCGTTAGATCGCGTGTTCGAGGGAGCGGAAGTTGGATTTGAAGATCAAGAGCCCTCAGCTGAGCAAGGCCAAGGCAAGTCGTATTCTTTGATCATGTTGAACCTAGTTTTCAAATCTATTATGTATTATGTTGCTTTAAATTATCATGCATTGCTACTTTATTATAAAACCCTTGTATTGGTAGTTATACTCCCAATTGGTTATTTCCCTCCATGATAATTTGACTACCATGTTTCCATTAACACCTTAGGATTGGGAATTATTTAGTGATACAATAATAGTTGTCACATGGGGTTATGTCTAATTGCTTAGCCAGGCTTATCATTAGCACGTTGGGTCTGTCATCACATGTGGTTAATTAATCTTGACTTAATGATTTACTTGAACATGGTGGTTAACCACAGTTATAAAATTTGTATGTCATGACATGGGTAGTGTCATGGGCATTGGTTATACAAACTTGGCTTTCACTTGGGCGAATGATCGTGCAGTAAAGGGGGTGCTGGATGCACATTGGGATGTGGATGTTTCGCCTGGGTAACTCTTAAGGACTTAACTTTGTGCGCCATTGATCTGAGTTTTATCGTGCAAACCACATGTCTAGTATGGGATAGACCTGGCATAATAATTTGTGAAGTCTCAACTTTGGTTTCACCACTGATGTTGTTGTGGCGCAAGGGGGGCAATTATCGACTAGGGGGTTACCCTACTCGACAGCGAAACCTTAGCGAGTGGGATCGGGTTGAGATGGATCATTGTAAAAGCCTTGTTGTGATTATCTTTAACGTGAGGATTATCACATCGTGTGGGTACAGTTGTGCAACCTCTGCAGAGTGTAAAACTATTCGAATAGCCGTGTCCTCGGTCATGGACAATGCTCGGTGATTTCACACGAGGGGTAGAGTCTTTATGAAATTTTGGTTGGTTTGAGCTGGGAAGTGAATGGTCAGTTCACTTGTGGTTACATTCAGTTCCTTTGGTTATCTACTTAGTGTCTGTTGTTAAATTCGCTTTTCAATCTATTTAGTGTATTTACCTTAAATCGTTGCTTTATGCAAAATTAACCTTTCAGCCATCCATTGTTAAGCCTTGCATACTATATTGCATTTATTTGTTACAAACGACTTGCTGAGTACCAATGTACTCACGGCTTTATGCCCATGTTGCTCAGTTGAAGAGGAGGGACCAGATCAGCAGGAGTTGCTAAAAGGAGGCTACTACGAGGACTTCACGGATTAGGACTTCGCTCCCCAGTCGATTGCCTGTGGGCATGTCGAATGGCTACTACGTTAATTTTGGATTTCCGCTGCTAGTTTCTTTAAAGCCCTTCAGGCTAATAATTGTAAGCTTGGCCATAAGGTCGTACTCTGATGGTTATTAATATAATTCGGATTTTTCTTTAGAATATCGTGATGTGGATGATATTTGTCTTTGTTTGCGCTGTGTGCACTAGCGTGATCCTGGACTAGTGCAGAATACACAGTAGAGTCCGGATTTGTATATTCGGGTCTCAAAAATTCAAAAACCTATTTTCTAAAGACAAAACAACTAAACCTGATATCTAGCAAATTCTTTACTCTCTCACCTTATTCTTAGGGATTCTTGCCTCTCACCTTAAAATTTCTGCAAAAATGAAAATTTTAAACTGACTCTTATCTTGTGCCATGCTGTAGATGTCGCAAAGCAACTATAGCAGGTCAGGAGGATGGAAAAGAGTTCTTCGAGTGCTGCTACGAAGCCTCGGTTTCAAAAGGACACCAATATACAGTTCCATGGACGATGAAGTAGGAGGATACCACCTCACCAGGCTGTACTTCACTACCAAACTTGGAGGTCACGTTATACACCACAGCTTCAAGGGTTCAAATGCACAAGCAGCTGCACGCAAGGCCGTTACCCACCTCTGTCGACGGTACAAGATCAGTTTGACCAAGCTCATCCGGGAATACAAGAGGAGGTATGAACCTGAGGAGTACACTCCGCGGACGCCAACACCCCCGCCTTCACCTACACCACCCAGCCCGGAGGAAAGGCAACGCATGGCAGTTGAACGCCGAGAGTACCTTCGACTTGTCATTCCAGCAGCAGCGCTTACAATGCAGTTCCGCAACCGATGGACGTTCTACAGTGATGCAGAAGAAGAAGAAGAAGAATGCACACCGTACCTCGCCGGACCTGAGTGGGAGCCGGAAGAGTAGACCGTAGCATCGGATAGAGTCGGTTAGGAAGTGGTTTTTGTTTGCTTTGAGTGTGATGTGAGCTGCAGTTTGCCCTCAAAAGCAATATGTTGCAGTCATATCAAATCTTTTTATTGAAGTGATTTATCTGTTTCTTTTGTTAGCTTTTCGGCTAAGTGATTGTTTAGCTTAGGATTTGCCATTAGAACATTCCCCCTTAGACGAACTTACCACTTATCTTTGCTCTTCCCTCTTACCTAGTAAGCCCTGTGAAGCCAGTTCTCAAGCAAGTGAATTTTCTTTTCAGATGGTTGATACCCGGAGCTCCGCAGGACGTGGTCAGATGAGTCAGGATCCTGAGGGCAGTCAAGCAACTCCGGAGCAGCATGCAAACCCGGCTGGACTAGATCCAACCTTGAGTCAGTTCATGGCAGCCCAGACTCAGTTGATGAACACCATGATGCAAAACATGAACGCCATGATGAATCGGCAGAATCAAGACATGGCCATGCCTCCACCAGTTCGCCAGCAGTCCAAGTTTGCAGAATTTATGAGAACAAGGCCTCCTACCTATTCACGGTCTTCTGAGCCATTAGAAGCCGATGACTGGATGCGCTCAGTGGAAAAGAAGCTTAACCTTGCCCAGTGTACTGATCGCGAGAAGGTGTTGTATGCAGCCCATCAGCTTGAGGGTGCTGCAGCCGAGTGGTGGGAAAATTATTGTGCCGCTCATGAGGATCCAGAGAGTATCACTTGGGCTGAGTTCGCAGAAGCTTTTCGTCATGCCCATATCCTGGATGGGGTGATCGAAATGAAGAAGGAAGAATTTCGGGAGTTGCAGCAGAAGAACATGTCCGTGAGTGAATATCTCAACAAGTTCACTCAGTTGGCCCGCTATGCTCCAGAAGATGTTGCCACAGATGATGCACGCCAAAAGAGGTTCAAGAAAGGATTGAACCCAGGTTTGAAAGTTCAGGTAGTGGGACATGATTATGCCAGTTTCCAAAATATGGTGGACAAAGCAATGCTCATTGAGGAAAGTCGTCGCGAGTTGGAAGAATCTCGCAAGAGGAGAATGATGCAGCAAGGATCACAGATGCACCAAGCTCAGAGAGCCCGCTTCAGTAATTTTCAGCCAGCTCTAGTTCCTCAGCAGACGGGATTCAAAACTCCTGCACCAGCTCCCCGTCAGTTTTCTTCCGCGCCAAAACCGAACCCAACGGGAAGCCAACAGCAGAGGATTACCAAACCCATGTCAGCAGTCACTTGTTTCAAATGCAACGAGACGGGACATTATGCCAACAAATGCCCGCAGAATCCAGCTTTGACGCCAGTTCGTTTCAACTTGGGAGCCACACCAGATCGTACCCCTGCAGCAGGGTCAGGACGCGGAGCACCTCAAGGATCAAATCAACCCAACAAAGGATCGCAGACCGTGATACGTGGCCAGGTGAACCACGTCACCATGGAGGAAGCTCAAGCAGCGCCAGATGTGGTGATCGGTAAGTTCCCAGTAAATTCAGTACCTGCCACAGTTTTGTTTGATTCTGGAGCTTCACATTCGTTTGTTTCCCGGAGTTTTGCTCTAAAGGATAAGTTGGAAGTCGTTGCACTTGGTTCTATTTTATTGGTTCAATCCCCAGGCTCTGAGATGAGTACAAACCTAGGATGCCCCAGAGTTAGGATAGCCATCCAAGGAGTAGAGTTCTCCGCAGATTTGGTTGTGCTGAATATCCAGTCTTTGGACGTAATTCTGGGTATGGATTGGCTCAAGAAGCATCAAGCAGTGTTGGAATGTGGAAGCCGAGCAGTCACCTTGGACGGTCCTGATGGAAGCAAAGTTAGATTTGAAGCCAACATAAAGCAGCCAGAAAAAGTGATGGTATGCCAAAGCAAAGGGATTGCCCTAAGTGAAGTGCCAGTTGCCAGGGATTATCCAGATGTTTTTCCTGATGATCTCCCTGGGATGCCACCAAAAAGAGAAGTGGAGTTCGCAATTGAGTTAGCACCAGGCACCTCGCCAATTTCCAAGAGACCTTACCGAATGCCCGCCAATGAGTTAGCAGAATTGAAGAAGCAGATACAAGAATTGTTGGATAAAGGATATGTCAGACCCAGTACCTCTCCGTGGGGAGCACCAGTATTGTTCGTCAAGAAAAAGGATGGTAGCCAGCGTATGTGTGTGGATTACCGAGCTCTCAATGAAGTTACCATCAAGAACAAGTATCCGTTGCCCAGAATTGATGACCTGTTTGATCAATTAAAAGGAGCTGGAGTGTTCTCCAAGATCGATTTGAGATCGGGGTATCACCAAATGAGGATTCGACCGGAGGACATACCCAAGACAGCCTTCTCAACTCGTTATGGATTGTATGAGTTCACCGTGATGTCCTTTGGCCTAACCAATGCCCCAGCCTATTTTATGTACCTGATGAACAAAGTGTTCATGGATTACTTGGATAAGTTTGTCGTTGTGTTCATCGATGACATTCTGATCTACTCCAAGAATGAGGAGGAACATGAAGAACATTTGAGGTTGGTATTGCAGAGATTGCGGGAACATAAGTTGTATGCCAAGTTCAGCAAGTGTGAATTTTGGATGAAGGAAGTTGCCTTTTTGGGTCATGTGTTGACAGCAGAAGGAGTGTCCGTTGACTCAGGGAAAGTACAAGATGTGCTCACCTGGAAGGCACCCACGTCAGTGACCCAGGTCAGAAGCTTCCTAGGAATGGCAGGTTACTATCGTAGGTTCATTGAAGGATTCTCTAGTGTAGCCCGACCTCTCACCCAGCTATTAAAGAAGGAAAAGAAGTTTGAATGGACGCCAGAGTGCGAGAAGAGTTTTCGGAAACTAAAGGAAAGTCTCACAACAGCACCAGTCCTAATTTTGCCAGACATCAAGAAAGATTTTGAGATTTATTGTGACGCATCCCGCAAGGGTTTAGGGTGCGTATTGATGCAAGACAAAAGAGTGGTAGCTTACGCATCGCGCCAGCTAAGGCCACATGAGGAGAACTACCCTACGCATGATTTGGAGTTAGCAGCAGTTGTGCATGCCCTGAAAATATGGCGACACTACCTGATGGGTAACAGGTGTGAGATCTACACGGATCATAAGAGCCTGAAGTATATCTTCACCCAAACTGACCTCAACCTAAGACAAAGAAGATGGTTGGAGTTGATAAAGGATTATGACATCGGAATCCACTATCACCCAGGAAAAGCCAACGTAGTGGCAGATGCGTTGAGCAGGAAGGTGTATTGCAACACAGTTATGGTCAAAGAGAGTCAACCAGCATTGCACGAGGAATTTCAAAAGCTCAGTTTGGAGTTGGTTGAAGAAGGGATGTTAGCCGCTTTGGACTTGCAGCCGACCTTGGATAGTCAGATTCGTCAAGCGCAACCAGAGGATGAAAATATCCAGCGGATCAAGGTTGGATTGAAAGAAGGAAAAGCGACAGGTTTTGTGGAAGATGACCAGAGTATCATATGGTATAAGAAGCGAGTGTGCGTACCCAATAAGGAAGAGTTGAAGCGATTGTTGCTTAAGGAGGCACACGAGTCATTATATTCGATTCATCCAGGCAGTACCAAGATGTATCAAGACATCAAGGATAAGTACTGGTGGCCAGGTATGAAGCGAGAAATAGCAGAGTATGTGGCACTTTGTGATGTTTGCCAGCGAGTGAAAGCAGAACATCAAAGACCCGCAGGTTTGCTGCAACCCTTGAAGATCCCCGAATGGAAGTGGGAAGATGTGGGAATGGACTTCATCACAGGTCTACCCAGGACCAAGGAAGGATACGACTCGATATGGGTAATTGTGGATCGATTGACAAAGGTAGCCCATTTTCTGCCAGTCAAAACCACATATTTTGGAGATAAGTTGGCTGAATTGTATATGTCCAGAATCGTGAGTCTCCATGGAGTTCCTAAGAGGATAGTGTCAGATCGTGGATCGCAGTTCACTTCACGATTTTGGAGTAGTTTCCATGAAGCAATGGGTACTCATCTGAATTTCAGCACAGCATACCACCCGCAGACCGATGGTCAGACAGAACGTGTAAATCAAATCCTGGAGGATATGTTGAGAGCATGTGTTTTGGATCACGGAGCCAAGTGGGACAATTGCCTACCTTTTGCAGAATTTTCCTACAACAAAGTTACCAGGCCAGTTTGCAGATGTCACCGTTTGAGGCTTTGTATGGTCGAAAGTGTAGAACCCCTCTCAATTGGAAAGAGACGGGAGAAAGGCAAATATTTGGGCCAGAGTGTTTGCAGGAAGCTGAAGAAAAAGTGCGCTTGATTCAAGAGAGGCTGAAAGCAGCTCAAGCCAGACAGAAGAGTTATGCTGATACTCGCCGAAGAGATTTAAGCTTCGAGCCCAATGATTATGTGTACCTCAGGATCACACCTTTCAAAGGAGTTAAGCGATTTCAAATGAAGGGAAAGTTAGCACCAAGGTATGTGGGGCCATTCAAGATTTTGAAGCGCAAGGGAGAAGTTGCCTATCAGCTGGAGCTACCTGAGAACTTGAGCGGGATACCTGATGTGTTTCATGTGTCTCAATTAAAGAAATGCTTGCGGGTGCCAGAGGAAGCAGTGCCAATAGAGGCTGTGGATCTCCAGGAGGATCTGTCCTATAAAGAGCATCCCATCAAAATCTTGGAAGTGTCAGAGCGTGTCACCAGAAGAAGGGTCGTTCGCTTTTGCAAAGTTCAGTGGAGCAAACATTCGGAGGAGGAAGCAACCTGGGAAAGCGAGGAGGATCTCAAAGCGGAGTTTCCAAACCTATTCCTTAGAGAGCCAGAATCTCGGGGTCGAGATTCCGTTTAAGGGGGGGAGGTTTGTAACATCCTGATTTTCAGAGTCTTTTTGAAGCTTTTAAAATAAAATTCACCATTTGAATTTTTCTGGAATTAATTAAAGCTTAATTGGAATTTTATTAAATTGAAAGGATTTAATATGATTAAGATAAATATTAACATTTGCCAATGTTATTTTATTTGAGTTCCTTGAGCCTCAAGTAATTTTCTGGAATTTTATTGGATTTTTTCTGGATTTATTTGCTATTTTCTAGAGCTCAAAAGGATTTATTTGAATTTCTGGAAAAGAAAAAGAAAAGAAAATCCCAAACCGGCCAGTGGGCCGAAAACCCACCAGCCGGCCCAGCCCAGCAGGCCGCCAGCCCAGCCAGCGCGCGCCCGCTCACGCCACGTGTCGCGCATCGGCGCCCAGTCCGCGCCCGCGCCTCTCGGTTGGATGCCAGCCACGTGTCGCCCATCCGCCGCAGCCGCTTCGCCCGCGCGCCATCCGTGCCGCCCGCTCGCCCGGAGCCACTGACAGGTGGGGCCCACCTGTCAGGGTCCTCGTTCCCGACCGGGACTCTCTTCCCCGTCCCCGTTCCGAACTCTGCCACGCCGCCGCCGTCTCCGCCGCGGACTCTTCGCCGCACCCGACCCGGCCGCCTCAGCGTCCGCGTATAAAAGCGCTCGACCCCTCGGCTTCTTCACCGTCCCGAGCCGCCGCCTCCGCCGCCGCTCATCGCTGGAGCCGCCGGTGCGTCACCGTCGCCCGTACGCCACCGGTCGCTTGGCGTTCGCCGCTCGTCGCCGGAGCTCGCCGCCGAGAGCGCTCGCCGTTTAACGCCGCCGGTGAGTCCCGCCGCACCTCGGTCGCCGCTGGCCAGACCCCGCCGCCGTCCCAGACCTCGCCGGCCAGCCGCCGCCGCTACCCGCCCGCACCTCGGTCGCGCCCCGCGTCCCCTCGGCCCTTGCGCCGGCGTGCGTCAGCGCTGGCGTCACCCGCGACCCCTCGCCTTCCTGTAGACCTAGTCCCCGTGCACCGTGCCTCTGCCGGTGGGTCCCGCAGGTCCACCGTGCACCCGTGAGCCGAGATGGCCACGTCAGCTGTGCCCCGTCAGCCTTACCCGCACACGTGTTGCCACGTGGTCGCCACGTCAGCCCTACCCGCCGCGTCAGCAGCCGCCGCCCCCGCACTGTTTCGTGAGCCGGGTTCACCGTAGACCCGTTCTCCCGTGCACCCGGTCCACAGCACAGTACCTTTTCCAATTTCCCCGATTTTCTTTAGATCCAATTTTTCAAGAGCCCGTTCTCCCTCGTCCTAGCTCCGATTGACCCGATTCTTTTTCCTAAATTCATCTAAAATTGAGCTCGACCTTTTGGTTCAGGTTTGAAAGTTTTTGGAGTTCATTTGAATTTTATTTGATTTTATTTTGTCTTTTCGTCTCGTTTTCTCTCTCGTTAGATCGCGTGTTCGAGGGAGCGGAAGTTGGATTTGAAGATCAAGAGCCCTCAGCTGAGCAAGGCCAAGGCAAGTCGTATTCTTTGATCATGTTGAACCTAGTTTTCAAATCTATTATGTATTATGTTGCTTTAAATTATCATGCATTGCTACTTTATTATAAAACCCTTGTATTGGTAGTTATACTCCCAATTGGTTATTTCCCTCCATGATAATTTGACTACCATGTTTCCATTGACACCTTAGGATTGGGAATTATTTAGTGATACAATAATAGTTGTCACATGGGGTTATGTCTAATTGCTTAGCCAGGCTTATCATTAGCACGTTGGGTCTGTCATCACATGTGGTTAATTAATCTTGACTTAATGATTTACTTGAACATGGTGGTTAGCCACAGTTATAAAATTTGTATGTCATGACATGGGTAGTGTCATGGGCATTGGTTATACAAACTTGGCTTTCACTTGGGCGAATGATCGTGCAGTAAAGGGGGTGCTGGATGCACATTGGGATGTGGATGTTTCGCCTGGGTAACTCTTAAGGACTTAACTTTGTGCGCCATTGATCTGAGTTTTATCGTGCAAACCACATGTCTAGTATGGGATAGACCTGGCATAATAATTTTGAAGTCTCAACTTTGGTTTCACCACTGATGTTGTTGTGGCGCAAGGGGGGGCAATTATCGACTAGGGGGTTACCCTACTCGACAGCGAAACCTTAGCGAGTGGGATCGGGTTGAGATGGATCATTGTAAAAGCCTTGTTGTGATTATCTTTAACGTGAGGATTATCACATCGTGTGGGTACAGTTGTGCAACCTCTGCAGAGTGTAAAACTATTCGAATAGCCGTGTCCTCGGTCATGGACAATGCTCGGTGATTTCACACGAGGGGTAGAGTCTTTATGAAATTTTGGTTGGTTTGAGCTGGGAAGTGAATGGTTAGTTCACTTGTGGTTACATTCAGTTCCTTTGGTTATCTACTTAGTGTCTGTTGTTAAATTCGCTTTTCAATCTATTTAGTGTATTTACCTTAAATCGTTGCTTTATGCAAAATTAACCTTTCAGCCATCCATTGTTAAGCCTTGCATACTATATTGCATTTATTTGTTACAAACGACTTGCTGAGTACCAATGTACTCACGGCTTTATGCCCATGTTGCTCAGTTGAAGAGGAGGGACCAGATCAGCAGGAGTTGCTAGAAGGAGGCTACTACGAGGACTTCACGGATTAGGACTTCGCTCCCCAGTCGATTGCCTGTGGGCATGTCGAATGGCTACTACGTTAATTTTGGATTTCCGCTGCTAGTTTCTTTAAAGCCCTTCAGGCTAATAATTGTAAGCTTGGCCATAAGGTCGTACTCTGATGGTTATTAATATAATTCGGATTTTTCTTTAGAATATCGTGATGTGGATGATATTTGTCTTTGTTTGCGCTGTGTGCACTAGCGTGATCCTGGACTAGTGCAGAATACACAGTAGAGTCCGGATTTGTATATTCGGGTCTCGACAGTTAGCCTGTTCGCTTTGGGACGTAAATATATGCACCTCGTTAAATATGGCAGAAGTGCTGCGAGCACACAAATCTGTTGCGAGCTTGCATTTCTTTTCCAGATCCAGATCTGGCAGATCTGATTGGGTAAAGCCTACGGGTTTTGCCTGTATACTTCGCTATTTTTTGTAGATGATGGGTTGAATAGATCTATTCGGGTCTACGCTGCTGCTATCGCCGTGCGCACGTAGCGCTAGCTCCTCCGCGAAGCATCGCCGAGGCTCGCCATCAAGGAGTAGCATGCAATCATGTGGAAGTCTCCCGTTCGGACTCCATTTATACTTCAGGCATGCTCCGCGCGGGACCTCGCAGTGGGCCTGCCTCCGCGCGTCGCTCGGCTCTGGCAACTCGCATCAAAGGATTGCCTACGCCGCCAACTTCCCGCTGCAGACGCCGCAAACATCCATGCACCTGCGTTTATGCATCCGTGCATACGTAAACACGTCCGTGCATTCCCGTATGCGTACATGCGTGCACTAAAGAAAATTCATTCACGTGTGCACCCATCCATGCAAATAGCCATTTGCGTATACACCCATTCATGCACTCGGATGGCCCTTCGTGTACACTTATCCGCGCATGCGTGAACCCTGCGTCTACTGCTCGTTGCCATGTGCTGCATGCAGGAAAGACCATGGAGCCCGCGACGACTCCGACCGCCTAAGATGGCCTCCGTCCCAGCTCCGCCGAGCTTCGCGCCTTCGCGCCGCCTCCGCCGGCCGCGCGCTCGCTCGGACTCTGCATGCGAAGCGTCGACTCCGCAGGGATTAAAACACACGAGAATTAGCTACCAAGGGTAGAAGCAAAGTATTTGTGTATTTGCATGGCGCAGGCACGTCGGCACTTCGCATGCTGCATGTGGGCCGGCGAGCGGCAGTCCACGCGGATGTGCATCCTTCGACACTGACATCCGCACCCCGACGTCAGCCACGCCATCAACGCCGACGCCGTCATCGTGCAGGGCGCCATCAGCGAGAAGCTTGGCCATCTCATCCACGACGGCATTCGCGCACACAGCGAGGTCACCCGTTGTGGCTCGGCGACAAGGTTTTCGCGGCAAGGTCTACTCCGCGCACGCCTCCGTCCTGCTCCATGCCGTCAGAGTCCGCGCGCCGGCCAGCGTCTCCATCGCGGTCGGGCGGCGTTTGTCGGCATGTTTAGCGAAGACAACCCCGCAACAGACCCCCGCTGCGGCCTACCCTCATCTCCCGGCGGTAGCGACGGCTTGGCCGCGGCCTACGGGCGCACGAAGCCAGGAAGCCCCCGCCGACGAGCTCCATCCATGCAGGCACGAAGCAATAATCCCCTGCGTACAAGCATGAAATACCCACCTTCTCTAAGCCGCGCGCGAAGTCGGAGCGGAGGTCGAAGCACGGCTTCGGCGGCGCGGAGCCGAGCGGCAGCCGGGAACTAGCGACCACGCGGGAAGGCGAGCGGAGGTCGAAGCACGGCTTCAGCGGCGCGGAGCCGAGCGGCAGCCGGGAACTAGCGACCACGCGGGAAGGTGAGTGGAGGTCGAAGCACGGCTTCGGCGACGCGGAGCCGAGCGGCCCGCCAATACCACTTCGCCGGCTTTGAGAAGTCTTCGCCGGCCTTCGCTCCACCTCGTGATGGCTTCGCTGGCCGGCCAGGGCCGCTTCGCCTCAGTCTCCGCCTAGTCCCCGAGGTCCCCACAATGTCTTCGAAGACTCTGGCGTGACCGGAGTGGTCTTCGCCAAACTCACCGAAGTCTTCGCCGAGATTCCGGAGCCCAGGCGCATGTGTGCCCAGGCTTTGTTGCCAGCACTGCATGCATGGCCCATGCATGTGCGTCACCGGTCTGTCGAGCCACAAAAGGCCGCCTCGGAGCCCCCTCGCCCTCGGCCTCCACTAGCGTACAGCCGTCCCGCTCGGTACGTACTGCATATGGCCTTCAAGAGATGGCTTTTTATCACACTATTTATCGAGGCTACAGTTTTTCCCAGAGCACTCGATTTGGCTGCATTTGCTTCTTCGGTGTTGCCCTGTTTTGGGCTGCCGTTGCATCTAATGCTTTTCCAGTACTGCATTCTGGAGCGTTTTGTTGTCGCAAGCCTTCGGCCATTTCTTTGGTGCCTCTGTTTTGGTTCCCGCTTTTTGGTTTAAATCGCCCGGCTACCTCGAGCGTCGGCGTACTCTACGGAGTATAAACAAAGACGTGTGGGGGGACGCCTCCGCACGCGACAGTCTACGGACTATAAATAAGACGTAGCGTCAAGCCTAGCTCCGCACGCGATAGTCTACGGACTATAAATAAGACGTAGCGTCGAGCCTAGCTCCGCACGCACCAGTCTATGGACTTTAAATAAGACGTAGCGTCGAGCCTAGCTCCGCACGTGACAGTCTACGGACTATAAATAAGACGTAGCGTCGAGCCTAGCTCCGCACGCGACAGTCTACGGACTATAAATAAGACGTAGCATCGAGCCTAGCTCCGCACGCACCAGTCTACGGACTTTAAATAAGACGTAGCGTCGAGCCTAGCTCCGCACGCGACAGTCTACGGACTATAAATAAGACGTAGCGTCGAGCCTAGCTCCGCACGCACCAGTCTACGGACTTTAAATAAGACGTAGCGTCGAGCCTAGCTCCGCACGCGACAATCTATGGACTATAAATAAGACGTAGCGTCGAGCCTAGCTCCGCACGCACCAGTCTACGGACTTTAAATAAGACGTAGCGTCGAGCCTAGCTCTGCACGCACCAGTCTACGGACTTTAAATAAGACGCAACGGGGGGACGCCTCCGCGCGCACTCTACGGAGTATAAATAAGACGTAGCGTCGAGGTACGCCTCCGCACGCACCAGTCTACGGACTTTAAATAAGACGTAGCGTCGAGGTCTACCTACGCACGCGAGAGTCCAAGGACTATAAATTAAGTCGTGCGCCGAGGTCTGCCTCCGCACGCGAGAGTCCAAGGACTATAAATTAAGTCGTGCGCCGAGGTCTGCCTCCGCACGCGAGAGTCCAAGGACTATAAATTAAGTCGTGCACCGAGGTCTGCCTCTGCACGCGAGAGTCCAAGGACTATAAATCAAGTCGTGCGCCGAGGTCCGCCTCCGTCGTCCGCCTCGTAGGCATCGCTTCGGTGGGACGGCACGTCTTCGGCGCTCGACGACGCGCCTTCGGCCTCGACTCCGCCGTCCGCCTTGTAGGCATCGCCTCGGCGGGACGGCACGTCTTCGGCGCTCGACGACACGTCTTCGGTGCTCGACGACACGTCTTCGGCGCTCGACTCCACCATCCGCCTCGTAGGCATCGTCTCGGCGGGACGGCACGTCTTCGGCGCTCGACGACGCGCCTTCGGCCCTGACTCCGCCGTCCGCCTCGTAGGCATCGCCTCGGTGGGACGGCACGTCTTCGACGCTTGACTCCGCCGTCCGCCTTGTAGGCATCGCCTCGGCGGGACGGCACGTCTTCGGCGCTCGACGACACTTCTTCGGTGCTCGACGATGCGCCTTCGGCCTCGACTCCGCCGTCCGCCTCGTAGGCACCGCCTCGGTGGGACGGCACGTCTTTGGCGCTCGACGACACGTCTTCGGCGCTCCACGGCACGGCTTCAGCGCTCGACGACGTCTCCGGCGCTTCACCGATTCCTTCATAAGCATTGCCTCTAGGGTCTGCGAGCTATCAGTTGCATCGGCACCCTCGTGCTTACTGTTAGGGAACGGGGGGCTGGGGTGGTTGATCGCGTCAGCTCGCCCATCGGGACCTCAGCGCTTGCTGTCGAGGGAGTATTGTTGTAGGGGTGGCCCAACCCCCCGTGACTGGGCCGTGCAACTAATCCAACATGTAATAGGCCCAATAGTGTAGAGGAATATAACAGTGTAAATATACCAGTGTACCCCCCATCCCTTGTAAATACTAAGGGGTAGAATGGGGATTTCCCATTCTACCCCACTCACATATATATAAGCCCCCAGGAGGGGCAAAGGGGGACAGGTCCCTCATTCTCACCACCTCTCCACAGATCTGGCTCTCCTCCTCCTCTCCTACTAGTCCTCTCCTTCTCTGTTTAGCCCGTAGCTACGACACAAGGCTTTTCATAAGGGCACCGGGGCCAAGAAGGGTAGCACCAATGTCCAATTTGCAAAGGGTATGCTCATAGGAGGCAAAATTGTGAAGATGCTGATCCAGAAGCTAAGGAAGCCTATGCTTTAGTGGCAAATCAAAAGCAATCGCTTGTGAACTTTGCAATTGCTTCCATTAAAACTGCATGAACATATAGACTTAATAATACATTAAACATGTAGGCAAAGCAGAAGAAAACAATAAACTCTTCAATTTCTATCCATACTGAAAGAATTGATGCACGTACTGCATCAAATCAAGCACTTTTAGGCCCACCGAGGTTTGTTGCATTATTCATTTGCTACAATATTACTATATTGCATCATCTGATTTCCTTTGGCTACTAACTCAGCAAAAAAGAGGACGAATTCCAACGAGAAGCCTCGATCATCATTGCCTGAGTGTACATCATTGAGGTACAAATTTACTGAGAATATATTCTACCAACACTCACAAAACTCATTGACTTACTTCCAAATCCAAATTGTAGCTCAGGGTCCCATAGTGCTACAAACCAGGCCAGTCGTCCCTCCTTAACCATTCTCCCACCAATGCATGCTCCCTCTTCGACCATTGTCCCAGTAATGCAAACCATTACAACACATACCTGGAAGAGGCTTATTGACTTAAAACATGAAAAACAACACGTAAATTATGTATTGCACTTTGTGATTGACTATCACTTTTCACAATCTATATAGAACAGTTTGGAGAGTCTTTATGATGTCAGACTAATGCTTGATATCTCTTTTCACAATGTGTTTGGGAATCTCATGTGATTGTGTGGTTACTTCTACTCGTATTGACCATAAGATGTGCTTATCCCCTGGTGTGCCACCCATATCTTAGGCCGAAGAGTTAAAAATGAGAGAGTCCATTTGCTTAGGAAGATCAGGACCCATGGGTAGCTGCCTGCTAATGATGTGGTATCTAAATAAGGGCTACAAGATATCCTTTACACAGAGAGAATGAACAAATGATGTGCAGAGAAAATGAGAGAGGGGGATAATGGCATGGAGTAGGGTGTGGAGAGTAGGGCATTTTAGATATTTCCAAAGAAATGCCACAATCTAACAGCATGTGATGGATGGTGATGGCACAGAGTAAAGAAAAAATGAAACCCAGTGGCATGGAGAGAATATGGACTTATTCATTGTCAAATAGTGGAAACAAGACTTATTCAGTGGCATGAAGTGGATTTTCTCTTTATGGAATGTGTAGTGTGCTAGTTGCCTCTCATTGCATGGAGCAGTAGAGGTGATCAAGGTTTTCCAGTATGATTACGTATATGCGATTGTCTATACGTCATTCAACTAATTTCTTCAAAAAAATTTGATAAATTTTAGGCCATCCGATGTAGGTCCTAATCTCCATATCTATCCATCGAGATCTTTACCAACCTTCCTCTCCATCTCCAACCCTATCCTCTCTCTCCCTACCCTGATTCATTCACCCATGGCCGCCGTCATCACTTCCTTCTCGCACCATCGCCCATGCAGCACCTCACCGGGGAGACCCACCGGAGCTCTGTAACAACCCAATTTTCAGGATTTTCAAAAGTTTTCATATTAAAATAGCATTTTGAATTCTTCTATAATTTTCTCAAATTAATTCAAGCTTAATTAGAATTTTTAGAATGTAAAATGAATTGATTTGATTAATCTAGTTAGAAAATAAATTCTAAAACATTTTATTTAAGTTCCAAAAGTTTCAAAGTATATTCCAGAATTTGCTCAAATTTTTCCAAGCTTGTTTACTAATTATTTTGGTTGATTTGAATTTCCTGGAATTTATAAAAAGGAAAAGCTAATTTAAAATTCGAAAAACCTTTTATGGGTCGAATCTGCCTCAACCCATTTCCCCTTCTTCTCTCATCTGGTCTAGCCCAGTGTGTAGCCCATTCCACTCCGCCCACGTGTTGCACACGTGTCCACCAGACGTAGTGGCGGACCCAGAATTTTACCAAAGGGTATGCCGCACCAAAATTTCCATATGCAATTCAGTAAAACCATTTGCCAATTTAGTAAATAATTGTAAAATTTGCACCATAATTCGGTATACAGACACTAAATAATATGATAAGTCTTAAATTCAAGGATTAAGTTGAAAACTTGCACAAATTACAATATAAATAGTTCAAACACCATACTAATAGTCTCAAAGCATTCCAGATGGCCACTGCCTTATCCTGATGAGAATATATTGTAGTTCTGTTAGCCAGGGTTAAGGAACTAACCTGAGTTTGTTCTATAACGCTCAGTTGCAAGGGCATGAAAATATTTAGTATTTTCATCTCTCAGTTTCGCCCAACAGGAAGTACAACACTTCTTCTATTACATGTGTTGGCCCAGCACTTCTTCTATTACATGTGTTGACCTTGAAAAGTGGTTCTTAACTATATGACTCTGAAGTTCCCTTCCTCTGTATATAAGCATCTCATTTCTTCCAGGTTACCCAAGCCTACTTAAGTGCCCAAGTCTTGAACGCTCCCATGACTTGCTTCGCCGGTGCACTTACAAGCCGTGAAACAGAACCCAAGAAAAACCTAGCTTTCAAAGCAAATCACCAAACCGCTAAGAACCACAAAGCTTGCAGCTACTAACTAACACACGCACAAAAACTAAAATACTCATTAGTTTAGACCAAGAATTCGCATCACATCGAAACTAATCAGAGACTCCAAAACCCTTTTAAGATAACCTGCAACTCATCTTGGAAAGCTTACTCCACCTAAATTTTGCATCCATTGGACCAATTTGTATGCCTGAATCCTAAAAATCCATCACCAATTCCAATCCAGCATCACATCCAGTGTTAACAATTCTGGTTTGGGCAAAAATCACGAACCTTCACCAGAAGGTGGAATCCGGTTCTGGTTGTTTCCTGGTCAATCCGGTTTTCATTTTCGTTCTTTCTGTGTTTTCTCAGGGTCCTAAGTTTCATCTATCTTGTATTATTAGCAACCTATACAATCCACACAAAACAACATGTAAAAACCCTAATTCTGGAACTTACTGTAACCATTTTATCACACTAACCACGCTACAAAACCCTAGAAATGGGGGAAAACACCTTATAAATCCACTCTAATCCTCAGTTCCACCACCTCCCGGAGGCCGCAAACCCGCGTACCAGGCGAAACCATCTAGATCGGCATCACATACCAGATCAGGAAAAAAAAGAAGGAAACTTTGGCGTGATCCGGCGGAGAGGCGCACCTGTTGACGGCGTCCCCGAGGGACTTGAAGGGCGTCTTCATGTCCGGGTTGCAGACCCGCATGGCGTCCTGCAGCGCCATCTCCACCTGGGTGCGGCTCAGGTGCTGGGGGCACCGCAGTTAGCGCGTGCGGGGGTGCCCCCAGCACCCGCCACGTGTCCCGCAAATCCCCAAAAAATTCCAAAAAATTCAAAAAAAAATACTTACAAAATCCGAAAATTTGTAAAAAGTACTTTTTGTAAAAGTACTTTTATTAAAAAGTATTTTCAAGTACTTAAAAAAATACTTTTTAATGAAAAGTATAAATCAAAAAAAAAATTTAAGTACTTACAAAAAAATACTTTTTATACTTAAAAAAGTACTTTTTACAAATTTTCGGATTTTGTAAGTATTTTTTTGAATTTTTTGGAATTTTTTGGGGATTTGCGGGACACGTGGCGGGTGCTGGGGGCACCCCCGCACGCGCTAACTGCGGTGCCCCCAGCACCTGAGCCGCACCCTCTCCACCTCGGGGCTGAGGGCCCCGCACCCTGGCCGGCGCCTGCGCCGCCTGCTGCTGCTGTGCCGAAGTCGCGAACGACTGGAAAGCAAATAAGCCGGCAGCGAACAGAGTTCGGCTGGGCCCCAGGGTATGCCGTGGCCCACCCGGCATACCCTGTGGGTCCGCCCCTGACCAGACGTCCTCGCCCGTGCCATTGCCTTTGACATATGGCCCCACATGTTAGCTAGCATTGTGCTTCTTCCTTGGCGTGCTCGAGCTGGACTTTGTGACATAGATGATTTTGTTTCTTACGTCGCACATCCGTGAGCCCTTTAAAGCCTTGACGTTCATGCCACAAGCCTCACCTCAGCAATCACAACCAAAACACTAACCCTGGGAGCTCGATGCCACTGGCATCTCGTCGAATTCTAAGCTTGAAGCCATTCTACTGCTGCTGCCTTTGTTAGATGACCTACCATCACCGGTGAACCTTCATCACTATCACCATTGTCATTTCCTCTGCCTCGACGTGTTCTATCTTGTGCACACCTCGCTTTAATAGAGGAACCCTCATTTCTATGCTGCTCTGTGGAGCCAAGCACCGCCATGCCCACCACCGTTGCCAGCGCCACTCGGATGACCATTGGTCCTCGAGCGCTACTCCAGCCAGCATTGCCAGAGCCCCAGGAATCTAATGTGCACGTCCCAGATCCAAGCTGAGCCAAATCTTGTCAGATTTGTCGCTGCCCAAGCTCGCATAGTCGCTGACCTCGCCACCGACAACCTCACCAATCTTCGCAACCAAATCTGGGGTGGTGGATGACTTCATCAACCTTGATAACATCTTTATTTGACTACATCTTCTTCATCTCTCCCTTGATCATCTCCTTTCTCTCCCTTTATCTCTCCCCTTTGGCATCAGGTACCAAAAATCCATTAGTTAGGGGATGGATTACGACAGTGGTGAGGATGATAGGCGAGGTCATCAAAGAGGGATGACGCTCAAATGCACTCACGTGCTGAGTCAAAGCCACTAGCTGATAGTTAATCTCAACTGAGCATCTCAAATCTCCATGAGTGTAGAATTGATTTGACTTAGAGCTAGGAAAACGGGATCCAATGTTGAGCTTGTTCTTGGGCTTGTTGAGGAGGGTGCTCTTACTCTTGAACATGCTCTTCTTCAACTTGAGCATGAGGAGGGGCTGCAGTTGGCACTAGAGGCCCTTCCCGAGGCTTGTAGGGCTTGTGCACCACCGGCCTTGCCCCACAGAAGTGAGCCTTCCTCATGATGAGGGCTATGATATAAGGTGTGTACGATTTATCCTATTATTCTTTGATGATGCAATCTCTATATTGAGTAAATCCACTACATCAAATTTTTTACCTTGCATGATGTAGTCGATTATGTTCCAAGCATGTCCACAAATTGCATCAAAATTGCTGCTCTTCAGAAAGATGTGTGATTGATAACTCGGTTGATCAAGCATAGGAGAGGAAGGAGTCCTGCTAGCTTTCCGAGTGTGTACCTCATATTTGCATCGTAGAACTCACACCAAGCTTGTGTTTGAAGTGCACCACGGGAGTAGACCTTCTCATATTAGCTTGAGTAGGTCCTAAGTGCTTGCTCAAAATCTACTTTTGAAGCTTCGACCCTTTCATTTCCGGTCATCCATACCATATAATCGAAGTCATAGGAAAAACTATGGCATAAAACTGTCGGATCATGTTCTCTTGATAGTTGCATTTTAAAGCCACTATATCTTGTAGTCTTGCTACATGGAATAGACTATATGCAGGCAAAGCAATCAAGGTTGTTCAAGTTCCTTCAATCTACGAACTTGCGGTCCGCAAATTACTTATGATGGTTGTAGATTTGGGCAAACACCTCTTGTTGGAATTTAGTGTGAAATCTTGGATCCATAGAGCTTGCTGGCTTCTCAAACTGGTTTGGATGACAGAGTAGAGCATATTTGTCACTAGTGATTTGCATGAGGTTGATACTTGGCCCTTCGACCTCTGTCATATCAACATCATCCTCGTTATCACCCTGTGCAAAGCTCTCATCTTCCTCATCATCTTCTTCTTCCCCACTTTGCACAAATTTCTCTTCACTTTCTTGAACTTGCCTTACGACTACCCTTTGTCTTGAGCCCCATTGCTTGCATGAAAGAATCTATCTCCAAGTCGATGTCCTCTCGAAGGACTGGGACTGCTCTTTTTAATGTGGATTTTGGAGTGGCTACCTTGCAGCGAGAGGATAAAAGGAACCATTTGAGGATCATAACGATCCATCAGTTCTCCTTCGGGAGAAGCATTTTTGCACACAGAGCTCTTCATTCTTACCATGGTTACTGGATTAAGGAATAGATGATTACAATAGGGAAGACTAAGACTTAAGTGATTTTACATGAAAAGTTTGAAAGACTATGTAGGGGTGGTAGTACCACAGCTGGCAAGCCAATACTACCAGATAGCGGTAGTGTTGCACTATATCAGGTGGTAGAAATGTGCCCACAGGGTGCTCTTAAGTCATTTGATCAAATTTGATTTTAACTTGTATTTGGCATGGATTGAACATTGAAAAAGACATGAAAGGCCACCAAATACTAGTTGCAATGAGTTTTCCCAAAAGATTTTGATCTATTCATGCACATTCTGCTCAAACCCAAGAAATTGAAGTAGATACCAAAGAAAAGATGAAAGAAATGATTCCAGCAAGGTTTCCCTAGTGGAACAGAGGAGAAGCAATGCCAACAAGTTGATTTTGATAGGAGATTGATGAAACCTTCAAGATCCTTGGAGATTTTGGGATTGGATTTGACGAGAGTGAGAGAGAAGAGAGAAGGGAAGTGACTTTGGTGGTTTTTGAGAGAAGTGGCTAGTTAGATCGATTTGGCTAAATGGGGAGAGGATAAGGAGTCGACCATAACCATTTATGGGACTACTAGTTAGGAATGGTAATATTGCACCTGAGGAGTGGTAGTACCGATTTTCCTGAAAAAAAATAGAGTCTAGACAAGGATGCAAATGATCCTTAATATAACACTCAAATAAACACTTTTCAAGATCATTATGCATGAGATAGACAATGAAGCTTCAAATAACATAGCTTTTATCAAATTAGAGATTTTTTGGATTATGAAAAGGATTTTTGAAACAAATTCTTCACAAGAACATCAAAAAAATCCAAATGAAAGCAAATACATGAGGTATGAGATCAAGCAACATTAGAATGATCTATGACATTTAACTTATTTTTCAACTTGCAAAATCATCTCTCATCTAGTGGTTTGGTGAAGATGTCAGCTAATTGATCATCAATCTGTATGTAGCTAATAATGATATCACCTTTGCTCACATGATCTCTTAAGAAATGATGACAGATATCTACATGCTTGGTTCCAGAATATTGGATCGGGTTATTAGCTATCTTCACAGCACTATCATTATCATATAAGAGAGACATACTTTTAAATTCAATTCTATAATCCATCAATATTTGCCTCATCCATAGCAATTGAGCACAACAACTACCTGTGAAAACATACTCCGCTTTAGCAGTGGATAGGGCTACGAAGTCTTTTTCTTGGATGACCATGAAACTATATATCTACCTAAAAGTGGATAACTATCCGTGGTGCTTTTTCTATCTACTTTGCAACCCATATAATCGGAATTTGATTATCCCATTAAATCAAATTTAGTACATTTGGAATATCATAGGCCGATGATAGAGGAACGCTTCGAATATCTAAGAATTCTTTTAACAGTCACTCAAGGGCACTCTTTTGGTGAAGCTTGAAAACGTGCATACATGCAAATACTAAACATAATATTGGACCAAGATGCAGTAAGATAAAACAAACTATCAATCATGGATCTATAAAATTTTAAATAAACCAGTTTACCTCCCGCATTAAGATCGCGGTGACCATTAGTAGCCATGAGAGTCTTGATAGGTTTAGCATTTTCTATGCCAAATCTTTTGAGTAAGTCTTTCACGTACTTGGTTTGACTCACGAACGTCCCACCCTTGAGTTGCTTGATTGGAGTGCAAGGACATAGCTAAGTTCTTTGATCATGGACATTTTATCAATATTAACATACCGGTTCTCTCCGTATATGAATTCTCAGTAACATCAAAATATCACTTACCACTGTATGTATCGATCGTTCTACGATCAATCGTTCTTAAAAAAAATTTCCCAAAATTTTTTATGCACCTACAACATACAGTGAACATAAACTTTTATTACAACTACACCAGATTTTTTTCCCAGTTTAAAATTACAAAATTGACAAAACTTAAAAAAATCACGGGGACTGAGTGCAGTCGCCCGTCATTGGGCGACTCCACTGCAAGTCGCCCAATAGGGAGGCGACTGGATTCAGTCGCCCGAGGGTAGGGCGACAGAGATTCTGTCAGCCCCTGGTTGGGCGATTAGCTCCAGTCGCCTCTTCATTGGGCGATTGGAGTCTATTTTTGTAAAAAAAATTTCGCTGATATATTTATGTATTTTTAAATAAAAATAAGATTATTCGTAAAAAAGAAAGTTCCACTTTTCAGGCGTGCGCAACCGGGTCCCATTTTTGTTAGGCTCCGTTCCTAGTTCGCAGTTGTTTGCGGTTGGTAGATTTGAGTACGATTTTGCCGTCACCCCCTACCAAAAGGGTCTCCTGCATCTCACTCTGCCTCTGCCGCCAGTCCACTCCAGCGCGCAGTGGCTCCTCCTCGAAACTCCCCTCCTCGGCTTCGTTCGCCTCCGTCTCCGGCAGCAACCAGGTCGAGGTAGGTGGCCGGATTCCTCCTCCACCCTCCCCATCTGCAAAGCTTTTCATTCCCTCGCTGCTAATTCTAGAGATCTAGGCTAGGGTTTTGCCAAGCCCCTCCCCGTCCCATCCCAAGCGCAGCATCCCGCGGCCGCCGCCTTCCCCCTCCGGTGCCTCCTCGTCTTTCTCGCTGTCGACCCTGACTTCCCCCGAATCCGGGGCCTCCGGCCGAAGCTGAACCCGTAATCTTCGCCAGCGCTGCCGAACGGCCTCCTTCCATCCACCGAAGCATGCCACCTCGAAGGAGCTCGTTCCTCCTCCTCCCCTCTAATGGATGGGCGCGAAGGGGAGATCCATCCGGTCTGATTTCTTTTGTTCGTAGGCCCTAGCTTGGTCAGCCACTTTTACCTTTGGCTATGAGCAATCAAATCCAAACCTCTCTGCGATACTATGTCCAGTTTGTGGCAAATGTGTTCACTATTCAGTTGGAATACACTAGTTGCGGATAGAATGTAATTGTATTTTATCTGAAACGGAATTGTGCTGCTGTGATGTTCATTGATTGTAGTGTACTAAAAAGTATTGCGTCTGTATGCTACATGGTGCAGCACAATCTGAGAATGGCTTGGCTTGGGGTCAAGGTGCTGGAAGGCCCATAATATGGCTTCTGTTTCGTGCTCAACAACAGGCTGCCCAGGGACACTCTTCTGCGACATTCCAAACTCATCTCTTGAGCAGTCATGTTTCACAAAGTGCCATGCTTCTTAGGAGATTCAGTTCTGAAGTGCCTGCTTCGGAGCAAATGAATCTTATTAAACAACTCCGAGAAAGAACGAGTGCTCCAATCAAAGATGTCAAGGCTTCCTTAGTTAGTTGCAACTGGGATATTGGTTAGCTCTTCTTTTTCTCATTGCATTAGCGTAACTTAATTTGTGTATTTGTCTGTATCCACTGTTCCTGTGTCAGTTTGTTGATTTCTTTCAGAGGCTGCACAGAAGGACTTAAGGAAGAGAGGGGTAGTTCTTGCTGCAAAAAAGTCTTCATGGACTGCTGCGGAAGGTTTGCTAGCTATTGCACAAGATGAGAAAAGAGCTGCTGTGGTTGAGCTCAACTGTGAGACTGATTTTGTGGCAAGAAATGATGTTTTCCAGTATCTGGTTGGTTTCACTCTCAGCAACATGATTTGTGTTTTGTCTTAATAATAGACAGCTGAGCAGCTTTTGTTGGTTCTTCTTTGAAAAACAAGTTGCACATCAAACTGTATTAATGAGTTCAACACAAGGTTCTTTTATCCTCTACATGAGTACATGGAAATTGGAAAATTAATTTACTGCTATTTAGCATAAATAAATCATTTGTTAATGACTTGACGAGTATCAGTTTATTTTTGGAAAAGGTGGTCAAATGCAAAAGTAAAATGAAATGTTGATATTTCTTGCAATGGTTGTCAACTACTAGTGCAACATGTTGTTTCCATCCTTTGTTGGCACACTTTTGTTGCAAAGAAGATTCTCCGTGACTCTTTTTTAGTTGTGTTAACTCATCAGATTATGTGCTGGTTCTTCCACATATTGACTGTTATTCCCCTGATTTGTTTAAGGGAGTTTTGGGCCTTCTATATGCCATTCCTGACTCCTTTTTGCTAGATATGCCAAGAGTAATAAGTATTGTGCATTTGAGCATGTAGGTATCTCATGTCGGTTGTGTTATATCAAATATAAATAGGAATTTTCTACCCATGTGTTAATCAGTTTGTACTTTTCCGTGTGAAAATTACCTTTCTTTGAGGAGATTCAACTTTAAACTCTGTTGTAACTGTATTCTTGAAGTTCTGTGTCCTTGCTATGTTATCTTGTAGGATGTTAATAATTTTTGGCATCGTATTGGACACAGCACCATACTATACTTAACTTTATGCCTCCGTTGATCATCTGTACTCGATTACTCGCGTACAGGTACAAGGTTGATAACTTTGATTTGTTTTATTTTTTTCAATTGTATTCAACATGCAGGCTTCATCTTTGGCAAATATGGCTTTATCGGCTCAGGGTCCTTGTGAATTAGTTTTTCCTTTTGGTCCTGAATATTTGGAGGTATGCAATTATCCATAGGTTAATTTATGGGACATCTTTTGTTTCTATCTTCTTACCCTGCAGAGCAGTTCCTTTACTCGGTTTTAAATATAATAAAATAGTGTAATTAACAGAAGTTCTGCCAATTCTACCAGGATGGATTCGAACTCGTCGTTTTACGAATTATGAACCATTGGATTTGAACAGGCTTAGATTCATTGACTTAGATTACATTTAAACAGGCTTTGTGATCAAATTTGTGTTAACTGTTAAGTGTTCTGTAGCAACCTATTAGGATCTAAGCCTTATGGGCACCAGCTTTTCATGTAGTACGCAGTCAGTTTGATGAACTGATAGATATATCAAGCTACTTTTGATCATAATTTTATATTGTCTAAATAAAAGAAAAATTGTAGAATGGTTCAACCAGTTATATATGATATGTTGTTGAAAATTTTGACATGGCATCTAATAATGCAACAGAGGACATTATGTGGAAATTGATCATATAGGAAAAGGTTTGCAACACCAGCAAGAATTGCCATAATAAAGCTGATGTAGCCTCGAGCAATGCAAATAAGATATTTATGTCTTGCATTGTTTGACTTTGTGAATATATGCTGAGAAGACTAGTTCGTCAGAGATTTAGTTCAAGTTGGTGAGGATTGGGCGGATGAATGTATGGTTATGCTTTTGAGGGTCATTGTCTCCAGTTATACAGGTATAGCCGTATAGGTGTCAAGTATCAATCATGTGAAATGGAGGATAGTGTTGGTTGGATTTCCTGTTTTACTTTTGTTGCACTAATTGCCAAACGATTAAGTGCCTGTTTCCCATGTTGTAGTGCCATGCCTGTATCTATTTGACATAGTTAGATAGTCAATTTATCATGTTGAGTTTTTGGATGAATAATGTCCAATGATCTGTATAAACTTAAGTGTCTGAGTATTACAAATTACCAATCTGTTTAGAAAAATTGTAATACAACTTCATATGATATGTTTCTCTCTCTCTCTCTCTCTCTCTCTCTCTCACTCTTTTTGGTTTAGCCCATGTGTAAGAAACTGTACATTTCTTTCAATCTTGCAGAAGATGAGTATCAATCTAGATCATCCTAAACTCAGTGGCGAAACAACTGTCCAAAGTGCTGTTACAGAAGTTGCTGCCATGGTTGGGGAGAACGTAAAACTCAGAAGAGGTTTCATGTTGTCCACAACTGCACTTGGTGTTGTTTCATCTTATCTGCACACCTGTCCTCAGCCAGATACATGAACAATGAGATCTCAGCTCTTTGAATTTTATCAAGAATGTATGTTCTTAATTCTTCATATTTTATTTTCATTTCTTTGGCTAAGTTTGATTAAACATAATCAATAATAGTTTTCTACTGACTAGGGAGCACATTTGTCTATTGCTTATTTTTTATCATCATTTTCATCTAAATTTTTGTAGACAACTGAACATCATAATAAAATTTTCTACTCTACCTTCCCCTCGCTTGTAATTATTAATGTATTCATTTAAGTTGCTCACTGATGAATGTATTTTTTTATTGGTAGCAGGATGCAAGCTTGTAAACTCTTGCAAAACTGTTGGCAGAAATATGACCGCACAATCATACTCTTGATAAATTACAATTTCACCAGCTACTCTCTTAGTGTTGCACTGGCACAACATTATGAGAAAACATTGGCAATTCATCTAAAATGGGGAAGCCCTTGTTTCTGTACTCCTGATAATACAATAAATTAGCATGATAGATTAGTCCTACTTGTTTGTCTCTTCCTTGAGCTGGTCAATCATGTGTTATTAGTTTGATTCCTGTCAGAGCTCCAGTTTCTATTTTCTCCTAAAAATATGAAGATCTTTTTTTAGTTTGTTTTTGACAAATGATGCATTTGCTATTTCACTTAAATGAGCATGCATTTTTTTGCTTCAGGTTTGGGTCGTATTGCTGGATTAATCACATTAGAAGCAGAAGATAGCAATGCTCCCCTTGATGCTCTCAAGGGGGTTGGGTTGTCTATTGCAATGCATATTGTTGCAGGAAAGCCATTGTTCTTATCAAAAGAACTGGTTTCTGCTGCAGCTGTAGAAAATGAATGTGACATACTCTGAACTCAGGTACCTTATTCTGATAAATATTACTTTCCTTTTGCACTAGGAAGATATGCTCCCATATATGTGGCTGAGTTGTTTAGCCACTATGATGCGAGAAATGGACATGTACTTATGGATTAAATGTGAATATCACAGGCCAGACCATGAGCGTTTAAACGCTCTTGTTATCTTAACAGAACAAACAAAATGATTAAGAAAGTAGAGAATGACTAAGAATAACTGAGAAGCAAATACATGCATTGTCTTGAGTCGTTAAGATTAAAGAAACAGGAAACATGTGGATCTGCTGTAGGAGAGAAATACAATTTAGAATGCATCATAATTTTGCTTATGTAAGCAAGACCTGGCTAGGTTTCAGAGATGAGAGAGATCGTATCATCATGGAATGGAAGGTAGCCTGATCCTAATAGGGTAATTTTTGGCTGTAGAGTAATATCTGGATAACTGTTTGGTTCAGTTTTAGAAGTTTGTGATAGCATTTGTACTGCCTATTTTCCATGTGTTGAGTAACTTTTTTTTCGTTTTATATCTTAAGAGACATGGACTACATCCATCCTTAATGTCAAGGTGAACTTGTGCATGTCAAGTTACATGAGAAATGAAATGACATGCTGTTTCTGTAACATGTTAGGCTGAAAGTTCAGGGAAATCCCAAATGGCCATGGAGAAAATGGTGGAAGGCCGATTGCGGAAGTACTTTGAGGAAGTAGTGCTTTTGGGCAAAAATATGTTGTCGACGACAACACAAACATTAAGGTAAGTTGGTTGCCTTTTCATTCTTTGATGATGCACTGCTGTGAACTGTGATCTCTAATAGCTTTTGTAATACCACCAAAATGCAAAGGGAAGAAAAGTGAGAAATGAAACAATCCAAGGGAGAATAAAGGAAATAAAGTAGAGTTCTGTCGTCCCGTCAGACCCATTGGCTTTAGAAATACCAAATGAATTAAATGCTCACTGAGGTTCCCAGACCGTCTAGGGACGGTTAGCACCATCTCACATTTGGGTTCTCATCATCCAGCGAGAAAATTCCATTCTTATCTTTTACCGACTTACCTGCCGCAGTAGAAAAGTCTTAAGCGGTGTAAGCCCACCCGTGGACCAAAAGGTCTTTAAAGCCCTCACACTTGAGGGGGAGTAAGATGATGAGTGAAGGGTAATCTAGTCATTGCACAAAACTAGAGGAAAGGTTGGCCGACCATGCCCCTCTTAAGCCAAATTCAACACAGGCCAGCCACACAAAGTCTTATTTCATTTGTCCTCTCTCAGCCAAGAACTCATTCAAAGAAAGCAAACTAAAGCCAAGCTAGTACACTACTTCCCTCTCCTCTCAAAGCCTAAGGCAAAGTAAAGCTGAGCAAGTCACCACTAGCATCCACACCTCCAGCTCTCTCATTTTGCTTTCCTCAACCGAGAGCCAGCACAGCCAAACCACAAGCACAAAGCAAACAAAGGAGAAGGCCCCAAGGAGTTGGGAACACCACGGCAGGAGGACGGCGATGACATCAACCGGGGACCAACGGAACCGGAACACGACCAGCGTCATCAGTTTCCTTTTCTTTCCCAACAAACCAAGTAGGTCATCTTCTCCCTATATCCATCACGGTAGCACAGCTCAGTGCATGCCTCACTAAGCATCCCACACATGCACATAGAGTAGAAAGGCGGTAGTAAGGGAAGGAGTACCAGAGGCGGGTTGTAGGGGGGTTTGGCTGAGGGCGACGGCGTGTAGATGACCGGAGCCAATGGCGAGCTTTGGGCCAGCGCGCTGTAGCCACCGAGCCCGGAGGGAGCGACAGCGTCGAGTGGAGCCTGAGCCCGAGGTGACGGCGTTGCGTTGTGGGAGAGAGAGGGGGCGCTAGGAGCCGAGGTAGGGCCGAGCTGGAGCAGGAGGTTGGCGAACCAGAGGGAGGCTGACGGCTGGCCGATGAGTTCGAGCCCATGAAGGGATCTGTGCTGGAGGGCTGGGGCCTGAAGCCCCAGCACGGACGTCAGGGCCACAGGGGTTGGCCATGGCGGCGTAGTGGTCGAGGGGGCTTTGGCGGCAAGGGGGGATCTGGCCCTGGCCGGTCGGATTGGGAGTCGCCGGCGGTGCACTCCAGGCCAACGTGCCCATGAACCCCTGCGCGCTGCAATCCGCCAGGATAGAGAGGGGGAGTGATGGGAGCCATGGAGGGGTGGCCGTCGGCAACTCGGCGGCCTGTGGCGAGTTAGGGCCGGTGCGCCCGAGCGCAGTCACACGCCTGGAGAGAAAGCAAGAAATGGGGAAGGATTGGGGAATGGATGAGGCCTTTCGGCCGAAACAGGTGAAGGGGAGAGAAAGAAAATAGAAAGAGAAAAGAGAAGAAAAGAAAATAGAAGAAAAAATGGGGGTTTGGTACCTGCGCGACGGGTCCTTAACCCCGAGTGTTTTATGCCAGAGTCGGGTTATGCGTGTAGGGTCATCGTTGCTCGATTAAGCACTGGTTTCGATATGCTGTGCTGAGTCACGTTGATGTTTGCACAGGCGGAGGTCCCGAGTCGGAGTCGTCCACGCATCGTTCCCGAGGTTAACCAGGCAAGTGCATGGTAAAGAGGTAAATTCTGGTAGTGATTGCTGTTAGATGAATGTTGGTGCATTAATTACTATACCATAGTAAGTTGACTATTTCTAGATACATGTTAAGGAATGAAGAATAACGGTTATTGAAACATGACATGTTGATATGCTTAAATAGAGAATTTGCATTGCAAGCATTCATGTCATGAAAATAGATAGTTTTGTGGTATCATTGGTCCACTTTGTGTGGCACTCCACGGGAGTGGAGACTAAGGTCTCCGTATGAAAAAGGACAGGCTTGTGATGCCCGTATGGAAACAAGGCGGGCTTGGGTGAGTACCGACGAGTGCTCACTCGCCTATACCGGTATAGGCTAAAGAGATAAGAGAAAAGTGCATGTGCATATGCAATTGCATTATAACAGAGAATAGGTGCAAATGCATAATGATTGGTTGATAAGAACTTAAAGAGATTAAATGGAAACAAGTGGTTACTGAAACTGTGATGGTTATGGACTGATTCGTGAACTTGTTATTTACTGCTTTGCTTTGTACCTGCTGAGTCTTTGGACTCACCCTTGCTTTGTTGTTTTTTTAGTTGACCGTTGAGGACGTCATGCACGGGCGGGAGTAGCATATGAATAACTTCACGTACTAGCAGCACTTCGCATATCAGCTTTTGGGTAGCATGTTAAAACTCCACTAGTATGTTAGAATAGTTGCTTAAAATGATATGTTGTAAAGTGGTCACTGCATTATAAATAAAGTAGAGTTTGTTTAAAATGATTAACAATTGAAAAAAATGGTAAAAGTATGTAATGGTGATAGCATTTCGAGCCCAGAGGATGAGCGGGGTGTTACAGCTTTTCTACTTGATTGCATTCTTTTTAGACCGTGCTGAATGATTTGCCAAAGGAGGTTGGTTCTAAAGTAACAATTAGCAATTTTGTCAGAATGGAAGTTGGAGGAGGAATTGAGAGGTACAATATAGTTGTCACATGTCATCTTTAACAACTAGTAGTTTTTTGTTGCCTTGCGTTGTTGGGATTGGTGGGTAGGAATAGGATAATATGATTTTGGTTGATTAATCTCATGATATTGTGCATATTGACCTCAATGCCCTTAACAGCATATGCACTACATGAACTGATGATCCATCCTTCATGGGAAGGAAAATAATCTTTTTTTCCTTACTACTAAATTCTTCATCGCATTTTTTTCTGTTCATTAATCAATCATTAACCACAGTTTTTGTGCTCAGCAGGCCTGAAGAGGCAGATGGGTCAGAACCTATGGCTCGCGCTGCATAGATTGCAAGCTGAGATGAATCAAATGAAATCATTGAGATATATGTGAAGCTCCCTTTTCTTCTAAGTTAGATATCTTAGTTTCTCGAGAATTTTCATGGGTTCTCACTTTTGCTCCAACCACAGGGATGTATAAAGGCCCATCAATCAACTAGTTAGGAGTTTGCAAGTGAAATTTTCCGTAATGTTATTGTATTAGCAATGGTGTGATATTCCTTTTTCTCGCATCTGGATATGCGTATTTGACACATTTTGTTGTAGTGTATGTTTGGACCACTGCCACGATGGAAGCGTGGTATGTTCCTCTCTGGTTTCTTGTTTGGCTCGTAGTCAAAAAGAAAGTATATATGTGTCGCGGCTGTGGTGAACGCGGGAAATTTAACTTTTTGCCACCCATAACAATGCCACCTATCTAAATGCCATTCTTATCGTTGCATTCAACAATTTGCCACTCTTAACATGTGGTTGACTAATTTTTTGCCACTTTCGAGCCCACGAAGCGCCATGTCAGCGCTCCCCGCCCCGCTGGCCCGCCATGTCAGCGCTCCCCGCCCCGCTCGCCGGCGCCAGCGCTTGTGCCGCCGCGCGCGCCTCCCCGCTCGTCGGCGCCGCCTCCGCCTCTGTCCCCGCGCCTCCCCGCTCGCCGGCGACGCCTCCGCCTCTGTCCCCACGCCTCCCCGCTCGCCGGCGTCGCCTCCGCTCCGTCCCCGCGCCTCCCCGCTCGCCGGCGCCGCCTCCGCTTACATGGCGCTTCGTGGGCTCGACGAGCGGGGAGGCGCGCGGCGGCGCAGGCGCTGGCGCCGGCGAGCGGGGCGGGGAGCGCTGACATGGCGGGCCAGTGGGGCGGGGAGCGCTGACATGGCGCTTCGTGGACTCGAAAGTGGCAAAAAATTAGTCAACCACATGTTAAGAGTAGCAAATTGTTGAATGCAACGATAAGGATGGCATTTGGATAGGTGGCAAAAAGTTAAATTTCCCGGTGAACGCTGGCAGAGTGCGACCACAAATTAAACAGAGATCATGATTCTGAAAGATGTTCTCGCTCGCAATTATTTCATACTCCTTTTGCAATTGTTTTGAAGATACCAAGTAGGTTTAAATTTCGAAAGAGAATATACCAATTAGGTTCAAACAAGGTACCGCTGCTATGTGGCACACAAGATACTCGTTTCCATATATACCATTCGCATCTCATTTGATACACGAGAAGATACCAATTAGGTTCAAACACGGTAATCATTTACGCTCGATGTTCATGACCTTATGTTGATAACTAGATGTTTATTGGTAAATTACAACGCAGATCTCAATGTGAAAAAAGGAGGGGGGTAAGGAAAAAGGAAAAAAAGAAGAAGGCTTCACACACACCATGAGTGCTTAGGGTGCATGTGATGATGTGAACGAATGAATCCTTAAGATGACATGGCCACTTGCTTATAGCAGTGCCAAATTATTGCTTCATGTGTTTCTTGATCGCCTTTCTTTAATCGGCTTTTTCAGCAGATTTTGATCTTGGCCCGATGATCTACAACCAGAGGGGATCTGAAAAATTCTCCAAATCAAATCTTTTACCGGTCCTCGCGCTGATCGCAGCTAATGGGATTCTCAGGCCTTATTGATTAGCACTTGCAAAATAGAAGTTGTGGGTGTGAAGTTCAAGAATCTAAAACTGCTTTAGTTGTTTACACATGGCGAGTAAGGTTGCTGGGCCCTGTTGTTTTGCCATGTCTGGTGCGATAAACATTTATTCCCTAATAGGCCCATTTAGAACACATAATTTGTACAAGAATTTGTTGAGTAGTATTTTGCATCGTGCCGCAAACTTATCTAAATTGAAGAGTTGTTTTTTTAGAGTAATAACAATTGTCGTGTGTAGTCATTATAAGGCTCACAACCCACAACTCATGGAATCAAATCTTGTGAATCACAATGGACAATCCGTAGAAATAGTCTAGCTAATATGGAGTTCGTGCGTATCGAACTCTAGCCGTTAGGCAGAAAATCGAAGTGGTAACTAGGATAGAAAAAATGTTTTTACGACATTTTTTTTGGAGAGACTTGTTATTTAGGCCCTGTTTGTTTCCACTTAAGATTATTATAATCTAGCTTATAGGTGGGGATTATATAAGCTAGCTTATAATAAGCTGGTGGGAAATAAGCTGTCAGGTGTTTGGCAGCCTGGATTATCAGAGTTATAGATTGTTGTATTCGAATGTTTAAAGACTACAATACCCTGGGAGAGAGAGGCACGGGAGTTGGGGGTTGGATGAATGGCAAAGGTGGGTAATATTCCTAAAGTTTTATGGTCATTAAGATAAAAGGTGGATTTATAAACTGAAATAAGCTCCTTTTTTGAGCTTATTAGATTACAATAATCTGGGCTATTAGATTATAATAAGTTACCTTATAATCTGGGCTATTTGTTTCCACTTATGATTTATAAGTTAGATTATAATAATCTTAAATGGAAACAAACAGGGCCTTAATTGGTGCACAATGGCTAATATTATATACCGTTATCTAGCTCATTGCAAAAGTGTAACATATTAGATGGACATGAATTTGAAAGCTGCTTTGATTAAAGGAGGGGCTCATGACTACTTTAGAAGTTGTATGATTTTTATTTAGGATAGCTTATGACCAAACCCCACAAACTCTCAATCATATCAGGAAAAAAAAAGCAGTGATCACAATATATATATATATATATATATATATATATATATATATATATATATATATATATATATATATATATATATATATATATATATATATATATATATATATGAAATTTTATGGTGTCTAGTTAAGTATATTTAGAACACAATTACCTAAACAAAACTAAATAAAAATCGACCTATTATTGACACAAAAAATACATCATACAACAAAAAGAAATCACAAGTCACAATCATGTTGTTAGCCGTCCAACAATTATGCTCAATAAGCATAAACTTGCAATCATTAGAAACTTATCTTATTTTGGTTAATTAAAAGTTTGCAAAGGTATAATTAGTTAGAGCCATTCTTTTCAATTTATAAAATGCACCTACCATGCATCCTATCAACCACATTGCATCTCTATAGATTCTTTTTCAGTAACTCTACTTGTGAAAAGAACAAGAAGATTAGGAGGATTAGGTAAACTGAAAACCACTTCAAGCATAAATTACCCAAAAGAATGTTCTTTTGATTGTGTGCATCCCATGTGCACTAAAAGTGTGTGGTAATTGTGTTTATTTAGACCATCCTTTTGTTGATGCTTCTTGGGCTTTCCACTTGCTTCTAGTTCAAGCAAGCCGACAAAGGGTGATGGTCCTAAGATGACCTCAGAAAACCTAGCTTGTGGGCATTACTGAGTGGATCAAATGAGGTCTGATGAAGTGGTACATGGTCACTGTTCACTAATTTGTGAGCTCAAATGGACACTATTGCAGCTGAGCCAGTGAGTGCAGTGTTCCTATATTCCTCCAAACTATACAAATCTTAAAGCATTTGCAGCTTCAAATGATTTCAAATTGGTCTGTCGGCTGCCATTTAACCGCCTTAAAACTTGTACAATTGTTCTTGTTGGGGAGTGCAGAAGCACTTCTCAAGTAAATTCTTCACTTTTTTATGACAAGATGAAGAGATTTCTATCTTTTGATAACAGATGTGAATTGCAGTAGGTGATGGCAGAAGTACTGCACATATCACTGAAAGTAGCTAGTTAAGATATGTCTGTATCAATCTTAGTTGTTCACTAACTAATGATTAGGATGTTAGATTTTCTTAGCAGTATGTTGCTAACTAATTAAGACAACCTTTATTCTTCCTAGAATGATGAGCAGGGGAATCTTTGATACTAAAAATATGCGGATATAACTGACTTTTGATGTCTGATGTACTGATTTTGTACTATGAAATCTTCAGAATGCACTGATTAGCTTTGAAAAATCTTCCTTTAGTTGGTAATGATTCACATTTAATATTGTCATCAAACATAAAATTAGTACAGTGGGATAGCAGCATGAATTGTGAAACATGAGCGACAATTCAGCCGGTGTACTGACAATCCACTTGAAAACCAGAGTGAACCTATGCTAGCCATATTCTGAAAAGTAAATATTTTTGAAAGATGACACAAGATTAAATTATTCAGGCCACAATCTAATTAGAGCAGTTGATTTCATATGTTCTGAGTACCCCAAAAAACAGAGTAAATCTAATATTATTTTGACCAACTAAAAGGTGGGAAGGTCACGTCTCCTTAATCATAGCTGTAAGTTGTTAGTTGCTGAAATGGAATAAACTTTGCAGGAAGCACATGGTAAGATCTGAACATTGTGTTACTTTATTTGGTGATGATTTGACCCTCCAATTGTACCATATTTTATGGAGGTTTATTTCAGATCGAAGAAAATATGGACATGTTGAAACAAAGCTGCTTGGGAGTTGGGATTAATAAATAATGTTGATTCCTGTCTAATATCATACTTAGTGATTATTTTGAGCACGCAGTGGTTTGTTATTTGCGGGTTCACACTTATGAACTTCCCAGACAAGTGAATGGATTAATCAAAGTCCATGTTTCTTGTACATAATATTCTTGAGGGATTTGCCCCTGATCACGCAGTTCATTGCTTCTCATGATCTCACATGAGCAATCATTCATAAACGAAACAAATGAATCAAATAAATGAATAATCAAATAGGCAAACAAATTGAACCAATCTTAGCTTCAGTCAAAGGTTGTGCATCTTCAGTGTGCATCTGGTTGCATTTTTAGTGTTGTTCTAGTTCAGTGTAAATCACCGATAATCAATTGCTGAACTCCATGATTCCTGTTGCTGTAGCATTTCTGTAACACCCCAGGACCCACATTACCCTGGGATGCCACTAAAACCACTCCACAACTAGCCAATTTACAAGATAAATTAAACTGGCAACAATTACTAAACAAGATAGTATAAGCGGAAGCATAAACAACTAAGAAATAACAGGAAAATGATAACAATTTAATGTTTAAAACATCCTCCAACATTTTAATCTAAAACATAGTTCACAAATTTCACATTATTAAGTTAATGTAAACAAAGCTATGCAAAGGTCTAGAATCCTTTCAACTTTATTACAGCATAAAAATATGATTCACGTGCATCAGTGTGGTGCCGCTCTACCCTTCCCATGCATGCTCAAAGTCCACCTGTAGGGAGGGGGAAACAAGGGTGAGATAAAATCTCAGCAAACAAACTGTTTAACAGGCTAATTAAACTACAATAGTTTAATCATCAACATTTAATCTTCCACAAATAACAATGTTTATATCCTCAACCTCAAATCACATCAACGACGGTAAAGCATTAGCAAATAAATCTTATTTGACTACTTTAAAACCTCAACCACTACCACTACCAAAGACAATAAAGCATATGCATGTTTTACTTCAATACTTTATTATTTCTCATATCCACAATTGCTATCAACAATTACTACAAGAGAAAAGAATCTCATGCCACAATCACAACCCTTACCATACACAAGGGACGAACGCCATTTCACGACCACATCCACAATCCTCATACCACAAATAGCTCACATGAGCCAATTCCACATCACAACTATGAAGTTGTATATTCCACATTACAACTATGAAGTTGAATATTCCACAAAGTAACTTCACCACAATATATTGCATATGTATGCAAATGATCTTTCCACAATGCAATACATATGAATGATTTCATGCTATGCTCCACATCACTCTTTCCCAACGGGATAAGAGGTGCATCGTATTACGGCAATATACGATGCTGTACCGGTACGGTCGCAGCTAGGTGCGGCGACATCCACATATGCAAATGTCATGATATGATATGAATGATATGATAATCATAAACCACATGAATTCCAACCTCAAAGAAGCATCAACATGCTCACAACATATCCACAACCACATATCCACCACATATTTGTTTTCATATTCCGCGATAGCACACTAAACAAATTTCCACATGATTACGAGCAAATTATCCAAATATATCAATTGATTAATAATTGCTACCATCACAACCACAAGTATTCACTAAGAATACTACCACTTAGACCACAATATACTCGTAAAGGTTTCTACCCCACAATTATATAGATTCACCAAAAACAATCACGCATATCCACAATTAATCCATCAAGATCATAAGCAATTGAATTCATAAAAATACGACCATCTGGACCACGTTAAGGAAACATGTAACAAAGACATAGCATCACCAATTAATAGAATTAATTAATGTGAAGGTAGAATAATTAACGAGTTAAACAGTATCACATCCGCTACGTTTACTTGCCTTAACCGTTGAAGCGAAGCAGTCACGTGCGCTCAGGAGAAAAACCACCTGTTCACAAGGTATATCTCTCAGCACCATGCTACAGCAAACAAAGCGCGACTTAAAGATGAAAGACGTCGCTAGAACGCCGAACCTACACATACTCCTCTCCGCTCAACAATTCAACAATCTATCCACTGCAGCAGCGCTGCTTAATATTTTCGTATCTTTAACAATATTAAGCCAAATATAGTAAATGATATATCTCTGGTTTCATCACTTGAACGCCTGCATTTTTCATGTAGATCACACATTTTTATTTTGATCATAGCTAGGTGTAATTTAATGCACTAAACAGAGGAAATTCTCTGTTCTGTCAGATTGGACAGCAAGATTCAAATGCGTCCCAACCACAATACAAGGATCCAAAATTCTTATTTTTATACAGAAGCTAGAATTCTGAATTCCCTACAACTTTCTCAATTGCGGCTATGATCATAAAAATCATTTACTACCTCTAAATTACAGTTTAATAACAGTCTGTCCCAATCTTTTCCCCCTGACAGACAGCGGTATTCCTGACCCTGTTAATCCCAGATCCCGTGGCCAAAAATTCTGGAACAAATACAGGAGATAGGTATGGAAGTCATCTACAATTTTCCTTTGGAGAAGATCCGTTGGAAAAATCGTTTGTGGGTCGAAACCGCGCAAACAGACGCGTTGCGCGAATCAATCTACAGGCAGACAACAGGTAATCTCTAATCGGGTAATCAAACTATTAATCCCCTTCAAAATCCGTGCCAAGAACCCTAATTATTCAGAAAAACAGAGGGTTTGGGATGGGAAAAAATTACCTAGATGAGGGATCACCCCTTTTTTCCTCCTCTTCTTCTTCTCCTTCCTTCTCCTTCTCCTTCCTCTCCTTGGCTCCAAGGCAGCAGCAATGGGGGGGTGCCAATCTCTTGGGAGGGGGCGGCCACAGGGGGGAGAAAGGGGAGGGGGTGGCGGCTGGCTTGGGAGAAAAGGGGGAAGGGCTCTAGGGTTAAGGGGGAGGGGGGTGCGGCCACCCCCTTGGGCCTTGGCCCAGGGCGGTCGGCCCACTCCCCAGGCAGCCCACTCTGAGTTTTTAATTTAATTTTTAATTTATTTTATTCATTTTATATTGTTCTACAATTCCTATTTTTCCCTTCCCGCGATTTACCGAAAAACCGGCGACTCCGCGATTATTTTAAAAACTTACGCCGAATCGACGATCAGGGTATTACATTCTCCCCACCTAAAAAGGATTCGTCCTCGAATCTAACTCCTCAAACCACAAATCAAGAGGACAATCAAGGAAAAAACAACCAAAGAATAGAGCATCCCAAGGATAGAACATCCTAAGGGAACAACAACTACGTGTTCTCACCCGCCTCGAAGAACTCGGGTCCTTCTTCTACATTTGAACTTCAAGCTCTCACTTCACCTCTCGACAATCAGGGTATTACAATTTCATAATTGTGAGGCTGGAATGGACGTCTGCCTTTCGACCAGGCTTGCCATATTTTTTTCGAGTTTAATTTTTGATAATTGCAAACTAAAGGTTGAGGACCGCAGCAAAATCCACAAAACAAATCACTTGTACTGGTTTGGACTAAAAGTACCTTGAATGTACATGGCTAAATTATTGATGAGAAATTTTGAGTTTTCTTATGAATAATCAGCCCGTGAAGTAATTAAGTAGCATATAGTGAACGAGCAACACCTCATTAATCAAGTTGCAAAATTAGCAACGAAATAAGTGCAAATGACACTTGATATTTTTTTTTTCTAGAACCCGCAGGAGAACTGCGCATCATTAAATTAAGAAGAAAGGTTGATACAAAAGGAGTCTAGACGACTCGACAACCCCTAGGGGGAACAACAAACAAAAAGAAAAACCATTCATTCCCAAACAGAGGTTATAACCAATTGTAAATGACAATTGAACATATGATAGTTGTGAATATTGTATTTCACATACCACATTGTCATGAGTATAAATAAACTGCAATGTTTCTCGTTGGTCCACTAGAGCGGCAGCTCGTTCGTCGTACATGGTGCTACACCACAGCTGTTAGAAATAATCTTGACTTAGAGTCATGTCGTAGTAGAATTTGTTTCCAAGTATAACTCAAGTTGAAATTGATACCAACTTAAAGTCCGAATCGGAATAGGAGTAGGAGAGTTTTATCCCTATATATTGGGGGGACTTGTACCCAGTTTTATATCCAAGGAAGAAAAACAAGAAAGAGGGGGAGCAAATAAGATAATAAAGAAATTCAGAAATTTCTTCGGTGTTCTCTTAGATTATTTGTGATGTGCGCGTTTTCTCCTGAGTCAAAGTTGTAACAAGTGGTATCAGAGCCTAGGCAAGAACCGAGTCGCTGGGAAAATCGTTTTGGTGATTCCGATTTCAGCGCATCTCACGCGGCACTTCTGAGGCGCACGTCGCTCATCTTTGCGCAACTCTCCCAGGAAAAAGACGCGCGCGGCACATCCTTCCATTCCCTCGGTCCAAGGCAGCTTCAGCGTAGCACAAGTTCTTGATCCGTGCTCAAGATCATGTCGTGTTCTCCAGGAAGTGGTGTCACCGGTGACAAGGCATTATCCGGTATGATGGTGAAGGAGAGTTTCGCTGTCTCGCTGCATTATCCGATGCTTACGACGAGCAATTATGCAACCTGGGCAATCAAGATGAAGGTGTATATGAATGCTCAATGAGTGTTGGACGTTGAGAAGATGTGTCAAAACTCAAGTAAGAAGAGTTGAGATCGGAACGTTAAGGAGATGTGTTACCGTTCCGTATCAAAGTATGAGTTTAGTAAATCGTAGTTGAGTCCGACTACCTCAATGTTTTAGAATCTTTGCATCTGGATGGACTCGTACCAGTTGAGTTGAGTTTCTACATGTAGCTTGCATGTAGAACGCTTTTTCATGTGGAGGCGTGGCTGGTAGTTCATAATGTATTGAGACTAAAACTAGAGTGTGTCAAGTCAAGATTAAGGGGGAGATTGTTAGAAATAATCTTGACTTAGAGTCATGTCGTAGTAGAGTTCGTTTCCGAGTATAACTCAAGTTGAAGTTGAGACCAACTTGAAGTCCGAATTGGAATAGGAGTAGGAGAATTTTATCCCTATATATTGGGGGGGCTTGTATCCAGTTTTGTATCAAGGAAGAAATGCAAGAAAGAGGAGCAAATAACAGAAGAAAGAATTTCAGAAATTTCTTCCGTGTTCTCTCAGATTATTTGTGATATGTGCGTTTTCTTCTAGGTCAAAGTTGTAACAACAGCCGTTTGAGAAATTTAAAATTAATTCCAACCACAGTTCTTATTCCTCTGAACAGTACATCGCAATTGCATACTACTTTCACCATTATTTTTTTTCATTTACCTTTAACAGGTAGAAACATGGCGAACTGTTAGAACCAACGCGTGCGTTCCCGAATATTTTTATCTTCCTCTAATTTTTTTAGTCTTATCTAGCTTACAAAGTACTCAATTGATCAGGTGATAGTGATTTATTTGCGATCAATTTGTCTCAAACGAGAGATTTGCAGACTAGGATCTAAAAGCTTAAAGGAAATGATGCCAAGGTTCTGAGTAAACCTAGCCAAATGGGTTGAAGCAACTGTGCCAATCATTGACCCCATTTAGGTATGGCACGGAATGACACGAACAGTAAATAGACAATACCGGTCCGGCCGCCTGACTAGGCGTGCCGTGCCTTATTCAGGTCCATGCCATATCGGACGGTCTATTTGGGCAGTCTAGTTTTGAAAATGGTTTTCCACTTGTACATGTAGGTTTTTGTCATTGACTGTCTCTGAGATCTATGCTTCGGTCTAGGGTTTTAAGACCGGATTTAAAATTTTACGGGTGTGATGATAGAACCAATTTTTCCGATATTTGAAAAATTCGGCCAAATTTGGCTAAAATTTTCAGATCAAAATTTGAATTTCTTTGAAGTTCAAACGAAAAGGATGAAAAAAAGTAGTTTTGAGGGTTTGAACACAAGATCTACTACTCTACGGCTAGAACCTTACCACCGGGCTATGCAACTCCAAGGCTAGAGATCCTACCACCAGGCTACATCACATACGTGATTTGAAATTGTTGCAAACTTCTTTTATATTTGACAAAAATCATGTGAAAATGATTTTTTTTGTTGACAAGAAATGTTATCGGGGTTCAATATAACCTATTTTCTCTGTTTTTGGTTATTTTTCAGCCATTTTTTTAACACTGCTCGGGTCTAGGAGAGAAGTGATTAATTCCCCAACCCACTGTCGTTATGCCCCTTCACACATGCAATATTAGGAGTTAAAACGAATCGGATAGTACCTAAATCATGTTCGTATTCATATTTATAAATGAATACGATATGAATCTGATATTCTCGAATATGAACACAGATCAAATATTGTAATAAATAAGAATTCGAATTGAATATTAACTCAATTCAGTCGGATTCGAATATCTTCATAACTTATGTAGTATAAAAACATTAATAATATTTTATCCTCATACAATCACGATTAATCATTCTAATTCATTTACTTCACCTTAAAAAAACTTGTCCTACTAATTAGTCGTATTGTAATAAAATATACATATTGTTTCGTCGAATACGAATATAGATACGAATAGTCCGGATAAAATAACTTTTCGGATAGTAAAAATCCGTACTATATTGCATCTATATTTTTTGTGCAAATTTAAATATAAATATGAATAGATTAGAAATTATTAATCAGATAAAAACATATATGCTATATTAATATCCTATCAAATACGATAGTTAAATAATACGAATAACTTATATCTAATAATAAGAATAATTTATATCTGTATGACCAAACCCACCGACTCTCTCCCTCCTCCCTCCCTCTCTTTCCTCGGTCCACCGATCTCCCTCTCTCCTCTTTCTCGCTTCATGGCGGCCGGCTCCGCGGCGGTCGGATCCGTCCCCGGTGTCTCCTTGGCCTCCGGCGGACAAGAAGCTGGCGGCGAACCTCGACGGGTGGTGGCCGGCGAGACCGACGTCTCCCCCACATCTGCAGTTCCTCGGCTCGGCTCCCCGGATTGGTCGACCGCGAAGCCGCGCATCCGGCCGTCTTCTTCTCGAGGTCCGGCGCGCGAGCTCTCCGTCTCCACTGATCACGGATTCACGGATCCACCTGCTCCGAGCTCCAAGCTCACCATGGATCCACCTGCTTCGAGCTCCGAGCTCATCGGCGTCGCCATCTCCGCGTCTCGGAGCTCGTCATCTGCCGGCGTCGTCCTCCGGTCCGGCGGGGTGGGGTGCAGTTGCCGCCTTGCCGGGAGAGAGATGCCATCCAAGAGAGTGGGAGAGAGAGAAGAGAAACGGCGAGTGGATCCCACGTCTGAGATCCCTCTTAAGGATATAGAAGTGTATATATCGCAATAGGTCTTAAGATAGATCTACTTAATTGTTAAGGCCAACTCGTTATATTTGAGACAACCGCTCGGCTGTAACAAGGATTCCACTCGGCAGAAAAATTGTATTTTAATGCTTGTGGTAGTTGGTAATTGGCTGGTGAGGGGAGAGAGAACAACAGGATTAAAAGAAAATTATATTTTAATGCTTAAGGCTAGGTCTTTAGCTTGAGGACTGGCCTCAAGCTTTTTTTGCTTATGGCCTGCTTAAGGTTAACCAGGTAATGTATAAGGTCGATCTTAAGATGGCTTATGACCCCTTATTTTCATACACTCCAGATGCCCTAATTGCTGCTAACGACACGTGAAGCCCGGTACACTTCCGCTGGCTAGTACGAATTGTAAAATGCGATGAACGGCTCCCTCCATGTACGTGCGGTTTTGCATTTCCACGAGGTTTTAGGTTGTTCATTTCAGTTTAAACTTTTATCTTTTATCTTTTTTATTATTTTTAAATTTTTTTTATCTTTTTAATTTTTTACCTTTTTTATTTATTTGTATTATCTGTGATGGTCTAACTTGTTTTTCTTATTTTTAAATTTGTTAAATTTAATTACGTCAAATAAGCCACCATCAGTTATAATGTAATTTCAACTATAAGTCACTTTTTTCAGCTCAAATGAGCAGCACCTTAGTTGTTTCCTTAAAATTATACACTAAATCCAAAGAAAAGTTACATGTAAATGTTATTAGGATATTTTTTTTACTTGCTGACATATATAGCTTAAAACTCTAAAATAAATGCACACAATATGCCTAGCTAGCAAGAAAATATGGTTATATGGTATAGCTCTGGCTAGATTGGTTATCATGGCGAACTAGTGAGGTTTGGATGCCCTCAGCAACTTGGGGGAAATGACCTTGTATGTATCTTAAGTTGATCCGTATGATTGCAGCTAACGTACGGAGGCAACCACTTTGACCTGTTTTGGAACGCACGGATTCTCTAGTCCGGTTCACGTAGAACTAGAACATTTTTATAATAATGAAATTCCTATATTCCATACGACCCCCTAGAACTCGTAGTAAAAACAGCAAAATTTACCGAAAGAGAGATTCCGTCGGACAACAATCCATTTGCGTGGCGAGAACTCGTAGTATTGTTGACTAGATGGCATGGATTAGCATGGCGAGAACCTGCTAATCCGACGTAGGACGAGTAGGCATCAACCAGCAGACCGCCGCCGATTATCTTATCGCATCGCCTGTACCCTTCATTTGCGTGGTTTCTTTTCGGTTGTGATGGTAGCTTTTAATTTTAGCATGATTAATTATGTAAATATATTAAATACCAATAAATTGTTTTAAAAAATTATTCTAATAAGCTACTTTAAAAAGATAGTGAAGAATATATTTTATTTGTTTGTTTGAAGAAAACTAAATATAATAAAGCACAAAAACAGTGAGAAAAAAAGAAGAGAGGAAATTTTACAATGCTAAATTTGCTGAATGCATGTAAAGCAGGACCTGGCTGGGCCGGCCTTGAAAGTAGACGTCGTAGAGCAGAGCACGCGGAATAATCACCATGCGGCCGAAGCCAGTAGCGGCTGCGTATGAGAGCAAGTCCAATAATAGAGCTAAGTATTTGGCTATAAGTCAAGTTATAAGAGCTAAGTTATATAATAATTTGTCTTCTATTTGTCTACAAAAGGTTTTTTATTATTATGTGGTTACATGTCTCACATTCTCTTTCCTATTCCTCCTCACATACATTTATTATCTGAGCCCACCACTGCGTAGGCTCCCGTGCCCAGCTTGTTGCTTGCATGAGAGCCAAGCTCCCATCTCTCTCCTCTCTTCTCTCCTCCACATCAGCAAAAATACTGACTAATTTGGCTATAAGAGCAAGTACAATAATAGTCTTATAGCCAAGCTAGTCAGCATTTTTGCTGATGTGGAGGAGAGAAGAGAGGAGAGAGATGAGAGCTTGGCTCTCATGCAAGCAATAAACTGGGCACAGAAGCCTATGCAGTGGTGAGCCAAGATAATAAATGTATATGAGGAGAAATAGGAAAGAGAATATGAAACAACAATTCCATCGCCCACACGGTGAACACAGTGCCCGCCCGAATTGTCTTGCTGTCTAGTCGCACTTACTCTAGTACGTTCTCTGTTGGGTGGGCCCACACGCAGGGATGGTGGGGCCTGCCGCCCAGTTTCGTGCACGCGATCCGAGTAGCCACGGACGCGTGCCGGCCGTCGCCTCCCTCTACAAATCTACAATACCGTGATGCATGCAAGTGCCTCTTCGCTTTCTTTGTTTCTTTCTTTTCTTTCTTGGACAAAACGAAAAATAATAAGAGAACTGATAACACGCGCATGTACTATAGAAAGCGACGAGTCGAACGCACTTTTCTTCCTTGGACAAAACGAAAAATAAAAAAGAATTAATAACACACATACGTACCATAGGAAGCGACGAACCACTTTGCCTCTCCCTGCCAATACCCTTTCCATACCCGCTCCTCTCCCATTTTCTATTCCCCAGGCACACAGCCTACTCCTCGAATATTCTCCGCTTCTCTTTCAGACATCCACCTCTGGCAAGAAATGTTATGTTGGGTCTTTTTATAATTTCTCTCATTTTTAGAGAAAGAAAGGAAAATAGCCATGGGGCTCACTTGTAAGAGGAGGAAGACGAGATTAGGAGGCGGCGATCCGTTCGGCGTCTTTTCCTCAGATCTGGCTAGTGTCTTCTTATCCCCTCTTTCTCTTTCTGCGGGAGGACGCTTCGGCGTCTTCCATGCTCCGGCATCATCAAATCCGGATCGATGAGTGCGGCCTCTTTGACTTTATATCTGATATGGAAGACAGGAGAAAGGGGAGGAGTTCACTAAAATTTAGAGTCCCATCGGCTATTCAGTTCTTGGGATCTTAGTGGGAGAGCTCGGTGGTGGCTGGGCTTGCGTAGTCGCTAAGTAGTGCCGCCCTTGCTCCTTGCTCACCGTCCCCTCTCTCTGTATTGTGCGCTTTGCACGGTGAGCCTCTGGTCCTTTGGCTCGGCTTTGGCTGTGAGCAGTGCCACAGGATTTCATCTTCTTGTAGGCTTTGTATGGCACCGACTTGTTCCTCGGCTTCACGAATTGGTGAGTGTTGATTTGTGAAGTAGGACTCTGTATCTCCAATTGCCTCTCCGATGATTCTCTGGTATTCGCTAGTGATTGGTTTTCTGGGACATCGTCTCCAACGAGCTTAGCCCCTTTTGCCGTCACGGTGGCTTGGAGTGATGCCTCTCAGTGAGCTTCACTTCACCTTTCTTTGTATCTATTGTGTATTTGTCAGTCGTGCTAATTTGTATATGTTCATATCTGAAAATTGAGGGAGTACTAGCACTGGGAGGTCACATACACGGTAGATTGTGGGTTTTGGTGAATACTCGATGAGGAAAACTTTGTCAAACTGATATCATAGTGACATGTTAGACTCATTCTGCTGGTGTGACTGATCATATACTACTTGATTATCTTTGTTGAGTGTAGTTTGTAGCACTGTCAATTGTTTATGCCATCTTTCATACTTAGGTATTACATATTGTTGTTAGATCTTGTAGAATATATATATATATATATATGATGCTTCTGTAATTGCCGAACCTGTATGTTATTACTGCAGTAGCATTGGTCTGACTCCAATGATTGATTTTAGTCAAAATTTGTTAATTTTGTATGCTTTTGACATTGATACTACACTGAGGTAATATTCGCTTAAGTCAGACTAGCAGATTTTGAGAAAATTGTCACTGTGATCATGAAAAATTGACAAAGAGTTGTAGAAGGCCAAATTTCTAATAATTTGTGAAACTCCTCAAACTGAGAGCAATATATCAAATGCTAAATTTGTGCATTATGCAGAATTTATATGCTCACATACTTGTTCTATTGAATATATTTCAATATGTTAATGTTCTGAGTTGTATATCTACTTTGAGAGATAGTACATGTACTTTCATGTCATTTTCATGTTGCTATACACACACACACGAGGGCAGCGGTCGGCGGACATGCGGCTTGCACAAGTGAGGGTTGCGCCCGACGGAGGCAAGGGCGAGGATCGGGGGCTGCGGCTGCTCCCTGCTGGCTCTGATATGGGATTTGGTGTCCTAGGGTTTTCTGTTTTTTAGCTAGCCTCAACAAATGATGTTACCTATGCCCTTTGAAAACAAGTGAATTAAATACAGTGGCAAACACAACACACATTCCATTCCATTACAGTATAACAAGGTAACAAACCCACCATTACAGTATAATAAGATAACAAACCCATGAACTCTTTAACACGACAAGAATATATAAGAAGCAGAGATCATGGTAGACAGTAGAAGCTGGTGATGCAGCGGATGTCGATAGCTTACAACGGGAGTCGGTGTCATCGAGGAACAAGCTGGATGCAGCGGATGGCGGTAGCACCACCTTTGTGGCACGACAGTGTGACTACACAAGACACTCTTACGACACTTACGACAAGAATGCGTTGTGCAGTCTACCGTGGTGTCACAACGGAGGCACTAGCTCACGGCGGTAGTCGGCGTCGTCAAGGAACAAGCTAGTTGGATGCATCGGATGGTGGCCAGATATCACCGCCAATGGAGAGGCGGTGTTAGCGCCACCTTTGTGGCACGACGGTGAGACTGGATAAGACACTCTTACGACACTTACGACAAGAGTGTGTTATGCAGTCGACCGTAGAGTCACAACGGAGGCACTAGCTCACGGTGGTAGTCGATCGGCGTCATCGAGGGGACGATGCAGGAAGCTATATAGTGGATGAACTCGCGCGTGACTACCGATAGTAGATGGGGAGTAATAAATAAGGGCCGAGTGGTGGGAAGAATTGATGCCTGCCATTCGATGTGGAGAGAATGGACGGGTGAGATCGAAATCCTAGGAGATACACCACAGATCTGTGACGTGTCATTATCAGAGACAGTTTGTTATACGAACTGTCTGTGATAATCAATATTAGAGACGGTTCGTATAACAAACCGTTTTTGATAAGGCACATATCAGAGACGGTTCGTTATCTGTGATATTAATATCAGAGACGTTTTATTATACGAATCATCTGTGATAACGCTTAAATATGCGCTCACTAATTTAGCTGTTCTAAACTGACCTCTCGATCATCTTCTTCACTAGATTTCTCAATAATGGCATCTAATATTCTTTTGATCTCCTTCCTCTCATCTATACATCATGAGTTATTTGTCCGCAACCTTACACAAGCGGCCAACAATTTACGTCTGGAGCAGCTCCTGCGCTCACGCTCTGCTCTCCTTTCTCGACTCGCTTCCATAATCCGCCAGCTGGACCTCATCATCCGCCGTCGACGGAGGTGTCTCATTACCGCTCAGCAAAGGGAAACCGCCCTCAGCCTCGTTCTTCTCTACAATGTGCACAAAGCGGAAGAAGCTCTTACGGCAGTGGAGAGACACATGCAGGGCCGGCTCAATGTTTTCAAGGGCCCTAGGGCGAATTCGGCTCTATGGGCCCTTTACTATAAATTTTTTTTCTACTTATAAAATATGCAGTTTAAACTTTATATTGTCTAAAGTGACACAAATCAATAGTTCTGTTCATTACCATTTGGATTCTTAGATGAAGGCTGCAGACTTTGTTCCCCCGCACTATCCTCATTGGCATCAACTTCTGCATTTAAATTATGATCAGATTCTTGTTCTTGATCTTGCGTATCATCCACCTCCTCAAGATTATCACCGGGAACAACACTACTTGAAGCTGAAAAGAACTTATGTATAGCTCCCTTTTGCGATTCAATAAACCGTTCTTCTCATTTTCTTTTGTTTCTTTTTTGATCACCCGACATATGCTTCTTAGGCAACATTCTAAACCCTGTAATTTACAAAGTAAAGTAAACAACAAGAACATAAAATCCTAACCTAATTTTTGAAGTAGATGTAGATGAGTACATGAGTAGATGAGTACATCACTAGATGTATTGGATAGTAGATCACTAGATGTATTTGGATTATAAAATCCTAACCTAATATTTGATATTTGGATTAACTAATCGAGAGGCGGGGCGATGGATGGAGTATAAGAGATTAAGAGTATTGCCTGTATTGGATATTTGGATTTGGAGTCTCGGGCTGCCGGCTGCGGGCGGCGAGCCTGCGACGGCCTCACGGCCACGACGGCGCAGGCGGTGTAGGAGATTGGAGACGATCACGGCGCAGCCGCGCAGGCACTTCGGCGACGCGAATTCAATCGACGCGGCGGCGTTTAGGCCTTTAGGGTTTAGACGTTAGTTGATAAGTTGAAGCAATGAAGCGTCGCGGTCGCCGGTCGCATGTCTATACTCTATCAGCATATGCATGGGCTGCATGGCTGATCACTGAATGCCTCAATGGCTCAATCGGCCGCAGTGCCGCACCCGCACGCATGCTGCATGCCTGCATGCATGCAGAATTTGCAGGGCAGTCTGGCCGTCTGGGCTTTGGCGCGCGGGGGCGCGCCGGGGGGGGGGGGGTTGGGGCGGGGGGTGGGCCCTCCTTGGCCCGGGGCCCTAGGCCGTCGCCCCTCCGGCCTACCCCCAAAGCCGGCCCTGGACACATGGATAACATTGCCGATCAAGCAGAAGCGGCCGATTCTGAGGAAGCTTGTCATGGCATCCTCTATGAGATTATGGACCGTGCTAATGATTTGTCCAGTCTGGAGGAGGAAGTGCAGAGGGTAAGGACAATCTTGACGGTATTCGAGAACTCAGCGGCTGATCCTCCAACTCCAAAAGTCGAAGAATAAGCATGTGAAGTCCTAAAGACTAAGATTTGGGAATCACTTTTTTGGGGACTTTTGTAAAAAATTTGCCTTGAATTTGTCTCTCATCTCAGTAGCATTTGTAGTTCATACGACAAAGAACAAAACATAGACGGCTGTAAATAAAAACCGTCTGTGATAGTTTCATAGATGGTTCTAATTAAAAACCATATGTGATAATGCGTATATCACAGACGACTTTTAAACCTAACCGTCTATGATATACACATTATCACAGACAATTTTTAAACCTAACCGTCTGTGATAGTTTCAGATACGGTTTTAGCCATGAACCGTCTGTAATAATCAAAGCACAGACAGTTCCATATGAACCGTCTGTATGAGACGTCCAGTATAACTTATTTTGTAGTAGTGATTGGTGGTGGCAACATAGTCGTGTATGTCCTGTTCGTTTGGATTATGCCTAATGGTTTATAGCTACGATGTCTTTTAGCTCTAGCGTAACCGAATGTCGATAAGTTATTTTGAAAAAGTAAAAAATTATACTATTTATTTATTCGGAGGAGAAGCCATATAGTGTCAACTGAAAAAGGGCCTACAGAGTGAGAGAGAGAGTTGATTAGGTACAGGGCCGGTCCTGGGATTTTAGGGGCCCGGGGCGAAACTAGAAATAGGGGCCCTAATATAAATATCTAAATATAAATCTACACACACACACACACACACACACACACACACACATATATATATATATATATATATATATATATATATATATATATATATATATATATATATATATATATATATATATATATATATATATAGGAAAAATACTTTTTACTCCCGGGTGTAATTACTCCCACCTCTAATATACCACCTAAATAAACTTGAAATACTCCTTTATCATTTTAGGTATACTCGTATACTAATTATAAGATACTCCAATGTGAACCACACGAAAAAATTGCAAAAGAGTCTATAGTTTTTAGCGTATTTTGTAAATACCTTTATATACGCATATAAAAAGGAGTATGTCTAAAAAATATACATACCACCTCTGAAAAATTATACATACTACCTAGATGGTCTTAAATACTCGTATACTACACGTACGTACTCTCCGTTACGCGAGATACTCCCTACATTGTGAGATACGACATAGGGAGTAACTACACCCGGGAGTAGAAAAAAGGTTTCCTATATATATATATATATATATATATATATATATATATATATATATATATATATATATATATATATATATATATATATATATATATATATATATATATGTTGACATGGTCTTCCGTAGGGTCCTCATCTTCTAGATTCACATTAGCATCTTTCTCCACAACAACTATCGCCAACTCATCAGGATTTCTTGAACTGCTTGTATTTCTTTTAAAAAATTTGTCAATGGATTCTCTCTGTGATTCTATAAACTCATCTATTCGTTTCCTCTTTTTTCTTTTTTCACTGCTGGATGCATATTTTCTAGATGATATGGTACTGAAAATTTAAAGAACAATAGTATAATTAGTAACTACAAAGCACTAATTATTGATTAAAAAATTCCTAATATACAAACTACAAGAACAAGAAGGGCGGCGGCTCACCGACTGCACGATCTACAAATAGTACGTATGCTTGACTGCTAGCTGTTACTAGTAGATCATGCAACGAACCTGATGACCAACGACCACCATGCAGATAATCAAATTTGCCCCGACGCCGTACTGATCAGAGAGGTTAATCAGCGTACTGCGTACATCACAGTCTGATTAACTAGCATCATGCATGCAGCCATGCACCAATCTAGATGACTAGATGACTAGAAGATCATGAACCGGAACCGAGGAAACTGGAAAGGCGGCTGGTACTTACGGCGGTCGGCGGAGAGCCCTGCGTGGAGAGCCAAGAGGCGAGAGCCTGGCTCACGCTGTCGCCGAGACGCCGACTCGCCGCTGAAGACCGAAGAGGCGAAGACGACTAGACGAGATCACGAGAAGACGAGGAGTCGGCTGGCCTGGAATTTGGAAAATCGGAACTCGGAAGACGTATTCACGTACAGCATACTCGTACATATACTATGTATATGAGTGGGGCCCCTAAATTTTGGGGGCCCAGTGCGGCCGCCCCGCTCGCCCCCCCCTCAGGGCCGGGCCTGATTAGGTATGTACATGGTCAACATCGAGAGAGTATGGCGCTGGGTCACCCCTCCTCTCGCCCCGCTCATTTTGGCTTAAACTTCTGGCTTATGACTTTTTTTCACTATTCATAAATTTCGTATTTTTCTAAACTTTTAGCTTTTTTGAGTTTTTTTGCCGGTTTTTTCCCGTATTCGTTTGCGTTGTTCGTGATGAGCTAACATTTTTTCTATTTTTAAAATTTTAAATTTAATTACGTTAAATAAACCATCTATAGTTGTAGTGTAATTTTATTTAATTATAATATAATTTTAACTACAAATTACTATTTTTCAGCCCAATGGAATGAGCCCTAATCCGCCGGCGACTGCTCCGCCGAATCCCGACACGACCGCCTCAAACGCCGCGCCCTCTGCAAAGCGAAGGCCACGGCCACGGCGCAGCCGCTACGCACACTCCCGGAGGTTTCCACGTGGTCTTCGCGTCCGGAATAACACAACGCCGCGATAAGAAAAGCGGAAGAAAAGGAAACTGTACGAGAGGAGAGAATATTATATCGTAGTATTCTTTTGTATTAATCCCCATAAGTTTGGATATTTTACTTGGTGTTAACTTTGTAAGTGCCTAGTTATTTTCTGGTGGGTTTGTTTAGGATGTGTTTGGTTTGAGGGATGGGGTAGAATGGAATGGGATGGTTCTTTTGACTAAGCCTATCTATGTGTTTGGTTTGAGGGATGAGGTGGGATAGAATGGTCTAAAGTGGGATGAGCCTGTGCAAATTTAGAGAATATTCTTCTTAGATGCTGGACCATGTGGTTCCACCTTTTTTGTGGAACCATCTCATCCTATTCCATCCCATCCCATTCCACTTTCATCACTCCAACCAAACACATCCTTAGTCTGCACTTTCCTCACATATTAACGCAGCCAGGTGCGCTATTGTCTACCTCGTGGCGCCTTATTCTTGGGGCACTGTTCATATGAACCGTGCTCTCGGTACTGTTCATATAAACCTAGGTTATCAGTATCGTGACACATATCGTAATATCATATGATTTTACGATTCTACATTAGATGATACGGATCACATATGGATCGGAATCAGGTTGTATTGTAGTGGGATCGCAATTCTACTCGTAGAATCGTTAGGATCGGGTAGGATCGCAGTAGGATTACAGTGGGATCGTGATCCTAACAACAAGCTATATTATCATATAAAATTTGATTCTACCCATTGCTAGTTTAAGTTGCACTAGTTTAATTTACATTGTTTTGTTGTTTACATGTTGTTCTAAGGTAAACAAGTATTATTTTTGACATATTGCATTTTTTGATTATTAGTTTATTAAAAATAATTAAATAAGTTTAAAAAATCAACTTTAATTCAATATAACATGAATAAGTGTACTCAAATTAGAAAATTAAATGCAAATATCTAATATAGACTTGCATATTTAGAAATATAATTCAATTGTTATATAAAATATATACACTTTTAAAAATTTGATAGAATCCTGATTTTATGATCCGATCCTACAATTCGATCCCCTCAGACAAAAACGATCCTACTTGATATCGTGATCTTGACAACCTTGATATGAATAGTGCCCTCGAGTATTGTCCATATGAATAATGCTCTCTGAGTATATACACACGTTGGTGTGTTCAGTAGTCAAAACATGTGTCTATGCTCTGCGACTCTAGGGCCTCCATTTTGTCTGCACATATGCGTTGGACATACCCACGTGCGTGTAAGTATGTATAGTGTTATATGTGTGAATGCATCTTTATTGTACTCACTTAAAAAACCATTTTCCAGTGCCTTTTGTTTTATTCTATTGCTAACGCACGCTAGTTTTGCAGCTGATCAATTCTATGATAGAATTTTGGTACGATAGATTTTGACCTGTGTTGGTACGGCTGTACAAACACCAGTTTAGGGCATGTCTGGAACCCAAGGTTTTACAGTAATTTCACGAGGAACGGTTCAATTCCCACAAGATTCTAGAATATTTATTATGTTTTCATTGATTGAGACGTTAAGTTCTACACAATTAACCAAAAATCATATCACCTCATAAGACTAGCTGTTTGCAATTAGCCATACAACGAGCTGTCAAAAACTCCCTTCAAGTTTTGTACGTTGCCTCGTGATTAGCTAGCTTTAAGCTTTGTAGTTTGTTAGAGAAGGTGTTTCTTTTGTTGTTCTTTCGCAAGATGCTTATTTTGTGGGTGCTTTAGTACTTTGGTAGAAGTTTTAGTTTGAAACTCTTTCTCAATGTAGGTGTCACCTCTCTTAATGCCGTTGTTAACGCCTTAAGTGTAGCCCTGCTACACTTCAAAGCCGGCGTATTTCTTTTCTTTGAAATAAAACGACAGAGCTTCCACCTGGTTTTAAAAAAACTCCCTCCGAAAAACGATGGGTTGTCAAAAGACCACATCCAATCCACATCTGTAGAACTAGCCGCCATTTGATCTTACAGTAAAGAAAGAAAGAGCCCCCAAAACGAAGGAAGCAGGCGGTAGCAAATCAAGCAAGCAAACCAAAGTGGGCACCAGCATGTGCTTTACTCCGGGGCCCACATTGTAAGCGTCTGAGTAACAGGTCATCATGGCCAGAATAGGAAGACCAACAACCAAATGGCGAACTTTTTGCACAAGAGCCCCTACATTGGCTACAACAGTACATAATTAGGTGTCTCCAAACTGCCAAGGAGCAGAAGCTCCGCCTTGCTCATCTTATCTTGCTTATATTATTAGGTGCAAACAGGTTAGCAGCAACAGCCAACGCCGAAGAATAGACAATTGGACACCCTGCCTGTTCCTCCTCCATTCTCCCATCCTGCAAGCTCCCGTTGCTGTGTGCACCTCTGGGTTTTTAGCCGGAGGAGGGCGCAGGGGAGGCAAGGGTCCAAGCGGAATCATCGTTGGCTTCTTGGTTGTTGGCGCTGCGGTCCAAGAATCGGGATTGTCCGGTGCTGACTTTGATCCCAGAGGTGATCTTTCTTTGATCCCAGAAGTGATCTTTCTTTGTTGCTCTCCTGCTCTTTGCGGCTTGTCTGTTTTTTCCCCAAGAACTGGACTGGGATCGTCCTTGTTGCTGGTTCCTTTGGGGAGTGGAATCCTGAAATTTTTATCGGTTTATCCACCTGGATGCGAGAATCTGTTTGGTTGGTGACAAATATGGTTCGACTGGTGTATCCGCTTTTGTTTGTTGGATGTTTCTTGGTGGTGGTGAATTTTAGATGCTAAAATCTCGTCTAGAGCCCGTGAGAACCAGCCGGTGTCTGTTTCTTCATTTGATGTTCTGCGCTGTGTTCATGTTTTCTTGTCTTTTTGAACTGCGAGGTGCTAAATGGCGTCAAAAGTAGAATTCTTGTTTGTTTTCCTAATTCAGGGGATAGGCTTCTTTCATGGGGTTTCCTGAACCTTTGAAGACTCATTTCGCCGCCGGAATCTAGCCAGAACTGAATTCTGATTTATTTTTCTTGCTCAATTGGTGATCCCGGTGATCCTGCAATCTGCAGAGGATTTGATTAAGGAAAGATAAAGCTGTTGATTAGTGGATCTCTGTTTCTCTACACCTCGTTTCAGAATAACTATTTGTTTGGGTTTCCCTGCAAGTTTTAGCGCAATTTCTTTGTTCCTGAATTGTCAGGAATTGCAGAAATTCTTTCGTTTTAGATGAATGGCAATGGTAGCCTTCTGCAATCTAGAATTAGTACATTATAGGTAAATATGTTCCGGTGCATTTGGCAACATTTTGTTTAGTTTCTTTGATGGTTGCTGATCATATTAACCTAAGAAAATACAGTCTTTTTGGTCAGAAAATTAATTGTATCCGTTAGTGTTTTACAGTTCTTGTTCTGAGATGAGTAGCTGGCCTCTACCCAGTAACAGCTCCAATAGAAGCCACCTTAGAAGAAATTTAGTCCACTTGCGATTGTTCTTTAAGCTTTGGTACATACTTAAATCTTGTCAAGGTCGTTTATACGCGTATTGCCCGTCACTAATTAATATATTAGGGTGTATTAACCTGGTTTAATGAATTAATCTAATCTGAGCAATTTCGGTGCTTAACTCTGGTCAAAAGCAGTTTGTTGACCGCACTTCTTTTCTGCAACCTGGCAGGCCAAGCACGGCAGTTTACACGGCTTCTTCTGACTTCTGAGCTAGTGCTTGTTTACGCCCATTGGTCTGGTTGTTCTTTCATGGAAATAAAGCTCCACTAAACCTGTCCAGTAGGCACGTTTTGGGATCATTTACTTGTTTTCTTGCTACGTAATAGTACTACTACTGTGTGACTCTATTTCTTAGCTGGTTAGTCATGGTCACACACTAACATCTCGTCAAAATTACTTTTTTGACCTGCTTTTTCTGTGGCCGGGCCGATACCCGTACAGGACTTGTCTGGGCTTCTACCGAGCACGTATTTTGATGGCTCTTTAATCGGTGGTTACTCACCAGTAGTTACAAGCTGTAATCACCTGGCCATAATGTAGAGCGTTTTATTCTTCTTTAATGGTGAAACTTCATTTTCCTGCAATGTCTTGGCTTGGTAACTGCAAACCAAATGCAGTACCTTAAAAGTTGAGTTTTTCCTCGTATGTTTACTAGAGAGATCAAGAAACTTGCATCATCTTGTCTAAGACCAAAAAAAGTCCTCTCTTGCAAAGGAAGGGCAAGTGTGTTCTGTACTCTGACGTCTGACAGGCATATTCTCATGATACTTTGCTCAATCTCTACTCCATTCCAGGTGTATTTGTGTGAATGGAGACGACGAGAATATGATCTTTGGCAACCGCTGTTCTTGATCTCTTGACACTTGACAGAGCCACCCAACCTGCAAATTCAGTCTTCTGCAACCCAACCTGCAAATTCAGTCTTCTGCTTCCAGCAAAATGTCAGGTATAATCTGGTTTATTTATCTCACGTATGCATTTCTCTTGTCTTGGTGGTAGAAATTGTTGTTCATTCGATTACTAATTTGTCCTGTCATGCTTTGTATGAAGTGCGGCGCCGGTCAGAGAGCATGGAGGGGCTGTTCTCATTTGACGAGAGGAAAGAGCGGAGGTCAGATGTGGAGAACTCCGAGGACGAGCGGAGGAGGCTATCCATCGGGTCACTCAAGAGGAAGGCACTGAATGCATCGAGCAAGCTCACACATTCACTCAAGAAGCGGGGGAAGAGAAAGGTGGAGCATCGGGCCTCTTCCTTCACAATTGAAGATGTCAGAGATGAGGAAGATGAGCGTGCTGTCTTTACCTTCCAGCAAGAGCTTTTGAGCAGGAACTTGCTGCCTGCCAAGCATAATGATTATCACATGCTGCTGAGGTTGGTGCTGGAACAAAAGTAAATAGATTGAGAGCCACTGAAGCATAGATAGCTCTTTCTAATTTTATTTGCACTATGAGTCTAAAAGTTGAATGCTTTCATTATCTCTGTAGGTTTTTGAAGGCTAGGAAATTTGACACTGAGAAATCTATTCATATGTGGACTGAGATGCTCCAGTGGAGAAAAGAATTTGGCACGGACACAATACTAGAGGTGAGGCTAATAGTTGTTCGCCTTTTGGGTGAATTGATTAGTGCATATAACTTAATATGGTATCAGAGTTAAGAGATCTTGGGTTCAAGACTCGGCTGACATAATTAAAAAATAATTACAACCCACTTCTATTCCACGTTTTACGTCTAAGCGAGTCGACATGTGAGAGGAAATGTTGAAGTATAAGGAAGATTGCTCATCTTTCCTCATTAGCTTAGACTTTTAGGTAAACTGATTGGTGCAGAAACTCAATATGGTATCAGAGCCAAGATATCTTGAACTCTTAACTCTAATACCATATTGAGTTCTATGCATCTTCATCCAAAAGCCTAATCTCAGGAGGAAAGACGGCAATTCACTTATACTTCAACAGTATTAACGTGTGAATATTTAATTTGGACCGAACCTTCCTAAATGAAATCAAAAATATATGTTGGTTCATATATAGGTTGTTTAGTCGTAGACTCGTAGATGCCGTCTGGCATCTTAAACTTGCTCTTCTTAAGGTACAGAGTGATAAATGTTTTTGTTTGCATAATTGTATCTGCAAGCTCAGAACCATTTTTATTTGTTGTAAAAAACTATATTTATATCCACCATTTGCACCTGAATCTTGTAGGATTTCAAATTTGAAGAGCTAGACGAGGTGCTTTGCTATTATCCTCAGGGTTACCATGGAGTTGATAGGCAGGGAAGACCAGTATACATCGAGAGATTAGGGAGAGTTGAACCAAATAAGCTGATGTACATCACTTCAGTTGACCGCTACATCAAGTATCATGTGCAAGAGTTTGAGAGAGCCTTCCGGGACAGGTTTCCTGCATGTTCAATTGCAGCAAAAAGGCATATTGATTCTACAACCACTATACTAGACGTCGATGGTGTGGTATGATGATTCTTCTCATATTTGCTGGACCTTATATCTAAGTGGAGTACATTAAAAAAATATCTAAATGGAAGATAAACTTTGTCATTTTTTTTTGTTGCAAACCAAAATTAGTGTGAAAAAAGATTGCACGCTAGCAATATTCCCAGTGTTCATTGTCAATCATACTGCAGGGTCTCAAGAACTTCAGCAAAACAGCAAGGGACATGTTAACTAGAATGCAGAAGATTGACAGTGATTATTATCCTGAGGTATGCTTACTTTTGTTACTTCTCTTCATCAGTAGTCGGTGCTAGTTTGGGTAACACTTTACTTGTATGCTCAGACACTGCATCAGATGTTTGTTGTGAATGCTGGTAGTGGTTTCAAGCTACTCTGGAATTCAGTGAAAGGCTTTCTTGACCCTAAAACTGCCTCAAAAATACATGTGAGTATAAATCGTCTCTGGACTTTTTTTTTCCTGTTCTTGTCCAAATAAATACTATAGATTTTGACTATAGATTTTGATGGAGCCTCAATTGTAGGTTTTGGGAACAAAATTCCACAGCAAACTTCTTGAAGTAATAGATGCAAGGTACACTTTCCATTTAGAACTGTTTAGTATAGTTTCTTGATCATAAGCATTTTGCCCTATTACCTCGTATTGAATACACTTTCTTTCGCTTCTTACAGCCAACTTCCTGAATTTTTGGGGGGAACATGCACTTGTGCTGCTGAGGGAGGATGTCTCAAATCTAACAAAGGTCCATGGAATGATCCTAACATCATGAAGGTAAATTTTGTTGATTTGTTTGCTAGCCATGCCAGATTTTCCCCTTGAACTTTTGAAGATTGGAAACCTGATAATGCATGTTGATATAGATTTGTAATAATATGTAAAATCCCCCAGACATGTTTGTGCTGGATATACTTAAAATCTAGATTGAATATATATATATATATATATATATATATATATATATATATATATATATATATATATATATATATATATATATATATATATATATATATATATATATATATATATATATATAATCATTCAGGAATTTGTCTCTTAATGTGCTGGACAAACATATGAATTCTCTTTTCAACTTTAAGATAAATATTACCGTGTGCAGTTCATGGTGCACTTCTCCGCTAAAAATACCACTAAATTTAAATCTCCTCATCTAGTTTAATTTAAGTTTTTTTTGCAAAGAAGAATTTATGTGGCAGTTTTAGTATCATGTCTTTCATGCATGTTATACAGAAGTATACAACAGCATCCTCAATTGTAGTACTTTGGGTGGTTTCTTGTAGCTTGCGCATAACAAGGAAGCAAAATCTACAAGACATACCAGATGCTTATCTGAGATTGAGCAACGTAGGGGTTCATTTGCTAGGCTACATCTTTTGAAGGCAAGTTCTACACTTTCAACCACTTATGTTGGCATGTTGTTATTTTCTTTGATATGAAAGAAGCCTTTCTTCTGTTTCATCAGTTACATTCATCTTGGAAATTAGTAACAATTTTGTTTATTTTTTTGTTCTTACGAATGGCAGGGTAGAAGCAGTGACACATCAACAGTTGAGTCCGGATCCGATGTGGATGATCTGGGTTCTCCAATGATGAGAAGGACAGTGGAGTGTAGTCGATTAGCTCCAGTTCGTGAAGAAGTGAGCTTTTTTCCTGCCACTATTGTAGTTTAAACTTGTTTTTTTCTTTTTTTTTCCATGCAAATGCTTTCTGTGTGTATATTGAGTCTTTTCCGTTTTGCTCAGATGCAGATCAGAGCACGAGACTCTGCAGCTTATTACAGTTGCGATGATCACTTTGTTGTGGTGGACAAAACAGTCGATTATGGTAGAGGAGGATCAATGTCGGATAAAAGCGGTGCCTCAGAAGTAAGAGCTCAAGCTGCACCTTTTGGCTTTGGCAGAGCACAAAACATGCCAGGTATATTTACTTGTGGTCTTTTGGAGTTCACTTTATGTAATATAGTACATCTGCAATTTTTTGCTCTTTCCCCAGAAAACTTTGTCCACTTTCTTAATTCTTATAAACAGTCCTCTATCTATTAGTATTGAAGTGAACAGACAATGTAATTATTAAGGAGTACAGTACAAATGTTTTCTTGACTTTCCATGTAATGAGATGTTATATGTGTAAGTAGAAGAGACCTTAACAACCAGCTGAACAATAATGTAGGGTAGAGAACATTTGAATTAGGTAACCTAATGTTCTTATTAATCTATGACAGCATGATACTTATCCCTATGCATTAATGAAAGAACATGCTATTGCACTATAATTTGTGTTCTTCACCTTTGGAGCACTCTTGTTTGCATTGAGAAGTCTGTTCACGCATTTCTATTGCTGCCCTCTCTAGGTTCCTCAAGCAACAGACGTGGTACCGTAGTACCCAAAGAGATTTCAGACGATGGAAAATTCTATCATTTTTTCAGAGTACTGCTGGCTTTGGTTGTCAAAGTTTTCGCCTTCTTCCACATAGTATTCGTTCAGCAGGAGACAAGGGTCAACAACCCACTGCCTCCAGCTGAGCCCGAACCAATTTCTGATTATCATCCAGCAGTGGAGACTTTCAGTTTGGACCACATCAGTCCTGTCATGGAGCGCCTTCAGAGGCTCGAGGGTAAGGTTGATGAGCTTGGCAGCAAGCCCCCAGAGATTCCCCTAGAAAAAGAACGGTCCCTCTTGGAATCATGGGAGAGAATAAAATGTATTGAATCTGATCTGGAACGGACAAAGAAGGTAAGATTTCATTAACATTATTGTTCGTACGAGCTTATCTGTATTTCAAAATTCAGGAAATATTATAAATAAGAAAATATACTAAAATTTGCAGTCTAGCTAAATGTTACTCTCAATAGCATACATTTATATTATTAAACATGGTACATAACTACAAAAAATTTAAAATGTCGGGAAGTGGAAAGCACAGTAAGAAGGTGGAAAGCAAACATTTGCAAGACAACTTGGAACTTTTTTTATGAAAGACAGGGCAGCTAAAAGCCTTCTTTCTTATAGTATTCTTAGCTATGGCGTTCATTACTACCAACCACTGCAACAATCCTTGACGATCGTTGAGATACAGATTGTTCAATTATCATAGCCTCATAGGAAATTATCATTTATTCATTTAAATGTTGCTGAGAATCTCAATTGAAAATACGATTGTTCCACTTCCAATGATCAGGTGCTGCAAGCTACCGTGATGAAGCAACTGGAAATTGCAGAGTCAATAGAGGAAGTTATTAGGTCAAAGCTACGCGTAAGATCAACTACTTTCCTCTCTTTTCATCTTTGGACTTGGACCGGCTTGTCGTTGCATCGTCGGTCTCACCATTTTACTTTATTTGTGCAGAGACGAAGATTTTGTACATAATAAAATTCGTATGTCCTGATTAACAAAACGTGTCATCGAGGGATTGAGGCTTGACAGTACATGTGGAGGCAAAATTACACCTAAGACAAGAGTCGAAGGGTGCAGACCGTGCATTTCGCTGTTTAGATTGGCTCAAAGAATGGGTTTAGATTGGCTCAAAGAATGGGTGCTAGGCATAGCAAAAAAATCAGTTCCCCTTTCATCTTTTTTCTTGTCACTCAAGAGTGGCCTGCCTCGGGGGCGGATCCACCGGAAGGTCAGTCGGGGCTGGCCGTGGGTACCCCTAGCCGGGTAGTGTTTGATCTGGTTGTATTGCTTTGCATGCTGCTAAAGAAATGGTGTGGAGGTCTTGAGTTTTGATGAAGCAGGTATGTGAAGGGGCGTTGCTTTGTTCTCTTCCTGTCAATTTTGCATCTTCTCTCAAGAATTTGAGAAGGTGCAATTAATAGACCAGCTCACATCACTGTGCTTCAAGAATCAAAGAAGTTGCACAAGCTCATATTAGGTTCATTTTTAGTAGAGTATGAAGTTGTAAATCAAATTTTGTCTATGAAATGCCTTAGTAAGTTCAATTACGAGGGGTTAAATTATCTGTCTTTGTGAAGTGCTATGTGAATGTCACGTGAAATTACAGCTGGTAAAGTTCTGCAATGTTGTATTGTATCCCTAGAATTTATAACGTGTGACTGTTGCTAGTACTACCAGCTGAATCCTAGGCCTGGACTTACCGCTGTACCCGTGGGAGCCAAAGCGGAGAACCTGGCCGTGCATTGCCATGAGCGCAGCAATGCACATCAATATAACGTGGTGGAGCTGCTTCTTGAAGGGGTGGAAGTGGTCGATGACAGGGAGGGAGGGTGGGCTTGAAGCCATCCTGTTCAACTTTAGCTTCGGTTCCATCTAGTACTGGTCACCGGCTAGTCATATCTAGATTGTGTGGCGACCATTGTCTTCTCTTTCGAGGAGTAGGCGTCGTTGCTCTTCTTGGTAAAATACGATGTGTATCATAGCTTTTAAGATAGCTCGCTATAGTCGTAATAGCGTTTTTTTGTCTCTTACTGGCAGTGCAGCAGGCTATAGCAGACTAGCAATTTAGCATTCGATAAACCAATGAATAAGTTTCATTAGTCTTTTTAAATTTTGAACTGAATCCGCCATTGGCCCCATCAGAAGATGGTGGGGTGGATGGCAACGGCCAGGAAAGGTGGAAATGGGAAAGAATGTGGTACAGATATCAAAGCTTGAATGCCTCTTGAGAACAAGTGCGCATATAAACATGTGCATTTGTGTGTTGTTTTCCCTTAAGTGTGAGCTGTGTGATGTTGCAAACTTGTAAAAGTCATGAAAAATGCTCTGCATCAGAGATTCAGAGAGGACTAAGTGTAATCAACGAATTTCTTGCCTCAGGAAAGTTTGTAATTCTGCTTTCGCAAAGAGAGGTTACTTATCAGAGTGGAGTAACTAAATGTTTCTAACCTTCAATTTTTACTGTCCAATGAAAGTTGTGGTTCTACTTTGGCCAAAGCAAGTCAATAATAGATATTTTCCTTGGACTTGCTCAAATCTTCAGTTGCCGTCGGTATTCTGCAGTTGCCATGCCATAAATTCAGTCAGTAGATGGTACATTCCAGAGGCGACAAAAATTGGTGGATGTAACTTCATCCAGCATGAAAAAAAGCAAAGGTTGCAGTACTCTCTCACAGATTGTACGGCGAAGGAATCGGCCGTTCTGTTGTGTCCAATGGAAAGAAGGGCACAGTCCCCGCCTGTCCTTGTTAGGTTGTTTCAGACAGTCCTTGTTAGGTTGTTTCAGACAATGTGACAATCATTCAGCCTCATCCCTGACAGTGACCGACAGAAAGACATGTTGCCAATGACAGGTCGACAGACATGCATTCAGTCTCTGTCCTTCAATTGACTTTAGTATTACCATTACAACCGTAGCTTGCATCAAAAGAATTGGACTGGGAGTCGGATCCAGCTTTTTCGGCAGCCCAGGCCTGGTTGGCACTGTACGCTCTAAGTACTGTATAGATATAACACGTAGCGGGTGAAGTTAACATAACATGAATAATGGGCTCTTCTGAACCTAACTTGGTACGAGAGTGGAACGGAGGTGCAGCGGTGGAGAGCGGTGTGGTGCAGCTAGGCGTGTGGTGTGGGAGTAGTCGGGAGAGGGAGAGCAAGAACGTGGGAGTACGTATGTCACGGTTCAGAAAGGCTGGATCTGGCAGTGGTGTGGCCAGGGACCGTTAGATCCAACGGCGGCGTCGGTGCTAGAGAAGAAGTGCGTTGGGTGGCTAGGGATGGTGGTGGTGTTGTCCTTGAAGGCTGGGTCTGACTGGAACCGTGGCCTAGGACAACAGAATCCGGCGATGAGGGCAAGATGTGTTGGCACTGGCGTCGGAAAAGAAGCCGATAGGGCGGCCGGGAATGGCGTTTGTCATGGTCTCATCCGGCACCCCACCTCCATCCACAACACCCTCGCACTCATCGCTACCACGACAGCTCGAGTAAGGAGAGACAGAGATGAGAGTGAGGATTGAGAAGAGAGTGACGAGTGACGAGAGTGAGAGAGAGACACAGTGGGGTGCCCTGAGCCAAGGGGTAGCATCAGCACTCAGTAGTCAGCACGGCTCAGGCAACGGTTGCCTAACTTGCCTAGGCTGTCTGGCAGTTAGCATGGCACCAAACTACCAATGATAAGACGGAGTAGAGGCCAGAGAAGCAACGGGCAGGGATGGAGAGAGGCTACGATCGGGAACTAGTGACAAGATGGAATAGAGGAAGAAGGCAGAGCAGTGGTGGAGGTTGAGAGACAACGGGCAGATGCAATGTTCTCGTTCTCTATGGCTCTAAAACCCATATGCTCTACTCATTTCTTCACCACCGAAGCACCAAAATTCTTCTCTTTTTGCTCTGCTCAGTAGTCTCAATAATCTGTACAATAGAAAACTCAGTGGCACCTAACAGTATGCTACCAAGGAGTGGCAGTGGTGGGAGTGTCCAACTCGGTAGCGGTATGCTATCGAGGAGTCGTAGCACTAACATTGTGGATGATGGGCGCCATACTGGAATCACAGTACTTGGAGTAAGGAAATTTGAGATGGCCAAATGGTAGAGATCGCAACTTGTAATTATTGCAAAGCTCAATTAACTGCTCATACAAGTGGAGAAACAGGGCACCTAAACCTGCACTACAAAGCATGATTAAACAAGATGGGGCGCACAGGCGAGGGGGAGGAGTACAGACGGAGCAAAACTTTGAGGCCGATGGCTGTGTGAGTACTTGGATATACCACCCTCTTTCTACTCGTGAGAAAATTGCTAAATATATTATTTCCAAAGATCAACTAATTAGAATGAGCGGTATGCTATTGAGGAGTCGTAACACATGCGTCAAGGGTTGGGAATTGGCTAAAGAGCGATAACAACATCAGCTGGAGTATCCCGAGATCGTATAGGCATACACTGACCTAGAAAGCATAAACAACCTCAACATTGGAGAGTAGTTAGTATATATACACATGTTGTTCCTATACTCTTTTCCTTACTTAGAGAATCCCACTCTGTGCGTAAGGTTTTTTACTAGGCAGCAACACTATATTTGTAAAATATCAAGAAAATTTCACATTTTCCTAAAAGGGTGGTGCGTTGGTGCGCACCCCTTTGTGTCTGCGTAGTCCCCGGCTGACCAACTTATTGCATTTTGTGCAGTGGCTCGGCTAGAAGATGCAGAGTGCGCAGTTGCGACGCTCCTGTGCCCGTACACGCTCAAGGAGCACAAGCTGCGCGAGGCTGCGACCAAGACGGCGAAGCAGGGGCGGATAAACCGCATGTGCGAGGTTCTGCGCATTGCTGTGCCCGAGCGCGCGGTGCCGGCGGAGACTTTCGCAGGGGCTTCGAGCCGTCGTGGTGGCGGTAGCCAAGCGGGGGCCTGCTCCGAGGTTGCCACCGGTGGGACAGGACGTGCGGCCGGTGATGGGTCCGGCCGGACCAGCTCGGGAGGGGGCGTCGCCCCGAGCCCGTTGGCGGCATCCTCCGCCGGCGCTGTTGAGCCCGTGAGTACGCCCCTCGTTGTGCCGGAACCTGCCAACCCGGGGGAGGACGCCACTCCTGGCGGCACTTTGCCACCCACGGCGGCCGCCGAGGACGCGCCCGGGGCGGTAGTGACCGAAGGCGCGACAGGAGCTACAGCTGCTAACGTCGCGGAAGAATCGCCTGTGGAGCCACAGGCGAAACGTCCGCGAGTCCGGCCTCCTTCGCCTTCGAGGGGTCGGTATGGTGTTACCGGCCCTGTGCTTGGAGTTGCGGCACCCGACGCGGCCGACGCGGCCGAAGGGTCTTCTCGACTGCCCACCGAGGTACTCGCCTCCCCACTGGCGGTGGAACAAGCACCCCCTCCTGTCGCGGCGGGGGGTGCAGAAGGTAGGCGCAGTTCCCTTTCCTCGCACGACTTCGCGAAACTCTCCCCGATTTGCTCGCTCATTCCGTCGACATCAGGCGAGACGAAGTCTCCCGGACGCGGTGAAGGATCGGGCAACGGGGGTGTGCGCGACGTGCCGGACCCTGTACAGGGTGTCTTGCAGGCGGCTGCCGCCGTCGACGTGGCTGAAGCCTCCGCAACCCCTGACATGACGGGGGCGGGGTTTGTCCTCTCCGACTTCCTCCCGCGCCTGGAGACGCTTCGCGCTTTTAATGAAGCCGCAGAGCGCGCCCGCGGCGGCTTTGACCAACAGATGTTGTCGTCGTGCGAGGGAGACCTCCTGGCGCTCGCACTGTGGGCCTCGGAGATAAGGGTAAGTATGTGCGCTCGCGGTTGCTAGAGTACTGTCGGGCACCTGCTGACTTTTTCTGCTATTTCCAGACACTTGTCCTTGGCCACGCGCTAGATGAGGCCCGCATTTGGGAGCGGAGAGCCCTGGAGGTCGATCTTCGTGCTGCGGATGACGCCCACGCCACGAAGGACGAACAGCTTCACGTGCTGGAGGGCGCCCTGGCAGCCGCGCAACAGGAGATCGAGGAGGTTCGGCGCGTCGCAGCGGAGGAACGTACCTCCTTTTTGCAGGAGATCGCCATTCTGGAGGAGGAGAAGGCCCAGCAGGTGGAGTCTCTTGCGGAGAAGGACGACGCCTTGGACAATGCGTCCATGTCGGCGTGGAGGGCAATGGAGTCTCTGAACCAGGCCCTCTGGGACCTGTGTGTCGACGTGCCGGACGCTACCCACGGGCCGGAGGACTTGGTGGAGACGCTCGGGCTGGTCGAGGAAGGTGCCGTCGTTGCTCTCCGCAGCGCGAAGACCTTCGGCGAGCATTGCAGCTTCCTCGGTGCGTGCCTCGCCCTTGCCATGCTTCACACTCATGGGTGCAGACATGTCCACGAGCTGGCGAACCCTCAGCTGGATCTTCCTGCCCGGTCGGAGGCGATGTCGGACGCTATCCACTTCATCAATCCTGGCCTCCGAAACTTCCACCGACGGATCTGGGGCTATGTCGGCGAGGACGCGGCCAGGGTCGCAGTGCAGCACACGCTACACGGGGGCGCGGACCTCCTCCACTAGCTCGAAGGGGTTCCCCGGCGTCACAAGACTCACAACGGTGGCACGGGCCCATCGGGACCACACGAAGGATGAGCGGTTGGTTAGGGGAGCGGTGTACTATGCGCTCCTGCTTGTGGTCATGTAACCCCAGCATTTTTTGTGGAAAACCGAAGTAGCACCCGTTCTTAATATTTGTATGCTGTTTTTATACTTCGAGTACGCACAGGAGCAATGCTTGTGCGTGCGCGGGATTCGCGTCTTGTTTATACTCCGGAGTGTGCGCGCAAGGGCGCCCCCCGCTGCGTCTCGACGCGCAGGGGTGATCCTCTACACATTGCGGCCAGGCAATACTATTTTTGGAAATAGCGAGCTTTATTGAACTCCCGTTTGCGCGGGCGAGCATCGTACAAGGAGGGCTGATGCCATTATAACCTTCGTCCTGCTTCTAGGCGTAATATCGCCGCAACTTGTCCGCGTTCCATGTGTGGCGGAGAGTTTGTCCCTCAAGTGTGGCGAGGCGGTACGCTCCCTTCTGTAATGCTTCAGCCACGATGTATGGACCTTCCCACTTGGACTCCAGTTTGCCAACGGTCTCCGCGTGGAGTGCCGTTCTGAGGACGAGATCCCCAGCCTTGAACCCTCACGGATATACGGACCGGTCTCGAGTACGTACTGTCTGCCGCGCGTACTTTTTGACATGTTGGGCTGCGCTCGCTCGCGCCCCATCGAGGAGGTCCAAGGACACGCGACGCTCTTCGTCGGGCGCTTGGACGAGGACCCTTCGCGATCCAGCCTTGATTTCTTCAGGCGTCACCGCCTCATCACCAAAAAGGAGCTTGAAGGGCGTGAACCCCGTCGGGCGTGTTACCATTGTGCGAAGGGACCAGAGGACGCTGTGAAGCTCGCTCGGCCACCTGCCCTTCGGCAGCCCGACTAGGCGTTTTTTGATGGCGATAGAGAGGCGCCGTTCGCCCTTTCGACTGCTCTGTTGGACTGGGGGTGCCCAACCGAGGCGAACCGAAGCGTGATGCCCATGTCGCCACAGAACTCCTTGAATGGGGTGGCATCAAACTGCAGGTCGTTGTCGACGGTGAGTTCCCTGGGCACGCCGAAGCGACATATGATGTTCTGCCAGAGGAAACGCTGCATGGCCGCCGAGGTTATCTTGGCTAGGGCTACCGCCTCGGGCCACCTGGAAAAGTATTCCAGTGCGACTACCACGAACCGCAGGTCCCCTGGGGCTCGGGGGAGTGGTCCCACTATGTCGACGCCCCAGCGTGCCAACGGCCACACCGGGGGAATAGGGTTGAGGTTCGTCGGGGGCCCGCGGATGATGCATCCCATCCACTGGCACCCCTGGCACCGAAGCACGAGGTCCTGGGCGTCAGTGATGGCAGTCGGCCAGTAAAAACCTTGCCTGAATGCCTTGCCGACCAATGACCTCGGCGCGAGGTGAGACCCGCATGCCCCCGCGTGGATCTACGCGAGGAGCTTGTTCCCTTCTTCGTGGGAGAGGCAGCGCAGGAGCGGTGCGCAGACTCCCTGTTTGTAGAGCGTCCCTTCAAACACCTGGAAGGATCTGGCACGGTGTTGCAGACGCCGGAGCTCGGCGTGGTCCTCTGGCTCGGCGATGCCCTGCAGGAAATTGAAGATAGGCTCTCACCAGTCGCCCTGCTGGACGACGTGGTGAACGAGAGCCGCGTCCTGGTTGTCCTGCATGATGGCCGCCTGCGGCAACACTTCGTAAAATGCCCCATCAGGGGGTGGCAGCTGCTGGCTGGTCGCCTTCGCGAGAGCGTCGGCCTGCTCATTTTCCGCGCGAGGGATGGCCTTGACCGTGACGCCCAAGAAATTCCTTTCCCTCGCTCTTACAGCCGCGAGGTATTTAGCCAGCTCAGGGTCCTTGGCTTGATATGACTTGTCTACGTGGCCTGCCACCAAACGCGAGTCCGTGCGAACGAGCACTCGCCGCGCACCGATTGCCTTGAGCTTGGTCAGGCCGAAGAGCAGCGCTTCATACTCAGCTGTGTTGTTGGTGGCCGAAAACACGAGGCGCGCCGAGTACAATAGGCGCTGCCCCTCGGGCGTGACAATTACCGCGCCTACACCCGCGCCCGCGACGCCGTAAGCCCCATCTATGGTGAGGGTCCAGACCGGGTCGTCGTGCTTCTGAGCGGGCTGAGCCGGCGGAGTCCATTCTGCGAGGAAGTCAGCGAGGACTTGAGATTTGATTGCCATCCGCGAGGCGTATGTCAGGGAGAACGGGGTGAGCTCGGCAGCCCACTTGCCGATGCGCCCCGTGGATTCCTTATTGTGTAACATCTCCGCCAGGGGGAACGAAGAAGGCACTGTGATCGGGTGGGCCAAAAAATAATGTCAGAGCTTCCTGGAGGCCATGACCAACACATAAGCAAGCTTTTCGAGCTCCGTATATCTCGTCTTGGCGCCTTGGAGGGCTTCGGAGATGAAGTATACGGGCCGCTGTACGGCGCCTTCCTCTAGGACGAGGACGGCACTGACCGCTGTAACCGACGTGGCCAGGTAAAGCAAGAGGGGAGCCTCTGGTGCTGGGGCGACCAGAGTGGGGAGGCTCGCCAGGTGTTTCTTGAGCTCGTTGAAGGCCTCCGCACAGTCGCTGTCCCACCAAAATCCGTCGCACCCGCGGAGTGTCTTAAAGAATGGTAGACCCCGCTCCGCTGCCTTAGATAGGAAGCGGCTTAGGGCTGCCATGCGGCCCGCCAGCCTCTGGACCTCCCTCGCCGTCTTGGGCGGCTCCATACCCAGGATGGCCTCAACTTTATCGGGATTCGCCTGGATGCCCTGTCCGGATACGAGGAAGCCAAGTAATTTGCCCGTCTGGACGCCGAAGACGCATTTGTGGAGGTTGAGCTTGATGACGGCCTTCCTGAGGTTGTCGAAGGTCTCCTCGAGATCCTGGCCGTGCAGAGTGAGCTGCCGGGTTTTGACTACCACGTCATCGACGTAGGCTTCCACGTTCGTCCCGAGTTGGGCGGCGAGGGCAAGTGCGATGAGGCGGGTAAAGGTAGCGCCTGCGTTCTTCAAACCGAAGGGCATCCTGATGAAGCAGAAGGTCCCGATCGGTGTGATGAAACTGGTCTTGTCCTCGTCGTCTTCGGCCATGTATACCTGATGGTAGCCAGAGTAAGCGTCCAGGAAACTCATTAGCTCGCACCCGGCGGTAGCGTCGACCAGTTGGTCGATGCGTGGCAAGGGGTGTCCTTTGGGCACACCTTGTTGAGCGCCGTGAAGTCGATGCACATACGCCAGGCCCCGCTGGCCTTTTTGACCAATAAGGGATTGGCGAGCAACTCTGGGTGATGGACCTCGCGAATGACCCCAGCCCGGAGGAGCTTCGCCACCTCCACCTTGGCCGCCTGCTGCCGATCCATGGACATACGGCGAAGCTTCTGCTTGACTGGCTTGGCGTCAGGGCGGACTGCCAAGCGATGCTCGATCACTGCACGGTCTACGCCCTTAATGTCCTCCGGCGACCATGCAAAAATGTTGGCGTTGTTCTGAAGCACTCGGAGTAGGTCTCGCTCGACCTCCGCAGGGAGCCCCTCGCCAATTGACACAAACTGCCCTTCCGCCTGGAGTGGCACCTTTTTGACTTCACCTTCGGGCGGAGGCTTAGGCGTCCATCCCAGAGCGGAGGGCGTGTCGCCGAGCATGTCTGGGAGGACGTGCACCGGGCGTTGCAAGTCCCAGCTGCTGGCTTCGACGCGTCTGGCGAGGTCCTGGTCGCCGAAGACAGTGATCTCACCCTCTGGGCCTGGGAGCTTTATACATAAGAAGGTGTGGTGTGGGATCGCCTCGAGGGAGTTGATGGCGGGCCGTCCCAATATGACGTTGTAAGGGTGCGGGGGTGTCTACGACGTCGAAGATGACGTGCGCGCTTCGGGCGTTTCCCCCCTGGCGGAATGTAAATGGAAGGGACACATGTCCTATGGCCTCCAGCGGTTGGCCTCCGAAGCCTTGAAGCGGAGCTCCTGGCTTCTCTAAGTGGCTTCGGGGGATTCCCATACGGGCGAGGGCCCCCGCGAACAGAATGTTCGCAGAGCTCCCCCCGTCGACAAGGATGCGCCTGACGTCATGGCCTGCGATGTGGGCTTGAATGACTAAAGGGTCTTGGTGAGGGAACTCCACACCCCTGGCGTCATCCAGGGTAAAGGTGATGTTGCGGGGCGGCACCCACGGCTGTGACCGCTCCAAGGGGGCCCCTGATAAGGAGCCTCCGGTAATGACGCTGATGGTGCGGTGCCGCACGTCTTCTTTGGCGGAGGCTCGCAGGGGGTCACCTCTTGGCTGCCGCTCATGGACTTCGGCAAGGGGCCTGGGAGGTGAGGCCTGAGATTCGGCCATCACCCGTCGCAGTTCCATGACCGCGGTGCACGCCTTCGTAGAGTGATCGCCGTAACCATGCACCTTGCACCACTTGCCGTAATCCCGAAGCTCTTGCTCCGCTCGGGGCCGCTCGTCCTGACCGGGTCCGCCTTCACATCCCCGGCCCTCTTTCCACGATATGGGGGCAGGCTCTCGAAGGGCGTTTTCGATGCCGAGGACATGGCGGGCTTTTTGTGGTCTGTGCTGGTGACGCCGGGGCTTGCGCCTGCTCCTTGATGAACCTTCCTGCTCCCCGGGGCCGTCGCCTCTGGGAGTGTCCTCCCGGGGTTGTCGACTGCGGCCCTGCTTCGGGGAATCATCGCCCGCCTCCTCCTCGCATGGCAAGCGTTTCGCTTGGGCGAGGTCGGGGGCAGGGGTGTTGCGTCTCCATGCATCCTCCTCAGCCCGCGCATACCCCTCCATTTTGTCGAAGAGCTTGGCGACTGTCTTGATAGGCTTGCGCGCGTTGTACTCGGCCAGGGGGCCCGGGCGGAGGCCCTGTATGGCCGCGTTGATGACGGTTGTCTTGTTAACGTCCTTGACCTGGCATCGCACCTTCGCGAGGCATTTAAAATAGTCCCGGAGCCTCTCCGAAGGTTTCTGCTTCACGGCGAAGAGTTGGTCCGCGTCGACTTGCTCAGCATAGTTCCCTTGAAAGTTGTTGTGAAGGCAGTCGCGAATCTGCTCCCACGCGTGGATGGAGTTTGGCTTTATGGTGAAAAACCAGGAAAGCGCCACTCCTTGCAACGTGAGGGGGAGTCCCTTCGCCTTTGTGGTGTCGTCCCCACCCGCGGCTTAGATTGCGGTTTCATAGACACGCACGAACTCGCGGGGGTCCGAATTGCCTTTATATGGCTTGATGACATTGGGGAATTTGAAGTCTTCGGGCCACGCCGCCTGCTGTAATCCTGCCGAAAGCGGGGACCCTGGATCGACGCATCGCAGCGGCACGCGGCTGGATGTGGGGGCGTCGCGGCTGTCTGCCCTTTCCGGCGTGGGCTCTGGAGCGACCACTGGCACGGCCTGCTGGCTCCGAGCCTCTTGTATGTCTCGGACGGCCCCGCGAAGATCCCCTAGCTCCTGCTGGAATGCTTTGAGGGCCGCCAACAGGGCGCTTTCCACCGCCGGCGCGGGCGGGGCCGCCGGCGCGCCCGGCGGACGGGTCGGCACGGGTACGATCGCCTCGCGAGCTCCCGAGCTGCCGATCGCTCCGTTGTGGCTACCTCCAACCGCCCGGTCCGCGCTACCGCCGAGCGTTGCGGCGAGGGCGGCGAGGTTGGTCGCTGTCGCGTCGGCGGGGTCGGTCGTCGCAGCGCCGATGACAGGGTTGGTCGTCGCAGCGCCAGTGGCGGGGTCGGTCGTCGCAGCGCCGATGTCGTCGACTGCCGCGCCCGCGCCGCCACTCGCGCCCGCAACAGCCGACGCCGAAGCCCTGGTACCCATGCGACGCTCCGACCCAGCCGCCTTCTTTCCCCTCGTCGCCGTCGTCGAAGCTTTTTTCGGTGCCATCCTCCTTCGGATTTCAGGATTGCTCCTGTCCTCCCCGCGGACGGCGCCAACTGTTGTGGTTACAGACCAAACAGAGAGAGAGGTGGTAGTGGAGAGTTGGGAGAAAGTGATGAGTCCTGGCCTCCCCCCAGCTTCCCCTTGGTATATATATTCATACGGGCTGTGCTTTTACAATTGTGCCCTTACATCGGTACCTCCCTGTCAGGGGTATTTAAGCCATTACATGTGTCTCATTTTGGGCTCTATGGCCACCTAACAGGCCTGCTGGGTTTAGGTGGGGGCCACCCCTACAACAAGACTGCTAGCCCATCTAGAGTTAAAATTTGCTTCACTTTTAGGTTTTGACTTTTCGTTGTGATATCTCATTGTGCTCTTTATAATTGGTTTGGTCATTGTTGAGATGCCTGTCATTGATATAAATTGCTTAATCATATTGAAAACTTGTTTTGACATTGCTATATGATATATGGCTTTATATGATCTAGATAGCTCTACTCAAAAATATGACTTGGTTGTGTTATTAAACCAATGCAACGTGACTTGATAATCTACAAAGCTTCTCGATTTTTATTATCATTGCTCTTTCTTATAATTATTCCTTCTTTGAATTTTCTTGATGATTACATTGCCAAAGGGGGAGAGATTTGGTGTGCTTTGCGAGAAATTAAAGAGTTTTTGGAGAAATTAAAATTACTTCTCTTGTGTTGAGGGGGAGAGTTTGAAAGTTTGGCTTCAATTCTTCACTTAGATTTGTTGGAAGTCATGTTAATTTAATATGTTGTCAATGTATTCATCAAGGGGGAGATTGTTAGACCATGTGGCCTGGTCTAGGTTATTTTAGATGATGAATAATTGACAACGTTGGTTATGGTATTACTTATGGTATGTTGCATCTTTATATGCTTGTGATAGCATGGTGATATGTAATGTTGCATGATACACTCATGTGAGGTATTGTGCGGACTGACTTGAGTCAAGTCGTGGACTTGTGCTCGTACGCGGTTGCGTGTTTATTCATGTGCAGGTGTTGCTTGAGGCGGAACATGGTCGATGACGGGACTGAAACTAGGTTCGGGTTGAACTGAGGTTTCGGGACTAAGTTCAGGGAGGAACTGAGGTCCTATCGGTCAAGGATGTCATGCGGGATGTTCAGGCTAGAGAACAATGCGCATGGAGATGATGCGTGGAGAAGATACAGGAGGTGCGGTCCTGGAGGCTTCGACGCGTGGAAGGCTGAAAAAATCGGAAGCGTAAAAAGAATTAAAAAACTCATGTTATGAAGGGTTTTGAGTCCCTTGAAAAGTAGTGGGCCAAAAAGCCTGGTTGAGGCAAAAAGGCCTAGGATGAGTTGTATTAGGGTTGATGTCGTATTGGAGTCGGTTGAGAAGAGGACTAGATAACTGGAGAGATAGCGGTGGCTGTTTAGGTCTGGTGATCGAGCAAACAGAAAAGGGGGTCGCTTGTATACTTGATGCGATTGTGATTGAAAAAATAGTGCATGTTGCCTGACGGAAACGTGCTTTTGGATTGAAGATTCATTGCATGCATTGGCGGATGGATAATCTTGTGAAGGCGTGACTCGTATTGAGCGGCAGACAAGGTTTGCTTTCGTTGGCGAGATTTGGAGCGGCAACCAAGATTTCTTTTTCGTTGGCAAGTCATCGTGCGGTGGCGTATCAAGAGAAAGGCGTGAGGCGGCCGTGTCGTTTTCGTGGAGCAGCAAAGAAGTTGTGAGTGGCAGCCACGTCGTGGTGACGGGAAGATGCAAGCAGCAGCTGCGTTGTGCAAGTAGAAAAAAAAGGAGAGCGTGGCGTGGTGTTTTGAGCAGGAAACACAAACAAGGTGATTGGCAGGGCTTTCGAGATCTGATAGATAATGAAGTGGTGTTTCCAGACATCACAAGTCTCCATTAATTAGTCAAGGTAATTAGTCAAGGCAATTATGTAAGGTTAATTGAGTTTTGTTTTTTATACTTACGGATTTTGTTTATTCGCTTAATTAGGGTTTAATCAATTCTCGTCACTATCTGCATCAGCGATCTTGTTTATTTTATATCTCGAGTTCTAGATCTTTGTTTGATGTAATTCCAGTTGGATTAGTTTAATAATTTTGTCTAGTTTTTACTGTCAAAATTTGAGGTCAATCGGAGTTACGGTTTTTTATCGGGATCAGTTTTAGTGAGAGTACATTATTCTGTCCAGAATTTTTAAACGTGGCTTAAATAGGTTTTGTGTTTAGGGGAGAGTCTTAAAATTTATTTTTAGCTTCCGCAATCATTCACCCCCTCTGGTTGCCTATCTTAGTGTGAATCCATCCTACAAGTGGTATCAGAGTAGGTTTATTTTTCTAATTGATCTTAACCGGTGATTAGGAAACATGTCGACGGATAGGTATTCTACAAAACCTTGTGTTTTCGATGGTGTTGATTTTCAGTATTGGAAAGCGAAGATGGAGGCATATATTCAAGCTCAAGGCTTTGCAATATGGGAGAAGGTCTACAAGCCTTATCAAGTGCCCGAGAATGATGCTGTGACAGCAGCAAATATAGCACAAGTGGAGGCAAATAGCATGGCAAGGAACTTGATAATTCAAGGACTAGGAAGGAGTGATTTTGATTGTGTTGTGCATCTTAAATCGGCATATGAGGTATGGAAAGCACTATGTGATTATCATGAGGGTTCATCTACTATTAAATAGGTACGTCAAGATATGTACAAAAAGGATTACATGCGTTTTGAGATGAAACCTGGTGAATCAATAGATGATCTTTTTGCCCGCTTTAATAAAATTCTTAGTAACCTACGTGCTGTTAATATTACTTATACTGATGCTGAAAATGCACGTCAAATACTTGGAGCATTAGATATGTCTATATGGGAGATGAAAGTTACATCCATTAGAGAATCTACTGTCATGAGTACACTTACATTAGATGTACTTTATTCTAAATTGAAAACTCATGAATTAGATGTTTTTGCTAGAAAATATAATGGTAATAGATCAATTGCTTTAGCTTCACAATCTAGCAAGTCTAATTGTGATAATTTTTCTACTAGCTATGTTTTGTCTTCTTTGTCTTCACTAACCGATGAACAGCTAGAGCAACTTCCGAAAGATGATTTGGCACTCCTCTCTACACGCTTCACAAGAGCTTTGCAGAATGTGAGATCAAGAAAGAGAGGAAATTTTGGTCCTCAAAGGTGCTATGAGTGTGGTGATCTCAATCATATTCGTCTCAAATGTCCAAAGTTTCTAAGAAGATTTGCAAGGGAAGAGAATGAGAAGAAAGAAGAGATGGAGAAAGAAAAAAGAAAGAATAAAAAGAAGGGCTATATGAATCGCAAGGTGGTGCATCGTGTTCTTGCCGCTCTTGGGCAAATTAATTTGAGTGATGTGGACACGGACAGCGAGGATGATACTCCCAAAGGCAAGAAAGATTTAACTGGATTGTGTCTAATGGCAAGTAACAAAAGCTCCACCGACAATGATGATCTTGACAGCGACAACTACAATGAGGTAGAACCTTCTTATGATGATTTAGCTAAAGCTGTTGCTAAACTTGGTACTTTGCTAGAAAAGAAAGATAAAAAGATTAAGAAATACGATACTTTGATTGAATCTCTAAATTCTGAAATTGCAAGACTTAGAATTTTAATTCCTGATGATGAATCTTGTGAGTCTTGTCAAATTTTATATTCTGAGTTAGAGAATGCTAGGTCTCTTAATGCTTTAAACATGGATCAACTTAGAGATGTAACTACTAAATTTGATGAATTAAGATTAGCACATGACTCTTGTGATGAAAAATTGAAATGTGCTAATGATCAAATTGGAAAGCTTAAGTTTAGTTCTTCTTCATGTTTAGAATCAAGTATTTCAAATGTTCATTCTAAAACTTGTTCTAAATGTGAATTATTAGAAGCTAGACTTAACTCATCTCAGGAAACAATTCAACGGACGCTTTATCATGAGATATCTTCTTGCTCAAATTGTCCTGAGCTTAACACTGAAATAGAAGTTTTGACTAGACAACTTAATGATTTTGTTGAAAAAGAAAGATTGGCTCAGTCTAGTGCTTCTAAAAATCTTGTGAATGAATCTAATAAATGCACAACTTGTTCCACTCTAGCTAAAGAGAATGAGTACCTGACAGACACTTTAGAGAGATTTTCTTTTGGCAAGAAAAATTTAAATATAATTCTAGACAAGTCAAAAACAAGTGCGAAAAATCATGGTCTAGGATTTAATTCTGTTAAGCATGCCAAGAATAATCCTCCTAAGGTTATTAAGTCTCTTGAACCTGGAAAAATTGAAGTGAAACTTGAACCAAATCAAACTGTGTTTAAATCTGCTGGTTTTGTGCAAAGTTCATCAAATAATAATGTAGGTGCTAGCTCATCATCTCAAAAGAATTCTAGTTATGTTAAATTTCATTGCACCTACTGTGGAAGAGATGGACACTTGAATGAATTTTGCTTTAGACGTGCCAAGAAAGAGAGAAAGGAAAGATTGAATGCTTTAAGACAAAAACGTGCAACCTTTTTCATTCCTAGATCTCATGCAAAATCTAAGTTTTTAGAGAACTTTTATGATAGCTTTAAATCTGGTTCACGTGCTGATTTTGGATGTAATTCAAACAATTCACGTTCTTTTCGGCATTCTGATTATTCACATTCACGTGACTTTGGTTCTAGTTTTGTTTCTCCTATTCATCGTGTGTCTCAGTACTGGATTCCTAAATCTTATTTCACTAACCCCAATACTGTGAGACCGATGTTTCCTGTGATGTAAGAACAACTGACAAGAGTGGAGAATATGAGCTAGATTGGGTTCCAGTCTTTTACATCATTGCTTGATTGGAACACTTGATGATTCTTCACTCTCTTTGATGGCTTCCAAGAGATTTCATTTTTTAAGAGACCGTGTGGAAAAGGTGATGTTGTCTTACATCTTGTTAAATTCTCAAGTTGCTGATTTGCACATAAAATCGCTTGATACTTCTCGTTTTCCTCATTTGCAATGTGAGTTGGGCGTATTACATCTTATGGGATTATTCTGAGGGGGAGCTTGTTGTTTAAAAATTTCGAAAGATTTGTTTATTATCCTTGTCAAGTAATTCATCAAATCCAAGTCATTGAAACCAATTGAGTAGTAGAGCTCTTTTTATCATATATATCCATATGCTATGTAGCTTTGATCACGACTTGTTAAAATTAAATTGCTACATTTGAAATAAAAGCATGGCATGGCGGAATATTTTGACTAGATTGATTATATTTATTACTTTGCGGTATCCATCAAAAAGGATGAGCTCGATTGTGAGTCTTATTTTAACTCTTGGCTATGAGACTCGTATGTTTCATGTTACAATTTTTATGATCACTCAATTTGGCATGTTATTGTTAAAAAAAGTGTATATAAGAAAGAGAGAATTGAAAAGATGTATGCTTCAAACATGCCATGGTGAACAAAAAAAAGGGCACAAAAGTGCGCAAAATGAAAAGAAGAATGCTTCAAGCATGCCACCATCACAAAAAAATATATGTCATTATGAAAAAGAAGTATGCTACAAGCATGCCACATGCCTAAGAATTGAGTGTAAAACAATAAGTTGTTACATGAGACTTGTTGTGGTTACAGACCAAACAGACAGAGAGGTGGTAGTGGAGAGTTGGGAGAAAGTGATGAGTCCTGGCCTCCCCCCAGCTTCCCCTTGGTATATATATTCATACGGGCTGTGCTTTTACAATTGTGCCCTTACATCGGTACCTCCCTGTCAGGGGTATTTAAGCCATTACATGTGTCTCATTTTGGGCTCTATGGCCACCTAACAGGCCTGCTGGGTTTAGGTGGGGGCCACCCCTACAACAGGAGCCTCTCATGCTGAAGGGCTTCACAGGGCCGAAGCCATGTTGCCGAGTCCTTTGGCCCCCTCCGTCCCTGCGGCCTGTGAACTTCTCCGAACTTGCGGAGGCTTAGTGCGCAGCAGGTCCCGGGGCCTGAGGTCATAGTCGAAGCCGATGCCTGGCAGCGGAGCTGGCGCCTAGTCTTAGTAGACGCGCGCGCGCTCCGTCCCCTACCCCTCGAACGGGTGGCAGCGGAGTTGGCGCCTAGCCGAAGTAGACACGCGCGCGCTCTGTCCCCTACCCCTCGAATGGGTGGCAGCGGAGCTGGCGCCTAGCCGAAGTAGACGCACGCGCGCTCCGTCTCCTACCCCTCAAACAGGTGGCAGCGGAGCTGGCGCCTAGCCGAAGTAGACGCGCGCGCACTCCGTCCTCTACCCCTCGAACGGGTGGTTGCGGAGCTGGCGCCTAGCCGAAGTAGACGCGCGCGCTCTCCGTCTCCTACCCCTCGAGCGGGTGGCTGCGGAGCTGGCGCCTAGCCGAAGTAGACGCGCGCGCGCTCCGTCCCCTACCCTTCGAGCGGGTGGCAGCGGAGCTGGCACTGAGCCAAAGTAGACGCGCGCGCGCTCCGTCCCCTACCCTTCGAGCGGGTGGTAGTGGAGCTGGCGCCTAGCCGAAGTAGACGCGCGCGCGCTCCGTCCCCTACCCTTCGAGCGGGTGGCAGCGGATCCGCTGCCACCTAGCCGAAGTAGACGCGCGCGCTCCGTCCCCTACCCCTCGAACGGGTGGCAGCGGAGCTAGCACCTAGCCGAAGTAGACGCGCGCGCTCCGTCCCCTACCCCTCGAACGGGTGGCAGCGGAGCTGGCGCCTAGCCGAAGTAGACGCGCGCGCTCTCCGTCCCCTACCCCTCGAACGGGTGGCAGTGGAGCTGGCACCTAGCCGAAGTAGACGCGCGTGCGTTCCGTCCAGGTCAGATTTCTTGGCTCCGAGGTCGGTGTTTGGGACCGAGTCGGAGTCGCGGCTGACGCTGCAGTGAGAATGGGCCTTGCGTCGCGGATGTCGCTACACTTTGGGACCGTTGTGCCCCGCGGTCTGGTAGTGCGCTTTTAAGGGCGCTATTCCCTGCGCCGACCAACTTGGAGAGGTGGGAATCCGGCTGGACGCGGCGGTGGTTTTATTACGTCGTGACTAGCACGAGTGGCCTGCTATGCCGAGGTGGGCCAATCTCGTTCAACAGCTCGCCAAGTGTGAAGCCGGAGGCTGATGACGCACGGAGGCTATGGAGGCTTGCTGGCGTTGCACGCCGGCTAAGTATACGCGACTTGGCTGAAGAGTTTACGATGTACAGGGTGGCGCCACTCGCCGCCCGGTGGAAGTACGGGCGACGGGGCGACGACCGAGAGGACGGGGTGCGTCCGTCATTGTCTTGCCTGCTTCCGCCCTCCGCTCCTTGTAAGTCACGCAGTGCGTTGGTGCGCACCCCTTTGTGTCTGCGTAGTCCCCGGCTGACCAACTTGTTGCCTTTCATGCAGTGGCTCGGCTAGAAGATGCAGAGCGCGTAGTTGCGACGTTCCTAGGCCCGTACACGCTCAAGGAGCACAAGCTGCGCGAGGCTGCGACCAAGACGGCGAAGCAGGGGTGGATAAACCGCACGTGCGAGGTTCTGCGCATTGCTGTGCCCGAGTGCGCGGTGCCGGCGGAGACTCCCGCAGGGGCTTCGAGCCGTCGTGGTGGCGGTAGCCAAGCGGGGGCCTGCTCCGAGGTTGCCGCTGGTGGGACAGGACGTGCGGCCGGACCAGCTCAGGAGGGCGCGTCGCCCTGAGCCCGTTGGCGGCATCCTCCACCGGCGCTGTTGAGCCCGCAAGTACGCCCCTCGTTGTGCCGAAACCTACCAACCCGGGGGAGGACGCCACTCTTGGCGGCACTTTGCCACCCACGGCGGCCGCCGAGGACGCGCCTGGGGCGGTAGTGACAGGAGCTACAGCTGCTAACGTCGCGGAAGAATCGCCTGTGGAGCCACAGGCGAAACGCCCGCGAGTCCAGCCTCCTTCGCCTTCGAGGGGTCGGTATGGTGTTGCTGGCCCTGTGCTTGGAGTTGTGGTGCCCGACGCGGCCGACGCGGCCGAAGGGTCTTCTCGACCACCCACCGAGGTACTCGCCTCCCGACTGGCGGTGGAACAAGCACCCCCTCCTGTCGCGGCGGGGGGTGCAGAAGGTAGGCGCAGTTCCCTTTCCTCGCACGACTTCGCAAAACTCTCCCCGATTTGCTCGCTCATTCCGTCGACATCAGGCGAGATGAAGTCTCCCAGACGTGGTGAAGGATCGGGCAACGGGGGTGTGCGCAACGTGCCGGACCCTGTACAGGGTGTCCTGCAGGCAGCTGCCGCCGTTGACGTGGCCGAAGCCTCCGCAACCCCTGACGTGACGGGGGCGGGGCTCATCCTCTCCGACTTCCTCCCGCTCCTGGAGACGCTTCGCGCTTTTAATGAAGCCGCAGAGCGCGCCCGCGGCGGCTTTGACCAACAGATGCTGTCGTCGTGCGAGGGAGACCTCCTGGCGCTCGCACTGCGGGCCTCGGAGATAAGGGTAAGTATGTGCGCTCGCGGTTGCTAGAGTACTGTCGGGCACCTGCTGACTTTTTCTGCTATTTCCAGACGCTTGTCCTTGGCCACGCGCTAGATGAGGCCCGCATTTGGGAGCGGAGAGCCCTGGAGGTCGATCTTCGTGCTGCGGATGATGCCCACGCCACGAAGGACGAACAGCTTCACGTGCTGGAGGGCGCCCTGGCAGCCGTGCAACAGGAGACCGAGGAGGTCCGGCGCGTCGCGGCGAAGGAACGTACCTCCTTTTTGCAGGAGATCGCCATTCTGGAGGAGGAGAAGGCCCAGCTGGTGGAGTCTCTTGCGGAGAAGGACGGCGCCTTGGACAATGCGTCCATGTCGGCGTGGAGGGCAATGGAGTCTCTGAACCAGGCCCTCCGGGACCTGTGTGTCGACGTGCCGGACGCTACCCATGGGCCGGAGGACTTGGTGGAGATGCTCGGGCTGGTCGAGGAAGGTGCCGGCATTGCTCTCCGCAGCGCGAAGACCTTCGGCGAGCATTGCAGCTTCCTCGGTGCGTGCCTCGCCCTTGCCATGCTTCACACTCATGGGTGCAGACATGTCCACGAGCTGGCGAACCCTCAGCTGGATCTTCCTGCCCGGCCAGAGGCGCTGTCGGACGCTATCCGCTTCATCGATCCTGGCCTCCGAAACTTCCACCGACGGATCTGGGGCTATGTCGGGGAGGACGCGGCCTAGGTCGCAGTGCAGCACACGCTACACGGGGGCGGGGACCTCCTCCGCTAGCTCGAAGGGGTTCCCCGGCGTCACAACGGCGGCGCGGGCCCATCGGGACTGCGCGAAGGATGAGCGGTTGGTTAGGGGAGCGGTGTACTATGCGCTCCTGCTTGTGGTCATGTAACCCCAGCATTTTTTGTGGAAAACCGAAGTAGCACCCGTTCTTAATATTTGTATGCTGTTTTTATACTTCGAGTACGCACAGGAGCAACGCCTGTGCGTGTGCGGGATTCGCGTCTTGTTTGTACTCCGGAGTGTGCGCGCAAGGGCGCCCCCCGCTGCGTCTCAACGCGCGGGGGTGATCCTCTGCACATTGCGGCCAGGCAATACTATTTTTGGAAATAGCGAGCTTTATTGAACTCCCGTTTGCGCGGGCGAGCATCGTACAAGGAGGGCTGATGCCATTATAACCTTCGTCCTGCTTCTAGGCGTAATATCGCCGCAACTTGTCCGCGTTCCATGTGTGGCGGAGAGTTTGTCCCTCAAGTGTGGCGAGGCAGTACGCTCCCTTCTGTAATGCTTCAGCCACGATGTATGGACCTTCCCACTTGGACTCCAGTTTGGTCTCCGCGTGGAGTGCCGTTCTGAGGATGAGATCCCCAGCCTTGAACCCTCGCGGATATACGGACCGGTTTCGAGTACGTACTATCTGCCGCATGTACTTTTCGACATGTTGGGCTGCGCTCGCTCGCGCCCCGTCGAGGAGGTCCAAGGACACGCGACTCTCTTCGTCGGGCGCTTGGACGAGGACCCTCCGCGATCCAGCCTTGATTTCTTCAGGTGTCACCGCCTCATCACCAAAAAGGAGCTTGAAGGGCGTGAACCCCGTCGGGCGTGTTACCGTTGTGCGAAGGGACCAGAGGACGCTGTGAAGCTCGCTCGGCCACCTGCCCTTCGGCAGCCCGACTAGGCGTTTTTTGATGGCGATAGAGATGGCGCCGTTCGCCCTTTCGACTGCTCCGTTGGACTGGGGGTGCCCAACCGAGGCGAACCGAAGCGTGATGCCCATGTCACCACAGAACTCCTTGAATGGGGTGGCATCAAACTGCAGGCCATTGTCGACAGTGAGTTCCCTGGGCACGCCGAAGCGACATATGATGTTCTGCCAGAGGAAACGCTGCATGGCCGCCGAGGTTATCTTGGCTTGGGCTACCGCCTCCGGCCACCTGAAAAAGTATTCCAGCGCGACTACCACGAACCGCAGGTCCCCTGGGGCTCGGGGGAGTGGTCCCACTATGTCGACGCCCCAGCGTGCCAACGGCCACACCGGGGGAATACAGTTGAGGTTCGTCGGGGGCCTGCGGATGATGTGTCCCATCCACTGGCACCCCTGGCACCAACGCACGAGGTCCTGGGTGTCAGTGATGGCAGTCGGCCAGTAAAAGCCTTGCCTGAATGCCTTGCCGACCAATGACCTCGGCGCGAGGTGAGACCCGCATGCCCCCGCGTGGATCTCCGCGAGGAGCTTCATCCCTTCTTCGTGGGAGAGGCAGCGCAGGAGCGGTGCGCAGACTCCCTGTTTGTAGAGCATCCCTTCAAACACCTGGAAGGATCTGGCACGGTGTTGCAGACGCCGGAGACGCAGGAAATTGAAGATAGGCTCTCGCCAGTCGCCCTGTTGGACGACGTGGTGAACGAGAGCCGCGTCCCGGTTGTCCTGCACGATGGCCGCCTGCGGCAACACTTCGTAAAATGCCCCGTCAGGGGGTGGCAGCTGCTGGCTGGCCGCCTTCGCGAGAGCGTCGGCCTGCTCATTTTTCGCGCGAGGGATGGCCTTGACCGTGACGCCCAAGAAATGCCTTTCCCTTGCTCTTACGACCGCGAGGTATTTATTCAGCTCAGGGTCCTTGGCTTGATATGACTTGTCTACGTGGCCTGCCACCAAACGCGAGTCCGTGCGGATGAGCACTCGCCGCGCACCGATTGCCTTGAGCTTGGTCAGGCCGAAGAGCAGCGCTTCATACTCAGCTGTGTTGTTGGTGGCCGGAAACGCGAGGCGTGCCGAGTACAATAGGCGCTGCCCCTTGGGCGTGACAATTACCTCGCCTACACCCGCGCCCACGACGCCGTAAGCCCCATCTATGGTAAGGGTCCAGACCGGGTCGTCGTGCTTCTGAGCGGGCTGAGCCGGCGGAGTCCATTCTGCGAGGAAGTCTGTGAGGACTTGAGATTTGATTGCCGTCCGCGAGGCGTATGTCAGGGAGAACGGGGCGAGCTCGGCAGCCCACTTGCCGATGCGCCCCGTGGATTCCTTATTGTGTAACATCTCCGCCAGGGGGAACGAAGAAGGCACTGTGATCGGGTGGGCCAAAAAATAATGTCAGAGCTTCCTGGAGGCCATGACCAACGCGTAAGCAAGCTTTTCGAGCTCCGTATATCTCGTCTTGGCGCCTTGGAGGGCTTCGGAGATGAAGTATACGGGCCGCTGTACGGCGCCTTCCTCTAGGCTCGCCAGAGTGGGGAGGCTCGCCAGGTGTTTCTTGAGCTCATTGAAGGCCTCCGCACAGTCGTTGTCCCACTGAAATCCGTCGCACCCGCGGAGTGTCTTAAAGAATGGTAGACCCCGCTCCGCTGCCCTAGATAGGAAGCGGCTTAGGGCTGCCATGCGGCCCGCCAGCCTCTGGACCTCCCTCGCCGTCTTGGGCGGCTCCATACCCAGGATGGCCTCAACTTTATCGGGATTCGCCTGGATGCCCCGTCCGGATACGAGGAAGCCAAGTAATTTGCCTGTCTGGACGCCGAAGACGCATTTGTCGGGGTTGAGCTTGATGCCGGCCTTCCTGAGGTTGTCGAAGGTCTCCTGGAGATCCCGGCCGTGCAGAGCGAGCTGCCGGGTTTTGACTACCACGTCGTCGACGTAGGCTTCCACGTTCCTCCCGAGTTGGGCAGCGAGGGCAAGTGTGATGAGGCGGGTAAAGGTAGCGCCTGCGTTCTTCAAACCGAAGGGCATCATGACGAAGCAGAAGGTCCCGATCGGTGTGATGAAACTGGTCTTGTCTTTGTCATCTTCGGCCATGTATACCTGATGGTAGCCAGAGTAAGCGTCTAGGAAACTCATTAGCTCGCACCCGGCGGTAGCGTCGACCAGTTGGTCGATGCGCAGCAAGGGGTAATTGTCCTTTGGGCACGCCTTGTTGAGCGTCGTGAAGTCGATGCACATACGCCAGGCCCCGCTGGCCTTTTTGACAAATACGGGATTGGCGAGCCACTCTGGGTGATGGACCTCGCGAATGACGCCAGCCCGAAGGAGCTTCGCCACCTCCACCTTGGCCGCCTGCTGCCGATCCATGGACATACGGCGAAGCTTTTGCTTGACTGGCTTGGCGTCAGGGCAGACCGCCAAGCGATGCTCGATCACTGCGCGGTCTACGCCCTTAATGTCCTCCGGCGACCATGCAAAAATGTCGGCGTTGTTCTGAAGCACTCGGAGTAGGTCTCGCTCGACCTCCGCAGGGAGCCCCTCGCCAATTGACACAAACTGCCCTTCCGCCTGGAGCGGTACCTTTTTGACTTCACCTTCGGGCCGAGGCTTAGGCGTCCATCCTGACCGGGTCCGCCTTCACATCCCCGGCCCTCTTTCCACGATATGGGGGCAGGCTCTCGAAGGGCGTTTTCGATGCCGAGGACATGGCGGGCTTTTTGTGGTCTGTGCTGGTGACACCGGGGCTTGCGCCTGCTCCTTGACGAGCCTTCCTGCTCCCCGGGGCCGTCGCCTCCGGGAGTGTCCTCCCGGGGTTGTCGACTGCGGCCCTGCTTCGGGGAATCATCGCCCGCCTCCTCCTCGCATGGCAAGCGTTTCGCTTGGGCGAGGTCGGGGGCAGGGGCGTTGCGTCTCCATGCATCCTCCTCAGCCCGCGCATACCCCTCCATTTTGTCGAAGAGCTTGGCGACTGTCTTGATGGCTTGCGCGCGTTGTACTCGGCCAGGGGGCCCGGGCGGAGGCCCTGTATGGCCGCGTTGATGACGGTTGTCTTGTTAACGTCCTTGACCTGGCATCGCACCTTCGCGAGGCATTTAAAATAGTCCCGGAGCCTCTCCGAAGGTTTCTGCTTCACGGCGAAGAGTTGGTCCGCGTCGACTTGCTCAGCATAGTTCCCTTGAAAGTTGTTGTGAAGGCAGTCGCGGATCTGCTCCCACGCGTGGATGGAGTTTGGCTTTATGGTGAAAAACCAGGAAAGCGCCACTCCTTGCAACGTGAGGGGGAGTCCCTTCGCCTTTGTGGTGTCGTCCCCACCCGCGGCTTCGATTGCGGTTTCATAGACACACACGAACTCGCGGGGGTCCGAATTGCCTTTATATGGCTTGATGACATTGGGGAATTTGAAGTCTTCGGGCCACGCCGCCTGCTGTAATCCTGCCGAAAGCGGGGACCCTGGATCGACGCATCGCAGCGGCACGCGGCTGGATGTGGGGGCGTCGCGGCTGTCTGCCCTTTCCGGCGTGGGCTCTGGAGCGACCACTGGCACGGCCTGCTGGCTCCGAGCCTCTTGTATGTCTCGGACGGCCCCGCGAAGATCCCCTAGCTCCTGCTGGAATGCTTTGAGGGCCGCCAACAGGGCGCTTTCCACCGCCCGGTCCGCGCTACCACCGAGCGTTGCGGCGAGGGCGGCGAGGTTGGTCGCTGTCGCGTCGGCGGGGTCGGTCGTCGCAGCGCCGATGACAGGGTTGGTCGTCGCAGCGCCAGTGGCGGGGTCGGTCGTCGCAGCGCCGATGTCGTCGACCGCCGCGCCCGCGCCGCCACTCGCGCCCGCAACAGCCGACGCCGAAGCCCTGGTACCCATGCGACGCTCCGACCCAGCCGCCTTCTTTCCCCTCGTCGCCGTCGTCGAAGCTTTTTTCGGTGCCATCCTCCTTCGGATTTCAGGATTGCTCCTGTCCTCCCCGCGGACAGCGCCAACTGTTGTGGTTACAGACCAAACAGAGAGAGAGGTGGTAGTGGAGAGTTGGGAGAAAGTGATGAGTCCTGGCCTCCCCCCAGCTTCCCCTTGGTATATATATTCATACGGGCTGTGCTTTTACAATTGTGCCCTTACATCGGTACCTCCCTGTCAGGGGTATTTAAGCCATTACATGTGTCTCATTTTGGGCTCTATGGCCACCTAACAGGCCTGCTGGGTTTAGGTGGGGGCCACCCCTACAACAAGACTGCTAGCCCATCTAGAGTTAAAATTTGCTTCACTTTTAGGTTTTGACTTTTCGTTGTGATATCTCATTGTGCTCTTTATAATTGGTTTGGTCATTGTTGAGATGCCTGTCATTGATATAAATTGCTTAATCATATTGAAAACTTGTTTTGACATTGCTATATGATATATGGCTTTATATGATCTAGATAGCTCTACTCAAAAATATGACTTGGTTGTGTTATTAAACCAATGCAACGTGACTTGATAATCTACAAAGCTTCTCGATTTTTATTATCATTGCTCTTTCTTATAATTATTCCTTCTTTGAATTTTCTTGATGATTACATTGCCAAAGGGGGAGAGATTTGGTGTGCTTTGCGAGAAATTAAAGAGTTTTTGGAGAAATTAAAATTACTTCTCTTGTGTTGAGGGGGAGAGTTTGAAAGTTTGGCTTCAATTCTTCACTTAGATTTGTTGGAAGTCATGTTAATTTAATATGTTGTCAATGTATTCATCAAGGGGGAGATTGTTAGACCATGTGGCCTGGTCTAGGTTATTTTAGATGATGAATAATTGACAACGTTGGTTATGGTATTACTTATGGTATGTTGCATCTTTATATGCTTGTGATAGCATGGTGATATGTAATGTTGCATGATACACTCATGTGAGGTATTGTGCGGACTGACTTGAGTCAAGTCGTGGACTTGTGCTCGTACGCGGTTGCGTGTTTATTCATGTGCAGGTGTTGCTTGAGGCGGAACATGGTCGATGACGGGACTGAAACTAGGTTCGGGTTGAACTGAGGTTTCGGGACTAAGTTCAGGGAGGAACTGAGGTCCTATCGGTCAAGGATGTCATGCGGGATGTTCAGGCTAGAGAACAATGCGCATGGAGATGATGCGTGGAGAAGATACAGGAGGTGCGGTCCTGGAGGCTTCGACGCGTGGAAGGCTGAAAAAATCGGAAGCGTAAAAAGAATTAAAAAACTCATGTTATGAAGGGTTTTGAGTCCCTTGAAAAGTAGTGGGCCAAAAAGCCTGGTTGAGGCAAAAAGGCCTAGGATGAGTTGTATTAGGGTTGATGTCGTATTGGAGTCGGTTGAGAAGAGGACTAGATAACTGGAGAGATAGCGGTGGCTGTTTAGGTCTGGTGATCGAGCAAACAGAAAAGGGGTCGCTTGTATACTATGCGATTGTGATTGAAAAAAATAGTGCATGTTGCCTGACGGAAACGTGCTTTTGGATTGAAGATTCATTGCATGCATTGGCGGATGGATAATCTTGTGAAGGCGTGACTCGTATTGAGCGGCAGACAAGGTTTGCTTTCGTTGGTGAGATCTGGAGCGGCAGCCAAGATTTCTTTTTCGCTGGCAAGTCATCGTGCGGCGGTGTATCAAGAGAAAGGCGTGAGGCGGCCGTGTCGTTTTCGTGGAGCAGCAAACAAGTTGTGAGCGGCAGCCACGTCGTGGTGACGGGAAGATGCAAGCAGCAGCTGCGTTGTGCAAGTAGAAAAAAAGGAGAGCGTGGCGTGGTGTTTTGAGCAGGAAACACAAACAAGGTGATTGGCACGGCTTTCGAGATCTGATAGATAATGAAGTGGTGTTTGCATGCATACCATGGGAAGTCTCCGTTGGTATTTGTGATGTCCAGACATAACAAGTCTCCTTTAATTAGTCAAGGTAATTAGTCAAGGCAATTAGGTAAGGTTAATTGAGTTTTGTTTTTTATACTTACGGATTTTGTTTATTCGCTTAATTAGGGCTTAATCAATTCTCGTCACTATCTGCATCAGCGATCTTGTTTATTTTATATCTCGAGTTCTAGATCTCTGTTTGACGTAATTCTAGTTGGATTAGTTTAATAATTTTGTCTAGTTTTTCCTGTCAAAATTTGAGGTCAATCGGAGTTACGGTTTTTTATGAGGTCAATCGGAGTTACGGTTTTTTATCGGGATCAGTTTTAGTGAGAGTACATTATTCTGTCCAGAATTTTTAAACGAGGCTTAAATAGGTTTTGTGTTTAGGGGAGAGTCTTAAAATTTATTTTTAGCTTCCGCAATCATTCACCCCCCCTCTGATTGCCTATCTTAGTGTGAATCGATCCTACAACATCCTGTGTATTGGCTTGCGGAGCACGGTGGATTTGTGCTCACCCTCGCCTTACCAAAAACAGAAACCGGGAACCAGGACCATTACACACATGAAGATACCCCGGCTACAGATGGAGGGAACAACACCGAGAATTAAAACGACTCCTATGCTTTTTTGGTCCTAGGCAATTAGACTATGGTGTTGTGTGCCTATAATTATTGCTTAAGCTTAGGTAATAATCATATGGCACATATTTACCCCCAGTCACTTGCCTGTGGATTGTGGTCTTACCTTGTTTATGCTTCCGCTATTGCTCTTTTGTAATGTGAACATTTGCCCTGGTCAGCCCTTATGTAAAACGGTTGCCCAATGTGGCATAATTCAAACTCAGTTATATAATATTATTATGAGTCAATGTGATTCATGCAATGCATGAAATGATTCAGCAATGTACCTGTGGGCACTATCTACTGATCCAGGGAATAGTGCAGTGTTATGATATGAGATTCTGGATTGAAAAATCTGGGTCTGATAGAGCTGGTATCAGAGCATACGACTGTAGGGTAAAAGTCTTAGAATGCTCATTAGGATGGACATAAGATCATAAGTTTGAAAACTTATAAAAATGAGTTTCTTAAAATATAGCGTATTACTTCCTTTCGTATCCTTCGTAAATCTGTTCTACTCTACCTTTCAGTTGTTATTTTCAAAAGTTACTAACGCTAGTATTGTAAATTACATATGGCAGGAGCAGCTGATGCGGACCATTGGGACTTTCTGGCTCACGGCGTTCACGAGGGAGAGTTTGCGAGTATATTGCGTAAACTACTACACTATATGGGCTACAAAAGCCATCCCATATACTGTGGTCGACGGACCACAGAAGGAGGAGTGGAGTCATGGATGGTGGAGGTCTTCATCTACGCCAAGGACGAGAGAGATCCACCCCACGTCTTCCAGACCACGCACCAGAGGAGTACCATCACGACAGCCCTCCAGGATGCTGTTCGCTTAGCCACAGCACGGCTTTGCGATATTCACGGACCCTCACCGCGGCAGGCCCCCTCCGCTACTACCTGTCACGCCGAGAGGGTGCCAGGTATAACGAGACTCTCATGCCCATGATGGAGGATGACTCGATGCTTGCACATCAGGTAGACCTCACATGGGCCATGGGGACTACCCACGTTGCGGCATTGGAGGAGATTACAGCGCTTCGACAGCATCTGCTCGCTCACCACCATGAGATAGAGACTTTGAGGGAGCAGCTCGCCGAGTGCGAGAAGGCCCTAGCAGCGGCCAAGGAGGAGAAGGCCGCCGCACTCACACAGCTGCAGCTAGCCATGCCCCCAGCCCCACCCCAGCCGTGGGCTGGTGGGCCCCGCATGAGACTGACCGCACGCAAGAGCATGCGACCACCAGGCCCCCAGTCGGCCCTTCGCCGGGGAGAGACCTGTCACAGCCACAGCAGCTCACACTCTGACACCGACCCTTCGGAGTTCACAGCCTACTTGTAATCTTTCATCTCCATTCCAATGAATTTATTTGAGTTCCTGAGTATTTCAGTTTGTTTCTCAGTTTTTGCTGCTCACTGTCTATTCTCTTCATTTTGTTGTTTGAGATGATTCTTTGAGCAAGGAGTAGCAAAATGGATTGTTCTATGATGGGATGATGTTTCAAGACCATTTGGTCAGAGAAAATCCCTAGAGTTCAATGGAAAATCCAAAGATTCCTTTTTTAGCATTTCCTCTGTTTATTACTGTGCTAGGGTTTCATGTCAGGGGCATATGAGTTTTCTTTGGTGAATCTGAGAAAAGTGGTTCTAGTTGCATTCTTATTCTTCTGAGGATGTCTCTGTTGATTGCAAAGGATCATGAGCAAAAGATTTGAGTTTGAGGTGAAATTTGAAGATTTGACTCTTCCTCTCCACTGTTTACAGATTTTAGGCTCAAATCCTAATTACTAGCTCATGTGATGTATTTTCTTGTTCTCTAGAGTCTCCAAGCCATTTAAATTAAGTTCTTAACCTTTTGGCTTGAAGAGAACTTAAGAAAAATCACAAATCCCCTGATTTGAGCAAAATTCTGAATTTTCAGAGCTGCTGTCAGCTCTGTTCGCGACTGACCGGTCAAACCGCTAACCCTAGCGGTCAGACCCCTCGGTATGTGGTGGTCTAACCGCTCGGGTAATGGCGGTCAGACCGGCCACATAGAACTGGTCAGACTGGTTGGAGCAAGGCAGTCAGACCGGGTATGGGGTGGTCAGACTGGTGGTATCGGACCGGTCAGACCGGCGGTGTGCCGGCGGTCTGACCGGCCTATACACACTGGTCAGACCGGCCCTCTGGGACTGAGTCCTTTTCTCTGTGTTCTTTTTTCTGCAGCTAGCTTCATTTGACTTTTTGATTGCTGTTCTTTCTTGTGTTGTCCAGTAAGTCTCCAGAGAGAATGAATCTCGCCCTTCATAGTTTTTCGTAGCTATCGGAGAGGAGATTCATTCGTGGATACTTTTGAGGGGTCGATTTTTTTAAAGAGGCACCATTCATCCCCCTCTGTTGCCATATGCGATCCTACAAAGTTCAACCTAGGGACCACCCCTGTACGAGGCCAAGCATCAGCGCCCAGCAAAAGGGAATCAAACCCCCCAAACCAACAGGACTGCCTCAACTCCAAACTGTGGAAGGGTCAATCACATCACCGTGGAGGAGGTTCAGGAGGCTGTCGGAGTTTTGATGGGTATGTTCTCTGTCAAGATACTACCAGCACATATTCTCTTTGATTCTGGGGCATCACGTTCTTTTATAGCCAAGAGGTTTGTGGATAAGCTTGGGCTTCCCACCTACCCTTTAAAGAAACTATTGGCACTTAGTTCACCCGCAGGAATTGTCAATGCCACCTTAGTGTGCCCTGGGGTAGAGATTACCATGGAAAGATGTGGGTTCCTAGCAGATTTAATAGTTTTGACCACCTAGACCCTGGATATTATACTAGGGATGGACTAGTTAGCAAGACACTAAGGAATAATAGACTGTGCCAACAGGATAATAAAGCTAACCAAGTGCCCGGGATTAACCATCAAGGTGAAGGTGGACTGACCGTATCGGTGGGGTCGAGCAATTTATCATTTTGAGGATGTACCGCTGGAAGGAATGCTGGTAGTACAAGACTACCCTGAAGTATTTCCCGAAGAGCTGCCAGGCATGCTGCCAGACAGAGACCTTGAGTTTGTTATTAACCTAAAGCCCAGTGCTACCCCCATTTCTAAGAGACCGTACAGAATGACCGTTGATGAATTAGAGGAGTTGAAGAAGCAACTCCATGAGCTGCAAGACAAAGGTTTTATCAGGCCGAGTTCCTCACCTTGGGGATCCCCGGTAATCTTTGTGAAGAAGAAGGATGGCAATGCCCAGATGTGTGTAGATTATCGGGCCTTGAATGAAGTGACCATAAAAAATAAGTACTCTCTGCTTAGGATTGATGACCTATTTGATCAGCTTGGGGGAGCCACTGTATTCTCCAAAATCAACTGAAGGTCGGGTTATCATCAGCTGAAGATTAGGCCCGAGGATATTCCAAAAACTACTTTCACCACTAGATATGGACTATACGAGTTTACAGTCATGTCTTTTGGTTTAACCAATGCCCCAGCCTATTTCATGAATCTCATGAATAAGGTCTTCATGGAGTACTTGGATAAGTTTGTGCTGGTATTCATCGATGATATTCTTATCTACTCTAAGACTATAGAAGAGCATGCTGAGCATTTACGCTTAGTGCTAGAAAAGCTGAAGGAACACTAGCTTTACACCAAATTCAGCAAGTGTGAATTTTGGCTGTCAGATATCAGCTTTCTAGGACATATAGTGACTGCTGGGGAGTATCAATGGATCCATCTAAGATTGCAGCTGTAATGGAATGGCAACAACCCACTAATGTCACAGAAGTGAGAAGCTTTCTTGGGTTGTTAGGATACTACAGGAGGTTCATAGAGGGATTATTTCTCGGATTGCCAGACCCTTAACACAATTGCTGAAGAAGGAGCAGAAATTTGAGTTGACAAGGGCTCATTAGGAGAGTTTCCTAGAGCTAAAGAAGAGACTAATCTCCACCATTGTGCTAGTCTTGCCAGATGTACGCAAAGATTTTGAGGTGTATTGTGATGCCTCTCATCAAGGCCTTGGGTGCGTACTCATGCAAGGAGGGAAGGTTGTGGCATATGCATCTAGATAGCTTCGCCCTCATGAAGTAAATTACCCAACCCATGATTTGGAATTGGCTTCAGTGGTGCATGCGCTAAAGATTTGGAGGCATTACCTGATTGGTAGCCATTGTGATATATATACCGACCACAAGAGCCTCAAGTACTTCTTCACACAGTCACACTTAAACCTAAGGCAGAGGGGATGGTTGGAACTAATCAAAGACTACGACTTAAGTGTTCACTATCACCCAGGCAAAGCTAATGTGGTAGCTGATGCTTTGAGTCGTAAGGCTTATTGCAATAATCTCATGGTTTTGGAGCAAAAGCCAGAGTTGTATAAGTAGATAATGGCGCTAAAGTTGTAAATAGTGGAACAAGGCACCCTAGCGGCCATGGAAATTCAACCAAGTATAGAAGAGCGGATTATAACCGCACAACAAGAGGATCCAACTGCTTTGAGGCTAAAAAGATTAATGGAAACCGGGAAGGCTCCCAAAGTAACCGTGGATCATAAAGGTGCTCTGAGATATGGGACACGTATCTTTGTACCACACCAAAAGGATCTTAAAGACCTGATACTTAGGAAAGCTCACAACTCTGCATACTACCTCCACCCCAGGAGTACCAAGATGTATCAGGACATGAAACAGTGCTACTGATGGCCACGTATGAAAAGAGATATCGCTGAACATGTTGCATGTTGTGATGTGTGCCAGAGAGTGAAGGCCGAGCATCAAAGACCAGCAGGGTTACTACAACCTTTGCAAGTACCTCAGTGGAAATGGGAAGAAGTTGGAATGGATTTTATCACTGGACTTCCCCAAACCAAATCTGGGTATGACTCCATATGGGTGGTAATTGATAGACTGACCAAGGTTGCACATTTCATCCCTGTCAAGACCACCTACAAAGGAGACAAGTTGGCAGAACTGTACAAGTCTCGCATCGTGAGTTTGCATGGTGTACCCAAAAGGATAGTCTCAGACCGAGGTTCCTAGTTCACCTCGCACTTTTGGGCTAGCCTCCATGAAGCTCTTGGCACCCATCTGGATTTCAGCACTGCCTATCACCCCCAGACTGATGGTCAAATAGAATGGGTGAATCAAATATTAGAAGACATGCTTCGAGCTTGTGCTTTGGATTTCTCTAAGGATTGGGATAGGAGTCTGCTATATGCTGAATTCGCTTACAAAAACAGTTATCAAGCCAGCCTGCAGATGTCCCTATTCAAAGCTCTATATGGAAGAAAATGCCGGACCCCTCTACATTGGTCAGAGGTAGGCGAAGGCTATATCTTTGGACCAGACACTAAGTTTTGAAGTTGGGGATTATGTCTACCTAAAGGTGTCATCCTTGTGAGGAGTTAGAAGGTTTAAAGTCAAAGGCAAGCTCACCTCACGCTATGTTGGGCCATTCCCAATTGTGGCCAAGAAAGGAGAAGTAGCTTACCAACTAGAACTGCCCACAAGTCTAGCGGATGTGCACAATGTTTTCCATATATCCCAACTGAAGAAATGCCTTTGGGTACCAGAAGATCAAACCCCAATGGAGGCAATCGAGCTCGAGAGCGACCTGACCTACAAGGAACGGCCTATAAAGATTTTAGATACGGTGGAAAAGAAGACCAGGAATCAGACTATCCGCTTATGCCAAGTTCAATGGAGTCATCATACCAAGAAAGAGGCCACCTAGGAACGTGAAGTTCAACTGAGGAGGGATTATCCGCACATGTTCACAACTTAGGATGAATCTCGGGGTCGAGATTCTTTTTAAGGGGGGTAGGTTTGTAACACCCTGAAATTTTGAGTTTTGAAAAATGTGTAACCCTTGAATTATTTGGAATATATTTGTCTAGATATTTGAACTTTGTTGAATTTCCTTGAATTTGTGGTTAATGTTCCAGTAATTGAAGAAATTATGAAAAATAAAACCAAGGAAAGCCGAGGAGGAAATGTGAAAGTGAAAGGAATTTAGAAATTGAAGTAAAGTCTAAATTTCTACTTTGGGTAAATAAATATATAAATACCTAAACATTAATAATCAATAGATAAATAAAAATAGAAATAGAATATCAAAATAAAAAGATATCAGAATAATAGTAATAAAGAAATAGGGGCAAAGAAATTATACATGTAAAAATATGCATGAAAATAGCCTTATAGAAATAAATAAATAAAAAAGAAAAAAGAGAAAAGGTCTTGCGGCTGGCCGAACCAGCCCAGCCGGCCAGCCACCAGCCCAGCTAGCCCGCCCGCCTTTCTCCTTCTTCCTCCCCTGTCTTTGTGGCCTTCAGACAGGGGCTGAGCCCCTTCCTCTTTTCGGACAGCCAGGCGCGCAACCCGCTCCGCCACGGCTCCTCCTTCGGACCGCTGGTCACCGGCGCCATCCCCGCGTGTGTCACCTAGGCCCCACGCTGTCACGTCGCCATGCCGCACTGTGTCACCACCTGCCCGCGGTCGCCTCAGCCGTCCCTTCCTCCCCATCGCACAGCGCCGAACCACCCCTCCGCGTCATGCCTCCTGCATTGGCCACAGCCCCGCCCAGACTACGGCCCTGCCACGCGCGTCACCCCGTGCCAGTCAGCGTCTTTTCCCCCGGTCACCCGTCCTGCCTCCACTGTCACCATACAGCCGCCGAGCTCAGCCCCAACCGCCCCCTCGCCCTTGCGCCCTTTTCCCCTCTATAAAACCCTGACCGAGACTCCCATCCGCACCGCAACACTACCGTCTTCCTTCCTCTACGAGCAATCGAGCTCCCGCGCCCCCATTTCTCCCCAGCGCCTGCTTCTTCCTCACGGCCGGCCGCCGAGCGCGCCACCACGCCAAGCTACCACAGTTCGATTCCCCTTCCCAAACTTTCCTCGGAGCACCGCGAAGCTACCCCCAACCTCACCCGAGCTCCTCTTGGCTTGCACCTCGCTGGCGTCGATCTTCTTCCGAGCCCACCGTCGCCGCACGTCGCCAGCCCACCTTCGGTGTCCCTCGGCCCCAACCGGCACTTCCCACAGCTTCCACTCGGCTCCACCATTCCATTTTAGCCAACCCCAGTACCTCTCTGGCCACACTTCGTCGGTGACACCGCCGCCTGCATGCCACCCCGACTTCCTCTGTTCTGAGCTCCTGCCGCTAGGCTCATCAATATTCTTCTCCCCAGCTCACTCAGGTAACTCCCGAGTGACCGACTGGCTATCAGAGGGCGCGCTCAGCGCGGCCGCCTGGGTTCGATTCCTCCAGACCACAGCAATTAGAATAGTTAGGTTTTAATTTTTGTTTGGTTGCCAAGCCGACTGCAGCTAGGAAAATATCCCTAAAAAATATGAAATAATCTCACCAAAATCTACTAAAATTTGTTAGGACATAAAAGAGCTCATTAAACATTTAATTTTGGGTTAATCCTCTTATATTGGTAGCTAATGTGCCATGAACGGTTGTTCCAAAAGTTTAATTATTAAGAAATGGCATATTTAGTGAGTAAGAATTTCGAGTAGAGGTTGCCCACATAAAATGATAACTTAGTAAATAGAGATTGAATGAACAACAAAACATAAACCCTTGCAATTAGTAAATGTCATAGAATTAACCATTGCAAAATTTAGGCCATAAACAAATGTTTTTATGCCCTTGCAATTAGGAGGTTCCTTTTTGACTATTAGGTGATTGGAACAATAAGCCACTAACCTTAGGTTACGATACTCAAATTTAAATAGAGGTTATATTGCATATAATTGAATTATGGGTAAACTTCAAATGGTTATAATTAATTCATTCTCACCCCAAATAGAATAAAACACATTTCTAAATTTAACTAAAAATCAAAGTCTATCTAATAGAACTGAAATAATGAATTTTGGAGTTATTTGGATTTTCTTGCGAATGTCTATTTGGCTTGCTGATTTGCTTTTTATCAAAATTTTCACGCACGTAACAATAGTGTACGAGGCTCAAGAAGAAGAAGCTGAAGCTGAAGCCGCTCAAGACAACCAAGACCAAACCCACTGTGACTAAGGCGAGTCAATACGTTGATCATATTGAACCTACATTTCCTGCAATTTACTTTCGTTTTAAATTATCAAATTGCATGCTATTATTTCATATACAAATTATGTTGCTTTATGAATTCTAGTTACTTGCCCATTAATTAGATTGTTAAATATTACCCTCTGTTGTAACATTTGATTATTTAAACCTTGTCACCCTAGCAAAAATTAAAATTGTAAAACTTTCAAAAATAAATCTGTAATTATACGCCCTGCTTAGCACTGCTTAGATAATCGGGGCACGACAATGCTCAAGCATCACTTTCAATTATGAACAACTGAGTTTTGGGCAGTCATGGTGGTAATGACTGGTATATGTTGGTATAATTATTTTATGTTCCTAAAAACCCAACTTGCTTAAATATCTTGGGCCGATGGTTCGGAGGTGTGTGTGGTGCTGTGGAAGCACAAGATGGTTAGTGGTAGAACCGCCCAGATACCCCTAAGGACCGAATCTTGTCATGACCTCCTATGTAAAACAGTGCAACCACAAGTCTGTAAATTACAACTTGACCAAGTAAATTTATCGAAACTCCTAGACTCATCTCACCAGTAGTGGAAAGGAGCGGATATGCAAGGGTAAGTGGAGGCCTAAAGGGACACCGAGTGGAGGGTGAAGTAACTAGCCGTACTAGCATTGCGGGGAGTGGATCCTGGCTACGCTAGTAGACGTGGTTACATCCCGTGCAACGTATGGGACCCACCGCAAGTGGGAGCAGGCTATAGGGTGAGATGACAACAGGGGCTAGATACTTTGAAAAGTCACTGTGTTGGTCTACTCAACCACCAAAGTCTCCGGCTCGAAGCACCAAAGCCAAGGCGTTTAAATCCCGCTCGCTCATGTCTGGATCTCGTTGTCTTCATGCAGGGAAGTGACGGTATCACCTGCAGCCATGGCCAAGAGCTCCTCCACGCTCATGCATTCGGGCTGCATTTTTGCAGGGCGGCCTCCGCCACACCCGCCTCTTCACTCTCTCAGCCGGGCACGACGGCGACATCAAGGGCGTTGTCTTCGGGACCCAGCGGTATACCGTCTTCTGCGCCGGCCTCCTCGGCCATGGCCGCTTTGAGGGCGTCCATGGATACCTCGGCGACATGGAGTCTGTCGCTATCCCCGTCTGTAAGAGCGATGCCTATGCCGCCCCAAGGCAAAGTGCTACGCTGCTCGCCGAGCTGCGGCTTCGTCGCCTCTGCGCCGAGCTAGGGTCGCAGCCCTCCGCAATGAAGCCTCCGAGCGCTACACTACTCCGACATGTACCTTCGCCCGGCCTCCGCGCTGCTGGAGCTGGGGGCACCGACCGCTGCTCGCGCTCCGCTAAGAGCATGACTGTGGGAGAGCGACGCCTGCCCAGGTGGTGGCCTCCGCGTCGTCGGCGAGCCACGGCACCACGGCGACGGCGTCTTCACCCAGGAAAATGACGTCTCGGCTTCCGCGCGGATTGGCCTACGCGCCTTCGGCTCGCATGTGCTGGACACCGTGCAGCGGACACCTCGCCCGGCAGAGTCAAACCGCCGCGCCGGACCCCGCGGCGGCTCGATTCCACGCCCGCTGGCTCCTACCACACTTCGCGTCCTCATCATCGGCGCCGAGCATGTCCTGCTCCTACCGCAACCTCTTCCTGATGCAAGCTATGGTGACCCTAAAAGTCAGCGTCAAGGAGGCCGCGGCGGACTCTGCGGGCCACCGATGGGCGTCGCGCCCTGGACTCCACGCACACTTCGCCGGACTCCACTCGGCCCCTCAATGACTTCGCTGGTGCTTGCCCGGCGCGTCCCTTCCGCGTCAAAGCCTCCAAGCGCTACGCACTCCACTCGCCTCTGCGCAGTCGCAGACAGCCCTGGCCTCCGTTCGCCTCCGCGTCTCCGAAGCCTGCTCGCCCTCGTGACACCCCGAGGGCCAGCCTCGGCCTTCGGGCTAGTCGACCTGTCGCCTCCGGACGTTGCACGATGTCAAGCACCAGCTCCATTTCGAGCCATCCAGTGCATGAATCAGTACACCACGGAGAGACCATGGAAAGAAAAGAATGATCATTTCATGTCCGTAGGGTGACCCAGGTCTGCGCATCGATGGCAACTTCAAGCCGGCGCCGACGAAGCTGAGCGGGTCCGTCATCATGGGCCGCCACTCGCCGCCAGGATGGACGCTTCGCGGGCACGTCGAGTACGTCTCCGGCGGGCCACAGCCCCGCGGCATGTTCTTTGCGATACCGCGTGGCGTGCACGCGCCTCGCCTCGGCGAACTTCACATACGTATGCGTATAAAGTATCCATGCATGCATGTGCACCAAATATCCATGCACGTCGCATGCCTCTACGCGCTCCGCTCGGCTCGCCGCGTCGGACAACTTCGCAGACTCCGCGTCAACTCTGAGCTCCACGCCGCCCCCGCCGGACTCCGCATCGACTCCGGGCCTCCCGACTCGGCGCCGGCGTCTTGGGATCTGTCTCCGCCCATCGGACATCGTGCCTGCAGCTCCCGCTGCAACCGAGCCTCGAGTTCCACCTCCGACCATCGGACGTCGCAGCCTCCGTGAGCTCTGCTGACGTCCTCAAGAGGAGCCTCACCCCACCAGTCGCCCACTACGACTCCCAGTCGCGATGTCCAGGGCCCTCACTGCAGTCGGAGTGGCCTTCACCGAGCTATCTGGAGCCTCCACCGCGGCGACCGTAGCCTTCACCTCGGTGTCTGAGGTCTTCGCGCAAGCAGCTTCGAAGTCTCGTCGAGCTCTCCGAAGTCTCCGCCGAGACCCCTGAGGTCTTCGCTAACGTCGCGCGGGCGACTCCGAAGTCTTCGCAGATTCTCAACACGTGCATGCACTCTACGTGAGCTTCTCAACATAGGCATGCATCGCATTAGTGAGTTACTTGCATGCATAAGTCCGTACTGCATGCATGCATGCATCCGTTTAGCATACTCGCTGGCCTGTGTTTGGTCTCGGTTTGGCGCACAGGCGCAGATCATTTCAGCCGCGGGCTTCGCTTCATTGAAGACAGCGCCCAGCGCAGACGAAGTCCACGTCGACGAGGTTTGCCCAAGCGGTGGCCTCCGCTTCCGCGCCGATCAAGTCCGTCCAGGTGGGCAGGAGAGGTACTATGCCTTCAAATCATTTCATGATGGCGCACGTCCTGTCAAGATTCACTTTTGCAATTTTTACTTGGCTGGCTTGTCCCCTGCTTTCATTGCCATCGTTGCGTGTTTACTGGCATAGCCTCGAACTATTTTATTGTTGTTGCCTCCTCTTTCGTGCAGCGGTGTTTGATTGGCTTTTGGCTTAAAATCGCATGATGGCCTCGTACCTTGGCGTACTCTACGGAGTATAAATAAGACACGGATGTTGTCCCTGCGCACTCTACTGAGTATAAACAAGACGCGGATGCTCCGCGCACGCGTGGACGTTGTCCCTACGTGTACTCCCCGGAGTATAAACAAGACATGGATGATATTCCCACGCACTCTACGGAGTATAAATAAGACGTAGCGTCGAGGTCCGCCTCCGCACGCACCCTCACCGCCCGCAACGCGTGGAGGCTTGCCTCCGCGCGCAGTCTACGGACTCTAAATAAGACGTAGCGTAGAGGTCCGCCTCTGCACGCACCCTCACTGCCCGCAACGTGTGGAGGCTTGCCTCCGCGCGTAGTCTACGGACTCTAAATAAGACGTAGCGTCGAGGTCCGCCTCCGCACGCACTCTACGGAGTATAAATAAGACGCAGTGGGGGGACACCTCCGCGCGCACTCTACGGAGTATAAATAAGACGTAGCGTCAAGGTCCGACTCCGCACGCACCCTCACCGCCCGCAACGCGCGGAGGCTTACCTCTGCGCGTAGTCTACGGACTCGAAATAAGACATAGCGTCGAGGTCCGCCTCCGCACGCACTCTACGGAGTATAAATAAGACGCGGATGTTGACCCTGCGCACTCTATGGAGTATAAACAAGACGCGGATGCCGCGCACGCATGGATACTGTCCTTACGCGTACTCTCCGGAGTATACATAAGACATGGATGTTGATCCCACGCACTCTACGGAGTATAAATAAGATGCGGATATTGTCCCTGCGCACTCTACGGAGTATAAACAAGACGCGAATGCCGCGCACGCATGGACATTGTAAATACGCGTACTCTCCGGAGTATAAATAAGGCGTGGATGTTGATCCCACGCACTCTACGGAGTATACAACTGCACAATGGCCGAGACACCAGGGAGTGCATCGCTTTAGCGGCGCACCACCTGAATATCGCGCCTTCGCGCGTGTTGCGCCAGGGAGTGCATCGCATTTTTGAAGGTAGGGGAACGGCGGCTTCGCCTCCCCAACTCGGCCTACGCCACAAGCGCCCGCTCTCCGCGAGCCCTGTTTTTGAAGGTAGGGGAACGGCGGCTTCACCTCCCTACCTCGGCGCGCGTAGTGCCCTCGGCCTACGCCACAAGCGCCCGCTCTCCACGGGCCCTGTTTTTGAAGGTAGGGGAACGGTGGCTTCGCCACCCTACCTCAGCGTGCATAGCGCCCTTGGCCTACGCCGCAAGCGTCCGCTCTCCGCGGGCACAGTTTTTGAAGGTAGGGGAACGGCGGCTTCGCCTCCCTACCTCGGCGTGCGTAGCGCCCTCGGCCTACGCCGCAAGCGCCCGCTCTCCGCGGGCACTGTTTTTGAAGGTAGGGGAACGGCGGCTTCGCCTCCCTACCTCGGCGCGCGCAGTGCCCTCGGCCGACGCCGCAAGCGCCCGCTCTCCGCGGGCACTGTTTTTGAAGGTAGGGGAACAGCGGCTTCGCCTCCCTACCTCGGCGCGCGTACTGCCCTCGGCCTACGCCGCAAGCGCCCGCTCTCCGCGGGCACTGTTTTTGAAGGTAGGGCAACGGCGGCTTCGCCTCCCTACCTCGGCGCGCGTAGTGCCCTCGGCCTACGCCGCAAGCGCCCGCTCTCCGCGGGCACTATTTTTGAAAGTAGGGGAAGGGCTGTTTCGCCTCCCTACCTCGGCGTGCGTACCGCCCTCGGCCTACGCCGCAAGCGCCCGCTCTCCGCGGGCACTGTTTTTGAAGGTAGGGGAATGACGGCTTCGCCTCCCTAACTCGGCGTGCGTAGCGCCTCAGCCTACGCCGCAAGCGCCCGCTCTCCGCGGGCACTGTTTTTGAAGGTAGGGGAACGGCGGCTTCACCTCCCTACCTTGGCGCGCGTAGTGCCCTCGGCCTACGCCGCAAGCGCCCGCTCTCTGCGGGCACTGTTTTTGAAAGTAGGGTAACGGCGGCTTGGCCTCCCTACCTCGACGCGCGTAGTGCCCTCGGCCTACGCCGCAAGCGCCCGTTCTCCGCGGGCACTGTTTTCGAAGGTACGGGAACGGCGGCTTCGCCTCCCTTCCTCGGTGTGCGTACGCCCTCGACCTACGCCGCAAGCGCGCGCTCTCCGCGGGCACTGTTTCTGAAGGTAGGGGAATGGCGGCTTCGCCTCTCTAACTCGACGTGCGTAGTGCCCTAGGCCTACGCGGTAAGCGCGCGCTCTCCGCGGGCACCGTTTTTGAAGTCAGGGGAACCAGCGGGACAGCACGTCCCCGGCGCAGGACTTCGCCGTCTCACCAGCAGTGGGCAGCCGCACCGCCTGGCGGTCCGATAGCTTCCCCGCGCGCAGCAGTGCCTGGATCATTTCCTCCATCCCGAGCATGCGGCCCAAGTCGCCGGAGTACGGGCCCTCCTTCCTCTCGGCCGCCAACCACCATTTGTCTACCGCTGTTGGATCGCGCTCTTCGAACGCGTACTTCACCTCAAGCGGCGAGGGCCGCCGGCGAATGGCAAAGCCGCCGGTCACCTGAGAACGCTTGTCGCCGGGCGCCATCGTTGCTCGCGGGCAGGAGGAAGCGCAGTAGCAAGGAAAGCAATGAAGTGCACGAGGCGGCGCGGGCGAGGGGAGAGTGCGTAGAAGAAGCACGTATGTGGCACCATGGGGAGTACTTAAAGAACCCTCGCCTCCCAGTGGCTGAAGCCGAAGCGTTGTGACGGCAAACCACTCACCTCCCAATGGCCGAAGACGAAGCGTCGCGACGACACATGCGCCAAATGCGGCCGCGGCCTTACAGAAGCCTGTCAGCGCACGACACCCCAATAGCGCCCCGCCGCGCGTCGACCCCAGCATGGAATAAATGCAGGTAGTATGACCCGACGCAGCTGCTGGCACGTGTCAGCGTGGCTTTTTGGGCCAATCGACTACAACAATCCCCGCTCTGCCGGCGAAGCCTTGAATTCGACTTCCGCTGTGTCTATGGGGAGAGACACCTCGCGGGGGCACCGCGAGGGTGCCAGAGGCCACGGCGGCTCTGGGAAAAGGTGTCCCGCCATGTGATTGCGCCCTCAGGAGTAAAGGTGGTCAGCGGGACGTGGCACGCCCCCCAAGCGGATGACGCGGTTTCGGGGGGGCCATAAGGGAAGCACCCACAAGGCAAGGACCAGCAAACCTAACCAGCCCCCACAGCGGAGTTTGCGTAGCTCACTTTCGGCCCGAACCTAGAATCGCGCTGGGACACAACAGCATAAGGCCACGAGCCAGTCAACCCCAGCAGCAACGTCGACAAGATCTTCGCTCCAGCGGAGATACCCCGGCTTCGCCAGACAGCAAGCCTCCGCGAGCGAATACCTCGCCGTACCATCGTAGCCTCCTCGGACAGAGCCCAAGCTCACCCCGACCATGATGGCTCCGCAAGGCCCGACCCCTACTTCGGGCCATACCTCCGCCTCTCATTCGTCTACGTTCGCTGGCACTAGCGACAGAGCGCGCTCGTTAAGCGCGGATGAACAGCGGAAAGCCCCTTCGCGAAGGAATAACGGCACAGAGCGGCAAAAGGCGCCCGTCGAATCACAGGGCCCGGCGTAGGGTCGAAGATAAGTTTTTTCTCGAAACTGATTCTCGCGCATTCTTTCTGCCAAGCGATCTGGGGCCAGATCCATTGATGCTAACCCCGCCTTAGGACCTCCCTTTGAAGAGTGCAGGATGGTACAGGCGGCTACCAGGCGCTGGCTTACGGCAAGCACAGACTTGTTCTGGTAGACAGATCTGCTTCAATACACCAACATACTCTAATGGTAGCGCCCATCAGCGCAGCTAGAGGATGTGGATGAACTCAAGCATATCTGTCTACGAGAACGGGTCGGACCTTGCCACTTTACGCGCGGAGCCAGGAGCAGAAGCAGGAGCAACGTACGCAGGAAGCTGAGGAAGACGAAACAGAAGCGCCAGCAAGCGACAAAGGGCGGCGTTTGCGTACCCGCAATAACACATTATAAAGCTTCCTCGATCCACCCGCAAGCAGAAGACCAACCGGCAGGGGTACAGCGGTGCGGCCACCCACGGCCAGGGAACACAACCACCGATGGCTGCGATGGGCGGTGGCCGGCCAGCGCACAACGCGCCAATATGCACAAGCCACGCGTCCCGCTTCCCTAGGAAAGGGGCGAACGGCCGTGGTCACGCAACCGCTCACATCCCACGGCGCTCCAATCACAGCACGCCGCGTGTCCTACTCAAGGCTAGATAGACTGCACGACGCCGCCCCTGCCTCTGACAAACCAGGACCAGCGCGATTTCGGCCGTCATTAAAAACGCACTAGTGGACCGCAGAACCATAACCACCCTGCGCCTAGGGGCATTTATGGCGCGAAGGTTGCCTCCGCTCCGACTACGACTTCGTAGCCAAAAGAACCCGCAATTGAGGGCAGCTCGGGCAGCTAGCGACCTCGCCAAGGCGGACGCGACTTCAACTCCGACTTCGGCTCTGACTTCTACGCCGACCCCGGCTCCGATCTCGACGTCGAATTCGACTCCACCTTTCGGCCCGGCGGGCGACCTCGACCCCAATACCATAGGGCCCTAGGGACGGCGAAAACTTCGCTAACCCGCCCAGCACCATACCGACGCGCCAGGGCGAACGCTACACCAAGCAATAAGGCTCCACAAAACATTAAGCTCACAGGCCGCAGGGACGGAGGGGGCCAAAGGGCTCGGTGACATGGCTTCAGCCCGTGAAGCCCTTCACCATGAGAGGCTCCTGTTGTAGGGGTGGCCCCCACCTAAACCCAGCAGGCCTGTTAGAGGAATGTAAGGCCCAGAATGGGACATGTGTAATGACATAAGTGCCCTTGTAGGGAATACTTGGATGTAAGGGTATAATTGTAAAAGCACTCCTCATGTGGATATATATCTATACAGCACAGGCCATGGGGGAAAAACCCTAAGCCATTACTCACCTAACTCTCCACTACCATACTCTCTTTCTGTCTGGTCAGTAGCCACGACAGTTGTCTTTGACTACATCAGTTTCAACTGCAACCATTTCTGATCTTGTTTTTCTGGTCTCGATGGTTTTCGACTACAGTGACATCTATTCGGTAGTTGATTTACAACCACATTGTCTACTTCTGACCACATTGTCGTGTTTACGACCGCGTTGTCGTATTTCGACCACATTGCTGATCTTCGACCACGGTCAGTTCTTGCTGTGTTTTCTCTGCTGTTCTAGTCTCGGTTATCATTGACCACATTGTACTTCTGTCAAGTAGTCGGACAGCCATCTCTCGGTCAACCATTGACCACGTTGTTGAGACTTATGACTATTTGGTAAGTTTCGACCACGCTGTCAGATTCCAACCAGCTCGGTTTTCCTTTTTCTGTTCAAACTGCTTCTTGGGTTTTCAGTGAGACTTCAACTCTAGTCTTTATAGCTAAGTAGCTATTGGAGAAAAGAGTTAAGTAGATACTTGGGGAGAATTTGAAGGCACCATTCAACCCCCTCTCTGTTGCCTGTCCGGACCTACACACTCGAGACCTCCTGAGACGTTTTGACATGAGTGATGGTAAGCCAATGTCAACTCCGATAGTGACATCAACTTCACTCGATCCAAATGAGGATGGTGAGTCAGTAGATTAGAAGGACATGAGGTCACGAGGCTAGACATACACATCGCCGTATGTCTGTGCGCTTGATTCCAAGCCTCCCCTCGCGTATCTCACCGCCAGGTGGTGAACACATCTTAAGGTGGCTTCAAGCTACCATAGACTATGATATCTAGTACTCTTCAATTTCCTATCTTTTCCTTAGAGCCTACTCTGAGACAAACTTTGCTGGCTGTAGGATAGATAGGAAGAGCACTTCTGGTACTTGCCAATTCATTGGCACTTCTCTTGTCTCTTGCCCTTCTAGGAAGCAGTCCAATGTTGCATAGTCCACCGCAGAGGTCGAGTATGTTACAACCGCTAGTTGTTACAGTCAGGTGCTTTGGATGGTTTCGACCTTACTAGACTTTAGGTTAGTCATAGATAGTGTTTCTCTCTTCTGTGATAACACTTCTGCCATTAACATTACTAAAAACCCAATGCAGCACTCCAGGACCAAGCACATAGATATCAGATATTATTTTCTTAGAGACCATGTGGAGAAGGGCGACATAGTGCTTCAGTTTGTGGAGAGTGACCACTAGTTGGCTGATATGGTTAGACTATGTGGCTAGGTTTAGGATATTTTGGTGATGAATAATTGACAATGGTTAATTTGTTATGATGAATAATTGGTGGTGATTATGTTTAGCGGTGTTATGCGAGCTGTGTTGCGTGTGTGCGGACTGATGTTGGTCTAGTTGAGATGAACTTGTGCCGGAAGAATGTTCTTTGGTCTTTGCATGTGCAGGTTGAGCATGGAGGCGATCATAGTCGGTGACAAGGTGGACCAGAACTAGGATGGGGAGATCCGAGGTTCAGACGGTCAAGGAGGTCACGAGATGATCGGGCTCATGCTTGGGGCGCATGGAGATCAAAGGTGGATGATACGTGGAGAAGCTACGGGAGGTGCGGTCCTGGAGGCTTCGACACGTGACACGTTAGAAAAGTCGTGAGTGTGAAAAACCCGTGTTAAGAAAGGTTTCGGGTCCCTTGAAAATTAGTGGGCCAAAAGTCTAGTTGAGATAAAAAGGCCCAGGCCTAGTTGGAGTTGGATTAGGATTTTAAGTAGAGTTTGAATAGGTGTTACAGAGGGCTGCGTGTGTATATATATATGTATGCATGCGGCGGCGTGGCAAGAGTTGTACAGAGCAGCCGAGTTGAAGAAAACAAAAAAACAATTGTGTGCGGCGGCCGTGATGCGAGAAAGAAAAAGGAAAAAGATGGCATCTATTTTTGAATAAAGTTTGTGAGTTTTTTTATTTCGCATCTATTATCCTTTATCTGGTTTTTTTATTCTTATTTATTCTCTATGCATTGATCTCCATCTACATATTTTTAGTGCTTACATTCATGAATTAGTTTGAATTAAAAATCGATTGATAGATTATGAAAAAAAAACGTGGTTTTCGCTGATCGATCGGAAATTATCTAGTCGCTACAGTAACTGCTACAGTATCGCTATAGTACTTGCTACATTAATTTGCTACAGTAAATCAGAAATTTGTTTGCTATTTCTGGTTTTTGCAGATTAAAAAAAATAAAAAGACAGAATTTTTTAAAAAAGGTTTCTGCTGTGTGTTGCAATCATTCACCCCCCTGATTACTATCAACGATCCTACAGATATCTTTACCAAGCCTTTAGTAGCTCGAGGTTTTTGACCTTGCAGGGAAAGCTTGGGGTGGTTTGTCCTTATGGGTTAATTTGAGGGGGAGCTTATTGTACTCTTTGTATCATATTGTACATATGCTTATGTTTCATCTTTTGCATTTCACTGGGTGCATTTGGTTAGTCCTTCTAACATAGACGGGAGTGGTTCTCTTTCTCGGTTGCTTAGACTTTTTTATCTCATCTTATAATTCTAGAATGCTGCTTATTAGTTGTTTCTCTTTTCACTAGATTGAGTTCACTCACTTCTTATAGGTCTAGCAAGGGTTGGGCCCTCTTGGGTAGACAGGGAACGCGTTTACTCCCTAGTATGTTAGATGACTAGCTAATAGTTCTAGAGTCATATGGGGTAGATGAAAGCCAGTCTGAGCCATAATATTCTATGTATATTGTGTATGCTTTAAGGACTGTCATTTCTTCTTTCTATCCTAGCTTCCTTCCTCTTGTTTATTGTTTTGGTTCAAAGGGAGTTCATTTGAGATTTGCTAGAATTTAAAAATGACTTAACTCATCTTGAACTGAAATTGCTTCACATGCTAAGGGGAAGCTGGATTTTCTTGCATCTCTTGGCATTTAATTTCAGCATTGTGCATTGTAATATAATTACATGGAGCCTGGATTATTATCTTTATTTGACATGATTTGATTGCATTACATCTTGCCATGAACTATGCTAGGTTGCTAGATTTATCATGACTTTCTATGTGTAGCCTAATCTTTGCCATGCTAGCTTGAGTAAATGTAAACAACTTGAATTAAATCATGTCTTGTTAGATCTTGTGACTAGTCTAGTTTTAGTTATCCTTTTATGATTCATGCCATGTCAAATAGGCTGAGTTAAGTCTTGAATCTACATTAAGCTTTAGATTGAGCTATGCTATCCAAAACTCTCTATTCTTGAACTAAATCCAGAAAATGCAAAAAGATCTCTTTTGTGCGAAAAAACTAATTTCACCAATTCTTTCTCATGAGACGGCTTGCCATTGCACTAGGCATGAACTCAGGGGAAGTTTTGGATGACCAAGATCACCTCCTAGAGCTTCTTGCTTGAAGTGGTCGCATAAGGCTTGATATCTAGCACATGGTTAAGCAACAAAAAAAGGTTGAAAACAACCATGAATTTTTGAAAAAATGTCAAATGTGCTAAATTTTCTCAATTACAAGAAGTGCCAAAAACAAATTTCTCATTCTTGAACTTGTAGCACTCTAAATTGACTCAATGATAGCTTCTTGATTCCACTAGAATATTAATATAGCTTGACTCATATTTGGATGCCTTTAACTAGACTTTGATCTTGAGTAACTTGACATGTTAATCAATCCATCTAATTTCAGATTATGGCTTATTTGGCTTTAGCTTTCCTATACATAGTTTGTCATGATCTAGATAGCACTTTCTTCTGTCATGGCTTGGTGTAATACTTAGAAAGTCATTTTGGATAATCTTCATGGATCCTAATGTTTAAAATGAATAAAATACAGTCACTCCACTTCACTCATGCTCTATTTTCCTCCATACATCTTAATGACTCTATTGCCAAAAGGGCGAGAGAATGATAGAGCAAAAGGCATTAAAGGGGGATAGGCATTAAAGGGGGATGATTTGGAGCTTTTGTATTAAAGGGGGATGATTTGGAGCTTTTGTAGAAAACTTGCTCTTTTTGTTGGTTGCTCCATTTCAATATTTATCAACATGGTCAGGAGTTTCTTCTTCACTTTCTTTAGACCATGTATGACTTTTGCAACTTCTTGCTTTTCTTTTTCAAAAACAAACTCATCTTCATGCCTTTTCAGTGTTTGTTAATATACTCATCAAGGGGGAGATTGTGAGACCATGTGGAGGTCACCCATGGTTGTGATGAATAATTGACCTCTGCTTTAGACTTTGTGTATGGCTGAGTTTGGTTTTTGAGGTCTGTGCAGAAGGTTGCTGGTTTTACGACCTCTGTGCTCGTCTTTGTGATTAGCATCCCGAGATACAACTAGGTGGTCGTATGTGATGTTACGACTTATGGTCGTAGATGTCGATTACGACTTGGTGGTCGTAGGTGCTGATACGACTTGGTGGTCGTAGGTGCTGATACAACTTGGTGGTCGTAGGTGCTGATATGACTCGGTGGTTGTAGGTGTTTTTATGACTTACTCTTTACGACCACATTATGTGTATCTGTGATCGGCAACAGTCTTTACGACCATGTGGTCGGCAATAGGTTTTACGACTTTGCAGCCGACAACCAGTCTTATGACTTTGTGGTTGGCAACTAGTTTTACAACTTTGAAGTTGGCAGCTAGTTTTACGACTTTGCAGTCGGCAGCCAATCTTACGACTATGTGGTCAGCAGCTAGATTTACGACCTTGTGGTCGGCAGCCAGTTTTACGACTATAGGAAAAATTTCTCCCTTGCCCTAAAGTTTAATGGCGTTTGCTCATTTGCCCCATGATGTCTCATTGACATGCGGGTCCAGGGCCCATATGTCAGTGAGACATCATGGGGCAAATGAGCAAACGCCATTAAACTTTGGGGCACATGAGCAAATCCCCCATTGACTATATGGTCGGTAGTCATTTTACGACTTTGTGGACGATAGTCGTAGCACTGCCTGGCCGTGGTCGATAGTCGTAGCTTTGTCTGGCCATAGTCAATAGTCGTAGCTCTGTTTGGCCGTAGTCGATAGTCATAGCTCTGTCTGGCTGTGGTCGATGGTCATAGCTTCTACTGGTCGTGGTCGAGGTCGTAGCTTCTGCTGGCCATGGTTGATGATCATAGCGCTCTATCTGTGTGATCATAAGTCGTAGCAACCAGGTGCGTTAAAGTCGTAACCGCTATGAGCGATGGTCTAGCGATTGCTACATGGTCGTAGCATTCATCTCATGGTCGTAGCAGCCTGTGCGATGGTCGTAACGACTTGCTGAGTGGTCGTAGACAGCTAAGAAGTCTTCTAGGGCTACAAGTACCTTATGTCCAGTGCATCTGAGTAGTCATAAGTGGTATAAGACCAGCTTGGAGTGCATTCCATTCATGCAGATTGATGATTCCCGTGTTTTGTGCGGTGCTATGTGATGCTTTGCTTGTCAGTGGTGTTTGCAGGACCTTGGAGCTAGGTCATGGTGAGGCATGGAAGGATCGGGACTAGACACAGGGAGGTGTTGAGGTCCAAAACGATCATGAGAAGCCGAAGATGACTGAGGCAGCAAGGTGGTTGCAAGCGTGGAAGGCAAGAAAGCAGGAAGCTTCCAGGAAGGTGGTGGAGGGGCAATTTGGTGAATTGCTGAAGACCTGAAAAGGAGGCTATTCTGTTAAAGCGTTGTTGTCCTGTATGAGCTAACGGGTCGATGTAAGTGGTGTGCGTGAGAAAACCCGGTGGTAGATAGGGGGTTAATAGGTTATCCCTGCTATCAGAGGCTATAAAAAGGGATAGAGGGCTACCCATCCAGGGGTGTCTCTGGTCTTTCATTTTCTTGTGTGCGTTATGGTTAGGTTTTTTTGTGTGTGGAGCAGTGGTGCTCCTAGTCCTCCTGGATGGAGTGGCTGTAGACTCAATCTTCAGAGCAATATATCTTTTCTTGATCAATCTTTTGAGTATTGCTGTCTATGTGAAATTGAGTTGGCTTGGTCTTGTTCTTCTGCTGCTTCAGTTTTTCTTTGTTCTTTGATCGTTTCTTCTCTTTCTGGTTTGAGAGACCCTTCCTGCCTATGATCTGACTTGTCTGGTGTTGGGAAATCACACTCAAAGCCATCTTGGCTATTCTATTCCCACTTGCATGGTCTAATCATCTTCTTTTCTTCTCAGTCTCTGTTTTGAGCACTTTTGATGTAATCCCTGAAAGATCTCTATTTTCTTGCTAAGTTTTCAATTTAAGTTCAAAGCAACCTCTTGAGATCTTGTTCTTGCTATGTCCAAGGTTCATGACCAGTTGATTCTTGAATCAAAAGTTATTCGGAATTTGGATCGTGCGGTCGTGCGCCTCTTTGGTCTTCATCTGCTCTTCCAAGAATGTTTCGACCACGTTGATTTTTTGAGTTGCAGTCTGGTTTCGACCACATCGGTTGTTCGACTACTCGTTGGCTTACAACTACGTTAGCTCTGGTCTTGGTGGTTGTCGACTAGGGCGATTTACGACCACGTTGTCTTATTTCAACCATAGTGCTGGTCTCTGACCATAGTCAATTCTTTGGTGCCTTTTCTCTGCTGTTCTGGTCTCGAGTGCCGTCGACTACCGACCACGTTATACTTCCTTCAAGTAGTCAGACAGCGATATCTTGGTCAAACATCGAGCACATTGTTAAGTCTTTCAACCACGTGGTAAGTTTCGACCATGCTGTCAAATCTCGACCAGCTCAGTTTTCCTTATTGTGTTCAGACTGCTTCTCTGGTTTTCCAGTGGGATTTTAAGTCTAGTCTTCACAGCTCAGTAGCTATTGGAGAAAAGAGTTAAGTGGATACTTGGGGAGAATTTGAATGCACCATTTACCCCCTCTGTTTCCTGTCCGGTCCTACAATACTACAATCTATTATAGACCCCGTCTTAAAAAAGCACACCGTTTAAAAACTAATTACTGTAGCATAACCCAAAAGCCATAAGCCATGAGTGCTACAAAACCCACCCTTTGTGTCCTCACCAAAAAAAATACATAGTACCAATCATCATTTATGCCACATCAGGCGCCACATCATCACTAAAACTACCCTTGGGGGAGTTCAAATTTTTTAGGTCATGGTCGTATTGGCTTCTACTTCGGACTTCTTCCTAGAAAAGCCAAAATTTAATCTAAACATTTGGTTTCTCTACTCCTCTCACTGCCATCTCGCTCTAGAGATAAAGCAAAGTCATAGATGCATCACCCACCCTACTCTTCTTGCTCTTATCACATGCACGCATCTCTTCCTCACTTTTTGCACCGCTCGTCCCTCCTTCTAAAAAACACTTATTTCAGCTATTACTATTTATTTTTAGCCAAAACCATAAACGATAACCAAAAACCATTAATAAAAACTAATACAAATGCTACCTTAAACTTCAGGGAGTTATACAACCGGTTTTAATGACATGGTTGAAAATGGGTGAAGTTGAATGTATAGGGGATAATATGGACTTTTTCCTGAAAATATGTTTTTAAAGACATTGCTCCTGAGTCAATGCAGAAGAGTTGACGGCTAGTTTTTTTTTCTAAAAAAAAGGAGATTTTGAATATCTGCATTTATGTCCGACCGTCTCTAAGAGACAAAAAACTTGTTGAAAGAACATATTTCTTTCACATTTTTAAGAGCAACAAGAGTAACATAGTTCTTTATTTGAACATGTTTTTGTGCTCTTCGGCCCAAACCTGATTATTGATAGGCCCACGTAGAGGCCGCCCAACTAGACGTGGCCTATGGCTACATTTGGCATTACTTGGTATTACTGTGGATTATGATAATCTTTGTTTGATGAAATCATTCATATATTTTCTGTGTGTTTTTTCCTAAACTACGCTGCAAAAAAATATATCATTATGTTCTAAACACCAGAAGTTTCGTGTAGTTATTTACTAGGAAAAATCCATGTAAAAGGAAACATCAAAAGGTCAACTATTGTATAACAGATTTGTTAAATATTTTTTGCAATTACAAAGAAGACATAGACGCACACAAACCACCGTACACGCACAAACACGTGAGCACGACATATAGAGGCAAGAGATAAATCCACGACCTCATAAACTTCTAACTAAAACACACACGTGTACGTAATAGGCGAGCATCAAGATTTGAACCTTAGTAGGTAAAATCGTGCATCCATAACTCCACCACACATCAAGAAATGGTTCTTCAACAGATTTGTTAACTATTAATCTAATTTATGAAACAGGTACTTGATTCTTCACACTTTTTCAGTTGTCTTGAAAAATAGGTGTAGCTTATTGACACTAAATTTGTGTGGGCCCTAAATGTTCCGTTTCTCGAAGTACAGGAACTTTAGGTGCATTTACGCCCTAATACTATCTGCATTGCTCAACTTAAACGGAAAGCAACAAAACCCAAAAGGGAATACAAGGTTCACACTGACCTTTTTCAGCCCACTTGGTTATCATCCAATTAAGGTCAATGTTTTTGGTACAAAGATGAGTTAATTAGTGTGCAACGAGCACCCTTTTGGAGATGGAAAGATCACTTCTAGAAACACAACTGAACAAGATATCTGGTCATACCAATAAGCAAAGCAGACTACGGATTGAAGTAGATGCGTAGGTATTTGTTGATAGAACTTGCGTAGGCATTTATTATTGATAGAACTTGATCACACAACCTTAGTAGTCTACGGCTCATTTAGCACTGCGATGGTTTTTCAAAAGTACTAGTTTTTTTCTCTTTCGGATGTAGCAATTAGTTAAAAATATCTTTTTTGGAGCTGTTAAGGTTTTACTGAAATTAGTAAGGAACCTATAACTAAATAGATTTCGCAGCACAACGCAGCATATCAACTGCAAATTAACCCTATGGCCATCCTTGTAAAAAAGGGAGACAATAGTAAAGTGCATCGGACGTTTCCAAACCTTACTCAATTTGTTTCACCTAATCAGCAAACTCGAACTTCGGTAATTCCAGCCAATTAGGTACTCTCAAACTCGGATGTTAGGTCTTTGCTTTACATTCTTTTGGCGAGGAACTTGCTATACAATTTTTTCACTTAATTTACAAATTGAACTAACTGGCTGAATTAAGCAAGCTCAGCTACTTGCCAGGCTACACTCAATTTTAGACAACCTAAATGACACAACTGGATTAGTTTACGAACTTCTCAGGTAATTTACTCAAAAAAAAGTGAAACTGATAGTCACGGTCCCGAATGTCTTCAGGCTCGTACCTAACTGCCGCACATCCGTGCACAAATCTCCGGCTTGACGCAGAATCATGGACCGAAGGATCGATGCCGTGCATGACCAAGAACTCATCACCAACTCCTCCCTTAATTAGGACGCGAAATCTAATCCAATCTAATCCCAAATGACGTCGTAGGAGTGCACGCGCGAAGACCGCAGGTCAACGAGCGCATCTGAGCTGACCTAACACCGAATCCTTTCAACCGAAGCACGCAAGCAATTCTGAAAGTGATATCTGATCGCCCTACTTGAAAAGAAAATGATTTAGCCGGATGAGTTTAGTATTTGCAAAACAGTCACAAAAAGCTAGCAACTTTACATTTTCTTGTGGAATAATCTAGAAATGGAAGACATATACACAAGTTCATAATATTGCAATACCAGATTACCAGGTGGTCCTCGTTTAACATCAGGTAAGAGTCAGTGAGCAAACCTAGTGTTCAGAGCTCAAAAGTGTACTGCTTTCAGCTAACCTTTAACCACGTGATACACATTATTGGACTCAGATTTTTCAACTTGATGAAAAGCAGCCATCTTTTGGAAACCGAAAAGCGAAGAATTTTGGCAAAAATTCTCCATCTTTGCGGAAAATAAGGGAGTGCCAGGTATGAAGAAACATCTTAAGATCTTACATTTTCCACAGCTATGGTAGCCCAAGACTACAAGTAACATCAGCACAAGTCAGAAAGACAGTAGGCAAGTATGCATCTCCATGAATTTCATGATGCCGTATGCATCGGCAGTGTTAATTATTAAATTATTGACAAAATTCGGAAATGAACATGATAAGTTAGTTCCAAAGAAGAAAGGCGGTGCTTGATTCAGTAATGGCGTCCCTCACTGCAGGGAAAAAATAAATCATTTGTAAAAGATATATACTGCGTGTTGTTTCTTCTGTCGCTCAATTTGTCAGCAACAAGCATTCAGACGATAACCAAATCTAGGAAATTATTTTTAGATAACGTTGTCAACTAAAGTAGACTTGACAATTTAGTACAGAGCACAGAAATGGTACCATCTTTATTCTGTTCAGTCTTGTCAACATAAAAGTTATTCAGAATGAGATAAACAAAACTATTAACAAAATTTAGTAACGTACAGATGTTGTCAACGAGCTGCAGCAATTGATGACAATAGTAGAAATGATTATTATGGTTTTTTTAAAAGAAAGAACATATCAATGCTGACAGAAAATATTGTAGCCTCACTACAGAACAAAGAAGGAAAAATACTTACTGGGGAGTGTAGACTGAAGAATTTTAAGCCCCTTCTGTTCAGCTTGTCAGCAAAAACAATCAATCAGAGGCTTCAGAGCTGAAGCTACAGGTGGCAAATGATTTTCATTTTTGCAGAGGAAGGCAAAATATGGTCAGCCTTTAAGCAGGGAAAAGGCTACCTAGAAAATCCCTTTCCCCAGACCCCGTACAGTGTGGGAGCTTGGGCACTGGGTACGCCCTTAAGCAAATTGTCTGAAAGGTAAGCAACAATAGCACCCAATATGCAAACCAGAAAATGATGTCATAACATATGCAACTGGCAAAAACTGAATTTGTTCCTTTCTCAGCAAGGAAGACAAGCTTTACAATGAAAGGGAACTCAGTTACAAGATACAATCCCATCTCTTCAACTAAAGAGGTGGCCTTCTCAAAAACAACCCTACGATCATGTCTCTTATCATGTTTTTGTGTATTATGTACAATGACTTAAACTACATATTTGTTTACCAAAAGGAGCTACTTTTCTTCTCTGTATACGTAAGTTAAAATGATTAAACTAGTGTAGTGACATTCCATCCAGAGAATCAAAATCTGCAGGAATCAGAAACATTTACACTGATTTCTCGGATGATTCCTCTATATTTGCTGAATTAATTGAGAAGCCATCAATGAAGTTGCTATCTGAGTCAATCTGCAACTCTCTGAACATTGCCATGACCTGGATCATTGTAGGCCTGTGGTTAGGCTGATCGTCCAAGCACTGACAAGCTATTTTTAGATACTGGTAGAACTCCAATTCACCGGACGTCGTAGCGGTCAATGTAGGATCATATATTTCACCGCATCTGTCCTCCTTGATCATCTGCTTCACCCAGCCAACAAGGTTATTGTCACCAAACTCAGTCGGATCAATTGGTTTCTTCCCTGAGAGGAGCTCCAAAAGCACAACTCCATAGCTGTAGACATCACCCTTGGTCGTGCACCTGAAGTCCTGGTACTCAGGTGGCACATATCCAGGCGTTCCTGAGAGCATGCTCACGGTCAGATGTGAGTCGAGTGCATTCATGAGCCTTGCCATCCCAAAATCTGACACATAGGCATCAAAGTTGACATCAAGTAGCACATTGCTTGACTTCATGTCCCGGTGTATGATGTGTGGGATGCAGCTGTGGTGGAGGAAGGCGAGCCCCCTCGCCGAACCAATTGCAATCTTCTTCCTTGCTGCCCAATCAAGATTCACATTAGCCACGGCCTTGTCATGGAGCACGAGATCCAAGCTGCCATGCTTCATATACTCATACACAAGGAGTCGCTCATCACCGATCTTGCAGTATCCTAGCAATGGCACAAGGTTACGATGCTTGATCTTGCCGATCGTCTCCATTTCTGCAGTGAACTCCCGGTCGCCCTGACCTGTGAAATGCATCAGCTTTTTGACGGCCACGACATTACCATCCTTGAGTTTGGCCTTGTAAACCTCACCAAAACCTCCTGACCCAATGAGTGTCTCTGCACTGAAGCCATTGGTGGCCTCATATAGGTGTGCAAAAGTGAGCTTCCTCAATGGATTCTCAAATATGGCCATATTGATGCTTAATGGCTCGCGAACACCTGACAGCTTCCAGCTCGATTTGCTGGATGCTGCGAGGCTATCACTGTACCCAACTTGCATTTCTTGAGTTTTACTTTTATGTGGTCTCCTGAGCTTGTAGAGAGTGATCGGCACAGAGAATAGTATGAGCACTACGAGTGTCACCACAAGGAGCACACTTCCTCCAACCAACTTCCTTCGTCCCTCAGGGGATGCTTGGGGCAGACTACCCACACCGGCATTCTTCACACAAGGAGTCAAAGGGATGCCACAAAGGCCAGAGTTGTTTTCGTATCGGCATGCTGGGAATGTGATGAGCTGCCCCGACGTCGGGATTTCGCCGGTCAGGTTATTGTTGGAGACATCGAAGTCTGCAAGGAAATGCAGACACCCAAGCCCCAGGGGAATGCCACCGGTGAGATGATTGTGCGAGAGGTCAAGCACGCCAATCCCCTTGAGCGCCGTAAATGCATCTGGAATTGCACCACTAAGTTCATTATGCCCTAAGTTAAGGACCTCAAGATATGTCATGTTCCCAAAGCTCACCGGAATTGTGCCGGTAAGGCTGTTGTATGAGAGATCAAGAAAGATCATGCTCCCATTGTTACTGAAAGTGTAGACTGTCATGCCAGTGTATATTCTCGTGGAGGGGCACAAGTGCACAGCTGGGAAGTGGGCCAGCCGCTCTGGCCGGATATCCAGGAACTCGAACAGAACACCGGCACCAGGGCAGATATTGCCAGCCTCATTCCGGAGGAACGCAAACTGCTTCCCAGAAACAATGCCCCCAGTGATGAACCCCGCCTGTGCTGCTAACTGCGGAGGTATTGTACCAATGAAGTTATTACTGCTAAGGTCAAGCCAGATGAGGTTGCTACAGCTGCCAAGCTCTGCTGGGACCTGACCAGAGAGAAAATTCTTGTTGAGCTCCAGAATGGCAAGATTCTGGAGGTTGCTGAAGCCTGAGGGCAAGCTCCCAGTCAGGTGGTTGCCGGCAAGTGACACCCAGATGAGATTCACACATTTGGTGATGGATGGAGGGATGCTTCCAACGAATTTGTTATAGCTTATCACCAATGTCTCCAGTGTCATGCTGTTGGAGCAGAGCGTGTCTGGTATCTGGCCGGAGAGATTGTTTGCCCACACGACCAAATCAACAAGCTTTGGAAGTAACAATACCTCTGGTGGAATCTGACCGACCAATAGGTTGAAGCTAAGGTCAATCAACTCAATATTGCCACAATTGCCAAGCGACGATGGCACTGTTCCATTGAGGTAATTGTTCGGGAGTAATAGCTTCTGCAGTGATGGCAATGACAAGCACAAATCTGGCATGATCTCCCCATTGAGCTCATTGGACCCAAGATCAATAACTTCAAGCAATGGGCACCCAGCAGCTAGAGCTGGCAGTGGATTTGCCCCTGTGATATTGTTGAATGGCAGCCGCAGCAATCGGAGAGAGGAGATTTTTCTGACGACAGTAACCACAAAATCACCAGACAGCTGGTTGATGCCAAGATTGAGAACCTGAAGTGATTTGCATTTTGCAAAGCTTGCAGGCAAGCTGCCAATCAACTCGTTGCTGGACAAGTCTAGTTCAACTAGCGTTCTGCACAAGAGGCTAAGCTTATCAGGTATCGCCCCAGTAAACTGGTTCCCGGCTAGTGCAAGTCGCCTCAGTGCTCGGAAGTCTCCCAAGAACACCGGTACTGGACCAGACAAAAGCTTGTTCCCAGACATGTCAAGTGTCTCCAAGCGTTGGCAATTGGCAAGACTCCGTGGCAACCCTGTGGCACTTAGTCTGTTGTACGACCAATCAAGCACCGTGATGTTCGCACAACCACCAAATTCATACCCAGAGATGTCCCCGGAGAAGTTATTCCCAGCAATGCTCAAGTGCGTCAAATTGACTGGTGCCGTGGCCACAAGCCTGGCAGGCAGCGCACCAGACATCAGGTTCCATGACAGGTCAAGAATGGCAACCTTGCTGCATGGTGCAAGATCCAGGAGGCCTCCGGTGAACTGGTTGGCCGAGAGGTTGAGATACTGAACCCCATGGCAGCCGGTCAGGGAGTAATTCAGCAAGCCGGCATCTGACAACCGGTTCCGTGACATGTCCAGTTTGCGCAGCGAAGCTGGGAACGGGAAGCCCCCGCCCGTGAGTGTGTTCCTGGACAAGTTCAGGAACTGCAGGCCGCTGCAGGACACCAAGAACGCCAGGGGAAGCGTTCCGTTGAAGGTGTTGGACGACAAGTCAACGTCCACGAGCGCGCACGGCGCTGTCCGCCGCGGCGAGGCGTGGACGGCGAGGTCACCGTGGAAGGCATTGCCGCGGAGGTCAAGGCTCTCGAGCCCGGGGAGCGCGAGCAGCGCGTCGAGGCGGAGCCGGCCGGCGAGTGACTTGCCGCTGAGGTTGAGCGCGCGGACGCGGCCGCCAGTGCATGAGACACCGGCCCACGCGCACGGCGACCCGGAGGTGGAGTTGGCCCAGCTCGCGAGCGCGCCGTGCCGGTCTGCGGCCACGGAGGCGCGCTTGAACGCGAGCAGCGCCGCGGCCTCGTCGTCGGGGCCGGCAATGGCGCGCGCCAGGTGAAGCAGCAGCAGCAGCAGCAGCAGCAGCACCAGAACGGGCGGCACTATGCGAGCGGCGCCCATGGCTGCTCCTTGTCGCGAAAGAATTGGGGAAGAAGACAACCAAATGGTGTGTTTTTGGTGGCATCACATCGCGTGGGGGCTGAGGAGGCGTGGATTCGAATACGCCTGCAAATTTTCGATAAAATTTCACATTATTTGGCAAGAAAACCGGATCAATTTGGCTCTTAAACTACGGTAAAGAACCTCATATATACATCAAAGAGAAGGAATCTTTTGGAGGGAAAGCATAAACACACTTTGAATACTTGGATAAAACTGGAGATAGGTCAATAAAATTGGAAATCATCAGCTCCTATCTAAGAGAAAATACACTTCAATCTGTTCAAGAAGCGTTCACAAAAATGCTAACAACAAGGGAAATAGGCAGTATCATGAACAAGAAACCCCTTCAAAAAAACAACCAAGAATCCGTATTACCACTGCAAGGGGAGAGAGAGAGAGGCCAAGAAACCAACCTTGGTCGGCACAAGAACCTCCTCCGAGCCCAAAACAGCACGGAAAATGGGGAAAGTCGCAGGTGGAGAGAAGGGGGGAAGAAACGAACTACTCGATGGAGAGTTGGCGACGAAGGGGGAGAGAGAGAAGTCCAAAGTAGAACACTGGTCGTATTTAAGCGTGTGTGTGTATGTGCAAGCAATTGAAGGCCGCTAGTAGTAAAAAAGTTTACAACTCCGTCCGGACCGGTGATAAGTCTAAATAAGGGTTCAATCGGGTCGGATTAGCATGGATATTATTTATATCATACTCTAAATCATGTTTTTTTAAAAAATTTAGAGTTGAATATGGTAAGATTAGATTCAAATACAAATTCAGAGTATTCGAAGTTTCGGATATGATACCATCGAAATGGATAAACGATGGTTTCAGATCAAAAACGGATAATATAAGTAGATAATGTATGCATATATATAAAAAAATATATACATTGAATCATACCATTACTACTTCAAACCTTCAGTTAGCAATAAATTCATCTAAATTACATACGAACGATAGCCGACACAACATAAGTTTAACATAAGCGATAAATTCATACATAAATTCAAAATTCGACAAATCATACATAAATTCAAAAACCGAAAAATCTTTACTATTATAAAAATTTGAGTTGGTGGTCGTCGGTTCATTCTCCCTCCTCTTTTCTCAGCCGTCTGATCAAAGATCAGCCATCCAGATCCGCATGTAGGTAGTTCTTCCACTCCTCGTAGAAAAGGTCGGGCCGACGCGTGGGCCGCGCTCCTCCTCTTCTCTTCCCCTGTATCCTCCGCTTCCCACAACCACTCCACCTCCCACAACCGCCGCCTCCTTCTCTCCCTCAAACCCTCGTGCCGCGCCTCCTCCTCCTCAGCGCTGCCACCAATTCCTTCCCCGTATGGCAGTGTCTGGTCGTAGTCCCTCACTTCCCCCAGCAGCGTCGCATCCCCTCGTTGCCGCCTCCCCAACGCGTTTGCCCACCGCCTCCTCTCCCCATCTACTCGCCGCCGCCTCCCCACCTCCACCTCCCACAACTGCTGCCTCCTTCTCCCTCGAACCCTCGTGTCACATCTCCTCCTCCTCCTCCTTGGCGCTACCACCAATTCCTTCCCTGCGCGGCAGCATCTGGTCGTAGTCCCCCAACTTTCTCCAGGGCGCCGCCACCAATTCCATCTCCTATCACCCCTCCAACCAGCGGCACGACGCTCGGTGATAGTGGCCGATGGATTGGAGAAAATGGCACTAGGTGACAATGGCCAGTGGATCAAAGAGAAGGACACTCGGTGATAGCGGTGGCTTCCTCTTACTACGCCCGCCCACGGGGCTCTTCCCCGCTACTGCCGCCCAGTGGTCGCTCGCCCCGGTGAGCCTCTCTGTCTCCTCCTGCTCTTCGCTTGGAGCCTGTCGCGCTATCTGGCGATTTTGATCTCCCAAGTTGGTCGTCAAAGTCGGTGCCATGGTCGAATGGGGCCGTGGTTGAGGGGCCATGGTCGAAGTCGAGGGGCCGTAGTCGAAGCCGTAGTTGAACGGGGCTATGGCTGAAATCAAAGATCTGTGGTCGAAGTCGAAGCCGTAGTTGAAGTCGAAGGGCCGTGGTCTAAGTCCAAGCCGTGGTCGAAGGGGGCAGTGGTCGAAGTTGAAGTGCTGTGGACGAAGTCGGTCCGTAGTTGAAGCGAAGGGCTGTACTTGAAGTCAGGCCATGGTCGAAGTCAAAAGGTCATGGTCGAAGTCCAAATCGTGGTCGAAGTCGAAAGGCCGGGGATAAAGTCGGTCCGCAGTCGAAGTAAAAGGGCCGTAATCAAAGTCAAAGGTTCATGGTCGAAATCCAAGCCGTAGTTAAAGTTGGGGCCGAGCAGGCTGGTGCCGGCAGTCGGGAGACAGGGCACAAGAGCACAGGAGACCTACCAATGTATGACCACCAGCGATGGTCGACTGCTCCCAACCTACGATCACGCACGATGGTCAACGGCTTCGAATTTACGACCATGAGGTGTGATCGACGGCTTCTAATTTACGACCATGAGCACTGGTCGATGTGTTTCGACTTATGACCACGAGGTGTGGTCGATGTCTTTCGACTTACAACTACGAGCGCTGGCCGATGTGTTTTGACTTACGACCACGAGGTATCATCGATGGCTTCCGACTTACGACCACGAATGATGGTCGTCGGCTTCCGATGTACAACCATGAGCCATTGTCGAAGGCTCCCAATTTAGGACCACAATCGATTGTAGATCGTTGCCAACTTATGACCACCAGTGATGGTCGACCGCTCTCGACCAATGATCACACGCGATGGTCGACGGCTTCCGACTTACGACGACAAGGTGTGCTCGAGGGCTCTCGACCTACAACCGCGAGGTGCGGTCGATGTCTTCTGACTTATGACCACGAAGTGTGATCGATAACTTTCAACTTACTTGACGGATTTAAAAACTTTTAGAACATGTTTGTATGCATATTCTAAAATTTTTTACCACCCGTGAGTTTTAAAACATGTCATATGATAAATTTTAAAAATCTGTAGCAACGCACGGGTATTCAGCTAGTTCATACATAAATTCGGCACGATAAATTCATACGTAAGTTTAACATAAGTAGGAAGATTGGTGGCGACTAGCTAGAGTGTTTGGACTCTGGAGTTAGGTTAGGACTTGAATAAAATATAGACCGGTGGTATCAATGATGATTGATCGGTTGGACCGGTTAGGGTACTAACTTACTTGTCGGATATCCGGTCGTATAGTATCCAATTTACCATTTGCCGATGTTATTCAAACGAATTTTAGCTCTCACGTTTTCGCTACCGTATTCGGCAACAACTGACCGGATTCGATACCGGATACTAAATTAACTTATCGTATTCAGTACCGACCAGATTTGTACATGATCGATCAGAATTAGTCCGTACCGTTTGCACCCTACAACATGTATACCTTAAAAATATAATTTAATTAATATTTAATAAAATTATATTTTATTTGTCTCTAGTAGAAAGGGTAATATTATATTTGTCTCTAATAAAAAAGAGTATATATATATATATAAATATATATAACAGGGGCATCATGGTGCCCAGACTCTACGATTGAGACTTTCTATTCATGATTGATTCATCATGCTAAATCAATGACTTCCTTTTCCACTTGCACACATCTAAAAGCAATCCAAAGGTAGGGAGGTTTAGTGTTCAGACATCATAGTGCCCTATTTCAGTGTCATATATATATATATATATATATATATATATATATATATATATATATATATATATATATATATATATATATATATATATATATATATATATATAACAGATGTAACTATAATTTAATTCTATTAAATATATATTTCTAGTTATTTATAGCGGATTTATATTTTGAGACCGGGGGGGGGGGTAGTTTGCTTGCGACGGAAAATCAGCCCAGGACAGGGGGGCGAAAATACACGCGAAGTAAGGCGGGTATTTTCAAGATTATGCTGAGATTGTTGGGCCATTGGGGGATAATTAAATGTTCGGCCATTGGGGGAACTTAGGGCATCTCTAGCAACTAACTATAAGACTTCCACATCATTTATATAGTACACACTAAAGCTAGCATTCTAAAGAACTATCTATAAGAGCATCTCCAACAGCGACTTATGAGCTAGCTCTAAGCATATTATTTCATATTTTAATAGAAGAGAGAGAAAAGCTATCTCTTGATCAAGAGCTAGTCTCATACACACATTCCAAGATTATGTGAGAGTGTCATGTGAGGCTATTTATATTATGAGCTATGTGCTAAAGTTAGTACTATTGGAGAAGTTATCTTAGAGCTAGTAACTAGCTCATACTGTTGGAGATGCCCTAAGGATAGCTATTTGATGCTTACATGCACACACAGAATTTATAGAGGCTGCCTCGTTTGGCGTTATAGACTAGTGCTTAAGGAAGAGCTGGCTCGATTTTTTTTGCATACTCTCTTTCCTCCATATAGGATATATGCTGATGTGTACATGCATATAGATAGCTGACTCGGACCATTGGAGATGCCCTAATTAGATCTTTTTGTTTGTTTGTTCGTCTATCTCAGATACTCAGACCCAGTCTCCTGGTCCGGTCAAACTTAGGATCTTGCCGAACCTACCTTTTCGCCTGCCCCGCCGCTTTACATTGAATCTCCATTTGTAATGCAAGGCTAAATCCTTTCCCATGAGCTTCTCTGCAGAACCGATTTATGGAAAAGGCTAGGTTCCCACAAGTAAAAGTTACGTTTTTTTTCTATAATTAGTTAATTCATGTTACACATCTGCTATAGTGTATTCTAGAGATGAATATGAGAAATAGAAGAATTTCATGTCATGACCACGGTAATTCTACATGGATTATCTAAGAAAAGGAGTTTGGATGGTTAGCAGGGAAAATGTAGGAAATTTGAAAGGAGATGTATTTTGGAGTAGGGCGAAGATGAAAGAGAAAAAATAAGGAGACGTTGCTTTGACTTTGTGAAGGAAATCTAATCATGAGGTTTGAGCTAACTCGTTGTGGTGCTCATTTGGACTTAAAAAGTCCTAGCTTCTAGCTTATATTATGCCGTAATGGCTAAAAATGCACTATAGTTGCTGGTACCTTTTTCAACTAATTAAATTTTAAAAAATAAAAAAATTATATTATCACAGATAATGAAAAGAAATAAGGAAAAAAATACAAACGCCTGAAAAAACTACTTCACTAGAAAAAGACAAATTCAAGAAGTTAGAACCCATAAGCATAAGCTCAAATGAGCAATGAAATCCTCAAAAAGTGAAGGATAACTCCTAGAGGAATGCTCAAAAAGCCATCTCTACAATCAAAGCGATGATAAATTTTTTTATTGGAATTCAATTCTATATATTTTAATTTAAAAATCCTATATTTCAAACAAACTGTTCGTAAATATTTGTCGTTTGGCCAGACCATGCAAGAGCATTTTTCTCTTCTTACCTTCCCTTGCATTAGACCAGTTGTCTTGTTTTTCAATGGTTTCCCTTTTTTTGTAGGGTCTGTTGACCTTAGGGCATCTCGGGTGTTCCTTTTTATTCATGCTAACTTATTTTCTTTTTAGGTCGTATATATACGTAGTAGTGTGTGCGTATATATGTGCAGCAACCTTGTAATAAAAAAACATTTTCTTTTTGTCGTCATGCTTCCGGTCCAGCCCCTAGAGGGACCAATTCCAACAAGAAAAAAAAAACCTGGAACCGAACCAAATATGCTCTCCGATGCTGGAAGCATACAAAGTTGAATTTTCACGACTGTCGCATGACCTCTGTTACCAAGTGCAAGATAAAAGCTGATTTTACTAACATAAAAATTGATATTTTATTTGATGGCAGGTCCCACCTAAAGTAGGGAGAATTCAGAAATGAGAAGTGGGAGCTAAACACTAGAGTAAAAAAATCAAATTTAGCTCCTGCTTTATGATGCCCGACGTCATTATTCTCAAAATATGACATTGAGTATAGATTATTACTGTGGGAGCCCATATTTTATAATCCGGATTCCTCTGTAATTCCACCGCACTATTCTCTGGATCAGTAGATAGTGCTCACAGATTACAGTTCTGATAATCAAAATACATATCATGCGGAAGCGTAAATACAATAGTAGACTTACTCATGGACCGATTAGGCCGAAATCAATAAATAGCAGCAGCGGAAGAACGAAGCACACAGGTGTGACCTTCAGGACATGCCCACAGGCAGCCAACTGGAGGTTCGCGACCTAGCCCTCGACATCTTCATCTTCTCTGCCAGCATGTCCAATCTTGTTGCGGAGGCAAGGTGATCTGACTCCTGATTCTGAATTTTGTCGCAAAAGTGAGTGTGAGCACTCCAACCCCGTGCTCCGCGAGCCAATACACAGAATGCAGATAAATAGTATGCATGGCTTAATAAAGGAGTGGCTCGGGTTATTTTATTTGCCAAAAATCGCTTTTAGCAGCATTGTTATTTTTTTGATCATAATGTTATTGTTACTGCCTACGCTCCACCTAGCGACTACCATAATCGACTTACTCCACCAAAAATACACTTCCTTTATTGTTTGCTGTCTAAGACTCCCAACAGCAATTATCATCAATTATGCAATCCACCAATCATACCTTCATTGCTGCCTAAATCCCCAAATAGCGAGTATCATAACTTATGTAATCCACTGATTAATTACTGCCTAAAACTCCAAACAGCTAGTAACATCATTTATCTAATATCATTTATTTAATCCACCAGTATCCTTTGCATTCTAAATTCTTAACAATCCTTTCGTTATTGATCCACAACCATAATTCTTCAATAATCAATCTTATTTTTCCATTATCTATCTCTAACTAATTCATGAGTATACATCCACCAAGAATATCATTGAGCAAGTATATGATTCACTAGTTTATTTCCACCAAGTATATTATTGATTAGGCCTACGATTCACCAGTATTCATCCACCAGGACTTGTTCAAATCCTATTAATCCCAATATTGTCAACATCTCCCAAGAATTTATATCATATATCAGTGTTGTAATCCAACCAATACCCTTGCACTTCCTAATACTCCAAAGATCATATAAATCATCTATCTAGTCTATAAATCCATTTGGGCTCCACCAATTTATTTCTCCCAGAATCCACACTATCGTTTTCTTTTTATAATCGACATGAGTCCACTAATATATTTATGTTTTTACCACAAACTTCCATCTTCATTACTCCCGACTCTACTTATTTCCTCATATATTTTACTTTGCGAGAAAGGAAAACATTTTACTTTTTGCAATATGATACATAAAAATTTCCTGAGACCTAGCAGTTTTGAACAAAAACATAATGTTCAAGAAAATGCAATAATAATAGCGAGCCAGATTCCATCCACCGTTACATGGCATCCGCACCATATAGCATCTTTCAGCGTTATAGCCGCTTAATTTACCACTGGGACGACACCCAGGACAATTCAAATCAAAGCTTTCCACTGCCCTCCACTTTTTCCATTACCACCCACAAAGTTTTTGAAATAGAACTATATCTAGTTAAGTTCCCATGTCTGCCCTTGATCGTGGGCATGGCTATTCGAATAGTTTTGACTCTGTAGAGTTTGCACACTTTACCCACAAGAGATAGTTTACTCGTTACCCCACACGATTCCTTAGTCATGTGGTTGAGCAAACCATCACAGTAACCGTTCAAAGTATCTCGCCCCTTCTATCATCTCACCCTATGGGCCGTTCCCACTTGCGGTGGGTCCCATACGTTGTGCGGGATGTTCTCCTTCTGAACGCCTAGCAGATGACTACCACACTGCTAGCACGCCACAGCAGAACCTCACCCTCCGCGGATGTCCCATTCAAGCCCGCCACACAGACAGCCGCTTGCACTACCTCACCTCCTCCACCGATGATGATGACTTTCAGGGTCCGGTAAATCCACTAGGCCAAGTTGTACTTTACAGACTTGTGGTTGTACTTGTTTTACACGGGAGGTCATGACAAAATTCAGTCCTTAGAGTTATCTGGGCGGTTCTACCACAAACCACACTCTCGTGCACACCTGTACCATACCCCCGAACCATCCGCCCAGACAAATAAGCAATTTGAGATTTTTGGGAGTATAAAATAACCATATCCAGCATACACTAGTCATTACCACCATGACTGCCCAACCAACTTTTCTCATGATTAAAAGTGATGCTTGGGCGCTCTCGCGCCCATGAGTATCTAAACAATACTAAGCATGGCATATGATTACGGACTTACTTTCGAAAGGTTACTATTATAATTTTTTTCTAGGGCGACAAGGTTCACAAATTTAAATATTCCAAAGGAGGTGTAATATTATTCAAGGTAAACAATAGGCATGTAACTAGAATCTTAAATTAACATGTATTTGCATATAACATAACAGCATGCAATTTGATACTTTAAACCAAAATAATTTACAGAAAATGTAGGTTCAACATGATCAAAGTATTGACTCGTCTGGCGTGGTTTACTGCAGTCTTGAGCTCACACGATGCTTTCTCTTGAGCTTCTATTCTTTATCTTCACTTTGCTCTGACCATGCTTGATCTGTGGAATCTTCGGGACTCCATTTTCTAATTACGCGACATCCGACTGAATCCAAATAAAAGCAAATAACTCAAAAGATCCAAATAAACTCAATTTAGTTTTATTACGAGTTATGGGTGATTTGGGTGATTTGAGGCAAGGTTGGTGGTAGAATACGATAACTTGATCCTTTTATTAATAATCTCTTTTATTATTTTTGTATTTATCAAGGAAGTTCCATGAGTTAGGTTAGGTGTAGAGTATTATTTTGTTGAGCGCTCATATTCAGGGCATATGCTATATGCGCAATGTATATAAATTTTTGCTTACCGAATCAATCTTATAGTTTGTGCTTATAGCACTTTATAGTACGATATTTTATGTACCTTTGGATATGGTTAAGCATAATTCAAGTTGAATTAGGTTTCATTTATACGGTCCTAGCTGGTTATATGCAATCACACTTATCATATTACCTATTGAACCTAATGTTAAGATTTAGTTAATGACACCTTTGTTATTTTGTCTAATACTTTAGTTATTATTAGGCTTGGTTTTATTTAATTTAGATTTATTTATCTGGGTAGAGATTAAGGTAATATTTCACTAGTGCTATTTAATAAGGTATATCACTGAGATCTGTTTAATGGTGGCTTGAAAAATATTGGAGCATATATGTTTTCATTATAATTAGGTGTAATCCTTATTATGTTTAGATATTTAACCATATTCATACTTCCTTACCATTGCTTTAAATTAATAATTAGCCTTCTAGATGATTGCTCAAACCATATTAGTTTTGCATTCACAAGCTAGTCCTGTATTAAATAATCCCCTTTACAATCTAGTTAATTTTTGTTAGATCCCCTAAACTATTCCCTAATTTAATTCGAGTATTATAGTTGACAAAATAATTCTTATCATTGCTAGGGTATAGGGTTAACATTTATGTTTTAACTATGTGGTGGCTAGCTCTACAATCTTACTATCATGCAAGGGTTTAGGATTTTGTTCTTTATAAAACTTGCATTAGCTAAATCATCATTTCATGGAAGTTTGAACCTAGACTCCATTTTTTCTAAATTGCTCACTATGCATTGGAATAAGCTCTCAAGATAAAAATTAAGGCATAATAGTTACTAGCATACAGTAGCAAATCCTTAATTAGATATTTACTAGGCTTATTTATATCCTAATAAGTTTTTGAATTATTTTGATTTTTTTGGTTTTCCTCCTAACTGCAGTCGGCTAGCAAAAATTAATAAAAACCTAACTACTAACCGGGGTGGCTGGGGGATCGAACCCAGGTCAGCAGTAGAGGGCCACGAGAAACTCACCCCGATGGTCGACGGGACCAGAGGAGGGCCGAGGTGTGCCGGCGGCGGAGGCCATGGGCGGCGCGAAGGAGGTCACCGTGGCCGGGGAGCTCGGTCGGCGAAGAGCTTTGGTCGACAATGGGGAAAGGTTCGGAGCACCAGGGAGATGCTCCCAGAGCACGGAATCGGCCGGAGCTTCATCGGACAGCTGGAATTGCACGGGAGCATGGCGTCGGCCGGTTTCGGGGAAGGGGCCGGTGCGGCAAGCTTCAGTGCACGGGTTTCCAATCGGGAGAGGGGGAATGGAGATGAGAAGTGGGGGCGCGAGTTGGCGCGGTACAATTGGCCGGAGCTCTTCGGAGTGGCCGGGGCGGCGAGGAGGCGCGGCGGCCAGTGCGGACACGGCTTGAAGGAGGTGAAGGGGAGGCAAGGGGAGAGGAAGAAGGCGACTCAGGGCTCATATATCCGAGCTCGCGCGCAGGGAGGGGGGTAGAGCCGGGGCGTGGGCAACAACATGGGGCAGCGGCAGCAGACTGCGGGCAGCGAACGCAGGGGCAAAGGTAGCGCGGCGACGTGACTAGTCTGGGCGATGAGATGGAACCAGGCGCAGGGCTGGCGTGCGGAGGCAATCGAGCGGTGCGTGCAGAGCAGAGAGGAGGCAGCGTGTGGCAAAATCCCGAGAGGGATTCGGGCATGATTCGGCGCAGGGGAGAAAAGGGAGAGGGAGACGTGGAGCATGCTCAGCCAAGAACGACGATGGGGAGGAAGAAAAGAGAGAGAGCGCGGGAGGAGCCGGCCCCAACGGCAGAGAGGGAAGGGGTGGGGGCCTGCTGGCAGTGAAAGAAATGAGAGAGGGGAAAAAGGAGGGGGAGAAGAAGTGGCCCACATGGCATAGAAAGAAGGAAAGGAAAATGCTTGCATTCCAAATTTGGTTTTAATTACTTGAGCTTGGTGTCCAAAATCCCCTTTTGTTAAATGGTAGCTCTAATGTTAATATTGAATTTAGTTGTATGTTTTACTTATTTATTATTTTTATTGTTTTGCTATTTCGTGCTCGAGGTTTATTTCCAGTTATTACTTGCTCAGGACAAAACTCGGGAAAACCCAAATAAGATTTCGGCAAAAAATCTCAAATGCTAGTAAGATGTAGACAAAAATTTTAAATTCTTCCAAATTTTCAAACATTCAAAATTTAGGATGTTACAATTACTCCCTAAGATCAACACCTTAAAAAATAATAAGTATTACCAGAGTTATACAATAGAACAATAACTAAAGATTGTGCATTATTACAGCTATTAGCTACGTAGGGTTAAGGTCTTTAGTACAAATACTAGGTGCAAAAGGAGATACATATTATTTATATATTCTATCTCCCGAAGACAAGGCCCTAAGGGTCGCCAACTCACCCCAATGGCCGAATAGGGCTTCGCCTCGCCTTGGTCCTCAACACGATCACCATCATCTCATGCGGCATTCTCTGAGCCTATACACCCTCGATCCCCTCAAAGTATTCTCTGGCCGAACTGAGATCTAACAAAGAAATATAATAGCAAGGGTGAGTACAACGTATTCAGTAAGCAATAATAGCAACAAATGCAACTGTATGACTCATCTCTTTATCATCAATCTCATGTTCTATCTCTTCTTTCTTCATAAAATAGATTGTTAAATTAAGGTGATAATTTGCAAGTTTTAGTCTTGCAAATACTACTGATCACCCCAGTAAAGAGGAAAACCCTCAATGGTGCTCGTAGCCTCTAATCCAAAAGACATGCATGAATTCATGATTTTATTTAGCACTGAATAAGCTTGTATAACTTTTCCCATAGCTACTCTGAACTCATTACAACTGGGTCATCCACATTTCCTTAGATGTAGTGCTGAGTTAGAGTACAAAACGTTTTCCCTTGTTTCGTTATTATATCTCCACCCAATTAATCATAGTCAGTGGCCTGAGGGGTTTCTTACCATCACCTGACACCTCACCCGACTGTGAAGTAGTTGTTAGTTGGGGCGGTCTAACCCTCAGTCAACACTCCACTGAGCTAATATATGCGCTTACGCTCGTCACTTTGGGGCTCTATGCCAGTTCTAGCTCTACCTACTTTGCATCCACCACTTCTGCCAGTTCTTCGCTCTTGAGTCACCGAACTCGTGGTCACATCATTTAGGGCTCTTGAGGTGCCATCTTTTTCTTCATGAAAAGTATTGGCGAACCCCAGTGTAACATCCTAATTTTCAGAGACTTTTTGAAGCTTCAAAAATAAAATTCACCATTTGAATTTTTCTGGAATTAATTAAAGATTAATTAGAATTTTTATCAATTAAAAATATTTAATATGACTAAACTAAACATCAAGATTTGTCAAAAATATTTTATTCGTGTTCCTTGAGTTTCAAGTAATTTTCTGGAATTTTCTCGGATTTTTTCTGAGTTTATTTGCTATTTTTTAGAGCTCAAAAGGATTTATTTGAATTTCTAGAAAAAAGAAATCCTTTAAAACAACCCTAAAAGCCGTTGGGCCAAAGCCTAGTCCACCTTCCTCCTTGGCCCAATCCGCCTCGGCCCAGCCTACCCCACCCCTTGCCACGCGGCGTGCATTCGTGCCCGCGCCCGTCAGCTGGATGGCCGACATGCGTCACCCATTCGTGCGGTTGTCTCGGCCGCAGATGATCTCAGCTGTTCGCCGCTCCGTGCTACCGACAGGTGGGGCCACCTGTCAGAGCCTCGTCTCCGATTGGGACTCCCGTCTCCAGGTCCGGCACAACGCCGCTGTCGCACTGTCTCCTCTCTAGACTTGGGGTCTGTCTCCGACCGAGACACCTCAGCGTCCGGGTATAAAAAGGGGTCGACCCCGTGGTCTTCGCCGTCCCATAGACGTTGCCCGCGCCGCCGCTAGCTGCTCGCCGTCGCTGGCCTCGCCGACGCCCGAGCCCTCGTCTACATCTCCGGTATGCTGCGCCTCGTCGTCGTCTTCGCTGTACACCGTCGTTCACCGTCGGTCAGCCGCCCCATCACGTTGTTGGCCGTCTCGTGCCACCGCTCGACGCGGTGAGTCGCCAACTTCGCTGCCGTCCAGACTCGCAATTGCACCCCGCCGCCCCTGTCCCGCCGCCTTGTCCGTCGCCAGCAAGCACCGCCGCCCGAACACCTCGCCCGCCGCGCGCTGTTGCCTCGGTCCGCACATCGACGCCTCGGTCTGCACCCTCCGCCTCACGCCGCATGCCCGCACACATCAGCCGCACTCACACCTCCGCGACCCTTCGGCTTCTGTGTAGACCCCATCCTTCATGCGCCAAGCCTCCAGCACTTGCGCCTCTGCGACCCTTCGGCTTTTGTGTAGACCCTGTCCTTCGTGCGCCGAGCCTCCGACAACTGGGTCCCACCGGTCAGAAGCACTGTTTCGTAGACTGTGAGCCAGTTGAGCCTTGTCAGCGTTGCCACCTTAGCCCTAGATGTGACGTGTCATGCCACGTCAGCACCGAAGCCCTTCCAACTGCCACATCACCATGCCACGTCAGTAGCCATGTGTCACGCCATGTCAGCATGCCACGTCATCCCTAGTGCACACGTGTCCGCCACGTCAGCCCCATCTGCCGCGTTAGCAAGCCAGGCACTTGCACTATTTCATGAGTCAAGTCCACCGTAGACTAGACATTCCATGCATTGGGTTCACAACACAGTAGAATTTCCGATTTTCGGCCTTTTTCCCTAATTAGATTTTTTGAGAGCCCGTTCTCCCTTGTCCGAACTCTGATTGACCCGATTCTTTTTCCTAAATTTATCTAAAATTGAGCCCTATCTTTTGGTTCTGGTTTTGAAGTTTTTGGAGTTTATTTGAATTTATTCGAATTTGTTTTTGTGTTTTGTCTCATTTTCTCTCTCGTTAGATCACGCATTTGAAGGAGCTAAAGCAGGATTCGAAGATCAAGAATTCCTAACTGAGCAAAGCCAAGGCAAGTCGTGTCCTTTGATCATGTTGAACCTAGTTTTTAAATCTATTATGTATTACTTTGTTTTAAATTATCAAGCATCACTATTTTATTATGAACCCTTGTATTGGTAGTTATTGTCCAAATTGATTAATTCATCCTTAATAATTTGAATGTCATGATTCCATTGTCACCATAGGATGGGTAATTATATAGTGATGCAATACTAGTTGTCACATGGGGTGTACGTTTAAATTGCTTAGCCATGCTTATAGCCGCGTTGGGTTTATCATCATATGTGATTAATTAATTAATTTTGACTTAATGAGATATTGAATCGTGGTGGCAGCCACATTGATAAATTTTGTGTGCCATGACATTGGGGTGTCATTGGTGTTGGTTATACAAACTTGGTTTTCACCTGGTGAATGATCGTGCGTAAAGGGGGTGCTGTTGGCACATTGGGATGTGGATGTTTCGCCTGGGTAATACTTAAGGACTTAACTTTGTGCGTCATTGATCTGAGCCTTACTGTACAACCACATGTCCAGTATGAGATGGACCTGGTTGATTAATTTGTGATGTTTCAATTTCGGTTCCGTCATTGGGATGAGTGTGGTGTGGTCGGAGCCATGGATCTACATTGGCGCAAGAGGGGGCAATTATCGACTAGGTGGTAGCCTACTCGACAGCGAAACCTTAGCGAGGCGGAACTGGATTGAAATTGAACATTGTAAAGGCCTTGTCATGATTTCTCCGCCGCACACCAAAGGAAGTGTGTTAATCGCGTGGCAATATGAGAATATCATGTCTTATGGGTAAAGTTGTACAACCTCTGCAAAGTGTAAAACTGTTCGAATAGCCATGTCCTCGGTCATGGACAATGCTCGGTGATTTCACACGAGCAGTAGGGTTTTCATAAAAATCTGGTTGGGTTAAGTTGGCTGGGGGTGAATGGTTAGTTCACTGGTGGTTCATTACATGAATCTTGGTTCATGGGTGATTCATTGGAGTAAATGGCCAGTTTACTTGTGGTTTGTCTCAATTTCTTTTATTACTTATTTATTATCATTTCCAAAGTTAGCTTTTCAATCTATTTTTTGTATTTACTTTAAATTATTGCTTTATGCAAAATTAACCTTTCAGCCATCCATTGGTAAGCCTTGCATACTATATTGCATTCTTTGTTACCAACGACTTGTTGAGTACTCTATGTACTCACAGTTTCATCCATATTCGCTCAGTTGAGGAAGAAGGACCAGATTAGCGAGAGGTACCCGCAGGAGGATACTTTGATGACTACGCAGATTAGGACTTCGCTTCCCAGTCGATTGCCTGTGGGCATGTCGAGTGACTACCATGCTTATTTTTGTTTTCTATTGTTAGTTTCTTTTAAGCCTTTAAGGCTATTAATTGTAAGCTTGGCCATAAGGTCGTACTCTAATAATTATTAATAATATTTGAGTCTTTTCTTAGTAAATTGTGATATGTTCGATATTTCATCTTTGTTTATATTGTGTGCACTAGCGTGATCCTAGACTAGTGCAGAATACATAGGAGAATCCGGATTTGCATATTCGGGTCTCTACACCCAGGGTAACGAGCTAGGTCCAATAAATCATTTCTCTTGCAAGTCCTCAATCTGCTTCTTCAGTTCTTCAAGTTTATCGACCGCCATCCTATAAGGTCTCTTGACAATTGGGGTGGTCCCTAGTTTTAGATTAATGACAAACTCTATGTCTGTGTCTAGTGGCATGCTAGGCAATTCCTCTGGAAATACTTCTAGGAAGTCTTGAACTACTGGCATTTCTTGTAGAGGCACATCCTCAAGGTAATGGATGCACAACCCCGACGATAGGGGTAGTCCATATTAACCTTATTGTTAATCTGGAGTACTTGGTAAGTACGACCATTCTATTGGCACAGTCTATCATTCCTTGGTATCTGGCCAACTAGTCCATCCTTAGGATGATGTTCAGTGTTTGAGATTATAGCGCCATGAGGTTTGCTAAGAACCAAAATCTTCAGGCATTTTCTACTCTGGGACTTACAACATAGCAGTACTTTAATCTCGTCTATCTTTTGCAATCCATGTGTATAGAAGAACTTGGGGTTGATATACTTTGTGAGATGACTCTTCACATAGCCCATTTGTACTTGTGCTACGCAAGCTGCATTATCTTCATAGATAATTGTGGGAGTTTGCACAATGTTCATCCCACATGACTACTGGATATGGTGAATCATTCGGCGGAGCCAAGCGCACTCTCGTGCGGCTTCATACAGTGCTATAATTTCTGAGTGGTTTGTCGAAGTAGCTACAAGGCTTTGCTTAGACGATTTCCAGGAAATTGCAGTTCCACCACACAGGAATACATAGACTGTTTGTGACTTTGCAGTATGCGGATCCGACAGATACCCAGCATCTGCATAGCCAATCAAGTTCAGATCTTGATTCTTTCTGTAGAACAATCCAAGGTCCTTACTTCCTTGAAGGTATCAGAAGATGTCCTTTATGCCCTGCCAATGCCTTTTGGTAGGTTCTGCACTGTACCTTGCTAAAAGGTTCACGGCAAATGCAATGTCCGGTCTAGTACAGTTTGCTAAGTACATGAGTGCTCCCACTGCACTCAATATGGGAATTCCGGTCCTAGGACTTCCTCCCCCTCTTCTCTAGGTCCGAAAGGATCTTTTTCTTGCTGTAAAGACCTCCCGATCATCGGTACTTTTGATGGGAATGCCTTCTCAAAGCCAAACCTTTCAAGCACCTTTTGGGTGTAGGTCGATTGATGTACTAAGATTCCTTCAGGGACATGCTCAAGCTGTAGGCCTAAGCAGAACTTGGTCTTGCCCAAATCTTTCATTTCAAATTCTGACTCTAAGTATGAGCTTGTTTATTTTATGTCTTCGGTTGTCCCGATGATGTCCAGATCATCTACATACACAGAAATTATACAGAATCTATTCTAGGATCGCCGTATAAATACACAAGGACATTCTTCATTGTTCGTGTAGCCTTTCTTGCAGAGAAAGTTGCTTAAGCGATTATACCACATTCTTCCAGATTGTTTCAGTCCATACAGTGACTTTCTGAATTTCACATTGTACAGATTTCTATTTGCTCTGTCTTGGTTTGGGAGAGGGATTCCTTCAGGGACTTTCATATAAATCTCCGAATCCGAGTTACCGTAAAGGTATGCAGTCACAACATCCATCAATTTCATTTCTAAGTTCAAGTTTACTGCCATTGAGATCAAATATCTAAAGGTAATTCCACTCATGACTGGGAGTAGGTTTCTTCATAATCAACTCCAGGACGTTGAGTGAAACCTTGTGCTACTAGCCTTGCTTTGTATCTCACTACTTCGTTTCTTTCATTTCTCTTTCGAACAAATACCCACTTGTGCCCTACGGGGTGCACATGGGGAGGCATGCGGCATACGGGCCCCAAACACCTCTCTTTTGTTCAAAGATAGCAATTTAGTTGCTATTACCTTCTTCCAATCTTTCCAATCTGATCTTTTCTTACATTCAGCGAGCGATGCAGGCTCGGGATCAAGATCGATGATGGTGGCAATTTTCTTTGCGAAGTAGATATCGATATTGGGTATTGTCCTGTTCATGGACTCTCCCGTGTGCACATAATTTATAGCTATTTCTTCATTAGTTGCTTCTTCTCGAGCGATCGCTTCTTCTGGAGCTTCACCTTGCGCATCGCTTCTTTCAATTGCGGTTGCAAGTCCCTTTAGTTTTTTGGCTCCGATGTGTGCACACACATCCATGCCGATGGAGATATTCAGATCCGGTATGCCCTTTTCTGAAGGTGTCATACTTGTGCCAGGTCTCAATTGGCTCCCCTTCTCATTCTGGGGGACTTCAGTGATCGGCTATGGTATGTCCTTCTTATCCTTTTTCACCGGGCGTCCCCGGTTACTTTGGACTCGAGAAGCCGGAGTTCTCGTCCTTTTATTCTGAGGCCTCTGGACGGGATTAGGGATACCTTCAATTTTCTTTGGTATTTCAACCCTCTCCAGTGCATTGCGTGTAGGCACATGCGACTTAGTCACGCTCTTCAAATCACTAAAGTGATCGGGCAATTGGTTTACTAACGCTTGCAAGTCGATGATCTTCTGGACCTCTTTCTCAGTTTCACTACTGCGTGGGTCATGTGCATGAATTCCCGTGGCTTCCCACGTAATTTCCCGACATTTTTCATCAAGGGGTTGATTTCCTCCCCCTAATGACGGGAAATTATTCTCATCAAAAATACAATCAGCAAAGCGGGCAGTATGCAAATCTCCCAACATGGGTTCCAAGTACCTGATTATGGATGCAGTCTCATAACCAATGTATATCCCAATCTTGCGGAGAGGGCCCATTGCAATACGCTGCGGAGGTGGTATAGGTACAGAAACCTTGCATCCAAACCTCCTGAGATGAGAGATTTTCGGTGGTGACCCATGCGCTAGTTGCATAGATGAATGAATTATTCCAAAATCATCCAACCATCACGAGAAAACAAATCCTAAAGCACCATCCATGCAAGTTCTAACTTGTCTATTTAACACAAAATAAATGACAATTAACGTCTAATGCATTCTGTGCATCAGACGGAATCAACTAGAAAATCATCGACTTCTTCGGCTATCTTTTCAGGAGTGATCTTCTGTTTGAGAGAGATCATGGCGGTGGCTGCTTCTAGGTCATAAGGAGGTGCTACTGCCGGGATGGATTCAACTTCCATCAACTCAGGCAGCTGCTCAGGATGCTCCCCCTCGACTACTGCAAAGTGGGCTTCAGACTGCCCTTTGCCATCCTTCTTCTTCTGAGCTTGGTGGGCATCAATGACATGTTGCGGTTCTTTGCATATCCGCGACCAATGCCCCATTTGCCAACCTTGTAGCAACCTTGGTTCTGCTGGCCATAGGTCTTGCCACTCTTCTTAGCCTTTTTGTCACTTAGAGTATCTGACTTGCCTTTCTGGGCAACGATCTTATTCTTCTTCCCCTTCTCTTCATTAAGGGCTTTCGCACCTTGTAGCTGCTAGCGTTGGCTTCACGGCCAACGGAGCTGCCTAGTGGCTGAGTGACGTAATTCTTACGGAGAAGTTCGTCCTGAGCCTCCGCAACCTGCATCATATCAATCAATTTGGCGTACTCCTTGTAGCCGTCTTGACGATAGTTGTGGGCGGATTGTACAGCATTGAGGTGAAAGGTGGACAGGGTCTTCTCGATCTTCTGCTCATCTGTGATCTGCTTGCCACAGAGTTGAAGATTGGTACAAATCCTGTGCAAGGCAGAATTGTAATCCCCGACCATCTTAAAGTCGACAAACCTCAGTCTGATCCACTCCTGCTCTGTTTGAGGAAGAATAGTGTACTTCAGCCTCTCAAACCGCTTCTTGAGTGTGGTCCAGAGTGCTAGCGCACTTCTCTCCGCCATATACTCATTTTTGAGAGTAAGGCAGAGGTGGTGCCTGAGAAAATGAAGTGCCTGATCATTCTCCTCAGGTGTAGGTCGGGCGTCTTTCTGTTCGCCAATCCCAATAGCCGCGCAGAGCTTCCTGGCTCCAAGCACAATCTCGACATCGGATGCCCATGTCAGATAGTTTTGGCCATGCTGGGCCAGCTCCTCGAACTCCCGATTCGTGATGCCAGTCATCTACATGTGTATGAACGGAATAAAATACGTTTACTTCAGGTAAACATGCATGGAACAATTTACTGCGGGTAAATAAATGGTGCAATAGGTTCTCGTATTGTTTCATAATTTTCTATGCATTTTCTATAATTTTACTGCTAATTTTAGTGATTAAAAGCAATTTAAACAATTACAATAAACCAAAAACAATAAATAAATACAGAAAATATAGAGAACAATAATGGCAGAAATAAATAAGCTTCAAATACTAAAAATAATTCAAAATTCGGATTCCCAAGGCCCTTTTATGCTAGAATATGAATTTTCAGCGAATTCTGCTGTTTCTGGGGTTTCTAGGCAAATTTTCAGTTCAGAGAAAACAAATTCGTGCAATTTTCTGAATTTTCGAGGGGTTTTCTGCAAAAATTCTAGACCCATACGTAAATCGGAGGGGACCTATCGGTAATTTTTGGAATTACTGAGACCTTTCTACAAAATTCGGTACTTATATGAATTTTTTTATTTCAGGGGCATTTCGATAATTACGTGAACCTCAGGTGGTTTTCCGCAAAATTTCCAATGCCTCCCCCTAGGCCGGATTCCCTCCTTTTTTCTTTTCCGGCCTACTTTTGATCGAAAAGGCCCATTGGCCGGCCCATGTGCCAGCCGGCCCATACCGCTGGCTTAATGTCCCCCGGTTAGGGTTTCCCCTTGCCGGTTTTCCTGTGGCGGCGGTGGCCCGAGATGCGGCTCGGGTTAGGCCGGCGGCATCGGGTGGCGCCGAGTGGGGCTAGCGGCCGGTGGCGCCATGCGGGGCAACTGGCCAGCGGCGGTAGCAGCTCGAGTTGCCGGCTCGGGCGGGGAGCACGCCAGGCGGCGGAGCAAGCGAAATAGTCGGCGGGGCCGGCGGTTAACCTCGGGTGCGACGCAGCGGCGCGGAGACTAAGTGGCGGCACATAGACCGGGGAGCGGCGCGCTTCCAGGCGCGTGCTTGCGGGGAGGCGGACCGTTGGTGGCGTCATGCGACGCGCGTGCGGGCTCGGGAGTTGAGGCGGCAGCTGGTCGGGCGGCGCGCTTGGTGGCGCGGGGTCCGAAGTAGCGACAGCGCGCGTTCGGGCGCGAATACAATGGTGGCACGCGGCTTCGGGGAGGGTGAGGCCGGCGGCCGGTCGGGGTGACCGAGGCGACGTCGCCTGCTGTAGGAGGCGGCCGAGGTGGCGCCGACTGCGGCTTCGGGCCGAGCCTTCTCGGGCAGCGCACACGTGCGGGTTTGACAGACTACCGAGGAGCTTTGTGCCGATGGCAGTGCCTCGGGGAGGGGCCATGCTGCCGGTGGCGAGCCGGCGACCGGCGGTGGGTCGGCAGCGGCTTCAGGTCGGTGCCAAATCCCCTTTTTTGTGCAATGGCTGGAACAACCCGATGCAAAAGTTTTTTTCGTTTCTAACCTGATACAACCCAATGTATCTTCAGACAGAATAATAGATTGAACACAGAGAGAGGTAGAGAGAATTCCTGATCTTTCTTTATTGCTTTCAATTGCATTGGTGTGTACAATATGCCGGTACGGCTCCCTATTTATAGCCTACGGTGGGGTGCCTATAATAGGCCAGGACTGCTGGCCTGAGCCCAGGTTTTCTAACACTCCTCATCCCCAATCGCGCTGACATCTTGGTTGCCACCATAGGCCCAACTACTACACCTCCACACCCTGGCCTGTACCTAGCCTGCCTCCCATCCTCCATGACAGCCCCCCTATCCATCCCACACCATCCTCCCCAGTCATCTGTTAGACCATGTGGCCAGGTCTAGGTTATTTTAGATGATGAATAATTGATAACGTTGGCTATGGTATTACTTATGGTACGTTGCTTCTTTATATGCTTGTGATAGCATGGTGATATGATAGGTTGCATGATACGCTCGTGTGAGGTATTGTGCGGATTGACTTGAGTCAAGTCGTGGACTTGTGCTCGTACACGGTTGTTTGTTTATTCATGTGCAGGTGTTGCTTGAGGCGGAACATGGTCGATGACGGGACTGAAACTAGGTTCGGGTGGAACTGAGGATTCGGGACTAAGTTCAGGGAGGAACTGAGGTCCTATCGGTCAAGGATGTCATGCGGGATGTTCAGGCTAGAGAACAATGCACATGGAGATGATGCGTGGAGAAGATACATGAGGTGCGGTTCTAGAGGCTTTTGGTGGCCGAGATTTCTAGGCGACAAGATATTTTCTTGGTTGTCAAGTGCAGTTTTTGAGGGAAGAAAATCAAGTTGATGGTTGTTGAGAGGCTGCATGCATGTGTGTTGGATTGTTTGATCTTGTCTCCTGCGCGTTTTGTTTTTGTTTTTGATCAGCGTCGTCGTCGTTGTGCGTACGAGAAGCGAGCAGAGGGGTCTCGGCTTGTTGTTCTTTGTTTGCATGCAGTTTCATCGAATTTTTTGTACGGATAATCCCTTTTTTATTCGAAAATACATAAATATACCCGCGAGAAATTTTTTTACAAAAATAGTCTCCAGTCGCCGCCCCATTGGGCGACTTCTGCCTTTCGCCCAACCGGGAAGCGACAAAATATCTGTCGCTCGGTGATTGAGCGACTGCAAGTAGTCGCTTTCCTGTTAAGCGACTGAATAGAAGTCGCCCAATGGATGGGCGACTTATAAGCGCAGTCGCCCAATGGATGGGCGACTTTAGTCAATCCCCGTGATTTTTTAGAGTTTTGTCAATTTTGTAGTTTTAAACTGGAAAAAAATATGGTATAGTTGTAATAAACAGTTATGTTTATTGTATGTTGTAGGTGCATTATAAATTTTGAGAAATTGTTTTTAAGAACAATTGACTGTAGAACGTTTGATATATACATTGGTAAGTGATATTTTTATGTTACTAAGAATTAGTGTACCAAGAGTATGTTAATATTGTTAAATGACTTGCTATCTGAATCATTGAATGCGAACACACGAGATAATAACCTTATGTGAATAGAAATAAACTTCATAACATACCGCGTACAATTTTATTACATGCATAACATATAGCATGATATGCGACTAACCCACCAAACTGCTCGTAACCTCTCCCTAAAATAGCGGATTGTGCTGTGAAGAACACCTTCCACGATGATGACAAGGGGCTGAGAACGGAGACCCCTGAGAACCCAATTGTACACCTCGGCAAGGTTACTTGTCATTATTCCGTACCTTGCGCCATCCGTGTCGTGCAACAACGACCACTTCTCCAATGGTTCCCCCTCGATCCACTGCGAGAAGCACTTGATGTTTCGCGCGCTCCTCCTTCTTGGACCACTTGGGTTAGACTCATCGATTGCTGCCAAGCATTGCGGTTGTGCCGCCCCAGGAATGACCGGCCCCTTGCTCCTCTCGTCGACGTTCTTCCTGGTGTGCTCATCCAACAACCCCCATAAACGAACCTGTGCTCATCCAACTGTGTTCCTCTCGTCGAGTACCGCACTTCATGCGGCCAATCCCGGAGCCCTGTATTCGTCAAAAATTACCGCGTACATGGAGACGAAGGCACAGAAGGGTCAATTGCACACAGTGCATGTCATGGGCAACAGGGAGCATCGTTTCGAGGTGATACTCCGTGACAGAGCCGGATTTGGGACATCTCGTTCACTTATTACTCACGAGGTATGCCTTGGAGATCATGCAAACGAACCTAGCTGTACATGTAACAAGCTTAAGTTGTTACACAGGCCATGCTCTCATGTCCTCGCTGCATGCGGAACCGTGGGCATGGATCCTTCCAACTTCGTGTCCGAGTACTTTTTCAAGGAGAGAATACTGCAAGCTTGGTGTGGGGAGCTCCGGGGGTTCAGGGCGGTGGGAAACTTCACCACTTTGGACATTTCAGCGAGGACCTGGGTTCCGGATATTAACATGCTGAAGGGTGGGAAGGGTCGGCGACAGAGCCGACGTATTAGAAATGACATGGACGAATCACAAGCTGGAACATCTGGTGCACGTTGTGGGCGATGCGGTCAGGAGGGGCACACAGCTAGACGATGCAATGCATGTCCGGATCAGTTGTTGGTGTTGTAATGCATGCTAAATTTCATGTACCATTTGTAAACCTTATATGTTACATCCCTTTTCTGTAATGCACTTATTTACAATGTCATTTAAGTATGTACCATTTAAGTATTGCAATTTTTTTTGCCTTGTGATAACAACTCCACGTACATAACAACCAATTCATCACATGCTTAACAACGTTGCACATTACATCGTTGTGGAAAGAGGGCACAGAATATGAAGGTCACAGAAAATGAAGGCGTCATGCACTTACAACACGAAACAACACATACATTGCACATACAGACAGAATTTATGGAAAGTTCTACACCCAAAACATCAACACAATAGTCCTACCGCCACAGCATCAACAAATACATGAACTAAAATACGACACATTCGGTTACGAGCAGTTGGGTGGGTTAGTCGCATATCATGCTATATGTTATGCATGTAATAAAATTGTACGCGGCATGTTATGAAGTTTATTTCTATTCACATAAGGTTATTATCTCGTGTGTTCGCATTCAATGATTCAGATAGCAAGTCATTTAACAATATTAACATACTCTTGGTACACTAATTCTTAGTAACATAAAAATATCACTTACCAATGTATATATCAAACGTTCTACAGTCAATTGTTCTTAAAAAAATTTCTCAAAATTTATAATGCACCTACAACATACAATAAACATAACCTTTTATTACAACTATACCATATTTTTTTCCAGTTTAAAACTACAAAATTGACAAACTCTAAAAAATCATTTGGATTGACTAAAGTCGCCCATCCATTGGGCGACTGCGCTTATAAGTCGCCCATCCATTGGGCGACTTCTATTCAGTCGCTTAACAGGAAAGAAACTACTTGCAGTCGCTCAATCACCGAGCGACAGATATTTTGTCGCCTCCCGGTTGGGCGAAAGGCAGAAGTCGCCCAATGGGGCGGCGACTGGAGACTATTTTTGTAAAAAAATTTCTTGCGGGTATATTTATGTATTTTCGAATAAAAAAGGGATTATCCGTACAAAAAAATTCCAGTTTCATCCACAGGCGATAAAACCGGTGCATCACTACATCACGTCCGTCGTTGCCTGCGCGTGTCCAGCACTCATCAAGCTGAAATCATCAAGTGATCTTTTCATCAGAGCATGCACTCAATGAATGCCGTGATCTTTTGCATGCAGTGATGTGATGCATTGAGGTGAGAGAAAAAATAATTAGTGTCAGGTGATTAGGTAAGGTTAATTGAGTATTGTTTTTATACTTACGGATTTTGTTTATTTGCTTAATTAGGGCTTAATCAATTCTCATCACTATCTGCATCAGCGATCTTGTTTGTTTTATATCTCGAGTTCTAGATCTCCGTTTGACGTAATTCCAGTTGGATTAGTTTAATAATTTTGTCTAGTTTATTCTGTCAAAATTTGAGATCAATCGGAGTTACGGTTTTTATCAGGATCAGTTTTAGTGAGAGTACATTATTCTGTCCAGAATTTTTTAAACGAGGTTTAAATAGGTTTTGTGTTTAGGGGAGAGTCTTAAAATTTAGCTGAAATAGGTTTTGTGCTTAAATAGGTCGATCGGACTAGTTGCCAATAGCGGTTTCTCAACAGCCCCAACTACCCCGCCTCCACACCCTGGCCTGCACCTAGCCTGCCTCCCATCCTCCATGACAGCCCCCCTATCCATCCCACACCATCCTCCCCAGTCATCAGATGCACCTTACTAGCACAATTATTAAAGCAGACCGGACCGGCGGTTTGATCGAAAAAACTGGAACCAAAGCCTAGACCGGTTTGATTTTATTATTGGACCGGCTGTACAATTGAACTATCATGAACCGAACAAATCCCGGTTAAACCAGTTGGTTGAACCAGAGGTATGCTCGGCAGGAAAATTTTTGGAAAAATATTGCGTGGGACAGGGTGAGGAACCCACAACCTCACCTCCTGTGAAGCCCACCTCGCGCGCTAGCTCCAGTGACCAAGCGAGCAAGTTGGGTTTTGTGTTATACATGAAACTTACTATAGACTTGTTCTTTTTAGCTTCTAAAAGCTGTTTTTTAGCTTTTCTATAGTAACTAGCTTTTAAATGGAGTATCTTTTTAAGATAGGGTCTACTAGTTAATTGTAGTACATACTATACCGACTTCATTTATATCGGCAAAAACCACACGTGAATTTCTGTTACTCTGTAATCTCTTACACGAACAGCCCAAAAACCATAAGCCGCAGCCAAAAGTCATAAGTTTTAACCAAAAAGAACAGAGCCTATATTATTAAGTCATATTGATCAGCCGGTTGGACCGATGAGCTGGTGAGCTAGAAGGTCGACCAGGTGATGACCGGTGCGGCTTCAATAACCGTGCTTACTAAAAAAAGAATGTAGGTTTCATCGTAAACCTAATTGGTTACTTCAAATCACGTAAATCAATAGTTCAAATCGCACTCAAAGGTAGGGAATTTTTCATTGATATAGGAACTTTTGTACCAGAAACAATAATATCAAAAGAAACAGGGCTGTAGCCTTTAGAAGGCCAATTGACATTGACTTTTGATAGTTCCAGTTGCTTACGAAGATCCAAGTTCAGCTACTTACAAAGAAGGGCAACATAAAAAAAAATGTAATCCTAAAACTACAATTGGTGGGTGCATGCATGGCCCACAAATGACAGAATTCCAAGACCAGCGATTGTTTTCCGAAGTCCAAATCATCTTTCGGCTTTAGATAGCGTGCCATATGGGTTGCGACAACTGGTGAGCAACCATGACAGCAACATCTCGATCCTTTTCATGGGCTAGAAACCAAAACTGCTCGAATATCTTTTGAAGCTAATCATTTTTTAATATACACCCCATAATTACTTACAGTACTAGTCAAACACGTCCTAGTTTGAAGCTAATTATTTTTTCAATTTATGCCTATGCATGTTGTAAGAAACACTTGAGATGGCCCCGCGCGCGAGCGGCGCCATTCGCGGAACTTGCAGAGTTTGGTGGTGAATGCATCACACTAGCTGTTCATTTTAAGTAAATCTAAGTTATTCCTCTTGCGCCAAATAATTGTTGTCCATGTTATAAACCCATTGTAAATCATATGGATCATAACATGGAGCTACTATGCAAAAGAGTGGTTTACACTCGTAATGTTATGACTCGCATGCTATGCCCTAGTTCTTCCGATCAAAAATACAAGGAGAAAAATTTGGTGAGGTATTATTACAATTTGTATTAATTAGGGCGCCGGCTATGGGTAACTTAAGAAATACATATTTTATTTGCTCCTGCCGTATTATCCTAGTCTCACTAGCCTAGCTATAGCCTATTCTTTTGGATTGCAGCTAATCGCTTTTAGCTGTGTTTTTTTATATGACAACGGCCGGTGAAGTCACTAACGTAGATAATGTATATGGTTTTAAACTCGAAAAGTCGTTTGAAAAATCCGTTTATTTTGACTTTTGAAGAAGCCAAAAATACAAAATAGTGGGGCCATATTTTAGTCCTCCGTTCGAATGCACCATTTTCCTTAGCAGGTGAATGCTTAGTAACGAGGAGTCGCTTCGTTTGGGCCCTTTGTTGACAGGTGACAAGGCCCATCAAAGCTTGCCTTTGTCTCACCCAAAAGTAGATGCCGTTGAGGCTCATCGGCGTCTAGTTTTCACTGTTCATATGCGGCGCATAGCAATTAGTAATTCGGTAGATGCTTCAGCTGTCGTGACAAGTTATATTTCTGATGGTCTAATTAATCGCCTTCTGATAGGGATTGTACAGTCCAAAGTCACCTCTATCGTTAATTTTAGAAACCTCTGAACCGTATATCATGAAGTGTTGTACCAACAAATATGTACAAAACTTTAATACAGAGGTGCAGAAAGCCACACAATCCAATCATCCAACCAAATTCTGCATACAGTTAGCACGAAAGATTTCCTACATGCATGTAGCAGTGCTCTATCATGATTTATGACACAGTAATGCTGATAGTTACTAAGGTTGTTTTTTCTCTGCTTTCCTGCTCACTACTTTTGTTTACAAATTGTAATTCATAAGCATATTATCCCCCCAAAAAAAGAAACTAAAGAAGAATCGACCATAGCTGAAGGCCGAATACTGTGAATAAACCAAACAGCATCACAAAAATGCCTAACCTTGGTTACCCTTACCACCCAGCAACCAAATGTCCTAATTAAACGCCAAGTTACGACCGAACTATATTCACCGTGAATTGGATGTAGCAACAACACAATGCTTTCTTGATTTTGTTTTGGTAGTACTTTGTTTCACCTCACCATAAAGTGATTAGTGTAATATATAAATGAGTCAGTAATTATCACTAAGTTTTGGAAATGTAGATGAAGAATACTGATATGTGCTAGAGTACGCGACAAAACCTTTCTAATGTTTGCCGAGAAACTAGTAGCGGGTAATGATTTATCGGCGTTAATCCTTTACGTTGGCTGCTTAGAATGCAAATGATTTCAGCAAAAAATCCTATGCTAGCCTTCTGTGAGGACAAAACTCATAATCAGCAGCTGCCACGAAATACAGCATGGTTTGTGGTGGGGTGGTATGACCAACATAGAAACAAATGCTTCCTAGTTCCAACACCTGACTTTCATGAAAAAATGTTGAGAGACATACCAACTCGCTTCTCCTGCAGCTTCAGCATCTTTCCGCTCTCTGGCCCAGTCATGGTCAAAGGATGGTAGCTTTTGTATGTATTCATCAGCTGATGAACATGACTGCACAAAACACTCCAGTTAGAAAGTGTTAACTGTTAAAACATAGAATTGTATGTTGTATGCTTCTCTTAGAGATAGAGTCCAACCGACTCCTGTAATCTCTCTTCATAGCTAGCTGTATCAGTTTTAGATAGCGTAACTAAATCAGTTTCAGATTCCTATAGCCTATACGGCAAAAGTCTGAACATATATAAACAGAGACCGGAGCAGAGTTTTGGCTCACGGGTTCTTTCTCTAAATTCAATCTACTACTTCTCCCTATTTTTCATGGTATCAGAGCTTTGATCTGTTGCCATTATCATAGCAATGTCAGGCGCCCGCTCCGGCTCTGGGTCTACTTCTGCCCCCGTCACGGCTGGAGCAATCTTAGCGTCGGCTGGTCTCCTGCCAACTCCCTCGGCTCCCTCCTTTGGCCATCTGATCAATGTGAGGTTGAGCAGGGAAAATTACCTTCTGTGGAAGGCACAATTTCTACCGTACCTCCGTAGCCAATAGCTTTTGGGCTATGTAGATGGAACGGTAACAACGCCGGAGAAGATGATCACGCACTCAGCTGACAGCGGCGCGATTGTGGAGATTAATCCGCGTATGAACGATGGCTTCAACAAGATCAGATGGTCCTCAGTGCAATTCTCTCGTCCCTCTCTGAGAATGTGTTGGCGCAAGTCATTCTGCTGAATACAGCCCGAGAGGTTTGGCAGGCATTAGATCGGATGTTCTCATCCAGCAGTTCAAGGGCTCGGGTGATGCAAATTCGTTGTCAGCTTTCCTCCCTGTAGAAGAAAGACACAGGCGCTGCAGAGTACTTCAACAAGGTGAAAAACCTAGCAGATACGCTGGCTACGCTTGGGCATCCTTTGAGCGATGATGAGATTGTCACATATCTCCTCACTGGCCTTGACAATGAATATGATCCGTTGGTTACATCTTTAACCACTCGGGTTAAGCCGGTTTCCCTCAATGAAGTGTATGCTCACTTCATGGCATTTGAGATGCGGCTTAAACAAAATAGTCCTCTAATCCAAGGACAAAGCCAGAGTGCCATGATGAATCAAGTCTCAGCAAATCTGGTGTCACGTGGTGGCCGTGGTGGACGTAGCAGGTATCATGGTGGTCGCAGCAAACTTTCAACTTCCGGCAGCACGGGAGGAAGCAACGCTGGAGGGCTGTCAAGCACCGGAAACCATGGACAACAACAGCAGTATCAGCATAATTCAGGTGGAGGATAGTATCAGCACAGCTCCAAGGGAGGAAATCGTCCCACATGTCAAGTGTGCGGCAAGGTCGAGCATGTTGCACTAAAGTGTTATCATCGCTTTGATCATTCATATCAATATGAAGATAGTCATGTAGCTGCTGCTGCTGCCACTCAATCCTATGCCATTGATGGAAATTGGTATATCGACACCGGGGCTACAGATCACATTACTAGTGATCTCAATCAGCTCACCATGAAGGAAAGATACACTGGAAAGGATCAGGTACAGGCGGCAAATGGTATAGGTATGTCTATTGCTCACATTGGCTATTCGAAATTTCATACCCCACAACTTGATCTGCATCTAAACAATATCCTTCATGTGCCTAGAGCTTCTAGAAATCTTCTTTCAGTTCACAAATTTGCAAAAGATAACAATGCCTACTTTGAGTTTCACCCAATTATTTCCTTGTTAAGGATCAAGTCACGAAGACAATTCTTCTTCAAGGGAGATGTGAGGGTCATGTTCCAAAATTTGCCTTTTCCGGCGTCACACCAACTCGAGACCAATGGCATTGTCATCTAGGGCATCCGTCTTCTTCCATTGTTCAGCGTGTCCTTTTGCAAAATAAATTGCCATGCTCTGGCAACACTAGTCAAACACTAGTGTGTGATGCATGTCAAAGAGGCAAGAGTCATCAATTGCCTTATTACTCTTCAAACACTGGATTTTCCTCTCCATTAGAGCTTGTCTACTTTGATGTTTGGTGCCCTGCTCCCACCTCTGTTGGTGGTTTTCAATACTATGTCAGTTTTGTTGATGCTTTTAGCAAATTTACATGGATTTATCTATTGAAAAAGAGGAGTGAGGTATTCTCTGTTTTCATACAATTTCAGTCTCATGTTGAGCGTCTTTTGAATAAAAAGATAATTTGTATGTAAACCGATTGGGGTAGTGAATATAGAAAATTACACTCTCTCTTCAATCGTGTTGGCATCTCTCATCGTGTTTCTTGTCCTCACGCTCATCAACAAAATGGTGCTACAGAACGAAAACATAGACATATTGTTGATGTTGGGCTATCTTTGTTAGCTCATGCGTCTATGCCAATTAAATTCTAGGATGAGGCTTTCATTATTTCCTGTTTTCTCATTAACCGTACTCCTAGCAAGGTCATAGAGCTTGACACTCCTCTGCTCTGTCTGGATTGATGCCACAGACTACTGCAACCTCTGCTGAAGCTGACCGCGCACATCAAATGATCACTCGCTTGCGCAATAACATTCGCCAGCCCAAGAAGAACAGATGGCACTGTGCCATATGGCCGGGGTGCATTCTCAGCCGGGGTGCATTCTCAGCTATTGCAGATGAAAGATGGAAACAGGCTATGGACGCCGAATACAGGGCTTTGATGGAAAATGAGACTTGGCAGCTGGTCCCATTTGATCATCAACAAAATATCATTGATTGCCGATGGGTATTCAAACTCAAGAAGAAAGCAGATGGATCTGTTGATCGGTACAAGGCAAGGTTGGTGGCAAAGGGGTTGAAACAACGCCAAGGCATTGACTATGATGACACTTTTAGCCCTGTGGTAAAACCAACTACTATACGGCTTGTGTTGTCCCTAGCAGTGCCTAAAGGATGGAATCTCCGTCAACTCGATGTGCAAAATGCTTTCTTACACGGTGTTCTTGAAGAAGAGGTTTATATGCGACAACCTCCAGGTTATACACATGCTGATTATCCTCATTATCTTTGTAAGTTGAAGAAAGCATCATATGGCTTGAAACAAGCACCAAGAGCCTGGTGCTCTCATCTGAGTTCTAAGCTTCAGGAGATGGGCTTTATTCCCTCAAAGGCGGATGCTTCACTTTTTTGTTTATAACCAGCATGGAGATACCATATATATGCTAGTATATGTTGATGATATAATAGTGGCCAGTTCTTCCACTCAAGTCACAAACAGAATATTAGAGCAACTGCAAGAGGATTTTTGCAATTAAAGAACTCGGTGAGGTACACTACTTCTTGGGTATTGAGGTTCAAAAGAAATCGAATGGATTAATTCTAATGCAAAGAAGTATATCAATGACCTGCTTGAGAGAGCTCATATGAGGGAATGTAAACCAGTCAACACACCAATGGCTGCAACCAAAAAGCTGTCCAAGACCGAAGGGACCATGCTGTCAGCTCAAGACACTACAAACTACAGGAGTGTTGTAGGTGCACTTCAATATTTGACACTGACACGGCCGGATACTGCTTGCTCTGTAAATAAGGTTTGTCAATTTCTTAGTGCACCTACGACCAAACATTGGGCAGTTGTGAAGCATATTATGAAGTTTCTCAAGTACTCCTCAATTGGACTGCATATCAACAAGTCGACCTCCACACTATTGAGTGTATTTTCAGATGCTGATTAGGCAAGTTGTCCAGATGATCGCCACTCCACTGGAGGCTATGCAGTGTTTTTTGGATCGAACTTGGTTTCATGGAGCTCATGCAAACAAGCCACAATCTGCTGTCAAGCACGGAGTCGGAGTACAAGGCATTGACTAATGCAACTGCAGAGGTGATTTGGCTTCAATCCTTGCTTGGAGAACTCGGTATTTTTCAGTCAAAGCCACCGTGTCTGTGGTGTGATAATTTGGGTGCCATGTACCTCTCTGTCAATCCTGTTATCACTTTGTCAGAGAAAGGGTTGCACTCAAAGCTTTGGAAATACGGTTTATATCGTCGTAAGATCAAGTTGCCGACATATTTACCAAACCGCTCCCTGTTCGACAGTTTACAAATTTCAGTCACAATCTCAACCTTCTCAGCTGTGATTGAGGGAGGATGTTAAAAGATAGAATTGTATGTTGTATGCTTCTCTTAGAGATAGAGTCCAACCGACTCCTGTAATATCTCTTCATAGCTAGCTGTATCAGTTTTAGATAGCGTAACCAAATCGGTTTCAGATTCCTGTAGCCCATACGGCAAAAGTCTGAACATATATAAACAGAGACCAGAGCAGAGTTTTGGCTCATGGGTTCTTTCTCTAAATTCAATCTACTACTTCTCCCTATTTTTCATTAACAATAGCGCATACCTGTTCAATAAGGGTGCAATCTTAGTATCTTACACTCAGTGCCTCAGGCACAAGACTCACAGGAATATCAGAAAGTTCAAGCCTCAAACCAGACTCCCTTGCAAGGATTTTGACCTGCTCCAAAAGTATGACTAATTGCCATAAATAAGAAGCAATTTAACAAAGAACAAATGTACCCTCAGGACTCAGCACAGGTATTTACTAATAATTTTTTTCACATATTTTCCTAACCATCAATAAAATGGTAAGGATAGAGGAGAAAGAAGTATACTAGAAAAGCAAATTGTATACAAATTAGGTTCAAGAGGAAATGAAAATACAATCTCTTCCAAAAAAACAAAAGAAACACAACCTCAAGTAGCATATTGATTAAAAAAACTTGAAGAAGCATGATATGATAAGAAAGTTCCTCATTGCGTGGTTAGGACCCAAATAATAATTTGATAGAACTAGAGGGAGAAAGCGTAAGAAAACATTTGGGGATAAAAATGGCACCCGTGGGAGAAATGTGGAACCTAGAGGAAGGGCTCAGTGGAGTGTAAACAAGAACATAATCTAAATCAAATACAGGTGGTTCACACTTTTCTTTTCTTTTCAAGAGTGTTTAACTTCAGTACCATTCAAATAGATATGTAACTCAAAGAGTGTAAGGAACCAAATTAAGCTTACTAATTCTACTGGAGTTCCCAACAGTAGTTAGTATAGATATGACGTTTGACAAATTTTAGGAAGAAACAAGCAATACCTTTCTGGCAACATCAGTTCCAGATAGATCATCTCTTGGATCATGCTCAGTGAATCCAGCCTCCTTTGCTTCAGCAATGACATAACTAAATGTCCTTGTTCCTTCAAAATTGTTCAAATAATAACTCAACGTTCCACTGCAATTGAACAGTCAACAGAACATGATCAGGTAGCATCATACTGAATTTACTAAGGAAAAACATGTATTATCCAAAGTATCTTCTTGTGCCCATATTTTAACTAATAAGGTTAATTATAGCATATGAAAAATTGATGTGTCATCATTTAAACACAGACCTGAATATCCCCTCGATACGCAATATCTTGTTACCTGTCTCCACGAGACCCACAGAGTGCTAATGATCGGAAGGCCAACACCAACGGTTGCTTCATAGAAGTAATGAGTATATGATGCACGTTGTAGTCTTATGTTTCTGATACTGTATGTCAAGGCATTACATTTGTTAGGCAACAAAGGCATCAATAGCATAAAACACAGTAAATTCAACTATAGTAATCATTGTGTATGAATTCTGTTAGACCATGTGGCTAGGTCTAGAATATTGTTGTGATGAATAATTGACAATGGTTAATTTGTGATAATGAATATTTAGTAATTTTGTTTAGCGAGGTGTGTGGTGCGTGTGTGAACTGATGTTGGTCAAGTTGGGACGAACTTGTGCCGGAAAAATATTCTTTAGTCTTTGCATGTGCAGGTTGAGTATGGAGACGATCATGGTCGGTGATGAGGTGGACCGGGACTAAGATGAGGAGATCCGAGTTTCAGACGGCCAAAGAGGTCACGAGATGGTCGGGCTTATGCTTGGGGCGCATGGAGATCAAAGGTGAATGATATGTGGAGATGCTAAGAGAGGTGCGGTCCTAGAGGCTTTGACACGTGACGCGTTAGAAAAATCGTGAATGTGAAAAACCCGTGTTATGAAGAGTTTCGAGTCCCTTGAAAATTAGTGGGCTAAAAGTCTAGTTGAGATAAAAAGGCCCAGGTCTAGTTGGATGAGTTGGATTAGGATTCTAAGTAGAGATTGGATAGGATTCTAAATTGGATTAGGATTCTAAGTAGAGATTGAATATAATTCGTAGTTAGTTGCATAAAAATAACGGAGCGCAAGGAGAAAAAATAGAGTGGCTGGGGAGACGAAAAAAAGAAAACACGTTTTTGGAACGGTGTGGTACGGGCGAAGAAAAAGGGCGTGCGGCGGCTAACGCGAGAAGAAAAAAATGGTGCACTGTGCTGATGGATGGATGAACAGTATACGTGTTTTTCAATAAAAGTTTGTGAGTTTTTTTATTTCGCATCTATTATCTTTTTCTTGGTTTTTTGATTCCTATAGATTCTCCATACATTGATCTATGTCTAGATATTTTTGTTGCTTAAATATATGAATTAATTTTGATTAAAAATCGATTTCTAGATTAGATCAAAAACGTGTAACGCTGAGATTGTAAGCAGACATCGTTTGGAAATTTTTTCTCGGGCTATAGTAAACCACTACAGTACTTGCTACAGTAAATCACTACAGTATGATACAGTAAAAATCAGAAAAAAAATATTTTTTTTGTTTGTTATTTTTGATTTTTGCACTTTAAAAGGTAGAAAATTTAAAAAAGTTTCCGCTGTGCGCTGCAATCATTCACCCCCTTTGATTGCTATCAACGATCCTATAAATTCTTATCACATTCAAGTTATGAGGTGAGTGTCTAATTGTTTCAGTACATATAATGCTCTATCTCTATTACTTAAATTGGTCATAAATAGCAACTGATCATTTAATAGCCAACTATTTGAAAACAATAAAAGAAGATTTATACATTTGAGAAAAAAAAAGTATAGCCAACCATATAATTACCCTGTCAAGTGGCCCTGAATTTGCTTTCTTATTTGGAGTGATGACATGGATTCCCTTCTTTAAACAATCGTAATAGTGGGATGCAACACTTGTGTCTGCTGTGCAATCGACCAAAACTCTGTTAGGGAAGAAGTGATTCTCAGACAAATGGTGAACAAACTTGTCAAGGTTGGCTAGTTCTGCTTCAGTTTGTAGCTGCTCTTTCCACTGAGTCAAATCTATTCCTCTACACAAAAAAAAAACTGTAAGAAACGTACAGAGAACATATCATATACTACCATAATTCAAAAACAGCATCAGTGAGCAATCATGATTAAACAATAAAATTTTCAGTAGGATAAACAAAAAATTCAGCATTCCCACTCTTCGTTTGTAGCTTATTTTCATTACTAATTCGTGGAAATGCACTTATCATACAAAATTCTTCAGTGAACAATCTTGACGACCACCCATCTGCAACATTCTGTCCGGCCAAGGTATTATCAGGGCAGTGCAACAGAAAGAAATGCAATTGTTTGACAAGATAAGGCAACTAAATATAGCAGTTTCATATATTATTGTCAACAATGAAAAATTGGCAAATGAAAAACTGGCCAATAGAAAAGTTCATCCACAGCCACCCCTTTTAGTAGATTGTACTATATAGATCTTTAACCGAATCAGAATAATAACTGAGTTAATAAATCTATTCATGTCAGTATTGCGGTGTTTTGCAACAGAGCTGCAAATGTAAAACACAGAGAAAAGGGAAAAGGAAATTCATTCTACTTACGTATCACTCAGAAGCATTGACCTTGAACCAATAATTCCGATGACACGCAAATCAATGCTCATATTTTCCTTAAGAAAAACAGCCGGCAGAATAATTTAGTAAACTGTTAAGTACAATATGAAACCCCAGCCAAAGATGAGATGACTACTCGCATACTACTTTTCTGTAAAAGATAAAGCAACTGAAAATGAAAATATAGAAACATTTCCATTGTTATTGTTGCTCATATATTTACATCCAACAAAAGTTCAACTAGTGGAAAACAATGTAGAACTAGAAGTTGCCTGAGACAGCAACACTACAGAACTAGAAGTTAGAATGCCTGTGACTTGTTTGTGACAGAAATCAGACACCACTTCGCACCTTCTGATCTACAGAGGGTTAATGCCATACGTTCCCTAATCCTAGATCCAGCAGGTGGCAGTGGTCCACCAGTGGCACCACTGACTGAGAGTGGAAACGATGGTCTGTGCAGGGGCAACGGGGTGTTCCAAGAAGTGCCTGATTTGTTACTAGCAGGTACATGATGAGTTGATGAATAGCTGCTCCAAAATTCAACATACTAAAAATATAGAGCATACAACCAGGGTTTCAAATTCCGAATTCACAAAAAAAAATCCTAGACCATGGCCGGTACCACTTTTCCGACGCGGCTTGATTTGTTGAATTAAAGTGCAGAATTTGAATTTGGCTGGTTCACAACCGGTTTCAGCCCAGAATGTTCCCGGTACCCACCAGATTTGTGCTCCCGGTACCCACCAGGAAAACTGGTTACAGCGGTTACCTCTGGGACTTGTAACCCTGCATTCAACATAATACTTATGGAAATAGCCCTAAAACAGGGGTACATCAACCGATTAGCCAGATGGTAACAGTGACCTGGATAGCATGATAATGGTACTGTAAGCAGGGGCGGATCTAGCGGTGGGGCGGGGGGGGGGGGGCTCGAGCCCCCCTATTGCTACCGGACCCTTGGAGCCCCCCTAAATTTTTAGCCATGGATGTATAATGTAGAAGGGGCTGAGGTCGAGCTGAAGATACTTCAGCCCCTCCAAAAAATTTTCCTAGATCCGCCACTGACTGTAAGTCTTACTCCTAGTGACAGTTCCACAACATAAATATCATTTACCATTCTTCTTTCTATATGAAAACAAAAGGCTACATATAACTCTCTATACCTGATCCTTCAGCTGGTTAAGCAGTGTCCGACCAATCAACCCAGGCCTAACAATGCCAACAGCCAGTGTGGTTTTGGAGAGAAAGAACCTCGAGTGAGCAGCTCTCAGAGCCCTTACGCAGTCTTCTTGCTTCAATACAACAGTAATGTTGTAGTCACTGCAACCTTGAAATTTTGACCTTACATTAATGTTTGCCTGGATAAATCATTTGAGGGTAAATCACACCTGGTCTCATGCACCAAAAAAAAAGTCAAATGCGGATGATACCAAACTAAGAATGTGGGATTACCTTTGCAAATGCATCAAAAAGGGTTGCACTGACTCCAGGAGTACTTGCCAGGCCAACTGCAGCTAGGAATTATCAATGACTTCAACCTGAAAAGAAATATTTGTAACCAAAGAATATAGAAAGTAGGCAAATCAAGATAAAATCCACATCATGGAGATACTATTCAGAATTCACTAAACTACATCTACTAAAAAAAAGTAGTAGGCACGACATCTACATTCTACGGTCTAGTTAGCTCCAATCAACCGGGACGCTTTTAGCACTGTTAGGTTCATTATCATGTTAGAACCTTCTGAGGCTCTTTCCAGTGTATAGCTTTTTACTTTCTCAAGATGTTACTTCTAGCGAGGCGCTTTATAACATGGACAACCGGCATGGGGCAACAGTAGCATGGTTCTTGCCCCGAGATACAACGGTTGTAGGAGGGATGCGATGGCGTCGCTGGCCCCTACCTGTCAGCTGTTATGCTCCGCATCACTTATGGGGACGACGTGGCAAGGGTGACAGCGAAACTACGATAACCTTCTTCCTTGGCAGTGATACCAATGGCGCAGCCAAGAACAACGAAGCCTAGAGAGGAGTCGTCATTGGTGAAGATGATAGCAGGATCAACGCTAATGATGGTGATGGGGACGGTGATGGCTGTGCCGCTATTGCAGTGGTAGGCGTCGCCTCTTGCTGCTTCTCCATCTTGGACATGGTTGCAACCAGCAACGATGGCAACTCAAAAACCGCAGCAACATGCTACACCTTCTCGTCCATCTTGGCTCTGATACCAAATATTGTGGTCAATGGCTAGGTACAAGTCTGATGACCGAGGGTAGGATGCTCGCCGTCATCTAAACCCCTAACAGGGCTCTTCTCTGACGTGACAGCAAAGCTCTAAGGTCTGACTTTAGAAGAAAGAGGAGACTAGAGACATATTTGATTATTCATTGCTTGATGATAATAGGTCTTCTCCTTCAAGAAGGTCCTTTGCTGTTGCCATATGCTTCTCAAAAAACTGTCTATTGCAAGTTTGCAACGACGTAAGAATCATCCCTCGATTGAGCCTTATTTACAAGGGTGTACATCATGGGTGACTTCAGACATTGCAGATACAACTACGAGTTTCCTCTCAGAAGGATCATGAAGGACTATGTCAGCAACATTCTGAATTCTCTGGGAGGTCCCCATGCAGGTCCCACCAAACTTATGCACAGACCACGTGTGACCTTTTGGAAGATGAGCACTAGCTTCAGCTTGTTCAACTGAAACAGCTGGAAAGAAATACATGTCGATGCTTATGCAAGCGGGTTAAACGAATATGTTAAATCAATGGTGATGGACTAGTAACATCAATAATAGTTAAATGGTATACAAAATTGAAACCTGAGATGCAATACAAAACAAAATAGTTAGATGGTGTATATATCAAAAAAATAATTGCAAGAGCACCCTGTAATAAAGAATACCTCCAATTGAGTAGTGTTATGGTCTATGATCCCAGTGAGGCATCGCAGCAGGCGCGCAAACAACGCGCGTGGATAGTAAATGTACTGTAGCATGACGTGCGGTACTGTAACTGAAGGAGAACGGGTAGGCTACGCTAGCTACAACATTTGATTTTCTACCGCGTTCAACCAGAAAACATGCGTGTAAGGGAGTCATGGATAGTTACCACTAGATGCGCTGCGCAGCGGAAGAAGAGTTGGAGCGGCCCGGTCCAACGTAGATGCGCGTTGATGAAGAAGAAGCAGTCGATCGTTTCACGAACTGAATGTCTCCTCCTCGCGTCCTAGCAATAGCCTTGCGCTTCTCGCCGATCAGCACAGCAGCAACAGCAGCGGCGCCTCCACAGAGTCCACACGTTTGGGATGGAACGCCGTGCGCTGGTGTGCTAGCACCGCGAGCCCAGCTAGGGTTTCGAGATACGGCCGAGGGGAGGTGGCGGCCAGGGTTTTCAGCATAGTAGTCTATTCTACCTGCAGCCCCACCTCCTCATATTTATAGAGCATGCTAATGGGCTTCCACGTTGTAGGCCCATTAGAACCCTAATCCCATATGGTTCAATATCTCTTTTAGCCTATAAAACCGAATTTGTTTATGATTGCCTCTTGGGCACATCACTAACAATCTCCCACTTGCACTAGAGACAATCATATAGGCAAGCTTTCCAATTCCAACCCCTTAAGTGTGTGACCCGTTAGGTTCATGTGTAGACAGCCATGACCCAAAAACCATTTTCAAGCCATAAGTCAATAGTGGCACCTAGCAGGGCATATTGACTCCCGAATACACATAAAGATCATATCGGCTAAACCTTGATATACACATACTTGGATCTCTTTGCCACATGATACCAGTTGAACTTAACGCGAGATTCGTGCCACCCTTGTGATAGCTCAACCATTCACTCGATCTTGTGGTGGATTACAACTCATGACTAATCCTTTAGTCACATTGTGATTAACTCTTTAATCACCTTGGCATGGCCATGCATTTCCCTAATCCAATTACATCAAGGGGCCCAGAGATATCTCTCCTATTATGTAGGAGGGGCAAATTCCATCTTAATCCGCTCACATCCCATTCCATGTTTCATGATACACCTGAAGTCCACTTTTATAGCTACCTAGTTACGGAGTAGTGTTTGGCAGCCCCAAAGCGCACCACTACACATAGTGAGAAACAATGGCGATTTCAGGTCGAATGATCCAGTAGGTATACCACTCGAGATCGCTTGATGGCACATATTAACATAACAATCCCAGCAACGTCTCGGAGTGGGTCAATCCAACACCATGTTCTCTAACATGTGTCCATATTATTGATTTGATATTCCTATATCCATGATCCATGAAACATGATCATCAATCAATACATGTGCTAGTCCATAAATCATTGTTGTCCCACGTAATAACATAAGACTAGGGATCTTTAGAATAATATTAAATAAAACAAAGAGTTTCACGAACAAGTCACATACTTGCCAATCAATGCATACAATCATTATTCAAGGGACCAAATAACACCTTATTCAAAATTTCATAAACATAGACTTGATACAATTATCTCCCACTCACACTAGAGTCAATCATGTAAGTATCTAATACCCATTGCACTCGTGTGTGCCTCATGCTTTAGTTGTGGGAGAGGCTTCGTCAACAGATCAACAACATTCAAATCCGTGTGCACCTTGCAAATCTTCACTTCATCTCTATCAATGATCTCACGGATAAGGTGATAGCGCCAAAGTATATGTTTGGACTTTTGGTGTGACCTAGACACCTTTGCTTGCGCAATGGCTCCACTATTATCACAATAGAGATCCACTGGACTGGACACACTAGGGATCACACCCAACTCAAAAAACAAATTTTCTGATCCAAACAGCTTCCTTGCAGCTTCAGAAGCTGCAATATGCTCTACCTTAGTTGTCGAATCAGCTATCGTCTCTTGCTTGGAACTTTTCCAGCTCACTGCCCCTCTATTGAGGCAGAACACAAAACCAGACTGCGATCTGCTATCATCTTTATCAGTTTGGAAACTAGCATCGGTGTAACCTTTTACAACGAGCTCTTCTTCACCTCCAAAAATAAGGAACATATCCTTAGTCCTTCTAAAGTACTTAAGAATATTCTTTACAGTCACCCAGTGAGCTAGACCGGGGCTAGATTAATACGTGCTCGTAACACTTAGAGCATATGAAACATCTGGGCGCGTACAATGCATAGCATACATGATGGATCCGATAGTTGCGGCATACGGAATCGCACTCATCTTCTTTTGCTCATCAAGTGTTGAAGCACATTGAGTCTTGCTAAGACTAATGCCATGTGACATAGGCAAGAAACCTTTCTTGAAATCTTGCATATTGAACTGTTTCAATACCTTGTCAATGTATGTACTTTGGCTTAATCCAATTAGCCTCTTGGATCTATCTCTATAGATCTTTATGCCCAAAATGTAAGCTGCCTCTCCGAGATCTTTCATTGAGAAACTTTTTCTCAAAGAAGACTTCACAGCTTCTAGCATTGGAATATCATTTCTGATCAATAATATATCATCTACATACAAGACTAGAAAAATAAGTGCGCTCCCACTAGCCTTCTTGTAAACACAAGGCTCTTCTTCATTCTTGATGAAACCAAACCCTTTGACTACTTCATCAAAACGAAGATTCCAACTCCGAGATGCTTGCTTCAATCCATAAATGGGCTTCTGAAGCTTGCAAATTCTCCCAGCATTTTTCGGATCAACAAAACCCTCAGGCTGTGTCATGTACATATTCTCACTTAGGTTTCCATTTAGGAAATCCGTTTTGACATCCATCTACCAAATCTCGTAGTCGAAATAGGCAGCAATCGCTAGGAGGATCCGAATAGACTTTAGCATAGCGACGTGCGAAAACGTTTCATCATAATCAACACCTTGAATTTGTTTGAAACCTTTCGCCACCAATCGTGCCTTATAGATGTGAACATTTCCATCCATGTCTATCTTTTTCTTAAAACCCCATTTACACTCAATAGTTTTTACACCATCAGGTGGATCCACCAAGTTCCAAACTTGATTATCATGCATGGATTCTATTTCGGACCTCATGGCTCCAAGCCATTTTTCAGAGTCTGGTCCTATCATTGCTTCCGTGTAGCTCTTGGGCTCATCATTGTCCAACAACAATATGTCGCGTTGTCCCGTGGTTAGGAGCGTGAACTTTTCAGTTGCGTGACGTGCCCTTGTAGACTTACGTGGGGGCGGCGCCTCCATAACCGGTTGTACAACATCTTGTACATCCTGTTGAGGTTCAATAGGAGCTGAAACATTTTCAGGTGTTTCCCGAATTTCTTCAAGCTGCACCTTGCTCCCACTAACACCCTTTGAAAGAAACTCTTTTTCCAAAAAAAACACCATTCCGAGCGACAAACACTTTGCCTTCTTCCCAATTGTAAAAATAATATCCTTTGGTTTCCCTAGGATACCCAACAAAGAAGCATTTATAAGATTTAGGATGGAGCTTATCAAACGTCAAACGTTTCACATAAGTCTCACAACCCCATATCTTAAGGAAAGACAATCCAGGACGTTTCCCGGTCCATTTCTCGTATGGTGTCTTTTCCACTGATTTAGATGGAACTCTGTTTTGTGTAAACGCAGCAGTTTCTAGAGCATATCCCCAGAAGGACAATGGAAGATCAGATTGGCTCATCATAGACCGAACCATGTCTAACAAGGTCTGGTTCCTCCGTTCAGATACCCTGTTCCACTGAGGCGTGCCAGGCGGAGTCAGCTGTAGAACAATTCCACACTGTTTTAGATGTTCACCAAATTCATGGCTCAAATATTCACCTCCACGATCAGATCGCAGAATTTTAATTGTCTTGCCTAGCTGATTTTGTACTTCATTCTGAAATTATTTGAACTTTTCAAACAATTCAGACTTGTGCCTCATTAAGTAGATGTATCCATATCTACTAAAGTCATCGGTAAAAGTAATGAAATACTGAAAGCCACCTCTGGCTACTGAGCTCATTGGTCCACATACATCGGTATGTACAAGTCCCAACAAGTCACTTGCCCTCTCACTATGACCGGTGAAAGGCGCCTTTGTCATCTTGCCAAGTAAACAAGACTCGCATGTCTCAAATGATTCAAAATCAAATGAGTTGAGTAGACCATCTTTATGGAGCTTCTCTATGCGTTTCTCATTTATATGACCTAAGCGACAATGCCAAATAAAAGCGGGATTCAAATCATTAGGCCGCAGCCTCTTTGCATTAATATTATAGACAGGCTTATCCTCAAGATCAAGAACATATAACCCATTCATCAATGGACAATGTGCATAGAGTATATCATTCAAATAAATAGAACAACGTTTGTTCTTTATTACGAACTCGTAACCACCATCTTCCTCCAAACATGAAGAAGAGATAATGTTCTTACTCAATGCTAGAATGTAATAACAATTATTTAATTCCAAAACTAATCCTGAAGGTAATGACAAGTGATAAGTGCCGACAGCCAGTACAGCAACCTTTGCTCCATTGCCGACACGCACGTCCAACTCGCCTCTCGCAAAACTTCTAGTCCTTCTTAGACCCTGCAACATTTGCAAGTGTGAATCATCGATCCAGTATCAAATACCCAAGATTCACCAGAAGAAATTGCAAGATTAATTTCTATAACATTTATACTTGAAGCAGAAGTCTCGCTTCCCTTCTTCTTTTTCAGATCCTCCAAGTATTTCTTACAATTCCTAGACCAATGCCCCTTGACATGGCAGTTGTAGCATTCATCATCAGGAGAAGGGCCAGATTTGACTTTCCCATTTGGCTTTGGCTTAGAGCTAGGGTGCTCATTAGGAACCTTTCCTTTGCCTTTGCCTTTGGGCGTCCAACGCTTCCTCTTTTTATTCTCCTTCTGAACCATCATCACATGATTGGTGTTTTTCTTAATGCTTTCCTCTGCTGTCTTAAGCATCCCATGCAATTCAGTCAATGATTTCTCCATGCTATTCATATGAAAGTTCATAATGAACTGCTCATAGCTCGGAGGGAGAGATTGGAGAACAACATCCGTAGCCAGATCAGGATTAAGGGGAGAACCAAGCTTCTCCAAGCTCTCAATGTAACCAATCATCTTGATCACATGAGGACTGACTGGACTACCTTCCGCCAGCTTGCACGCAAACAAGGACTTTGAAATGTTAAACCTCTCGGTCCTAGCTTGGTTTCAAACATGTCACGCAGTCCTTCAATCATAGTGTGAGTATTTGCATTCTCATAATGCTTCTGAAGCTCAGAGGACATGGTAGCAAGCATGAGACAGCTAACGTCGAGTGAATCATTGCAGTGCTTCTCATAAGCTTTGTGGGTGGCAACGTTTGCACCCTTAGGGAGTTCATCGGGGTAGGGTTGCTCAAGAACGTATTCCTTTTTTTCTTGTCTGAGAACAATTCTCAGGTTGCGGTACCAATCAATAAAATTCGTTCCATTAAGTTTTTCTTTCTCAAGAACAGATCGCAAGTTAAAATCGGAATTATTACTAGAAGCAGCCATGATCTACACTAGAAAATAAACAAGCAAAGTTCAGGACTATGTTCATGTTTGATCTTCCATTAAACAATTTAACAAAAGTAGTCCACTATATGTTTTGTAATTGTCTTCCCTCTAATGACATATAGTGGTCAAGATCCATGTTCATCTAAGTTCTAGTGAGCTTTGGCATCACCGCTAGAAACCTAGTGACGTAGGTAAGCAACGTTTGCTAATCACATCTTATGTGACTCTTGTTTGTTGGGTGGCATCCAATGCCCTGGCTCCCAACACCATGCCCCAAGGCCAAATCTAATTTGATAGCCTTGTCAAGTAAAACAACACTATGCTTGTGGATGTCCGACATCCACCCTATTAGATCAAGATAGTTGATGGTACTCTGCTTTGGTAGACCTACCAAACAATGATCGTAATTCTTATAGGCGCAGCAATTGGAAGGGCATCAAATAAATTCTTAATTTTTCTGAGAGAAGCTATTCTGTCATGAAAAATACATCCTCTACAGGTATGGCATGAAAGAATAGTATGACACGAAATAAACATCACATGCATATAATCACATTATACTGTGAATGGAATGGTCTTTTGAATCGTAGTGGTCGCCATCGCCATGGTTCCACGGTGATGTCCTTCGCCACACTTCCTGTTCTCTTTGTCATCATGCTTGAAGCCTCCATGGTAAAGAACTAAACTATTACAACTAATAGCTAGCAAATGAATTACATGAGGAGCGCAAGCATCACAAGTCGACACGCAGGTCGTTATACAATTAAAGAACAACCTCAACCCAGCTATGATTAATACGACACACAGGCCGCCAAAACACACATGCATCACATATACATCTATGCCATACCATTCACATCATTCCCTGCAAAAACAAGTTAAGTGTAGAACGCATTCTACCGCCCTGACATGAATGTGTTTGTATAACAATCTATGCGTGTATGCAATCGCTATGAAAATCTCATCGGGCCGATCAAATCAACCCAAATCCGAGCCATTCAAAATGTCTCAATTTTCATTAGATCAATCACATTGATCATCGCGATCGGTATACTTGAGGAGACCACAACACAAGACCTCGATCTGTTGGCTTGATCTACTGGCTGTGCGCGCAGTTAGCCCCGATGGTGATTCCAGCCGGTAGGGGCAAGTCGTGCGTACATCAAAGAAGGAGTACGAACTAATCTTTTTGGTCACATGATGCTATCAACTCATACCTATTTCAACCCCTTATGACCGATTGATCTAATCAACCCGTGCACCGAAAGATCCATCACATGAACCTAGCATAAGAACAGTAATAGATTGCATCTACTACAAACAACATATCATCTACAAGTGCATGATCCAGACCACATACTACACAGCTTCGCTCTGATACCACTGAGTCCACACGTTCGGGATGGAATGCCGTGCACTGGTGTGCTAGCACCGCGCGCCCGGCTAGGGTTTCGGGATACGGCCGAGGGGAGGTGGTGGCCAATGTTTTCAGCATAGTAGTCTATTCTACCTGCAGCCCCGCCTCCACATATTTATAGAGCATGCTAATGGGCTTCCACGTTGTAGGCCCATTAGAACCCTAATCCCATATGGATCAATATCCCTTTTAGCCTATAAAATCGAATTTGTTTATGATTGCCTCTTAGTCACATCACTAACAGTAACAGTGTTGTCTGTTTGGATATTGGCAGCATATCGCGGATTAGGAATATAATAATTAGTTTTATTATTATTTTGGTTTATTTCCTTTTAGATTTATTCTATGTATTAAGAATAAGTTTTCTATTATTAAGTATTAGTTTCCTTAATATAAGAATATGCTTCTTAGGGATCAAATCTAGCCATCCCTATAAAAGGGAGATCATTGTACATGTTATTATCAAGCAATGAATAAGCAAAGTTTCTAATCTCTCTCCCTCTTCTTCAACTAAGTCTCAGAGCCTAGGCGGTGGCATGGCCGGTAGTTCAAAGGCGAGTGCCTTATCCTCGATCTTCGGACCTATAGCCAATCAACTCGTACCACAACATTTGATATTAGAGCCACTCACCATGGCTTTTGCTACAGATAGGATTAAAGCCAATGCAATCAAGGCTATGAATGCCAACATTGACAAGTTATCCCCCAATGTACTCTACGACAACATCAAGGCCTTATTGTTGGACTTGAAGACGAGCTGGGGCCAGAAGGCGGAGCAAAAGAAGGTGCATCATGTCGCTGCTATTCCTGTGCCATCACTGTCCCTATCGCCGTCATCGGCATTGGTCCAGCCACTGGCTTCACCAATGATGACTCATCTCCAGGCTTCGTTGTCCTTGGTTGCACCATTGGTATCACCACCAAGGAAGAAGGCTACCGCCATTTCGCCATCACCTTTGTCATGTTGTCCACTGACACCGTGCCGTAAGCAATGCGGAGCATAATGGCTGATGGATGGGGGACAACGATGCTGTCGCATCCCTCCCACAACCATTGCATCCTGGGGCAAGAAGGATGCCATTACTGCCCAGTGCCGGTTGCCTTTGCCACCGACAACTATTGCGACGTCAACTGACACTGGAGGTTTATTATCCTCGTTCACAGGGCTTCATAGATCTTCCATGCGACACGACGTCATCATCGTGTCCTCTCGTCAACATGGAGTTAAAAAGACTTCAACCATAGCCAGCACCTAATGGGCCTATTCTTTTTGGCTGAGGCTTATGGCTTTTGGCTGCGACTTGTGGCTTTTGGGCTATTTGTGCGAGAGATTACAAAGTAACAGAAACTCACGTGCGGTTTTTGCCGATATAAATGAAGTCGGTATAGTATGTACTACAATTAATTAGTAGACCCAATCTTGAAAAAACACTCCGTTAAAAGCTAAGTCAAAAGCAGAAGCCAAAAGCTGAAAAAGAACAGGGCCAATAGCTCAAGGACGAGCCAGCACTTAATAGCTCAAGGACGAGCTATCTCATCATGAGGGGTGTAATGTTATGGTCTATGATCCCAATGAGGTACAGCAGCAGGCGTGTGAACAGCATGCGACAACAGTACTAGTACTGTAGCGCAATGTGCAATGCTGTAGCGATGCTATCTCAACATTTGGTATTAGAGCTCTAAGGCCTGACTTTAGAAGAATGGGAGACTAGAGACTTGTTTGATAGTTCGTTGCTTCATGATAATAGGTACAACATTGTGATTTTTATAAGGATGGCTAGACTTAAACCCTAAGAAACATATCGTTATATTAAGAAAACTAATCCCAAATAATAGGAAACTTATCCCTAATACATAGAATAAATCTAAAATGAGATAAACCAAAATAATAAAGAAACTAATTATTATATTCTTAATCCGTGATATGTTGCCAATGCTATCAAACTATCAGCGATATGCTGCCAATACTATCAAACTATCAGACAGCATCGCTACAGTACCGCGCGTCGCACTTCAGTGCTATTACTGTTCACACACGCTGCAGTTAAGCGCGTTGTTCATGTGCCTGCTACCGTGCCTCACCGGGATCATGGATCATAACAAATAACAACTAGCAAGTGGAATTTAAACCATGCTGCAACAGAATATGTCACAATCTAGGCTAGATTAAAAGTGAATATTGAATGCACCGGAAGAAAAAAACATTGCGAATGTAATAAATGTTATGTAGCTGATAAACCTCAAACTAAAATAATTGTCCAACCAATGGTAGTTCTAACTGCTAACATCTACAATTCATCAGGGATGGGAAAGTCAAAACAATGGCCATGTAAGATAGGGGATAATACTACCAGCAGTTGGTGTGAGCAAATTCTTCGAAACATCTCTGTGCAACCTTCCTGGAATGTGGCTGACCCTGAATAAAACAACAATAGTAAAAAGAGCACATTTACTGAGAAATTGGCAACGCCTAATGGTTAGCAAACGAAAAATTGAGCTGATAAACAAAAATTAATAACCATATTGAAAACAGCTTTGATAGTATGAACGTTGGACTAGAGAAGATAATTATCTCTGATAAGTTTGGTACTATGGTAACACTAGTTGAATATCCGTGCGTTGCTACGGATTTTTAAAATTTATCATACTACTTATTTTAAAACTCACGGATGATAAATTTTTTTAAAATATGCATACAAACATGTTTAAAAGTTTTTAAATCCGTCAAGTAAGTCAGAAACCGTCGATCACACCTTGTGGTCATAAATCAGAAGACATCGACCACACTTCATGGTCGTAGATCGGGAGTCCTCGAGCACGCCTCGTTGTCATAAGTCGGAAGCCGTCGACCATCGCGTGTGATCGTAGGTCGGGAGCGGTCGACCATCGCTGGCGGTCGTAAGTTGGCAGCAGTTGATGATCGATTGTGGTCCTAAATCGGGAGCCTTTGACAATAGCTCATCGTCGTACATCGGAAGCTGACGACCATCGTTCATGGTTGTAAGTCGGGAGCCGTCAACCATCGTGCGTGATCGTAGGTCAGGAGCGGTCGACTATCGCTGGTGGTCGTAAGTTGGATGCGGTTGACGATCGATCGTGGTCCTAAATCGGGAGTCTTTGATAATGGCTCATGGTCATACATCGGAAGCCGACAACCATCGTTCGTGGTCATAAGTCAGAACACATTGACCAGCGCTCATAGTCGTAAGTCAAAAGACATTGACTACACCTCGTGGTCTTAAGTCAAAACATATCGACCAGTGCTCATGGTCGTAAATTAGAAGCTGTCGATCACATCTCGTGGTCGTAAGTTAGAAGCCGTCAACCATCGCGCGTGATCATAGGTCGGAAGCGGTTGACCATCACTGGTGGTCATACGTTGGCAGGCCTCCAGTGCGCTTGTGCCCTCTCGCCCGACTGTCAGTGTCAGCCTGCTCAGCCCCGACTTCAACCACTACCCCCTTCGACTTCAACCACTGCCCCCTTCAGCCACTGTCATTTTCGACCACGACCCTTCGACCATGGCGTCGAGGAGGAGGAGGCGCGGCACGAGGGATCGGGGGAGAAGGAGGCAGCGATTGCAGGAGGTGGTGGGGAAGCGGCGGCGAGCAAATGGGGAGAGGAGACGCGGGCAAATACGTTGGGGAGGCGATAACGAGGGGATGCGACGCTGCGGAGGAAGTTGAGGGACTGCGACTAGATGCTGTCGTACGGGGAAGGAATTGGTGGCAGTGCTGAGGAGGAGGAGGCGTGGCACGAGGGTTCGGTGGAGAGAAGGAGACGACAGTTGTGGGAGGTGGAGTGGTTGCGGGAGGCAGAGGATGTGGGGAAAGAGAAGAGGAGGAGCGCGACCCACGCGTCGGCCTGACCTTTTCTATGAGGAGCGGAGGAACTACCTACATACGAATCTGGATGGCTGATCTTTGATCGGATGACTAAGAAGAGAGGAGGGAGAACGGACCGACGATCACCAACTCATATTTTTATAATAGTAAAGATTTCATTAGAGCAAAACTGTTTGGCGGTTTCTAATGGATCAAACATCAAGCTGAAAGCATGCATTTCATCAAATTCTCTCTATAAAAATCTTACGCTCTATACTGCACTGCGTAAACTAGTGGCATCAATTACAGCTAACCGAAATAGCCAACCATGAAAACAGTCCTGTTTGCGTTCCAACGCCAAGACACAAAACGTAAACAATTGCAGTCCGATGAGATTAGCCTGTTCATATTGCTTTTACTGATGTTTTTGACTGTGGCTGATAAATAGTAGTGTCTGATAGAAGCAACTAATTGAATAGTAGAGTATTATGTAAGAAAGACGGTGCAACAAAAGACACTATAACATTCGGACTACCATACAACTTATGGAATTGAGATATAATAAAATATAAAGTACGTTACAATACGTGAAAGCGAAAATAAGTGATTGATGGATAGTAGTAGCTTATAGAAACTAAAATGTTTATATTGGCTTCTACTTCCAATGTGAACAACCCCTGCATCCATGTACAGAGATCGTTCACAATGCAGGTAAAGAGCTCCCAAATGGCCAATCTTGAGTTCTCTCGTATCGCCAAGGCTGGGCAATTGCTCCCCTGCATAATTACCGATCGTCACAGCATCAATACCTGGGGGAGGGGGGGGGGGGGGGGGGGGGGTAAGAACGACAAATTGAACATCTCAAGGGGGAAAAAATTGACAAATTGGAATGGCGCGTTCAAAGAGATAAATCGCTCCGCTTCCACACGGACAAATCGACATAAATTTGGTGATTTCCTGCGACCGCGGAGATGCGAGGAAATTGACGAGATGTCTGGAGGAGATGCGAGAGCGAGGGGAGGAGAGGGACCACCTGTCGGAGCGGCGTCCGGGAGATTATTAACGGAATTTTTTAATAATCTATTTTTTAGTCCAATTACAGTATTACATACCCTAATAGAGGTGGGTATGAGATTATTTTTTGCCCATAGGCATAAAAATAGGGGAACTTTCTGCCATTGGGTAGAGGGCACGAATATAGGTAAACTCTATCCATATCTGTCTCGCCCATTTACCCATGACTAAACCCTAGTAGACTCCCCAGACCCCAATCGGCCAATCTAAGCCCCACTCGGCACTCCCGATTCCCAGTAGGCAGCCGCCTCCTCCTCCCTAGCTCATCCTCCCAGCCGTCTGCCCTCTGCAGTCTGCACATCGCATCCTCCGCCCGGGCTCCCGGCCGGCCGCCACCCCTCATCCCTCCCCTGCCCTGCCGCCGCTCCTCCTCACCGGAAGATCTAGATCCCGTCCGCTGACCGCCATCCCCCATCTTCCTCTAGGCTCTCGGCCGCCGCTCGTCCTCACGGTCACCTCTAGATCCATATCCCAGCCACCAATTGCAACCCCCCATCCTCCTCCCGGCTCCTGGGCACTCCTCCTCATGGCCGTCTGCCTATCCAAATCCCTACCGCCGATCATCACCCCCTATCCTCCTTCTGGCCGCCGCCCCTCCTTACAGCTGCCTGTAGATCCAGATCTTGGCCAACTGTCACCCCGATCCTCCTCCCGACTGCTGCCTCTTCTCACGACCGGTAAGCCTCCTCCCGCTCGGCCCCCTTTTAGATTTTCCAGTCAGTCGATATTACTTAATGGACTAGCTCTTCTCACCCCCCTCGATGTGATTTCTGTTGAATTTATGGGTTGATTTCTCAATCTAGTGTGCTGTTGTGGAGAGTGCATTGCATCACTGGATCAAATATTCATATTTGTAAATTTTTATTTAATCAAGTTCTTGCATTGATGAATGGTAGGTTCTTATTTGTTCTTGTATTGCATCACTGAATATCTAGCTCAGGAGACCACAGACTAACAAACCTGGTGCTCAATCCACTCCCTTACATTCATTCATTCATCCTAGAGAGAGTTTAGTCTGAACAACAATTCAATGGTAGAACAATATGCACTTGTTGTTCTACCACTGTGCCTCTAAATGGGAATCACAAAATAGAGGTCTGCCAAAAATGAGTTAGGATAACAAAGCAACCTTTACTTACTATTGAATTTACTCTGATTCACATGAGAGCATAGTATACAGCTCATAATTCTCATTGAACTATGTGCTCCAGTTAATTTTTACAACAGTTGTGAACAACAAAATAGTGCAGTCACTTGACCTAGTATTTTGTATTGCCCACAGATTTACATTATCTCTTTAAAATGTTCAATTCAATTTCTAGAAATCCAGATTGAACATGGGTATATCTCCTTAGGAGCCTCATGTCTGTGGGTACATGGGCATGCCCGCAGGCGATGGGCATAGGCGAGGTTTTTCTCTCGTCGTCCTTCGTGGGCATGCCCATGAGGGTAAAAAAAGGGTCACAGGCATGGGTATGGGCGAGCACTACCTGTGCCTGCTGTGCCCGATTGCCATCCCTAGTTGAGACTGAGGAGGTGGCATTTCGGGATATATGATATGAAGAGCTCACTACAACGGAAAGGGCCATTATAGACGGTTCAAAATCGTCAACATAGACGGTTTCTAAACCATCTGAATTTATGTATCTGTGATACTAGGTGGTTATCATAGACAACTCTCAAACCATCTATGATAATTACAACACAGATGATTTTTTTAGAAAACCGTTTGTGATATATTAGGTATCACAGACAGTTCTTAAATATAGTCATCTGTGATATATGACATATCAAAGGCGGCTAATATCAAAAACCATCTGTGATATGATATATATCACAGTGATTCTCAAACATAGCCATCTATGATATCTTACATATCACAGACGGCTAATACTAAAAACCGTCTGTGGTATGTCATATATCACAGATGGTTTGGTGTTACAAACCGTCTGTGATAGCTATTTGAATAGCTAAATTATATCCTGTTTTTGGCTAGCCTCAGGAAATGCTAGCCATGCTCTCTGAAAACAAGCAAACAGATCACATATATAGCACATGAAAATCATTACACAGATCTTATAAATGAAATAAACAACTGAATGAAGTACATTTGAATGAATTTCTTGATTAAGTACAATTGAGTGATCACAATTGTATCAAATATTTTAACATCTAATCATCATCACCAGGGTTGAACTCTCCATTCTTGTTATGACATCCAATATCAAGAATTAGGAGAGCTTTCCTCGAATTTCGGCGAGTTTGTCAAGATGGACTGAACTTTCGTCCAATTCCACACGCTATTGCTAGGAGGTTAAAGTCATTAGCGTGCGCGCGCGCGCGCGCACACACACACACACACACACACACACACACACACACACATATATATATATATATATATATATTGATAATCACAAAATAATTATTGCCAAGTTGATAAACCTCTGCATCATTTGTCTTAGTGGCCATAATTTCCTTTATATGGCGGCAAACGTAGAATTCACATATGTTGCCCTGTGGCTGCTGGTGGCACTACAAAAATAGAATTACATACATAAGTATTGTCAGTTCTACAGGCATTATTATGAATTGTGATATAGGATTATTGTGTTGTAGCAGGTATCGAAAATCGCGTCGTGTGTCGCAGTGTGTCACTGGATTTCTTGTGTCTTCTTCCCTAGGTAACGTAAGCGCTCAATGACCTACATGATTCCAAAACGTTAGACTCGGCCATTGCAAATGAAGGGAAGACTATAATAGCGTTATGTGTGGAGAAAATGAGTTTACGTGTCAATTGTTTATTGCACACGAGTGAATTCGTGGTTGCTCCTAAGTAGGGAATCAAAGTATATTATCTTGCTCTATTTTGGTACAATCACAATGAAAATTCAGTGAGACCTAGTCATATATGTCACCATAGTGATTAATCCTATGTTCATGCAATTAGTGAAGCACTTACCCCTGGTTGAAGGGCACTATGATGTAGTTCTTGTCACTGTGAGCAAGCAATCTCTCGTTTTGTAACCTTGGATGAAGGATCAGTTATCATTGATGATTGCTAAGAGACCAAGTGTAGGTCGAGAAAACCCATCGGTTCTCGCTGTCGCCGAACTTGTTGGATCATGGATCTATACATAAGTAATGAGTTATGATATTTATTAGTATTAGTGAATGTAGAACTTGATTATATAGTACACTTACAGTGTCTAGCATTGTAGAAATGAGACGCTGAGTTCGTCGAGGTTGAATAGTAAGAATAAGTGTTCAAAGGCCACAACAAAGTAGCTCGAGTTATGGAGGAAATGCGCCTCTGTGTATCTCACGATGAATCCACTGTGCCGGTTTGGCTTCATATTGGACCTCCAGGTGTATCAGGTATGCAAACTCTTGCAAACCAGTCTAAGACTTGGTAATTGTGACTCGGGGACTAATAACACTCTGAGCATGAACTTCCATTCCCCAAGAGGCACCTTAATCTTCTTCAATTGGGCTTTAACACCTCGCTTGTGATATATTTTTGACGTCATCTCCATGGGAGCTGATGTGCTGGCCTTCTGAAGAGGAGTTTGAGGTGGAGTCATAGAGGGTTCTGTTTGATAGGTATGGTCGTGTAGAGATCGTAGCACAGAAGGGTCCAGGGTGATGTCCCTCTTGGACCACTGGATGAATGTGTTGATGGCATCCTCTAGTATCATGATTTCTCCATTTGGGGGCCTCTCCAGTGGGACGATCCTGAAAACGTCATTAATCATATCCACATAGACATTCGCAAAACTGGTCTCTAGATGGGCACTGTGCACCAACATTCCTGACAGGCATTGATACACTATCCTCTGCCCAACGTCAACGAGACTGAAGCCAATAAGCCTGACTTTGAGGATGCATGGCGTGGGCCCCTACATAACAATATACGATGAGCTAAGGTGTCCACCAGGTCTATCTATGTAGCATTCGAGAGATGTACATTACATGGATGTCATCGATAGGTAAGTGGGCATCGTTATGTTCAGAAAGTGGCATGGACGCATAGCTACTCTGATGTTGAAGGGGACTATGTACCACAATAATAGGTGTGGCTTGCAAGTGGTTGCTGACTTCTCTCAGTTTCCTACCTCAATGAATTTATCTCTCCTTGAAGTGAGGCAGTCATCTCTTAAAGTTTTGCATCAAAGTCTTGTTTTATACATTCCTCACACTTAGTCTTGGATCTCTTCCTACTCTTATACGCCTCACAATTGTTTGGGAATCCGTGCCTCCAAGATACAAAAACCTCTAGGCCTCACGTGCGACTTAGGTGTTCCTTGTTTCTCAAGGCCGTGCATAGTATATCCCTCTCCCTGACTACTTGGAAGGAATCTTCGGAAGATTCGGTAGTCAATGTTTGCTATAAGAGGCAATCATGTTAGTTTAGACCCCATGAAATTATGGACCTATTAACAACTAGGTAGTTTAACACATCTTATCAGGCGTTGGAATACTTCCTCGTCTACAGGGTTTTTGAAAGAGACTACGCCTGAAGACGTAGTTGATGACCTCACTCTTAACCAATTTCGGACACACTCGTCTGTGATTCTGGCAAATGGTGGGGAGGCCTCCGATCGGATTGCAACCTCATCCTCCATCCTCTATTGTGGGATTTTACCTGTATATCCAGTGGTGCTGAGTTGTGGGGGTGAGTGTTTCGTACCTAGAGAGCCTTGTGCGTCACACTTTCCTGTTGAAGTCCAGCACCCTGACTGGCTCGCCAACCCGATGCTAGTGAAGAAGGCCAATGGTGCTTGGCGCATGTGTATTGACTTCACCGCCCTCAACAAGGCATGTCCAAAGGATAACTACCCATTGCCATGCATAGACCAGCTGTTGGATGCCACAGTAGGATGCGAACTTATGAGCTTCCTAGACGCATATTCCGGCTACCATCAGATTCACATGGCCAAGGACGATGAGGACAAGACCAGCTTTATAACGCCGATAGGGACATACTGCTTTGTCAGGATGCCCTTTGGCCTAAAAAACACGGGCGCCACCTTCACGCACCTCGTCACACTTGCGCTTGCCTCCCAGCTTGGGAGGAATATCGAAGCCTATGTCGACGACGTGGTTGTAAAGATTAGGCAATATGTCTCCCACTGTCAAGATCTTCAGGAGACCTTCGACAACCTCAGACAAGCAGGCATCAAGCTCAACCCAGACAAGTGCGTCTTCGGTGTGCAAGCTGGGAAGCTTCTGGGTTTCCTGGTGTCCAGGCGCGGCATCTAGGCGAACCCCAATAAGGTCGACACGATCCTCTCCATGGAGCCGCCCAAAACGAGGGAGGTCCAGAGACTAATCGGACGCATGGCCGCATTGAGTCGCTTCCTATCCAAGGTGGCTGAACGAGGCGTGCCATTTTTCAAGGCCCTTCGTGGATGTGACAGGTTCCATTAGGATGATGACTATGCGAAGGCTTTCGACGAACTCAAGAAACACCTCGCAAGCCTTCCCACTCTAGTCGCCCCAGCACCAAAGGCTCCTCTTCTACTGTACCTCACCGCCACCGCAGCAGCAGTTAGCGTGGTCCTCATTCTCGAGGAAGGCACCCTTCAGCGGCCCATGTACTTCATCTCCGAAGCTCTCCAGCCCATAACAACAAACGTAGCTCGAGTGGGAGCACTTACCCTCATCTTCGCGGCTTTCAGCGTGCTTTACAAAAGCTCCGGTCCGTAGGACGATAGCGCACGCCAGTCCAACCCAGCGTCCGCATAGTCGGTGGGCCCTTGTAGAGCTCGCAGCGTCTCCGGCTGAGGTATGAAGTCCGACATGGTCAGGCACCGAGTCTCCACGCCAGCGACTTCCATAGCAGCGGGGGTCGAGGTCACATCTGCGGCGGGTGCGCCGGACACTTCACGACCGCTTCCGTTGCTGGAACCTTGTCCGCGTCCTGGAGATCGCATCCCAACTAACACCAACGATGGTATCAGGGAGCAGATCGGAGAGAGCTTCGCGAAGTCGCGGGGAGAAAAGGAGTTGCGCCTACCTTCGTCACGAAGCGGGTAAGACTGCCGGGATGTCTGGCATACATCTGGCCGAACCGCGGTGGCGCCGCTAGTATCCCGTGCGGCGAAGTCCTCTTCGGGCCTGGCAGCTTCCTCCTCGGAGTCTTGACTCTGACATTGCTCCCACCGCCACCTCGAAGTCCTCTGCCAACCTCGCAGGTGAGCTTCTCCGAGCGCGCTTCGCGCTCGGCGCCTTTGGGGATGCTTCGTCGACCTTGGCAGCAGGCGCGGGTGACGAGGCTTCACCTTCCAGGGTGTCCGCATCGTGCCTGGGGTGTTCGCGCCCTTTGTTGCCCGTGTCCACCTCTGCGCATTGCAGTCCACCTCTGCCTCCAGGTCGGAGTTGGCATAGTCCACCAGGTCGGAGCCAGTGACCATCGTCGCCTCTGCCCCGGCAGGTTCTCCAGCAGGGGTAGCGGCCGGACTGGATACGGCGGCGGGTGATCGGGCTCTCTGGAGAGGGGGAGAGGCCTCCCCCTTGTTGTCACCATCTCGAGGGCGAGGATGGCTAGCACTCAGCGTGGCGCGCTCCAGCACAGGGATGCGTAGAGCTTCGCACACACGATTTATTCGCCCGAGCTTCGCAGTCACAGACTCGCGAAGGCTATGCTCCTTGGCCATGTATGGCCCAAGGAACACCACCGCGCGCTCCGCGTCCTCAAGAAGGAGTTCTACAAATATATAAAAAAGGTTACAATAGTCTACAACGATTATTTGGTGCACAGTGTGCGGTTGAAGAACTTACGAGGATTGGAGGGCTTCGGCAGGGAAGCTACTGACGGGCGAACCCCGTCAGGGTGGACGGGGCCAGATTGGATGTGCCATTACTGGGCAAGCGGGGCCACACCGTACATTATGTACTCCTCGAGGTCCCGCATGTTGAAGCGAAAGGCAATCCCCACAAGCCTCCGTGCCCGGTGTTTGTTGTCGCGGTCAAGGGGCACCAAGGGCGACGTGTTAAACTCCATGGGCCGACCCATCCATCGAAAGTTGCTACCGCTCACCACGAGGTGGTAGAACCAACGTTGCATCCAGTTCGGCTCCCACTTGGTTCGAGTCGAATTCACGAGGAAGATCTTCGTGCACGGCGATCGTAGCACGAAGTTGACGTTGCCCAAGTTCGAGTATCCCCCCCGTCCAGCTTCTTCGGCTAGCACCACACGTCGTGGAGGAACCTCTGTCCACGATGCCCAACAATATACCGCCAGGCATGCCAGCGCGTTTGGAGTCAGCTGCGACAGCTTCGGCCCATATGTCTGGAGAACGTCGTCGACGAGCATGGCTGCTGGGATTCAGAGCCTAGCTTCGAAGTATGCAATGAAGACAACCGCCTTCGACTCCACCGGATGCGGCTCTGTCTCGTCGCTGGGTGGCAGATGAACCTCGTTGCGGTTCGATAGTTTCCCCTCGCGAACAGGAGACCGGATGATGTCCTCCGTCATGAGGCTCTGCCCTAACACATTCAAGCAGATGCCGTTGAGCTTCTCCGTGCTCCACCGTTTGTTGGCCAAGGACGGGTCGCGCCCCACTAGGGCGTACTCCATCTCCATCGTCGGTGAGCTACGACGGTGGGAGGAGGCGCCGTGGCTGGACGAGGCGCCACCACTGGGCTGGCGAGAGCGGTCATCACAGCGGGCCATCTTCTCCAAGTGCACGGTGAGGTGTACGGGCGCGGCGGCAAACAGTGGCCATATTGATGGTGCAAGAGCAGTGCGCACGGAAGCAAGGAGCAAGAAAACAATTTGGCAACAATGAGTGAGCGGGGAGGGACAATGGTACAACAGCAATTGCGTATATAAAGCCTCCTCGCCTCCCCCACAATCTGGAAGCTCAACCGGCGGAAGCCGAAGCCGCACGGCCGACCAATAGCATGCGCACATGTGTCCCACAACCTCGGGAACCGGTGCACCACTGTAGTCAACCTACCGCCTGAGACCCCACGATGCGCCACTACCGTCCTGCCGTGTGTCCCATTTCACGCTAGCAGATGGTGCAACTCCCGTCGCGCGCCAGCAGACAGGGCGACTCCCGGCGCCATCAGGCACCGCTATGGACGTGGGCTGCTGGGCCGTACAGTGGGCCAACGCTCATGGCAAGCGAGTGGCCCGCTCCAGCAAAATTTTCTCCGCCCAACAACGTAAAGGATCACAGGCCGCAGGGACGGAGGGGGCCAAATGGCTCGGTGACATGGCTTCGGCCCGTGAAGCCTTTCACCATGAGAGGCTCCTGTTGTAGGGGTGACCCCCACCTAAACCCATCCAGCCTGCTAAAGGGTTGTAAAGCCCAAAATGAGATATGTGTAATGACATAGATACCCCTATGGAGGACGTATGAGTGTAAGGGTAGGATTATAAAATACGCTTCATGGAAATATATATACAGGCCCTCGCCATATGGAAGGGGTAAGTATTGTCCATCCATTATCTCCACTACACTACTCTCCTACTTTACTGTTTGGTCAGTAGCCATAACAGACATGGACACTGAAATATTATCATGTGGGGAGTTCCATACCGGCCTCGACATGGGGCCTTGATCCTTCGCAAAGGAAATAAAACAATGAGATCAGAGTGGTTTTCCTGTGAAATCAGCGTCGAAGGAAATTTTCCTCTGGTTTCCCTGTGGTCGTTTCCAAGACAAACAGTGCTCAATTCCATAGGAATGGAATCCTCCACTTTTCCTCCAATAATCCTACAATCCAAAGAGGCCCTAAAATTGGTCAGGGTGTGAAAGGATATTAAGTTCTAGCCAGTTTTAAATCCAAGTTATGATTGATTTCAGCCAAGCTAAGATTTTTCTGAGAAAATTTGGGAACCAACCGTATCCAACTGGTTTCTGGCAAACCAAAGTGGACCTGGTTCTTTTACCCAATATTCTATACAGATTATTTATATAAAACTAGGATGGTGGCCCGCCCAATTGCATGACTAAATATTTTTTAAAAACTTTAGGGCTCTTTTAGATTGTATGAATTTCATACTATTTTTCTGTCTTTTTCCTATGTCCCATCCAAACGTTTATTGCAGCAATTTTCCTATATTGTTTAAACCCCTGTTTTGCACTTGTAGTGTTTGTATCTAATTTCTTTGTTTCCTATTACTTTTTTCCTATCAAAAGTTTTGACATAGCTGAGTTTTGTTTATATATTTTTTATTTTATTATATCGGAATCAAATTCTTGAACTATGTGGAGTTGCGGACATGTGAACATGGCTATTCCATATTTGAGTATGGGTGTTGTGTTCGGACCAGTGTTGCATGCAGGAACTTGCCAAATAATGCGGCGTTCTATGCAGAAAGAAATACGGCAACTCGTGAGTAATTTTGTCAGATTCGTATAAAGTTAAACAAACAATATATCCTGGTATTGTTATGTTCAGATTTGCAATGCTCTAGAAGAAATATACACCATTATTATATGCACCCACTATAATTGACGGTGTAGATGATTTCTATCATATTTCTTTTTTAAATAACATCCAATGGCTGCTACATATCAACTTTAATTTGGTTCCACATATGTTTTTTTTTATTTTTTTGTGAGAATATATAGAACATTTATCTTTTTATCTTAGCAATTATAAAATGGCTGCCATGAGCATTTATTATTACCTCGTAGCAAGCATGGCTAGCAATCAATCAATATTTGATCCCATACATTGTCATGGATGAATGCCTCGTGCATATGTTGATGCTACAGATACAACTTCTATTTTCTCTCTTGTTTTGAGCAAGGATTACCCCTCTTAACTTACAAAGCAACATATATCTCTTAAGTACTAGCATGACATCTAACGGTTGCTACTTCAGATTTAATTAGGCCTGCCAAATTAAGGGCCAGATGTTTAATTTTTTTGTGAGAATTTATAGCATATTTCTCTCTTTTTTAAAATATCATCCAATGGCCGCTATAGTTAAGCTTTAATTAGGGCTCATCTAAATTAAAGGCCGGATTTTTTTATGTAAGATTTGCTAGAGTTTTTATCTTTTTTCTAAGCAGATATAAAACAAATATCATGAGCTTTTATTACATAATAGATGTTGCATCAAGATGCCCGTTTATAGAAGATATGTGTCACATTTTTTTTTGTCAAGAATATCTATTAAATGAACTTCTATTTTGTTTTACTATTGTCGGATATACTAAGTGATAACCTTATTTTAGGGCCATCACAGAAATATTTTACTACATCGATAGGAGATTTTCTTGGGGAAAATAAAAAAAAGGCATTTTGGATATTAACACCCTTATAAGTCATTGTACAGTCCAAATTATCGCTCCCCCTCTGGACATTCATTTATTCTCTAATTTCTTGCAAATTTCTCATCTAATCATATTAGCAGTCTCCTCTCTATTGGCTGCAGTGGTGCTATCAGTGAGCAACATCGTGCCCGGTGGGTCCAATGTGTCAACACTCAAATAGTACGGATTTGCTTGCATGGCCACTGATGTGTCATGATTTGATCTTTTAATGTGAAATCACAAGTAATTGGCGATATGATGTGGAAAAAAAATGCTGGGAGGGAGGTAATTGGATGGTAAAATGACTTACAGAGGCGTTAGTAAATTAAAATAACTTACATAAGAGTAAGTGACAAAGGCAGTGATGTCTAGTTTTTTTATTTATCTTAATTTCCAAAAAAAAATTAATTTCACGGTGCAAGGGCATATATATCACGGCAAGTTGGCCTACAATACTTATTACCTCACTGCTACTTAATTCTTATATTCTGCTTTAGTCTTTAAAAAAACTTGTGTTCTATTTTCCATGAGCATTAATTCTTCTGTAGGCTTGGCATTTGTGGACAACCGGGAGAACAATTGAGCTCATAGATCCATCATTGCACAATGAAGCTCGAACAACCGAGATAACAAGATGCATTCAGATAGCACTGCTGTGTATTCAAACGGATCCAGCAGACCGGCCCTCCATGTCGGATGTACTTCTGATGCTGAGCAGTGAGAGCATTATACCTGCCCCTAAGCTGCCAGACTTATATCGGGCAGAGGACACAAGCGGAGAAACATCATATGGCTACGCAAGTAGGGAAGCTACTTGGAGTTCTTCTGACTTCACGTGGCCTCGGTAAGAAAAGCTCACCGTATTGGGAGCTGGCAACTCAGGTATGAAACATCGCAGAAACACGGCGTTGCATGGGTGACCACAGCAGAAGCGTCATTCTCTACGACGGCAGGACTGCAGCACCATATATAGTGCTTGCTGTTTTCCCCTTCCATGCAATTTGCCATCATCATATTGCACATTTCGTTTGCAGAGAAGTAATGGGAGCTTGTAAATTCTGTTTGAGGATCATGCGACAGCTGCTGGTTTATGTGCAGCAAAAATACTGAAGTACCAAGACCCCTTTCAGAAACATTTTTATATTCCGCATGTAGAATATGTATTGCTAGTTGTGATTACAGTATAATACCAGTCTTACCAGGCATTTAACCCCAGTACTCTTAAGACCAGTATAAGGTATACACTGGAACAAACTTTGGTGGTTTCAGGCACCGAGAGTAGCAAAAATAACACTGTTGTAGTTACAGGCCAAACAGTAAATAAGAGGCTATGGAAGACCACAAGAGGCTGCCCAGAGACTTACCTACACTAGAAGTGGGGAGGAGTAAAATGCCCCTTTCTTCCATAGGGCTATATATACATGGCCTTAAAGTCGGATTACACGGATGCCCTTGTTAGGACCCATTAGGTTAGGGGTACAAATGTCCTTTTACATGTGTAGTGAGCACCTTGGCCCAGCAGGTCGAGTGGACAAGGGTGGGGGCCACTTCCTTAATAGTAGCCTCACATGGTAAAGGGCTCCGCCATTCGTAGGTCGAAGCCATGTTGCGTTGCCCTTTGCCCCCCCTCTGTCCCTTCGGCTCATTGGTTGGTAGGCCCATGAGCCGTTTTTGCCTTTATCACCTAGCCGTGGGACACGCGTCCTCTGCTAGTGCTGGCAGGTCATGTGGCGTGGCGTCGTGTCGGCGTGAGCGTCTTGGGTCGTCATGCAGTGCGTTGTCTTGGTTCCTACACTTACCCCAAAAAGGTGTGCTCATTAACTTTTGGTTTCCCTTTTAAGACATCATCTGCTGGTTCGGTTGCCATCCCACCCGACTGTTTGTTGATTTTTTGTTCATCACCTTCCTATGCCACAGCCCATCATCTAGCTCGGTCGCATTGTGCGTCGTTGTTTGTTGTGTCTGTCATGCCTATGTCATCAGTCGTGTCACTCGTTGAGGATGGTTTGCAGTGGTGATCACCACTCTCGTTGTGGGGTCGCTCTTTCGCTTCATTGAGCAGCATCGGTGCTGTCAAGCATGATGAGTCATCAGCTAACAAGTGGTGGTGTGTGTCAGAGAAGGTTAATGGCACGTGCATGAATACACTTGGGCCTACTATGGCTACGGAGGATCTAGTTCACACTGTAGAACTTGATGGGAAGGTCTCTACTCATGAAGTCGTGCAGCTCCCTGCTGATAGTGAGGTGGAACCACACCCAACGGAGTTCGGCGGTCGTCTTTGACACATACTTCGATGCGGCCTTCGCATCCCCATTGCATCCTTCATTGACAAGGTCCTGCGACTGTATGAGCTGGAGCTCACGCAGTGGACGCCTAATGCCATTGCGTAGCTCATCGTCTTCTGTTGAGCCTCCCACACAGAGGATGTAATGCTGAGCTCGACGTTGTTCATCTTCCTTCATGACGCATGCTGTCAGCTGAAGTGACTAATTGAGGGTGGTGGTGGGCTTGCATGGCTTCACTCCTTGTCTGGGCTAGAGGATGGAGTGGCAATACAGTTATTGGCTTTTGTTGGCTTGCTCTTGGTTGAGGTGAAATGGGACTGGGGCTTGTGAAGGTATTGACCTGTGCTGAGTTTTGCTTTGCCCTTGGCCGAGCTATGCACTGGCTCTCTTACTTAGTTCTTGGTGGGGAACGACTAAGGGAATGGATGCCCTTTGTGGGGTGCTTTGCTTATGGGGGAGAGGGCAGTCGACAACCCCCTCTCTCTTGGCTTGTGTAATGTCTATGCTACCCTCACCTTATCCCTAACTCTCTCCTAGCTAACTGTTTGCCTTAGGGACCTTTTGGTCCAAAGGATGGGCTTGCACTGTTGATGGCTTTTCTACTGTGGGAGGTAAGTAGGTAAAAGTTGGCATTGGCTAAATTTTCTGGTGAATGACGAAGCCGGCACTAGCAAGAGGCGCCAACCAGCCCCGAACGGTCTGGGAACCTCTGCGAGCACTACCTTTATTCAACATTCTAAAAGCCGATGGTCCTGACAGCAAAACTCTACTTAATTTCCTTTACTCTCCCTTGGATTATTTTCATTCCATGCATTGCTTCCCTTTTGCATTTTCAGTGGTATTACATTCTAGCCCCCTTAACAGAATTTGACCCCGAAATCTGGCGTTCAACAATCCACACGGAAGAACAAAATAAAACGAGCTTCACATAAAGTAACATTAACTCATACCCGTAGAGAACAACTATGAGTACTTCTCGCGCATGCGAGACTCTAACTCCCATGTCGCTTCCTGCTCAGACTGATGTGTCTGAAGCACTTTAACTTACTTTATCGTTTTATGCCTCAACACCTTCTCTGATTCCTCCAGAATCCGAACTGGATGAGACTCAAAGGTGAGGTCTTGCTTTATGGACACCGGTTCTAAAATAATCTCATGCTCTGGATCTCGTAAGTACTTTCTTAACAGAGAAATATGGAACACATTATGCACTCCTCGCATGGACTCAAAGAGATCCAATCGATATGCCAACTTTCCAATCTGTGCCAGAATTGGAAATGGCCCAATGTATGTCGGGCTAAGCTTCCCTTTGATACCAAATCACATTATGCCCTTAGTAGGAGATACTCTCAGGAGCACCTGATCCCCCACTTCGAACTCTAGTTCTCGCCTCCTAACATCCGCATAGCTCTTTTGCCTACTTTGGGCAGCTAGCAGATTCTGTCTAATTTCTGCCACTTCTTCCACTGTTTGTTGGACCCAATCCTGGCCCAATACAGCCTTCTCACCCACGGCATCCCAACGCAGTGGCGATCTACACTTCCGCCCATACAGAACCTTGAATGGCGCTGCTCGAACACTGGAGTGGTAACTGTTATAGGCAAGCTCTGCGAGTGCCAAATGATCCTCCCAGCTACCCTTCCAAGACAGAACACAAGACCTATTTGAATGGTGCGTCCAGACTGTCCATCCATCTATGGGTGGAAAGCAGTACCGCATGCCAACCCTGTTGTTGATGTTCCTGGTAATCATCCTAGTGCTTCAGGAGAGGTACTACATGTTGATCGTGTGACAACTCAGGCAAGGAACAACATTAGAGTACCTCGTATACTCACTAATGGCACTGTGTTCTATAACACCAACACTCGTCATTGCCAGGCTTTTCTTCTCTATATAGAACCGTCGGATAACAAGGAAGCAATGTAGCATCCTGAATGGGTTCGAGCGATGGATGATGAATTTTCTGCATTGGTCAAGAATAAAACTTGGCATCTTGTACCAGCCAGGCAGGGAGTAGATGTTATTGATAGCAAATGGGTATTCAAGATCAAAAGAAGAGTTGATGGCACTGTTGATCGTTTCAAGGCTTGCTTGGTGGCAAAGGGATTCAAACAACAATATGGTCTTGATTATGAGGACACTTTTAGTCTAGTGGTAAAGCCTATGATAGTTCATTTGATACTCTCCCTTGCTATGTCAAAAGGGTGGCATCTCTAACAATTGGATGTTCATAATGCTTTCCTGCACGACATACTAGAGGAGGAAGTTTACATGCACCAATCACCTGTGATACGGTTCCAAGTACCACTACCACTACATCTATGGTGGCCAATAAGGAGGAAGGTTAAGGAGAACAAATTGGAAGCCGAACGCGAGCGTGGCAAGTCCGTGAGGCGCGAGCATGGTGAGCCTACGACCAAGGCATGCGTAGGTTAGGATTCTTGATAGGAGATATTTGGATTTCACATATCTCTTAATTTAAAGTCAACAGAATATTCACAAGTCTAGTATTAAGTTTATTTACATGCAAAGAGTCTAGTGTTAAGAGTTTATCTAGTCATTCTCTCTTCACGTGGGCAATTGCATGCATGCATGGCCGTTGTGATCCATGCATGTGGGCATGTCACGTGTATATACGCATGCATGTAGTGTATACGGCCATTGAGTACGAGTTCGTTTCCATGTTTTGGCTTGAATTGGTGTGTTAGTTGAGTCCGACTAGACGTTAACATGGAGTCCGAGTTGTGGTGCGTGTGTGCATGGCATACAAAAGCTAAGGGCTCGGAACTTGTAAGGGGGCGTCATTATTTTCTAGGTATTAAAGATCAGAAAATTGCCGAGTGTTTGGCAGCCATGTTGGTGTTCTTGTTCACGTGAATTCTCATCTAGGGTTTTCATTGAGCGACATGGGTTTTTGATCTTTGTATCAATTTTCTTACGTGCTGGTCCTTGTGATCTTTCCTTTTTGGTTCGTGGGCTTTTTGGTCACGAGTCAGTGGATTGCTGGGGTTTGGTTGTGAGCCGGTGCTGCCAGACGAATTGCTATTTTGTTCTTTGCTATTTGGATCAAGAAGAGATCGCTGCTGCTAGAATCCAAGCTGTAGGATCTCTACTACCATTGGTTGTTGGTGCTAGGAAGCAGAGGTTCGTGGCTAATCTAGTATTGCCGTATATGCATATCCCTTTGCAGAATTTTCTGCTGCCATCGAGATGTTTGTGCTGCTGTTTGAGGAGAACCGAGGCCAGGATTTGGGGATTTTGGTGCATATACACCAACGTATGGCTCCTTGTTGATTGGTGCTGCACACTCAAGAAGAAGAAACTGCAGATCATTTATCATACCGTGAAAGATTGGGCCTCAATTCACGTCCCAATTCGTGTATACTAATTGGGTCGTACCAACCTGGGTATGAGAATCAACAGTATCCTCATCATCTTTGCAAACTGGACAAAGCTTTGTATGAGCTTAAACAAGCACCACGTGCTTGATATCATCGGTTGAGTTCCAAGCTATAGGAAGCAGGTTTTGTACCATCTCGGTCAGATACTTCATAGTTCATTTATAATAATCATGGCAATACCATATACGTCCTCATCTATGTGGATGCTATTATTGTGGTCAGTTCATCTGTGCTGGCAACAGAGAGGCTATTGTCTGAATTGCAGAAAGATTTTGTAGTTAAAGATCTTGGTAAGCCGCAATACTTCCTGGGTATAGAAGTCAAGAAAATGCAAGATGGTGTTGTGTTGACACAACAAAGATATATTCATGACCTTCTCTGCCGTGCCAACATGCAGGACCGCAAACCTGTCACAATTCCAATGAGTGTTTCTAACAAGCTAACCAAAGACAATGGTGAAGTTTGTCAGTTGAGGAGAGCACGAAATACAGAAGCATAGTTGGTGGTCTTCAGTATTTAACTCTTACTAGACCAGACATTGCATTCTCTGTGAATAAAGCTTGTTAGTTTTTTCATAATCCCACAAGTACTCATATGACTGCAATCAAAAGGATTCTTCGTTTTCTGAAACATAGTCCATCCAGAGGTCTCAAAATAAGGAAGTCTGCATCTCGGCTGATCAGTGCCTTTAATGATGCTGACTGGGCAGGATGCAGTGATGATCGACGATCAACTAGTGGTTTGCAGTGTTCTTCGAAGGCAATCTGATATCACGGTGCTCAAAGAAACAACCTACAGTTTCCCGTTTCCCGTTCCAATACGGAATTTGAATATAAAGCATTAGCTAAAGCTACTGCCGAAATAGTTTGAGTGCAGTCTCTACTCAAAGAATTGGGGGTGTTCCAAGACAGATCACCGAGCCTATGGTGTGACAATATAGGTGCTACATACTTGTCTGCAAATCCAGTTTTTCATGCAAGAACTAAACATATATAAGTTGACTTCCATTTTGTGCGAGAAAGGGTTGCGTAGAAGCTACTGGCCATCAGGTTTATATCATCAAAAGATCAAGTCGTAGATGTATTCACCAAGCCACTTCCAGTAAGACTTTTCAGAATTTCAACACAATCTCAATCTTGTTGATACAGGTTGAGATTGTGGGAGGATGTTAAAAGCATTAGAATTTTTACCATTAGAGTTAGATTCTTAGGTTGCTAATATCTTTCAAAACCACTTGTTTCCTCTCGTTTTGCTCATTTGCAAAGTGAGTTGTGTATACAACATCTTATGAGATTATTCTGAGGGGGAGCTTGCTGTTTAAAAATTTCAGAAGATTTGTTTATTACATTTGTCAAATAATTCATCCAGTTCAAGCTATTAAAATCAAACTAGTAGTGTGCCCGTGCTAACGTTACGATAAAATACAAAACAAGATAAAATTTGTAAAAAATAAAATGAACAATAGATTCATTAAGATTCACGTCTCATATATTGTATAACCAAATATTCTTGTCACATAATAAATGTCACGTAACGACTAATCCTTTGAGGAGGCGACAACATCATTGGACTTACCCACCGACGACTTTCTCCAGCCCCACAAAAAGAATAGACCAATAGCAGCCGCACCATCCGCCAGCTTTGTGCTCGATTTTGTCGGCATCGGCCCTTCGCCTTGTGTGCCTCCATTGTTGCCTTTGGTTGCAAGGATTCAATTAATCAATTCCAATGTACCGTATGCCTCCTCATTTATACTTATTAATCTATAAAATCCAGCTATTAATCTATAAAGTACCGTATCTCACACCAACATAAAGCCAAAATCTTCTACCGGCTTTTATTTGAGATCTTAAGCTATTGCAATACATATAAATATAATGCATTATCTTCTCACTTAATGGATGATTCCGAAAGGTTTACCACACGATCACCCCAAATGAATAAATGCATCCATCGACATTTGATACATCGACCAAAGACAAAATTCCTGATGTTTCATTAGCCTTTGCCAGTTCTACATAGACAGCTTGACTCCGTTGAATACTGTTCAATGGTCAATCCAATCCTTGAAAAGGAGCATCATGTATAGAGGGACATTCACAGCGGCAATGACGACAATCGACTGAATGACACGGAACAGCCTCTGGAGCACCTTCCTTATTTTCGATTTGCTTGGGCGAGGCAACTTCCCTCCATCTTCTGACGCCATTTCTGAGCTCATCTCAACAAAAACAGATGAACCATGGTCCAATTGGTGCTTCCTAGCTATTGGCCTTGCAACAACATTTCCTCTGCCATGGAGATCAGATTTCTTTCAGTTAAGAAATCAGAAACAATCAAATTTTCAGTTCACCTAAGTACTTGAAAGCATCATCCCAAAAGCACATACCGTCCTGTAGTTGTAGTTCTTGACTTTGAGTTAGCGATGGGGGCCCTTGACACAGCCTTTTTAACCAGATGCATGGATCCTTCTGCATCCCAAACCATATCATATTCACCATCTTCCTCGTCATCTTTTTGTTTGGTTCTTGAAAACAGTTCAGCACCCACCGACCTCATGAAGCTTACAAATGTGTTCACATAAGGAAGAGAGTTGAGACCATTTGTTGGCCAAAAGATCAGCAGAAGGATGGTCACTACAAACTGACAGATATACCTGTATAAACAGCAGGCACAGCAAACTTGTCAGATAGTTCAATTGTAAACCTGCCACTTAAAAAGCAAAACAAGCAGAAGATGTACACGATAAGCATTACCAGATATAAATATGAGTTTGTTTAGGCAGATAACAAAGATACGTCAGAACCTCATGATTTAAATCAGTTGAATTTTGTGACAGCTTGGGCCCAGCAGACAGCAGCATAAAAGATGGATAGAGATTTCCCTGCTGCCAACTTATTGTCCCAAGGGTATGCTGCAGCATTAATAGTTCCATTATATGCAAAACTTGGAACATATTACAACATAAAGCTTACAATTTTCTTACCTCCATTACTGGCCAAAATGAAGTGGAGTGGACAACTGTACATTGGTCATGGTCATGACCTAAGAGAACAAGAACCTGCAGAGGGATTAACCAAAGTCAAAATATTTAGAAGTTGATTTAAATATCTGGAAATTGCAAAAGAAGCTGTACCGGCTTCAACAAGCTTAGCAAAAGGTCAGAAGTCTCTTTGCTTAGATAATTCTGGTAACTGCATAAAAATAATTCTTATGTCAATCCTTATGGCTTTGCCATATGCTAACATATGGAACAAGTTTTCATAGCCAGCAATGAAGTTGAACTGGTTTGGCCAAAAGTAATTTTCAATAGAACACATAGGGAAAGTGGGAGAAACACTACGCCAGGAAAATTAGAGAGAATTTCGGATACAGCACCCTTAATCACATTAACAATTCGTTTACCAAGAAGAATATCGACAAGTAGCTCCCAAAACTAACACTCAAAGAGAGTTCAATGATCCTAATTTGACATATCATGGAGCTTACTCACGTCAGGTACTCAGGTGGCCTATGGTTCACAAGTGACAACCCATTTGATCCCATCAACTCTACCACAAAAAATTGTGTTGACTGTAAATGTGTTGATATTGGCTATGATTTAAGCTCAGAAACTAAGCAACTCTAGTGGAAAAGTTCAAATTAGTTAGACATAAAAGTAAGGAATGTGCCATTCACCAATATTACAGAGAATTATATGTTATATCTGCCTATGCAGTCCTGATTTGATGCAGAGATACTTGCTCATCATTAATGGTGACCATGGTGCCAACTATCAAGTGAAATAAGACATTTCCAGAGAAAAATACTTATAAGCATGTATATGATTATTGAAAAATGAAGTCATACCGCCCAATCATATGGTTCCTTCATTTCACCTGTGTCTAGCAATATTGGTTTTGGAGCTTGACACTCAACTTGCTCCTTCCCTGGTGGCTTTAATAAGTTCCTTACTAATTTCCAGAAAGGGTTTCCCTGATAAGAAGTGGTGGCAACCAGTTAGTACGTTATCTCAAATTGTGAAGCAAGTTTTTCATTGATATACTCAACCTTGACATCTCCTTGTTTGAAATCAAAAGCTCCAGGGCCATCTGTGGTTCCAGCAGCAGGTTTTAATAACTCTGCGTAATTAAAAAAATGAATGAAAAAACCCCTAATTTAGTAACAGATAAAAATGTATTGAACAATAAACATATTTTGTGAAGAACTGATAATGGCAGACAAAATATTAGGAAAAAAAGGAATTTTTCACCAATAGAATGTGCACTGGAAAAGAATAGCAAACGTGGAACAAAAGAAAACAGTTAGAATCAGAAGCATGCAATTCTAAAAAAAGAATCAGATGCACGCAAACAGAAGGAACAGTATTGCTGACTTTGTCACTCTTGTTGACTTTTTGCAAGACCAGTAAATGGATTCAGAACAATTTGATACAGATTAGTTGAAAACTTGAAATGTTATATCTTTGCCTTACATCTTTTGAAAACATGGAATGAACAATTACCAAATAACCCTAGATGTAGTGGGAAAGCTCTAATAAGTTGATCCAGCTATACAGTTGTAGCCTTGTAGGGCATTTGGGAGTTGGATTATATGTGGGCAACGGGCAATGTGACACTTATTAGCTTAGTTCGTCTTAAAAATCGATCAAGTTACTGTGATATTTTAGTTAAGCTTATTAGCTTCCTTTGACTATTAATTGGGCCAACTGTTTAATCAAAAAATCACTCAATGATTCAGTGTCTCGTTTTTATTTAAGCCAAATGAAACACAATGTATCATAGACATAAATACGACAGAAGATACACGTACCTATCGGGAATCTGCCTGTCAGGCTGGACACTTGGTAAGGATGCTGCTCGATGTCTCCCAAACTTTTGCAATGATCCAGTAGCACTTCCAACCAATGGCTGAATAACAAAAGAAATGGCAAAGTATAAACACAACAAGAACCAGAAAATCAGAACACACCTCCACGAAAACAAACAGGTCAAATCTCATAACTTTTCAGCAAATATCTAACAAAGGTCAAGTCAGCAGTCCAACACAAATACTATTCTATAGTAAAGCATCAGCAATCAGCTAAGTGTGGTTTGTGCAACTATTGGGTACATTGTGAAAATGAATTCTAGATATTGGTATGATACTACAGTGGAAATTTGCAGCTCAAATCTCAAAATTCGTCAACAAACATCTCACAACCTGGACACAGTATTGCTCTTATCAAATAACCATCACAAATAATCTTCTGAATAGTTCAATAATCTTCTGAATCACAGCCTTTTTATACGCACTGATCATGGGAACATGAAAATCCCATATTATGAGGAAGTGAAACATGTTATGTTTGTATGGAAGAAATCAAGGATGCATAGACTGCCATAACTGCAGGCATAATAATGTTTACACACATAAGGCACCAAAAGAAAAGAAACAAGTTAACGGAACACACAAAAGCACTTATCTCACAAGTCACAAGCCAGCCACATACCTTTTCACAATGCCTACAAAGTAACTGTTTTCCATCTTGCTTCTTTTTATTTGAAATCTTCAAAATCTTCAATGGAAGGCGATTACCACAATTATCACAGCATGCTGCTGATTTACCAATAACCTGCAATACAGTATATTATATTGCAGCCTAACTGAGAAGTAATAAATGATACAGCTACAAGCTCAAATTTTACAATTTCACCGCATCCAGTTACCTGAGCCTCAGATTGACACTCTTGCTCATTATTCGAACCAGTCCCCTCCTGTATGCCATCAGCGCCAGAATGGTCATAGATAGACTTCTCCAGCGAGCACCCCCCATCCCATTTGGAGCTCAAAAAAGCCACGCTCAGCAAGGAAAGCCTCCTCAATTGCTGCACGGAATTTTCTTGGCTTGAGCTTATACAGAGGCTGTCCCTGAAACCTGGCAGAAAAGAGGGGAACTTCAGATACAGCCCAAGTAAGGAAAGCCCTGTTCACCTCCATATGCCAGAAGTTTACCCTGTTCACCTCCATATGCCATCTTATTGTTGGAGCAGAAAATATTCAGTCTATTCCTGGCTACAAAAAATTTATTACCGGATGGAAGACAACCCCTAAACACGCAGATAGTACGCCCATCACGAACATTATTCAGTGAGTTATCCAACAGAAGAATCCCATCAGTTAACCAAAACCATTAGTCCCATCAGGATGTGACAAAACCCTCATAGTTAGATGCTTAGTTATAATCTGATGGAGTTAAAAGCACTACACAATACAAGAATCCACATGCATGTATTAATCGACCATGTCACTTTTAATCAAGGGGAATAATTTCGACACCAATCAAATCAAAGAACATTACAATAACAAGTATTCAAATGAACACAGGAAAAGATAGAAAATGCATACCCCAGGGGAACTCCTTGTTGCGGATGTGCAGATACGGGTACGCCTGCAACATCACAAACAAAGAAGAAAGACCACACATCAGATTCAGACCATATCTAATCCAAACTCGAAGGGCGTGGTGGGGGCGGCCAGAAGGCGGCGTGGGGGTGCCCGGATCCGGGCCAAGGTGAAGACGGCCAGACCAGGCGGGCGAGCGCACGGCGCGGCGGCCTCGGGCGACGGCGCGGCGATCTCGGGCGCTGGAGACGGCCGGATCCGGCGAGGAGTGGGTGACGGCCACGGGAGGCGGTCGGAAGTCGGCGGAGAGCGCCGAATCCGGCGGCGGAGAGGCTGGATCCGGCGGCGAAGAGCCTGGATCTGGGCTTGCCGGCGGTGGAGACGGCCAGATCCGGGGCGGGAGGCGGTCGGCGCGGCCGGTGCAGAGGCAGGCCGGATCCGGGGTTTGGGGTGGGATCGGCCGGGGGATTTGGGGTTCGGGTGCGGGGTGGGGAGGAGGAGGCGTCGGCGGAGCAGAGGAGCGGGAAGCGGCGGCGCAGCGAGGGGTGGGGAAGGGGAGGCGTTGGCGGAGCGGAGGAGCGGGAGCGGCGGCGGTAGCGCGGGGGCGGAGCGAGGTCTGCGGAGGAATCGAGGGCAGGGCGGAGGGAGGTCTGCGGAGCGAAGAAGTGGGGGGAGGAGGAGGCGGCGGCGGCGGCGCAGGGTGGGGAGGAGTAGGCGACGGCGGAGCGGCGGATGAGGGAGGGGAGGAGGCGGCGCGGAGATCCGAGGGCAGACGCGGAGGGGGAGACGGGACGGGGGAGAACGTGGGGAGGCGTGGGGAGGCGCGGGATTCGCGCGGGGGGCGGGGGGTGGCCAGCGTACCGGTTCAATGATGTGCATGATCCAAATGATTTTGACCTTAGGATCTTCAATGAGTAAGAGAATAAGGTTTGAGGAGAGATCTAGGCCATTCATTTGTATGGAGTTGGATTACTTTGGTACACAAATCTGGGTGGACTTAGATTAGGCATGACTGTGGGGGTGGTTGAAGGGGTGGATGTAGTAAAGATAATTTTGGTGTATTATAGAGTAGGGTAGATGAGTTATAGAGCTCTCTTCTTCATATTTACTCATATGCCGTGTAGCTTTTATCATAACTGGTTATAATTAAATTGTTGTATTTGAACTAAAATATGACATGGCGGAATATTTTGACAAGATTGATTATAAATAGTATTTTGCGATGTTCATCGAAAAGGATTAGCTTGATTGTGAGTCTTATTTTAAATCTTAGCTATGAGGCTCACATGTTTCATATTGTAATCTTTTTATGATTATTCAATTTGGCATATTATAAAAAAAATAAGAAAGAGACAGTTAAAAAGATGTATGTTTCAAGTATGCCATGGTAAACAAAAAGAAAAGGCACAACAGTGCACAAATGAAAAGAAGTATGCTTCAAGCATACCACCATTTAAAAGAAGTATGTCATTATGAAAAGAAGTATGCTACAAGCATTCCACATGCCTATGAATTGAGTGTGGAGCAATAGGATGTTACATGAGACTGCTAGCTCATCAAGATTTAAAGTTTGCTTCACTTTTAGGCTTTCACTTTTCATTGTGATATCTTATAGTGCTCTTTATAATTGGTTTAGTCATTATTGAGATGCCTGTCATTGATGTAAATTGCTTAATCATGTTGAAAACCTCGTTTTGACATTGTTATATGATATATGAATTTATATGATCTAGATAGCTCTACTAAAAAATATGGCTTGGTTACTTTTTTAAAACAACACACAGTGACTTGGATGATCTACAAAGCTTCTAGATTTTTATTCTCATTGCTTCTTCCTAGAATAATTCTTCTTTGAAGTTCCTTGATGATTACATTGCAAAAGGGAGAGAACTTGGAGAGAATGGAGAGATATTGGAAAAATGGGAAAAATTTACTAAAATTGCTTCTCTTGTGTTGAGGGGAAGAGATTTGAGATTTGTGGCTTAAAATGTGTTTTTGGCTTCAGTTCTTCACTTATATCTATTTGAAGCTAATTCGTTACGCTATCTTAAGGTGTTGTCAATGTATTCATTAAGGGGAAAATTGTTAGACCATATGACTAAATCTAGAATTTTTGGTGGTGAATTACTGACAATGCAGATGATGAATAATTGAAAACATTGGGTATGATAGTACTTGTGTTGTGTTGCGTGTGTGCGTGGACTAATGTCGGTCAAGTTGGAGAGAACTTGTGTTGGAAAACGTTCTTTGCTCTTTACATGTGCAGGTTGGGTGTGGAGACGGTCATGGTCGGTGACGAGAAGGATCGGGACAAGGAGGGGGGACATTTGAGATCTAGGTGGCCGAGGATGTCACGAGATGGTTGGGCTCACGCTGGAGCACATGGAGATCCAAGGTGGATGATGTGTGGTGAAACTACAAGAGGTGTGGTCCTGAAGGCTTCGACACGTGATGAGTTAAAAGTTGGAATTTTGAAAAATCTGTGTTAGGAAGGGTTTCGGGTCCCTTATTTGTTGGAATTGGATTAGAACTCATGGGCTTATGATAAGCCCAAGTTTTGGGCTATAGACTATAAATAGAGATGGGGCTAGAGGCTAATCCCGTGGCTTCTAGGATGCTAATTCTGTGCTAGGGTTTAGGGGGTGCCAAGACGGCACTTTGTAGCCACCATGATTCAGAAATAATGTTTAGATCTATTTCGAAGAAATTGGTGATGGCACATTTTATTTCGTGTCATCCTCATCTCGTTGTCTTGCCTGGTGCACATTGTCTGTTCTCATTCCAGGAGAGTAGCACCAACAAGGCGTCATTTTTGTCCTTGATCTCCGTCGTTTATTAAGTCCTCAATCGGCTTGTTCCTCATTGCGAGAAAAATCAAAGCCACATGCATTGAGTTGATTTGGGTGAGATTTTTCCTCGTCTGGCCATGTGCACCCCCCATCTTAGATCTTCTAGCTTCCACATGTGAGAGAAGGGAAAGCATTTTTTTAGTCTCGGTTCTCTGTTCCTTGATCGATATGTATTTGTGTTCCATCCATCACGTGAGTCTCTCAGCAGAGGGCATCATCAACTAATTGTGACCTGCCATGACTTAAGTTCACTTTGATTAGTCAAGGTAATTAATCAATTTTAATTAGTGAAGGTAATTAATCAAAGTTGAAGCCACGCATCAATCTGTCAATGCTGAAAGCGACCTGGCTAGTTGTTAATTCAGTTGCTACAGTAAAGCACTATTTGCTATAGTGCCAGAGAGAGAAAATCTATTTTATTTTATTTCTTGCTGTCGTTTGTTTTCATTGCTGCTTTTTGTTGTGTCGGCAGGTTGAACAATAAGGAGACAATAGATTTGAAAATAAGTTTCGGTGTGCACTGCAATCATTCACCCCTCTCTGATTGCCATCGACGATCCTACAAGTGGTATCAGAGTGGGTTGATATGGTATCAGAGAGGCAGCTGCATCAGGCTTTTGGTCTTGGTAAAAAGAAGAATGACGACTTCACGGGCATGTGCTTCACAGCAAGCAACAACAACGACGACGACTACATTGATCCCGAGGAGGTAGGACCGTCGTATGATGTGCTTGAAGATGGTTTTATTAAGCTTGCTATTGAATTGAAAAAGACAACAAAGAAATTGAAAGAAAGTAATTGTCCTATTGAAAGATTAATTTCTGATATTGATGGACTTAGAGCTTTTACTCCTGATAATGAATCATGTGTGTCATGTCATCTTTTACATTCTGAGTAGGAGGCTGCTAGATCAAATAATGTATCAAACTTGGTTCAACTTTGTGATGTAACTGCTAAACTTGATGAATTAAAATTGGCTCATGACTCTTGTGATGATAAGTTAAAAATTGCAAATGATGAAATTGAAAAGCTTAAATGTAGTTCTTCTACATGTTTATAGTCAAGTATTTCAAATATTCAATCTAAACCTTGCTTTAATTGTGAATTGCAAGATGCTAGACTCAATTCATCTCAGTTATGAGACGCTTTCTTGCTCTATTTGTCGTAAGCTTAATGTTGAAATAGAAGCATTGACTAAACAGTTTAATGATTTTGTTGGAAAAGATATATTGGCTTAGTTTTAGTGCTTCTAAGCATCTAGTCAATGATCATGCTAAATGCAAAACTTGTCTCTCGTTGGCTAAAGAAAATGAGTACCTTAAGGACACTTTAGAGAGATTTTCTTTTGGCAACAAAAATTTGAATATAATCCTAGACAAGTCAAAACCAAGTGTGAAAAATCGTGGTCTAGGATTTAATTTTGTTAAGCATGCCAAGAATAATTGTTCCAGGGAGAGCAGCACCAGCAAGGCATCATTTTTGTCCTCGATCTCCATCGCGCGTGAAGTCCTCGGTCCGCTCATTCCTCATTGCGAGAAAAATATAAGCCACGTGCATTGAGTTGATTTGGGTGAGCTTTTTCCTCGTCTAGCCGTGTGCACCCCATCTTAGATCTTCCAGCTTCCACGTGTGAGAGAAGTGAAACCATTTTTTTGGCCTCAGTTCTCTGTCCCTTGATCGATATGTATTCATGTTCCATCCATCACGTGAGTCTCTTAGCAGAGGGCATCATCAACTAATTGTGACCTGCTGTGACTTAAGTTCACTTTGATTAGTCAAGGTAATTAATCAAAGCTGAAGCCACGCATCAATCTGTCATAGCTGAAAGCAACATGGCTGGTTGTTAATTTGGTTTCAACAATAAAGTACTATTTTGTAGAGATCCGAATATGCAAATCCAGACTCTCCTGTGTAACCCGCACTAGTCTAGGGTCACGTTAGTGCACACAGTATAAACAAAGATGAAATATCGACCATATCACGATTTACTAAGGAAAGACTCAAATATTATATATATATATATATATGAGTACGACCTTATGGCCATGCTTACAGTTAATAGCCTAAAGGCTTAAAGAAACTAGCAGCGGAAAAACAGAAACAAGCGTAGTAGCCACTCGATATGCCCACAGGCAATTGACTAGGGAGCGAAGTCCTAATCCACGAAGTCGTCGAAGTATCCTCCTCCAGGTACCTCCTGCTGGTCTGGTCCTTCTTCCTCAACTAAGCAAATATGGATGAAGCCATAAATACATAGAGTACTCAGCAAGTCGTTTGCAATAAAAATGCAACATAGTATGTGTCAGACCCGGATTTTTCAATCCGAATCTTACTGTGTTTCACTGCACTATTCCCTAGATCAGTAGCTAGTGCACACAGTTTCATTGCTGAATCATTTCATACATCGCATAATCACCCATTATATTACATAAATTGAAATACACCACGTCGGGTGGTAGAGTTTACAAAAGGGGCCGATCAGGCCAAATATCCTTATTACAAGTACGCACAGCGGAAATACAGCAAAAGCAAACCCAAATCCACAGGCAAGCGACTGGAAGGTACTGTGTGCATTATATGTCACCAGCTAACTAGTAACATACGTGCACACAACGCCGGATGTCCACTTGTCTATGTCTAATCAACGAAGCCTACGCCTTAGTTTCCTTCGTCATTCTTCTCCTCCGTAGCGGGAGCTTCCTCGTAAGCGTAGTGGTCTTGCGTTCCTGTTTCTGGATTTTTGTCGCAAAAGCGAGCGTGAGCACTCCGACCCCGTGCTCCGCGAGCCAACACACAGAATGCAATATTTAACATGTATGGCTAATCAAAGGAAGGTTGGGGGCTCATTTTATTTTTGCGTAGAGTGCTTTTGAATACAATTATATAAAAATCCTTAAGACCTAGCAATTTGAACACCAGTATATGTTATGATTGAATGCAACATTAATAGTGATTCAGATTCCATCCACCGTTACATGGCATCTGCACCATATAGCCATTCTTCAGCGTTATAGCCGCTTAACTTACCACTGGGACGACACCCAGGACAATTCCAAACCAGGGCAGTCCATCGCCCTTCCACTTTTCCATTCCTACCCACAAAGCATTTTGAAATAGAACTATATCTGGTTAAGTTTCCATGTCCGCCCTTGACCGTGGGCACGGCTATTCGAATAGTTTTGACTCTGCAGAGTTTGTACACTTTCACCACAAGAGACAATCAACTCGTTGCCCCACACGATTCCTTAGTCATGTGGTTGAGCAGACCATCACAGTGACTTTTCAAAGTACCTCGCCCCTTCCATCATTTCACCCTATGGGTCGCTCCCACTTGCGGTGGGTCCCATACGTTGTGCGGGATGTCCTCCTTCTGAACGTCTAGCAGCTGGCTCCCCACCCCTGCTAGCCCGCCACAGCAGAACTTCACCCTACCCGGGTGTCCCATTCAAGCCGTCACACGGACTGCCGCTTGCACTATCCCACACCTCCTCCTGGAAGGATGACTTTCAGGGTCCGGTAATTCTACTAAGCCAAGTTGTACTTTACAGACTTGTGGTTGTACTGTTTTACACGGGTTGACATGACAAGATTCAGTCCTTAGTGATATCTGGACGGTTCTACCACAAACCACACTCTCGTGCACACCTGCACCACACCCCCGAACCATCCGCCCAGATATTTAAGCATGTTGGGGGTTTTGGAAGCATAAAATAATCATATCCAACATTTATCAGTCATTACCACCATGACTGTCCCAACCAAATCTTTCTCATGATTAAAGTGATGTTTGGGCGTTCTCGCGCCCATGATTACCTGAACAATGCTAAGCACGACATATATAAATTACGGACTTACTTTTGAAAAGTTACCATTATAGTTTTTGCTAGGGCGACAAGGTTCACATATTCAAGTATTCCAAAGGTGGTGTAATACCAGTCAAGCAAGCAATGGACATGTAACTAAAATCTTAAATTAACATGTATTTGTATATAAAATAACAGCATGCACTTTGATAATTTAAACCCAAGTAGTTTGCAGAAAGTGTAGGTTCAACATGATCAAAGTATTGACTCGCCTTGGTCACAATGGTCGGGATCCGGATTCTCTGGTGCTTCTAGAGTTGTTGCCTCGATCTCTTCTTCTTGTGCCTCGTAAGCTATTTTAGCGCGCGCCAAAATTTGTATAAAAAGAAAAGGCAGTAAATCAAACCAAATAACACCAGAAATTCAAATGAACTCTAAAAATTATGATTTTAGTTCCATTGGACAGATCTTGAATTTAGATGAATTTAGAAATTTGCCTCACTCAATTTGGAGTTAAAATGAGAAAGTTATGATTATTTGAAGTTCTTAGTTCAGTAAATTCCAAACATTTCTGACAGTGGGACCCATATGTCATTTTCTTAATTTTTATCTTTTTCTTTAATATTCCTCCTCTGTCTCTATGGCCAGTGGGGCCCATATGTCGGCGTGTCCGGTCACTGACATGTGGGGACCCAGCTACTGTTCAGTGGGGTCCACCTGTCAGTACGGGCTACTGTCACTGACATGTGGGGACCCAGCACAGGCCGACAGGTGGGGCCCACCTGTCAGTAGGAAAAATGAAAAGAAATGCTCGACCGCAGGCGCGGAGCCGGGGCTCGAACGCGCGCCGCGGGAGCGGGGGAGGGACAGAGCGAGCGGAGGTAACCAAGTGGGCGGGGAGGCTTTGCCTATCCCATAAGGGTGGCTTACCCTTTTGACGTAGCTCGCGGAGGTGGCCGGGCAGAGGAGTCGGGGGCGACGGTGGCCGGCGGCGAGCGGTGGCCGGGAGGCTCGGGAGCTTCGTGATATGTAAACTCCGCGTGAAGGTGAGTCTTCTGGTGTAGGCGGCCGGGGGCGACGGTGGCCGGAGAGGGCGGGTGGCGTGCGACGGCGGCGGTTCGGGGAGGCGGTCGACGCCGGCGGTGCTCAGGCGACGGGAGTCCCGGGGAAGGAGGGGGTTGGCTTCACCGCGCTCCCGTGAAGCTCTGGGAGCTTAGGATTGCCCGGAGGTGGCCGGGAGCGGCGGCGGCTTGGTCGCCGGAGTTGGGGAAGAAGGAGGGAGCCGGCGGCGATTCGGGGCGCTACGGCTAACTTTCGGCCAGGGAAGGGAGGAGGGAGGTTTTGCGGCGCCAAAGCAGCTCACGGGAGGGGCTTTTTATAGCCGGAAAGAGGGGCGCGTGGCGAGGCGACGGTGGCCTCCGCCCTGCTCACGCCGACGAGGGGAGGCGAACCAAATCTTGCCGAGATCTTGCAGGAGAGAGGTGGCGGGAGAGGTGAGTCCCCCCTCCTATAGCTGGTTTTTAAATTGCCCGCGAGGTGAGAGAGGGAGCGAAGGATTGGCTGCGCAGAGGAGCGAGCGCGAGAGAGAGGGGCGGCGCTGGCGCGTGGAGAAGAAGAGGGAGGAGGAAGAAGAGAGCGCGGGCGGGACCACCGGCCAGAGAGAGAGAGAGTGGCGCGGGTCGCGGGCCCGCGAAGCAGAGGGGGAGGCGCGGGTGGAGGCAGGTCCACCGGCCAGCGGGAGACGACGCGCGCGAGGGAGCGGGTCCACTCGTCAGCGGGAGCGGCGCGCTCGGGAGCGGGGCAGCGGGGCGATGGGCCGCGCGCGTGCTGGCCGCGGGCGGAGAGAGGGACTGGGCCAGGGTGATGGCCGGCCCGGTTACGACTTTTTCTTTAAATTTCCTTTTTCTTTTTATTTTATTTTGCTTTTGCATTTGAAATTGTATGTATATACATTTACACATATTTTCTGGGGTATGAACATGTATACATATTCTCTGATTTTTGTGTATTAACATATCTGTTTATTTATTTACTCTTTCACCTAATATATATATTGTTTATATGTGTTTGCACATATGTGTAAATGCTAGCCTCCTAAAATTTGCTTGCCAACATTTTTAGGGATATTATTTTATGTGTGGATTTCTTCCCTCTTTTTTTTTACTTTTGAATTTTCTTTTTATTTACAAAAAGCCAATAAACTCCAAACTTAAATAAAATAATCCAAAAACTCCATAAT